>JANFCV010000056.1:0-1285000 GCA_024500475.1 Phthorimaea operculella
CCCAAGCGAAGCCATACTCTACAGTCCAAACCCCAACTCTCTACGACTCTTCTAGAACCGGCGCTACGTCACTTTCACGCCGGAGTTTGACAGTTCGGCGGCCATCTTGGTTTTTCCAAACGACCGCCATTTCTAGACGGGTGGTCGTAGAGTAATTTTTTCGGCTTTGGGCTGTGGAGAGTGTCTTCTAGCAATTCGGACAATTATTACAGGAGTTAGAGTGTTTTCAGGCACTGAATTTATTTTCACCTGAAACTTTCAGGATAGATTCTCCAAGCGAAGGCCATACTCTGCAAACCAAGCCGCAACTCTCACGACTTCTAGAACCGGCGCTACGTCACTTTCACGCCGGAGTTTGACAGTTCGGCGGCCATCTTGGTTTTGCAAAACGACCGCCATTTCTAGACGGGTGGTCGTAGAAAAAATTCCTTCGGTTTTGGCTGTGGAGGTGCCTTCTAGCCAGAGACAATCCTTTAGGAGAATCCGACGCCTGAAATTTTCAGGTTCCTGAAATTGTTTATTTTGGTCTTAGGGTTAGCCCTTGGAGAGACAAGAAGATAGAGCTGACTCCAGCAAAATTAATACCATAGCCAAAATAGGACCAAGAAACAAATTAGAAACATTTTTTCATCGGCCATCTTGAAATTTGTTTCTTGGCTCATTTCCGAACCACGCAAGATAGAAATCGTGCGAGGTATCGTTGAAAAGGTCTCGGCAAGGGCTATCTTTTGAAATCAATAATTTGTCTCTACATAGAGCCGTACTCCAAAAACCTCATAACTCTCCAACCAATCTGGTTAGAGGAAAAATCTTTTTGATTTCTGCATTCTTTTGTTTTGACGTTGGCAGTGCCAATACTGATTTACAATTATTTGACGGATACGGCTCTACATAGAGCTTAAATTTTAGTTTTAACTATTTTTAAAACTTTTTGTATATTAAAACTCTGTTCTGACTTTTACAGACAGGAGAAACCAGGTTTAGATCTACACTCATTTATATTACTTTTATTAAACCTTGCCCCTAACTTTTTATTGTACAAATTGTTAGCTATTAAGAATTCTGACCGACTCGATATTCGAATCTTTCTTATTCTTTTTCTTTGATACGAGGTTTTATTGAACCTTGCGCCTCACTTTTTACCACGACACTATTGTGATAATTAAGATACGACTCTATATAGAGAAAATTTTTGTTATTTTATTTTATACTTTAAGACAGCCCTGTCTCATTCGGACAGGACATTACATATTGTTTAGATACTTTGTACCTTACGAAGGCTTTATTGAGCCTAACTCTATTTAACCACACTGTGTTTGCAGTATTGTGACTGAAAATTATTATTATAATTATCAAAACTATCTTGAGCGGCTTTATTGAGCCAACCCTTTACAAACCATTTGTGATTACTTACTCATACCTCCAAAAACTTCTTTGACCAACACTAGTGACAATGTTTGCCCCAACAAGAACACCAGTCAAACCTGCTGATCCAAAAGAGAAACAAAAATCTCCACCAAAGACCCAGACACTTTCAACTAATGTACGGCAAAGTATCGACAAGTTGGAAGCTAGTGGCTCAGGACTGCAAAACTCGACTCCAGTCATGGGAAATCTGGAAAACAAAAACCTACCCAGACAAATACTTCCAAAAAGTCGCGTCTCTGAAGCCAGGGCAACTTTAAAAGGCAAAATCAAACTTGAATAATGCAGAAACATAAGAAAAGACTTAAAAGCAAATGCTTTGGCAGCCATTGACAGACTCTACCAACTAGTGAAAGAAGAGAAGCAGAGATATCAGCCTAAAAGGAAATACAAATAACGGCAAACTCCTACAGTGCTAGAGAAAGGATAAAGACATAGGAAAGGAAGCTGCAAGGGAAGAAAGCAAGATCATGGAAAAGCTGGAGGAGCACTCAAAACTGCTTAAGGAAAATGGCCTAAAGATGGAGAAACTACAGGGAGTCATAGAGCAGCAAAGAACAGCTGCTGAAAAAATCACTTACGCCAGCGTCCTAGCAGGCTCTAGCACCACAGCAGACCAGAGTACCGATCCGCCCGAAACGACGTAAAACGCTCCACTCAGTCATCATAACATCTAAGGATGACACAGAAACAGGAGACCAGGTTTTGGAGCGAGTTCGGGAAGCAGTTGATGCGAAGACCGGCTGGGTGACTGTAGAGAGTGTACGTAAGGCCAAGGACAGAAAAATCGTAATGGGCTGCAAAACCAAAGAGGAAAGAAAGAAAGTTAAGGAGAGACTTGAAAAGCAGGAGATAAACTTGTCGTTGAGGACGTGAAAATAAGGATCCGATGCTCATCTTTAAGGTGTAACCCGCAGACTCACTGATGAAGAAGTGATTACAGCACTAAGAAATCAGAACAAGGACGTTTTTCACGACCTGGACGAGGAGGAAAACAGACAATAAAATACAGGAAAAATGCCAGAAATCCTCATACGAATCACATCATCGTAACAACATCACCCACAATCTGGAATAGAGCTTAAGAAAAGGAAGATGCGTATCGACCTACAGCAAGTACCGGTAGAGGACCAATCGCCACTGGTGCAATGCACGCGTTGTCTGGGGTATGGGCACAGCCGCCGATACTGCAAGGAATCTGAAGATTTCTGCAGCCACTGGCGGCCCGCACCTTAGAGCCGATTGCCCTCAGTGGCTGGCTGGCACCGAACCAGAATGCAGAAACTGTGTCAAAGCCAAATTAGACAATACCAATCATAATGCCTTTAGCGACCAATGCATCGTAAAGAAAAAGTGGGACAATATAGCAAGGGCATCAGTAGCGTATTGCTAAAGTTGTCCCAGGCAAAAATAAAATGTATAAAATATTCCAAGCTAACCTACAACGGAAAAACTAGCAACGACGGAGTTGTTGCTAGAGGCAAAGCAGAAGGTAGCAGTTGCACTCATACAGGAGCCATACGTGGGGAAAGCAAAAAGGATGAGCGGCACCCAGGGAGTTAGAATCTTCCAGAACACTAAACAGAGTGAAGGGACTGTTAAGGCAGCAATCGCTGTCTTTGATCCGGACTTAAACGTAGTACAGTACCCGGATCTAACCACGGACAACATGGTCGTAATAGACATTCAAACAGTCGCCTGGAAGATGGTCATCGTGTCGTTCTACTTTGAGCCAGACCAACCTATTGGACCCTACCTGAACTCCCTAAAGAAAGTGGAAAGTAAACTGGGCTGTCTGGAATGGTCATAGGTGGTGACGCAAACGCCTGGAATGTGGTGGGGTAGGAAAACCGACACAAGGGGATGAAATGCTGGGAACACTCGACCAAATGGGCATGCAAATCCTCAACAAAGAAACTCCAACCTTTGACGTCATCAGAGGACAACAACGATGCACCAGTATCGTCGATATAACAGCTTGCACCGAAGATCTCATGGCTGTGGTGGATGGTTGGAAAGTGCTAGAAAGCCTGACCAGCTCAGATCATAACGGGATAGTATTTCAAATCCAACTTGAAAACTCCACCGGCATCAAGGTAAGCAGAACGACCAGACTGTACAATACGAAGAAAGCGATGAGCCCAGTTTCGTGAGAAACTGGACGAAATTAAAACAACAACTAAGCTAAAAGAGAAGATTGCACAGATCAATAGTACGGAAGGTATTGATTCAGTCGTACATGATGTGACTCTGCTTACAAGAAGCATGTGCCGATGCAATACCAAAAAGAAACATACGGAGAAGCAACTTACCTTGGTGGACCGAGGAGCTCGCCGAAATGAAAAGCAAAGTAGCCACGCTGAAAGACGAATCCGATGTGCAGCGCTAGTCAGAAAAGACAAGGTTGTGAAGGAGTACCTAGAACACAAAGAGAAGTACGAGTTAGAAGCAGCCAAAGTCCAAGTTAGTAGCTGGAAGGATTTCTGCGAGAAACAAACAACAGAGGGAGTGTGGGAAGGTATATACAGTAATGAGCTGGACATCAAAAAGAGGAGGACATACCGATGGAAAGGAGGAGAAGTCTTGGACGCGGCAAATTCTGCAAAACTGCTCGCTGAAACCTTCTACCCAAGAGATCGAATAGAAGATGACAATGAAGAGCATGCAAATTTGCGAAAACTAGCAGAAAAAGTGAATGATGGGGACGATACTGACGTATACGACCCACCGTTTACCACAGAAGAGCTAAAAAGAGCGATCAAATCCTTCAACCCCAAGAAAGCACCGGGTCTGGAGGGCTTTACTGCAGACATATGCGCCCAATTTATACTACATGACCCGGAGCTATTCCTCGACCTCCTAAACAAATGTCTTCAGCTGACATATTTTCCCGCGACTGGAAGAAAGCAACAGTGGTCGTGCTACGGAAACCAAACAAGGACATCTACACAACCCCAAAGTCCTACAGGCCGATTGGTCTATTGCCTGTGTTGGGGAAAGTGTACGAGAAGATGGTAGTTGCCAGACTAAAATATCATACTCCCCAAATTGAGCAACCATCAATATGGGTTTATGCCACAAAGGGGCACCGAAGACTCCCTCTATAACCTCATGCATAACATCCGCACAAAACTGGATCAGAAAAAGATAGTCCTGATCGTATCTCTGGATATAGAGGGAGCCTTCGATAGCGCCTGGTGGCCCGCCATAAAATTAAGACTTGCAGAAGAGAAATGCCCAATAAATTTGCGACGAGTCATTGAAAGTTATCTCAGAGACAGATCAGTGAGTGTTAGGTACGCGGGCGCAGAACATGAGCGAAGCACCAAAGGATGATGTGCAAGGATCGATTGGTGGTCAATTCTATGGAATCTCCTTCTAGATCCCTTACTGAAAGGTCTCGAAGAACGTGGACATCAGTGCCAAGCGTTTGCCGACGACGTGATCTTGATATTTGAAGGACATATGGCCACAGAAATACAAAAACAGGCCAATGTCGCTCTCGAATATGTCCGATTGTGGGGCGCCACCAACAAGTTGAAATTCGCGCCGCATAAAACGAATGCCATGCTTATCACGCGCAAGTTGAAATATGACACCACATATCGCCATGGGCGGGGTCGACATTGGTATGTCAGGAAATTAAGATCTTAGGGTTGACCATCGACGACAAATTAACCTTTAACACACACATTGCAAATGCCTGTGCCAAGGCGGTGGCTATGTACAAGCAGCTTTCAAGAGCAGCAAAGGCCAGCTGGGGCCTCCACCCAGAGGTTATACGATGCATCTACAATGCAGTGGTGGAACCAGTCATACTGTACGCTGCTTGTGCATGGGCACCAGCCGCAACAAAAATCGGAGTGCAAAAGAAACTGAACGCAATACAACGTAGCTTCGCGCAAAAATTGTGCAGGGCGTACAGAACGGTCTCACTCAATGCCGCCCTAGTGCTGGCTGGAATACTTCCCTGGACCTCCGAATCCGGGTGGCATCACTATATGAGGCCAAGAGGAGTGTCCCATCCAGTGCTGGGTGACAGAGAAATAGAGAAAATGTCCTCAGCATTGCAAGCCCCCACCCAGCTGAACTAGTCAGACTAGATCTAGGCTGTTTAGGCAACGAGGAAGAGTATAACAACCACGATGGATACACATTGATCTTTACTGATGGCAGTAAGATACAGGAAAGGTGGGAGCCGCATTATCCATTTGGAAAAATAATGTAGAGAATAAGTGTAAGAAACTTGTCCTGCCCCTATAGCACAGTATACCAGGCAGAACTCGTCGCATTGTGCGAAGCAACAAAGAGGTCCAAAGAAACGAAGAGACAAGCTGTGCCATCTATAGCGACTCTATGGCGGCCTTGCAAACCGTCGTGAACCCGAAACACCCCCTGGCAGTAGAATCACGGCAGGCCCTTCGCAACAGCCAACTCCAAAACAAAAGCGTGCATTTGTTTTGGATCAAAGCACACGCAGGGCTGGAGGCAACGAGAGCCGACGTGCTCGCCAAAGAAGCCGCACTCAAGTCAAAACGTAAACCGGACTACGATAAGTGTCCGGTCTCATTCGTCAAGCGCAGTATCCGTATGGAAACGCTTGGCGAATGGGAAAACCGGTATCAAGACGGAGATACCGCAGGAATAACTAAGCTGTTCTTCCCTAGCGCTATCGAAGCGTATAGGGTGTGCGGAAATTCAAAGCCAGTAAAGAATTGACTCAAGCTTTACAGGGCACGGCGGGTTCTCTGAGTACTTAACTCGGTTTAAGTAAAAAGAATCCGGCGTGTACCTGTGACAATGACACTGACCAGACAATTATTCACTTACTCTTGGACTGCCCTATACAGCCTTCAGCGATACGATATTGAACAAAAAACAGACATTTCAATGCTGGCAGAAAACCTGCCGAGATTTATAAATAGTAAATTTAAAAACATATTCTTTAGCTTTGTAAAACAAATAGTATTAGATGTAAACAAACAAAATAGTGATAAGTAAAATGCCTAAACAGTATATTGCTATATACTCGCTTTAGTCATAAGAATAGAATAAGTAATTAAAAATAAAAAAATAAGCAAAAAGGTAAAAGTTGAAAATATTATTGTAAACTCTTCCTGAAAAATTAAATTAGATAGATAAATAGAATTAAGATATAAAATAAAGTAGAGTAAGAAAATGGTAAAAATTGAATTGGAGGGTTTTAGCCAGTAAAAGTCTGGCACTGCCTGGGCCCTCCCTTCCCAGGCGTCCTATGAGGATTTTTCTCCAGCCCGAAATCAATTCTATACCCTAGTTATTTAAGTAAAATTTTGTAAAAATAGTCTCCGATAATGTTGGAGGAATGAGTAAATTCAAAAAAAAAAAAAAAAAAAAAAAAAAAACCTAACCTAACCTAACCTAACCTAACCTAACCTAACCTAACCAGTCTTAAGCCTAACGCCGTCGCGTAAGCAGCTAAACCCACGTTGCTCCACACAAGAAAATACAAAATTATAAGTTCTAGTGCTCGGATTCTACAGTGCGATATCTTAAAAGTTGCGCAAAAGTGTTCCGCGTGTGCCTGTATCACAATGTTTTACGAGGATTTCAGTGCAAGATTTGGACACCGAAAACTGATTTTAAGGTTAGAAAACCACGTGCTTATAACTTTACACGCGTGCGCCGCACTTTTGAGATCGATGACATATATTTTTATTATGGATTCTTCATCCTCTTGTGGACTTCTATTTTTGGGATTTTTTCTGGATTTTTATTGCTCATAATTAACGAGCAATAACCAAAAAAACAACATTGACCTTCGGATCACCTTCGTGAAGGGAGCTCGTCCGGCTGAATTTTTTGAGTGCTTCAGCAAGAAGGACTTGTATCAAAAAATCAGAAATTATTTTGAACTTTTTTGGACCTAAAATAAATTTTTGACAACGTCTCAAAGTTCTCAAATTTGAACGTTTATATCTTCGCTACCAAATTGAATTTTGAAAAACTGAAAGTGTCACGTGCTGCGCGCTAGCTTAAAGACTATTAGATATTAATTTCAAAAAAATCCACTGTGTATTATTGGAGATATGGCTGGAAAACCAATTTTTCAGGATTTTCAGGTGTTTCCGCTGAAATTGTGATCTTTTAAACAAAACTGTATTATAGTGTTGTGCTAAAACATTTTCTTATAATTATTGTATTTTTTGCAAAATTTTTTGCCCTACGGTTTCAGAGTTATTGAATTTTTATCATTTTTTGCAAATTTATTGTGAAATATAACTTTTAAAATTATTTTGATGGCAAAATCACATTTTCCAATACTATTTCATCATATTGAACCCCAAACTACAGTGTTCTAACGTTTAAAACAAAGATTTAGAACGATTGGTACAATTTTAGAAAAATTGTACCAAACTTGCAAATTCGATTGCTCGGGAACCGGTGGACTTAGAAAATTTATTTTTGTGAATTCTGTAAGCCTACAACATGTATATTTTGACCCGCCCATTTTCAGGCAGTTTCAGGAGCTGAAATTTTTAGCGCTGAAAACCATTCAGGAAGGTAGAGTAGGTCGAGCCGATTCCAAAGATACCCATATCAAGGAATTCTGACGGGTAGTTTTTGCGTAATCTGCCCTCAAAGTTGCCATCTGACAGTTCGGCCGCCATCTTTCTTTTCTTTAGACCATCGTATTTCTGAGACCGTTGGTCCCAGAAAGTCGAAATTTGACATCTGAGCTCTGGGTTACGCACTCCAGACGCCCACCAATCCTGAAACGAATCGGACGCTGAAAATTTCAGGTTCCTGAAAACAGCTCCAAGAGCAAGACTGAGTAAATCTATACATAATTAACCCAAACACCAGGTTTCTACGACGACTGTGGCCGGCGCAACAAGCCGTCAAACATTGCATTTGACAGTTCAGGCAGCCATTTTGGAAATTTTGAAACATCTATTGCGCCTAAACCTGACGTCGTAGAAAGCTGATTTTTGCACCGTTGTTCTCGGCTCGACTCGGACATTCTGATCTGAAAGTTTCAAATCTAACAGACGACTTTCAGGATCTGAAAATTTCAGGTCCTGAAAATTTCCAAAACCTACTTCAGACGATAGACACTGACGAGCTGAGAACTTTGAGCCTAATAACGTGGAAATTGGGCCAGTACTTCCGCAGTAAAACCAGTTGTACCATTGTACTAAGAAATTGTACCATTGTACCAAAATCTTCAACCTTGGATTGCTCCGGAACTACTGGAGCAGGACCGATATTGGTATCAATTGAAAGGGCTTGCAGAGATCTTTCATTATTTTTGTCAAATTCAGCTCTACATAGAGCCGTATATAAAAACGCCCATAACTTTCTAACCAATCGGGTTAGAGGAAAATCTTTAGATTTCTGTTTTCCTTGCTTTGACGTTGGCAGCGCCAACACTAATTTTACATTCAACAAAAGGATACGGCTCTACATAGAGTATATTATTATTAGCTTAATTAGTACATTAAGACTGCCCTGCCTTATACGGACAGGACAAAATAGATTTAAGTTTGACCACGGTTCTTCCATTTTACACATTTTGCTTTTCCTATTTTTAAATTTTTACTATGAATCCCACCAAGACACCCTGAAAGCCCCAATGGAGGCAAAACGACACCAAGCATGAAAGAGAGTGCTGAAAAATTTGGTGGCATAGCACCAAAAGCCACCAAACAAGGTAACACTAAAACCACGCTTCGGCAAAAATCGATACGCCACCCTCTGGCTCAACCTCCACATCACCGAACGCGACAAAGCTGTACAAAGACGCGCTACAACAACTAGATCTGTCGGGCAACATTAAAACCACCATAAAGCCACAGTGACCAATAGTCTTAACGGCTTGTACGCCATGGTGGAGGCTTCAGGCAGAAAAAAGCAGCTTCAAGAACAGCTAAATGCATCCAAAGCTAAAGCAGCTGAACCAATTCAGGGGACGGGCACACGAGCTGGAAACGAAACTTACAAGTATCCTCGGAGAGTTCCGCGCAACTAGAGAGGCGATGGCCGAGGAGGTTCTGGAAATAAAGAAACTCGCATCACGCAACCCCTCACTGTCCCCCAAAGGGCAAAAAGGGTGTGACAATAAAAAAGTCCTCCAGGAGCTTGGGGCTCTACGCAGCCTCATTGTACATGATGTAGTAGAAAACGTGCAAACGAGGGACATCACAGGCAACCTCAGCCGTACCTCCAGCAGCTTTCAACGTAAAAGAGGAAATTAAGAGAAACGTCATCGATAATCAGAAGTTGATTATCGATGCACAAGGCCAACTGAGGGAAATCAACAACCAGATAGAGGAAAATAAGAAGGAGCAGTCCGGAATACTGTTGGCGGCAAAAACGAACACAGAAACCATAAACGCTCGTTTGGATAACATACTTACCTATGCACAAGTGGCAGCAAGCACTAGCCCATCTACGGCCTCGTCACCAAGCCAGATCATAGGTGCACCAACAATAAAAACTACGCCGCCAATACTCCGTGATGGTCTCTCAGAGGGAGACGAAAGTAGTGATGAAATTATAAGCAAGATCCGAACGGCAGTGGATGCAAAACTACCGGAATTAGAGTGGACAGACTAAGAAAAGCGAGACAACAGAAAGTCATTATAGGATGTCACGACAAATCTGAACTCGCTAAAATAACAGCTAAAATTCAGAATTCCGGCAACAAATTTACAGTAGAAGAGATCCGCAATAAAGATCCACTAGTCGTAATCAGAGACGTGCTTGCATACAACTCAGACGAGGCCATTGCCAAAGCGCTAAAAATCCAAAACGGGCATCTACTGGATGGTCTGTCAGAGGCAGAAATAAGAGTTATTCCCAAATATAGGAAAAAAGCTAGAAACCCGCACGAGTGCCACCAGGTGCTTCAGGTATCGCCCAAGGTCTGGCAAAGATTGACCGCGGCAGGCAAGGTCCACATCGACATTCAGAGAGTTTCAGTCATGGACCAATCGCCAGTCATACAGTGCACGCGCTGCTTGGCATATGGACATGGTCGCAGGTACTGCACGGAAACCGAGAGCACTTGTGGGCACTGTGGTGAATTGCATCTGGCGGTAGATTGTCCTAATCGCGCAACCGGAGAGCCGCCTTGTTGTGCGAACTGCAATAGAGCTGGTCACGAGCAAAAGGAGCACAGCGCTTTTGACAACAACTGCCTAGTAAGGAAAAAGTGGGACGCACTGGCTCGTTCGGCTGTGGCATACTGCTAAGGTGGACCCGGTGACGAATCAGAATTCCACAGACTGCATAAATCCAAGGGCTACCAGCAATAAACGACTTCTTATCCTCCAGGCAAATCTCCAAAGGAAAAAAATAATGTCGGTGTACTTCGAAGATGTGCTCATAGGCCCTATCTAACAAAGATGAGGCAAATTAGAGACGAGATGGGTATCAGCGGTATCATAATTGGAGGCGATGTCAATGCTTGGAGCACCTGGTGGGGCAGCGAGTGAGGATGACCGTGGTGGGAGCTGGCTGGAGTGCTGGACGACATGGGAATGAACATATTAAATGAAGGACGAGAACCCACCTTTATACAATCAGAGGTGGCAGAGTGTACAAAAGTAACGTCGACATCACAGTGTGCACGGCAGAGCTTTTGGCAGCATCAACAACTGGAAAGTGGATAGTACAATCACGAGCTCGGATCATAATACCATAAAATTCGAAATAGATTTAAAACCAACTGGCCCCAAAATAGAGTCTAGTACAAGGATTTATAATACAAAAAAGGCCAAATTGTCGGAGTTTCGTAAGGAACTGAAAGAAAGGTTCGAAGATGCCAAAATCCAAATAGAGAATATTGTGAAAATCTCCACAACAGAAGAGCTAGAGCTGATAGCACACACTTACGTCCAGGCCATCACCGCAGCCAGCAAAGCAACCATCCCCAAGAAAAAAGATAGGAAAATCGACCACCTGCCATGGTGGACAGAGGAGTTGGATAGCCTGAAAAAGGACATGACCACGAAAAAACGAAGAATAAAAAACGCCAATCCCAGAAGACGACCTCGAATTGTCAACACCTACCTAGAGGCTAAAGAAAAATACGAACAGGAAGCCCAGAAAGTCCAAACACAGAGTTGGAAAAACTTCTGCACTAAGCAGGACAGGGAATCGATATGGGATGGCGTCTACAGAGTCTTACGCAACACCACAAAAAGACACGAGGACATGCCCCTGTTCAAAGATGGAGTGGCACTTTCCCCGGAGGAGTCAACGAGATACCTGGCAGAAACATTCTTCCCAGACGATGTGGCACAGGACGATAACCAAGATCATCAAATGACTCGAATCAAAGCGGAAACGATAAAGAAGCGGACCATGACTGACGTGGATGATCCGCCCTTTACCTTAGAAGAACTACGGAATGCATTTCGAGCCATGAACCCCAAGAAAGCCCCGGGGTTGGATGGATTAACAGCAGATATATGTGCGACAGCCATTCAAGTAGATGAAATGATGTTCCTTGCCATAGCAAATAAGTGTCTTGAACTGATACTTTCCGAGACTGTGGAAGGAGGCGGCAGTCATCGTACTGCGCAAGCCGGGTAAAGATGACTATACAAAGGCTAAGTCGTACAGACCCATTGGCCTGTTGTCTATATTGGGCAAAATAATAGAGAGAATGTTTGTTAAGAGGATAAGATGGCACGTGCTGCCCAAGTCAAACCCGCGTCACGGATTTAGTTCCCAGCGCTGTACGGAAGACGCCCTACGATATGACAAACCACATTATGACAAATGTGGCAAAAAGCTTATAAATGTTCATCTCTTTAGATATCGAGGGCGCTTTCGACAGCGCTTGGTGCAGTAAGGTGCGGGTTGATGGACAAAGAATGCCCAATAAACCTCCGCGGCTTAGTGGACAGCTATTTTAACGACAGAACAATACAGCTGAGATATGCAGGAAGACAGTACACACGAGTAACAACAAAGGGATGTGTGCAGGGTCCATAGGCGGACCAACATTTTGGAACATTCTACTAGATCCCCTACTGAACATGTTGGATTCCCTGAACGTCTACTCGCAGGCTTTGCAGACGACATCGTTCTGATTTTCTCCGGAAACTCAGTGGCTGCATTACAGGAAGAAGCGGAAAAGTCCTCAAACATGTGTATGACTGGGGAATAGCGAACAAGCTAAAATTCGCCCCGCATAAGACGAATGCAATGGTCGTCACAAAAACTCAAATACGACGACCCAGTCATACACATGGGAGGGACACAAATAGAGTTGGTGGACGAAATAAAATACTGGGTCTTATCATAGATAAGAAAATGACGTACAACAGCCACGTCTCACACATCTGTAGGAAGGCCACCAACATCTATAAACAGCTCGCGCGAGCAGCCAAGATTAGCTGGGGGCTAAATTCGGAGGTAATCAGAACGATGTACGTTGCCGTTATAGAGCCCATAGTCCTATACGCGGCAAGCGTGTGGGCTAAAGCAGCCGATAAGTGGATAGTGCAGAAGCAGCTCAACACTCTACAAAGAGGCTTTGCACAGAAAATCGCAAAATCATACAGAACAGCCCCGTTGAATGCTACACTCCTTCTAACGGGCCTTCTACCACTAGATCTTAGGATCAAAGAGGTAGCTCAGCTGTATGAGGTCAAGGGAAGCCACAGCCGGACATCCTGGGTGACAGAGAACTCGAAAAGGTATGCTTCTAAAAGCCGAACATCCAGCTCAATCTACAACAGTAGAGTTCGAGTGTCTGGAGGACCTGGATCCCGATACCATCACAAAAAACAACTTAGCGAGCACAATGATCTTCACCGATGGAAGTAAAATAGAGGGCAAAACGGAGCAGCACTCACACTGGAAGGATGGCACAGAAATACTGGCCAAAAATTCAAACTTGAGTACTTCTGCACAGTATTCCAGGCAGAACTATACGCCATCAAAGAAGCAACAGCCTTGGCTACAAAAGAAAAGAGGACCCAATAAACATCATCAGCGACTCATGGTCATCCCTGGAGCTGCTGAAAGATTGCGACTCATACCACCCACTTGTACATCAAATTAGAAAAAATATAGCTACACTGAACAGCCAAGGTAAGGAGCTCAGGCTGTTTTGGATAAGAGCCCACGTAGGTATTAGCGGCAATGAGCGGGCAGACGAATTGGCGAAGGATGCGGCGTTGAAATCTAAAACAGCACCTCACTACGACAAATGCCCGGTCTCGTACATGAAGCGTATGTTACGGCTAGAAACCGTCAGCCAGTGGAACATAAGGTATACAACTGGAACAACCGCTAGCAAAACAAAAACATTTTTCCCAGACGCCGAGAAAGCATACAAACTTGTAAGGAAGATCAAACCCAGTCCAATCATGGTCCAAATACTTACAGGACACGGGGGATTCGGCGAGTACCTTTACAGATTCCACTGCAAGGACGATCCGGCGTGTGTGTGTGATACAGATGTACAGGAAACCGCCATCCATCTGCTGGTTGAATGCCCACAAAACTCTAAAAGAGATCGATTTAGAATCAGAATTAAATCACAAGGTCAACATAGAAACTTTAAGTACCCTAATCGCTGAAAAAGAATATAGATTAAAATTTATAGAATACTGCACTGATGTAGCCAGTATAGCTATCAATAGAAATAAAACAAATAGATAATAAATATAAGTAGCTTAAGAACGTGTTATATAAAGTGTATTAATGTTAATACACTTACTATATACAATAGGAAAATTAGCATATTAAGATTAAAATATAAGAAAAAAAAAAGAAGAGAGAAAAAAAAAATGATAAAAGAATAAAAATGAAAAAAGAAAAAAAAAAATGTGATACAACTTAACATAGAAAATAGTATTTAAAAATAGTATAGTAAGTAAGACCTACGTAGTAATAGATCGCTTCGTCTTAGAGTAATTGTATGCATGCACAATCAAAATTTTAATTGCCCATGCGGCAAGTCTTCCAAATTGTAATGTAAAAGTAGCTTTTATAAAACGAATGTAATACCTATGACCTCGTCATAGAAAGATTTGGCCTTACGCCTAGGATAAGCGACAGCAAATGGGGTTTTAGCCGGTAAAGTCCGGCACTACCTGGGTCACATTCCCAGGTGTCCTATGAGGATTTCCCATTCGCTGCCGCTTAATAGGTAGATAGAAAAAACCTAACTAACCTAACCTAACCTAACCTAACCTAACCTAACCTAACCTAACCCAACCAACCTAACCTAACCCAACTAACCTAACCTAACCCAACCTAACCTAACCCAACCCAACCTAACCTAACCTAACCTAACCTAACCTAACCTAACCCAACCTAACCCAACCCAACCTAACCTAACCTAACCTAACCTAACCCAACCTAACCTAACCTAACCTAACCTAACCCTAACCTAATCCCAACCTAACCTAACCTAACCTAATCCCAACCTAACCTAACCTAACCTAACCTAACCCAACCAACCCAACCTAACCTAACCTAACCCAACCTAACCTAACCTAACCTAACCTAACCTAACCTAACCCAACCTAACCCAACCTAACCTAACCCAACCAACCTAACCTAACCTAACCTAACCTAACCTAACCTAACCTAACCTAACCTAACCTAACCTAACCTAACCTAACCTAACCTAACCTAACCTAACCTAACCTAACCTAACCGAATATTTCATAATCCTGAGGGTGAAAAATTCTGGAATTTTCGGTATATTTTCGGTTCGGAATATTCGGTAATTTGTGAAAAACCCACGTGGTTTTTGAAAAACGTGTTAACGTATCCCGATGCGTGCGGATGGTTTTGAAAGTGCCATTTAGTGAAGACTTCCAAGTATAAGTGAACGACACTCCAACCGGATTTTTCCGGTTAGAGCTGCGGTCTCCAAAGGCTTTTGAATAGGCCAACTTCTGAAGCCCACTGCTGGACACCTGGACCTGGCGCGCGGATTTCGACTTCGCAATCGGAAGCGCGCCCATTAGTAGTATACATCAGTGAGTTTTCAGACTTTTTGAACAATCGTGACGGGAGTTAGAGCGTTTTCAGGCGCTGAAACTATTTGTCCTGAAAGTAATTTCAGAAGACGTAGAATGTCAGGACGATTTCCCAGACACCAAGCACGGGTTTCTGCGACGTTTGGTTCCGGCGTAATCCGGCTTTAAAGTCGGACTTTGACAGCTCGGCGGCCATATTGGAAAACTTCAACTCGCCCTCACGCTGCAGCCGTTGGTCCCAGCGACTTGAGATTTGGAAATTTGGACTATAACATCTTTGTTAACCTGGTCTCTTACTTTCAGGCCAATACTAGCAAATGATTTTCAGGATCCTGAAAGGGACTTGGACGGAAAGTTCAGGCCAAACCAAGGCAAATAGCCCAAACGCCGTTCTTCTGCGACCTCTGGAAGGGTCGCAATCGCAGGTCAAAGTTTGGCCTTGACAGCGCGGACGCCATCTTGGAAATCTTTAAACCCTTGCCATTTCCCAACCAAGGGTCGTAGAGCAGTGCGGAAAAAACTGAACACATTATCTTGGCCTGAGCTGTACGTCCCCCCCATTTTGGGACGATTTCAGTAACTGAAAAATTTTCAGCCTGAAACCAAAAGTACATTGTCGGCCTCCTCGAGCCCTTTCAGAGGAGCCCTCGCACTGGGAAATTGGACCAGTACTTCCGCAGTAAAACCAGTTGTACCATTGTACTAATAAATTGTACCATTGTACCAAAATCTTCGACCTTGGATTGCTCCGGAACTACTAGAGCTAGAGGACCAATATTGGTGTCGATTGAAAGGGCTTGCAGAGATCTTTCATTATTTTTGTTAAATTCAGCTCTACATAGAGCCGTATACCAAAACGTTCATAACTTTCTAACCAATCGGGTTAGAGGAAAAATCTCTTCGATTTCTGTTTTCTATTGCTTTGACGTTGGCAGCGCCAACATTAATTGTACATTAAACTAAAGGATACGGCTCTACATAGAGCATATTATTATTAAATTAATTAGTACACTAAGACTGCCCTGCCTTATACGGACAGGGCAAAATAGACATAAGTTTTGACCACGGTTTTTTCCTTTTTGAACTTTTTTGCTTTTTATTTTTAAATTTAACATGAATCCCACTAAGACACCCCCGAAAGCCCCAATGGAAGCAAAAACAACACCAAGCGTGAAAGAAAGTGCTGAAAAATTTGGTGGCATAGCACCAAAAGCCACCAAACAAGGCAACACTAAAACCACGCTTCCGGCAAAAACTGATACGCCACCCTCTGGCTCAACCTCCACATCACCAAACGCGACAAAGCTCTATAAGGACGCTTTACAACAACTCGACCAGTCGGGCAACATAAAAACGACTATAAAAGCCACAGTAACAAATAGCCTTAACGGCTTGTACGCCATGGTGGGAGGCTTGCCGACAAGAAACAGCTTCAAGAACAGCTTAATGCATGTAAAATTGCGGAACCAGCAGCGCAAGGGGATGGCTCACACGAGCTGGAAAAGAAATTAACGAGCATCCTCGGGGATTTCCGAGCAACCAGAGAGGCGATTGCCGCGGAGGTCTTAGAAATGAAGAAGTATACATCATGTTCCCCCTCACTGTCCCCCAAAGGACAAAAAGTGTGTGACAACAAAAAGGTCCTCCAGGAGCTTGGGGCACTGCGCAGCCTGATTTTACACGACGTAGTAGAGAACTTGAGCCGTACACCTCAGGCTGCCCAGAACGTCAAGCTGGAGGAAATTAAACGCAATGTCATCGACAACCAAAAACTTATTGTCGAAACAAAGGGGCAAATCACAGAGATGGGAACAAGCATCGACGAGCTTGGCCAAGAAATAAAAAAGCTGCCATCTTATGCCGAAGTATTGGCTAAGCAAACGGTCTCAAACAGCACTAATATAACCGTGCAAAAACCGCTGCACTCCATGGTGGTGTCCTCTAAAAACAACAAGGACACTAGCCTGGAGGTAATATCTAAAATCAGGGACGTGGTAGACGCGAAAAAAGAGGGCATAAAGTTTGACCGCATAAGAAAAGCAAAGGACCAAAAAATTATTGTTGGCTGCAGTTCCAAACAAGAACTGGACAGAATCAAAAACAAAATTGATAAGGCTGGAAATCTGCAAACTGAAGAGGTCCAAAACAAAGATCCATTGATTATACTTAAAGGCGTCATGTCCTATAATAAAGATGAAGAAATAATACAGGGCTTAAAATCACAAAACGCAAACATCTTTGGT
Organism: Phthorimaea operculella; assembly: GCA_024500475.1. Lineage (NCBI taxonomy): Eukaryota > Metazoa > Arthropoda > Insecta > Lepidoptera > Gelechiidae > Phthorimaea > Phthorimaea operculella. The sequence continues at coordinate 17,663 of JANFCV010000056.1, forward strand.
GACATTCCGCCGGCTGAAATGAGAATGAAAGTCAAGTACCGTCGTAAAACGAGGAATGAGCACCAAAACCACATCGTACTACAGGTGTCTCCACAAGTCTGGCGGAAAGCAACAAGCGTCGGCAAGCTTCACATCGACATACAGCGTGTCACAGTACTGGACCAATCACCACTGGTGCAGTGTTCCCTTTGTCTTGAATACGGACATGGCAGGAAATACTGCACTAAAACAGAGTCTCTGTGCAGCCACTGTGGGGACCCACACATGAGAAGTGAGTGTCCACAAGTGGTTTTAGGGGATCCACCCAGCTGCAGGAACTGCAGGATGGCAAATAGGGAGGACACAAATCACAACGCTTTCGATGCAAACTGCCCGACTAGGAAGAAATGGGATAATATAGCACGCTCTAGCGTGGCATACTGCTAAAGTTGTGGTGGACAATCAAATCAGCCCGACAGAACAGCGTGGTTACCAGGTCTTGCAGGCAAATCTCCAGCGCAAAAAACTAGCCACTGTAGAACTTATACAAGAGGGCACTAAAAAGAAATCTAGTTTTGCACTGGTACAAGAGCCGTACACAGGAAACACCGGGGAACTCAAGCAGCAAAGGGGCATTAGAATCACTCAGAAAAAGACCAACAGAATAGGACCGGTAAAGGCGGCAATCGTTGTCTTTGAGGACGATATCACCATTATAAAAGACCCTATTAACACTACCGAAAACATAGCGGTTGCCAACCTAAAAACAGACAAATGGAGTATACTGGTGATATCGGTGTATTTCGAGGACACGTTGCCTATAGTACCATACCTAGAACAAATTAGGGATATAATATCTCAACACAAAGCTGGGAAAATTCTGATTGGAGGAGATTTTAATGCATGGAGTCCCTGGTGGGGTAGTGTATCAGAAAATCAGCGCGGAGAAGATCTTGCAGGGACAATAGAGGAACTGAACCTGCATGTGTTAAACGTGGGACACGTACCCACGTTTGACACAGTCAGAGGAGGCAAACTCTATCAGAGCCATGTCGATATCACCTTGGGTAACGAAGACATGCTAGGTCAAATTCGCAATTGGGAAGTGAACAGGGGGCTAACGAGTTCCGACCACAACACAATAACGTTCGTGATCTGCCTAGAGAAACACTCTAAGCCACGTTTGACGAGCACCACGCGAAAGTACAACACAAAAAAGGTAAATTGGTCTGATTTTCAAAATGATTTGAAGGACAGACTAAGCCAAGCTGAACTTGATGTACAGGCCGTCAAACACATAAATCAAATAAAAGACCTTGATGCAGCAGTAGGCAAATACGTAGCAGCTGTGGACGGAACGTGTGAGGCCGTTGTTCCCAAGATTGGACAAAGCGCTGGAAACAAGTTGCCTTGGTGGAGCGACGAGCTAGAAGATCTCAAAGCCAAAATGGTAACCTACAAAAGAAGAATATCTCGAGCGGCTCCTCGTAGGCGGGATCATGTTATAGCGGAATACCTCAGAGAAAAGGAAACATATGAAAATGCTGCAATGAAAGCGCAAACCACCAGTTGGAAAGAGTTTTGCACCAAACAGGACAGGGAGAGCGTTTGGGACGGAATTTATAGGGTTATAGGAAGAACAGCAGATTGAGAAAGGCTATGATGGAGCGTACGAGCCTGACGTTAAGTAACGTCTCCCAGTGGGGCGAAGACAATCTCGTCAGCTTCAATGCTTCAAAAACGCAGGCGTGTCTTTTCTCCGCAAAAAGGAGTCCTTTCACCTTTTCTCCTACTTTTCGGGGTACATCTGTTCCAGTGACCAACACTCTTCAACTCCTTGGCATGGAGTTGTCCTCTGACCTCAACTTCGGCACCACCATCGAGTCCAAGGCTCAAATTGCAGCTAGAAAGTTGGGCGTCCTGAATAAAGTCAAGCGGTACTTCACGCCTGAACAGCTTCTAACTCTTTATAAAGCTCAAGTCCGATCTTGCATGGAGTACTGCTGTCACCTTTGGGATGGCTCGGCTAAATACCAACTTGCTGCACTGGATTCGGTGGAACGCAGAGCCAAGAGATTAATAGGCGATAAAAACTGGTGGCGACCAAGCTTCACAGCCTGGCTCACCGCCGCAAGGTTGCTTGCCTATCGGTCTTCTACAGATTGTACTTCGGAGAGTGCGTGAGCTGCATGAGCTCATACCACCGTCTCCTTTCTTCCATCGGACATCCAGACGCACGGCCGGCTACCATCCGTTCTTAGTTGATATACCCACATTACGCACTAAGCGCTTCAAATCATCTTTCATTATGCGCACGGCTAAAGAATGGAATTCCCTGCCTGCGTCTGTATTTCCGAGTGCATATAACCTGAATCTCTTTAAGTCTAGAGTGAATAGGCATCTTCTGGGCAAGCTCGCTCCACCGTAGATCCCATCTCTGCTCTAGGGTAAGATTGGGGTCAAGAGTAAGCCCATCTTAGATAAAAAAAAAAAAAAAAAAAACAGCCCAAAGGCATGAAGACCAGCTTTTAGTGAAGGATGGCAGGGCTCTGAACCCAGTAGAATCGGCGGAAACACTCGCAGCTACCTTCTTCCAAGACGACAAAAAAGAAGAAGACAATCCAAAACACGCCGAAATAAGGGCAGAAGCCGAACACGAGTACGGACGGGAACCCGAAACAAGACCCACCATTCACAACAAAAGAGCTGAGGAAGGCCATGCATAGCTTTAACCCTAAGAAAGCGCCGGGTATAGACGGGTTCACCGCGGATATATGCGTGAGGGCCATTGAAACAGATGAGGAGCTATTTCTGCAGATTCTCAACAAATGTCTAGAACTGGCATACTTCCCAGACACTTGGAAGGAGGCAGTCGTGATCCTGCGTAAACCAGGAAAACTGACTACACACAACCGAAATCATATAGACCGATAGGCCTCCTTTCAGTTCTGGGAAAGATTCTAGAAAAGATGTTGATCTGCAGGATAAAATGGCACATACTGCCCAAGTCTAATCAGAGGCAGTATGGTTTTGTACCGCAGCGCAGTACGGAAGACGCCCCTACGACTTCATGAGCCACATTTTGATGAATGTAAAGAACAAGATGTTGAACATCGTGGTCTCGCTCGATATAGAGGGCGCCGACAGCGCGTGGTGGCCAGCCATTAAATGCCGACTCAAAGAGAAGAATTGCCCTCAAAATCTCCGACGCTTGGTAAACAGCTACCTTGAAAATAGACAGGTGAGGGTCAGGTACTCCGGGGTAGAGATTACGAAGCCGACCACCAAAGGGTGCGTTCAGGATCAATCGGCGGACCTACTTTCTGGAATGTGCTACTCGACCCCTGCTTGACACGGTAGCACAAAAGGCATCTATATCCAGGCCTTCGCGGACGACATCGTCCTGGTCTTCTCCGGCCACTCGATACCCGACCTGCAAAATCAAGCGGAGACAATCCTAGACCATGTAAATGACTGGGGAGTTGCAAACAAATTAAAGTTTGCACCTCATAAAACCAACATCATGGTCATAACGAAGAAACTTAAATATGACACACCAGTCATTCGCATGGGGGGCGTCACCATACAGGTTGTGGATGAGATAAAACTGCTGGGTCTCACAATTGATAAAAAGCTCGCGTTCAATAACCACGTAGCCCAAGTTTGCAGAAAAGCTGCAAACATTTACAGGCAGCTAGCACGTGCAGCTAAAATTGACTGGGGACTCAGCCCGGAGGTGACCAGGACGATATACGTCGCGGTCGTGGAACCAATTGTCCTGTATGCAGCAAGTGTATGGGCAGATGCAGCTCAAAAACTAACCATACAAAAGAAACTCCTCTCAATACAGAGAGGGTTTGCGCAAAAGATCTGCAAATCATACAGGACGGTCTCCACGAACGCGGCGCTCATTATATCAGGGTTAATTCCTCTCGACCTGAGAGTCCAAGAGTGCAAGAAACTCTACGAAGCAAAGCGGGGGCGACCACTGCCAGACTTGATCGGTGATCGCCGGGTAGAACGAAAAGTCTGTGCGCTAAACGCCGACCACCCGGCGATAGGAGTGACCACAAGTTCACCTGTCTGGAGAACATGCACCCTGACACAGTAGCCGAAATGCACATCCAAGGCGTACAAATATTCACACAGACGGGAGCAAGATAGGTGGAAAGGTGGGAGCAGCGCTTTCTTGCTGGCATGAAGACAGAGAAATTCTAGCCAAAAAACTAAAACTAGAACCCTTTTGCACGGTGTTCCAGGCCGAAATGCTTGCACTAAAAGAGGCAACATCTCAGATATTGAAAATGAAGTACCAGGAGTTCAATATTCTGAGTGACTCCAGGTCGGCACTGGAGCTCTTGCAGAGGGAATCATTTCATCCTATAGCTTATGAAATAAACAAAAACATAGCACAAATTAACGCGCAGGGCAAGTCACTCCGGCTTTTCTTAAGAGCGCACGTCGGGACAAGTGGCAATGAAAGAGCAGACGAGCTCGCCAAAGAAGCAGCTCTAAAATTAAAGATCTCAGCCCACTATGGTGAATGTCCCGTTTCATTCGTGAAGAGGAGCCTCAGGGAGGAAACAGTCCGGGAGTGGAACGAGAGATACACCAAAAGTGAAACCGCTGAAACCACCAAACTGTACTTTCCCAACGCAGTCGCAGCATATAAGTTAATTAAAAAGATAAACTTCACACCGAAATTAGTTCAAGTGTTGACTGGGCACGGCGGGTTCGCAGATTATCTACACAGATTTAAATGCAAAGATAATCCAGCTTGTATCTGTGACCCCGGCGTACCAGAAACAGCAACACATATCATTACAGAATGTCCGCAATTCGGTAAAAAAAGATTCGAGCTAGAACAAAGATTTGGTGAACAAATAACCAACAAATCTTTGCACTGGTTTCTAAACAATCAACAAACAAAGAAAAAATTTATAGAATACTGTTCTGATGTAACAGCAATTGTTATAAATAGAAATAAGACATAGAATTAAAATAGGTAAAAATTAAAAATAAGATAAAATTAGTGTAAAGATTTAAGGATTATGTAAGATTGTAAGTACATACTGTGCTATGTACATTCTACAATATATGGATAAACGTAGTAAGATATAAAAAAGATAAAATCAAACAAAAACGAAAAAAAAAAAAAAAAATTATAAGGTGTGAAATTGGAAAATAGGATAAGATTAGATCGGTGAAAATTTCTTTATATACATTAGATCGAACTAGTAAACATATTTTGGATATTAAGCTCTGTAGTAAAATAAGGTCAGAGACACATGTCCCTGGTAATTAGGTATAGGAAGAGGAACGGTGAATGGGGTTTTAGTCGGTAGAAGTCCGACACTACCTGGGCATCATTCCCAGGTGTCCTATGAGGATTTCCCCATTCACCGCTTTTCTTTTAGGTAGTTAGAAAAAAAAAAAAAAAAAAACCTAACCTAACCTAACCTAACCTAACCTAACCTAACCTAACCTAACCTAACCTAACCTAACCCAGTTGCGTCTGTGCTGGTCTTTTGGCGATGTTGTGCTGGTCTTTTCCGGAGAATCAGTACCAGCTATCGAGGAACAGGCCAACAGCACCCTGGAGTATATTCATAAATGGGGACACAAAAACAAGTTACGATTTGCCCCACACAAAACTTTTGCAATGATTGTTACAAAAAAGCTGAAATTCGACACACCATGCCTAATAATGGGAGGAACGCCAATAAATATCGTAGACGATATTAAAATACTTGGCCTGACCATAGACAAGAAGCTTACCTTCCATAAGCACGTGGCACTGGTGTGTCGGAAAGCAGCTAACTTGTACAAGCAATTATCGAGAGCAGCGAAAATAACGTGGGGCTTAAATCCTGAAATAATCAGAACGATTTACATTGCGTGTATAGAACCCATAATGCTATACGCAGCAAGCGCATGGGCACCAGCGGCACGTAAAATATCTATACAAAACCAGCTAAACACCATACAAAGAGGCTTCGCCCAAAAGATCAGTAAGGCGTATCGAACGGTCTCCCTAAACGCAGCTTTGATACTAGCGAGGCTGCTTCCATTGGACCTACGGGTACAGGAAGCAGCACTCCTTTATGAAGCAAGGAGAGGCAAGCCGCAAGCTGCAATAGGAGGTAGGGAATTGGAGGGAAGAATCTGCTTCCTGAAAGCACAACACCCTGCAGAGATAGCAGAGGTGACATATGAGTGCCTGGAAGATACCGAACCAGAGACTATCACAAGGCACAACATAGCAGGCGCAGATTTATACAGATGGAAGCAAAATTCAGGGAAGGTAGGCGCTGCGTTTTCTTATTGGGAAAATGGCAGCGAGACCAAAGCGAAGAAATTTAAGCTAGAGCCATTCTGTACGGTCTTCCAAGCCGAATTATACGCGTTGCACGAAGCCACATCTGAAGTTGCCGCCAGAGAGAACAAGGTCACAAATATATTGAGCGACTCTAGGTCGGCACTTGAGTTACTACAAAACCGTGACTCATTCCACCCAATTGTCATTAACATAAGAAAAAACTTATCCAAAATAAAAGAACAAGGCAAGACAATCCGCTTGTTCTGGATAAGGGCACACGGTGCAACCAATGAACGAGCCGACGAGCTAGCCAAGCAGGCAGCCCTATACAAAAAGACGGCACCGGATTACGACAAGTGCCCGACCTCATTTATAAAGCGCCAAATAAGGAGTGACACGATGGAAGAATGGAACGAAAGATACAAAAATGGCAATACGGCCGCAGTCACAAAGATGTTTTTCCCCGACGCAACGCGAGCGTATAAAACTACGGGTAAAATGAAAATTACGCCAAAATTGGTACAAGTGCTGACGGGACATGGCGGATTTTCACAGTACCTACACAGGTTTAAACTAAAAGACGATCCAGCTTGCGTATGCGATCCCCTCAGGGAAGAGAGTGTAGAGCACCTTATACTAGAATGCCCAAAATATAGCGCAATACGTTTCGACGTAGAATCGGAACTAAATTATAAACTGGACAAATCAATATTGTTTGAAATATTAGAAAATAAGAAAATTAGGAACAAATTCATAGAATACTGTCTTGTAATAGTTAAAGAGGTCAATAATAGAAATAAAACTAGATAGCATTAGTATACGAGTGTATATAGTGATTATGTATTATTAGTATACGAAACCTACATAGAGTAAAATAAAAATAAGTTTAAGAAATATATAAATTTGCATATTTTCCTTAATATGCATTATTTATAAATAAATGTGTACTGTCTCATAAAATAAGTTAATCAAACAAATATATGAATAAGTTAGAATAATCCTTATATGTTAAAATAGGTAGAAAAAAAGCTTTGTTATATCATAGAAAATAACTTAATATAATATAAAAACCTGTACTCTAACCCACTAACCCATCTAATACAGCATGTTAAGTCGAATCCAGGGCTCCCGAACTTAAAACCCGGAGCCCTGATCCAGCAACATCCAATTAAGGACTATTTAATAAAAACAGAAAAAAGAGTCGTCGAAGTCCGAGTTGAGCTAATAAAAGTCTCTGACCACCATGTCAGAGGAAAAGTGGCAAAACTTACAAAAAAAAAAAAAAAAAAACCCAGTTGCGTCCCTCCCTCCGTCGCGACCGGATCAGTTTTGCAGGTGCTCCGCACTCAAAAATTCGAAAAAATTGGAAATAGTTGTCCGATTTTCAATTGTGATACCTCAAAAGTTGCGCAAAGGCGTCCCGCGTGTGAAGGTGTCTAAGTGCCATATGAGGATTTCAGTGAGAGTGAATTGGACACCAGAAACTACTTTGAAGAGTCTGCAATCTGAGAGGCATTTCTCTTCCACCGTATACCATCTCTACATTCCGCTGTAATATAGCTCACGATGTCATCCACAAGCTCTACCTCAGCCAACAGTAGAGGGGGAAAGACCAAGAAAAAATCGAACGCCCCTCCGGCAAAAAACAAACCGCCAACACATAAGATTAACTTATACACCAGTGTTCGCCCAGCACAGATAGCGCCAAAAAGGTCCAACGGGAGCAAGGTAGCCTTAGAGGCTCCGATCGTCAACAAAGCCAGCTTGGACCTTGAAAGTGAACCAAAGAGGGTGCAACCGCAGAACCACCCGCAATCCAGTGATACCCAACAAGACAGCCGTAGTAACATGGATCGGCTGACGCCAGAAGAAGTGAGCGACAGCGTACTGCAGGTAGAATTGGGCTCTTCATCGAAATGCGAAAGCGAAACAAGCCACTCCGATCCTATGATGATGAACACACCACTCACCTCCACGCCGTTTCCTAAAAATACCGTCACCACAAAGGGCGAGGAACACCAGAACCAGACAGAAGAACCCATAAACGCAGGAAATATAGGAGAATCAGACATAGCATTCACTTGTGAAGGCAGCAGTGAAAGTCTCGCTTGTTCGCAGCCTACAGGAGTTTCGCCCCTAGCCCAGGAAGCAACGGATAAGTACTCGGAGGATGAAATGGCAAAATACCAAAGCAGGACTCCTATTACGTATCAGAACCCAAATCAAGCAAGCCAAAGCGGCTGAGGCTGCTAGGGCCACTGCGGAAATAGGTAACGAGGAGGGGTTGCAAAGACGACACTGCCACTAACGAATCAGGCACGGGCTACGACACAGACGACTCGCACAACAGCACAACAAGAACAATAGCTGGCGATCGCATGCCCTTAGCGATTTTCCACGGAACGCGGGAAGGGTTCTTCAGACAGCTAAGACAGAGCTTGAAAAGTCTGGGAACTTGAAAAGGGAAATAAGAGATACCGTAGTAACCGCTCTGCATACGCTGTACGAAATGGTCTTACGACCATCGGACTCGAGAGCTTTGCACATGATGGAGGCACAAAGAGCGAAAAATGAACAAGCCACCCATATTAAGAGCCAGGCTATTCACCACTCCAAAATGCTCCAGAAGAACCTAAAGGAATTTCATTCTTTCAAGTCCGAATTACAAAAGCTCTTGAATAATCAGGAGGCAATTAGAGCAATATTAGCAAGAGACCTCTGTGAACCTCTAACCGAACTTCGAAAACGAACCATCGACAATGGGGCAATAATGAACTCGGTGTCATCCCGTCTACAGGACCTGAAAAACACACCCACACTTGTGTCAGAAATAGCAGTTATGCAAAGAAAACCAATAGGCGAAGACAATATTCAGACATCTAGGGAAGAGGCCATGATTCAGGAACTGCGCATGATACACCAGGATCTTGCACGGCTGGAAAGAACTGTACAGAACAACACCTATACGCAGAAGGTCTTAGCCGTACCAACCCTGGAACCTGACGGTATAAGGGAGGCATTCCGTGATGTGCTAGCCACTACGCGGCCGATACCAGATCTGGACCTCTCTCCACTGATTTCACTAGGACTGAAAAATATTGAATTGACTACCGATCTGGACAAAAAACTGCCAACCATAATACAACAAGAGGTTACCAAGGCCACAAAGCCCCATAAGTCGAGTGTCGACAAATTAAGAGAAGAGGTGAGCATTCTCAAAGATACGATGATCGAGGTTAACACTCCCACAAGAACAGCACTCGAGGAACTGCGCAAAGAGTTGAAATCGAACGTAAACTCGAACGTAAAATCGGGCCCTGTAAGGGATGAGATATTGAAAGCCCTTTATGAGTACCACGACACACAGATCCAGGAACTGCAGGAGAAAGAGGGTGTATGCAACTTAATATCACCCAAAGACCTGCAATACCACAAATCCTACAATCCACAAACAATCCCATCGATGCATGAGAAGGAGAAATATGAGCCTCCACTAGCGAAGGCAAGGCAAGACGAGCATACTCGTACTTTCGCTGAAGTCCTGAATAGACCGAGATATCCCCTAATAATAGAGTCTGCGGACCCGAGGCATACAAGCAACGACGTCGCCCAAAAGATCAAAGAAAAAGTCGACGTAGTCCAACTGGGTGTCGGGGTGAACGGTTTCCGAAAAATGCGACACCAAAAAGTACTTATCACCTGTGACACAGGCAATGACCGTGATATTCTTGGTGAAGCGATAAAGAATGCTGGAGAAAAGCTTACCGTCACACAGCCGGCCACAAAAAATCCTTTGATAAGACTGCAAGGAGTTGCTCAGGATCTGAACGACAAAAGGATCGAAGAGGCAGTTCTGAAACAAAACGACAGGATAGAAGGGTACACCCAGAAGATAGAAAAGTGAAGGTGGTAAGACGAGTAAAAGGCCGAATCCAAAACCTGAATAACGTCATTGTAGAGGTTACCCCGGCTCTATGGAATAAACTTAGGGACCAGAAACTTAGAATAGGGTACCAAATCGTATCCGCTATAGACCAGTCACCTATTCTCCAGTGCTATAGGTGCCTCGACTTTAGACACAAGGCCCGAGACTGCCAAAGCAAAGGAGTCTGCTGTGGCTACTGCACCGAGAACCACGATACGCGACAGTGCTGCAACAGAAACAGTGCGCCTCTGTGCATTAACTGTAACGAAGGCGACAGAAATCATCCAGCGTACTCGCCCGAATGCCCAGTATGGCAAAAGTGGGACAGGCTGGCACGGTCAACGATCTCATATTGCTAGTCAAAGGCACCCCCAAGACTCTTACAGATACTAATAAAGTATTGAAAATCGCACAAGTAAATCTAGGTCGAGGGTTCGCTGCGACTAAAGAATGTATACAGGGAGCGATAATATATAAATTTGCATATTTTGCTTAGTATGCATTATTTATAAATAAATGTGAACCGTCTCATAAAATATGTTTTAAAAACAAATATAGTAATAAGGTAAAGTAATCTTTATATGTTATAAAAGGTGGTAATAAAGCTTTGTTATATATTAGAGAATAATTTAACATAAAATAAAAACTTGTAATATAACCCACTAACCCATCTAATACAGCATGTTAAGTCGAATCCAGGGCTCCCGAACTTAAAACCCGGAGCCCTGATCCAGCAACATCCAATTAAGGACTATTTAATAAAAAAGAAAAAAGAGTCGTCGAAGTCCGAGTTGAGCTCATAAAAGTCTCTGACCACCATGTCAGAGGAAAAGTGGCAAAACTCACAAAAAAAAAACCTAACCTAACCTAACCTAACCTAACCTAACCTAACCTAACCTAACCTAACCTAACCTAACCTAACCTAATTGGTAGGTTTATCAAGCGCGCGATGGAAGCAACAATTCGGACAATCGTAGACTACAACTTAAAAACAGCGATAAAGCATCGTAACGCAGTGGTCGTGGAAGCGCTACTTAGAGTAACTGCTCAAATAACACAAGATGAACTGCAGGGCAGGCCGGATCCGCGGTCGACACATTTAACATAGGTAATAAAATATAAAATCACAAAATCAAAAGATGTATAAAACAAACTAACAAATTGCATGATAACAAAAAAAAAAAAAAAACAAAAAAAAAAGCAAGAAATGAAAAAGCATGCCAAAAAAAAACAAAAAGAAAAACATAGAAAAATACTCAATTAACTTACATAGAATATAAGAAATAAGATGTAAATTGTTTAGATGTAAGAAAAGACTGGAGAACGTTATATAACAAAAAGAAAATGTAATCTTATAATTCAAAGCAAAATCTTTAAAAGGCACGGACTAAGTGTCTGTGGTGTATTAAACTATTATATATAAAAAAAAAAAAAAAAAACCTAACCTAACCTAACCCAGTTGCGTCCCGTCCGAGCTCTAGTAAGCAGCATTTTTGAAGTTGCTCCGCAATGAAAAATCGAAAACAGTGGGTTCTACTCAATATAATACAACAAGTGAAGTGTCATCAGATAGATAAAAGTGAGTGCTTTCGTTTTCGGTTTCACCCTGAAAATTGTGAAACTTTGTGAAAAATGTGAAAACGACAAACGCCAAAATCAGCTACTAAAACCAAGCCACAGACAAGCGCTTCGCAGCAGGGAAGCGGCACGGCAGCTCTTGAGACTTACTCACGCAGGTCTAATAGGCTCTATCAAGAGGCAAAGTTGCAATTAGAGCAGTCAAAAATGACAACAAAGGAGTCCGTAATAAGCTAACTATCCAGCTTATACGAATGCTTTCTGGATTATCAGGAGGCCGCCCAACGGCATCGTTTAGAGATACAGAGACTAAAAGCTCAAATGACAGAGGCCCTTCTAGAAAAGGAAACGGAACACTGCAAAAAGCTCGAACAAACAACTTCGAGCTTTAAATAACTCGATGTCAATGTCCCCGTCTCAGAAGTGGCCAAAAAAATTAAAGCAATAAGGGAGATGATAAGTTTCGATGTCATCGGGAAACTTGACACCGTACGCAGGGAAAATGCTGCAACAATGCAGCACATAAAAACAGCGGGACATGGTGAGACCATAAATAAAAGCACACAAGGAGCGTCATCATCGAACGAACTGTTGAAACAGCTAACGACGGAACTGCACGAGCATAGGCGGGCAGTAACAGAGTGTAAAACACGCACATCAGAACTTACACTAGCACTAACGGAATGTAAACAACATACCACAGAGCTCACTGGCCAGCTTAAGCAGATTCCCCACATAAGTATAGATGCAAATGCACCTACATATTCTTTATTCCAACAAAAACTACCTTTCAGTATAAACAACATTTCCTATGAGGGCATTACCCTATCTGAAATGGTTTAGCGACAATTGAGAAATATAAGTTTGCGGTTGGTAATCTTATTTATGCATAAAAAATCTATGAACTTGAAATTTTTCCAGCTACAAACATTACTTTGTAAAAATATAGGGTGAAATTTTACTAGTGACCGATAACGAAAACACAGAACCGGCTGGTGATAAGGAACAACTTTCCCCAAGGAACATAGGTCGAAATACGAAAAAAATTTTTTGACCTCCCATACAAAATTGCCGATCAGCTGATTTGAGTTACTATGGGAGGTCAAAATTTTTTCTTCGTATTTCGACCTATGTTCCTTGGGGAAAGTTGTTCCTTATTACCAGCCGGTTCTGAGTTTTCGCTATCGGTCACTAGTAAAATTTCACCCAATATTTAGGCTTCTGTAGGCTAGGTATTTTCTAATATTTTCGAAAATAAAATATGGTTTTATAATTCGAGTGAGTATGTCTTCCAGTATGTGTTATTATCTTATAAATATGTCTCAAGGTCATGTAGAAAACAGCGTTTGAATGAGAACAAAACATTTTTTTTTCTATTTTACTTAATATATTACCAGCAGAATCATGGAAGTTGTCAAGTGCGGACGGATGGAAGTGGCTGACTTTATTCTTAAATAAGTTGTTACATGAAATGGCGATCCCTGATGAATGGCGTAACAGTACTCTGGTGCCCATTTATAAAAATAAGGGTGATGTACAGGACTGTAACAACTATCGAGGAATAAAGCTCATGTCACATACGTTGAAAGTATTGGAGAAGGTGATAGAGAGACGATTGCGAGGGGAGTGTGATATCACGCAAAACCAGTTCGGGTTTATGCCGGGCCGGGGAACAACGGATGCCATTTTTGCACTTCGCCAACTGCGCGAAAAATACAGAAGTGCCCAAAAAAACTTGCACATGGTGTTCGTTGATCTCGAAAAGGCATACGATCGAGTGCCCCGAGTGGTTTTGTGGTGGGCCTTGAAAGAGAAAGGTGTGCCAGGGAAGTATGTAGATTTGATGAGTGCAATGTACAGTGAACCTCGTACACAGGTCCGGTCGGCCGCTGGTATTACCGACGAGTTTAGTGTGGCTGTAGGCTTGCACCAAGGGTCGGCTTTGAGTCCTTACCTCTTCTTGTTGATAATGGACGTTCTGACGTCGGACATACAGGAAGAGGCACCCTGGTGCATGCTGTTCGCTGACGACATTGTACTCGTCGGTGAAAGTGGGCATGAGGTACAGAGCAGACTGGAAAAATGGCGGGAAATGCTGGAGAGTGTTGGCCTGAAAATCAGCAGAACCAAGACTGAACAAATGTTTTGTGATTTCGGCGGTCTCTCCGGCTATGCTCCGGTAGCGCTGAATGGCGTAACCTTACCAGTCTGCTCCGACTTCAAGTACCTTGGTTCACTTCTGCAAGGCGATGGAGAGATAGACCGGACTATCAAGCACAGGATAAATGCAGGATGGATGAAATGGCGATAGGTCACGGGCACAGTGTGTGACCCCCGAATGCCCCTCAAACTGAAGGGCAAGATTTACAAGACGGTGGTCAGACCTGTCGTCATGTATGGATCTGAGTGTTGGCCTACAAAGGTGACGGATGAAAGACGATTACATGTATCTGAGATGAGAATGTTGAGATGGATGTGTGGTGTGACAAGAATGGATAAAATAAGGAATAAGCATATTAGAGGAAGTTTAAAAGTCGCACCTGTGACAGAAAAGATGAGAACTAGCCGTTTATCGTGGTATGGGCATGTTATGAGGAGGGATGGAAATCATGTGACGCAAAAGGTAATGAATATGAATGTGGATGGACGCAGAAGGAGAGGAAGGCCTAAAAAAGTTTGGATGGATTGTGTAAAAGATGATATGAATCAAAAAGGGGTAAACGAAGATTTGACGGCTGATAGAGATGAATGGAAGAGAAAGACATGTTGCGCCGACCCCAATTAAATTGGGATAAGGGCAGGCAGATGATGATGATTTATATTTTTATACAAGGTTTTCCAATGTAAATACATTAAATTGGAGACGTTGTGTAGGCCATCGTACCAAATATTTGTCATTATGGGGCCAAGTTATGAAAATCCCTTGTTTAGAAGTAATTAGCAACTTAAACTTGTTAAATTTAATTGAGTCCCACATTACGAAAGTAGCTTTATTTAGACCTTTATTTATGTCATGTTGCCGTCTTGGAAAAACTTTTGATATTACCGCCACAACTGTTGCCAAGGCAACGGTTTTGGTGGTAATTTAGTTGCCAAGGCAACAGTTGTGGCGTGTTGTGGCGTACACTAAGGTCAAATGTCATATTCGTCAAAAATTGACACAACTGACACTACAGACTCTACTGGATTCTCTGATTGGCCCTTTGTCTTTGCGTCTCTATGGGTTCTCTAAGTCATAAGAAGTTTTTAGTTTGAGGCGGTAATAAAATAAAGTTGACACCAAGAAAGAGAACTTTTATCTTAAGTTTTCGTTAAATTTCAAACATAGACAACTATGTTCCAAACTTTTTCGAAGATTCAAATCCAACAAGTTAAAAATGCAAGGTTGCAATCTTGAATTAGGGGTAATACATAATGGTTGTAGTAAATGTAGGCATTTAGTTTGTATGGAAATTTCAACTTCTTAATTGTTAAGAATTCAAACTTGGTGCCATAATGGAAATTGTTCAATAAAATCAAAATCAAAATCAAAAGCATTTATTTCTCAGTAGGAATTACAAGATTCACTTTAAGAAAGATACAATGGTCTACACAACGTCTCCAATTAAATGTATTTCCTTTGGAACACCTTGTATAAAATGTACCAAAAAGCGTCCCAGAAATGAATACTCCTTTCTTGGTTTATTCGAAAACTAGCTTTCCGCCCGCGGTTTCACTCGCTGTATTTATCTGTTTGGTCTAATAAAAAAGTTTGAAACACATTGCATTTAAAATCCACAATTTTGAAACAGATTGCATCAAAGATCAAGAGGAGTTCGACTATTCGACAACAGATGGCGCCACTGTTGAGGGATTGGAAAAACCCTTATATCTTTAAAAATACGCCCTTTAAGTTAAAACGGGAACTTTCTTGTCCGAGGGGGGATAAAGGGCAATTGCACTATATAAGCCCCTTTATAGTACCGGGAATCCTTTTAAAGTTTTATCAGCACGTACTTTGTTTAGTCTAATAAAAAAGTTTGAAATAGGTACGTTGTCTGATACAAATACAACTGGAGGTGGAGTTTGACTACTCGACAATAGATGGCGCCACTACTTGAGGGATTGTAAAAGCCCTTATTATATCTTTAAAAATACGCCCTTTAAGTTAAAACGGGAACTTTCTTGTTCGAGGGGGGATAAAGGGCTACTGCACAATATAAGTCCCTTTATGGTACCGGGAATCCTTTTAAGTTTTATCGGCACGCACATTTTATCAACTTAGTTTTATGTAATGATAATGATGATACTCTTTTTCTCTTGTCACATTTACTTAAGGAGTCAGAAGTCCTCAAGTTCAGCTCGGAAAAAATAAACTTGGCCCTACTCCCACTCCCCCCACCCCCACAGGCGAGATTGAAGTGTTGTCTCTGCGGATTTCCTTTGAAGACTACCTAACTAACAAACGCCAATAGCAATGTTGAAAGAATATTCTATCCCATGAAAGAATATTCTATCCAATAACTTGATATTCCGATCAAATTCCAGGTTTCAACTCATTTGTCAATTATGCACACCGAGTTGGTAGCGATTGCGGAGGCCCTTTCTTATCTTCAATCTATCTCCTTTGATAATTTGGTAATATTACAGACTCTAAGATAGCCTTACAACATTTGGCTCGATGTTCCTCGAATTTTCGAGGACTCCCGATTGCTTATACAGTTGTAAAATTAATGCATGATTTGCAAAATTCATTAAGAAAGGTATATCTGCAGTGGACACCATCTCACAGTGGCATAGTTGGCAATGAGAAAGTAGATGTATTGGCCAAGCAAGCTTCTACCGATGGTATATTGATATCATGTCTTCCTTTCTTTACTGAACGTTTGCCTAAGAGATAGTGTATGCTTATGTGGAAAGAATATTTTGACGAGCGTTCTAAAAGTATTGGAATCTGGTATAAGACTATACAACCTGAACCTTTGAGTGTACCTTGGATTAATAACTGCTTAAAAAGAAACGATTTGGTATTGTCAACTGTCACATTCCTTTAAATAAGTTTGCCTTTTTAATGCGTAAATCTGATTATACAGGGAGTAACAGAAAGGGTATAACAAGCCGAAAGAGGTCAAGGTACTCATGAAACTGAACAACTTTTCCCATGGAACATGGGTCGAAATATGAAAAATAAATTTGGACCTCCCATACAAAATCTTCGATCAGCTGATTGATTTACTATGGGAGGTCCAATTTTTTTTTTTCATATTTTGACCCATGTTCCATGGGGAAAGTTGTTCAGTTTCATGAGTACCTTGACCTCCTTTCGGCTTGTTATACCCTTTCTGTTACTCCCGGTATTTATTATTTTAATAATAAATTAATATATTTGATTAGTTAGGTTTTAAGATTAGATTTTAACGAACGATTTATTTAACTGTAGATAGGTAGGTAAAGTTGGTAATAAAGTCTTTATCAAAAGAGGCCAAAGCGCTATATAAACTTGTTCGGGTGGGCTTGAGATTGAGACAAGAATAATTTTTGTTTTAGTGTCAAGTTTACCGACTTTGTTTTTGAGGCTGTATAGAGTGTCATAGTCGCTTTTTGTGACTCTGCTCTTTAAATAAAGATTTAAAAATAATAATAATAATAATAAAGGTCTTTTCTAGTATAGGTATATTAAGAAGAGCGAATGAAATCCATGTCTTGTTGTAACACCATTTATTTGTGAACTTAACTACCCTCTCATCAATGACACATCTTATAGTTAAGTACCTACATAGCATCTTCCCACACTTAAAATAAACTCAAGCTTTCACGATATGAATAATACAATTTGTTACAATTCATAGCTTTGTAAGTGAAAGAGTTAACATAACACAATATGAACTTAACTAGGAAATATACCTACAACTACAACCATACTCTTAGTTTAAGCTCCCATTGACAAAGTCCTACCTCATACATAAGTCTACCGATTGAAAGTATGCTATAACGATAGATCATGTTAAGAAGGTCATAACATTGTATGGGTGGTCGTCCGAAATCCTGGCAGATTTTTTTTATTCGACTTGTTAAATTTATTTTCTTTCCAAAATCTACATCACACAGCTTTACCGTTCGAAACGTAGGTATACCCATCTAAAGAGACCCCTTTGGCGATAAGAACCCGCATAGGTTGCCAGCTCCAACATTGGCAGTTTCGATGGTCAGCCAGTATCTTTGAAAACCTCATTAATTATTTTGAGGGGGCTTATCAGAGCTACCGTTGTGATGATAACAGGCAACCCTATATATTCATCAATGGCATTCATAGGGCTATCAATCTGTATTAATTTCATTTCGTAATAAGTGACTTTATTTTTTGGTCTCTAAAATGTGGCTGACCAAGGAACTGGCAAGGAGCTGGCAACCTAAGCGGGTTCTCATCGCCAAAGGAATCTCTTTAGATGGGTATACGTTTCGAACGGTAAAGCTGTGTGATGTAAATTTTGGAAACAAAATAAGTTTTACAAGTCAAATAAAATAAATCTGCCAGGATTTCGGATGGCCACCCATACAATGTTATGACCTCCTAAACATGATCTATCATTTTGCATACTTTCAGTCGGTAAACTTACGAGTGTAGAGGTAAGACTTTGTCAATGGGAGCTTAGACTATATGCCATGCCGTGCCATATGCTTATTTTGACGTCCAGAGTAGGTAACTAGACTTATTACGGTAGGTACCTAAATAATAATTAACAATATAATAAGTAAGTATGATAATGTAATAAAAATACACAATTATTATATACTACGATGAACAAAAGAATCTATGACAATAAATATAACTGTAATAGGCAGATGGATAGTTAATCGAATTCGAACCCATAACGCTTAACCGGTTTGGGATTTCTTTTCGGCCGCGGAGAAACGACTAAACCCATCTTTGGAGAATCTGTTCTCACGCCACATTCTACCCCTTCGGTATTTATTGACTCAGTCCTGGCCACATCCCCTGCATCCTGACTAGGAATATGAACTTCAGCCTTAGGAGGAGACAATGGAACTTCTAGTGACGGTGAGAATAATGACGACGTCGCTGGTTCCGCGACGGTGGCCGGAGCGATCGCACTAGTTTCAGCAGATGCAGGAAAATCTAACGAATTTCGGATCCGGTGCCTTTAATTGGTCTATCTGCCGATGGTGAGCGGCTCCATTATCCGCCACAATCGTATAATCTGATTTGCCTAATCTTTGTACTACCGTTCCATCTGACAATTTTGTCTTAATCCGTAATCCCTATAATACCTATACGCAGCGCGTTTTCCTACAGACATTTCTCTGCTAGTTTGGCTACATTTCTGTAAGCTTTTGCTCGTCTTCGTGATAACCCTAGCGTTCTCATCAGGTCTTATTGCATCCAATCGTAAGCGCAAATCGCGGCCCTGCATCATCCTAGCCGGTGACTCACCCGTGGCGCTTTAAGGCGTGTTGTGATAATGTAGTAAAAATTTAAGGATTGCCAACTCACAATTAACACCTTCTACTTTTGCCTTTTTTATCACGTTTTTTATTATTAACTGCACCTTCAGCAGCGCCGTTAGATGCAGGGTGGTACGGTGCCGAATAAATATGTTGGATGCCGTTTGTTTCTCAGAACTTGTTAAATTCGCTACTGGAGAAGGGGGGTCCGTTATCGCTGACCAGCTGCTTTGGTTCGTGTGCGTGCGTTCGTGCGCGACCCTCCCTAGGGGTGACAGACGTTGGGAAGGGAGATGTCAGCGGGTAGCGGGAGGTGTAGCGGGGAAGGGAAGCGCGCGCATCCGCGCCGCACGTCATATTAAAATGACGTGCTTTCTCGCCCCCCCACCGTCTGTACCCCGCAGGAAGGTCGTGCACGAACCTGTCGGACTATAGCCTCGCAATGTGCCGTTGTACGCTTCATGTTATATACCTCAATCCATTTGGTCCTCGCACCGATAGCTACTAGGTAGGTATGTCCATCGTATGATAGGAAGTCAACATGAACCCGCTCGTAAGCTCGCTGTGGCCAGTGCCATGGGACTGGCACGCTAGCTGGCGGTGCTGGCGCTACTGCTGCGCACGTGCTGCAAGATTTACAGCATGTTTCTATATCCTCATCTATTCCGGGCCACCATACATAGCTCCGGGCCATAGCTTTCGTTTTTACTATCCCACTGTGAGGCATATCGGATGCAAAATATGACTGGGGCTCCGTATAAATTTTGAATACAAATTAATCATTCCTAAGAACGAACGCAGTTCCGTTATGATGTGGGGTCTTGGCATTTTGGTAATAGCCGTAATTTTATTAGGATCAGGCTTCGCCCTCTCTTTAGAAATCACAAACCCCAAATAGTTGATTTCGTCAGCCATGAAGAAACATTCTTTTTTACTTTTAGTCCAAGAAAGATAGCAAAATCAGCGAAACAAAAACCAGGTGACGAAATGTTGTGGATTTGTGTAGTGGTAGGTCCTCTTCACTACATCCAATAAAGTCCTCTCGATAATATGCGGTGCTGGGAGTAGGGGTAACCCCCCAGGTGAAAAATCGACATTTTTGATGTAATCTGATTCAAAATTTGGAAATAAGCGAATATACTAAAATTATTAAACACGTGTTTCAGCATTTTGTAAATTTGTAAAAAAGAGGTGAATTTGTATGAAAAATCTTCATTTAATTTTTTTGGCTTATTCGCATATTTCCAAGTTTTGGAACAGATCACATCAAAATTGTCGATTTTCATACAAACTTTTAACCTCTTTTTTTGACATTATAAAGCTACGATGCACCGTTTACGAGTTACAGTCAAAAAACTGAAAACCGGCCAAGAGCGTGTCAGACACGCCCACAAATAGGGTTTCGTAGTCAACGTTTAAATATCAGGTTTTTCAGCATTACAAACTTAATTTTGTTGCTGGTTTGTTAGCAGCAGTATGATGACCAACCGCAAATAGAAAAACTCATTTTTTCTGAAACCTTTAAGGCTACGATATCCGTTATAGTTTTCATTGTAACTTCAGATTGTAAGCTATATTCCATATTTATTTCAAATTTTTAGCGTTTATACTTTAGAAGTTACAGCTGGAACAAATTATGGGCCAAAAACGCCCTTTTTAAAAGCAAATATCTCGTGACAGAAACATTTTAGTGACTTTGTTTCAAAGAAACCTCACCTTAGTTTTAAAAGACCCATTCAACGATACCCTACTCAATATTACAGAAGAATTTTATTTAGGATTGTAATTAACCCGACGTTTCGGACACTTTGCAGTGTCCGTGGTCACGGATGACTAAGGTGTTAGACGTCATTACACAGCAAAGTGTCCGAAACGTCGGGTTAATTACAATCCTAAATAAAATACAACTAAAATCCGTTGAAGTTGTTTTAATTATGAGTGATAGTTGTACAAACAAAAGAAAATATTATGTCGACCAGTACGGACTGGATATCGCTAACAAAATACGGCGGTTAGAGTGCATCAAGAAACGGCGGTCAAGAGTGTTGACATCCATGAATTTCCTGAAAAGGTGTCGTGATAACAACATCCTCCCGGTATGTGTACGAATATCACCTAAGAGAGACATACGGGGAAGCGCCAGCATTCTACGCCAAGCAAGTAAGAAATTGCTTTGTTCGTTAATTCAAAGCCATCGCTCAGACGCTTGTAGAACAGACCAGGGCCTCGTTTAATAAAACTGACAATCTGACAAAATTGTCAAAAACCTAAAAATTTGTCGAACTGTCATGGTAAATTCGTTTAATAAAGGTGACAAATATGTCCAAAATCGACAGGTAAAATAGTGATAACTTGTCACGATTGTAAATGCATTTAATAAAACTCTACAATTGTCAAAAACCATGGTCGAGACCATTGACAATTGTCAGTGACAAAATTGTTGCATTGTCGCGACATTTATGACTGTTTCTGACATAATTGTCAGACTTGATTTTAAGTAACAGAGAAAGTGATGGGTACACAATAAAATAATTGATACAATTATCTACTGATAGTTGCGTCTGGGAATGGTCTCTCTCCATTGCTCTTTGATTCGCGGCACGGCAAATGCAAAGTTTATTCTACTGTTCTTTGGCGGCCCCACAGTTGTATTTGTACTAAGCATTCCTTATTATCAGTCACTACTCTCATTGCTTAACGTAACTACCATTTTTGTGAAAGATTGAGCTTTTATGTACCTTAATTTGATTGCGTGACATAGGGTAAGGGCACCTGTCAATAAAATCCGACAATTCTACAAATTTGTCAATATGTCGCGACAAGTTGCTGTTTAATAAAACAAAATTGACAAGTTTTTCACGACAAATTGTCACTTGTCACCTGTCGTGGAAAAAGTTTTATTAAACAGAAAATTGTCAAATTGTCACGACAATTCTGACATATTTATAAATTTTCCACCATGACAATTTTGTCACCTGTAAGTTTTATTAAACAGAAACTTGTCAAATTGTCGGAATTGTCAACCATGACATAATTGTCGAATTGTCAGTTTTATTAAATAGGCCCCAGCTAATAAAGGCAATATCGGATGATATAAAACAAGTAATAACTGAATCAGACTGGACAATTGTAGAAGAATTTACTAATAGACGAGCATATCATACATTTAATCACTGTAAAGAAAAACAAATTCGAAAATTCAATAAGTTAATTTCTAAACGGAACGCGTCAAAAAGCACAAACGAAACGCAACCAACCAATTCGTTCGGAAATTCGTCACACTCACGCGCAGTAATTAATCTGTCAAAACAAACCCTAGATCCACAAACAATAAAAGTATTAGAAAAAGGACTAAATTTTGCACCAACTCCAACACGTATACCAGTGGAAGAAGTAATCTGCAGCGTAGAGGAATGTATCTTCAAAAATAAACTACCTAAGGAAGATTCTGAAGCTATACGTCAGGACATTTCCAGTGTTCTGAGACGAAGTAAATTACCAAAGAAGAATCTATCCAAGCAAGAACTCGATGCGTTGAAGACCTTACGCAAAAATGAAGTTCTGACCGTCCTCCGTGCAGACAAAGGGAACGCCACTGTCGTGATGGACACATCTGATTATAACCTCAAAATGTCATTGTTGTTGTCTGATGAAAAAACATACAAAAAAGTTCCTAGAGACCCCACCAACTCTATTATGAAGAAAACAACCTCATTAATAAATAAACATAAAGACACGTTAGAGTTAGATGTGAAATCCTTACTACCAACTTGTGCAAAACCACCAAAAATATATGGCCTACCCAAAATCCACAAAACTGATGTTCCACTCCGTCCAATAGTGAGCCAGATTGATACACCAACTTACAAACTGGCCAAGCACCTAGCTAATGTGCTCTCCCCGCTCCGGGGCCAAACAAATGCACACGTAAAGGACTCATATCAGTTTGTCGGAGATATCAAAAATTTACAGATAAACAGTGATGAAACAATGGTTAGTTTTGATGTCCAATCACTATTTACAGCTATTCCAGTTAAGGACTGTATTGAAATAGTAAAAGAAAGTTAAATGAAAATAATATGGCAATAGAATATGCAGAACTTTTGGAATGGTGCCTAACATCTGGTTACCTATTGTGGAATGATGAGTTCTATGTACAAGTCGACGGCGTGGCCATGGGCTCTCCAGTATCCCCCTTGGTAGCTGACATCTTCATGGAGGACTTTGAGGATCGAGCCCTGAGGCACGCTCCGGTCGTGCCGAAGATGTATAAGAGGTACGTAGACGACACCTTTACCATCCTCCCACAAGACAAAGTTACTGCTTTCCAAAATCATCTAAATTCAATCCATCCTAATATAAAATTCACATCAGAAACAGAACAAAACAATCAATTAGCATTCTTATAATTAAAAACCCAAATGGTACAATCAGTCACTCCGTATATAGAAAACCAACCTATGGGTACCTAAATGAACAGATAGGTACCCAAATGGTAACTCCCACCATCATCCGAGCCAGTTAGCTGCCGTTGGCACCTCTTTGTTTCAGAGAGCACGCGGCATCTGTGACCCCCAACACCTAGATGATGAGCTAAATCATGTGAGACGAGTACTCCATGAAAATGACCTGAAACCACCTCGTCAACGTCACAGAAACCGTGCCAAACCATCCACAGTCGAGCGACAACCAGCGTACTTACCATACCTAAAGGGAGTAACTGACAAGATAGGCAGAATTCTGAAGCGAGCTTCAATCAAAACCATTTTCAAGCCGCCAAGGAAGATCAGCCAGTACATCAGATCAGTCAAATGCAACATCCCTCTCCAAGATCCTGGTGTTTATAAACTTGACTGTGACTGTGGACTCTCATACATAGGGGAAACAAAGAGGAATGTATCTACACGTCTCAAGGAACATATTGCCGATGTGAGAAACCGTCGTGACAGACAGTCTGCAGTGTGTGAACATGTGATGGATAATCCCACCCATTATATCAGGTTCGACAAGGCTGCAATCCTAGCGAGAGAGAATAGATTTGTCCCTAGGAAGGTACGGAAAGCCATAGAAATTCAAAAACATCCGAATTTCAACCGAGACACTGGATGGGGCATCTCACCAACTTGGACTCCACTGATTACACAGCGGAAGAACCAAATCCAACATACTGCAAGACCAACTTCACAAGACACGGTGTCTGCATTCTGCGTACAACCGGAACGTTATGCTAGGCAATTAAGAAATAGATGGCGGTAGAATAAAAATAATTTTAAATTCTAAATAATGACGTCTAACACCTTAGTCATCCGTGACCACGGACACTGCAAAGTGTCCGAAACGTCGGGTTAATTACATTCCTAAATAAAATACAACTAAAATCCGTTGAAGTTGTTTTAATTATGAGTGATAGTTGTACAAACAAAAGAAAATATTATATTACAGAAGAAAAAAAATTTTTTGCCCCCCTTTCACTTGTATGGGAGGGGGTCCAAAAAACATTTAAAATATTTTTTTCTTAACATTTCTATATTTGGGTCAACACGATCTATCTTCTCACCAAATTTCTTGTCGATAGCTCTAAAACTGACGAAGATATGAGGGCGCGGCATACAGACAGACAGACAGACAGACAGACAGACAGACATGACGAAACTATAAGGGTTTCTAGTAGACTACGAAACCCTAAAAAAGGGACACATAATTAACCCCCTACTCCCAGCACCGCATATTATCGAGAGGACTTTATTTGACGTAGTGAAGAGGAGCTACCGCTACACAAATCCACAACATTTCGTCACAGGGAATTTTTTTTCGCTGTTTCCTAGTTATTGGACCATATGGTCTGGGATATTTTAACCTTAATTCATTTAGTCTTTGCAAGACTATTTCTAACGTTTCTAAATGAGATTTCCTATCCGCCCCCGTGATAAGAAGATACAGAACGCCTGTGCGTTCGGGATGCCCTAAGCTGATGAGCTGATGCGACAAAAAATACCTGCGCTTGATGACAGACCGTCCACTAGCCTGTTACTGTTATATTTAAATAATCCGCGGTGAGTATTAATGACGGTATACATTTGAGACTCTTCAGATAAACAAACCTGATTTGATTATACGCTTGTGATAAATCAATTTTTTGTAAATTGCTCCCCACCTGACAAGTTAGCGAACAGTTCTTCGACTCTAGGCAAAGGATCCTATCTATCATAAGTACTGGTTTCAAGGTTACCTTGAAATCGGCACAGACCCTCAATCCGCCGTCTTTTTTTGTGTCTGGAACCAGCGGCGTAGCCCAATCTGAGCAATCCACCGGCGCAATAATTCCCACTTATAACATTATATTTATGTCAATTTCGGCATCTACACGGGCGCGCACTGCAAAGGGCAAAGGTCGCGGTCGGTAGTACACAGTGGTACACACACAGGTAGTTGCTGCGCCTCGCTCGTCGCACGCGCAGCGTAGCCGTCCCTCCGGTGTAGCATCCTAGGGTTCCATCGAATACCTCTTTATACCTGTCAAGAATTACATTGATGTCGTTAGAATCGATCCACACATTGTGCATATTTTTATCATTGTTGTAATACTGGCTACATTTAAATTTAGACATCGATTGACAACTCTGCTAGCCATTGCCGACCTAACCAGCTAGTCTCGCCATTTTCTACAACGAACAAATCTAATTCTTTACGTATACCGTTGTACCTACTCTGCTAAAGGAATTTTACCTAATAATTATGTCCTAGTACCGTCGTAAAACCTGAACCTTGTTTTTGAAGGAATTAACTTATTATCACTAAAATATTGTTCATATGTTTGTTTACTGATACCAGTACCAGCTGCCCCCGAATAGATCTCCATTAATATTTATTGATCATTAACTATAATTGGTAAACTTACCGCCTCGTATTGACTCAAGGACATTTTATACACGGCTTCATCCTCTTTGTCGAAAATTCCGTCGCTGTCAGATTGCTGTCCATCCAAACCAACCCATACATATAAGTACCTAAACGGTAGTACACTCACCATCATCCGAGCCAGTTATCTGCCGTTGTTGAAACCTCTTTGTTTTAGAGAGCACGCGGTACCTGTGACCCATGAAATAGAGGGAGGTACTGAACAAAGTTAGACGCGTAAAACTTACGTAGCTTACCTTAGCCAGCAAATACTGAGTGGCGAACGAACCACTTACGCTTTCCGACAATGCCAACTACCAAGATGAATGGAAGCTACCGAACAGCCTAAACCGAATATTCGGTAAATCTGCCGAATATGCCGAATACCAAAAATAAACCGAATATTCAGCCCATCTCTAGGTACTATTAAGACAAGTATTCTGTGCTTTTATGGAAAGATTGTAAGTAAAATTCATAGTTTTTTTTTTTGACAAATAAATCTAGGTTTTTATTTGTGTGTTGATGTCCTGAGACACGATTCATACTGTCGTTGGCGTAGAAAGTTTAAATAGCATAGTTTCTCTGAAATTATATGATCGATTTTGATGAAATAAAAACTATACTAATTAAAGGACACTAGTTTTGAATGTGGTACTCACTTTGGCTTTTTCACATAATTAGTTGATGAAGGAAGACAGAAGAATAAAAGCAGACGCGACTATGACTAATATCCCATTTTGAATCTGAAACATTTAACGTAAGGTGTAAAAGATTGGCGCTTACAATACCATCAAACCATTACTACTCTATTGGGCATCAACGTTCTCTGTTGAAACAACACCTTACACTGTGCTCACCAATCCGCCACGGGTACGTATTGCATTCCCTAATAAAAGCTACAGTAAAATTACCTAAGTTTAAAATACCTGAAATCTGAATGCCTACTATTTTTTAAATAGGTACCTAAGCAACTAACACCTACCTACCTACAAATGAATGACCTCAATGTAAAATACCGATTAAACTAGATACCTAAATTTAAAAATGTCTTTGGTTAAGCTACAGTAAAATTACCCAAGTTCAAAATACCTGAAATCTGAATGCCTACTATTTTTTAAATACCTAAGCAACTAACACCTACCTGCCTACAAATGAATGACCTCAATGTAAAATACCGATTAAACTAGATACCTAAATTTAAAAATGTCTTTGGTTATTACATAATACACAAAACTTTGATATACCAACGTTTGAAATACCAAGTAGTCAAAATACCTAAAATAGTGCATGCATTGCGAGCCATAGTTTAACAAAAGCTCGTGCTCTGATTAGGTATACAATTCGCGACATCCAAATATTTGAAGGGGGAACCAGTCACTTAATCTAAGCACCTTTTTGTTACCACTGTTATGTTTTAGAATAATTTGTGTTATTTTATGAATGTACGTTTACACAGTGGGACTGTATGGGTCTTAATCCCCAATACAGCCTTTAGATTATTGATAAATTGATAAGTCCAGAAGAAAGTTCCTTTGTATTTTTCTTGATAAATTGATATAAAATTGATAATGACTTGCACGCCGTGCGGTGTCGAAACGTGAACTGATTTTTGCTTACATTATAATAATGAATCGAGTGAAGTAAAATGCTTACAATGCTCTAAGTGCAGTCGATAGACTGTACAGGGACCCTAAGCCAGAATGGAATAAAAATATATGTGGTCTTGTAGGTATTAATTGGTACCTACAGATATGTGAAATAAAAAAAAACTGTAAAGAAAGAACTTTTGGACCAATTTTCAAAACGTCAACCCAGCGGGACCCCACTTAAAATGACAGTTTAGACTCAAAGTAAGCATCAAGCTTGTTGGTTCGGAAATCGCTGAATTTGTGCCCTCCAAATATTATTCGATCATTCTCCCGAAGCGAGTAGTCTAGGAGCTATAACCGATTAAAGTCAGCGTCAGGCCAGCGGGACCCCATGTCTAAGCACAATCTACACTTAAAAAAACATATTTTTGGAGAGCCCTGAATTTGTACCTTCCAAAAATACCTTTAGGTATACTGCTTGTAACATTAATACTTTACGAGATGTTAACGATGTTCCCCTACAAACAGTGTATTACCAAGCTATTAAAGCGCTTAAATATGACCTAGCAACAGCGTATTAGCTGCTTGTCTTTGTGATGAGATGAGATAGGTATATCTGATAGGTTTAGAACATTTAAATTTCCGCATATTATTTATTCTATGGTTAATAAACACTGTTCATAAAAAAATTGTAAATTAAATGTAGCGAAAACGAATCTGCAAAAATGGCTTACTTCATTAAACTATGAAGAAACTGAAGACTTACTAAATATAATTATGTGAAATAAAGTAAATATTATGTTAAGTATGTATATTTTATTCTTTAACATTTATATAAGGTCCTATTAAATTCACTGCAAATATTTTAAGGGCATGCGTAAATATGTATAAGAAAAACATCTAAGGCATTTTAAAAAAAATCTACATACTAAATTCTTTTTTTCATTTTCATACAAACTTTTTAATTAATTATGTGAACATCCTTTGACTGACCCGACTGACGTTCCGCCACGTAGACAGGATTCACTTACACGTCACGCACACTAACAACCAACCAATCACAGCACCTTTTTTTTGGTGCGTAATTTAAATTAATCGAAGTGTGTGTTTCTAGGACAAACAGGGTGCACTTTTTTCGACTTGTTTTTTTTTTAGTTAAATGCAATTTTCTCGAAAACTAGCGTGTAGATTTCCTTAAAAATTGCCTCGTTCATGCTTATATTTTATTTGATCTGCCCCTAAAATATTTGCAGTGAATTTAATAGGACCTTATATACGCATTATATTATACTTATCAAGTACTTTAATGTTAGGTATTGTTCAAAGTAAAATAATTTACCCTTTTAGTTTTATGTATCAACTCCCTTTTAGTTACAGGAAGCTTTAAATTTCTAACATAATGTTGATTAAAGTTTGATTTTAATTATTTTGGTTTTATTTTAAATTTAGTTTATATTTTAATTGTAAAACAATTTGGTAACGGTCGTGTTTCGTGTAGACTGCCGCGATACAGGCTGGTCCTAGTGCGGAGTCTCTAGGTAATTTTAAGTTTTTAAGTTTTCTGGTAAATAAACAATTTTTATTTTGCCGTTTCGTTTCGTTTCGTTTTGTTTCGTTTTATTTTATTTTATATTCGTTCAAACTTTTCCCACCAAAATCGTTTTTGTATTTGTACACTTCTTTTAATAAGTTTAACTTTATAATATTTACAGTTATTCTTTCCATATAAAACTAAAAGATAATATAAAAATGTACTCGGTTGGCTGGTGCATAACATTATGTATGGGACGTCTACATATTCATTCATATAGTGGAAGAGCCGAGGGGTAAGTGCCTATCTCATAAGGTACCACGATAGGCTAGGTTTGGATCGTTAACCGAGACTTAAACAAGTCGTAAGACCCAGGTCTGCCAGAGCCAATCCTGCCGAAACATATAAATAATTGATATTTTTTAAAGATATTTTTTCGTTAAAATTATGTCATATCATAAGGTACCACAATGAAAGTGCTGGCATCAGATAACCATTGAAAAATTATGTAAAAAAAGCTTGGTCTGCCAAGCACTTCCGGCAGGGTGCGCATGAGATAGTTTAGGGGTGTCGCAAGGGCATCTGATGCCCTTGCGACACCCCTAAACTGTCTCATCGAGTACCACGATGCGACCACCACTACATAATAGCCAAGATCACTCTGACAATAGATCAGAAAGTCTGCCAGGCCTAAACTTGCCGCATCCTAGAGTTTCAGACATTTGAAGTTGTAGGTTCAGTGTATGAAAACTGACCTAAGTATATCTTTTTTCCCCCACTCATATATGACAGTTGGGTGGAAGGTCTCAGTACTGTACGCAATCCTGTCAAAAAGTTTGAAATGCAGGTTTGGTGTATGAAAACTGGCCTATATCTTTTTCCCCCCGGGTGTGATTTTGATGGCGCCTTAATATGAAATACTCTCCATAACCAGGAGCTTTGAGTCATATAGGTCAGTGAGGCGGAGGGTCTCTGTTTTGTACACAATCCTGTCGAAAAGTGTGAAATTGTAGGTTAAGTGTATGAAAACTGGCCTATATCTTTTTCCCCACTGGTTTGATTTTGTTGGTGCCTTGACATGAAATGCTCGTAATGATCAGGAGATTTGATTTATAAAGGTCAATTGGATAGAAAGTCTCTGTTCTGTGCACAATCCTGCGAAACATGAAAATATTCGATAACTTCTGCAGATTTTTGCCGTTGATATTGTCATATCATAAGGTACCCGAATGAAGGTGCCGGCATCAGCTTACCATTGATAGATAGTTTAGGGGTGTCTAAGGGCATCTTTGGAGAGGTCTGCCAAGCACTTCCGGCAGGGTGCGCAGTAGCAGACCAAGCTTTTTTTACATAATTTTTCAATGGTTAACTGATGCCAGCACTTTCATTGTGGTACCTTATGTCATAATTTTTACGATTGAAAATGAAAATGAAAATATTTTTATTACAGCAAAATTAACAGTAACTTACAAATCTTACAAATTCAAATAAAATTCTTAAAATTGCTGAGAGTATATTTCCGGTCACACTAGTTTCGGTGATCTTCACACTAGGCAAGCCTGTATCGTGAAGACCAACATAAGTTTTACCAAACAGTTTTACCCTCTGTAGATGTTAAATTGTTATGATAAAAATAATTTAAAAAGCATGCATGCAAAACTAAAACTATAGATCAATCAAAGAAGAAGATAAGGAGGAAATATATATGTGTAAATATATAACGAATAGAAATATATATGTGTAAAATATATATATATATATATAGAGATACCTTCACGGTAAATGTTGATCAGGCGCGACTTCACGCGAGTTATTTGTTGATCCGAAAACACATGTTGATCCGACGTCTTAAGTTGATCCAATGTGCATGTCTGGTAACTAATGTGGCTCCGATCGGATCAACATCTGCACTCAGGGGACTAAAAAGGGACTAAAATAAAGTCTATGGAAATGTTGATCCGATATACGAATCCACCCTGCAGTAGTTTTGGCAAATGTTGATCCGATTTGAATGAGCCAATCAGAGCACAGTAATGATTGGATTGGCTGAAATCAGCCGCGACGTTGCCATTGCGTACATTTGGCCGCACAAACTTAGAATTTATCTTCCGGCACTTGACTAACATGTTGGCGGGTGCTTACGCATCGGATTTTCCGCATCTTCGGGATCTGGTGCCACGCGCGATCACCGGTTTGGAGGAGCTTGACGAGGGTTCCACCTGATTTTACTCTTAATGGACTTTACTTCCGCCGCTGGTTGATGGCTTTGTACGCACATTTTGTACTTATGGCCTCTACCGGATTTGTACTACCTGATGTGATAATCAGCGGTCCATCGGGCCCGAATTCTTTTGGGTCAAGCTCATCGGTCTTCCCCGGTCAACATCATCACCGCATGGCTGGAAGTCACTCACTGGGCCTCCCTGAAAAGGGTCTCACCTGGTGGCCTTGCTTGCCGGCGGTCCTCGAAGAAGACAAGAGCGAAAGGAGTACCTTTCAACTAATGCGGGCGAAAGCGCTCGTATTAAATGGGAATCTGTATACAGGATGTAAAAACGAGGCACCCGCGAAGGCAGCAGCAGGACAATTGCGAAGGGCGACGGCGAACAGCAACAGCGAAAGGCGAACAGTGACGACGAAGAGCCAGGGTAAGGACGACGTCAAAGGCCCACGGTAAGAGCGACGGCGAAGGGCGACGTCGAAGGGCGATGGCAAAGGGCGAAGGGCAACGGCGAAGGGTGACGGCCAAGAGCGACGAAAAGGGCGATGGTCAAAGGCGACAGCCTCAAATCCTTGGGGTAGAATTAGATAAGATACGCTGGCATTTCCTGGGGTTGTCAGAAGTCCGAAGAGGAGGAGGGCACGATAAACCTAGAATCAGGTCACCTTTTACTTCAGGAAAGGAGCACACAGTCCCAGGGTGGCGTAGGTTTCCTCGTCAATAAAGCTCTCTGTGACAACGTGAAGGAGATCTGCAGCGTCTCGAACAGGGTAGAGTATCTCGTACTGAAGTTGACCGAGAGGTACTCTCTCAACAGACATTATGCGCCGACTTCGAGCAGCTCAAACGAAGAGGTGGAGGCCCTATACGACGACGTGTCGAAGGCTATACACCTAACCACAAAATCCACTTCACTGTTGTCATGGGGGACTTTAACGCTAAAATGAAACACGGAGCACGGCGAATCAAGCTTGGGTCAGATGGCTACGGGAGCAGAAACCAGAGGGGCCAAATGCTATTCAACTTCCTAAGCAGACACAGGCCTAGTGCACTCCGCGGCGTAGGTATAGGTAGAGGTGCAAGTACATGCGGCGGCCCCCGACGCCCTCACCAAAGTCCGAAGGATCGCTCTCCAAGCAGTCCAAGGCGTTGCGTATCATTGTCGACGCGCCGATGTTCGTCCGCAATGAAGTCATTCGGACGAACCTAAAAGTCGAGACCTTGGATGAGTTTGTCTCCAAGCTTTTGAATAGGATATTCGCGCGCGCAGACAAGTCAGACTTCGGACACATCCGAGGCCTGGCCCTGTACCACATGCACCTCCTGATTGGAAACCGTATTCCCGCAAGCTCGCTGTGGTGCAGGAGCTCGCGGAGGGTACTGACACACCGGACTGACCTTGGCCGCCAGCTGGTAGCGCGCTGTCATGCTGATAGCGCGTACCAGCCAGCGTCCCGCGCAGGATTGTTTTCACTGTCCAAGCGACTTTACCTGACCATGACCAGCCGGCTGACGCGGGCCCGATTCTCCTTCGGGTCAGGCTCGCCGGCTCCCCGGATATTTCTCTTTTACCGTCAGCTAGAAGGCGCTCACTGGGCCTCCCCGGGCATTGGGGTCCCACCCGGTAGGCGACTCGCTGGTGGTATTGCTGGTCCGTCTGCGACCGGTTCTGTCTGGCTGCACACGGGCCTTAATTTTTGACCCTTCGGGTCGTGGTGAAGTGTTCCCACACTTACCACGGCCCTTTACCCCATGACCTGCCCGTCTTCGCGTGCAGCGAAAGAAACAACCCCAGCAGGATTTTCTCATAAGGCGTCTCCCCGACGGCCTCACGGCCTTCGAGAAGACAACTACGACGACGGCGAGGGGAGAAATCAGTTGGTTGCCGCGCGCCGCACGTTACGCGCGCGCTCCGATGCCGTTCTCATTTCTTTACGAGATTTATTTTATTTTATCAGTTGTGTATTAAATAACTCACCTTCCTGCCTCATTCGTAAATTTTGTATAATAATGCAATTTTAATATTTTGTCTAATATTTGTGCTTTGATTTTTTTTCAATATCCTACGTTTAACGAAACATTTTATTTATGTTTTATTTGGGTGTAGAAATGTACTCCAGTAAACTTTTCGTAGGTATTTCATATAAATCTCGAAATTCGCATTCCTACAAAGCGCACCAGCTGTGACCTTCAGAGGTGTTCTGCGGCAGCGATATATTTCTTCTGGTAGCAATGGCATTTGACAGGGTCTGGCACGCAAGTCTTATTAACAAGCTTCCCGCCTACGGGCTACCTACTGGACTTTGCAACTGGATCGCAGATTTCTTGAGTGGACGGTCAATACGAGTGGTCCTAGAAGGACGCTCTTCAGATGAACAGGCTATTGATGCCGGCGTCCCTCAAGGGTCTGTACTTTCTGCAACCCTATTTCTGCTGCACATCAACGATATGCTCACGCCCGACACCTTTGGGTATGCAGATGACAGCACGGTTGTTGATAGGTACCTGTCAGTGCAAAGGCCAGCAATGAATCTACTCCGTCTTGTCGAGAGGCCCTAGTGAGTCGCCTAAACTTGAATCTTGAAGCAATATCCGAATGGGGTGATGCAAATCTTGTCAAGTTTAATGCATCTAAAACACAGGCATGTCTATTCTCCACAAAACGGAGTCCCTTCGACCTGACTCCGACTTTCCGAGGTGTATCCGTACCGATTTCCGACCATCTTGAGCTTCTTGGCATGAACCTTTCATCTGACCTGAACTTTGGACAATATATTGAGTCTTTGGCCACGACTGCAGCAAAAAGACTCGGAATTCTCTCGAAGGTCAGGCGATACTTCACACCAGTACAGCTTTTACAACTATACCAAGCTCAAGTCCGTTCCTGCATGGAGTATTGCTGTCACCTGTGGGACGGGTCTGCCAAATACCAACTGGCAGCCCTGGACTCGATTGAGAAGCGCGCCAAAAAACTCATCGCTGATAGGGCACTTATGGACGCAAAGTTACAGAGCCTCGAACACCGTCGCAAAGTAGCTTGCTTGTCGGTATTCTACAGGATACATTTCGGGGAGTGTGCACAGTCTCTCCATGACCTGATACCTCCGTCACCATTCCATCTCCGGTGCACGAGACGCCGGTTGGGATTCCACCCTTATATCGTAGACATCCCGCAAATTCGCACAAAGCGCTTCGCTTCTACATTTTTAATGCGAACTGCTAAGGAGTGAAACTCCATGCCTGCGGATCTGTTTCCGGAACGTTATAACCTGGGCCTTTTCAAGG
This sequence comes from Phthorimaea operculella, assembly GCA_024500475.1. Classification (NCBI taxonomy): domain Eukaryota; kingdom Metazoa; phylum Arthropoda; class Insecta; order Lepidoptera; family Gelechiidae; genus Phthorimaea; species Phthorimaea operculella. The sequence goes on from JANFCV010000056.1 coordinate 52,430, forward strand.
CGAGAGTGAATAGGCATTATCTGGGCGAGCATGTTCCATCATCGTCTGCATCGTCACTTAACATCAGGTGAGATTGCGGACAAATGCTTACCCATTACTTATAAAAAAAAAAGCAAATCTAGCCCATGGTTCAATGCTGAATGTAACCGCGCTGAAGCGCTAAAACAGACGGCTTACCTAGCCTGGGCTGACGCTCGATCGCGCAAAGCTCCGAATACTCGGGATTTGAAGAAAACCTACAATAAGGCCTCTAAGTCTTGCAAAAAGGAATAACGCAGAGCACGTTTCAAGCACATCGGCACTGTAGGCGCCAAACTTGCCTCCCATCCTGCTAGCAGTAAGGCATTCTGGTCTCTGGCAAAGGCAGTTGAGACCAATTTCTGCCAGCCTTCTTTGCCGCCATTGCAGAAATCTGATGGGTCGCTTACTTACACTGCGGAAGAGAAAGCGAACCTGTTTGCTTCCCTTTTTGCGGAAAACTCGCGTCTAGATACCGCAGGTAAAACGCCACCAACGTTACCTAAAGTCGGCTGCAACATGCCAGCCGTCTGTTTTCGCCAGAAAGAGGTACTTAAAATCCTGCGAAACCTAGACGTAAATAAAGCGAGCGGCCATGAGGTTATCCCTGCAATTGTTCTGCGTAACTGTGCGCCTGAGTTGTCTCCGATATTGACACGCCTGTTCCGCCTCTCACTGGAGACTGGTGTAGTTCCCCAAACGTGGAAGCTTGCAAACGTGCAACCTGTGCCCAAAAAAGGCAGCCGTGCTGACCCTGCCAATTATAGACCCATATCAGTCACCTCTATACTCTGCAAGACCATGGAGCGTGTACTAAACAATCGGCTCCAGGCTTACCTCGTGAGCAATGATCTCCTTAACGACCGTCAATACGGCTTCCGCCGCGGGCGGTCGACAAGGGACCTCCTCGTGCATGCCACCCACTCATGGAGCGAGGCTATCGAGAGGCACGGCGAAGCCCTCGCCGTATCTCTGGATGTCTCAAAGGCATTTGACAGGGTCTGGCACGCAAGTCTTATTAACAAGCTTCCCGCCTACGGGCTACCTACTGGACTTTGCAACTGGATCGCAGATTTCTTGAGTGGACGGTCAATACGAGTGGTCCTAGAAGGACGCTCTTCAGATGAACAGGCTATTGATTACCGGCGTCCCTCAAGGGTCTGTACTTTCTGCAACCTTATTTCTGCTGCACATCAACGATTTTTACGATCACATTATACTTTAACATTTTTATTTAGTTTAAGTACTGTTTGTAACTATGAATTTGATAATCTCTCTCTCCTTGGCAATTATTATTCCCATCTGATGGTGGGGTCTGCCTTTCTCGTCTTCTCTCTCCACTTCGCTCTGTTGGACGTATCTTCTTCAGTAACTTATGAATTTGATAATGTGAAATAAAATATCTAATCTAATCTAAACGATATGCTCACGCCCGATACCTTTGGGTATGCAGATGACAGCACGGTTGTTGATAGGTACCTGTCCAGTACAAAGGACAGCAATGAATCTACTCAGTCTTGTCGAGAGGCCCTAGTGAGTCGCCTAAACTTGAATCTTGAAGCAATATCTGAATGGTGTGATGCAAATCTTGTCAAGTTTAATGCATCTAAAACACAGGCATGTCTATTCTCCACTAAACGAAGTCCCTTCGACCTGATTCCGACTTTCCGAGGTGTATCCGTACCGATTTCTGACCATCTTGAGCTTCTTGGCATGAACCTTTCATCTGACCTGAACTTTGGACAATATATTGAGTTTTTGGCCACGACTGCAGCAAAAAGACTCGGAATTCTCTCGAAGGTCAGGCGATACTTCACACCAGTACAGCTTTTACAACTATACCAAGCTCAAGTCCGTTCCTGCATGGAGTATTGCTGTCACCTGTGGGACGGGTCTGCCAAATACCAGCTGGCAGCCCTGGACTCGATTGAGAAGCGCGCCAAGAAACTCATCGCTGATAGGGCACTCATTGACGCAAAGTTACAGAGCCTCGAACACCGTCGCACAGTAGCGTGCTTGTCGGTATTCTACAGGATACATGTCGGGGAGTGTGCACAGTCTCTCCATGACCTGATACCTCCGTCACTTTTCCATCTCCGGTGCACGAGACGCCGGTTGGGATACCACCCTTATATCGTAGACATCCCGCAAATTCGCACAAAGCGCTTCGCTTCTACATTTTTAATGCGAACTGCTAAGGAGTGGAACTCCATGCCTGCGGATCTGTTTCCGGAACATTATAACCTGGGCCTTTTCAAGGCGAGAGTGAATAGGCATTATCTGGGCGAGCATGTTCCATCATCGTCTGCATCGTCACTTAACATCAGGTGAGATTGCGGACAAATGCTTACTTACCCATTGTTTATAAAAAAAAAGTGTCCCATTAAGCTAAACAACTTTTGCTTAGGTGTCATATCTGTATCTCCTATAGTTAAGCAGTGTTCCTGTTGGTACACCTGGTGGCCTAAATCAAGCATGTTTTTCAAACCTTCGAAGTTTATTGGTCAGCAGAAGCATCTCATTAAGTTGAAGAACTTTTGCTTTGGAGTCATATTTTTATCATCTATAGTTTAGTAGGGCTCCTGTTGGCGCACCTGGTGGTCTACATCAGGCACTCTAAACCTTTGATGTCTTTTAGCCAGCAGCAGCATCTCATCAAGCTAAACAACTTTTACATCGAAGTCATAACTGTATCTCCTATAGTATAGCAGTGCTTCTGGTTGCCTACTTCAGGTACTTTAAACCTTCGATGTCTATTCGCCAGCAGAAGCGTCCTATCAAGCTAAACAACTTTTACCTTGGAGTCATATCGGTATCTCCTAAAGTTTAGCAGGGCTCCAGTTGGTGCACCTGGTGGTCTACATCAGGTACTTCCAACCTTCGATGTCTATTGGACAGCAAATGCGTCTCATCAAGCTGAACAAGTTTTGCTTTAGAGTCATATCTCTTATAGTTTAGCAGGGCTCCTGTTGGTGTACCTGATGGTCTACATCAGAGTAGAATCCATTTTTGATAACTAGGAGCCAGCAGAAGCGTCCTAAAAGCTTAACATGTTATGCTTTGTAGTCGTATCTGTATCACCTATAGTTAAGCAGGGCTTCTATTGATACATCTGGTGGCCTATATCAAGTATGTACTTCAAACCTTTGATGTTTATTGGCCAGCAGAAGCGTTTTATAAAGCTGAACAGGTTTTGCTTTGGTTCCATGTCTGTGTCTCCTACAGTTAAGCAGGGTTCCTGTTGGTGTACCTGGTGGTCTACATCAGGTCCTGCAAACCGGTATCTCCTATAGTTTAGCAGGGCTATAAGTTGGTGCGCCTGATGGTCTACATCAGGTACTCTAAACTTTCGATGTCTATTGGCTAGCAGAAGCGTCCCATCAAAATTAACAACTTTTGCTTTGGAGTCATATCTGTATCTCCTAAAGTTTAGCAGAGCACCTATTGGTGCAACTGGTGGTGTACTTCAGGTACTTCAAACCTTCAATATTTATTCACCAGCATAAGCGTCTCATTACGCTGAAAAACTTTTACCTTGGAGTCATATCGGTATCTCCTATAGTTTAGGAGGGCTCGTGTGGGTACACCTGGTTTACATCAGATACTTCAAACCTTCGATGTCTATTCTCCAATATTCATAATATTAAGTTTGGAAGAATGGATATTTGGTCCGCAAAGCTATCTTTCTTACCTTGTTACTCAAACGAAAAAGCATACTGTGTTATTTGTCACACGAAAAACGCGACGTTGCCGCTTTGTGATCAAGTACCTATTCGTGAAGTTTGGCTCCGGATCTACTTAGTCTAAGTAAATGTGGCATATAAATCAAATATACTCTGGATCAAAAAAATCCTTTTCAGTGTGATTTTTTTGACCGTTAATGGATCAACGAATGTCGGTCAAATCGCTGACGAGTATGTTGAAATCGTGTCAGTGCAGATCCACTGACGTCACACGCGCAGGAAGGCCGGATCAAAGTATATCAGATCGCGCCATGCGGAGCTGAGTATACACCCCAAAAAGGTGGATCAACATTTGTTCTAACTTCACACTGGAGCTACATTTACCGTGAACGGTTCATTATATATATACTTTTAATATTTATATGATTATCGATAAAATGTTTTCCGTTTCATCATAGTCAAGTCGTGTAAGCCAGTCGAGCAATACACGTTTTGCTTCTGCCGGTGTACAGCATTTAATGTCACATGATTTTAAAACGGAATTATAGACATGAGACCGTATGAAGCGACCAAAGCGCTGAGCAAACCTAGTACGTACTCTTACGGATCTTACTTTGAATATTCGTTTCTGAAGCATCGATTTGTATTCCCGAGACGCAATAACTTCCCTGTGCATGCTTAAGGCAGATTTTAAAATAAATAATTGTCTAACACTAGGCACACCACTCTCCCGGTACAAATCTTTTGTAGGGTATCTATAGGGTTTCCTCAACATTACCTTTTAATACCGATCGTTGGGCCCTTTCAACCTGAAGCATTATGATGATTTTTTCGTATTTTTGAAAAATATCGATTATTCTTATGTTTCGGCAGGATTGGCTCTGGCAGACCTGGGTCTTACGACTTGTTTAAATCTCGGTTAACGATCCAAACTTAGCCTATCGTGGTACCTTATGAGATAGGCACTTACCCCTCGTCTCTTCCAATACTTCGATCTTTGTTCCTTGGGGTATGTTGTCGTTGTCGAGTTTCGTGGCCTGGTTCACCCCTTCAAATATTTTCAATTGTTTTATTACATCATGTATGATAGAGAATTCTAAAAAAAAAAATATTTACCCACCATGTTAAGGCCGCCATTTTTTTCTACGTTCTCGCAAATATTTTCCACTTTACGAATGGTTTTTGTATCAGACTTATACCATTGCAAATGCTGGCACTTTTTATTCCATTTTGCTACCATTGGTTCAAACTGGTTTTTGCAGATTTTTACGATAACTGATAATTGTTTCTTCCATTTTGCAATATTTCCTTCTCTATGAAGCTTGTTCGCTTTTTGCGCTGCTTGGGTCAACGGTGATGACTCTTCTTGAATAAATGGGCGTAGGTCCTCCTCTTTTTCTGCAAGAAAATAAAAAGAAGACATTTATTGACATCATCATGATATGCCTAGGCCTATCGTAATACGCCGGCACATCATGATCTGGCCATTAAAAACAGGTCATATCGTTCAACGCTTGACGATTTGGCTAATAGTACGGGTAAAGTGCCCTATTTTGGCGGCATAATAGGGGTAAAATTTTACTAGTGACCGATAGCGAAAACTCATAACTGGCTGGTGATAAGGAACAATCTTCCCCAAGGAACATACCTAGGTCAAAATACAAATAAAATTTTGGACCTCCCATACAAAATTGACGATCAGCTGATTTGAGTTACTAAAAAATAAAATTTCACTGTATATATACCCAGTTAAAACCTCTATTCCCATTGACCACTACTTTAATCGCCACTAGTGGCGAATCGGACGACAATGGGATCGCCACTAGTGATGAATGGGAACTAATTGCCACCACATGAGTTCGCTTTATTGCTTGTGTCATCGTTTTGGAAAATATTTGCCTCCGTGTAGGCTCTTATCACACAAGCGGTTAACGTTTAAATGCGTTTTAGAAACTAAGCAAATTTTCATTAAAAAATATTTTTTCTAAAACGTAGAACAAGTGGGAACAATAATATACTCACTTGTTTTACTATAGAACAAGTGGGAAAAAAAGGTCCCACCTGTTCTACCGTAGAACTAATCAGTAAGTAAGATATATCGAAACCAGATACTTACGTACTCATTGCTCCATATGAGCCTTACATAGCAATAGATGTTGATCATATGTTTTACTCGCAGAAATAGATGTGTTAAAAAACAAAAAACCCGACTGCGGTAATTTTGAAGTAGTATTTTGCTGTAAAAATTCACCATCTTGAATCTATATTTTTTTAATATAGCCCGTGTCACTCGCGCTACTGAGACGAATCTAACGTCACCTCATATGTCAATTTTCTTGTCCACATACATACCTACATACTTCCATACATACATACATACATACATACTCTCGAAAAACATAACCCTCCTTCTGAGGCAGTCGGGTAAAAAGACGTAGACAAGTGCAAGCTTATCAGTGAAAAGTGCTATTTGTGCGTGTTGGTGAATGTTTACTCGACCATAGCAAACCCGATTTGCGAAACGACACTCTAACTGAGGCAGTCAGTAGTCTGCCTGAATCGTGTTCGTCTAGGTTTATTCACGGTTCTATAGATTTATTTCATAAAATTAGTGGTAGTCGTTGGATTTACGTGCAATCAGAACCTGGAAAATGTCATATTACCTGTATGTAATAATGAACCAAATAGTTCCGATGTCATTTTATTTGGAACCGGTATTTTAAGCATTCCAAAAACCTGTAAGGCATTTTATAAGACACAACAGTTTGTTCCTGTTTATGAAATACCGATAGTGAATGTGACCAGCGTAGTTTCCGTTTCCGTTTAATATAATTATGGATGATTGCTGCGAAAAGTCTAAACTTAATAAAACGTTACCTAAATTACCTTTTAATAAATAAGATAATATTAAGGCCGTGCCGTGATGCAAAAAGGGTTTTTTCAATTCAAAATACTTCCACTTGGAGACGACACCTGACTGTGGTTATTTTATATATGATTTTTGATAATATTTGCTAGATTCTCAACGTTCGCAAAACACGATTCGATAAAATTTTCTCGATAGATTTTTTTTCCAAAGATGACTTCATTTTTTTATATTTTTTAACTTTATGCCGAAACGGTGCCGAGTTAATCAATGATTTTTCGTAAGCATAAGCACATTATACTTATCTAGTTCGTCAACGTTTGTTTTTTTATTTAAACCTTTTATTGCTGAAAAATCAATACTTTTAGATTTTCAACAATGGCTTGGTTTCAACCATTTTGCGGACGGGTCGCTCTGTCCCTCTCTAACGCGTACGCGCGAATTGCAAACAGGCCACACCCAGCTGCGCTCTCATTCCACCGTGGCCACTGCCAGAGAGAGGTCATGTCGCACGCTACGCCGAAACTGACAGCTTTAGTCGTAATTTCAGTTATTTGTTTATTTGAAGATTGTGTACATTTTTAAGCTTCTAAATATTTTGTAGTCAACTCTGAATAAGATACGTTACTAGAATAAGTGTATCTAGATTTTTTACGCCTGTCTTGTGCCTCCCTCATCCAGTGTACCCATAATGTAAATTTGAAAAATGGGCAACAAATCAAAAACAATCATATCGAGGAAGCGCAAAAAAGATTTTTTCAACGCGAAAATAGCAAAATGCAAAAAAATAAGGAAATAAGTACATTTAGCATTACGTGAACGTTTTTTTGTTCATATTTATCAAGTACTATCTATTTATGTGAAAAAGTAAATTATATTTATGTTAGTGAAGAAGAGTAGTTGGCTTTTTTTACCAATATAACGCGTACACATTATGTAGACACCTTATTGGTAGAGAGAAGTGTTGATGCATGGAATCTCCTCTAATCAATCGCATTACTTTGAACGAGTTTGCCGATACCTACTCTAAATTTTGATACCTCTGTCAGATGTGACTTTGGCTTAGTGGCTAGAGTGAGTGAATTCTTTTGCATACTAATAAACTTTGGGTACTCGGATCAAATCCCCGAGATATAGTTTTTTTGTATTTATTTTGTTGGATATTTTTAGGTTTTCTCTTTTTACACTCTTACTTTAATCATAAATTCTTAATACTTATTACTTATTCTTTCATGTATTTTTTTTAACTTGATGAAAGATTATTGGATTATTATTTATTGCTTATTATCAATGAAAACCATCATAATTACATGAACATATTCACAAAATAATTTAAATATTTTTTATATTTACCTATTGGATTAGATATTTGCAGATTTTTAAATTGCGAAAATATCTGCCAGAGACGTCACGGAGACTTTGGCACAGAGTACATAGAGTCGCCAATACATTATTTAAATTTGATGACCAAACAATGTACGTACCTATCAAAAAAATTTTTTACTTGGTATTATTAGTAATGGCTTTCACAGATAGTCAATTTTTAAATATATTTATAGGTACTAAAATTTATATACAATGAAATTTGACTAGTGACCGACACCTCAGGACGGGCTGGTGATAAGGTTCAACTTTCCCCAAGGAACAAAGGACGAAATATAAAAAAATTTGATCTCCGCTAGTAACTCAAAATATCAGCTGATTGGCAACTTTGTTTGTATGGGAGGTACATTTTTTTTCATATTTCGACCCATGTTCGTTGGACAAAGTTGATTCTTATACCAGCCCGATCTGAGATTTCACTATCAGCCATTAGTAAAATTTCACCTAATATTATGGGCATTGAATTCTAACACTGCTTCCAGTACCTAGATACTTACATTTTTTTTTTGCAATATTGGAAACCCGACCTTCAGTTGAGAAATGTCAATTATTACAAAAAGGGACAATGATAATGACATAAGTGTGAATATACAGCAGTGCAGATGCCGAAGGTCGCATGTTCAAATCCTGTCAGCGGTGGAAATTTTATTGTCTATCTGGGGGCACGACAGTGCCCCCGCCGAGTCGAGCGCAAAGCAAACACTATCGTACCATCCTTTACTGGAACAATTTCGCCGCATTTTCAGGCACCTATCTCGTCGTAAGCTATAATCACATACTTAAAAGCCAAAATTTCAAGTCCGTAAAGGCAAAGTTTCAGATTTTAGACAGACACTCACTCACTCATGATCATCAAAATAGAACTAGTGCTTCCCATAAACTCAGAGAGCTGAAATTTAGTACGGAGTTAGATTTTAATGACCACATAAAGGAAAACTTTAAAAACTAGGATAATCGAAGGTTAGGCCAGGCACACCACTAGGAGCCCAGCTACACCATAGGAGATACAGATATGACTTCAAAGCAAAAGTTGTTCACCTTGATGGGATTCTTCTATAAAAATAAGTGAAATCCCACCAAAAACATTCTGTAAAAAAGTAGCCAAGTCTCGATGGAGCTGCTTGTTTATCTCTAAAAAAGTAATCAAATCTAGGCAAAGTCTAAGGTTCCTTGATACTATATCTTTAATACGACTGGCCGTTGAACGTTACGTTTACATACGATTTGTGGATACAATTTAACGTCCAGTCGTATAAATTTAACTATATGAATAAAGAAATAGCATCAAGGAACCCTAGACTTGGCATGACTTTGCCTAGATTTGACTTTGGCTAATATCTCATCAAATATATTTTTATTATCAATAATAAATAAACTAGGCTGATGATGTAACTCATAGAGCAGACTGGAAAAATGGCGGGAAAAGCTGGAGAGTGTCGGCCTGAGAAACGGCAGAACGGAGACTGAATAAAAGAAATTAATGTTTTGTGATTTCGGCGGTCTCTCTGGCTATGCTCCGGTAGCGCTAAATGGCGTTACCTTACCAGTCTGCTCCGACTTCAGGTACCTCGGTTCACTTTTGCAAGGCGATGGTGAGATAGAACGGACTATCAAGCACAGAATAAATGCAGGATGGATGAAATGGCGACAGGTCACGGGCACAGTGTGTGACCCCCGAATGCCCCTCAAACTGAAGGGCAAGATTTACAAGACAGTGGTCAGACCTGTCGCCATGTATGGATCTGAGTCTTGGCCTACAAAAGTGACGGATGAAAGACGATTACATGTATCTGAAATGAGAATGTTGAGATGGATGTGTGGTGTGACAAGAATGGATAAAATAAGGAATGAGCATATTAGAGGAAGTTTATAAGTTGCACCTGTGACAGAAAAGTTGAGAGCTAGCCGCGAGGAGGGATGGAAATCATGTGACGAAAAAGGTAATGAATATGAATGTGGATGGACGCAGAAGGAGAGGAAGGCCTAAAAAAGTTTGGATGGATTGTGTAAAAGGTGTAAACGAAGATTTGACGACTGATGAATAGAAGAGAAAGACATGTTGCGGCGACCCCAAATAAATTGGGATAAGGGCAGGCAGATGATGAGTAGAAACCCTACAAAACCCTAAAAATGGCTATGCCAGTCGGTATCTTTTCAATAAGACTACTTTAAAATATATTTTTTTATAACTCGGACATTAATGCCTAGTCCTGTGATATGATTGCCTAGGCGTTTATGACGTTGTGGCGTAGACATCTGACATCGTTGCGTAGGTCTCCGTCTCATTGATTTATGTCTAGTGACGTCACACATGCGAGCCCGGTCGAGCGTTGCTAGCCGTCTGCTCGTTGACTCTCTGCCAAACATCTGTCAAAGATGTGCACCAAAACAAGAAGTTACTTTTGTAGGTAATGGTATCTGTAAGTATTTCATGTAGTTTCTTAGTGCGCTTAAGGTAGGTTTTGAGTGTTGATCACTAGCGAAATCTAGACACACGGCAGTGTGTCCGCCAAGTTCGAGCAAAAAAAGCGACACACCGGCCGTGGGTTATATTACACGAACCATTTCAGGGCAAGTTCGACCCACCTATAACTCAAAATCTATTTTATCTACGCATATGAAATTTCTAGTATCTGTCGAGATCTACTTACTTATCTAAAATACAAAATTTCATTAATGTACCTATTGTAGGTCTTGAGATATTGACGTCAGAAAATCGCTATTTTTACTATACACTCACTGACTGACTGACTGACTCACTCACTCATCAAAAACCTAGACCACTTCCAATGGTCGTATTGACTTGAAATTTAGCATGGAGGTAGGTCTTTAGGTCAAGGTAAAGGAAAAAATCTGAAAATGGCCAAGTGTGAGTCGGTTTTAAAAATAATGAAGGTGTAAATTCATACTCTAAGGAACTAAAACAAAAAATTATCTATATCTTCCAATCGTCGTACCGACCTAAAATTCGCTACGAAGGTTTGTATTTAGTCAAAGTAAAGTATAAATGAGATATTTCCTTACCTAACTTAATCATAAGAAAAAGAAAATAAACCTTACAAAAATAAATGAAATCCACCCAAAACATAAATGTGAAGGCTGCCAAGTTCGATAATATTGGAATGCTTCGCCTATAAAAGTGAGATCTAAATAAGTACCAAGTTCCATACACAGACCTCAGTTAAAAACAGTTACAGGAATGCACTTGATTTTCCGCAGTTTGGAAAGTAGATTCTTATTTCCAAACTGCGAAAAATCAAGTGTGCATTCCTGTAACTATTTTTAACTGAGGTCTGTGTATGGAACTTGGACTATTAGATCTCACTTCTTTTTCAATATTATCGAACTTGGCAGCCTTTCACATTTATGTTTTGGGTGGGATATGTTTTTACAATAAAAAAATCTACTCCGTTCCATAACCCCATTCAGATAATTTTAAACGCAAGTTCTAGGTTTTTAGTATTGTTCACTAGCAAAATTTAATGTTACAAGTAAAAGAAAATATCGACTCCATTCCTTACTTACTTATTTTTAATTTTGTGTTGAGCCGTTTTCGGCTATTACTATTCTTGTTTTTTTTTCAAACTTAGCTAGGGTAGCTTAGGGCCTACAAAAATTGTAATCTTTAGAATAGGAGCACTTCTGGGCAGGTTTTTGGGGGGTTTTCCTGTCCAGGAGGTCCGACTAACTATACACATGTAACACCTTTTTAAAATCTTGATCGAATTTAGTTTCGCTTACTGGTCGTTAAGGTATAAAGTTACATGCCGTGTGGTTAGCCTGGCCAGCCCCGAGGCAGTGCCTTTATTTTTATTTTTTTATCCCGCCCGAGCCGCGTTTATAGTAGGAATAAAAAATTGTTATAAAAAAGAGAAAATTGTGCTTTGCAAATTTCTCTTTTTTACAATGTCTAATCAATTTCTGCGTAATGTAATGACTATCAATAAGTGATATTTTAATGTCCTATTTTGAATAAACATTTTCACTTTCACTTTCACTTTCACTTTCACTTTCACTGTCGGGGCGTCAGGCAGTTCGCTATTTTGAAAGTAAATGAACTTGAAAAGTAGCCACTAAAAATTATAAAATAAAATCTTTTTAACAAAAAATAACACCGCCGAAGACTGTAAAGCAAAAAATAATAAGTATTGTTAGTATAGGTACCTACCTAAGATATATATTTGGACATATTACCTACAATATTGGAACTCAGTAATTTTGAGTTGGTGTCATGCCAATGAAGCGTGTTAATTAATTTGTAAAAAGTTTTTCAAAAGTATGGTATTCACTAAATGTCTTTGAGTTATATTTTAACTGTTATATTCTTTGTTTACCTACTTTACAGAAGCAGAAACATGTTTTGTAAAAAGAATACATCTGGTTGTTGCATACAGATTTTCAATCAATGTCATAATAACAAAACCACTAGTGAAAAGTCTGCATGGTAATAGTTCAAGATAAGAATGTAGACATTTCAGAATCTTCTTCAGATGAGTATGACACTAGAGTCACTCCTTCTTCAGTTTAAAGAAACATCTTTATTGCCAACAAAAGCCATGAACAGTTAAAGTTAGTTTTTATTGCTTTTAAGTTTACGTTTTATATAACTTTGTATTATTTTAATCAAACGCTTGTCCAAGCCCAGTAGAATCAAATCTCTCATCACTTTGAGATGTGATGATCGATCTTAACGGGGGGGTTGTTATATTGTAATTACATAGAGTATGCACGTATAATAAAGTGCTGAACCGTCGATTTCATAAAACCTAATAAATCGATGCTAAATTTGATTGATTTGGACATCCGTCGGGCGCATACCTCTTTTTGTATTTTCCGTGCTTTTCTTTAAAATAAACTTTCAGCAAATTAAAATTAGTTTTTTAAAACTTAAATCCTGAACCATCCCGTAATAGTATCGTTATGTTTTTTAGTATGTGATATGATGCGCCAGTGTTATTTGTTGCAATAATTGATCAGGGTGAGGACTTTCTTGAGGGCAACTGTTCCCACAATATATTGGCAACAGTGTTTGTAATGGACAATCTTATGTTTTCCACTTTAGGTGGATGTCGCGTTATTTAGTGCAGGAAAAATAAAGGCTTGGTCGAGTTGGCCGAATTATTTCATTCCGTAGATTTTCTAATTATTTGGTCGTAGCTTCCACTGCGCTTGTGGGCCGGCTCGGATTGTGTAGGTACATCTAGCAAGTGGGCCTTTGATCCAACACAGTAAATAAATCTTGGGACTTACGTTTTTCACAATCTTCATCCTTCTCAGCATTAGCGCCTGCAGCATCTGGAAATAAGATGAGAATATACTCGTACCTAGTCCAATTGAGCCTTAAATCGGGTTTCAAAACATAATATTTTCATTTGAATTTTTATTTTTATGGTGCCATGCGCCGGCCAATACCTTCCGGACATAGATACGTGTTTCAGGGATTTTCAATTTCTGACCTAATTATTCTTGGAGATACGTGGTATTCCTAAAAAATGTTTAATCAAATATTAGCCAAAAGCGTGTCAGACACGCCCACGAATAGGGTTACGTAGTCAACGTTGAAATATCAGGGTTTTATAAAGTTAATTTTGTTGCTGGTTTGTATGCAGCTGTATGGCATTGTATAGTTACCAACCGCAAATTGATAATATTTTAATGGTTTTCATGGTAACTGCGGTTAAGAACTATATTTATTTATAAACGCAAATTTAGGAACAAGACATGGCTCAAAAATGAAACTTTTAAATGCAAATATCTCGAGACAAAATTATTTTGCTGACTTTGTTTCAAAGAAACCTCCCCTTAGTTTTAAAGGACCTATTCAACGATACCCTACTCAATATTACAGGAGAAAACATTTTTTTGCCCCCCTTACAATTGTGTAAGATTGACGGAGATTCCAGAAATAAGTACTATTTCATTATGAGGACGACAGTCGTGCGACTATTGTGTCTCATATGTGCGCAGGGCCTAATTTGTGTCCACACGTCGTCGTGTGTCGTCGTTTAGCACGCGCAATCACGAACTGGTTCGAACCGGCTAGTAGCGAGTGTCAATAGCGTTTGGTGCGGGCGGACGGCAAAATTACGACTCGCAAGTGCAAATATTTTTACCCGACTGCCTCAGAAGGAGGGTTATGTTTTTCGAGAGTATGTATGTATGTATGTATGTATTTATATAGGTATGTATGTATGTATGTATGTACGAATGTATGTATGTGGACAAGAAAATCAAGACACGCGGCAGCGTGTCCAGCCAAGTTCAAGCAAAGAACTGGCGGACCGGGCCGTGTGTATATTTACACGAACCATTTAGAGCCACTTTTTACCCCCTCATAACTCTAAATCTATTAAAGATAGGCACACCAAATTTAGTATACGAGTTCAGACCTCCGAGATGACCTAGTATACAAAATTTCATAAACATAGGTTGAACGGTTATGAAAATATTGACGAACAAAAATCGGCATTTTTATCATTCACTGACATATATATACATCAAAAACCTAACCCACTTCTAGATGACCTAGAGACTTAAAATTTCGCACACACCTAGATAACTATGTGAATACACAGGAAAAAATCAAAATCTATAATTTTCACTTTTATCACAAAAAAATTACGAATTTGTGATTTCAGGGTGATTACAAACTTATATTTGCAGCTAAACTTCTGAAACTCCATATACAATGTATGGGATTTTATTTTCACAGCAGCAAAGGTAAATTGGTCTTTAGTACCGACCGAGTAAGATTTGAATGAATATTTATTTTGATGAACTGTAGATAATAACGTAGAGTAGAGCTACTCAGCAGGTTGGTTCTAGAGTGGATGTATATAGGGTGTTATTAGTTGATGTATACAGGGTGTTAAAATATCATGGGTATACAAGGTGTTCAAAATGTGTGTAGGGTGTTGAAAGTGGATGTGTACATGATGTTAAAAGTGGATGTATACAGGGTGCTAAAAGTAGATGTGTACAGGGTGTTAAAAGTGGATGTATACAGGGTGTTAAAAGTATCATGGATGTATACAGGGTGTTAAAAGTGGATGTATGCAGGGTGCCAAAAGTGGATGTGTACAGGATGTTAAATGTGGATGTATACAGGGTGTTAAAAGTATCATGGATGTATACAAGGTGTTAATAGTGAATGTATACAGGGTGTTAAAAGTGGCTATATACAGGGTGTAAAAAGTGGCTATATACAGGGTGTTAAAAGTGGATGTATGCAGGATGTTAAAATCCAAATTAAAGCGCAAGAGACTTCTATAATAGAGTACAATCGCCTGCGAACTCTTTACCGCCCTGATTTAGAAAGTTTAACAATAAGCAGAAAACGCAAAAAAAATGTTAGTGATAATGAATGGGCAATGCGTTCAAGTGTGTCAAAAGTCCAAGAAAATTAACAGAACCGCAGAAAAGTCAAATGTTTTAAAAGTCTTTGTATCGTCTTTAGCACTAACAAAAAGTAATGATATCCCACCAAAAACATAAATGTGAAAATTGGTAGTTTTTAATAGGACTTCAAATATTGATTAGAGTAGATAATAAACAAGATATTAAACAATTAGGAAATTGTGAAAACTAGCCCAGTCAAACTGTGAGGTGCTCTAGATTTTAAGGTGTTTGTTTTATTTTAGTAAAGAATCTTAAGCGACCATATAAAGAAATTAATTTCAGGAATGTTTACTGAACTTGGCGACCATGTTCATATCAATACTTTTTTCGGCAGAACATTGAACTTGGCTACCAATTTTCACATTTATGTTTTTGGTGGGATTCTTTTTCACGGGCTACAGCCCAAACGGATAGTTGGATTTTGACATATGAAGTGTCGTTCGTTAGATTCGTCTCAGCCTTCGATCAACTCATCTTCTGTCCCGTTGCGGCCCCGAAGGGATTCCGCATAGTTACTTTACTCTATACAAATATTTCTGTCATTTTTTGCGGGGGGAGAGGTAAAGCTGTTAAATCAAGCTAGTGTTGAATCGACAATATCGATACTTGACCTTTCGATTAAATACAACAGTCTACTCAAAATTGTGTCATACAATTGCATTTTCAAAAGCAACTTAGTTCACAAGAATAGGATTTTTTATGAAATAGAAATATTGGCGCAATAACATCATTTTAAATATTGCATAAGGTAAATTAAGCAAAATATTAATTTCTTTCCCCAAAGACCAGATAATACAATTATGTAGGTACAATCAATCAATGCAATACCTACTATTTACTGATAATTAAGTAATCATAGGATATTATGTAATGGAATTTACCAAAAAACCACCTATACAACAAATCATACATAATAACTTCGACTGTCCTGATGATGTAGTGGTTATAGTACCCCTGTCTTCTACGTCAAGGGTTCGATTTCCACCGTACACAAATATTTTGTAAAGTAAATTTTCAAATTTTCGTGTTCCGCCTGACAAAGGACCACCGACTGGACCGAAACGGTCGTGAAATCGCGATTTTTAATAACAGTTTTCCAACCACCTACTGCAATAAGCAGGACTCTGACATGGTTGTGTAACGACAGCCGTCTAAGTGACCATAGACAGCAACCGGGACCGAAGGCTGAACGTGGCTCCAAAGCACGGAACCATCTTGCTTCTCGGACAATCAGGTGGTTCAGTCTGTGTGGTACCCTGACCAGTCTAGGAACATATTCACAAAGTGATAAATATCAACTTTGTGAGCGAAAGGAATTGAACCCGGAACCTTCTGCGTCGCAGGCAGTCGGACTAGCCACTGCGCCACATCGGCTGACATCCGATGTCACCCGATCAGCTGAGACTCAAACTCGAACAAAATCAAGGTTTCCCAAAATCCATAGTAAAAGTTGTTCAATTTCATAATCTGATCATGCCTGCAAAATTTTCGGTACAGACCGTCTTTACATAGTATAGGTTTGGAAGTATGGCGATAGAAAAAGTATCGACGTTTTGTATTAGTTGGCTCACTGCACTAGCTTGGGTTCAGTGTGGCTCGATACTTCAAATTAAAATTATCGTTTTTTCATTAAATATCGCATGGAAATGAACATCATTGAATAAGTAGAACAATCCCAAACTAACATTCTAATCTTACTTAGCAAGCTATTTACTGTTAATAAAGGCATCGATAAACTAAGATCGTTAATTGTTACCCATTATATGGTGGAATATTATAATCTTTATTTGAAAAATAAACGATACTATGATGAACACCATTGCTCGACACAAAATAATAACAAATGGAACAAAATACAATTATTTTATTGTAGTTTCACCTAAATAAAAACTCCAAATCAGACATTTTGTACGACTTACTGGCAACACTTGTGTACAATTTTCAATCGCTAATTTTATATATTATTTAGTGATATTGTACTGGAGGAATACTTTCAGATGAAAAGTGATATTGTTCTGTTGTAAATTTGTATTTTTACATATTTTTTTAGGCATTATTAGCTCTACAAATTCGGCTTTTTATTGGAGCTCATTTGACATGCGCGACTGGACTCGTTCTAGGAAAAGATCTGACAGCAGCTGGTTTTTGTAATAAAATAAGCCCCCGTGGGCAAAGGCCGTGACAGAGGGGAAGTGCTTCGTATGGCGTCTCCATACCTAGCTTTCCTCCAAGGTCTCAGCAGTGCGAGTGACACTGGCTATATTAAAAAATTATAGATTCAAAATGGCGGATTTTTACAGCAAAATACTACTTTAAAATTACTGCAGTCGGGTTTTTTGTATTTTAACACATCTACTTGTTGCATAGTGTGTTTTGTATGTTTGTGATAATAATATGACCAATGTTCCTAAGTATGTGTAACCCAAGTACAACACAAGCCGGCCAGCTAGGCCCCGGTTCGGCATTGCTAGAGAGTAGCCTAAAGATTAGTTATCAAGTACAACACAAACCGGCCAGCTAGGCCCCGGTTCGGCATTGCTAGAGAGTAGCCTAAAGATTAGTTATCAAGTACAACACAAGCCGGCCAGCTAGGCCCCGGTTCGGCATTGCTAAAGAGTAGCCTAAAGATTAGTTATCAAGTACAACACAAGCCGGCCAGCTAGGCCCCGGTTCGGCATTGCTAGAGAGTAGCCTAAAGATTAGTTATCAAGTACAACACAAGCCGGCCAGCTAGGCCCCGGTTCGGCATTGCTAGAGAGTAGCCTAAAGATTAGTTATCAAGTACAACACAAGCCGGCCAGCTAGGCCCCGGTTCGGCATTGCTAAAGAGTAGCCTAAAGATTAGTTATCAAAGCGGGGTCAAGCTGGAACACGCGTAGGAAGTCTCACTTAGACGATCATGCCTATTACACTCATTTCGCATACCTACAATTATCATTTTTGCGTTTTTTACATTTTTGCGTTCTATGTTAAATATGTAGTTGCATTTACACTCAACAAAATATTGAGATAAGAACTTTTCTTCTTAATAGTTACTAAGCTAGTGTGACACGAGGGGTGCCACAAAAGAAAACTTCTACTTCGCTCAACTCTTCTTTAAACAAGTGAAAACAAAATTTAAATTTTGAAAATACCCACGACAGTTTCTACAGCGCCCCCTGGTGAGTTAGAAGCGTAAAACCTGTCCAAGAACATCCACCAATCAAAATCATGCCCATTAGTGAAAACTGCATTATAATCGAACTAGTGGTTTTGGAGACAATTGGGAACATTGATTGGCACAAACAAATGCTTATTGCATCAAAATCGGACTAGTGGTTTGGTAGATATTTGGTAACATAGGTTTGCACACATAAACAAACACACATTCTCTCACCCCATACGCATAATACCGTCTCCGTTCCGTTGTGGGTAAAAAGGTAATGAAGGAACTGCGAGGGTTTACTATTCAGGAAGGAGAAACTATGACAAGCACGTTTTGCCCGGTGCGTTCGGCAACACTCACTGACGGCTTTTATGCCGTGCTGTTATTTACTGTTTATAACAGTTATGGAGGGCTGAAGGTATTAGACTTCGATGACTGCAGGGATTAATATTAGATTTGGACTTTCAGGTCCAAGCTTTTAGTATAGTATGCGTCAGAAAAAGCCATAGAGTCTCCCTTGCTGTTGTAGGTCAGCTGGAAGAAATTTCTTAGTAGAAATAAGCTGTCCTGTTGTGTCGTCTTTCTTTGTATATGTCTCTTGTAATGTTTCTTGTGTGCAATAAATGGATAATAGAGCCGTGACGTTTTAATTTCGTATTCAAATTTGGATGGAGGTGGCTCAAGACCGGGAACAATGGAAGAAGGGGAGGGAGGCCTTTGCCCTGCAGTGGGAAAGTTCAGGCTTATAATAATAATAATAATTCTAATTTTGTAATTGGAAATGATTAGAGGAATGAGAGGTGTGAAAAGGATACCGACGCAGAGTTTGCATTCTGCTGATTTCCAATACGCTACGCACCTTGATAATACCTAGATAGATATAATAAGACCATACAACAATACATAAATATAAAATGATTTACGTAAACTGACACTACAACATGTGAAAAAAAAAACTGTAAATGTGATCTGTAAAATAAAACCCACCAAGTCGAGCGCGGAGCAAACACTGTCGTACCATACTTTACTGGAACCATTTCGTCGCATTTTCAGGCCTCTATTTGAGAACCTTGGGATAAGACCAGAACGTAAAAAAATTTGTCATCTAGAAAGCTGTAATCACATACTCAAAATCCAAAATTACAAGTCTGAAGGTCATTTATCTAGTACTTACCATAAACTCAGAGAGCTGAAATTTGGTACAGAGATAGAGTTTGATAGCCACATAAAGGGAAAACTATAAAAACTAGGATACTCGAAGGTTAGGAGTACCTCCAACCGCACCATAGGAGCCCATCTAAATCATAGGAAATATGACTGCAAAGCAAAAGTTGTTCAGCTTGATGGGCCGCTTGTAATTACAAAAATATGTGAAATCCCATCAAAATATTCTGTAAAAAGTAGCCAAGTCTCAATTAGCAGTAGAATCGCTCCGAAATCAAACATCCAATAAATCAGCTTTTTATGTTCATAAGCTTTAATCTATCAACATTGTTTTTGAAAGAAATAATCGAAGACGAAAGATTCTGGCTGCGGGACAGCGAAAGAGTTTTAAAAAAATATAGCGACTTGTGGACAAAGAATTTTTTTTCACGAGCTACAACCCAAACGGCTGGGCGGGTCTTGAAAAATGAGCTGTCGTTAGTGACACTGGCTACATTAATTTCATATATTCATGATTACGGATTTTAATCGCAAAATACAACTTCGAAAAATTACCGCTATCGGGGTTTTAGTTAGTTATTACATCTCCTTGTGGAAGTTATCCTACGGCATACCCACTGGCTTCTGTAGCTGGGTGGCTGACTTCCTGAGTGAACGGTCGATCCGAGTGGTCATAGACGGCTGCTCCTCTGACCTCAAGGCTATTGACGCCGGAGTTCCTCAGGGGTCTGTACTCTCCGCGACGCTTTTCCTGCTGCACATCAATGACCTTCTATCTTCAGGAATTGTTGGGTACGCAGATGACAGTACTGTCACCGAGAAATATCTGTCCGGCGCAGGAGCCAGTGGTGATGAAATCCAAAGATTGAGAAAGGCTATGATTGAGCGTACGAGCCTGACGTTAAGTAACGTCTCCCAGTGGGGCGATGACAATCTCGTCAGCTTCAATGCTTCAAAAACGCAGGCGTGTCTTTTCTCCGCAAAAGGAGTCCTTTCACCTTTTCTCCTACTTTTCGGGTACATCTGTTCCAGTGACCAACACTCTTCAACTCCTTGGCATGGAGCTGTCCTCTGACCTCAACTTCGGCACCACCATCGAGTCAAGGCTCAAATTGCAGCTAGAAAGTTGGGCGTCCTGAATAAAGTCAAGCGGTACTTCACGCCTGAACAGCTTCTAACTCTTTATAAAGCTCAAGTCCGATCTTGCATGGAGTACTGCTGTCACCTTTGGGATGGCTCAGCTAAATACCAACTTGCTGCACTGGATTCGGTGGAACGCAGAGCCAAGAGATTAATAGGCGATAAAAAACTGGTGGCAACCAAGCTTCACAGCCTGGCTCACCGCCGCAAGGTTGCTTGCCTATCGGTCTTCTACAGATTGTACTTCGGAGAGTGTGCGCGTGAGCTGCATGAGCTCATACCACCGTCTCCTTTCTTCCATCGGACATCCAGACGCACGGCCGGCTACCATCCGTTCTTAGTTGATATACCCACATTACGCACTAAGCGCTTCAAATCATCTTTCATTATGCGCACGGCTAAAGAATGGAATTCCCTGCCTGCGTCTGTATTTCCGAGTGCATATAACCTGAATCTCTTTAAGTCTAGAGTGAATAGGCATCTTCTGGGCAAGCTCGCTCCACCGTAGATCCCATCTCTGCTCTAGGGTAAGATTGGGGTCAAGAGTAAGCCCATCATAGATAAAAAAAAAAAAAAACCTCTACGCTATTGCCCTAAATCAGGGGTAGCCAAACTTTTTAAGAATGTACGTG
Organism: Phthorimaea operculella; assembly: GCA_024500475.1. Lineage (NCBI taxonomy): Eukaryota > Metazoa > Arthropoda > Insecta > Lepidoptera > Gelechiidae > Phthorimaea > Phthorimaea operculella. The sequence goes on from JANFCV010000056.1 coordinate 73,859, forward strand.
ACAACGTCTTAAATTAGGTTGTGGCTCGGTAGCATGCAAGGAAAAATATAACGCCCGCTCACGTCTGTTACAGTGAGTCATGACCGAGAGAGAGGCACGCTGAATGCCGTCTCTCTCCCACTCAAACATAATCGGTGCGCTGCGCGCGCAGCATTCGAGAATTATACTAGGACTAGCGGCCCGCCCAGCGGTTTCACCCGCTGCTACTTACCTGTTTTCCCGTAGTAATTGGATTTTTGCTCGTAGTAAAACGTCCATTACTCCGTTCCAGCAGAGGTAAATGTGCCAGCAGAAGCGGCCCGTCATGCTGAATTACTTTGAAGCCATTACCGTATCTCTTGTAGTTTAGATGGGATGCTGGTGGTCTTCATCAGTTACTCCAGATACTCGATGACCATGTACCAGCAAAAGCGGCCCACCATTGTGATCAACTTTTTCTATGAAGCCATGACCGTATTTCTTATAGTTTAGATGGGATGCTGGTGGTCTTCATCAGTTACTCCAGATCCTCGATGACCACGTGCCAGCAGAAGCGGCCCGTCATCGTGAATAACTTTTTCTATGAAGCCATGACCGTATCTCTTGTAGTTTAGATGGGATGCTGGTGGTCTTCATCAGTTACTCCAGATCCTCGATGACCATGTGCCAGCAGAAGCGGCCCGTCATGGTGAACAACTTTTTCTTTAAAGTCATGACCGTATCTCTTATAGTTTAGATGGGATGCTGGTGGTCTTCATCAGGTTCTTCGGATCCTCGATGACCATGTGCCAACATAGGCGGCCCATCATGGTGAACAACTTTTTCTATGAAGCCATAACCGTATCTCTTATAGTTTAGATGGGATGCTGGTGGTCTTCATCAGGTACTCCAGATCCTCGATTACCATGTGCCAGCAGAAGCGGCCTGTCATGGCGAACAAATTTTTCTATGAAGCCATGACCGTATCTCTAATAGTTTAGATGGGATGCTGGTGGTTTTCATGAGGTACTCCAGATCCTCGAGGGCTGACAAAAAGTAGTCCATGTCCGTCTTTAGTATGCTAGTAACATCAGTGCCAAAATTCGCGGAGATCGGTAAAGCGGTTTTGCTAATTTGGGTAATATCCGCTATATTTCCCGCTTTTCCTGCTGTTAACCGTTTTTCCGTGGAAATGAGGAATTTTCCCGTGGTAAAAAGTAGCTTATGTTACTGAGGAATGTTGTAGCTTTTTAATGGCGAAAGAATTTTGGAAATCGGTCCAGTAGTTTCGGAGTTTATCGATTACATACATACAAAAAAAACAAACAAAGGTTTCCTCTTTATTATATTACTAGCGGCCCGCCCAGCGGTTTCACTCGCTGCTACTTACCTGTTTTCCCGTAGAAATGGGATCATTGCCCGTAGTAAAAAGTCCATTAATCCATTCTAGCAGAAGTTACTCATCATGACCATGTGCCAGCAGAGGCGGCCTGTCATGGCGAACAACTTTAACTTTGAAGCCATTATCGTATCTCTTATAGTTTTGATGGGATGCTGGTGATCTACATCAGGCACTCCAGACCCTCGTGACCATGTGTCAGTAGAAGCGGCCCGTCATGCTGAATAACTTTAACTTTGAAGCCATTACCGAGTCTAATAAAGTTTAGATGGGGTGCTGGTGGTCTACATCAGGTACTCCAGACCCTCGTGACCATGTGCGAGCAGAAGCGGCCCGTAATGCTGAATAACTTTAACTTTGAAGCCATTACCGAATCTTTTATAGTTTAGATGAGATGCTGGTTGTCTACATCAGGTACTCCAGATCCTCGATGACCATGTGCCAGCAGAAGCGGCCCGTCATGGTGAACAACTTTTTCTATGAAGCCATGACCGTATCTCTTATAGTTTATATGGGATGCTGGTGGTCTTCATCAGGTACTCCAGATTCTCGAGGGCTGACCATGTCCGTCTTTTATATGATAGTAACCCGTGGTAAAAAGTAGCCTATGTTACTCAGGGATGTTGTAGCTTTCTAATAGTGAAAGAATTTTGGAAATCGGTCTAGTAGTTTCGGAGTTTATCGATTACATACAAACAAACAAACAAACAAAAAAACAAAAAAACAAACAAAGTTTTCCTCTTTATTATATTAGTGTAGATTTATATGGGATGCTGGTGGTCTTCATCAGGTACTCCAGATTCTCGAGGGCTGACCATGTCCGTCTTTTATATGATAGTAATATCAGTGCCAAAATTCGCGAGGATCGGTAAAGCGGTTTGGCTAATTTGGGTAATATCTGCTTTATTTCCCCGTTTTCCTGCTGCTAACCGTTTTCCCGTAGGAATGAGAAATTTTCCCGTGGTAAAAAGTAGCCTATGTTACTCAGGGATGTTGTAGCTTTCTAATAGTGAAAGAATTTTGGAAATCGGTCCAGTAGTTTCGGAGTTTATCGATTACATACAAACAAACAAACAAACAAAAAAACAAAAAAACAAACAAAGTTTTCCTCTTTATTATATTAGTGTAGATTATATATAGAGATACCTTCACGGTAAATGTTGATCAGGCGCGACTTCACGCGAGTTATTTGTTGATCCGAAAACACATGTTGATCCGACGTCTTAAGTTGATCCAATGTGCATGTCTGGTAACTAATGTGGCTCCGATCGGATCAACATCTGCACTCAGGGGACTAAAAGAGTACCAAAATAAAGTCTATGGAAATGTTGATCCGATATACGAATCCGCCCTGCAGTAGATTTGGCGAATGTTGATCCGATTTGAATGAGCCAATCAGAGCACAGTAATGATTGGATTGGCTGAAATCAGCCGCGACGTTGCCATTTCGTACATTTGGCCGCACAAACTTAGAATTTATCTTCCGGCACTTGACTAACATGTTCGCGGGTGCTTACGCATCAGATTTTCCGTATCTTCGGGATCTGGTGCCACGCGCGATTACCGGTTTGGAGGAGCTTCACGAGGTTCCACCTGATTTGACTCTTAATGGACTTTACTTCTGCCGCTGGTTGATGGCTTTGTACGCACACTTTGTACTTATGGCCACTACCGGATTTGTACTACCTGATATGATAATCAGCGGTCTATCGGGCCCGAATTCTTTTGGGTCAAGCTCATCCGCCTTCCCCGGTCAAAATCATCACCGCATGGCTGGAAGTCGCTCACTGGGCCTCCTTGAACAGGGTCCCACCTGGTGGCCTGACTTGCCGGCGGTCCTCGAAGAAGACAAGAGCGAAAGGTACCTTCCAACTAATTCGGGCGAAAGCGCTCGTATTAGTTGGGAATCTGTATACAGCATGTAAAAAAAATGTCGTGTGGCACCCGCGAGGTGCGAAGGGCGACAGCAAAGGACAACTGCGAAGGGCGACGGCGAACAGCAACAGCGAAAGGCGAACAGCGACGACGAAGACCCAGGGTAAAGGACGACGTCAAAGGCCCACGGTAAAGAGCGACGGCGAAGTGCGACGTCGAAGGCCGATGGCAAAGGGCGAAGGGCAACGGCGAAGGATGACGGCCAAGAGCGACGAAAAAGGGCGATGGTCAAAGGCGACAGCCTCCAAATCCTTGGGGTAGAATTAGATAAGATACGCTGTCATTTTCTGGGGTTGTCAGAAGTCCGAAGAGAGGGAGAGGACACGATAACCCTAGGGTTCCCTACCCTAGAATTCTAGAATCAGGTCTCCTTTTTACTTCATGGAAAGGGGCACACAGTCTCAGGGTGGCGTATGTTTCCTCGTCAATAAAGCTCTCTGTGACAACGTGAAGAAGATCTGCAGCGTCTCGAACAGGGTAGTTTACCGAGAGGTACTCTCTCAACTGACATTATGCGCCGACTTCGAGCAGCTCAGACGAAGAGGTAGAGGCCCTATACGACGACGTGTCGAAGGCCATACACCAAACCACAAAGATCCACTTCACTGTTGTCATGGGGGACTTTAGCGCTAAAATGAAACAGGAGCACGGCGAATCAAGCTTGGGTCAAATGGCTACGGGAGCAGAAACCAGAGGAGCCAAAATGCTATTCAACAGACACAGACCTGGTGCACTCCGCGGCGTAGGTACAGAGTTGCAAGTACATGTGGCGGCCCCCGACGCCCTCTCCCAAGGCCGAAGGGTCGCTCTCCAAGCAGTCCAAGGCGTTGCGTATCATTGTCGACGCGCCGATGTTCGTCCGCAATGAAGTCATTCGGACGGACCTAAAAGTTGAGACCTTAGATGAGTTCGTCTCCAAGCTTTTGACCAGGATGTTCGCGCGCGCAGACAGGTCAGACTTCGTACACATCCGAGGCCTGGCCCCGTACCACACGCGCCCCCCTGATTGGAAACCGTATCCCCGCGAGCTCGCTGTGGTGCAGGAGCTCGCGGAGGTACTGACAAACCGGACTGACCTTGGCCGCCGGCTGGTAGCGCGCTGTCATGCTGATAGTGCATACCAGTCGGCGTCCCGCGCAGGATTGTTTTCACTGACCAAGTGACTTTACCTGACCATGACCAGCCGGCTGACGCGGGCCCGATTCTCCTTCGGGTCAGGCTCGCCGGCTCCCCGGATGTTTCTCATTTACCGCCAGCTAGAAGGCGCTCACTGGGCCTCCCCGGGCATCGGGGTCCCACCCGGTAGGCGACTCGCTGGCGGTACTGCTAGTCCGTCTGCGGCCAGTTCTGTCCGGCTGCACACGGGCCTTAATTTTTAACCCTTCGGGCCGTGGTGAAGTGTTCCCACACTTACCACGGCCCCTATGACCTGCCCCAGCAGGCACCCATAAGGCGTCTCCCCGACGGCCTCACGGCCTTCGAGAAGACAACTACCATGGTATAATAAGATACTCCGCCTGGTATTTCCTTCCGAGACTCGTGAACCACGTGACCAACACATGACTACGTCATCATGCTTGGGTTACCAGAATTACCCACTCTTATGATGTTTTTTATAAATCATTTATGATACTGTTAACTAATAAATACAATTGAAGTGTTGTTGTAAAGTTAAAGTTAATACACACGTAAATCTAAATTATAAAATTATTAAGAAATATTTTAACCCATTGTTCTGAGATTGAATGTACCCCATAACGTATTTTATTGAAATAAAGTGGCAATACTAAGTGACGTTGACTTGTGTTTCTCTGGGAAGGAAAGACCATGTTTTATTAGACTATGACAACTACGACGACGGCGAGGGGAGAAATCAGTTGGTTGCCGCGCGCCGCACGTTACGCGCGCGCTCCGAATGCTCCGATGCCGTTCGCATTTCTTTACGAGATTTATTTTATTTTATCAGTTGTGTATTAAATAACTCACCTTCCTGCCTCATTCGTAAATTTTGTATACTAATGCAATTTTAATATTTTGTCTAATATTTGTGCTTTGGTTTTCTTTCAATATCCTACGTTTAACAAAACATTTTATTTATGTTTTATTTGGGTGTAGAAATGTACTCCAGTAAACTTTTCGTAGGTACTTACTTTCATATAAATCTCGAAATTCGCATTCCTACAAAGCGCACCAGCTGTGACCTTCAGAGGTGTTCTGCGGCAGATGAACTTTCGCGCGCAGCAATTCGGCTCATTTTTGCTTGGGCGAGCGATCAGTAGGCTAATATAAAAGTAGGTATTCAAAGCCGGTGCGAAGGAAATTGTACTTTATTATCGCGCATAAAGATTTATATTTGTTGAATTGCTATGGCGGAGTGCGTCTTCTGTACTATTATGTATCCTGTGGCATGCAAGAACTGTTCTGTATGAACACCTTTTATTAGAAAAAGCCCCAGTGGTGGACCAACAAGTGGACCCCTGACAGCAGGACGAAGAACGAGATCGACTTTATCATGACGTATAAATGGCATATACTTAAAGATGTCTCAGTGATCAGTAGGTTTGATACTGGAAGCGATCACCGTAAGAGGCACCTAAATATCAACTTCAAGCTAGAAAGAAACTGAATGGTGAAGCCAGTTTTCATCCCAATCAGCCCCAAGCCAGACATGAGGAGTTTCAACATGAACTGAAAAATCGATTCACTGCCTTGAAACCCCGACAAACATTGACGAGGACCTAGAGAGCAGAGGTTGTTTGTGAAGTAGGGACGAAGTACTGTCGTAATGCGAATTAGACGGAAAACACCAGAGGCATTGCATTGCATTGCCAGATCCCCAGTTACTTAAAAAAAGATCCGAAGTATGGTAAGACGCGACCTCCGATGCTATACTCAACTCGTAAAGGAGGCGATTGAGAAAACCAGAGGGTTGAAAGTTTTTACCAAGACACTGGGGAAGAGTCATCTGACAAAGCTAACTTCCTCGAATGGTATACTGTAACATCGGTTCCAGAGATTCTCGCTGAAATTGAGGGCTTCTATGGAAATCTTTATGCCTCGCATGCGAAAATACCTCCATCTGACGCGATCCCAGACCCTTGAGCTCTCTCCCGCCACTTTACAGACGATCTCCCGGACGTAGATATAGATGAAATCGGGGCGTCTCTCATACAGCTTAAGAATGAGGAGGCTCTCGGGGAAGACGGAGTGGCCTCTGAGCTACATAAGGCTTTAGCATCCATATTCGTAAAGGCTTTAGCATCCATACTATAAGGCAGGTTATACAGAAGACAAAGGAGTACAAGCAGCCACTAAAAAACACGGTGGCATTATATCCCCGAAACTCTTCACCAAAGCGCGGGAGGATTTCTTCAAGACTCTACAGGAGGAAGGACTGGGCATCAATGTTGACTAAAAAATTCTCACGCATCTCCGCTTTGCCGACGACATAGTCATAATACTATCTAGTCTTAACTGGGCCCCGAGATGTTATGGACTTGTGATCAACATGGATAAGACGAAGGTCATGTTCAATCAACACAGAATCTCCGAACCTGTCTCCGTCGAAAGTGTAGCCCTTTAAGTTGTCCAGAAATATGTGTACCTTGGGCAGGGCAAACTTTGCAGATGAGTAGAGACAACTATGAGACTGAAATCACGATGATTTAAAAAGGCGGCTGGTAGCGACTGGATGGCAAAAACGGGAGATCGTGCCTTATGGCGTTCCCTGGGGGAGGCCTACGTCCAGCAGTGGACTGCAATAGGCGGATATAGATAGATATAGTACGGTGATGGCAATGGGTGACGGCAAGCGCCGATGACGAAGGGTGACAGCGAACGGTGAAGACGAGGGTGACAGCGAAGGGCGACGGTGAACGGCGACGGCAATAGGCGATGGCGATGGGTGACGGCGAATGACAATGACGAAAAGCGACGAAGAACGGCGACAGCTCTCTGACTTTATGGAAAGTACTAGTTCTCTTTTGACGATTATGAGTGAGTGAATGTCTGTCATAAATAGCCTTCGGAACTAAATGACCTACAAACTTGAAATTTTGGGTTTTAGGCATGTGATTATAGCTTACTAGATGACAAAAATTTCTGTGTTCTGGTCTTATCAAGGGTTTCCAGATAGGGGCTTTAAAATGTGGCGAAATGTTTCCGTTAAAGTATGGTATGGCATTGTTGGCTTCAGGTTGACTTGCACAGATTTAAAAAGCAGAGAAACTACTCCATATAATACCTGAGCCAAAACTGCTAAGAAAATGCGTTACAGTAATTTGGAAGAAACGTAAAACCGTTATGTTGGAGACCGTTTGGCTGCTTGAAAATTCTGACAGCTGGGTTGGCCATTAGCCTGGCAAAAGTTTAATCTAGGATTGGGTCCGATTTTTTTTTGGGTTGCGGTCACATAATAGTTGCTTTGTGTAAAAACCAGTATCATCATTCAATCCCCTAGATTAGGGTGCAGAACCCGTGAGATACGGGAAAAAGTCTGAATACCCATCACACAAATTAGTTACCACATTTCTCAAACCATTGCATTGCCAGCAGAAGCGTTCCATGAAGCTTAACAAATTTTGCTTTGGAGCCATTTCAATATCTCCTATAGTTTAGCTGAGCTTCTGGCGGTGCAACTTGTAGTCTACGTCAGGTACTTCAAGCATTCGATGTCTATAAGCCACCAGAAGCGTCACATCAGGCTAAACAACTATTGTCTTGATTATCTGTATATCCTATACTATAGTATAGCTGGGCTCCTGTTAGAGCACCTGATGGTCTACATCAAGTACTCCAACCTTCGTTGTCTATTGGCCAGCAGAAGCGTCTCATCAAGCTGAAAAACTTTTGCTCTAAAATGTTATCTGTATTTCCTTAAGTTTAGCTGGGTTCCTGTTATTGCACCTGGTGGTCTTCACCAGATTTCTCAAACCCTCGATATCTATGGGCCAGCAAAAGTATGCCATCAAACTGAAAAGTTTTGCTTTGGAGTCATATCTGTATCTCCTTTAGTTGCAGAGCTAGTCCTGGTGGTCTTCATCAGATACCCAAAACCTAGGATGTCTAATTGCCAGCAGAAGCGTCCCAACATGCTGAAAAAATTGCTTTGAAATGTTATCTGCATACGTTAAAGTTTAGCTGTAGTCTTATTATTGCACCTGGTGGTCTACCTACATCAGGTGCTTCAAAACTTTGATGTCTATTGGCCAGCAGAAGTGTCCCATTAAGCTAAACAGCTTTTGCTTTGGTGTCATATCTGTATCTCCTATAGTTAAGCAGGGTTCCTGTTGGTACACCTGGTGGCCTAAATCAAGCATGTACTTCAAACCTTCGAAGTTTATTGGTCAGCAGAAGCGTCTCATTATGTTGAACAACTTTTGCGTTGGAGTCATATTTTTATCTTCTATAGTTTGAGTAGGGCTCCTGTTGGCGCACCTGGTGGTCTACATCAGGCACACTAAGGGTGAGAATCCACCAGAGCTGTGCGAGGTATGCGAGGAAAAAATCCACCAATAGAATAACTTCATTTTCCTAGCCTCGCTTAGCTCAGCTCTGTTGGAATAGGGTTGAGCGAAGCGAGGCCATTCTACATACAAAACAAGCGAGAAATGTGTGCGAAGGCTGTGTTGCGACGAATGTGTAGCGAGGAATGTGTTGCGAGAAATGTGCTGCTAGGAATATGTTGCGAGGTTTCCACTACATCGCATTCCCCCCCGCTCACACATTTCACAGCTTCGCAACGCATCCTCGCTCCGCACATTAATGCGCATTTTGACAGCTCCGCTACGTATCCTCGTACGACACATTTTACTCGCACAGCTCTGGTGGAAACCCCTACACATTTCCACAGCACAGCTACACATCCTCGTACGACACATTTTACTCGCACAGCTCTGGTGGATTCTCACCCTAAACCTTTGATGTCTTTTAGCCAGCAGCAGCATCTCATCAAGCTGAACAACTTTTACATCGGAAACATAACTGTATCTCCTATAGTTTAGCAGTGCTCCTGGTTGCCTACTTCAGGTACTTCAAACCTTCGATGTCTATTCGCCAGCAGAAGCGTCCTATCAAGCTAAACAACTTTTACCTTGGAGTCATATCGGTATCTCCTATAGTTTAGCAGGGCTCCAGTTGGTGCACCTGGTGGTCTACATCAGGTACTTCCAACCTTCGATGTCTATTGGACAGCAAATGCGTCTCATCAAGCTGAACAAGTTTTGCTTTAGAGTCATATCTCCTATAGTTTAGCAGGGCTCCTGTTGGTGTACCTGATGGTCTACATCAGAGTAGAATCCATATTTGATAACTAGGAGCCAGCAGAAGCGTCCCAAAAAGCAACATGTTATGCTTTGTAGTCGTATCTGTATCTCCTATAGTTAAGCAGGGCTCCTATTGATACACCTGGTGGCCTACATCAAGTATGTACTTCAAACCTTTGATGTTTATTGGCCAGCAGAAGCGTCCTATAAAGCTGAACAGGTTTTGCTTTGGTTCCATATCTGTGTCTCCTACAGTTAAGCAGGGTTCCTGTTGGTGTACCTGGTGGTCTACATCAGGTACTTCACACCTTCAATGTATATTCGCCAGCAGAAGCATCTCATCAAGATGAACAACTTTTTCCTTGGAGTCATACCGGTATCTCCTATAGTTTAGCAGGGCTATAAGTTGGTGCGCCTGATGGTCTACATCAGTTACTCTAAACTTTCGATGTCTATTGGCTAGCAGAAGCGTCCCATCAAAATGAACAACTTTTGCTTTGGAGTCATATCTGTATCTCCTTTAGTTTAGTAGGGATTCTGTTGGTGCACCTGGTGGTCTACATCAGATACTTTAAACCTTCGATGTCTTTTAGACAGCAGAAGCGTCCCATAAAGCTGAACAGCTTTCGCTTTAGAGTCATAATATCTGTATCTCCTATAGTTTAGCAGAGGTCCTGTTGGTGCAACTGGTGGTCTACTTCAGGTACTTCAATATTTATTCACCAGCATAAGCGTCTCATTACGCTGAAAAACTTTTACCTTGGAGTCATATCGGTATCTCCTATAGTTTAGGAGGGCTCGTGTGGGTACACCTGGTCTACATCAGGTACTTCAAACCTTCGTTGTCTATCTATTCGCCAATTCATAATATTAAGTTTGGAAGAATGGATATTTGGTCCGAAAGCTATCTTTCTTACCTTGTTACTCAAACGAAAAATTATACTGTGTTCTTTGTCACACGAAAAACGCGACGTTGCCGCTTTGTGATCAAGTACCTATTCGTGAAGTTTGGCTCCGGATCTACTTAGTCTAAGTAAATGTTGCATATAAATCAAATATACTCTGGATCTAAAAAATCCTTTTCAGTATGATTTTTTTGACCGTTAATGGATCAACGAATGTCGGTCAAATCGCTGACGAGTATGTTGAAATCGTGTCAGTGCAGATCCACTGACGTCACACGCGCAGGAAGGCCGGATCAAAGTATATCAGATCGCGCCGTGCGGAGCTGCGTATACACGCCAAAAAGGTGGATCAACATTTGTTCTTACTTCACACTGGAGCTACATTTACCGTGAACGGTTCATTATATATATATATATATATATATATATATATATAGTATAAGTATACTAGGAAAAAGACGTTGTCATTGTCACGTTCAAATTTCACCCGTATACCGACTTTACAGGCAACCATTTTTTTGACATGTTGAAGCTTCGCCCTGCATATTATTTTTCACATGATGCACAGAAGTTACGAAGTGACAGAAAGCTGTGTGATCAACACGGTACTTTGATCCAGAAAAACTATCAATTAAATAAGTACAAAGCTTCTTTTCGTACATGAGGATTTAACTACCGCATGAGATTTCAAAACGTTCTCCGGAAAGTATTCTTCATTGAATTTTTGAAATTAGATTACGGGCTACCGAAAAAGTCGCCGCGGTCTACCGGTAGACCGCGGTCGACGTCTTGGCCACCCCTGCCCTAAATGGTACGGTGCATGCAGCCCATCAGTCCTTTTGCTTGAACTAGGGTGAAGTCAATGAATAGGTGAAGGCACTACTATACTTTCGAATAAACAAGTGACTTTTTTAGGGTTTCGTAGTCTACTAGAAACCCTTATAGTTTCGTCATGTCTGTCTGTCTGTCTGTCTGTCTGTCTGTCTGTCTGTCTGTCTGTCTGTCTGTCTGTCTGTATGCCGCGCCCTCATATCTTCGTCAGTTTTAGAGCTATCGACATGAAATTTGGTGAGAAGATAGATAGTGTTGACCCAAATATAGAAATGTTAAGAAAAAAATATTTAAAATGTTTTTTGGACCCCCTCCCATACAAGTGAAAGGGGGGCAAAAAAAATTTTTTTCTTCTGTAATATTAAGTAGGGTATCGTTGAATAGGTCTTTTAAAATTAAGGTGAGGTTCCTTTGAAACAAATTCTCTAAAATGTTTCTGTCACGAGATATTTGCTTTTAAAAAGGGCGTTTTTGATCCATAATTTGTTCCAGCTGTAACTTCTAAAGTATAAACGCTAAAAATTTGAAATAAATTTGGAATATAGCTTACAATCTGAAGTTACAATGAAAACTATAACGGATATCGTACCCTTTAAGGTTTCAGGAAAAATTGAGTTTTTCTATTTGCGGTTGGTCATCATACTGTTGCTAACAAACCAGCAACAAAATTAAGTTTGTAATGCTAAAAAACCTGATATTTAAACGTTGACTACGAAACCCTATTTGTGGGCGTGTCTGACACGCTCTTGGCCGGTTTTTTACTTACATAAAAACATTCCCAAGCATGCTCCCAAAACGCAAATCCGTGCAAGGAACCTCATCTGAAAACAAAAAGAAAACATTAGGTAGGTACATAGTATAGTATAAGACTAAGCTCTTATTGACAAAGTCTTACCTCGAAGGCTATTTGGTACCTACCTACATAGTATTGCTTGAGAATAATTCACGACAGCAGTTTTTGTAATCAATTCAGGACCTACAACTCTTTTTAAGACACACTGTATAAGCAGGTTATATATTTTTTTCAGAAATAAATGTCCGGCGGCAGCAAGCTTTTTAGGAAACCAAATTCGGACCCGGAATATTGGAAATATTTTAGACTATACCGACGTTTCTACTCAGACAGTACAGTCGATCACGTTCACAAGACAAGTAGATGTGTTAAAAAAAAAAACCGACTGCAGTAATTTTAAAGTAGTATTTTGCTCTAAAAATCCGCCATCTTGAATCTATAATTTTTAATTATAGCCAGTGTCACTCGCGCTGCTGCGACGAATCTAACGACACCTCATATGTCAAAATCCAACTATTCGTTTGGGCTGTAGCCCGTGAAAAAGAATTTTCACGGAATTTGTCCACATGGTATGGTCCACATACGAAAAACATAACCCACCTTCGGAGGCAGTCGGTTAAAATTTGTTGTCAAATGATAACAGACACCTAAAGGCGCCACACACCGGGCTTAGGAAAGAAAGGTGAGAATGCTCGACAGGGAGAGCTCTGCACTCGGCAAGTGCTGAACGAACCAAAGACCTTACATACTAGGGCCTTACATACAAGGACCTATATAAAGTCCTTGGAATGGAACGAACACCACAACATGGCGGCGGCGGGTTTGCCCTCTCGCGTCCCGCCTCTCGCCCCTCTTAGTCCTAGCGGTAGTTCAAAACATGCTGCACCTGAGAGAAGAGTTCTGAAATTTGGTACACTTAATCTTTAGGGTAAATGAATCGATTTGACCCGTAGTACACAATTTTAAAAAAATCCTATGAGGAGTAATGACGTCATCTTTTTTTTGTATGGGAAAAAAAAATTTTTTGTTCCAAAACCTATCGTGTGTGGTATCAAATGAAAGGCCTTGCTAAGCCGATTCTAAAAATATATCACATTATTATATTTAAGTCACTTGTATAAAATTAAATAGGAAATAATTCTCGAAACATGCCACGTTTGGGCTTCTCCAGGTATGATACGGTTGAATCATTACTTATGAAATATACGTAATATAATGTGTAATATCCTTATCTCTAACCTCAGGAAAGGTACTACGGATTTTTTGTCTCAAAGTAATTTTTTTTGAATTTTAATGTTACAGAAATTTATAAAACACACTTAGTTGAAATTTGGCATCGAAAGTTCAATTTTGGACACCGAGAATGATAAAAATATAGCCAGTTGAGATTACAATCATATTATTATGTACATCACATCATATTCGTATATTCGTTTTGCAAAAAGAATTGTATGTGCTTCGGAGGGCACGGTTAACCCTCGGCCCCATAGCAGTCGCTCTCTATGAATAATAAGAGCGCGGCGGTCCGTCAGGGTCGTCAGTTAGGGGCTGAATAGTAACCATGGTTCATCGGGTCGTTCGTAGACTCGGTGTCCCACTTTTCAGAACAAGATTTATTAATAATAGGATGATAAATACAAATTCGAGAGAAGTTTTCGATTGATGGTTAAAGTGATCATTTCTCTATACACACATTATATACACACCAGCAAAATTAACGGAATCTATACATAATAATAAAGTTGTAGAGGGTCGAAAGCCTGTACATAAAAGATATTGGAAAATAAAATGTCAGCGAATTCTTGAAATTGATAACAAAACACGTTACAAAAGTTTTTACATATTTTTTCCGTTTAGATGTTTGTATGTGACAGCATCCTGAAAAACTACTGAACGGATTTTGATAAAATTTGGTACAAAGATTGCTATCGCATTGAAGAAGGTAAAGGCTACTTTTTTTCTCCACTTGAGTGACTGGAGTACCTGATGTGTACTACTAGAAGCACAACCACGAGCCCAGCTAAACAATGGGAAATACATTTATGGCACCAAAGCAAGAATTGTTTAGCATCATGGAATGCTCCTGCTGGCAAACATAGATCGAAGGTTTGGAGAACCTTATGTGGACCACCAGGTGCACCTCCAAGAGCCCAGCTAAACTACAGGAGACACATATTATATAGTCCCAAAGCAAAAATTGTTTAGCGCGATGGGACGTGTCTGCTGGAAAATATAAATCGAAGGTTTGGAGAACTACAGGAGATACATATACGTCCCCGAAGAAAAAATAATTCAGCATGATTGGGCCCTCCTGCTAGCAATTACAAATCAAAGGTTTTGAAAACCTGATGTAGACCCAGGAGTACCAAAAATAGCCCAGCTTAAATAGGTACATGAGATATACATATGGCCTCAAGGAAAAGAATATTTAGCATGGCGGGACACTTCTGCTGGCAAATAGCTAATGAAGGTGATGGATACCCTGGGAATAAATGTAAGGATGCTGGTGTGGGAATAATGTGTGTATAGACAAATGAAAATTATAAAGATGAACCAAAACTCCTCTCGCATCTGTATTTATCATCTTATAATTTATAAATCTTGTTCTGTCAAATGGGACACTGAGTCTACGAACGACCCGATGAACCATAGTTACTATTCGGCCCCTATCTATCGACCCTGACCGACCGCCGCCGTCTAATTATTCATAGAGAGCGACTGCGATGGGGCCGAGGGTTAACCGTGCCCTCCGAAGCACATAACATGTTATTTTTGCAAAACGAATATGATGTACATATAATTAAAATCTCATCTGGCTTTATTTTTATCATTCTCGGTAATCAAAATTGAACTTTCGATGCCAAATTTCAACTAAGTGTGTTTTCATAAATTTCTGTAACTTTAAAATTAAAAAAAAAATACTTAAAGACAAAAAATCCGTAGTACCTTTCTTGAGGTTAGAGATGAGGATATTACACATTATGTTACGTATATTTCATAAGTAATGATTCAACCGTATCATACCTGGAGAAGCCCGAACGTGGCATGTTTCGAGAATTATTTCCTATTTAATTTTATACAAGTGACTTAAATATAATAATGTGATATATTTTTAGAATCGGCTTAGCAAGGCCTTTCATTTGATACCATACACAATAGGTTTTGGAACAAAAATTTTTTTTCCCCATACAAAAAAAAGATGACGTCATTACTCCTCATAGGATTTTTTTAAAATTGTGTACTACGGGTCAAATCGATTCATTTACCCTAAAGATTAAGTGTACCAAATTTCAGAACTCTTCTCTCAGGTGCAGCATGTTCCATACATTCGGCCAGCGAGCCGCTAAGGCTATCTAGCGCGTACGCGTAGTCGCGGAGCCATCGCGGCGGCGAGGAATATTCAATACAACTTTGATTATCTACATACATATAACCATAAATAACCTTAACAGCCACAACTTAAAATAGACTTCGGACTCAGACCTGCCGGAGCAAGGAAAACATGGCCAAGTGGGGCTTTCTGCAGGGTTCGAATATGAACTGTTCGTGTGGTGCAGTGCAAACGATGGACCACCTATCGTCGTGCCCTGCGTGTCCTAACACCTGCACGCAGGATGATCTAATGACAGCAAATACGAGCAATGTCAACGTCGCTAAGTTCTGGGCCGGGATCATATTATAAGTAATGATTGCCATCGACACGCTAAGAAGGAGAAGAAGAACAGCCACAACGATCCACTGCTAGACATGGCCTCCACCTATCGGAGGGTATTGCATTAGTTTTTCTCCTCTCTCATCTCCATTGGGTTGGCTGGAAGAGATTTCTTATAGAAATAAGCTCGCCCTTGTAACTAATTTTAAGTTTTTCACCAATTGTTATTATGTTTGCAATAAAGAATTCATATATTGCCATACTAGCCACGCTTGGCAGGCGGGTTGGCGAGCTCAGCTCAAGATGTTGCTTTACAGGGATTGTTGCTGCCCGTTCCGTGAATTATTATCACTTAGTCGCTTTTTACGACACCCATGGATAGAATTGGGGTGTTGCGCTTCTAAGCCGGCATCATTCATACCACTGGCCTCATACGTCTGTGTCAGACGATTTATTCAGTGTCTGATGCAAGATTTTTCGTAGCTTTATAAGCCGATACGGGAGAAGCATGGGTTTTTGCACGCTCTCCACAGACACTGCGTTGCCTGGGAAGCAATTATGGAAAACGCAGGGCTGCCCAGGACCTGCGCCACCCTCTCGGCCTTCCTGGCTGACTCCACAGAAACGACGGGTCGATACGCGCGGAGCCAGGTCGGCTGCAGGAGTCTGCCGCACGATTTGCTATCAGTCACTCGTGCCTGCTATCACGCTTATATCCCTCGCGGGGTAGGCAGAGCGCAAATGACTAAAAAACAGCCATTTACACCACGTCTGACAAAAATTTTGAGAGTCATTCAGAAGACTGTGCATCTCCATAGTGACAGGTTATCTAGGTGGTCACTTACCTTCAAATTATTTAGTTCTCTTACAAAACTAAATAAATAAATAACTTTCTTTTCCCAAATTATTACATCAAGACGTGCCTTGGACGTGCCAAAAGCATGAAACCTGAAACCTCCCAAATATATAAATATAAAGTACTCTGTGAAAGCATGTGCCACAAGACAAGACGCTAGCACAAAACCACAGAACACAATATACTCCATATATACTCCTTCCCGATGACGTTCTTGGCAATGGGGTTGGCAACTGTCAAAATGGCGCTAGCGTAGATGGTCCCACTTTGGGTCCCACAACACAGCATTTTTTGTATGGCTGAAATCAGTTTTTAGTATATTTTATTAAAATGAAGCGATGCAGTGTACTCGTACCTACCAAATTGCTCGGGAATGGGAAGCCGTCGGTTCCCAAAAGATGTTAAATTAAGAAAATTTTGGAGCAAATATCTTTGATCAAAATTGTTACTTTGCGAATTTTGATAGCCCGAAAATTGTCCCTAGAATGCTTTGTTTTCAAATACACTTCCCATCAGAAAAATCGAAGCACCTCGGTTTTTCTTGAATTTGGCCGAATTAAACACCAAAAAGTATTGTTTGCATTAAAAAAATTATATGACTGTGTAGCTGGCAGTTTTGTCTTTCAGTGTGTATAAAAAAATTCAAAATTCAAAATTGGAACCCCACCTGTTTGTTCTGTAAATGAGATGAGTGACTGAAACACGTTTGCGGTTTTCGCCTTTTAACGATTCATAACATTTTCAACATTAAAATTTAGAGTTTGTCTTATCTTATCTTAAAAGTTTTGTTTTTTAAGTGTTTACTGTGACTTTGGATCGCCTGAAAAAAGTTAGATTTTATCTGAATCATGGGTATTTTGCCCGTAGAAGCCGCCCAAGTGATGACATTGCCAAATTTTGGACTTGGTCATCGTTTTGTGGCTGAATGTTTGCATTTTAGCCTCACCTCTGTTCATAAAGCTTACAAACGCTATCAGAAGACTTGTTTGTTTACGCGACATTCAGAATCTGTCGGAAATCGGGTCAGTTCTGACCGACATGATCGAATTAGGTAATGTTATGAGTTCTTTGCAAAATCGACGCCTTAGCGCTTTTCAGCTGCGGCAAAAGCTATCAAATGTACAAAAAGCGGCTGAAATTGGCTCTACAATCAGAAGAAGATTACAGGAACGTAGACTGGTACCGCAAAAGCCACAAAACGAGTCCAAATCAACTGCAGACAATTAAATAGCACGCCTTAACTTTGCAAGTGAGCACCTAAATTGGTCTTATACCCAGTGGATCAAATTCCTCTTTTCTGCTGAGTGTAGAATTACGCTGAATGGTGACCACGGAAGCACTATGGTTTACAGAAGGGATTAAAAATGCTTTACACAATGCTGCATTGATAAAAAGTTCAGTTATGGTGACAGTTCGTGAACGGTTTGGGAAGGAATCAGCGCCGATGGCATGACAGATTTTGTCTTCGTGTCTGCAGTTGATTTGGGCCCGTTTCCTGGCTATCGCGGTACCAGTCTACGTTCTTTTAACCTTCTTCTGATCATAGAGCCACTTTCAGACACCTTTTGTACATTTGATAGCTTTTGCCGCAGTTGAAAAGCGCTAAGGCGTCGATTTTGCAAAGAACTCATAACATTAATTCGATCATGTCGGTCAGAACTGACCCGATTTCCGACAGATTCTGAATGTCGTGTAAACAGACCAGTCTTCTGATAGCGTTTGTAAGCTTTATAAACAGAGGTGAGGCTTAGATGCAAACATTCAGCCACAAAACGATGACCAAGTCCAAAATTTGGCAATGTCACTACTTGGGCGGCTTCTACGGGCAAAATACCCATGATTCAGATAAAATCTAACTTTTTTCAGGCGATCTAAAGTCGCAGTAAACAATTATAAAAACAAAACTTTTAAGATAAGATAAGACAAGCTCTAAATTTTAATGTTGAAAATGTTATGAATCGTTAAAAGGCGTAAACCGCAAACGTGTTTCAGTCACTCATCTCATTTACAGAACAAAAAGGTGGGGTTCCAATTTCGAATTTTGTATTTTTTTATACACACTGAAAAGACAAAACTGCCAGCTACACAGTCATATATTTTTTTTAATGCAAACAATACTTTTTGGTGTTTAATTCGGCCAAAAACAAGAAAAACCGACGTGTTTCGATTTTTCTGATGGGAAGTGTATATTGGTTTACAGAATGACATAATGTCGGACCTACAGTTTAGAAAAAAACTCTTAACAAATTCTCAAAACTATACTTTTTCTTTTGACAACCTTTTCGTATGGCACTAGTTTCACTATACTATACTGTGTTCATTGTAGCTTGGTGATTTGGACAGATGTCATGAGATTGACCGAGAGTCGTTTGAAGTGACTTTGAAACGGAGCTTGTATAATCGTCGATAAATTCAAATGTTTAAATCACTATTGAATATCACTTGTTTAGGTAATTTTAATCTAAATTCAAGGGTGTTAGGAAACGTAGTTCGTTCTTTCAAACCACACATTCTCCACAGTCGCTATTTTTTATTGGCTGTTTTTGAAAGTTATTTATGAAAGGTATTACTTGGCGATGGCCATCAGCGCTTTTTTACATTCTTAAAAAATGAGTACCCTCAACTTTTACTGCATGTTGCCATACAGCCTCCATCTTTTCTTAAAACCACCATTACTTAAAGGTACCATTCTGAAATGACTACCTGACCTAAAAAGTCGCACGAGAAACGCGTCGCTTCGTGTGCACATGTTCATACTAGCCCATTGACACGTCGTGAGATAAAAAAATCGCCGAGAAAAGTCGCATGTGTGAACGGGCACTTAAATATCACTTGTTAAGCTAATTTTAAGCTAACTTGAATAATAAATTCCGTTTAAAATATGACACATTTATTTTTGTGTTCTAATAATCAGTAAACTTATTAAATAAATATGCTCGCTGTGACAAAGTTACATCTCAGAGACATTATTAGTAGGTATGTGCCCTAAATAATAGGCATGTTACTGTTATAATAACAGTGATTAGGAAGCAATACTTTTCAGCCTAGTTCAGCTTGATACAGCTTTTATATCATTCGAGACTTCTAGAAACTTAATAATTTTCCTATTACACAATTTAAATTTTCATAACTCTATAAGGCGAAATTCTTCTGTCTAACTGTTTTCGACCGACGAAATTTTACTAGTATTGATTCTCAACTAGATATAAAAATAATACATTTCCTAGGGAAGATATTTTTTTTTCAAATTAGCCTAGTGCCATCTTTGTACACTTGAAGATAAGCTAGAAAATTTTCCAACATTCTTCGTGGCCAATGCTTGTTAGTATACCGGTCTTGAGAGTGGAAACTCCCCTGAGAGTGAAAGATGTTTTTCGGTGATGCTTAACTGCGTCTTTAGGTTTAGAGGCTTTTCGTTGACTTTTTGTTTTGATGATAATATTTTGTTGCTTTTAAATTTTCATTTTGCTGTATATAGAAAGTAAGACAGCACTCACTTGTGAGTGTTGCAAACTCAAAATACTATTACTAACAGTGCTACTAGTTAAATTGAACTTGTGGCTGTTAGCAAAAAGACAAACTGCCGATCCGCTGATTTGAGTAACTATGGGAGATTCAATTTCTTTTCTTATTTCGACTATGTTTCTAGGGAAAAGTAGTTTTTTTTTTCACAAGCCCGACCTACTATCGGTCACTAGTAAAACTTCACCCTATATACACTTGTTGTTGTATAGTTGTTGTTCTAATTCATTACTGCTCAAAAATACTTAAGTTCGTAGGTATTTATTGCTGGTATTGAGTAGCTAAGCTAGTATCGTACTAGTACCAGAACTCATACTCGTTGGTAAATTATGTCACATCCCTAAACTGCCTTCAGTGACATGACAGTGACGCTGTCCAAATCACCAAGCAAAAACGTACATACTATAAAACTTTTATTTCCAACTTTTCTCTTATCATAGTGTCATTTGTCAAAACTTTCAATTTCAATAACTATCAATACTCAGAAAAAGTGCGGCGGGAGTTCGTTTCGTATTTACGTGCAGATGAACATGAGAGAAGGACCTGGACAGGCTCGTGCGGGCGCGAGCGAAGCGAGTATGGAAATTTTCGGCACCTCGATAAGTATCTGTCATTAACTTTCGACCTACTAAGGCGGAAGCCAGAGGAGGGGCGAGTGCGAGCAAAGCGAGCACCGATACTGATACATAATAACCTAGGCTCACATAAAAAACAACGAAAATAACAACCTTACCTAAACCTAAAAATAGCTCTTAGGTTTTAACCAAATCTGCCTTTTTTCCGCGTAGCGACACACCACGTCTTTTTAATTCTGCAAGTACAGTTTATTTTCACTTTTGATTTTCACGCCTCACAAGTTTTTCAAGTTAATAAATAAACCGCGCTTTGTTGACATAATGTAGACCACAGACTACATAGAAAAATGGACCATCTTTTTTTGTCGTTTATGTCATAGGTGGGACGGGCAAAGGTATTAGGAACATACAGTCTATAGGACCGACCTATGGTGGCGCCATCTACCATATGCTTTCACCGGCCATCCCTATTGATACATTGTTGATGTGATGACGGATGACTCACCCCCCCACTCTTTTGCTGCAAATGGCTGGCTGTATAATATCGACACCTGATTCAAAGAACAATGTTACTCATAATAAAATTACAATGTTATATAAGGTGTAAAAAATCAACTGCAAATATTTTAAGGGGTGAACCAGCCCGTGAAACTGAACAACTTTCCCAAAGGAATATAGGTCGAAATACGAAAAAAAAATTTGGTCTCCCATACAAATTGACTCTGTCGGCTGGTACATTTTGTATGGGAGGTCCAAAATTTTTCTTCATATTTCGACCTATGTTCCTAGGGGAAAGTTGTTCAGTTTCAAGAGCTGATTTACCCCTTAAAGTATTTGCAGTTGATTTTTTTACATACTGTATAACTGTTGTATATTTGGATTCCACAGCCCAATACGCATATTATGATGTATAAAACATGGTCATAGTAATAGGTTACCTAATTTATTACTAGGTTTTCCAAGGTACACTATTCCAGTTTTACACAATTTCATGAAAAGACTGCCATATTTTATTCCGCAAAACTCTCCTATACTCTCCAAATCCAGTAAAATACTTCTTATTGTATTGTATCATTCTTTTCATGATGTTTTTCGTGATGTTGGTGGTTTGGTAGCGAGTGTAAACTCTGCTGGGAAGTCAACCGATTGCGCCGGTGTTCGTTGGGGAGTACGTGATGCTAGTCAAATTGATAATTATTATAAATACTGTAATTCTGAATTATTGAATGTTAATGACAAAATGAATTGTGTTAACTGTGATAATAATGTTAGTTGTTCTAATTTACATGAACATTACTTATTTATTGAGGAATTATACTTAGGTATTGTGAGCACATTACAAAGGTGTTCAATAAAACCTACAAATTAAAAGGAAAGCGCCAAAACAATAATTTTAAGCAAGTAACTGGTTGGAATATGCACGTGAAGCATAGCCACCAGGTTTATAGAATTTATTTTAATAACTGGGTTCTGTCCGGCAAGCCATCGACTGGAGAAGCATATAATAACATGTGTCATTTCCGTAGAATATTTAAAAATAAGCTAAGGTGGTGTCAATCTAATGAAGAAAAAATAAAATTGGATATTTTGGGTACATGTAGAAAGGAGAAAAATTTTGTAAAATTCTGGAAGGAAACTAAGAAGTTCGATTATAAGCAAAACCGCCCTGTTAGTGTTGATGGCTTGCAGGACCATGAGCAGATAGCCAATATGTTTGCGCAAAAGTTTAAAGTTGACCCCCAACCAGCCGAGTACCAATGTGAGGTTGACCTTAGTAATTCTTTAGACCAGGACGGTTCACCGACCGATCCAGTGCGATTTTTTACTAAGCAAGTTAGGAAGGCAGTCTCACAAATGAAACGTGGTAAAACCCCAGGTCACGATGGATTGAGTCTAGAGCACATTGTTTGCGCGGGGGATATGTTACATGATAAGCTCTGTAACTTATTCAACCTGTGTATCAGGTACTCGTACTTGCCCAATGACCTGATGAAAACCGTCGTCACACCGATTGTCAAAAACAAGACGGGGGATATGGGGTCAGCCAGTAATTATAGACCCATATCGTTGGGGACCGTGATCGGTAAAATATTGGAAAGATTGTTGCAGCCCGAACTGCTGAAACATGTTAAGATAGATGATGCGCAATTTGGTTTCCGTCCTGGTCTCTCAACGGACACAGCAATTCTTAGCTTGAAGCATACTGTCAGCTATTATACGCGTCGGAACACTCCTCTGTATACGCATGCTTCCTAGACTTGAGCAAGGCATTTGATCTCGTGAATTATAATGTTCTCTGGGACAAATTGGCCAAAGCTCAGGTCTCGAAGGAAGTGGTGAGTTTGTTGAGATACTGGTACGGAAACCAAATAAATAGTGTGAAGTGGGGCGACGCGACATCTAATTGTTACAAATTAGAATGCGGTGTACGCCAGGGGGGGCTTACCTCGCCGGATCTCTTCAATGTTTATGTAAATGATCTGATCGCTGAGCTTAGGAGTACCAAAATCGGGTGTCACATAGCTGGAACTTGTGCCAATAGTTTAAGCTATGCTGATGATATGGTGCTCCTCTGCCCATCGATCAGAGCTCTCAGAGAACTGCTTTCGGTCTGTGAGCATTATGCAAATGCTCATGGACTGAAATATAACGCAATCAAGACTGAGATGCTTGTATTCAAGGCAGGTAGAGGTCCGGAGAGAGTACCGAGTGTTTATCTAAACGGTTCAGCGGTTCGGGTTGTTTCTGAATTTAAGTATTTAGGGCATATTTTGTCAGAAGACCTCAGAGATGACAAAGACATAGAGAGGGAAAGGCGGGCTCTGTCCGTGCGTTGTAACATGCTCGCGCGCAGGTTTGGCAAGTGTCACAGGGATGTGAAGCTAACATTGTTTAAAGCTTATTGCATGAGTATGTACACTTGCCAACTATGGACATCGTATACAAGAAAAGCGTACAGCAGCATGAGGGTGCAATACAATGATGGTTTTCGCATCCTCATGCGTTTGCCCAGATTTTGTAGTGCATCGAGCATGTTCGCGGACGGACGGGTACCCGACTTTTTTGCAGTGATTCGGTCTCGTATTGCGTCATTCTGGGATAGAATTCGGTGCTCTTCTAACAGTATACTGACAGCCGTGAACGATAACTTCTATGGCAGTCCAATATTCTTGCATTGGCTATCTGCTCATAAGAACAGAAACAAAAAATGACAAGGCAAATTTTCTTTTTGTTGTGCATTTTAGTGTAGGTTAAACTTAAAGTATGTATTAATTTTATTTTATATTATTTTAATTTTTGTATGTATGTTTTTATGGGTTTTTTAATGCCTGAATAATAAAGAATTTATTATTTATTATTATCTTGTAGTGAAGTCTACTTATCTCGACATAGCGAGTATGCCGGTATTTACAAAACCAAGTACGGGCTAAGCCAAGTGACTTGGTTCTGATGCTACATTATCGTCAGTTTGGAATATGGTCGCGTTGATGAGGAATCGTCGTTATTATTATTATTTTTAGTAGTTGGTTTTTTACCATCTCGGCTTTTTACAGCCGGTTTTATAGCGCTACGGGCCTAAGCCAAGTGAACGCTATTACGATTGGTTGTTTGAGATTCTATTAATTGGTCTGTACTTTGTAGGAATTTCCGGACTATCCTACACGTGTTTAAGATAACTGCTTTTTGTAAGTTTATATAAATATTCTTTGGTAGGTCTAACAGTTTGATACATTGGTGGAGTTGGCGTGGGATAACACCTGTGGTAGATAGCACTATTGGCACTATAGTAACTTTTTGCAGATGCCACATGCGTGTTATTTCGTCTCTCAAATCAATGTATTTATTTAATTTTTCTGATATTGTTGCCTGTAAATTGTGTGTATTTGGTACTGCTATATCTATTATCTTTGCTGTATTATTTAGTTTATCTATGAGGGCAATGTCCGGTCTATTGAAATGTGTAGTCTTGTCAGTGAGTATTGCACGATCAAAATATAATTTGTGTGTGGAATTTTCTAATATTGAGTCCGGGACGTATTTGTAGTATGGTACAGGTTGTGAATTTATAAGTTTGTATTTGAGGGCAAGTTTTTGGTGAATAATGTTGGCTACCTGATCATGTCGGTGCTTATAATCGGTTTGTACAATACTCTTACAAGAACCAGTAATGTGTTGGATAGTCTCGGTGGAGCTATTGCAACG
This sequence comes from Phthorimaea operculella, assembly GCA_024500475.1. Taxonomy (NCBI): domain Eukaryota; kingdom Metazoa; phylum Arthropoda; class Insecta; order Lepidoptera; family Gelechiidae; genus Phthorimaea; species Phthorimaea operculella. The sequence goes on from JANFCV010000056.1 coordinate 98,751, forward strand.
CCGACACACGTCTACTGTATTTGGAAGTTTCATGATATGCCTTTGATAGTTACGTGTTTCGACAACTTGATCCTGGATGGCGATCATAAACCCCTCCGTTTCAGGGAAGAACTCTCCGCGCCTGAGCCATTCGTTCGACGCTTCCTTGTCGACGTGTGGCTGGTTCAGGTCGCGGTAGAATCTCCCGTGTAAGGATTTATGTGCCCAATCATTTAACTTGGTTTCTTTTGATAACTGGGATTCATTTTTCTGTGTTAATTTACTATTAAGGTTAAGGGGTGTCATATTGCGATCGTTTTGGACTATTGCATTATGTGTTACCGATAGAACCGTTTTACTGTGGAAATATGATCTCAAACTGGTAATTTGCTTATTATGCAAATTAAGAACATCTATTAGCCCTCTGCCACCAATACTTCGTTGTAGAGTAAGCCTTTGCACACATGATCTTGGGTGGTGCTTTCTATGCTTCGTCATAGTGACATTGATGAGGCGTTGAAGGCTAGTGAGTTCTGATTTGGTCCATTTTATAATTCCAAACGAGTATGTGAGTGCCGGAATTGCAAATGTATTAATAGCTTTAACTATATTTTTGGAACCTAAATGCGTGCGCATTATTGAGTTGAGTCTGTGTCTAAATTCTTGAGTTAAACTATTTTTAATTTCTGTGTGCTGTATGAGTTTAGATTGTTTATAGCCTAGATATTTATATGCCTCATTTTCATTTAAAGCCTCTATCTGTTCTCCAGTTTCTAGTTGATATTGATGTTCAAACGTTTGTCCTGCTTTAACTGAATTAATCTTACATTTGTCTATGCCGAAATCCATGCAAATGTCCTTTGAAAATTGTTCAATATTTTTTGCCAGTTGGTTAAGGTCATTCTGATTACTTGCATAGATTTTAATATCATCCATGTAGAGCAAGTGGTTCACGTGGCAGATCTGTTTTTCATTTACTGTATCTATATATTCAAGAGGGTAGCCTATGTTAGTGTTATTTAATATACTGGACAATGGATTTAAGGCAAGACAAAACCATAGCGGGCTGAGAGCATCTCCCTGGAAAATGCCGCGCTGTATTTTGATTTCCTCGGTTTCTATTGTGTCAATGGGTGTGTTAAGTTTTAGGTGTGTTATCCAGTTATTCATGTTGTTCTGCAAGAATGAAATTATTGTTGGATGAATCTTATAAAGTTCTAACACTTTTAATAACCAAGAATGAGGCACAGAATCATATGCTTTCCTGTAGTCTATGTACATTGTACACAAATCCTTCTTCTTCTGCTGTACCTGCTTTAGTATGACCGAGTCTATAACTAACTGCTCCTTACAGCCCTGACTAAATTTACGACAGCCTTTTTGTTGTTCAGATAGTATATTATTTGTGTCTACATGGGCGTAAATCATTGATGTTAGACAAGATGAGATAATTTTATATATAGTTTGTAGACAAGTTATGGGTCTATACTTTGAAGGACTTTTCATGTCGTTTTTATCTTTTGGAAGCATATACGTGACACCTGTCGTAATGTATTTTGGCATAGATTGAGGATCTTGAATGAATTTATTGATATGATTGTGCAAATGTGGATGGATGTATGTAAATTTCTTGTACCAGTAGTTGTGGATATTGTCAGTACCTGGTGCTTTCCAGTTATGGAGATTTTTTAGAACATTTTGGAAAATTTCTACTGGAACAAACTCAAACTGCATGGGTTCTGTATCATTAAATTTAGCCTTCTCAGATTCGATCCACCACGCGTCCGTTTTATGCATTACGGGGTTTTGCCATAGCCGAGACCAATATTCATGCAAATCATCAGGATTTGGTGAGGCGTTATGCAGTGTAGTTTCGTCAAGGTTATTCTGCAGGTTGTTGGTAGTAGATGATTTGAGTTGCCTGTAAAATTGTTTTTCGTTTGCCTGAAATTGGTTGTTTTGAGTTTTACGAAGTGTGCATGCCTTATATCGTTTAAGCCGACTGCTAATGACCGTGAGTTTCTGCCTGAGAGTATCTAAAAATTCGGTTAGTTGTGTGTTTGGTGGTTCATGTGTTGAATGAATTTTATACTGTTCTAATATGTTTTGTACGTGCTTCGTTATTTTTTCCGTTCTGTTTCCTCTAATATACTGTGTAAGTCTTCCTATCATAGCTCTTAACTCTTCAACTCTCTTTTCCAGTCTTTTTTGCCACTTTGGTGCTCTTTTGTGTTTTGTCCTATCAATCTTTTCCACTGCTGGGGGTATTTTAATTTTAGCTCCATTTACTTTAGCTACTGTCCACGCTGCGCAGTATACGACGGTCTGTAGTGTGCTAAAATCGGTGTCTATGTTTATGTGTTTAGGTAAAATATAGGTGTTAATGTAGTCTACTGTAGCAGCTAGTTTTCGAGAGGCACTTTGCTTTGGGATATGACCTCTTTGTGTTGGAGTGATATTAGAGTAGTACTGAAGAGCCTGTTCAAAAGTACTATCTACTTCAGTTTTTTTACAGTTATCAATTTGAAGAGTGCTTGGTTGTGTGGTTGCTAGTGGAATGTTAGGAGATGTGTGTGAGAGCGTATCTGTGGTTGTTGGTAGACTGTTAGAAATTGTTTGTGAGAGTATTTCTAGATCTAAGTCAATATGGGGTGTGGGGCTTTTGCCACTATCTAAGTCTGCTGGGGTCATAGACCTGCCTGCCTGAGAGGTATGGCTGCTGAGGTCATTTTGAATGACGGTTGCAGTTTCTCTCGAGTTTGTTTGAGTAACTTCAGCATAAGAAAGCAAACGTTGGTGAGGTAGATTATGGTTGCTTATGTTATGGGTTTGTTTATTTTTAATCACTGCTGGTCGACGTTGTATGTCATTCTCCTGCTCTACTTGTGTCTTTATTAGTTCTCTATCAGCGGGGAGGATTTTATTGTTTCGTATTATAACCCTGATTTGGTCAGCTAGTCTTTGCTCCGAAATAAATTCAAGGTCTGGGTAGGTCTCTGTAAATTTTTTATGCAGTTGTGGTCGGAATCCTGTAAGATTAGTTTCGCAATTAGTTACAATATAATAACATTTAAGCAGCTCTACATTTACTTCATCAGGCCACTGCATTCGTTTTCTTTCCTTTCCAGCTTTCGTAGTTGCAGGGCACATATTACATAAAATTGGGTTCAATGTTGTGCTTTGACTATTATCAAGACTTTGTGTATTGTATGTAGTTTGAGTACAAACAAAGTTTGAGTAGGTTAGAGGATAACTTTTATTAGTAGGTGGATTTTTATTATTATTATTTTCAATCTTATCCATCCATATAGCACACAAAGTGCTCAATATATGAAAGGAATCTATCAAAATATCACAAAATATAAATCAACTCCAACAACAAAACTCAAAAATAGTTAAACAAGGCGGCATGCTAAATAGCACTCACCATCACCATTAATAATCTATATCTATCTATATCTATACATATAATAAAATCGTAACTGGTCGGGGTAACAGGAACCTCTTATAGATTTCAGAAAACACCTCTATAACGCGTTTTAGAAAACTTCATCTTCATAGAAAAGCGACATCTATTGAAAAATATTTTACCCCAAATCATTTGTTCGCGATAATCTTCGAAAATATAGTACGTGTGTACATGAGACTCTTTGTGGTGTGTAGCTACTAGCCCTGGTCAACACCTAGAATACTTTTTACCGCGGGAAAAACGCTTATTCCTACGTGAAATACGATTAAAATTTACTGTGACCATTATCTACCCCCTTGGAGGAACGCTAGGTATGGACACGCCATACGAAGAACTTCCCCTCTGTCACGGCCTTTGCCCACGGGGGCTTATCTTATTACAAAAACCAGTTGCTGTCAGATCTTTTACTAGAACGAGTCCAGTCGCGCATGTCAAATGAGCTCCGATAAAAAGCCGATTGTAGAGTTAATAATGCCTTTAAAAATTTGTAAAAATACAAATTTACAACAGAACAATATCACTTTTCATCTGAAAGTATTCCTCCAGTACAATATCACTAAATAATATATGAAATTAGCGATTGAAAATTGTACATAAGTGTTGCCAGTAAGTCGTACCAAATGTCTGATGTGGAGTTTTTTTTTAGGTGGATCTACAATAAAATTATTGTATTTTGTTCCTTTTGTTATTATTTTGTGTGGAACAATGGTGTTAATCATAGTATCATTAATTTACAAATAAAGATTATAATATTCCACCATATAATGGGTAACAATTAACGATCTTAGTTTATTGATGTCTTTATTAACAGTAAATAGCTTGCTAAGTAAGATTAGAATGTTAGTTTGGGATTGTTCTACTTAATCAATGATGTTCATTTCCAGTCGATATTCAATGAAAAAACGATAATTTTAACTTGAAGTATCGAGCCACACTGAACCCAAGCTAGTGCAGTGTGCCAAGTAATACAAAACGTCGATACTTTTTCTATCGCTATAGTTACAAACCTATACTATGTAAAGACGGTCTGTACCGAAAACTTTGCAGGCATGATCAGATTATGAAATGAAACAACTTTTACTTGGATTTTGGGAAACCCTGATTTTGTTCGAGTTTCATTGAAAATTAATGTCAGTCTCAGCTGATCGGGTGACATCGGATGTCAGCCGACGTGGCGCAATGGCTAGTCCGACTGCCTGTTCAATGCCTTTCGCTCACAAAGTTGATATTTATCACTTTGTGAATATGTTCCTAGACTGGTCAGGACACCACACAGGCTGAATCACGTGATTGTCCGAGAAGCAAGATGGTTCCGTGCTTTGGAGCCATATTCAGCCGTCGGTCCCGGTTGCTGTCTATGGTCACTTAGACGGCTGTCGTTACACAACCATTTCAAAGGCCTGCTTCATGCAGTAGGTGGTTGAAAAGCACTGGCACCAGGGTTCATCAGGTCGTTGGACGACTTGGTGTCCTTTAAATTGTTTAAACTTAAGTGCGACATTTTAACTTTAATTACATATATAAAAAGGATTTCGCACTTACCTATTTCTTATTACATCGCGGTTTCGCGACCGTTTCGGTCCAGTCGGGGGTCTTTTATCAGCCGGAGTGCTCAGACAAAACACGAATATTTGAAATTAGACGTAGAAGACAGGGGTACGAACCACTACGTTGTAGCAGAGTGCAAACTCTGCATTGACATCCTCCCTAAGCCACCCTCACATCTCCCTTTTTCGAATCATTTTATAACTTAAATTTGGAACACGGCACCGAAACGTCACCGTTCTTGGCTTCTTTGACGCACTCCTCTCTAACTGACGGTAAAGTCAACACCTATTCCTGCTAATTTTTACTCTCGTGCGTATTTTCAAGTTCAAAAACAGTTCAAGTTCAAAAAGATTTATTATCACAGTGAAAGTGAACATTTTGTCTATTTTGTATATTTTGTGATACATTAATGGACCCACCCAAGGGTCCATATCTTTGAATAAAGATCATTCTTTGAAGTAAAAAGTTAATTCCATTATTTATGGCCATCACGGCTATACTGGCGCCTTGCAACGTGTCAAGAACCTGACCTGCCCTGCCCTGCCCCGCCCCTGAGATATCCTACCACTACTACACAACAAGAAAGAAACCGAAGAACAGCTACCTCAAGACCACCACATCAAGATATTTTATTTCTTTAATTTAATTAATTTAATTATTTGTGTAACCTTCCTCATCATCCAAATCATCCAATTCACACACTGCTCAAAATTCAAAAATTATCCTATCTTATTTTCAGACCCATTTGGCAAATAAAAAAGAACTCAAATAATCACATTCATTTATTAGATAATTTATTAGGTAAAATAGTACAAAATAGTAGAGCTCCGCCGTCCTCCAATTTCATACCCAATCTTATAATAAGCGTCAGCCACCAAGAACCGCGACGTCCAACTCTGCAAATAAATAAATAAATCTGTAAATAAATTCCCATTATCATCATCATCATTATCTACAGTACACCTACAGTACACAAATCAAATCGTTACACCCCATAATACAGACAATAGACACTATCACGGCTACCCATTGGTAGCTAACAATATCTTTCGAGTGTAGGATTTAGACGAAAGTCATCTTTCACTCGGAGATATAATTCACACCAATACCTAGGACAATATCCTAGGAATTGGACATACGAGTAGTTAGCGGGGTTCTGCAGGTCTTCGAGACCGACAGCCAGACCCCAACTCCACAACTCAATACATACCCCATCTCATACCCCATCAACAAGCTTATTTTTCAAAATTCTAAAACGGGCATCGGCACCCCTGACCTAATTTCGGCAAAGTAATTCGGCATAAAACTTTCACCCTTTTCCACACCCCAAAAACTAAATTACACAACAAACACTACACACACACTATCCTTGATAAGTACTCCCACTCTGTTTTCCTTAGCTCTCTCTAGACCCTTATTTCATAAAACTGAATGTCCAACAGTGGACAATACGTCCACTAAATAACGCGATAAATATTAAAAGCTAATACTAATTTCAATTTGATTACTATACCTACCCATTATCTCTTCTGCTTATTTTTTACACCGCTCATAAATAATTAGGATTTAAAATAATTTCGAATCCGAAATAAAATTTTACAATCATAGCAAAATAATTTACAAAACAAACAAACGTGGAATAAATTAGATTGACAAGTTTGACAAGCTTGACACTACTCAGAGATACGGTCAAACAAAACAAGTGTCAAGTCAAACACTCATTGTCATTGCCACTCAGTTGACACCAAGGTTGTCATTTCATTTCTCCCCTATTTTATTTTTTTGGCATCTGCTAACAGAACTTAGCCAGTGTCAGTAACCAAAGATAGTCATTGGACTTCTTTTAATTTTTGGCTCCGACCAAACGGATTTTGCCAACGTCAAGTATTAGTTAATAACTTCGACTTTTGCCCACGAGCAATTCAGCTAGTGTCAATTTTATTTTAAAATTTACTTCAAAGTTTTTAAATACAAACTTTGTTTCTTTTCCTTCATAATAAAACACTACAATGGAAAACTATAATTACCTAAATAAACCTGAACTCCAATACGAATTAAAAATAAGAAACGTTGAAATCAACCAGAACCAAACTGTAGAAACTCTCCAACAATTATTAGCCCAAGCAATAACTTCCAATCAGCCAATAAACCAAACTAGCCCAAACAATCTCGATACCGATATCCGAGATATAACTAAATGCCTTAACTTAATAGAAGCTAGTCTACTAAGTTTTGCTAATAGGAAAAATAAAATACCACCTTACATTACACACACTAAGCTCAGATTCAACCTTATTAACCTTGAATCTGAAGACATTACAAACGAACAACTAACTACTCATAACGACCTATTCAAACGATTATGAGAGCTAGAAACACAATACAACAACTTGATTAACCCACCTTCCTCCACATACTGCTCGGCACAAACCAGCAGCGTAAATCTTAACCCCGCAAACACCTATTTCGAAACACTTACCGAAAAATTGAACACAATAGCAAACAACAATAACAAATACCAAACAGACCTTAAAAGATTCATCTTTAAGGGTCAAGGCTGCCCACGAGACTTCATAGTCCGTGTGGAAGAATACGCCCAAGTTAGAGGACTAACTGAACACACTCTATACAACCACATCTACGACATTCTCTCTGGACCGGCACTAGACTGGTTCAGAACACATAAAGACACACTCACAAACTGGCAAACATTCAAATCAGCAATCATAAACGAATTTGAAATTGGAAATCATGATTATAATCTAAAAAAGCTAATAGAAAATAGAAAACAACACCCTAACGAACGCGTCATAATCTACTTTTCCACTATGGAATCCCTTTTCAATAAACTTCATAATCAATTGTCCGAAAACGAAAAAATAGATATTCTATTACGCAACCTACAACCCCAATATAGTTTGCGAGTAACCCAACCAGACCTTCTCTCCATTTCTACCTTCCTAGAATCATGCAAATTTACTGAAAAGTTGCTTCACGTCAACAATCACTCCCAAGATTACTTCAATACTACTAAATTTCCTAAGGAAATTATAAGAGTTATGGAATAATCTCTAACACACGTTGTTGTAGATGCAAGTATTTTTATTAGAGTGTTAGATGTTATCAAATTGACATTGTCATTGTATACTTATTCACATACTGCCAGGGTGTTCAAAGTGGTAGATATAAAACCTCCGTTTTAACACCCCCCCGCAATGTGAACATCCTGTAGATATACACTGTACACTAACACAAACTTAAAGTAACACTTTCAATATTTACACACACTAACTAAAAATATTAATATCAAAATAGACATCAACCTGTATATAGACACACCTATCACTAACTTAACAACACTTAAATACCTACAAGAAAAATGACAATCGAAAATACTAACCTATGCTAAGCCTAGAGCTTGCACACATTTGTTGTGCTTGATTTTGAGCAATGGTTTTGTGAGTATGTCGGCGATCATATCTTGTGTGGGTATGTATAAGATTTTCAGATTGTGTTGTGAGAGTGAGTAGCGAATGAAGTGGTGTTTGATGTCTATATGTTTAGTGCGTGCATGAAAGGTGTTGTTATGTGCTAGTTTTAATGAGCTCTGGTTGTCTGTATGAATGACGATGGGACGTGGAGTGACGCTGAAGACTTGTGTTATGAGTGTTTTTAGGTATATAGATTCCTTGCAAGCTTCCGCCAGAGCCATGTACTCGGCTTCGGTGGTCGAGAGTGCAACCGTTCTCTGCTTGCGTGCCTCCCATGATATGGGGGCTCCACTCATAATAAATACGAAGCCAGTATATGAGCGTCGGTCTATTAAGTTGTTCCCATAGTCAGCATCGACATAACACTCCGGGTAGAACACGTCTGTCGGCCTAAAGTGAAGGCGGAGATCCTTGGTACCTTTTAGGTAACGAAGGACTCGCTTAGCGGCCCTCCAGTGCACCCCCCCGTAATGTGCATTGAATTGTGAGAGGTACGACACTGTATGAGCAATGTCGGGTCTCGTACATATGGCTATGTACATTAAAGAGCCGATAAGCTCCTGGTAAGGAACTTCTACTTCTTCTTCTCCTTGTGGGAGAGTCAATTTTAGGCCTGGTTCTATTGGGGTAGTGACAGATATAGCATCCGTCATGTTGAACTTATTGATCAACTTTTCAATATAGTTCGTTTGATCGAGAGTTATTTCCTCTGCGTTTTGAGTGACTCTCATCCCTAGGCAGTCCTTAAGAATGCCGAGGTCCTTCACAGTAAATAGCTTCTTAAGCTTATTTTTGAAGTCGTTTTTTAATGCTTCATTTGTGGATACGACAAAGAAGTCGTCTACGAAGACTGCTAGAACAAGAAGTTCATTTCTTTCTTGTTTAAAGTAAATGCAGTGTTCGTTTGAGGCTTGTTGCAAGCCAAGTTTCTTCATAGCTTCACAAACTTTTAAATTCCACTGTCGTGGAGCTTGCTTGAGGCCATATAAAGCCTTTTTAAGTAAGCATACTTTGCTTTTCGGGTCTGTGGAAAAGCCGTCTGGTTGCTCCATGTAAATTTCCTCATCGAGGTCCCCATTAAGGAATGCGGTTTCCACGTCAAGGTGGTCAACTTGCAGTCCACGGTAAGCCGCAAAAGCCAATAGTAGTCTCACTGAAGACAGTCTAGCGACTGGTGAGAAAGTTTCACTGTAGTCAATGCCTGCCACTTGGGTGAAACCTTTCGCTACTAGTCGGGCTTTGTATTTAGAGATTTGTCCACTAGTGTCCTTTTTGAGTTTAAAGACCCATTTGCACTTGGTGGTCTTTCTGCCGGAAGGTCTGTCGACGAGAACCCAGGTTCCATTCTTAATCAAGGAATCGTATTCAGTCTGCATAGCTTCTAGCCACTTTCCTTTTTCAGAGTGATCCATTACTTCTCTAAAGGATTCTGGTTCCAGATCTGAGGTGAGATAACCGAAGCGATCAGGAGGTTTCCTTTCACGGACAGGGTATCTTCGTTCAGGTTCGGTAGGAACTTCAGGAGTAAGAGGTTCATCTGGTTCGGGGTTGCAGATAGATACTCCGGTGATGCCGGTTCTGCTGACGCAGGTGTATCTAGCTGTGGTAGATGCTGTGGCTGTCGTTCATTGGTGCATCTAGGTGGCACATCTTCGGCAGGTAAGGTGACTTGTGGACTAGATGGCGGATGGGGTTCATGGATAGATGACGAATGATTCTCAGTATGAATGTTTTCTATAATTTCATACTGGATTATATTGTCGTTATTGCTAGCGGATGATGCGTTGCCATTGAGCATTTTTTCTTCAATAAAGACGACATCCCTAGCGACAATGAGTGTTCGAGGGTTTTGGGGATCTATCAGACGGTAGCCTTTGCTTTCCGTGCAATATCCTACGAAGATGCAGGTTTGCGTTTTCGCGTCGAGCTTGCTGCGCTTTTCTTTTGGAATAAGGACGTGCGCTTCGCAACCGAAAACCCGTAGGTGCGACAGGTTAGGACGTCTGCCGTACCATACTTCGTCTGGTATTTTGTTATTTAACGCTTGAGTAGGCGTTAAATTTTTAAGATAGATCGCTGTATTAACAGCTTCGCCCCAATAAGCTTTAGGCAGCTTTGAGTCATGTAGCATGGCTCTTGCCTTCTCGATAACCGTTCGGTTCACTCGTTCGGCAACTCCGTTTTGTTGCGGGTTATACGGTATACTGGTCTGATGCAGAATACCGTTTTCCTTCAAAAAGGTAGACATGCGTTGATTCACGTATTCACGTCCGTTGTCGGAGCGTAGAATTTTTATTCGTTCGCCAGTTTGGTTCTCCACTAGGTGTTTGAACTCTACAAACTTGTTAAAAACTTCGGCTTTTGATTTTAAAAGATATCCAAAAGTTTTGCGACTAAAGTCGTCTGTAAACGTTAGTAGATAAAGGGCTCCGCCCCACGAGTGCGTGCTCATAGGTCCGCATAAGTCAGAGAAAATTAATTCTAAGACTTTACTCGATCTACTATCGGATTTTGGAAAGGGCTTCTTGGAAAGTTTGCCTTGTAGGCAGGGAACACATTTATCAGTGTACTTTCCATTAAAATCTACGCCGAGGTTTTTATTTTTTAATATTTGCATACTCCTTGCATTTGGATGACCAAGCCGTCTATGCCACAACATAGCAGTCTCCTCGGTTGGAGTATACATAGCATGCGAACTACTTTGTACGTCTAATTTGTACATGCCTTTATGGTTGGAAGCAGTGGCAATGACTTCAGTTGTCACTTGACAGCCGCCACTTCTAAATATTAGTGCTCCCTTCGATGTAAACAAAACATCGAAACCTTTGGAAACTAATTTAGAAACGGAAAGAAGATTTGTGGCTAACCCAGGAATAAATATTACGTTACTAATATCTTGGACCTTGTCGGAAATATCTAGTTTTACTGTACCTATACCACGGCTGAGTAGTTGCTCTTTATTGGCAACTGTGATGGGCGTTATGTATGGGGACATACTATGAAACCAATCACGCCGACTACTCATGTGGGAGCTTGCACCAGAATCTATATACCAGTCGCGTGAACTTGTAGATGGAGTGGTAGTGAAACAATGTGATGATAATGTACGTTCCGAAATGTTATTTTTAGATAAAGACTTTGCCGAAATATGTTTGTTTTTGTTTCTACACTCACTTACTACATGACCTACAATTTTACAATGCAAACAAAACTTCTTTTTGGGCTTCTTGTTCTTCTGCTGTTCTGGTTGTACAGCGGTAGGAGTCGCGACAGGGTTCTCTGGCTTGTTGCAGGGTAGGGTCTGGTGATGACACTTGTTCTTCTGCTGTTCTGGCTGTACAGTTGTAGGAATCGCGACAGGGTTCTCTGGGTTGCTGCAGGCTGGGGTCTGGTGGTGACTTTGACAGGGAATTTTCGCTGTCAGTGCTGTCTCCTTGATTGCCCGATGCTGCGCCGCTGCTGTCTGCTGGCGCTGCTGCTGCTCACGCTTCTTCCGATTGTGCGTCTTCTGCTCACGCTGCTGCTGGCACTGTTTATTACCAGCGGCTGCTGCAGGATGCGATGCCGGCAGTGACATGTCACATGCCGATGAAGATTTTTTCTGGATCTTCATAGCACTTGGTTTTTGACTCTGCATCTGTAACTAGAGGTTAGAGGGGCATCTGGGCCCATAACCTACTAAATTTCCTAAGGAAATTATAAGAGTTATGGAATAATCTCTAACACACGTTGATGTAGATGCAAGTATTTTCATTTCAGTTTCTTGTTTTGTGGCGTTTTCTTTATGATTTCGCCAGTGTCTAGTTTTTTAGCTGGGTTTTAGTGTGGTATTTTTTGGCGCTGATCACTTATACTGTGATTTCGCCAGTGTCAGTTTATTGGTTTTGACATGACTTTGACTCTCAAAGGAGATAACACGCAATTTTGTATTGATTTGGGGGCATCTCAAAATATTCTTTCTGTTGAGTTGAGCTGAGGATGGGGGCTATAGTCTAATATTATTGGAATCAATATAATTACAAAGGGTTTGGAAGGATGGGGAGTTGACGAGAGAAAGCAGCGAGTTGAAGTTAGTCGGGCGGGGGATATCAGGGGGTAAGAGATCGTAGAGGGAGATAGGGTAGCGAGGGCAATTGAAGAAAATGTGGTCCGGGGATCCTTCATCCAATCCGCATTCACATATGGATGAGTCTTTGACGTGTATTTTAGCGAGGTGGACCGGAGTGCAAGAGTGGCCAAGCCGTAGTCTGCAGATGGTGGAGGTTACACGTTTGCTGGCGTTGCGGTGCTTAAAGAACCAGGGGCTAGGGGGAATGGAACCCTGGATGGAGGCGTAGTGCTTTCCTTTTAGAGAGCTGGACAGTTTCCACTGTTCTTCCCAAAGGCAGAATAAGCGTTTTCTTGCTAGTGGCATTAAATCGCAAGAGTATACAACGTTAGATGTACAGCCTGACGCGGTAGCAGCCTTGGCGCAGTTATCAGCGACTTCATTGCCATGAATGCCGCTGTGTCCGGGTATCCATGCAATAGTGACACGAATATTTTTATTTTGGCATAGCAGTAGGATGTTTTTAATTTTAAGTATAAATGGAAATTTGGATTTGGAGGTGAGTTGGTTTGCTAGTATGGTTTGTAGGCAGCTTTTGGAATCGGAAAAGATAATGGATTTGTCAAGGTTGTGGGATTCAATGTATTGAAGGGCTTCCAGAATAGCGATAGCCTCCCCAGTGAAAACAGAGGCGAATGGGGGGCATTTGGTGTTTAGGATAATATTGTGTTTGGGAATCCAAACAGCAGCCCCAACGGGGCCTTGATCAGAGGTCTTGGAGGCATCGGTGTATAAAGTTAGCCAGTCACGCCAGTTCTTACATATGAGGCGGTTAAGCTGCGAATTTGCTGAAGGGGAGTCTTTTTCTATACCTAGGTCTAGCAGAACATTGGGTCTATAGGTCAATGCATCAAAAGGTGTTTCAAAAATGGGATTGAGCTCACATTGGTAGACTGGGCAAGGGAGGCTGATAAACTTTACGAAGCTGTTGAATAGGCAGGGGGGTTCTTTGTGTACCCAGTATTGGTTAGAGGAGATATAGTCCGAGAGAGAGTGAAGTTTGGGGGTGAGAGGGTGGAGGGAGAGCTGTATTGCTTTGAAGAAATATCTGTCTGAGAGATATTGCCGCCTAAGATGGAGGGGAGGCTCTGAGCACTCCACTTGGAGGGCATTGATGGGGGATGACTTCATTGCCCCACAGATGATGCGTAGGCATTTGGATTGTATCTTGTCTAGGCTAGTTAAGGCAGACTTGTTACATGGTTCCAAGAGAAATGAACCGTAGTCGAGATGGCTGCGCACCAGGGCGTTGTATAGTAACTTTTGGGAGTAGGGGTGAGACCCCCACCAAACACCAGATAGGGATCGGAGGATGTTAATACTTCTTTCACATTTTTTGGTCACGTAGTTGACATGATGTGTTCCTGAAAGTTTTGAGTCTAGGATCACCCCTAAGAATCTAGACGTGTTACTCACGGGGACCTCCTGATCGTTCAGGCGTATAGAGACTTCGGGGACATTTCTGCGGCGGGAAAATACAGTGACGGAGCACTTGGATATAGAGAGAGAGAGCCCGTGGGTGTGGAGCCATTCCCCAAGATAGTATAGGGCTGAATTAAGCCGGGAGGAGGCTTCATCTATATCCTTGGATGAAAAAAATAAGACGATATCATCCGCATATTGGAGAATATCGCAGAAGCTATTTACAGAGAGTTCTAAGTCAGAAGTGTAGATGCTGTATAAGAGGGGGCTAAGGACTGACCCTTGTGGGAGACCTTTCCAGATAGTCCTGGGCGGGGAGAGCTTATTTTGATATTTAATTTGCACCGATCGTGAGGAGAGGAGGTTAGAGATAAAGTTAACTAGTTTAATTGGGACTTTGTATCGGAGCAGTTTTTGCCTAAGTATGGGCAGGAGGACATTATCATAGGCGGATGAGACGTCGAGAAAGAGGCCAACGAGAGATTCTCGTTTTGAAAATGCTAAGCGAATATCAGTGACGAATAGGCTTAGGCTGTCCATCGTACTAAATCCTTTCCGGAAGCCAAATTGGCTTTTGGCCAGGAGGCCTTTGCTCTCCATGAACCATTCCAGTCTATTTTTAACCAGGTGCTCTAAGATTTTTGCCATGGTGCAAGATAGTGCGATAGGGCGGTAGCTGGAAGGATCAGAGCAGGGTTTACCTGGCTTGAGCACAGGGATCACTATTTGGGTCTTCCATTCATCAGGGGGAACGCCTAGATTAAAAATGCAATTAAGTATTTGGAGGAATAGTTCTTTCGCGGTAGGGGATAGACTGGCCAAAAATGCGTATGGGATGCCGTCGATCCCTGGTGATGAGTTTTTAAGACCCGAGAGAACTAGGGACAGTTCCTCGAGTGAGAATGGGGCATCAAGTTTATCATTGGAAGGGGCAGGAGAAGAAAAGATTTGGGATTCGTCAAGTGAGGGAGCTGAGGGAGGGGCCAACTTGTTTGCAAAGCCGTCCAGCCAATTAGAGGGATCGTTGGAGGATATGTTATGGTCGCATGAGACAGCACCTCGGAACCTTCTCATGTTTCTCCACACGAGAGATGGGGGAGATCGGGGTGAAAGGGATTCGCAGAAGTGATTCCATCCGCATTTCTTTTTCTCTGCCAATAATCTTACTGCCTTGGCAGATGTTCTCTGGAATTCAACCCAATTCTCAGTGGACATGTGTGCTGAATAGACTTGCTCAGCAGTTTTCCTTGCTCTACAGATTTCAGTGCATTCAGCGTCCCACCAGGGAAGGGACCGAATTTTGTCACGGGCTGAATTTTTAAGTGGGATAGCGTCTTTTTATTAGAGTGTTAGATGTTATCAAATTGACATTGTCATTGTATACTTATTCACCACAGACCTACTAAACTGTGTTATTCACATACTGCCAGGGTGTTCAAAGTGGTAGATATAAAACCTCCGTTTTAACAAATACTACTCCTTCTCCGTCTAATTCAAATAAAAACACTACCAATTCTAACTATCAACCATATATCCCCCCTTTCCCTTACTCCATTAATGCCGTAAATACGAATAAATCATCCCCAACCAGCAGCCAATCCCAATTTACATGCCCCCGCTGTAGAAACAATTCGCACACTTTACAGAATTGTACTAACCCCCAGAAAGTCTGCTTTCGTTGTGGCAACAAGGGTTACACAGCCCTCAACTGCCCTAAATGTACTAAAACTCCAAAAAACTAAATAAGGAGGAGCCCGTTCAACATAACAATTCTAAATTTGATAAACAAGATTGGACAAATTGGTTAAACTCACTTTCGATATTTTTCAAGTCTTATCACGTAAACCTTCTCTTATTCGATGATAACGATCACGAGCGACCATTTGTCACAATAAAAATTAATAACTTACATCTGAACGGCCTCCTCGACAGCGGCAGTACTATTACAATACTAGGTAAGGATTCTTACAAAACACTACTAAAACAAGGCCTCAAATTAAACAAAAACATACGGATAACAGGTACAGTAGCCAATAACCAAAAAATTAATTCTATCGGACTAATCACTCTTCCCGTAACCTATAACAATAAATTTTCACTAATATCAGCTCACGTTATACCTGAGGTATCACAAAATTTAATTTTAGGAATCGACTTTTGGAAAGCATTCAACATTGCCCCAAATGTCTTACACAAAATAGCCTCCTTCCAATCTCCTAAAACCACTACATTCCTAATAAATAAAACCCCAGAATCAAAAATTGTCAACTCTTTCAAAAACCTTACTGAATCCCAACAAACTATAGCAAACCTAATAATAGAAAAATTCAAAAATATTTCTACAGACACAAAACCACTAGGTAGGACACATCTGGTAGAACACCGCATCGACACTGGTGATCACCCACCAATAAAGCAGCGATGCTATCGTTTATCCCCTGAAAAACAAAAGGCCCTTCACAAGGAAGTTGATGACATGGTACGCTTAGACGTGATTGAACCTTGTGAAAGCCCATGGCTTAACCCAGTACTAATTACCCTAAGAAGGACAATACCTGGAGATTTTGCGTCGACAGCCGTAAGCTCAACGCAATAACAAAAAAAGATGCCTATAAACTACCACTCATTTCTGATATCATAGATAACCTACGCGATTCCAAATACCTTTCATCCATAGACATCGCCAAAGCCTTTTGGGAAATCCCTTTACGAGTTGAGGATAGACCCAAAACCGCTTTTCACGTACCCGGTCGTGGAATGTATCAATTTAAAGTGATGCCTTTCGGTCTCACCAACGCCCCCGCTACCCAACAAAGATTTCTGGATAGCTTACTATCAGATCTCATGTGCGACAACTCAGTATTCTGCTACCTCGACGATATAGTCATAGCCACCTCAACCTTCGAACGTCATGTTGAAATACTCAACAAACTTCTCACTAAATTAACAGATGCCAACATAACCATCAACTTCCCAAAATGCTCATTCTTCCGTAACGAATTAAAGTATCTCGGTTTCATCGTCAACAGTCAAGGTCTCCAAACAGACCCAGACAAAGTCAAAGCTATCCTGGACATACCGGTACCTAAAACAGCAAAGGATGTCAAGAAATTCCTTGGCACCGTAAGCTGGTACAGACGTTTCGTCCCAAACCTAAGCACACTAGCTACACCTTTAAACAAACTAACCTCCACCCACAAAAAAGCACCACCCTTCAAATGGACACCAGAAGCTGAATCAGCATTCAACTCCAATATACAAGCCTTAGTTAGCACCCCCATCCTCGCCTGCCCTGATTTCACGAAGCCTTTCGCCGTCCATTGCGATGCCTCGTCCTTCGGAATCGGAGCGATGCTCACACAAGAATTTGACGGCATAGAAAAGCCAATTGCTTATATGAGCAAATCGCTCACCCACCCCCAGCGGAATTACTCGATCACAGAACGAGAACTTCTAAGTGTCATTACAGCACTAGAGCACTGGCGCTGCTATCTAGATAATGACCACAAATTCACCATCTACACCGACCACTCAGCACTACAATGGTTTCTCCGCCTAGACAACCCCACAGGTAGACTAGCACGTTGGTGCATACGCCTATCTATGTTTAATTTCGAAATAAAACATAAAAAAGGGCTCCGAAAATCTAGTACCCGACCTGCTTTCACGAAACATCCCCAATGTTAATATTATCAATCCCAGTAGTACTACAGACGAATGGTACAACTCCATTTTTAATAAATGTAAAAATAATCCCTCATCTACTCCCGACTACACAATTAAAGATAACAAACTTTATAAATACACTAATTCGCTAACCCCATTCAACTCACAATACAGCTGGAAATTGGTCGTCCCCTCAGAACACCGAAACTCCATAATTGCACAAAATCATTGCACACCAACCGCAGCTCATTTCGGTACCTTCAAAACCTACCATCGTATTAAACTAAACTATTTCTGGCCTGGCATGTACAAAGATGTGGCAACATTTATCTCACGCTGCGACACATGTCTCGCATATAAACATCGTAACCAAAATGCTATCGGTCTAATGGGCGAACCTAAACAATGCTCACGACCATTTCAGTGCCTTTCAATCGATTTTATTGGCCCACTACCCATATCGCGTAAACTAAACAGATACATACTAGTAATAACCTGCTGCTTTTCTAAATACTGCCTATTATTCCCAATTAAACGCGCAACTTCCTCGGTCATCAAACATGTCCTAGAAGACTTAGTATTCATGAACTACGGCATTCCAGAAACAGTCATTTTAGACAACGGTCCCCAAATGACAAGCCCAGAATTAACAAACATGTTTCACTCATACAAAATACCACACATACACTTCATACCCCTTCATTGCCCTCAAGTAAATACTGTTGAAAGATACAACAGAACCATTATTACGGCAGTGGCATCATTTGTTAATGACGACCACAGAACCTGGGACAAACACCTCCATAAAATACAATTCGCTATCAACTCGTCTGTTAACGAATCAACCAAGTTTACCCCAGCTTTCCTAGTATTCGGTCGCGAACTAGTACCGTGTGGTTCTACCTACTTCCAAAAGGACACCACGGACGACCTCATTTTTGCTCCAAGAGATATATATGCAGAAAATCTCGGCCAGCTTATCCCCATTTTTGATAAAGTACAATCACGACTACACTCCATTCACCAAAACAACGCATCCCACTACAACAAACATCGTCAAAACTTAGAGTTCGAACCTGGCGATATAGTTTGGAAACGCAATTATCCCATAAGCTCTTCCGACAAAAACTTCTCAGCTAAATTAGCACCAAAATACATTAAATGCATCGTATCCCAAAAGATTTCTCCTTTAGTATATAACCTAACCGATACGAACAACAACAACTTAGGACGTTGGCATATCAAAGATCTAAAACCAACCAAAACCGCAAAACAACCTAACTAAACTAAAATTTATTCAACCTATAATTATCCATAATTGGATAAAGCGTACTACACTAGAAAGTAGTCACGCACACATTTTTTTTTTTTTGTAAACCTTTTTCACCTCATCACGCTTTTCGGCTTTACCATCAAACATTGACGTATGTCAAACACAACTTATGATAAATCATTTTATATTTAACTATTTTTCTTCTTCACTTGTTACAATTAATTATCTAATTAAAAAAAATTAGATACACCTTATCGACGAAGATAACGTCGTAATTACCCACTTTTCAATAATAACAATTTCTAATAAATTTATACTTCAATTTTAACTAAACTTGCTGCTAACCAAGTTTATATTAACTTAGCCTACCTTACGATTTCCACAATTTGAACTTAACGTATACGCCAACTATTCCTCGTATACAATTTTTTTCAATTACGATTCTCGTAATAATTTAATACTTTCTCTCAAACTTGTAAATACTACATCACCGTGCGGGTCTAGCGACACGATAAACAAGCCAAAAGCTAAGGATTATAGAGTCGGTTGTGACTTACAAGCCGACACAACCCTGGTGGAAACTCTTCGAGAACAGTTAACATAAACAAAACTGTTCTCCAATTTGTAAGGGCCTGATTTCGTGTAATAGGAATCAGACACCTAGATTGATGACGAATGCTTGATATGACGTATGACTGACTTAGAATTTCCACCATGTACATACTCGACCTACTGTACATACGACCCATACTTACATTTAATATTGATTTTTAATTAACTTTAAAACACTTTGAATTAATTTATTTACACTAACATTACACTCACTAATTAACACACAATATTTCGGAACACACACCAAAATTTTACCAGCATCCTATACATACTGAAATACTTCTACATTAAAAAAAAAAAAAAAATTGATGATAGGGCAATCAATTTTTTTTTTTCTCCGGCCCCCCCGGGTACTGTAGCAGAGTGCAAACTCTGCATTGACATCCTCCCTAAGCCACCCTCACATCTCCCTTTTTCGAATCATTTTATAACTTAAATTTGGAACACGGCACCGAAACGTCACCGTTCTTGGCTTCTTTGACGCACTCCTCTCTAACTGACGGTAAAGTCAACACCTATTCCTGCTAATTTTTACTCTCGTGCGTATTTTCAAGTTCAAAAACAGTTCAAGTTCAAAAAGCTTTATTATCACAGTGAAAGTGAACATTTTGTCTATTTTGTATATTTTGTGATACATTAATGGACCCACCCAAGGGTCCATATCTTTGAATAAAGATCATTCTTTGAAGTAAGAAGTTAATTCCATTATTTATGGCCATCACGGCTATAACGTCATCGGGATAGTCGAAGTTATTATGTATGTCTTGTTGTATAGATGGTTTTTTAGTAAATCCCCTTACATAATATCCTATGATACTTAATTATCAGTAAATAGAAGGTAGGTATTGCATTGATTGTACCTACATAATTGTATTATCTGGTCTATGGGGAAAGAAATTAATATTTTGGTTAATTTATACCTTATGCAATATTTAAAATGATGTTATTGCGCCTATATTTCTATTTACTAAAAAAGCCTGTTCTTGCTTCTGAAAATGCAAAAATAAAACACAATTTTGAGTAGACTGTTGTAATTAATCGAAAGGTCAAGTATCAATATTGTCGATCCCAACGCTAGCTTGATTTGACAGCTTTACCTCTCCCCCCGCAAATAATGACAGAAATATTTGTATAGAGTAAAGTAGCTATACCCACTCCCTTCCGGGCCGGGACGGAAGATGAGTTGCTCGAAGTCTACCCCAGTCCAATGGCTGTCAAAAAGTAGAAACCTCTTCTTGAAACCTCCATTTTTTATCATTTTTGTTTGATTTTGACAAATCGTAATGACATAAGTTTTGTCATTATGAGTGTTTACTGCTGGTTGGAATCAGTTGGAATTATGGTTGTTGTTGTTGATATTATGTACTGGCGAAACTATAACGAAAACGCCATAAAAACAAGAAATTGAATTGAATTGAATGTAAACAAGAAATGGAATTGATCGTAAATTACGCTTATGCTAAATGTAAGTAAATTGCGCTTATCTATAAGAATAAGGCGTTACCCCAAACGTAGCGAGCATCATGCTCACGTTACGCTTGGCAAGTGGATTGGCGAGAGCTGTGCAGTATTCTACATGCACGAGGAACGCTGCTCCCCACTCCCTGGATGAATAATACTGATAAGTATTACACAGTTTATGATTATTTGCCATGACCATAACAGCCACAACAGTCCACCGCTGGACATGGGCCACCGCAGGGCGCATGGGCGAGCACAGTTCAAGATGTTGCAGTTACAAGAAGAGCTGCTGCCCGTTCCCTGGACATCCTTAAGTTTTTACGACACCCGCAGGTAGAATTAGGGTGATTCTATTCTATGCAGGCATCACACGACACAATAATTTGTTATTATTAAAACGTTTGTTTTTGGGCACATTGGTCTAATACTATGTGTATCAAGTAGAATCGATTCGACGAAGTAAGTTAGTAGAAGAGCATATTTGCAGCACACGGGCGTGATACGTAGTTACTACACAATCCTTTAGTTGCTTTTTACGACATCCACGGGTAGAATTGAGTTAATTTTCAGTTTTTTTTCTTTTGTGATTCATATTTGGACGTAGTTATGCAAACGGGATCCAACCCACACCTTGATAGTTTTGAGATAATTGAGGTTTTGTTACAAATCAAAAATTTAAAAAAGTAAGTGTCTGTTGAATGCCAAAAGTTGAAAACATTGTAGATAATTTGACAAGGTATCTATGCAAATGACACATTTATGTAATCTCCTGGTAAATGATTGAGTTTTTAGGGAAAACGTCGCTTGGATCTTTATTGAAAAATTGTTATTGTGGCTTGGATCTTTTTAGACTGGATAGATATTATTTTTTCAAGTGAGTTTAAAGGTAAAAATAAAAGATTTTCTGCTATTATGATTGATAACTTACTTTAAAAAAATTAAAGAATATAATTGTTTAGAAGTGATTTTCAGCTGCAATCAAAAACAACTGTGTTTTATATTCCTTTGGTTGATTGTGTCCATTTCTCGATTTCTCCATCTCCTAAAACTTTATTCTTAAAATTGCCCCACATCCACATCAGCCTATCACAGAACATGGGGTACGCCACGATAAGTACGATCTTTGATTTACACTACCCAGCAGGTACCACCCGCTCTCTTTAGGACATAGGACATCGGTCGAACTGGCCGGAGGACGGCCAACGCTACGCTTTATATAACGCTAACCTGTTTACTCCACCATCCATCAGTTACGACAGATGTAGCCAGCCCACTGCCACTTCAGCTTGCTACACTTCTAGACAAAGTCCGTTACCTTGGTCTTCTGGCAGATAATTTCCTTCCGGACTTTATCCACTAGCGGAATACGTATTTCCATCCATAGCTCTCTGTGGGCCAGTTTTACTGTTAGGTTCCACGTCTAAGCCTCGTAGATCATGACTGGTAAGACGCTCTGATCAATTACCTTGGTTATGAGGCATCGTGCCAAGGGAAGGGTGACACGGGAATATGACGCAACTTCCCAAATGATGCCAAGCCCAACTAGTTCAATTCTGGTGATTTCAGCCCCGAATTATGTATTAATCTTCCCAATTGCATTGTTTGCTTGCAGTATACATATTTTAAACAACTTCAATGTCTACATCACGATGGAGAATGTCTTGTCACATCAGTTCACATCAGCCCATAGCAGTCCACTACTGGGTGCAGTCCTCCCCCCCAGGACACACCACAAGTCACAATCTCCCGTTTGTGCCATCCAGTCGCTAGCAGCCGTACTTTTTAAGTTAACGGTCCATCTGGCCGGAACGCGCCCAACGCAACGCTTGCCGAGGCGTGGCCTCCTAACTCCACCGTACATCGCATCGGTTCGACGACAGATATAGCCAGCTTTCTGCCACTTCTGCTTACTTCTACGCTTCCAGGCTATGCCTATCATATTTTTGGTCTTCTTGCGCATGATATCGTTCCGGAGTTTATCCACTAGCGAGATTCCCTGCACAATAGCTCTCTGAGTGATATGTTGGTATACCAGTGACTAACTGGATGGCGAAAGCGGGATAATGTGCCAAGTGTCGCACCCTGGGGAAGGCCAACATCTAGTAGACCACCATAAGGCTATTGTGATGGTGTTATGTTTGATATAAATTTAGATACATACAAAAAATTATGAGACAATACATAAAGATTTATCTTATCTTAAGAAGATCTAAGTACCCATGGTCCTTGAAAAATGAAATAAAATCATAACATGAACAAGATCCAAGCCACAAGGTACTGCAAAAATATATAAGAATGTATAGCACAGACAAGATCCAAGCGACATGATTCCTGAAAAATGAAAATAAAAGCTTTATGCAAAAAAGATCCAAACCACATGGTTCTTGTAAAAATAATTAAAAGTACAACGCAAACAAGATCCAATCCACATGGTAACTTAAAATCATTTAAAAAATAGGCAGAATGGATCCAAGCAACTTGGATCTTACGTTTTGTTTTGCGTATGCGGCATGGATCTTCTAAAACATGCAATTGAGGATGGTATCGTTGTGTTTATGAAATTATTACAAGAAAATGACGTCACACGACAGTGATCTTTATACACATATAAATAGGTCTCATTCTGGATCCGTCTGAGCACTTAACTCAAAAAGTGTGTGGTTGTGGGTTGGATCCCGTTTGCATAACTACGTCCATTTTGCACAGTGTTAGTAAGTACTTATGTGTATTGATCATAGACATAGAAACGATAGACGAACATAGTGTGCAAAAGAGAAGAAAATGATTTATGGAAACTCAGTAAGATAGAAAAGAATAGCGAACCTTATGTCACTGTAACCTGTTTTGTATGACAGATCGTCCCAATAGGGAACTGTCAGGGCTACGTTCTTTGAATCGTGTATAGATGGCGCGTTATAATCTCTATAGGGACACAGATTAATATATATGTCCCTATAGAGACTCTGTAGAAGGTGATGTAGGTATTACAAACTTTTAAGATAAGAACTTTTTGAATTATTAACACTATGAGCTGGTCAAAGAGTTTACATTGAAATAATACCAAAGAATTTGTAAATCAAATAGGTAGGTACCTAAACGATGAAATATGTAGAGGGCATACAATTCCAACTTATTGGACATTTACAAACAGTAGTCGAACAGGACAGGACATCGCTTACCTTTCAATCGATATCAAAACAAACTTAACTTATCCGCTGCTTGGCGCCGCGTGTATTGTATCCAGTACAGAGTTTTGTATTCACAAGTATCGTTGCCCTTTCGCAGGGTAATAGGCTGATGGTATTCTAAGTCGGTGACCCCTTAGAGGCGACCGAGGGATAAATCCGACCCAAGTGAATTAGGGTCCTGGAGAAGGAAAACTCCACACACACACAATCCGGAACGGGGTCTCCGTTAGGCGCGAGTGACTGGTAATATATCGTGCGGCAGACTCCTGCAGCCGACCTGGCTCCACACGTATCGACTCTTCGTTCCTGTGGAGTCAGCCAGGAAGGCCGAGAGGATGGCGTAGGTCCTGGGCAGCTCTGCGCTTTCTATAATTGCGTCCCAAGCAACGCAGTGTCTGTGGAGAGGAAACTTTACCCACGTCACGCGGATAACAATATCCCCGCTTATCAATGCGATTTGCAACATGGAATGTCCGTACTATGAGGACAGGCCTCCCTGACACCTGTGGAGGTTCTTCTACTGACGCACAAGATCTGCGTAAAACTGCCGTAATCGACGCCGAATTACACAGACTGAACATTGCTGTTTGTGCTTTACAAGAGACCAGACTCCCTGACGAGGGTTCCTTGCGTGAGACACATTGTACATTCTACTGGACAAGAACGTCGACTCAACAGATTTCATATGCCCTGCGTAAGAAACATCTTGCATAATTATAACCTGGCAAGACAGGGTAACAAATGAGCAAGTTCTAAAGACTGCACAGCTGCCTAGCTTCACCGCTTTGCTTAAGCAGAGCTAGGGCATGCATGTGCATCGCATGGAACCTTCCCGACTACCGCGGTGTGTTCTGCTCGGCGCCATAGCTAACGCTAAAAGAGGAGTTGGAAGACCGATGCTACGTTTCAAAGATTGCGCCAAACGGGACATGGCTACGTTTGACATCGACCTTCAAAGCTGGGAGAAGCTTGCTGAGAATAGGGATGAATGGAGAAAGCGTAAGTTTGATGGACGTAGAACTCACGATGATGCCTGGTGCGCTGGTCTCGCAAACAAAAGGCAAAAACGACATCTAAATATGCACGTGCTAGTCTCCGATTCCACCTTCACTTGTAGAGCGTGCGGAAAGTCATGCCGCTCCCGTATTGGCTTATACAGTTATGAAAAATCTTGCCTCAGACACTGAATAAATAAATCGTCTGTCACAGACGTATGAGGTCAATGATGATGATGATGATTCTAAGTCAGTACCACGCGTGCCGCTTGTAGATATAAAGTAGGTTAATACAAAGCTTGGTTTTATATCTGTCGCAGTACGATGGCAGAATCAGGTTTTTGGCCAAAAACCTAGGTTTTTGGCCAAAAGCCGGCATATGGCAGAATCGTAGACTTCCTTCGGCCATCGTCCTGAGCTGATCTAGGTTTTTGGCCAAAAACCTAGGATTTTGGCCAAAAACCTAGGATTTTGGCCAAAAAACTAGGATTTTGGCCGAAATCCTAGATTTGTTTAGTATTATGGCTTTTTTTGCATTTCGGGGGAACTTCTTCGTCTTCGAGTGGTACACCAAAGCACCCAACGAGCCGATGAACCCTGGTATCAGAGTTTTCAACCGCCTACTGCAAGTAGCAGGCCTCTAACATGGTTGTGTAACGACCGCCGTCTAAGTGATCGATCATAGAGAGCAATCGGGACCGACGGTTTACCGTACCTGTGTGGTTCGGGGGAACGAGGAGTGGAGAGGTACTTTATGCACCTCCCTCTGATCTTTTGAGGGTAGACTTGGACACCGTAAATGGTCAACCTGAAGGACGGGGGGTAACATCAGACAGTCTGAACAGCAGGACTGCCTCGGATTCCCTGAAGGGCAGGGCTTCAGACACCATAAGAGCAGGATGTACCACTGAACGCTCTAGAGGATTGGTGGCAGCGTTGGACGCCCTGGAGACCAGGAGGTAGCGTCGGACCCCCAGAAAATCCAACGCCCGTCATCTTACATCCTCCAGAGTGTCCGACGCTACCCACGCCCTGCAGAGCGTCTGACGCTACCTCCCACCCTCCAGAACGTCCAATGTTACCTCCTGCCTTTCGAGGTGTATGCCCGAACTACACGGGCACGTTAAGCCGTCGGTCCCGATTGCTCTTTATGATCACTTAGACGGCGGTCGTTACACAACCTTGTCAGAGGCCTGCTCCTTGCAGTAGGCGGTTTAAAAACTCTAACACCAGGGTTCATCGGGTCGTTGGGCGACTCGGTGTACCAGTCGAAGAAGAAAAAGTTTCCCCGAAATGCAAAAAAAACCATAATACTAAACAAATCTAGGATTTCGGCCAAAATCCTAGTTTTTTGGCCAAAATCCTAGGTTTTTGGCCAAAAACCTGGATCAGCTTAGGACGATGGCCGAAAGAAGTCTACGATTTTGCCATATGCCGGCTTTTCTGCCATCGTACTACGACATATCTACAATCAGTTTCCAATATAGCAATAATTTCTAAGAGTTTATACTTACCCAAGCAAAAAACATTAAAAATCCTATATTGTACGTTTGTTAGAAGTAACTTGGAGTACGCATCACAAATCTGGAACCCTCGATACCAGACTTACATAGACCGCATAGAAAACGTACAGAAAAAAATTCTTCGTAATTTATGTTATCGGCTTCACCACAGATGTGACTCAAATAACTATTCAGAACTTTGTAAAAAGCATCACTTACTACCCCTTATAAATAGGCGTGAGATTGCAGACACAACATTCCTTCTAAAAATTATCTCTAGCAGCCTTGACTGTCCTGATTTGTTAGCTGAAATAGGCATTAAACCTCCCAGTAGAACCCTTCGATTATTGCAGTTCAATTATTGCAGTTCCGTTTGCATCCACTAATTCTAGGCAAAACACTTTTATTTGGCGAGCATGCAACAACTTTAATATTCTCTCTGAACAGTATAATTTTGATTTGTTTAACACAAGCTGCGAATTAGCTAGGCGTACTCTTAGGCTGCGAATCCACCAGAGCTGTGCGAGGTAGCTAAGCGGTGTACGAGGAAAAAATCCACCAATAGAATCACTTCTTTTCCTAGCCTCGCTCAGCTCAGCTCTGGTGGAATAGGGTTTAGCGAAGCGAGACCATTCTACATACAAAACAAGCGAGAAATGTGAGCGAAGGATGTGTTGCGACGAATATGTAGCGAGGAATGTGTTGCGAGAAATGTGCTGCTAGGAATATGTTGCGAGGTTTCCACTGCACCGCATTCCCCCCCGCTTACACATTTCACAGCTTCGTAACGCATCCTAGCAGCGCACATTAATGCACATTTTGACAGCTCCGCTACACATCTTCCTAATAGACATTTACCTCGCACAGCTCTGGTGGAAACCCCTACACATTTCCACAGCACAGCTACATTTCTCCAATTTTGCGTTTTAGGTGGTGTTTTTTCGCATTTTTTATTCTTGCATCTTGTGTGCACTTTATCGTACAACTCTTTATCTTGTTCCGCTAGGATTTTGTGATTTCTCCTTTCTTCTACATCTATTTCGCATCATTGTGTCCACCATGTTCTCTTTGAGTGTCGTTTCTTTCTCCATAAGATCTTAGTCTCACCTCTTTGATAAGTCTCATCGGGTCGTTAAACGAAGAGAGAGAGAACGTGTCTCGGGTTCGGAAATTTCCCAGCCTTTTTCAATGCATTTTTAGACCTCCAAACCCTCAAACTTGTATCGGAGTTCCTGTCGGAAGACCTAGATTTTGCTGGACTGTCGGAATTTTGAAGGACCTACACTCCAAGAGCCTGATTGGAAGCAAACTGCGCAGAACAGGGAAGTGTGCATCGAAGGCCAAGATCCACTTCGGGTCGCTGAGCCAGCGGAGTAAGTAAGTATTATTTTAGTTTCTATAACCCGACAAAAAATCCTACTAATATTATAAAGGCGGATGTTTGTGTGTGTGTTTGTTACGACATCACGCTAAAACGGCTGGTTAGGTTGACATGAAATTTTTCACAAATATAGAAGAGTATCTAGAATAACACAAAGGCTACTTTTTACTACGGGAAAATGTCTTATTTCTACGGGATCACGCATATTCTAATATTTTTGCATAGGTGGCGTGACTGAGCCGATTCGCGTTTTAAACGTTTTCGCCGAAAACTAACAGCGACATCTCTTGGCGAGTAATGCTTTCTTCCCGCGGAATAATAGGTTGCAGCGGGTGAAACCGCTGACGGGCAGCTAGTAGCTTATAAAGTTTTTTAATTGTTGTAACCATGCTATGTACCTGGTTGTGCTTCAGAAGAATAATGCAGAACAATTAATTACCTTTCATTTGACACCACACAAATAGAAGTGGCGCGGAAAGAGACAGCGTTGTACTCAAATCAGTGTAACTTAAGGTCTCTTTATTCGAACAATAAAGTGCTTTTAGATTTTTATAGCTATTGCATTGAGCGTTACTTTTCTTCTATGTCACTTTTGTTAAAAATGAATATTTTGAATTATACAGGGAGTAACAGAAAGGGTATAACAAGCCGAAAGGAGGTCAAGGTACTCATGAAGCTGAACAACTTTCCCCATGGAACATGGCTCGAAATATGAAAAAAGAATTTGGACCTCCCATACAAAATCGCCGATCAGCTAATTGATTTACTATGGGAGGTCCAAATTTTTTTTGCATATTTCGACCCATGTTCCATGGGGAAAGTTGTTCAGTTTCATGAGTACCTTGACCTCCTTTCGGCTTGTTATACCCTTTCCGTTACTCCCGGTATAGCCACACAAATAAACTATTTGCTGTTTTTTTTTTTACATAAAGTCTTTTAATTTCAAAATCATGCTATGTACCTGGTCGTAGTTCAGGACAATTATGTAGAGCAATTAATTAGCTTTCATTTGATATCATGCACTCATGTGCAACATATAGTTTTCAAACAATTTGCAGTTTTCTAAATGCGGCGGCCGCTATCTTGATGACGTCATTTCTGCGGGAGACAGGCCTTCATCAGCTTGTCTTCCGGCGGTTTTCTAGAGCTTATGTCATGTATGACAATCCGAAGTATTTATCGGCTAACTTACGGGACTATATGATTATAAACGAGGTTTAACCTTCAAGCAATCTCACGAAAATTTACAAGCTGCTTTTGGGGAGTCTGCTCCTGCGCTAGCAACAATAACTTATTGGTTCTGTGAATTTAAACGTGGTCGAGAGAACCTAAACGATGACCCCAGACCCGGCCGACCTCCAACTGCAGTAACTCATGAAAACGTCATCAGGGTGGAGTGGCTATTGCGAGAGAATAAAAACATTACACATCGGGTGATCCAGGCTGAAATGAAGATTGGATCACGGGCGGTTTCCACCATCCTGCATGAACACCTTAAAGTTAGGAAGGTTTCTTCGCGATGGATACCTCATTTTCTCACGGAAGAGCAAAAAGCCCGTCGTGTTGATTGGTGTAAATTTATGTTGAAAAAGTTTGAAGGAGGAACTTCGCAAAACGTATCCTGCATCCTTACAACTGACGAAACTTGGATCTACAGCTACGATCCGCTCACGAAGCAGCAATCCATGCAATGGGTGTTTGACGAGGACGAGTTGCCAACAAAAGTTGTGCGCGGTCGAAGCGTTAATAAAAAAATTATAGCGGCTTTCTTTCGACGCAGTGGACCAGTAGCAGTAATTCCACTAGAAAACTGTAGAACAGTTACTAGTGAATGGTATACCGAAGTTTGTCTGCCTCAAGCATTCGAGGAGACGAATAGCGAGCGCCCAAGGAGTGGCCTGTGTGGCATTCTTTTCACCAAGATAACGCGCCCGCTCACACTGCTGCTAGAACCGTCGACTATTTGGCATCTTCGGGGGTACAAATGTTACCCCAGCCTCCGTACAGCCCCGATTTAGCTCCGTGCGATTTCTTTTTATTTCCCAAGGTGAGAAAAATGCTTCGTGGACGAAAATTTAACACAGCAAATGAAGCCGTCGAAGAATTTCAACGGTTATTTTTCGACCTTCCGCAAGAAGAGTTTTTTGAATGTTTTGAAAGCTGGTTCAGCCGAATGCATAAGTGCATTGAGGATGGAGGAGAATATTTTGAAAAGCTATGAATAAAGTTTTTTTTAATTCTTACTATTTTTCATTTAACTAACAATTTACGGAACAGCCTATGTACACTATAACTACTTAAATTAGGTACTGACATTTGTATTTATAAGAGTTTGCTTTGCTGGTAATCGTTATTTTATAAATTAATCAAAATACACATCTTATTGCAGTTCTAAAAGAATACATTTTTAAAGGCATGATGTTCACTTGATTATTTCATTGAATGAAGCAGCTCAAACAAAATCATGTGTATTTATAAGGTCCTATTAAATTCACTGCAAATATTTTAGGGGCAGATCAAATAAAATATAAGCATGTACTAGGCAAATTTTTAAAGAAATCTACACGCTAGTTTTCGAGAAAACTGCATTTAACTAAAAAAAAACGAAACGCAAAAAGTGCACCCTGTTTGTCCTAGAAACGCACACTTCGATGAATTTAAATTACGCGCCAAACGCGCCGTGCTGTGATTGGTTGGTTGTTAGTGTGCGTGCCGTATAAGTGAATCATGTTTACATGGCGGAACGTCAGTTAGGTCAGTTAAAGGGTGTTCACATAATTAATTAAAAAGTTTGTTTGAAAATGAAAAAAAAATCTAGCGTGTAGATTTTTTTTTAAATGAATTAGATGTTTTTCTTATACATACTTACGCATGCCCTTAAAATATTTGCAGTGAATTTAATAGGACCTTATATAACTCAAAAGAAATTGAGCTGCAGCTCATCAGAATCTGAAAGTGAAGATCCTCTGCTTGCAGATCCTCAAACTTCAGAAGATTAAAAATTCCTTGGTTTTATTTTATTGGGACTCTTTGACCGGCCCATAGTGTTAATAATTTAAAAAGTTCATAACTTAAAAGTTTGTAATACCTACATCACTATCTTCCGAGTCTGGACCATGGACCTAGGAAATACTCCCTTCGGTCCGTAGGGAGCAAATAAAACCTCCTTGATAGGGACATAGGTATAGGAACGCGCCATCTATACACGATTTGAAGAACGAAGTCCTGACAGTTCCTCATTCCACCCGCTGATTTTTACTTGTACATTATTTTGGTGTTTTTTTCAGAAATCCTGATTTATTTTTATAATTTGATTAGTGTGCAACGATGGTTATGTATTCAGGATGCGAATTTGATGCGAATCTTCACATTTACCCGGAAAACTGCACATTTTACAGGTAAATTCTCAGAAAATCGTCACTGGGATTACACGTGAATTTTTTGTTTAAATGTGCCTTTTTTTGTAAGTAAAATAAGAAAATACGCAAATCCTTATATTTCCTTTCGTATTTTCGATATGTTAAAGTGTATTAGTTAGTAATTTTCATAATATTTGGGGATAAAATAATTTCACAATTAGGCCAGGGATTGACTGCAATTTATCGACAAAGTTATCGATAGTTACCTAGAGGTACCTTACATACTTTGAATAGTATGACAACAAAAAATATGCAAATTTTAAAGATTCGCTAATAGTTACTTGAACAATTCAGACATAGTTTTTTACAAATACCTACATATAACATTATTTTCAACTACATCCAACAGATACACTTTAGATCCAGTTATTAGAAATCGACTCGGTGACTCATGCGAAATACTTATTAATACCTATTATTTTCAGGGTCGTATTAACGAGAGATTCGCATCATCGTACGTAAACCGTGACATAGGCCCATCTACGTCTCAACATTGAAGGATGAAGAAAGATGTGTTTGACCACCGGCGATCACTTGTCTGACAGATGTCATTCTATTTCTGGTTTCGCACGTCTTATTTGTAAAGATAGCGCCTATTGACCAGGATTCTTACGAACAACCTTCTCAGCAAATTCTATGAAGAAACCTACGTAGGAAATACGCTGACTGCAAAAAAGGAAATGACCCGCCGCAGCAAAGAAAGTATTATGTCAACATTTCAATCGAACAAATAAATAAAGTCGAAATCTTCATACCATTTTTTATTTGAAATTATCGATAACCCTCCAAATTGAATAATGTACATCACTAGCTGAGGTAAGCGCGCCAAAACCAAAATTGGTCACGCGAGATCGAGCTGTCAGTTGGTCTATAAACGCTAGTTTATATATATAAGTCTATGGTATTGATATCTATCTGATGGATTTCCATATCCATTTTGACAGATAAGGCTATCAACAGTCTTACGGTATCGAGTCTTGCGACTGGTGCGAATGTTTTATTATAATCTGTTCCGTACCGCTGACTAAAACCTTGTGCAACAAGTCTAGCCTTTTTTTTGTCGTTTTGTCCACATTCAGCTTCGTAGTCAAGACGTAACGGCAGCCTACTACATTACGATTTATGGATCTTTTGACTAATTCCCATGTACCTTTTTGAACTAAACTTCTTACTTCTGACAGTATTGCATCTTCCCATCCTTTCCAGTCCTCACTTTTCATTGCGTCTTCTAATGAAATTTGTGCTGTGCCCGCGAAATCATTACAATCGGTAAAGGTATTCACCTCGCTCTCAGGACTCCCGTGAGCATCAGTTACGGGCCTCTCTGGTTCTACTTCAACCATTCGATAAACCTTTCTCGGCCTTCCTACATTACCGGTTCGTAATATTTTAGGTCTTCCTGGGGCTCACTTTAGTATTATCTCATTCTGATTATCTTCATTTGAGGGATTACTTTGTTCGGGGGTATTTCTTTCTTGGTCGAACATAATATATCGTTCATCATTAGATTGCTCTGGGCTGTTCGCACAGTCCTCTTCCGCAGGGTGATCTTGTCTTATGTCTTGTCCTTCATCTTCAGCAGGCACTTTAACTCCTGGCATTTCTGGTTGCTCTTGATTATTAGATACGCGAGCTGGTATCTCAAACTCGAAGAATGTCTTTTCAGTCTCCAAATCAGGATTCTTCATAACTACGTTCTCTTGCTTCGAGTCCTCATCCCCTGAATCTTTCTTCATGGAACCTCACATCTCTCGCAATTACGGACTTTCGCTTATCTGGGATCCAATACTCGATAACCTTTTGTGCCTCTAGGATATCCTGTGAAGAAACCCAGGGTGCTGCGCGCGGCAAACTTGTTCTTTCCAGAGTCTTTACAGAGAATATATACTTTTGCACCGAATTTTCGCATATAATCGATGTTTATCGGCTTTTCATGCCACTTTTCGTAAGGAATCTGACCGTCTTAGCTACTGGTAGGACATCGATTTCTCAGATAACATGCCGTATCGACTGCTTCTGCCCAAAATCGGCTAGGCAACTGGCAGGATAGCAGCATACATCGCGCCATGTCTAAAACGGTTCGATTCTTTCGTTCCGCTACACCGTTCTGTTGTGGTGTACGCGCCACAGTTAATCTTCTCGATATGCCTTCTTGTTTCAGGAAGTTATCAAATTCAGTACTACAGTACTCACCACCTCTGTCGGTTTGTAAATATTTAATTTTCTTTCCAGTTAAATTTTCGGCGTAACTCTTATATAACTTGAAAGCTTCCAACGCCTTGTTTTTCTCGGTAAGAAAATATATCTCACACCATCGTGTACAGTCGTCAATGAAAGTGATGAAGTATCTCGCTCCTGTTGTGGATTCGCATTTTATGGGTCCTACTATATCTGAGAAAATAATTTTTAATTTCTCATCACAGGGTCCACTTTGGTTAGTAAATGGTAAAGCAGTCAGCTTTCCCCTCGCACATGTATCACAGTTCTGTAATTTACGTACCTCGTTCACGTTTATATTCGCACCCATTTTCGAAAGTATCTTAGCGACATCCTTCCCATTCAGGTGCCCTAGACGTTCATGCCATAAGCGGATATCAACATTACAGCCGCTGATAGCGTTTGCATACTCTGACTCTAGCAAATAATATAGGTCTCCCCTTCGCCGAGCTATCAACCTAGTATTCCCTTTTCGATCTCTAATGAATGCAGCGTCCTGTTTGAAAGTAACGTCATGGCCATTATCGGTTATTTTCGCAACAGAAATTAAATTGTTTCTGAGATTAGGAACAAATAGAGTATTCTTAAGCTCAAATTCTTGGGTCCTATCGCTATCTATGCATGCTGATAATCTAACGGTACCCTTACCTTTTACAGTTGTGCTAGAATTAGTTGCCAAATATAATTTACCAGCAGATTCGGTCATTGTACCTCGGAATTTTGCTCGGTCGTTACAGAGGTGAGACGTACAGCCACTGTCGACTATCTATTCAGGCGAGTTGCTCAAAGTGTGAATTCACAGCTTCCTGAATCTGTAACATTAAAGGATGTAAGTTCACTTAAGTCTGTAACACTCTCAATATCTTTAGTACAATTGTAATTAGCGACCTCTTCAACGATGTGGGATCTATCAGCTGCTTTCTTCATGCATTGTGATGACTTATGCCCATATTCATGGCATTTAAAACATTTAAATTTGAATTCTTCTTCCTTTTGCTTGGCTCTGAAATTCTTCATTTTGTGTTGCTTTGGCTTATAAGTCCTTCCATACATAGCGCCTTCAGATGATGATGTCGTCTGCCTCCTCGATTAATATTCTTCAAGGATCTTAATCTTTAGGGATTCAGGCTTTGGCAATTCATCTCTAGATTCTATAATATTGCAACACGAAAGTTTTCGAAACTGGCCGGTAGACTATATAGTAACATAATTGATAGTAAGTCATCATGTATAGTTACGTCCATATCCATCAATCTGTCTACTGCATCAAAGAAAGAATTCAAATGCTCACGAACATCGCCGTCTTGGCTCATTCGATCAAGAGTGAGTCTTTTTAGTAAAATCGCCTTCTTAGCAGGCCCTTTAGAGGCGTACACGGCTTGTAGCTTCAACCAAACATCGTGGGACGTTTCGCACCCTTTCACGTGCCTTAACTCGGTTCCACTCATCGACAGGATAATGTCGGCTTTGGCCTTTTAGTCTTCTGTGACCCATTTCGAAGCTTCAGGCTCACCTTCAGGTCTTTTTTCCGTTCCGCTGACATATGCCCAATACCCATTCTTCACTAGCAGGGCACGGCACTGTATTTTCCAGCTCTCGTAATTGTCGCGATTCAATACTTCTATTTTGTAGTTCATATTTACTTTACCTTTACACACGTAAAATATAAACAATGTATTGATTTGACGAACTGTCACGAACTGAAAATATACAATAAATTATTATTGTCGTATGCTTGCCCTGGGCCCATAACCAATGTTAGGGTACATGGGAAGCAGAGCATACACAGGTTGAAATAACAAATTATTGTATATTTATTTGATATTTATATCAAAAGTAGCTGCATCAGCGAAACCTAGATGAGAAGTGGAATTTTGACGCTTTGTTTGTTTTCACAAAACAAAAAACCGAATGTCAATGTATCTGCCACTAAAGTAGAGCAGCCAGCAAAGTTTAGGTTTACACAAAAGGAGGATCATCTCCAATAGATTTTCGATTCTTAACCCCTAAAGGGGTAAAAAGGGTTTAAAAGTTTGTATGGGAAATCATTACTTAAAATGTGATCTATTTCAAAATTTGCTATTAGATCAAAGAGCCGAAAAAAAAGAGTACGTGTTTCAGGGATTTTCGATTTTTAACCCCTAAAGAGGTAAGAAAGGGGTTAAAAGTTTGTATGGAAAATCTTTATTTTTAAATGCGGTCTGTTTCAAAAGTTGCGTTTAGATCAAAAAGCCAAAAAAAAGAAATACGTGTTTCAGGGATTTTTGATTTTTAGCCTCTAAAGGGGTAAAAAGGGTTTAAAAGTTTGTATGGGAAATCATTATTTAAATGTGATCTGTTTCAAAATTTGCGATTAGATCAAAAAATGCTGAAAAAATTGAGCACGTGTTTCAGGTATTTTCGATTTTTAACCCGTAAAAGGGTAAAAAAGGGGTTAACGGTTTGCATGGAAAATCATTATTTTTAAAAGCGATCTGTTTCAAAATTTGCGATTAAATGATAAAACTGTGGGGTACCTGACTGCTTGAGATGTTGTAATGAAAGTCAGGTTCCACTATTTACAATTTAATTACACGTATGGTCAGGAGATATTTACAGATGAAAATGCACAGCGATTGACACGTAATATTAACAGAAATTATATTTTACAAGTTCGCGAGAAAAATGTATGCTTTGGTTTGACACTCTTGTTATTCTCTCTGACGGATGGTTGCCAGGCTTCAGTTTGGCTGCGCGCGCCGGTCATGCGACTCGCGCTTGACCGCACGTGACGTCACGTAGATCAAAGAGTTTGCACTTAGCAGAGTGCTCCACATTATTCCCCCCCTGAGACCGTTACTACGGGCGATAAAAGTTGGGGAAGTGCACTCGACGTCCGGATCTCGTTACTGTGGTCTTCTGGCTGATGGTAGGTAAAGGAGGTGAAGATGTAGTAGGGATTGCATCACCGCTATTTGGGTCAGCCAAAATGTATGCGGGCTTAAGTCTGTCGATTGAAACAGTTGTTGTTTTATTATTCACTTGAATTTTGAATGCTTTTGCGCCTCTTTCCAAAACTTTATGCGGGCCTGTATAAACTGGCTGTAAAGGCCGTCTGACAGCATCGTCTCTCAGGAAAACGAATTCAGATGTAGCCAAGTCTTTAAAGATGAAGATTGACTTCTTGTCGTGATGCGAAGCTGACGTAGGCTTAAGTTTTGCTGTCAGGGCACGCAATCTGGCGACATAGTCTGACGGGTCGGGTAGTACGTCTTGCTGCGGGTTGAAGAACTCGTTGGGGAGGCGTAATGGCTCTCCGTACAGCAGCTCTGCAGGTGACGCTTGCAAGTCTCGCTTCCAGGCACTGCGTATCCCAAGCAGAACGAGTGGAAGGGACTCGGTCCAGTTCTGGTCAGCATGACACATGATCGACGCTTTCAGTTGGCGGTGGAAACGCTCGATGATGCCATTACAGGCGGGGTGGTATGCCGTCGTCGTCTTATGCTGGGTACCAGTTAGTGCCGTCAGGGCTTTGAATAAGTTGGATTCAAATTGTCTGCCTCTGTCTGTTGTGATGGTTGTAGGACATCCGTAGCGTGAAATCCAGCAGGCTACTAGGCCTTTGGCGGTGGATTCAGCGGACATGTCGGTGAGTGGCATAACCTCAGGCCAACGCGTGAATCTATCGATGGCTGTGAGGGCATAGCGATATCCATTTGAGATAGGGAGTGGACCGACCAGATCGATGTGGATGTGCAGGAATCTTGCAGGAGGCAGTGAGTATGTAGCAGTTGGTGAAGTGACGTGCCGGGTGACCTTTGACCGTTGACAGGCTAAACAGTTTTTAGCCCATTCTCGGCAGTCTTTGCGTATGCCGGGCCAGACGAACCGTTGAGCTATGAGCTGTGCTGATGTGTTCGCTCCAGGGTGACTCAAAGAGTGCATATCGTTAAACACCTGGCGTCTCATTGACCGCACGACGAAGGGTCGTGGTGGAGACGTGCTCACGTCGCAGTAGATAGGTAGGTTGCTACCAGTCAAGTTGATTTTCTCGAGCTTCAAAGAACTTCCGCCTCGCAGGAGTTGAGAGAGTTCGTCATCGCTACTCTGTGCATTAGCGAGTGCTTCATAATCAATGGCGTCAACTTCGTCGATCCGGGATAGTGTGTCGGCGACTACGTTATTTTGGCCAGAGATGTGATGAATGTCCGTGGTGAATTAGGCGATGTAATCAAGGTATCGGAATTGACGTGGTGAACAATGATCTTTGTTGGTTTTGAAGGCATGAGTTAATGGCTTGTGATCGGTGTAGATGCGGAATGGACGGGCTTCAAGCATGTGGCGAAAGTACTGGATGGATTTGTAGATGGCAAGGAGCGCTCGGTCATACGGGCTGTACTTTTTCTGCGCCGGTGTGAGTTTGCGGGAGAAAAAGGATAACGGTTGCCATGAGTTGTCTTGATATTGCTGCAGTACTCCACCAATCGCTGAGTCAGAAGCGTCGGTTACGAGTGCCATCTTGGCGTTACAGTCTGGATGTGCAAGCATGGCAGCTTGACATAGGCCATCTTTGCATGCCTGAAAGGCGTGTCGCTCTATTTCGGTAATGTTGACAGGCTGAGAGTTTTTGCGTGCACCCTTGAGGATTTCATTTAGAGGAGCTTGAAGTTTAGCGGATTGTGGAATGAATCGATGGTAGAAGTTGTACATTCCGAGGAATCTCCGGAGTTCTTTCACCGTCTTGGGTTCCGGGAAAGTCTTGATGGCTTCGACTTTGTGCTCTAAGGGTGTGATGCCTTTTGCCGATACGTGATAGCCGAGGAAAGTTATCTCATTTACGCCAAACTCGCACTTAGCGGCGTTGATGATCACGCCGTATTGATCAAGGCGTCTGAAGAGTTGGCGTAGGTGGGCTTCATGGGTCTGACGATCTGGCGAGAATGTTAAGATGTCGTCTAAGTATCCGTAGCAGAAATCGAGGCCCCTAGTGACTTCGTCGATGAACCGTTGGAACGTTTGCGCGGCGTTCCGCAGGCCGAAAGTCATCATAGGGAACTCGAAGAGTCCGAAGGGCGTAGATATGGCGGTCTTCGGGATATCTGGGCCATAGACGGGTATCTGATTGTATGCCTTCACGAGGTCGATCTTGGAAAAGATGGTGGATCCGGCTAAGTTGGCGTTGAAGTCGTGAATGTGCTTGATGGGATACTTGTCAGGTACTGTTCGTGCGTTGAGACGGCGATAATCTCCACATGGTCTCCAGCTGTTGTCCTTTTTTGGTACAAGGTGTAGTGGGGAGGACCACGGGCTATCGGATGGGCGTGCAGTACCGTTCCTGACCATCTCCTCGAATTCGCGTTTCGCGATGTTCAGCTTGTCCGGTGCCAGGCGTCGTGGTTTGCACGAGACGGGAGGGCCTGGTGTCGTCTTGATGAAGTGCATGGTCTGATGCGGGCAAGCTTTGGGTGTTCCGGATGGTCGCATGATGTTCGGGAATTCATTCAGAATCGCTTGATAGGATGAGATGGTTTCGGATTGCTGGTTAATTTTGACAGAGTGAACGGATTCTGAAGGTTTGACGGGTTCTGCGGATGAAGTGAGTGAGGTGAGTCCGTCAACAAGGCGATGGTGTCGAGCGTCGACCAGTAAGTGGTAATGGGCGAGGAAGTCGATTCCGATGATGGGCTTGGTGACGTTTGCGACCACAAATCTCCAGGAGAAGTCACGGCGTAAGCCTAAGTCCAGGCAGAGATGCGCAAAACCGTAGGTTGGTATGGCTGTTCCATTAGCCGCGTAAAGGTGGTAATCCGTTGGAGTGTTGTAG
This sequence comes from Phthorimaea operculella, assembly GCA_024500475.1. Taxonomy (NCBI): domain Eukaryota; kingdom Metazoa; phylum Arthropoda; class Insecta; order Lepidoptera; family Gelechiidae; genus Phthorimaea; species Phthorimaea operculella. The sequence continues at coordinate 138,285 of JANFCV010000056.1, forward strand.
CCTCTTCTCATCGTGCGTGAAATTACGCAAAGATCGGATCCAGTGTCTACGAGGAATCGTATCTTGGATCTTCTATCCGTGATGAACAAGCGGCCGGGTGAACGGGGGCAGTCGTTTGCCGCTACTTCCGGCTGCCCGATGCGTTTTCCGAAACCTTCATAGAATCTTTACATGGGGATCCATCACATTTGTTGGCTTTCTGCCCGAATTTGCGGTGGTACCAGCAGCGTCGTGACAGGAAGGTTGATTTGTCACGTGAGTGAGAGGGATTTCTGTGCCGTGAGGTTGATCGGCGATGAGGGTCGTCATGCTCCCGTCGCGATAGTTGAGCGACGCACTTTGCCAATTTCGCGATTTGCTCCGCCATTTTCTGCGCGAACTGTGCTTCCAGTTCCGTGGACCATACTTCAGGGCGGTCTGCCCTTAATTTCGGCACCGCCACACTAATTTCATTTTGCGCCCCCTGGGGGGTCCAAGTGCCTGAGTGCGGCCCTGTTGAATTTTCGTCGAACATATTTTTTCGCTTTCGAATTTTCGGCGATGCTGTTATCTTTTAGCTTCTCCGTGCGCTAAGTTTGGTGCCGGAAATTCCACGAGGGTCACCAGAAAGTGGGGTACCTGACTGCTTGAGATGTTGTAATGAAAGTCAGGTTCCACTATTTACTATTTAATTACACGTATGGTCAGGAGATATTTACAGATGAAAATGCACAGCGATTGACACGTAATATTAACAGAAATTATATTTTACAAGTTCGCGAGAAAAATGTATGCTTTGGTTTGACACTCTTGTTATTCTCTCTGACGGATGGTTGCCAGGCTTCAGTTTGGCTGCGCGCGCCGGTCATGCGACTCGCGCTTGACCGCACGTGACGTCACGTAGATTAAAGAGTTTGCACTTAGCAGAGTGCTCCACAAAACTAAAAAAATTAATAACGTGTTTCCGGGGTTTTTATTGAAAATCATGACTTTTAAATGCGATTTGTTTCAAAACTTGCAATTGGAATAAACAGCTAAAAAAATTGAGTACACGTTACAGGGATTTTCAATTTTTAACACCTTCAGGGGTAAAAGATGGGTTGCAGCGGGTGAAACCGCTGACGGGCAGCTAGTTGATACCGACACCTGATTCGAAGAACATTGTAACTCAAAAATGCAAACTTTACAGGGGAGCCGTTTGAAGATTTTGGTATCGGTTTTTTAACGTTAATATCTTTTTAGTGATGCAGATTTCACAAGTTTTGTGTGATTTTAGCATAAAAAAGTATGAACTTTCAAGTGGCATAAACCATTTATTTTATAAATCATCAGAAACCCTAGAAAAACCCTTTTTTCGTTGAGTTACAATGTTCTGTTATTGTGACACTAATCATTTTGAGTCTTTATAACATTGTAACTACACGTTACCAAATTATACTTTTAAAATCAGATGACGAATCTGTAACTGAATAACATTGTAACTTATACTTACGAACATCATTTTTTGCACATATTCATACAAAATTAAACACAAAACATTGTAATAGGTTGTTACGAACTGATTTTAAACATTATGTCTAAGAAAATTTGCGTTATAATATTGTAAAAAAGAAAAACGTGGTTTAACGAGGCTAAAATGTGATTGTAATGTTGTGATTTAATATGTTTTTCAATAATTTTCTTTACGATATATATTAATTATTTAACTTTATATAAATATTTTGATATAAAAAAAACAGTTACTTCATCTGAAATAGCTGTGTATGTGTGTGTTCAATCAGATATAAATTGACACTATGAAATAACATTAATAGCTTCACACATATACTAAGATCTGTAAAAATTAACAAGCTACATTTTTTGTGAGAAACCGTTCCAGTCAACAAACCGGAAAATTAATATGGCGCAACTCTGGATTGGTCACGAATGTTTGAATTTTTGGAAATCGAAAGGACCTCTTGAAATATTTAGTATTGTACGATCGTCATTTGCACTAACGTGTGTTTTCTACGCTCACGTGGGGTGCTAACAAAGGAAACTGTGCATAAAACAGACACAGAGAGACCCACAGAGCTTGCCATGATCGGTATAAAACTTAGAGATTGTATCTGCAATACTAAATTCTGATGACTTAATATAAAGCTGAAGGATGTACGTAAAATGATAGCTAAGCTCAACAAGGTGCGGGCAAGAAACTTAACTAGCTGATGTGATGTGCCTGGAAGACGTGGGATGCACAAAGGCAGTGACTGTGTGATAGCTAAGGGACGGAAAGTGGCTAATGGGCAGATCATCGGTCCGATGTTTCGATAATGGAATAATATTACAGATGTCTTTTAAATAAATAACGTGATGAAGTGTGCAATTGAGCGTGCCACCTTGTTGAACTGTTTCTTCTTTTAGATCATTTTCTCTATTAGTGCAATGAATGTTGGAGTTGTTTTTATATTTTGATAGATTCTTATAAATTTATTGAGCATATGAAGAGGAAATATATGCTATATGCTATATGAAGAGGATTACACGGTAAAAAGTAACATACTGGATTTGGAGAGTCTTGGAGAGTCATCGGCCAGTCGTATAACATTAAGAATAATAATAAACAAATCGCAGTAAGGAACCTTACACTACGCACAACTTTGTCTAGATTTCATTACTTTTTAGAGATAAACAAGCAGCTCTATTGAGCCTTAGCTAGTTTTTTACAGAATGTTTTTGATGGAATTAATTTTACTCGGTTTATTAATTATACTTAATGAAGAGCCACTCTAGGCGTAATATCTTTAAAACGCACTAAATAATCGTATTGTAAATATATAAGGCACTTTTAGGCTTGTTACTATTGTTTTAAAACCTCTTTTGTGGCAAATAATTTGATATTGACTTAGTAGGTTTTGAGAAATACTGTTACGCACAAATATAACATATACCTATGTTTTAATTCAAATGTGAACACGAGACGTTATTTTATGAGAAGGTTTATGAATGATTCGTGAAAAAAATCACTCTAAAAATAATTTATATCCATATCAATACATAAAAAATGAATTTTCGGTGTCGAATTTGTAAAAGATTGCTTTATTGTTACAGTGGAAATATATGAAAAATCTAGATATGGATAACAAAAGGTCAACAGTTTGAAATACTACCGCATAATTCACTTTCATTTTGTAATAATAACGTTGTAACTTGTTTTACTAGCGCTGAAAACTGCTTCTTTTTGTAGTCAATCGGAAAAAAGTTTAGAGTGATAACATTGTATCAGAATATACGCTGCAAAATATACCTTAAGATGTTGATATATATGAGTCAAAAACATTGTAACATTTGTATACAATGTTTTAGCTACGAAAAATTGTTAACATCATAAAGGTTGCCGTATTGTAACTTTAATTACAGTCTTGTAAGGACTGAAATTGTGAAAATTTTGAAAAGTGTACTTTGAAAAAACCTAGTTACAGGTTACTTAGGACCATGTTTTATACATCAAAAGGTGCGTATTGGACCGTGGAATCCAAATATACAATAGTTATATAACATTGTAATTGGACGTAGTTATGCAAACGGGATCCAACCCACAACCACACACTTTTTGAGTTAAGTGCTCAGACGGATCCAGAATGAGACCTATTTATATGTGAATAAAGATCACTGTCGTGTGACGTCATTTTCTTGTAATAATTTCATAAACACAACGATACCATCCTCAATTGCATGTTTTAGAAGATCCATGCCGCATACGCAAAACAAAACGTAAGATCCAAGTTGCTTGGATCCATTCTGCCTATTTTTTAAATGATTTTAAGTTACCATGTGGATTGGATCTTGTTTGCGTTGTAATTTTAATTATTTTTACAAGAACCATGTGGTTTGGATCTTTTTTGCATAAAGCTTTTATTTTCATTTTTCGGGAATCATGTCGCTTGGATCTTGTCTGTGCTATACATTCTTATATATTTTTGCAGTACCTTGTGGCTTGGATCTTGTTTCTGTTATGATTTTATTTCATTTTTCAAGGACCATGGTGACTTGGATCTTCTTAGGACAGTATTGTCTCATAATTTTTTGTATGTATCTAAATTAATATCAAACTTATGTTTGATACCACCATTATGGTGGTCTACTAGATCTTGGCCTTCCCCAGGGTGCGACACTTGGCACATTATCCCGCTTTCGCCATCCAGTTAGTCACTGGTATACCGACATATCACTCAGAGAGCTATTGAAATGTCTGTGCAGGGAATCTCGCTAGTGGATAAACTCCGAATCCGACCAAAAATATGATAGGCATAGCCTGGAAGCGTAGAAGTAAGCAGAAGTGGCAGAAAGCTGGTTATATCTGTCGTAGAACCGATGCGATGTACGGTGGAGTTAGGAGGCCACGCCTCGGCAAGCGTTGCGTTGGGCGCGTTCCGGCCAGATGGACCGTTAACTTAAAAAGTACGGCTGCTAGCGACTGGATGGCACAAACGGGAGATTGTGACTTGTGGTGTGTCCTGGGGGAGGACTGCACCCAGTAGTGGACTGCTATGGGCTGATGTGATGTGACAAGACATTCTCCATCGTGATGTAGACATTGAAGTTGTTTAAAATATATATACTGTAGGCAAACAATGCAATTGGGAAGATTAATACATAATTCGGGGCTGAAATCACCAGAATTGAACCAGTTGGGCTTGGCATGATTTGGGAAGTTGCGTCATATTCCCGTGTCACCGTGTTCCCTTGGCACGATGCCTTATAACCAAGGTTTTTGATCAGAGCGTCTTACCAGTCATGATCTACGAGGCTTAGACGTGGAACCTAACAGTAAAACTGGCCCACAGAGAGCTATGGATGGAAATACGTATTCCGCTAGTGGATAAAGTCCGGAAGGCAAATTATCTGCCAGAAGACCAAGGTAACGGACATTGTCTAGAAGTGTAGCAAGCTGAAGTGGCAGTGGGCTGGCTACATCTGTCGTAACTGATGGATGGTGGAGTAAACAGGTTAGCGTTAGTTAAAGCGTAGCGTTGGCCGTCCTCTGGTCAGTTCGACCGATATCCTATGTCCTAAAGAGAGCGGGTGGTACCTGCTGGGTAGTGTAATCAAAGATCGTGCTTATCGTGGCGTACCCCATGTTCTGCGATAGGCTGATGTGGATGTGGGGCAATTTTAAGAATAAAGTTTTAGGAGATGGACAAATCGAGAAATGGACACAATCAACCAAAGGGATATAAAACACAGTTGTTTTTGATTGCAGCTGAAAATCACTTCTAAACAATTATATTCTTTAGTTTTTAAAAGAAAGTTATCAATCATAATAACAGAAAATCTTTTATTTTTACCTTTAAACTCACTTGAAAAAATAATATCTATCCAGTCTAAAAAGATCCAAGCCACAATAACAATTTTTCAATAAAGATCCAAGCGACGTTTTCCCTAAAAACTCAATAATTTACCAGGAGATTACATAAATGTGTCATTTGCATAGATACCTTGTCAAATTATCTACAATGTTTTCAACTTTTGGCATTCAACAGACACTTACTTTTTTAAATTTTTGATTTCTAACAAAACCTCAATTATCTTAAAAAGTATCAAGGTGTGGGTTGGATCCCGTTTGCATAACTACGTCCAATTATAAGTTACAATGTTCTTCGAATCAGGTGTCGATACAATAAAATCAAAACTATCCCAATTTATTTACGCCCTAAGTGTAGTAAAATCCAACACTAATATTGAATGTGCCCTCTCGGCCTATTACGCTTTTGCCTTCGCGTGGTTAAGTTATGGGGTAATATTGTGGGGCTACACATCGGATGCAGGATGAATAAGTCATTTGCTGACTTATTCATCCTGTAAAAAATATGCATGCGCATCATATATAACATGCGACAACTGGAAACCGATTTTTAACAAAAACAATATACTTACCTATCTCTGTATCTACATATTGGAAATGGCTAAATTTGAACGGAAACATCTGCATTTATTTCAGTTCACGAAAAGTGCACGGCGCAGACATATTAACAAACTACGAATGTTTAATACTAGTCTATTTTATAGATCTATAAATATCTATACATATAATAAAATTATAACAACCCCATGTCTGTACATTAAAGATTTCTAATTGAACATTTAAATAAAATATTTTGTAAATATATATTTTTTTGAACATGCTTATCTCGTGGATTAAAGGAACGTAAGTACTACTTTTCTTTTACACAATTGGATTGCAAAGTGGTAAGAGGAAAGTTATTTCCTATTCGGTATCTTCGACTTAGTTATAATATCTCCGATAAGACCATCAGGACCACCGCGTTTTCTTTGAGGTTTGTGGACTCCGTTTAAAGCTTCAATCGTCTGTTCCAAATGTTTGTCTAATTCTTGGAGAAGAAATTTGACATATTTCATATGTTTTTCCTTGGGTGCGTTTCGAAACACCTTTCTCATCCAACTTATTTGTGGCTCACGAATGCGAAGTCTTAATCTATTTCTTGTGGATATCAGAATATCTGCTAGAACTAAAATATGTTCTCTTAGTCTCCATGGATTTAAATAATCTTTTGAGCTATAAATTCTATTCTCTCGATCCAATCCATAATCTCGTGGATCATGACACGACACTGGCCATAAATATATAGATATCAAGAAATACAATATCAAAAAGAACTTCATATTTTTATTTACCGAATACAATTCTACTCTTGCAATCACACTGGCAATGAAAGAACGGAGAATTGATTACAATGGTAGTTAAAAGGCAGAAAAGTTTATACAGAGTGTTCACATCTTTTGGGATTTTTAATGCACTCACAGTCAATAAATCACAACGCCATCTAATAAGAAATAATAAATGGGGTTGAGAATTGTGAGAACCCAAAAACCGGTAAAAGGGCCTAATACCTCAAATCTCGTTTTTCAAAACAATATAATTCTTAGAAAATGGTCGTTAAATACGGAAAATAAAGAATCTAAGAGAGTCAAATTCGTTTTTTGCTACACTACACAATCAAATGAGGTTCGCTCGTTGAAAAAATAAACCAATGTAACCACTATTTGAAACTTATTTTTAACTACCTGGTGCCCGCGATCTTCGTCTCGCCAAGGGATGCTTGTGTGCCAATAGGCCCTCCAGAGCTGATGAAAGTTATCATCACTTATCTATCATCGATGTTGATCAAGACATTTGTCTGCCACCGTTCCAAACATCAGAATACATCGCTAAGTTTTGAAGTGATAGATAGATGCATGCACAATCTACAGCAAATAAAACGGACGATACGTTTGAGCCTACCATCGGTTCACACTACAGGCAGGTAGAATGACTTTTTTGCACCGCCTCACATAAGGTGGGGTGGGGTCTGCTCTCCAAACTTTTCTGCGCCATGGTCTTCTGTTTGGGGTTGTCGAGTATACACAACCGGATTAACAATACAATAAGTACAATTTCCATTTTAAAAGACCGAATTGGAATAAACAGAAAGTAATTACTTACTACAGTAACAAAAATGTAGGTAATGCTTAATTAGTTATTTTTAATAAGAAAAGAAATATGCAAATCAAAACTAAATACGTGCTTCGTAAAGTAAGTATTTGCACCAACGTCTACGTCCGTGTGCTGCAAATGTGCTCTTCCACTTCGTCGAATCGATTCTACTTAATATAGTTTTGGACCAATGTGCCCTGAAAACAAACGTTTTAATAATAATATTAAATGATTGTGTCGTGTGATGCCTGCATAGAATAGCATCACCCCAATTCTACCCGTGGGTGTAGTAAAAAGCATCCAAAGGATTGTGTAGTACCTACGTCTCACGCTCGTGTGCTGCAAATGTGCTCTTCTACTTCTTTGTCGAATCGATTTTACTTTAATATAGTTTTACACCAATCTGCCCTAAAATAAACGTTATAATAATAATAACAAAAAGCGGCCAAGAGCGTGTCAAACACGCTCAAAAATAGGGTTTCGCAGTCAACGTTTAAATATCAGGTCTTTCAGCGTTACAAAATAAATTTTGTAGCTGGTTTGTTTGCAGCTGTATGGTTACCAACCGCATATTAAAAAAGCGGTCAAGAGCGTGTTAGACACGCTCACAAATAGGGTTTCGTAGTTAACGTTTAAATATCAGGTCTTTCAGCATTACAAAGTTAATTTTGTTGCTGGTTTGTTTGCAGCTGTATAGTTACCAACCGCAAATTGAAAAACTTTGATATTTCCTTAATCTTTAGTAGTACAGTATCCGTTATAGTTTTCATGGTAACTTCATATTAATAACTATATTCCATATATTTTTTTAGCATACATACTTTATAAGTTACAGCTGGAACAAATTATGGCTAAAAAGTCCCTTTTAAAAGCAAGTATCTCGAGACGGAAACATTTAAGGGACTTTGTTTAAAATAAACCTCCCCTTAGTTTTCAAAGACCTATTCAACAATACCCTATTCAATATTACAGAAAAAATCTTATTTTGATGTTTTCGCACCCGAGTGCACCCTTATCTTTTTGTCTCTGTTTACCCTCTGGTTGGCCGGTAGAGAATGCCGCGTGGCATTAGGCCCGCCTTTTGTACTATGTGCAATAAAGTATAAAAATAAAATAAATAAATAAGAAAAAAAATTTACCCCCCTTTCACATGTATGGGAAGGGGGTCCAAAAAACAATTAAAATAGTATTTTCTTAACATTTCTAAATTTGGGTCACTATCTTCACACCAAATTTGATGTCGATAGCTCAAAAACTGACGAAGTTATGAGGGCGCGGCATACAGACAAACAGACAGACAGACTTACCGAAATGATAAGGGTTTCTAGTAGACTACGAAACGCTAAAAAGAGAAAATTTCGTACTACATCCCTTTTTAGGGTTTCGTAGTCTGAAGATAGATAGTGTTGACCCAAATTTAGAAATGTTAAGAAAAATACTTTATTTGTTTTTTGGACCCCCTTCCCGTACATGTGAAAGGGGGGCAAAAAAATATTTTTTATCCTTTAATTGAGTAGGGTATAGTTGGATAGGTCTTTTAAAACTAAGGGGAGGTTTCTTATGAACAAAGTCTCTAAAATAAAATGTTTGTGTCTTGATATATTTGCTTTTAAAAGGGGCGTTTTTAGCCATAATTTGTTCCAGCTGTAACTTCTAAAGTAAGCATGCTAAAAATTTGAAATGATATGGAATATAGTTCGTAATATGAAGTTACCATGAAAACTATAACGGATACTGTACCACTAAAGATTGAGGAAATATTAAAGTTTTTCAAATTGCGGTTGGTAACCATACAGCTGCTAACAAACCAGCAACAAAATTAACTTTGTAATGCTGAAAGACCTGATATTTAAACGTTGACTACGAAACCCTATTTGTGAGCGTGTGTGACACGCTCTTGGCCGCTTTTTTTATAATAATTTGTGTTCCTACTCTATACGCGGCTCGGGCGGGATAAATAAATAAAAATAATGGCACTGCCTCGGGGCTGGCGCCTGGCCAGGCCAACCACACAGCATACGTATCTCTCTCTATGCCTCAATGAATGACAAGTAAATGGAAATACATTCTGTCAATATTTTTTTTTTAAATAGGTGTTACATGTGTATAGTAAGCCGGACCTTCTGGACAGGAAAACCCCCCAAAAACCTGCCCAGAAGTGCACCTATTCTAAACTTCACAATATTTTTAGGCCCTATGCTACCCTAGCTAAGTTAGAAAATAAGTTAATAGTAATAGCCAAAAAGGGCTCAACAAAATAAAAATAAAAATTACAGTAGATAATCCTAACTGTTTTGTCTTTAAAATAATAATATACTTTATACATTTAAGCACCAAAATGTCATAAAAAGTTGATTTACAGTAAATGCATATGACGGCGCATGCCGTCTCCTTTCTTCAATGTAGTCGCTGGATGCTGGCTGGATTGACGTCTGGTCAATCTGGAGAAGCGTCAGAGCTTGAGCGCTGTCAATGATTTTCTTCAGAGAAAAACAATCGGCGCCTCTAGCTAGTCTACATATTTAGGTTCATCTGTGGGCGCCTCGATCTACGAACGAATCTCCTCAATCCCAGGAAATCGAGTAACGTTTTGTGTTGTTAATGCCCAAGAAGGGCTGTGTTTGATTCCGAAGCTGATCTTAGCGCAGTGGAAGCAAATTAAAGTTATCTTAAAATCTAAAACTAAATGGTCGATCAGCCTCGGAACAACATTTGACTACGATTCGTAGTGCTCTTTACTATACCTAAATAAAATGAATTTAATGAGAAAATTTTCTGTACCGAGAAATTTCTGTTGGAGAAATTTCTGTTTCCCAATGTCTGCGACGGCCCTTAATCTCCTACAAGATGACTAATATTTTACTGTACTACCACAGCTCATATCTAAAGTAAATGTACCAAAGTTCCGGTTGTACTAAAGGTCATCAAGTTGGTGACCTCCACGTAGTGTTGCTAATCACTACAAATAAAGTACTTATACAAAACTACCAGCGAATTGCTCACCGTGCGGTAAGTATGACGCCGCCGTTCCCTTGTGAGTCTAGATGTGATAGGAAAAACAGGTATCGGGATTTTGGAGCACGTTTGGATAGGAACTTAAACACTAGACTCACGGCATCCGGATACCAGCTCGTGATCGTACTCTCCAACAATTTTCACAACACTATTGTTCACTATTGTTCGCGACAGCAAAAACGTTCGCTGTTCAAGACGCGAATAACAAAGGATTTCTCCCAGCACAAGAAATCCAGCGCAAAATCCGAAATTGTCTAGGGTTAACTTCCACACCGATCGAGCAAATCGGGGATCATAGCAAGGTACTGAAAATGAGTCATCTAAATTCTTCAAATGGTAAAACCGTCACCTCAGGTCGAGAGATTCTTGCTGTAGTCGAGGATTTCTATGAAAGTCTCATGCGTCGCATGCACCCAGACCTCTATCTGACGAGAGAGACTCCATTGTTCTCTTCCACCACCTTACTCTTAAACAGCTTAAGAATACAAAGGCTTCAGGGAAGAGTGGGCCCTATGCTGTTTAAGGCTGGTGTCATGAAGTGGCTGTTCAACTCGGTAATAACTAGTGGCAAAACCTCAGAGGCGTGGTTACTCCACTCCACGAAAAGAGACGAAACGTTTCTCAGTAAGAAACGTTTCCCAGAAACTACTTCGATTTTACTTCTGGACCACGTCTAAGCTGTTCTCGAGAGTAGTCACCAATCGTTTTCATAAAAAATTACGCCTTCATGTTTTGTGCGTCCATTGTTTTTATTAACTTACTATAATTTTGTTTGATTAACAAAAATTTCAACGTAGTTTAAATTTTGAAGATGTAATTTACTGTCAAAGAATAAATAAAAAGTTCCTGTTTGTTTTCTTTTTGCTAAAAACGTTATTTTTTAAGTTTTCTAACGCTTTTTATTCTTATGTTTCTCACAATAAAGTATTGATTATGAAATTGAACCACATTAGAAGATGTTTATGTTGTTTGTTATACTACATCGTGTCAGAGACGCATTTCTAAGTGTATTTCATTTGAAAACAATTGGTTATAATAAAGTTTTGTGGCAAACGTGTCATGAATACCTATAAACGCGGTGTCCTTCACTGCAAATTTACCTCGTGTTCGATGATGAAATGTATGTTTCATTAATTTTTTTCAAAATTTTCGGAGGTTTTTGCAGGAAAAATTAACGTAAGGGACATGCCAATTCCTAAACTACAGGGATATTCCAGATGATCATAGATTTAGCATAAAGAAATCAAAATTTTAAGGAATTTTGCCATAGAAGTCATTTGGATCGGATTAGAAACAAAAAAGATATAAAGAATTTTAAAAAATTGCAATCGTTTTTTGGCTCTCCTGAAAAATTGCATTTTGTCCCTTACGCTAATTCATATTTCCGTAGTCGCATTTAGCTAGATTTGTGGGATTAGGTCTTCGAGCATTTCCGTCCCGGGGCCGGAACGGGACGGAAATGCTCGAAGGATTAGGTATTTGGGAGGTACAATTTAGGTACATTTTTTTGGCATATCTCGCTTTCGATAATATCTAAACATTCGTGAGATATGAGCGTGGCCGCGCCAGGAAGGATGCTTCCAGGTTGCTGCTATCTCAGTAAATTGAGAGGTACAATTTTTTTCTCTTGAGGTACTAAATAGTACAATTTAGGTACAATTATTCTACAAAATTTGGACCCGATACATGACCGTGGCCGCGCTGCGTAGTACGAGGTGGGGTGGCAGTAGGTATTCTTAAACACGGACTTTTCCCTTTCAGTTAAGTAATAATTGCTTGTCTTTTAAGGTATGCTGATTGGAGCGAGTGTGCTGGTTCTGTTGGTTGCTGGCCAGCAGAGGTGTGATGAAGGGCATCGCAGCAAGACCGTAGCAGAGAAACAAGAAACTAAATGTTGCGGTTCATGTAAATCCTCGAAAAAATGTATAAAATGAATTTGTAAGGACGAATATAATCTCTGATGTAATGTGCTACAACAATCCTTATTTTTTTATTTGTATATGCTTGCTTGTTATGATTTATATTAAACAACTAGAAAAAAACATAATATGCATTATATTGTTTTATTTGTTTTATTCCTATTACCTACGTGCGAGTCTACAATGTACCCGATAAGTAGGGGTATTAAAAAGAAGATTCAAAGTATTGATAACAAAAAACAGAAAGCGCCATCTTATTTTTAGACAGTAAGATAGGTATTGGATCAAATAGAGACTAGATTAGAGCACCTTTTTCTTCACGTAGCGCCATCTATGAGTTCTTCATCTTCACGTAACTAAAATTATTTCGCCATCTTTGACATATCTTCACATAGGTACAAAACTTATTTTTCAACTTTTATCATAACTTTTAAACTAAATTATCCAAGATCATCTTCAGCCTAGATCTTTTATTTTTAGCTGTGCAGTTAGGTAGATAATTAGTTAAGTTATTGTTAAAGTATTGTGTCTTCATGGTACGCCAACGTTTGGATGCGTTAAATATGAAACTGATTTGTATGGCAAAAAATCAAGATCCTTTACTCAATTACTTTTCCACTACGAGCACAAAAGACTGTTACACGCGAAACCTCAATAATTATTATTGTACACAATCCGCGAGACCTTTTGGCCCAATGGTGGTCGCTTATTAGCGAAAGCTTGTTTTCGTCAATGCGTCAAATGCACACGTATGAAGGGCAATATCGTTGCTCCTTTGATGGGAAATCTACTCAAAGAGCGACTCGTACCTGGAGTTTTTCAGACTGTCGGTTGTGACTATGCGGGACCTATGGCATGTGCCAGTCGCCAAGGTCGTGGATGTAGAATGGTAAAAGTATATATCGCCATATTCATCTGTTTTAGTACCAAGGCTATACACTTAGAATTGGTCGGCGATCTGACCAGTCAAACGTTCTTGCTTGCTCTCGAAAGATTCACTAATCGTAGAGGAAAGCCAACTGATATGTACTCCGACAATGGTACCTCATTTGTCGGTGCCTCAAATGATCTATCTCAGTTTTTGAAAACGAGCTGTAACTCTTTAGCTGAGGGGGCGGCCAATGAAGGAATCAATTTCCACTTTATTCCTGCCTACAGCCCGCACTTTGGTGGTCTCTGGGAAGCTGGTGTTAAGTCTACCAAGTAACATTTGCAGAGAGTGTTGGGCAATTTGTAGACTCACTTATGAGGAATTTAACACGGCTTTAGTGAAAATTGAAGGCATCCTCAACTCAAGGCCACTTACGCCACTGTCGTCGAATCCAGAGGACTTGACACCCCTCACTCCCGGACACTTCCTTATCGGCCGACCAATCACTGCTCTGCCTACCAAGGACCTTCAGGATCGTTCTTACGACCACTTGACCCGTTTCCAGCGTATAGAACAGCTCAGGCAACACTTCTGGAAGCGTTGGAGAGCAGAATATATCTCCGAACTGCAGCTGAGGACGAAGTGGAGGACTAGCAACGACCCTCTGCAGCTGAATACACTCGTCCTTCTCAAAGAGGAGAGCCTGCCTCCCTTGAAGTGGAAGATAGGACGCATCATTGCACTCATTCCTGGTTCCGACGGTATCAGCAGAGTGGCTGACGTGAAGACTTCAACAGGCATCGTCCGAAGATCTTTTGCAAAGATTTGTCCATTACCGGTCTCTGCTGCTGGGGGTTCTGGTTGAAACCTGAAGCTTTCAACGTCGGGGGGCATGTTCCTGCTTCGCCTATACCTTTTAAACGACTACTTTACATATTCATTTCATTTGCTATGATCTTAGTTTAAGGCGTTTAGTAGTTAAGATGTACTATGTTCCCCTCTACCCCTGTGACACTGCTTCTTATTACGAACGTACAATAGACAAGTACTTTGCCGAATTTATTGAGTTTTACTGAAGAATCTCCTGAAAACTTTACTTCTTTTCACTATTTCGACACACGCTATTTTGACAGCATGTTATCTTAACACACGCTATCTCAACAAATGAAAGATTCGTATTTAAATTTATTTTTTAGATCGGTCATGCATGTCACGCTGGCTTTGAATAACGTCACCCCATTGCAAATTAGTGTGATGTCACCTTAAATCAGCATCAATCCATAGCAGTTTGTATAATGATGGCTTAAATTAGCATCGAGTCATAGTAAATAGATCGGTTTCGCTGGGCTCAGCAGTAAAGAACCTTCACCAAATCCGCGATCCTATTGCCTTCTCTGTCTCTCTCTCTGATCTCGGATTGTCACTATGTCCTCGCTATCGCCGCGAGATGCCATGTAGCGGCGCCGTATGTGTGCGTGAGTGAGTTTTTGAGCGTTTGTATGAAATTTCTTTACTGCTGAGACCAACGAAGCGATATATTTACTGTGATCGAGATAGCGTGTTGACCATGTCAGAGGCCTGCTACTTGTAGGAGGCGGTTGAAAAACTCTGACACCAGGGTTCATCGGGTCGTTGAACGACTCGGTGTCCCACACGAAAAGAGAAGAGCGTGTTGTCGAGATAGCGTTACGTCGATTTCCCGCAATACACTCCTGCTTTGCCTTCAATAATATAGAGAATCACGCAAGTATATTTTGCACCCACATTACGAGTTATATTTCACCCGAGCGAAGCCGGGCTTTCCTCTAGTTTCTTTTTAATCTAGTCTATAATTTAATTATTTATTACTTGACTAATTGTCTATTGCGCCCAACAGATGTCGCTGTTAGTAAATAGAACTCGATATCGTTGTGTTTTCCACAAAGGTATAAGGAGGGCTAAGTAAATAAATTTGGTTATTCTCAGTTCAAAATAATATAATGGTGTTTAATTAGTAGTAGATTAGAAGTGAGTGTTAACCTAAGTAAGGACTCTTTCATGGTCCTTCGAGCCGGATTAGCGCAATGGAGAAGAGCGCAAAATCCGCAGCGAGTAGGTCTTCCAAAACGCTGGAAGCTGGCCTGAAGTCAGAAGGCCGTCGACGTTTTTGCCCAGCCGCGCTGCCATGCCGACGCGGATGTTTGGCCGCGATGCCATGCGACGCGGATTCTTGGACGCGCTGCCATGCGACGAAGTTTGACCGCGCCGCCTTCATGCCGCCGCAGATGGGAGAATACACAATTTTGAAATCGGTCTCTTTATCAAAGACCCATTATATTTTAGAGTCACCACTCGAGTTAATTTGTCTGCGCCAGGATGTTTCTCAACAATAATAGCCATCAACCAACGTGCTGGGGGCAAATTATCTTCTTTGACGAAAACCACCTCGCCAATACTTGGTTCAACAACTTGTTTAGCCCATTTATATCGATGCATACAAGCTATTAAATAATCATCAGACCAACGTTCCCAGAAGTCTTGCACCATTCTTTGCGTTAATTGCCACCGCTTAAGAGTAGATATAGTGGACTGCATGTAATCTTGTTCCGGGACAACAACTAGTGGCTCACCTACTAAAAAGTGACCTGGTGTCAATGGTGCCGGTTCACTGGGACTATCAGGTAATACAGACAATGGTCTGGAATTGAGACATGCCTCCACTTGTATGCACACAGTCGATATCTCTTCGTACGTAAGAGTAGAGTTACCTATGACTTTTTGAAACTGCGTCCATACGGACTACTGTAAACTACAGTACCGTCTTGCGAATGGGCCGTATTTCACAACTGTGACCTTCAAGAAATAACAAGGATATAATGATGTGCTTATCACGTTGAACGCCACGCAAAAATCATGGCCTTTCCATTCAGGCCACGAGGCTTTGAAACATAAATTTGTTTTTCAATTTGTCTCATAACCCGTTGATATTTCTACAACTTATTGGTGTTTCAGGGGGTACTATTTAGGTACTATTTATTGGTGTAGATTTCAGAATGATAATTGTAGCGATTAAGAAGATATAACGGTACACCGGCCATCCTGACGTCAGAACCGCCGGTGTACCAGAATTTTAATATTACGGCTAAAGTATTGAGGTACTAATTTTTATTTTATAGGTACTATTTGGTACTAGTTAGGTCCTATTTTTCAGTATAGGTCTCATTCAAATCTGAGGTGGTAGACCGGCCATCCTGACGCTCACCAAACAGAAGACCATGGTGCAGAATTTGGAGAGCAGACCCCACCCCACCTTATGTGAGGCGGTGCAAGGAAGTCAGTGTGAACCGATGGTAGGCTCAAACATACGTAACGTCCGTTTCATCTGCTGTAGATCGTGCATGCATCTATCACTTCAAAACTTAGCGATGTATTTTGATGTTCAGAATGGTTGCACACAAATGTCTTGATCAACATTGATGATAGATAAGTTATGATAACTTTTATCAGCTCTGTTGGCACACAAACATCCCTTGGCGAGACGAAGTTCGCGGGGACCAGCTAGTTACCTAATATATTTTCGTATTAATACGTTTGATTGCCGCATTTTTACAAGTGTCTACGCCGACTCAATCTACCGAGCGCAGCGAGGCAATCATTTATCTAAGGAATGAATATTGCTATTAATATTCTGTTTTCTTTTTGCCGGTAACACACTTTATTATAAGTTACTAGCTGCCCGTCAGCGGTTTCACCCGCTGCAACCTATTATTCCGCGGGAAGAAAGCATTATTCGCCAAGAGATGTCGCTGTTAGTTTTCGGCGAAAACGTTTAACACGCGAATCGGCTCAGTCACGCCACCTATTTCAAAAATTTTGGAAAATGCGTGATCCCGTGGGAATGAGACATTTTTCCGTGGTAAAAAGTATCCTATGTGTTATTCCAGATGCCCTTTTATATTTCTGCAAAGTTTCATGTCAATCTAATAAGCCGTTTTTGCGTGATGTCGTAACAAACACACACACAAACATCCGCCTTTATAATATTAGTAGGATTTATTACTTGACTAATGTAACCGTAAAATTGAAATTCTAAATGAAAAAAAAATATTATTATAATTTAATTGAATAATCGCATCAATCAGTATTTTCCATGATCTACTTAATCTTTATCTTTTTCTTGATTCTTCATATCCGACTCATAGCGTTTAATATTATCAAGCGTTATACGGATCCACTTTCTCTCCATCTCATACAGTCTTTGCATTTCAGCAATATAACCATTGAAGTCTAAAAACAAATAAAATTTATTTAAAAGTTTACTGTACCGAGCTTGAAGTCAGTTGAAAAATGGTTGAAAATATTTCTATCTCATTTATGCATTCCACTCGTCCCGCAGCCATGAAAGAGACAGTTTATAGCTCGCTACCGGAAACGAGCGTTCAGGGTGTACCAGTTCACCCGTTCGAAATCTCCACTTTATTGATAGTGACACAATTGGGATTATCAAAGGCTTGGAGGAAGGCTAGGTATGGAGACGCTATACGAAGAGCTTCCCCTCTGTCACGGCCTATGCCCACTTGGGCTTATCTTACTACAAAAACCAGTTGCTGTCAGATCTTTTACTAGAACGAGTCCAGTCGCGCATGTCAAATGAGCTCCGATAAAAAGCCGAATTGTAGAGATAATAATGCCTTTAAAAATATGTAAAAATACAAATTTACAACAGAACAATATCACTTTTCATCTGAAAGTATTCCTCCAGTACAATATCACTAAATAATATATAAAATTAGCGATTGAAAATTGTACATAAGTGTTGCCAGTAAGTCGTACAAAATGTCTGATGTGGAGTTTTTTTGTAGGTGGATCTACAATAAAATAATTGTATTTTGTTTCTTTTGTTATTATTTTGTGTCGAACAATGGTGTTAATCATAGTATCGTTAATTTACAAATAAAGATTATAATATTCCACCATATAATAGGTAACAATTAACGATCTTAGTTTATTGATGCCTTTAAAAACAGTAAATAGCTTGCTAAGTAAGATTAGAATGTTAGTTTGGGATTGTTCTACTTATTCAATGATGGTCATTTCCAGTCGATATTCAATGAAAAAACGATAATTTTAACTTGAAGTATCGAGCCACACTCAACCCAAGCTAGTGCAGTGACCCAAGTAATACAAAACGTCGATACTTTTTCTATCGCCATAGTTACAAACCTATACTATGTAAAGACGGTCTGTACCGAAAACTTTGCAGGCATGATCAGATTATGAAATTGAACAACTTTTACTATGGATTTTGGGAAACCCTGATTTTGTTCGAGTTTTATTGAAAATTAATGTCAATCTCAGCTGATCGGGTGACATCGGATGTCAGCCGACGTGGCGCAATGGCTAGTCCGACTGCCTGTTCAATTCCTTTCGCTCACAAAGTTGATATTTATCACTTTGTGAATATGTTCCTAGACTGGTCAGGACACCACACAGGCTGAATCACGTGATTGTCCGAGAAGCAAGATGGTTCCGTGCTTTGGAGCCATGTTCAGCCGTCGGTCCCGGTTGCTGTCTATGGTCACTTAGACGGCTGTCGTTACACAACTATTTCAAAGGCCTGCTTCATGCAGTAGGTGGTTGAAAAGCACTGGCACCAGGGTTCATCAGGTCGTTGGACGTTTTGGTGTCCTTTAAACTGTTTAAACTTAAGTGCGACATCTTTAATTACATATATAAAAAGGATTTCGCACTTACCTACTTCTTATTACATCGCGGTTTCGCGACCGTTTCGGTCCAGTCGGTGGTCTTTTATCAGCCGGAGTGCTCAGACAAAACACGAATATTTGAAAATTTACTTTATAAATATTTGTGTCCGGTGGAAATCGAACCCACGAGCCTCGGCGTAGAAGACAGATAGATAGTCGAAGTTATTATGTATGACTTGTTGTATGATGGTTTTTTAGTAAATTCCCTTACATAATATCCTATGATACTTAATGATCAGTAAATAGAAGGTAGGTATTGCATTGATTGTACCTACATAATTGTATTATCTGGTCTATGGGGAAAGAAATTCATATTTTGGTTAATTTATACCTTATGCAATATTTAAAATGATGTTATTGCGCCTATATTTCTATTTACTACAAAATCCTATTCTCAAGAACTAAGTTGCTTTTGAAAATGCAATAATATGACACAATATTGAGTAGACTGATGTAATTAATCGAAAGGTCAAGTATCGATATTGTCGATTCCAACACTAGCTTGATTTGACAGCTTTACCTCTCCCCCCGCAAAAAATGGCAGAAATATTTGTATAGAGTAAAGTAGCTATGACGACTCCCCTCGGGCCGGAACGGGACGGAAGATGCTCGAAGATCAAAGGAAATCTCGAAATGGTTTCGAGATTTATCGTCATTGGCCTCATACGTCTGTGTCAGACGATGCACTCAGTGTCTGAGGCAAGATTGTTCATGGTTGTACAAACCGATACTGGAGCGGCATGACTTTTTGCACGCTCTGTGGAGATTTATACTTTATCTACAATATCTTAGCTTATTAGATTGGTGATTTTTTAAAGTTAAATGAAATATTTTGCCTTCGATGACCTCTGTTTGACCTCTGAAATAAAACCTTAATGTTTCATTTTAATAAAAACCTTTTGCCTTAGTTGAGAAAAAAAATCAACGAGTTTGTATTATAGTTTGTATTGTCAATTTGACATAGTCTTTCTTTCATTAAATAAGTTAGCAGCAACAGGAGGACTTAAAAAAACCAAAACTTTTGGCAACTTATTTAATTAACAGTATTACAGAGTTTCATGTAATAAAACTATAAACTAATTCCTAGTCTAAAGTAGGTGCGACATCGACCGATGTAAGTATCGAAGTGCCGCTCCAGGCTCGTGTTCCAAAGGCGTCGCAGGTTACACGCGCGCCGCCGTCGTTGTGCAGCATCAGCAGTTTACCGGAAACGCGGTCGACGATGTTGCAATAGTCCATAGGTACTCAATCGTTTGTTGTTGTTTTGTGTTGATGTAAAATTTTATATTTTTTTAACAAAGTACGCTTTTTACAACGACTTTTTATGTGAAAAATCTGTGAACAGTGTCTCGTGCGGCTGTGTTAAATTGAAAAACACTGGCATTTACGTGGTCGGCAACAAATATGATTTCTAAGGCATTTGCTATTTTACCAACCTCGTACGTACTTAATAGAGTGTACAGCTATTAAATAATGCGTTTTATAGAAAAATATTAGTATTCGGCTATATTATTTTTATAATTTCAAACAAAGTCGGTACCAAATTGTGGTGCCAAAGTAAACAATACAATAGTGCTGCTCATTACTTATCGATATTTACTATAGGTCCCTAGGTATAGCTCTGATCAAACCAATTTTCTTTGCATTGATTCGTGATGTACCTAAATAATATTTAAACTACAAAAACTGTATGTGTTCTATTTGTTGCAGATGGGAGGTAAGCGCTGTTGTATACCTTTGTGCGAGAATAATTCAAGTGATAATCCGCATAAATATTTGTACCCATTTTAGAACGGCTGCGAGAAAAATTGTGTGCACAAATAAACACGGAGTTTGGAAGAGTGTAGAGTTGCTTTCGTTACTAAAGGCGTGTCTCCTGCGTATGCGTTTGCTTTTTTCTGCTTGAATTTACTTCATCTGTGATGAACTATGAATAAATGCTAATAATATTTTTTTTGTATCTTATTTATGGAAAACGTTTCCTTTAAAAGCATATCACTTTTACAAATATATATTTCGGGTTGGCTGTATGGGTTTTGAAGGCTGTATGGGCTTTAGCCTATCCCAAAGGAGAATTCTTAAATCGAAAAATGTTACTGTCACGACTGTCATGGTTCCCGGTAAAACAGTCTGTGGTTTGTGTTTTTGTGGAGTGCCAATTTATTGTCTTTTGCTCAATGCTTTTGCTGTGAAAATCATGTTCTTCGGTCTCATGATGAGGCAAAAATGATTGGAAGCGGTATGCGATCACGGTTCAGCGCGGGCCGCTTGAGAACGGTGGTAAAAGTGATGAAAATGCACCTGCGAAGTATTGACCTTGGACAATGATTGTGAAGTCCAGTTTGGTGAGATCTTTCCAATCTTTCCTTAAAGTTTGGCTTTCAATTGTGTGTTAAGTTACTCGGTTATGTGTTTTCCTTGCAGCTGATAAACTGTAACGAGCCAGGAAGGCGTCAGGTTTGATGATGTTGTTACATAGTAACTACGTGTGTTTTCCTAACGATGAGATTGTCTCTTACGTTGTTCCTATTATGAGTTTCTAACAGCTAAGTTGGACGTTGTGAAATAAAACAAGAAGACGGGTTGTTGCCAAACATTCAGTGCTAAAATCGATCAAAGTAGTACGGCAGTCAAGTTGGAATTGTGATACAAGATGTGATGATCATGATATTTTAGAAAGTGATGTTGATGGTAGATATAGTGTGATGGAGATTGTTACAAAGTGATTGATAATGATTGAAGATAGAGAATGACAGAAACACATGATATTATTGGGGCGATAAGTCTTCTGTCGTATGCGTCGAACAGTCGTACTGTTCCTGAAGAGTTTACAGATAACGAAACGATACTATTTCCCAATAACAAGAGAGGTCTTCCTTCGTACTTCTGGTACTAATCTTTCCTTCTTCATAGACGTAGACTACAACGGTGAATGGCATGTGGTTGATCATGCCCGAGGTTTGAGATTGTGATTCGTGATTGTGACAAGGGTGACACACTTAGTGAAGCTGGTTGCGTATTGGAAATACACGCCCACGATGTAGTCTTGATCCTGACTTCGGTTGTTACACGCCCAAGTAACACAGTGGTGTAATCTCGATGAAGGTTGTGTTGTGATGGATAGTCGGCCATTGATGAGAAGCTTCTCGATTCTGATGTCGGTGGCGGCCGTCGCGCCCTGTTTCCTCATACGTGTGTATGCGCACACGCGTGGCGTGCGTGTATTCTCTCTCTGCCTTTAATACACTCCGACATATATATACGGTTACATTTACAAATAGAGTACAAATCTCTTAAGGGTGTGGTCTACTCACAAAACTGAACAACTTTTGTCTGAAACTTTTCTTCGAAATATGAAAAAAAAAATTGGACCTCCCATACAAAAATCTTGAAAAAGTGTGTCACTTAGTATGGGAGGTCCAAATTTTTTTTTCATATTTCGAAGAAAAGTTTCAGACAAAAGTTGTTCAGTTTTGTGAGTAGACAACACCCTGAAGAGATTTGTACTTAATTAAATGTAACCTTATATACAGGGTGTTAGGGACGGTGTACCGAAAACTTTGCAGGCATGATCAGACCATCAAACTGAACAACTTTTACTATGGAGCCAATGGTGGGAAATGAAAAAAATTTTTCGGCCTCCCATACAAAATTCACGATCAGCTGACTGACTTTGTATGGCAGGTCGGAAATTTTTTTTCGTTTCCCTCCATTGGCTCCATAGTAAAAGTTGTTCAGTTTCATGGTCTGAGCACGCCTGCAAAGTTTTCGTTACACCGTCCCTAACACCCCGTATAACCATAACAGCTACAAAAGTCCACTGCTTTCCATGGGCACAAAAAAAGTATTGGCCTTTCCCTATTGGGGGTATTATTTCCTATAATCACCTAGTATTTTTAACTTAAGTCTAGGTTAGAAGACAGAGATGGAAAAAGAAAATATTATTAGACAAGATATGGAGTCTGTGATGGAGACAGGTCATGGAAATTAAGTCTTTATTCACTGCCACTATCCTTTAATACACTCCGACATATATATATAACCATAACAGCTACAAAAGTCCACGGCTTTCCATGGGCACAAAAAAAGTATTGGCCTTTCCCTATTGGGGGTATTATTTCCTATAATCACCTAGTATTTTTAACTTAAGTCTAGGTTAGAAGACAGAGATGGAAAAAGAAAATATTATTAGACAGAGATGGAGTCTGTGATGGAGACAGGTCATGGAAATTAAGTCTTTATTCACTGCCACTATCCTTTAATACACTCCGACATATATATATAACCATAACAGCTACAAAAGTCCACTGCTTTCCATGGGCACAAAAAAAGTATTGGCCTCTCCCTATTGGGGGTATTATTTCCTATAATCACCTAGTATTTTTAACTTAAGTCTAGGTTAGAAGACAGAGATGCAAAAAGAAAATATTATTGACAGAGATGGAGTCTGTGATGGAGACAGGTCATGGAAATTAAGTCTTTATTCACTGCCACCATGAAAAGATTAAGGTTCTATGCTTTTGGAATCAACAGATGCAGGTAATGAGTTCCTGTCGATTCAGAGTGCTTAGTCCAAGCTTAGTCCGAATTGGTGGAATGGCAACTAAATATGGATGGTACCCTGCCCAAAATACTTAAAGGTGTTCTATGGTGGAAAGGAGCTGGCGGAATAAGGTCGTGGAGGTCTAGGTTCACCATACTTTTTAAAATATGATGAAGACTGGTCAGCTGGCAGTCTTGCGACAACGTGCAAGTCTGACGTGCAAGTCTGTTTAGTTTGGTATTGACCAGATATGTATCACTTTGTACTGAGGTTCATCAAATCAAGAGCAACTAGTTGGCTGATTCATCCAAGGAGTGGCCGCATTTCTCCACAAGGGATCGGACTTTATTGCAAACTTAATAAATAACAATTGGTGATACTTAAATTTAGTTACAACGGTGCGCTTTTAAGCTTAGTTTTATAAGAAACTAGCTTTCTTCCCGCAGTTTCACTCGCGGTATTTATCTGTCCAATATTTTAAAATCCAATATTTTGAAACAGATTGCATCAAAGATCTGGAGTGAAGTTCGACTACTCGACAGCAGATGGCGCCACTGCTTGAGGGATTGTAAAAGCCCTAAAAATACGCCCTTTTAGTTAAAACGGGAACTTTCTTGTTCGATGGGAGATAAAGGGCTATTGCACAATATAAGTCACTTGATCGCACAGGGACTCCTTTTTAAGTTTTACCGGCACGTACATTTTATCAACTTAGTTTTATTATATATAATGATTAGTGATTTTTAGGCTCCGATACAGTTTTATACCAGATGGTTAAAAACGAAGTTCAGGTTTGATGCCAACTCAATGGCCAGTCAAGCTATTCCCAATGCCAGAAATAAGTGTACTTCAGAAAATTTGTTGTCTCGTCGAGAGGACTCCTTTCAAAGGCAATAAAGCTGTGTCGTGTTAGCATTGAATGAGACAATGGCTTTCTCCATAGAACGCAATTTCTGCCCTGACGATTTATAGTCTAAGCTCCCGTCGACCAAGTCTTACCTCATACACAAAATAGAGAATTTACAGAAGGCCAGCTCGCCCCTTCTTTCGATCACTTATGCCTACTCTTTAGGGTTGCTACTTTTACTTTCTGATTTTTTAAATGAAGTTACCTATCGTTTTGTAAGTGTGAATTAGGTATATGCGATTGATAAACTCCTAAATTACCTGGCTGATATGAAATAATTTTTACCATATGGAAGTAGGTACAGCCTGAAGCACAGTAACCTGACCCCCCCGCACTACTACCCTACAGCGCAATCGGCGACATACTTTACTTATCTATACATTGCCCGCACGCCGGCTCAATTTTTCCATTGACATGCACTAACACAGCAATGAAAGCATAGAAAAAACACGGCTCACGCATCCATAACATCTGTCAAGTCAGTCAAGAGTAAGTGAAACAAAAATAACACAGTCCGAAATGGTCCGAACCTACCCGAGCTTAGCCGACCAAAAGATTCACGCCGACGTCACTGGCATAAACTAGTTTTCAATCAAGTTATAATACACAATAATGATCTCATAGTAGTTGGCGAGTGCGAGTCGCGTAAACTAACAGTAGACATAATAGTTATAGCTAAATTCGTCTCCCGAGTAATTGATTAGCTGGCTAAGTGGTTAAGCTACTACAGTCAAAAACGTGGAATCGCTGGTTCGGATCTAGGATGTGATCAACTTTTATTTTTATTAAAAGTGCTGTTTATTTTTATATCTATCTATTATTTTCTTTTTTGTTTAAAATAAGTGTTGTTTGTAGACAAAATTAAGAAGTTAAAAAATTAATAGGACCATCAATTATACTTTAAATGTTACTTTATTTGAATCTTCACATAAAATATTTTTGTGTCATCAAGGCAGATTTTACAAGAAAATATGTAATAAACATTTCATACAAACATGAATAAAATACTTAACAACAATAAAGATAGTTCAGGATTTTAAAATCATCGTTTAGTCACTACAAGAGAACAAACATGTTATCTTTGAGTAAAATAACAATTTACGTCTCTCATAATGACCAGCACAAAGAATCTATATTTAACCACAGATCACTTATAAATACATATGTTCTAAAGGTATTTAATTAAGCTAGCGATATTCTGCCGCGAGTTTTGAGTTTATTTTCTGGATTATAGCGTTCACCTCGTCGTCTGTCTACATAGGATATTTCGTCCATCGTCGTCTGACTTGAAGCACTTTTCCTCAGTGAATATGTATTACTATTTTCCCTTCCCAACCAAAGTTTCAATACTCTGTAACATAAATACATTACTTAATTTAATGAAAATCGTTTATCAACAGTTAGAAAAAAATCAATAAAACATATACTATACCTATACCGGGAGTAACGGAAAGGGTATAACAAGAAAGTAATATGAAACTGAACAACTTTCATGGAACATGGGTCGAAATATAAAAAATTTATAGTAAATCAATTAGCTGATCGGCTATTTTGTATGGGACGTCCAAATTTTTTTTTTCATATTTCGACCCATGTTCCATGGGGAAAGTTGTTCAGTTTCATGAGTACCTTGACCTCCTTTCGGCTTGTTATACCCTTTCCGTTACTCCCTGTATAGTAAGTATATGTAGGTATAATGTAATTGTATTAGTTCAGAACCAGAAATAATATTTACCTGTAGCAAATCTTATCCTAGCTTGACAATGCTCTTCGGTCAGCGGAATTTTTTTGGCTGGTTTCATAGCTGGTTTATAGTTGTGTATGCCAGCACCAGCAGCGTGTAAATGTCTTCGCACGGGATACAGAGATATATCGTATAAACTTGCTGTTGAACGACTGCAGCCCTCGATTTTCACAATTCACATCACCAGTTTCCTCATATCTCCTAATCCATCTGCGAACCGTGTTTCTCTGTAAAGTCGTGATGAAATTTCCTTTTTTCTGTTCCCACAGAAAAATTATTTTTGCTTGAAAACACTATGAACCATGATTTGATTTGACCAGTAACTAGGTAAACACACGTAAGCGGCAACTATCGAACAAAGTAATTAAATCAAGTTGAATACATTTCTACGATTTAGTATTCAAACTACCTTCTTATTTTATTCATCTGCTAGAAAACATCAAAACGTCTACACGGGTCTCATACGTCACAATGACATCACTAGTTGCACGACAGGTGACTTCTAATTTTGCGCCTTTAATCATCAGCTGAATAGCCAAGCGGCTAAGATGCCCGACTACAATGCTTACAATCTAAAAGATTGGAGGTTCAAATCCCAGCGGGGGTTGTATGTATTCGTTTGTTGACTATTTATTATTTTATTTCTTGTTAATGAAATTTGACTAAAGCAACTTCAAAATAAAATGCAAAGGACTCGACAACGTGCTTGCGAGTTAGTCGTGTGGTAGGGTGAAGCATGAATTGCTCAGGTATATTGCATAGGCTTAATGCTTTGCTTTAAGGTTCATTTCAAAAACGTATTTTTCTGTTTAAATGTTTGTAGCCCGGGGGGTCCGGTTATTCTGCACTCGACTGTACCTACCTGAGTGGAAAGTCATATTTCTAATAGGAAATAAGTAGGTCCCCACCTAAATCGGTAGATAGGCAATGGGTTTGGGTCACGAGACTAGGTGGTAAGCGAAGCGAAGCGACCCATAGGTAGGCAGGTAGGTAAGTAGGTAGTAGGTAGGTAGAGGACCAACCGGCGGCGATGATCGACACGACACGACAAAAGGTTCCTCACGTCGTTTGTCGGTGTTTCCCACGGAAAAGAAGTGTATCTATCTAAAAGAAAGGCCTAAAAAAATATCTATCTTGACGTCACGAACTTTAATAGATTAGGTACCTACCTATGGTTGGAAGGTAGGTATTTTTGAACAGGGAATCAAGCCAACATGAAACTCAAACGTACCGCCACTAGTCAGTCGCACACAGATTACCTACCTACCAATATATTGGCAGGCGGGCGATACGCGCTGGGAACGGTAGGTAGGTAGGTTTGTAAGTAAGTACCTATCATGATATGAACATGACGACATGACAAACGCGGGACGGGCCACGAAAAAATTCGGGCATGGAAGCTGTATCTGTAGCTGTAAGTTGATAGGTAGGTAGGTAGGTACCTACCTTAGTTTCGATGTATACCTACTTACCTACTATAGTTTCGAAGGTCACCAGCTGCCGTGACGAAAAAATTAAAAAATATCCAGGATCGTAATAGTCAATTTGGACTACCATAGGTAGACTACCTGATGATCGAAAATGAAGATGACATAACCTGGACCTTTTGCTATCGGTATTTCGGTACTCATCGCTTCACCTCAAATGCTGACTAGGTAGGTACAGACGCTTATAGCAGTTACCTGACCCCCAACGATTTAAAACAAACATTCGAATATGGCCTTTATTTCTCAGTAGTTCAATTGGCAGTTAGATTCTGTTGATCCGTTCCGACACAGAAATGCTCAAGTCAGACTTGATGAAAAAGAAAAAAGCAATAGCTTGTTTTTTGATTTACGCTGAGATTTGAACTCGAGTCCTCAGGTGTCACGAGCGCTCAGCAGGCCGCTAGGCCAATTGACCTGACGTATGGGGTCGTGAATTTTGCATAGCCTTCCCCGACTTATTTTGCGTCTCAAGTAATGTTTCAATGATGTGGGTATATTCAGAGTTTTTGATGCGTTAAGACTACTTTAGATATTAAACCAGACTGAATACCGTGCACTGTCCAGCATACATTGCTGGTTATCTTTACAATAAACTCACTCCGGACACAGATTAACGAATAGTTAAGATAACCAGCCAGCAATGTATGCAGGACCTATAGTGTAATAGTTACTTTTAAAACGATAAACTAAAATGATCAGTCTACGTTTCGACAGTGACTACTTGAGCTGTATTTTTCATTTACTTACCTATTACCTATTCAAATTCTAATTGTTCTAACTGTTTATTGGTTTAACTTCTAAATCATGTCGCGTTTGACCGATTATCAAAAATATAAGATTATATTTTGTATGAAGATAATACTCCCATCAAAAAGATTGCTCGTGAGCTCAATATAGCGGTAAGTAGTTTCTAATTATGAAAACCGTTATTTATCATTCATTATCATATTCTTTGTTTGCTATTGTGATCTACCTTATGCGTTTATTTAAAAATGGGAAAGTTTATAAGTAAGGTAATAGATTACATTATTTATGTGTCCATCCTTTTTTACAGAGAAATACCGTAAAGCTTTGGATACGCCGTTACGGTGAAACAGGAGTGTGCAGCGAAACCGTACTGGTCCAAAACCCATAATGTTTACTGATCAATCGGAGCGGCATCGGGCTATTGTTGCACAGCATCAGGAGCACCCATTTGCAACTACACGATCCACTGCAGTAAGCCATGGAGTTTCTGTGCAAACAGTTAGACATCATTTGCATGCCGCTGGATTTAAAACATATAAACCAGCCCGGAAGATTAAGTTATCACCTGCACACCGCCAAGCAAGGGTTAGATTTGCACAAATGTATCAGAATTTTGATTGGATTAATAACGTCGTGATTTTCACAGACGAGAAGGTATTTAAATCAGACAAAGACGGAAAACAAATCTTATGGCGAAAGAAAGGTCAACGATATGAAGAATCTTGCATGTTACCTTGTAGAACGAGCGGAGAATTTCTTTAGGCTATTGGGGCTGGATGTCGTCCATGGGACCTGGTGAGCTGATAGAGGTGGGTGCTCACTTTAATAGCCGTGAATATATAGAAATACTCAGGGATGTTATGTTGCCATCAGTGCGTATCGCCTACCCAACTCAAGAAATTTATTTTGTCCAAGATAATTGCTCTATACATCGTGCACACATTGTTCGTCAATGGTTAGAGGAGCAGGAAGGCATTCATGTAATAGATTGGCCATCCAAAAGTCCTGATCTCAACCCCATAGAAAATTTATGGGGTCTGATGACCCTAATTGGGACCCTACTGAAGTAAGAAATAAAGAAAATTTGGCTGCAGTCGTAACATCGACCTGGGATTTCATGAGAGGACGTGATCACTGCTGGAACATGGTGAATGGTATGCCTGGTCGTCTGGAGCAAATCGTCGATAAAGCAGGTGGATCACTACGATATTAACCCCACCCTGGTGTAGTTTGATTTATCAAAGTTGTTTATTTTTCTTTTTACCGAATTTCCCCCTCAAGCCTCTATGTTTTTTGATTGTTTGATGTAAATACCTACTCACAAAATCTATTAAACTTGTTTAACATAAGTAATGTTAGCTAGCAGTGATGTTATTGTTATGTTGATATGACATGTTAATTCACTGCAGTCTGCATAATATTATTAGATGTAAACAAGGTTTTAATGAGGTAGATTCATTTTATCAAGTATCGTTAGAAAAGGTCAACTATTTATAACGCAACCATAAAATAACGTTAATCATAGTATTTCTATTAGGCATATGAAGTAAGTAGGTATTTACCTTTTTAACTATACGTATCTGTTTATTTTGGTAATAAACTGTTTTTTACAAGATCTTTTGATTGTTTTGCTTATTTTATTGCCCCCAAAAATGTGCGGTAAAAGAATGGCTATGGCAAAGTAAGGCACTTCTGTCCTCAGTAGGTAATAAAGATGTCAAAAATCAATGATGAAATGTATAGTTCACTTTTTCCCACGCCTATTCTTTAACCGCACAGACTTATTTTATCATATCACCTTAATCATCCCACCAACATCCCACAAACACTTATTATAATAAAAAACAAAAAACTAGAATTAAGCAATCGTGGTGAGTATCGAACCATGGTGTCAGTTCACTATTATCCTCTCCGCAAGTAGTCCACCACTCTGACCACTACACCACATTAACATGCTCAAAACTTGTGAAATTAAGGGATACTTTATAGACTTACCATTTGTAAACAAGTATGCTAGGTTAATATCACCCGTATATTCACAACATAAGATGTATTATCCGTCCATGCTATAAGCAAGCATTACTCATGGTTCAGTGGCGCCCTCTTCTGTTTATTTCTTAATTCAAACCACTCTTATACCCGCAATTCATTATATTCTTTGTTACAATAGCAGTAAGAACGAAATTACCTACGAACCTACCAATTTTGTAAGGGGGGTCAGATAACTCATATAGCCGTCTGTACCTATCTATCTACTGTGGGTAGGTACCTACCTAAACCCATTTAACCAACCAAATCAAACTAAAGCGCAATCTACCTACTTCTACGTACCTAAAACACTAAAGCACATATTACGAACGAAAAATAAGATTTTTAAAAAGAAATCCCTCCATTTCTAGTGTTTTGAAGTAGGTATCTATTTATTTATCAAATAAAAGAGTTCTACGTACTTGAATACCAAAGTTTAAAACACTTCTCGTGTTAGGTAAACAATTTTTGGAAAACTTCCAAAATTTTCACCGCACGGTGGATTTGAACCTGCGATCTTCGGCATCACTGATTTGGTTAGGGAGTCGGCAGTACTGATGCCGAAGATCGCTGGTTCAAATCTTGCCTGCGGTAAAAACTTTGGAAGTTTTAAAAAAAAAAGTTCTACTTACTTTTCGTTATTGCGTGGGAAACTGAAAAATGGCAATGCACAATTTTCTGTGGTGTTATTACACCCAAACACATCACAAAAATATTTTTCTTTTCTCGCCATTCCGTTCGCCCGCACCGATCGCGCCGTTCACACTCAACCATTAGCCGGTTCGACACGGTTTCACAGAGCGCGTAAACGACGCGTGTGGATATCTGAGTGAGTGTAGCCGCGTTTGCTCGAAGCTGACTCTCTGGATTGCGCTAGCCAATACTTACTTTGTGCCTCATAGGTCTACCGCACACTGAACAAATGTTTTGTGATTTCGGCGGTCTTTCCGGCTATGCTCCGGTAGCGCTGAATGGCGTAACCTTACCAGTCTGCTCCGACTTCCGGTACCTCGGTTCACTTCTGCAAGGCGATGGTGAGATAAACCGGACTATCAAGCACAGAATAAATGCAGGATGGATGAAATGGCGACAGGTCACGGGCAAAGTGTGTGACCCCCGAACTCAAACTGGAGGGCAAGATTTACAAGACGGTGGTCAGACCTGTCGTCATGTATGGATCTGAGTGTTGGCCTACAAAGGTGACGGATGAAAGACGATTACATGTATCTGAAATGAGAATGTTGAGATAAGAGGAAGTTTAAAACTTGCACCTGTGACAGAAAAGATGAGAGCTAGCCGTTTATCGTGGTATGGGCATGTTATGAGGAGGGATAGAAAAGGTTTGACGGCTGATAGAGATGAATGGAAGAGAAAGACATGTTGCGCCGACCCCAAATAAATTGGGATAAGGGCAGGCAGATGATGACTGTAAATTTAAAATAGTACTCCTGTGTTTTTACATAAAATCATATAGGTACTTAGTAAATTTTTACTTAAATAACTTTATTTTATTTTTGGATGGAAGAAGAAGACATGTTGCACCGACCCCTAATAAGGTAGATGATGATGAACTTTTTTTATTTTTAAACGTATTACCTATGTGTTTTATTTAAATTTAAAGATTCTATTACTGCTCAATGAAGTTTGAAGATCGGTGTCGTAATTTTTAATCAATGACTGTTTGGGTCCTTTTAACTTATATTTCAACTTATATCCAGCATATTATTAAAGGGGTGTCAATTTCGGCCGAAACTGCTTCGAGAGAAATATGGTACATTACAAAGTCGCTTTTTACTCGATTTGGCGGGGGCACGATAACCGTGCCCGCAGACTCAAAATCATCCGGCACATCATAATCTAGCTTTAAATATAAAAGCAATCATGAGAAGAATTGGATCCAAAACATTTTTGGAGGCGCACAAGCGTAGTTCTTTCTAACCTACTGCAGTTTCCAATTATTTACTTTCCATTGCAAAATAAATATACATTAAATTCCTTTAGTCACGTTAGTGTTAAGATTGTTGTTGATCATTTGGCATACATTTAATAAACTTAATGTCAGCCGTTTTGTACCTACCTCAAACTTGGCATGTTTTCACTACTTTTAAAAATGTAACAAGTTTTTTTTTTCTGAAAGGGCGATATAAATTTCTTACAATCATATATTTTTGAAATCGTCTGGTATAGTTCTTTCATTTGATATCCCACAAGAAAGGCTCCAGAAGTTTTTTTTTGCCATACAAAAAAACGAAGGTCCGCCATCTTGGAATCCAGTGGATGGATTTTTCATTTCCTGGGATGGAATCATTC
This sequence comes from Phthorimaea operculella, assembly GCA_024500475.1. Taxonomy (NCBI): domain Eukaryota; kingdom Metazoa; phylum Arthropoda; class Insecta; order Lepidoptera; family Gelechiidae; genus Phthorimaea; species Phthorimaea operculella. Next base: position 171,053 of record JANFCV010000056.1, read on the forward strand.
ACAATGGTCCCTAGTATCACTGAGCAAAGCGGCATCAACTGTGCCGGCAAAACAGTATTTTTTTTGCTAAGGACCATGACTTATTGTAATCTTCTGAAAAATTATGCGTTAAATTGTGATCCGTGTACAACGTGTATGTCTTACAACATTAGCGAGAAATATTATAATCTAGCGGTGTTTGTAATTTTACGGTGGCATATTTTATATTTTTATTATTTAGTAAATCAGTAACTACTGGCATCGTACCGGAGCTGTGGAAACGCGCCTATATAACACCTGTACACAAGAAAGGTTCAAAAACTGACATAACTAATTATCGGCCAATCTCTAAACTGTGTATTGTGTCCAAGGTGTTAGAGAGGCTGGTATACAATCAGGTTTATCCGGCACTCAAACAATCCTTTAGTTCTGCCCAACATGGCTTTCTTAGGGGACGTTTTACGGTTTCCAATTTAGCTGTTCTTAACAACGTGTTAACTGATGCCATGGACAAAGGTCACCAGGTTAATGTGGTTTATACAGATTATAGTAAGGCATTCGACAGAATACAACACGATCTCCTCTTGAGAAAGCTATCTAATATTGGTGTGAGAGGTAATTTATTTAGATGGTTCTCTTCGTACATAGACAATCGTTCCCAGGCAGTTGCCATTAATAATTATATTTCTGGATGGGTTAATATACCTGGTGGCGTACTTCAAGGGTCTTTACTGGGACCACTATTCTTTATTATATTTGTTAATGACATTGAACACTGCTTCCATCATGCCAGCCTTCTTTGTTTTGCGGATGACATGAAAATCTATGCAACTATTTCTACTACTGCAGACGCAGAACGCCTTCAGTCTGATCTTCAACGTCTTGAAGAATACTGCCAGTCTAACCTTTTGGATCTAAACCCAGCCAAATGTAGCATAGTGACCTACACCCGGAAACGCAACCAGATCCGCTACAATTACCAGCTCAAAGGTGAAGTATTACACAGAGATACTTTGATACGTGATCTAAGTTACTGTTTGATGATCATATCAATAACATAATTGCGAAATCTACAAGGGCTCTTGGGTATGTTATCCGCACGTCTAAAGATTTTACTCAAGCTAAAACTTTTAAAATTCTATACTGCACTTTTGTCCATGTCCGTAGCAACTTGGAGTACGCATCTCAGATCTGGAACCCCATGTATCACACTTATATACGGTTACATTTAATTAAGTACAAATCGCTTGAGGGTCTAATCAACTCACAAAACTGAACAACTTTTGTTTGAAACTTTTCTTCGAAATATGAAAAAAAAATTGGACCTCCTATACTACGCAGGAGCGGTCGCGCACGGTGGCGCGGCGGCAGGCGCCGGCTGCTCGTGCGCGCACTGTCATCGACGCGGTGCTGGAAGCAGCCCCGCACTGCGACCTATTTGCGACGGGGATGGGATGTCTGATGATTGAATGCAACAGAGTGTGTGAGACGATGTATGCAAGAGCCAGCACTATAATAAATTAGTACCTAATGAATATAATGGAATGTAATAATTAATGTAATGTTGATGTAATGACTTAATGATAATCAGTTTCTGACATGTTATATACCTATTTTATATTATAAGTACTTCAATGTTCTAGTGAGACAACTTTACTGGTTAAAGTGAACCATAACTAACTATGCTATTATTATTAACTAGCTGCCCGTCAGCGGTTTCACCCGCTGCAACCCATCTTTTACCCCTTTAGGGGTTAAAAACGAAAATCCCTGAAACACGTGCTCATTTTTTTTAGCTGTTTGATCTAATTGCAAGTTTTGAAACAGATCGCATTTAAAAATCATGAACTTCGATACAAACTTTTAACCCCTTTAGAGATCGACAACCGAAAACCCAGAAAACACGTATTTAATTTTTTCAGCTTTTTCATCTAATCGTAAATTTTGAAACAGATCGCATTTTAAAAATATTTGTTTTTCCATACAACTTTATATATATGACGGCGCAGAATACTTTTGTTAATTTTTAATGTCCAAAATTAACGTAATCGAAAATAATCTAATTGTAATTTTAGTGTGCTTATAAATAGGCAGTTAATTTTATTAAAATAGCCTATCCTGTTTAAGTAGAAAGTCACTCAATTGATTGTGTAGTATTTCCGTGGTCGATTGTAGTTTTCTGTGAGAAAAGAGTGGGGCTCTGGTAGCCTCGAGTGGGGTTGTGGGCGGTGGCAACGCTGCGCTCGGGCAGTCTTGTGATGTGGTTGAGATGGTGCGGACCTATGGTCGGTCCTGTTCTATGTTTGAAGTTAGGCGCGTAGCGTTGTGCACTCGCTCACAAATCCGCTAACTCTTTTCTATTTCTTTGGAGTAAATTTATTTGGAAAGTGTAAAGAATAAATCGAAGAAGTGTATTTACGTGGTTTCTATTTGGATATGCATCTTCCTGTTACCCATAGCAGCAAATGTCGCAACGGATTGCTCGGCGCACCGACATCAGAAGTGGCGAACCAAAATTCAGGTCAGAAAAATCCAATTTTATTTTCTAATTATGTAAGGATTTCAATTCTTGTGAGATTGATGATATAAATTGTTTTTAATATACTGAGAGGGATTTAAAGTGTTAGATAACTACCAGTAGCGAAGGATCTTTGTTAGAATGGGACACCACTCCTACCTAATTGTATTCAAACTTTATGTAATTTTGATAGGCAAAAGTCGATAAATAACGAGTTTTGATGTGTGTGTCCGCAACGTAACGTGAAATGAAGGCTGATAAACAAGCCGACAAGACAGTTTTTATGCCTAAATCAGAGACATTACGCAGAATATAGGCGGTTGTACCTCAGTTGACACGAATTTTTGGTCTAGTATCCGTTGAGTCACGCGAAATATAGAAGGCAATAACCCAACAAATCCGAAGTACTATCACAAATTAGAGAATTTTGAACGATACGGATAGCCCAGTTTAAAATTTCGCGATTGTCACCTTATTACATAGCAAAGGTTGCTAAAGGAGAATGACCATTTCTGGTCCATGAAATTGTCTCGCATCAAAATGAAAATTAAAGCAATATGTAGTATCCGTAACTCTAATGTAGTATAGCTACGGCTATTGTTGTACAAAACAGGAACTAACTTAATTTTTAAAGGTCATTCTACCGTTAGGTATTTTTACAAAAGATTTTACTGTGGTGCGAACTTTTTTTACATTGCTTAATTCGGTATAGTTTACAATAAAGAGTTTAAAACGAAAACTTGAACTACAGCTAAACTTCAGCACTTTTGTTTCTTTCGATACCCAACTTTAATATTCAATAACTTCAGAACTCCTGTCATTATTAAATTATTTTCAGTTACAAAATGTTAAGCAATAATTAGACTTTAAAATTATTTAACTTTGGCTTTGATGCGAGGCCTGCAAGCAGTGAGGCAAGCAAAGAACGGACGTCCATACTAGAGTGAGCATAATCCTTTACGTGCGAGACGCGCGGTTTAGGTTCAGTTCAGTTTTATAAACTTATTCAAATATCAAAAGTGCACAAAAAAATAGGTAGTACACTGTCAAAGTTGCATTATTCTGTCGTCAAAAGTAGCAAAATATGAAAACGTTGAAATAGGAAAGTGGCTGATACAGAGTAAATTTTAATGAAATGGCGTAATATGACGTGCGCGGCAACCTCACTCCTAGCAAATTTGAGTATTTCTGGGGTTCCTGTAAACATGGGCGTGTACGAGTAAAGCGAGCAAACATCTCGTGTAGGGCTGAGCCATTTATAAAGGTGCCCGCACATCGTCTCTCTTACACTTATCTAATGTTTTCTATAAGCCTTACAACAGGCGTTTTACGGTCTGAAAATGTGTAGAAGATTTTTTTTTATCTCACTATTTCCATATACCGAGTATACCACCTACTTACTACGGCTTCGTTTTGATGAAAATCACCCTACTTCACTGCTACCTACCCAGATACTAAGTATGAACTATAAAAATAGAGCCATGGGAACTGTGAAATGAAAATGAAACGCACTATAATAGTTGTTTGAAGTTGTTGACATCTTTACGCTATGTCTACGCCACAAAATCCAAATGTTTCGCAAAGATAGGTAGACGGTTGATAAATTGATCTTGAGCAAGCTCGTCAAACATTAGAACTTATCTCCGAAACTACTAATTCAAGTGTCTACGAGCTATGCAGATTCGTACAGTTTTTCTCTAAGTTTGAAAATAAACAAACACAAAAAGTGTCCTACACGAAAATAAACGAGTTTTGATCGATTTGACTTTAGTTATTCGCGAAATGTTGCAGTCTCGCAAATATTTCTGAACCCATGTCATCTTGATACTCTTAGCTATGTCCACGCGTTTTGGGATTTCCTTTTCACTCGATATTATAGTATTTACTTACCTGCCTACTTTGGGTGCTTTAAAATTCGGCTTAATAAATAAGCAATATAAGTATAGAGAACATAATATCTACCTGTGTATTTATCATAAAACCATTTTGAGGTCACAAATAGTTAAATTTACTCATTTGGCCCACAACAATAGACAAGTACAAAGAATTGCATACATACATACATACATATATCACGCCTTTATCCCTTGCGGGTAGGCAGAGCGCCAACGGCCGCAAAGTACGGTCGTTATCGCCACGTCTGACACATATTTGAGGGCCGTTTTAGCTATTGTCGTGTATCGCTATAGTGACAGGTTGTCAGCCTGTCGCCTAAAATTGCAATACACATGATACCCTCGAGTCCCTTAGTCGCTTCTTACGACACCCACAGGAAAGAAATGGGGTGATGCTATTCTAAGCCGGCATCACACGGCATTCACTGCATTCAAAGAATTGCATTCACTACCAAAATATTTAAAAAATCAAGCTACAGTAAGAAAAGAAATGACGCGATTTTTTTTCATCATACAATCTGATACAATCTGAAAAATATGCCATTATACTTTCATGCGTGTCGTAATTATAGTAGTTAGTTTAGTATGGATAATTTTCTAAAACCTTTGTCTTTGTCTCATTTCGAGGTGACGAGGATCGGGATCCTTCAGCAGCAAAAGGATGCAGCCGTGATGGAGAAAACAACCTGCTTTCGGTGCAGCGAACCGAGTACAGCATGGAGATGCCCCATAGTCAATCAATACAAGGAGAAGCGAGTCTGTTCCATACAACCTTTGGCTGGGACATTTAATCATCCGGGTGAGCAGTTTCATGTTTATTTCGATTCTGACGGTGAATGCTCAGGATGGCCAGTGACGGCAATGAAAAATAATAAAAAGAGAAAACAGCCTTTGTGGCACTTAGGAAAGTCTTTGTGACACTTAGGAAAAGTCTTTGTGACACTTAGGAAAAGTCTTTGTGACACTTAGGGAAAGTATTTGTGACAAGTCTTTGTGACACTTAGGAAAAGTCTTTGTGACACGTCTTTGTGACACTTAGGAAAAGTCTTTGTGACAAGTCTTTGTGAAACTTAGGAAAAGTCTTTGTGACAAGCCTTTGTGGCACTTAGAGAAAAGTCTGTGTGACAAGCCTTTGTGGCACTTAGGAAAAGTCTGCGTGACAGCCTGTGTGGCACATAGTGAAAGCCTTAGTGGCACTTAGGTAATTTCCTATGTGACAAGTGGGTTAACCCTAAGTGACAAGTGGGTATGGTACATGTGACAAGTAAGTTTGTATAGTACCTATGTGTGACAAGTATTTACAATTTTAAATCATGTGTATCCAGTATGTATGTACGTAACGCCTATGTGGCAAGAAAATGAAGCCTTTGCGGCAAGATTGTATGACTGATGTAGCAAAAAGTTAGGACGCCTCTGAGGCTGTCGAAAACTGGTTCATTCACCGATTTTTCTTATTTTCAGATGACAATGATGTGGAATTGTGGATTCACACGTACATGTGAAAATGCAGGATGACCGTAGCGGCGCAGAACATCGTGTGACGACAATGATGAGGATTCACACGAGGACGTGTGAAGATGCAGGATGGCCGTGACGGCGCAGAATACTTTTGTTAATTTTTAATGTCCAAAATTAACGTAATCGAAAATAATCTAATTGTAATTTTAGTGTGCTTATAAATAGGCAGTTAATTTTATTAAAATAGCCTATCCTGTTTAAGTAGAAAGTCACTCAATTGATTGTGTAGTATTTCCGTGGTCGATTGTAGTTTTCTGTGAGAAAAGTGGGGGGTAGCCTCGAGTGGGGTTGTGGGCGGTGGCAACGCTGCGCTCGGGCAGTCTTGTGATGTGGTTGAGATGGTGCGGACCTATGGTCGGTCCTGTTCTATGTTTGAAGTTAGGCGCGTAGCGTTGTGCACTCGCTCACAAATCCGCTAACTCTTTTCTATTTCTTTGGAGTAAATTTATTTGGAAAGTGTAAAGAATAAATCGAAGAAGTGTATTTACGTGGTTTCTATTTGGATATGCATCTTCCTGTTACCCATAGCAGCAAATGTCGCAACGGATTGCTCGGCGCACCGACATATATTCTTTATTGTACACAGAAATTTTACAGAAAACACATACTTACAGAAAAAACATGTACAAAGGCGAGCTTAACTCAAAAAAACTTTGAGTTTTCTTCCAGCTTACCAGCTGATAGGACACTTTTTACCAGTTTTTTACCTCCTTACGGGTTAAAAATCGAAAATCCCTGAAACGCTTATTTCTTTTTTTAGCTTTTTGATCTAACCGCAAAATTTTGAAACAGGTCGCATTTAAAAATAAAGATTTTCTATACAAACTTTCAACCCCTTTTTTACCCCTTTAGGGGTTAAAAATCGAAAATCCCTGAAACACGTGTTTAATTATTTTAGCTCTTATTTGATTTAATCACAAATTTTGAAACAGATTGCATTCAAAAAAATGATTTTCCATACAAAATTTAACCCCTTTTATACCCCTTTAGGGGTTAAAATTTGAGGTAAAAAATATTTAAAACCTGTCCCTTAACTTACTCTTTAAACTAAAAAAAACCGCATCAAAATCCGTTGAGGGGTTTTAAAGATATAAGGAAACATACATACAGACACGGGAAGGGACTTTACTATATGTATTGACTATACTCTATCCGCGCGATGAAGATAATATAGCGTCCTCTCAACCGCACTTTTGTATGCAAGTGAAAGGGACAAATGATTGCCCTTCCAGGTAAGTGGGCGTCAACAATTGTGTAAAAACGTAAAGATGCGTTTACATGGCTCTTTGGTTTAAATTTGGTTTTCTTTGGTCTATTACAATATTTAATAAGTAAAAATAATTTTAGGTAAATACATCTGTATATGTTTCGCAGGAAATAGTCCAAAACACGCGCTAGGTCGTAAGAGAAATAAAACAATCGATATAAGAACAAAAGAACGCGTCCGCTCCGTGCAAGCCACAAAAGTAGACTGAACTTACACCGCCATGTAAACGGACCCTTGCCTCGTTATCGCTAACTAATGGCAATCATTTTGCATTTTCTGGTATTATCTTCATCGCGCGGATAGAGTATAGCTGCCCGTCAGCGGTTTCACCCGCTGCAACCTATTATTCCGCGGGAAGAAAGCATTACTCGCCAAGAGATGTCGCTGTTAGTTTTCGGCGAAAACGTTTAAAACGCGAATCGGCTTAGTCACGCCACCTACGCAAAAATATTAGAATATGCGTGATCCCGTAGGAATAAGACACTTTCCCGTGGTAAAAAGTAGCCTATGTGTTATTCTAGATACTCTTCTATATTTGTGAAAAATATCATGTCAATCTAACCAGCCGTTTTAGCGTGATGTCGTAACAAACACACACACAAACATCCGCCTTTATAATATTAGTAGGATAGTCCTTATATTACCTATGTTATGATAATGTTTATAACGCTGTGGTCCTATTGACTGTTATGTTATAAATTGAAATAAACGAATTATGAATTATACTAAGTGACACACTTTTTCAACATTTTTGTATGGGAGGTCCAAATTTTATTTTTGATATTTCGAAAAAAAGTTTCAAACAAAAGTTGTTCAGTTTTGTGAGTAGACCACACCCTTAAGAGATTTGTACTTAATTAAATGTAACCCTATATATATCGCATCGAGAACATCCAGAAAAAGTTTTTACGATATTTATGTTACCGTTTACGCCAAAGCTATGACTCTAATAATTATGTACAACTGTGTCAAAAACATCACTTACTTCCTTTGGAAAAGAGGCGTGAAATAGCTGATCTAGTATTTCTTCTTAAATATTGCCTCCAGCACCCTAGATAGCCCTGAACTACTGGCGCAAATATCACTCAAGCCTCCTAGTAAGTCCTTGCGTTCTAACTGTCTTATTTCTCTTCACGCTTCCACTAACTATAGACAGAATACTTTTATTTGGCGAGCATCTAAAAATTTCAGTCATCTTTCTAATCAGTTTGATCTCGATCTATTTAACACGAGTTGCGAGTCAGCGAGACGAGTTATTAATCAGTCGTTCTTTGGCAGTGATCGTCATGATTAGTAGTACTAACTTGATAGTTGTTTTATTTTGTAACTTTGCATGTTTCTGTATCATCGCATTGTTCTTTCTTTTTCCTTGAATTGTAAATAACTTACGGAATTTAAATGTTTACATGTTATGTGTGCTTTGTGTTGTCAGTGTCTCATGTGATTGCTTTATATTTTCTACATTAGTGTTTATCAGTGCAAACCTGTAATTGGCTCCTAGATTTTACTGTTGTTGTGTATGATGTTGTTAATAGCTGTTGGTTTTCCAAAATAAATAAAATAAAATATACAACTAACCGCACAGCTGTTACAACCTACCCCATGGTGTTAAAACTCACCATGTACATATTTCCAATTTGCTTCCTCAACCATATTTTTATAAGGTTTATCTGAGTATTTTATCTTAAATGGTAATGATTGAGGCACATCTTTCAAATATTCTTTTTGTAGCTTCTTCTTTTTGTGACTTCTTCTTGTTTTTACTTCATCCTGAAATTTGTTTTGTAAGTTCGTTGAAATATAAGTATCTCGAATACCTCGGGAATTATTGGGTTGTATCAGTACAACCAATATGCGACATTCGCTAATAACAAATAAAATAAAAATGTGCAAAAGTATTTTAGTTTTCATGTCTAGATTGGGTACTGGCGATTGAAAACGACTGGCAAACAGGATGCAAATAACAACTTTAGTTTGTAGGTAGGTAAATACTTAATCGAAAAATTAATTAAAAACATTTTATTTTCATTAAAATTGTCGGTATTGTAATTAATGGAATTTTAATCATTGTAAAATTTCTTAGTAAAACATATTTTTGTACCAAAAGCAAAAATAATTGGATTTGATTTATGGCGGGTATCACACGTAAAATCAGTTGCTTCGCTAATTAAGCGCTGCGTTACGTATGTGTTAAGAAAATGCGAATTTTCAATATATTCCCATACAAATAGAGCGGTTTCGCACTACGTCCGATCCGAACCCGTGAAAATATGGTCCGTAGTAGCCATAGAACTATTTCTACGAGTACTAAGACTTAACTATTTCGGGGACGCATACGCGGATTGCCGTGTGACGCCGGCTTAGAATAGCATCATCCTAATTCTACTTGTGGGTGTCGTAAAAAGCGGCTAAGGGATAATTCTCCAGGGAATGGGCAGCAGCGTTCCCTGTGAATTAAACATCTTGCACTGCGCTCGCCAATCCGCTTGCCAAACGTAGTGAGTATGGAAATACCTCCCAATACGGAGGAGGCCTTAGGGGGAGGCCCAATAATGTCCAGCAGCGGACTGTTGTGTCTGTAAAGGAAAAGGGAATACGCGGGTCGTGTTTTGTTTTTGTACCGTCAGACATACAATAAAAGTGAAATCCATAAAAATATTTTTTATCGTAATGGTAAAACGGGCTGTTTTCCGCAACTCGGCATCTACGTGCGCCTATTTTGCGTGCAGGGTGGGGCAAGCTCAGCTTCTTCTGAGTCGTTTTCTTCACTGCTGAAGGTCGTCTCTTCAAAGTTTCGCAAGCACATTCGAAGTCAAGGTTCTCCATTTATCTCTGCTCTCGGCTTTTCTGAGGGCATCGGTTACAGGGGCTCCGACCAGCTGTTTCACTTGGTCCACCCATCTCGATGGAGAGCGACCATGTGAGCGTTTTCCTTCCACTTTCCCAAATATGACCAACTTTTCGAGGTTGTCCGGTTCTCTACGCGCCACATGTCCAAAATAGCTGAGGATCCTTTGGTAGCATATTTTTTTTTTTTTTTTTTAATCTATGATGGGCTTACTCTTGACCCCAATCTTACCCTAGAGCAGAGATGGGATCTACGGTGGAGCGAGCTTGCCCAGAAGATGCCTATTCACTCTAGACTTAAAGAGATTCAGGTTATATGCACTCGGAAATACAGACGCAGGCAGGGAATTCCATTCTTTAGCAGTGCGCATAATGAAAGATGATTTGAAGCGCTTAGTGCGTAATGTGGGTATATCAACTAAGAACGGATGGTAGCCGGCCGTGCGTCTGGATGTCCGATGGAAGAAAGGAGACGGTGGTATGAGCTCATGCAGCTCACGCGCACACTCTCCGAAATACAATCTGTAGAAGACCGATAGGCAAGCAACCTTGCGGCGGTGAGCCAGGCTGTGAAGCTTGGTCGCCACCAGTTTTTTATCACCTATTAATCTCTTGGCTCTGCGTTCCACCGAATCCAGTGCAGCAAGTTGGTATTTAGCCGAGCCATCCCAAAGGTGACAGCTGTACTCCATGCAAGATCGGACTTGAGCTTTATAAAGAGTTAGAAGCTGTTCAGGCGTGAAGTACCGCTTGACTTTATTCAGGACGCCCAATTTTCTAGCTGCAATTTGAGCCTTGGACTCGATGGTGGTGCCGAAGTTGAGGTCAGAGGAAAGCTCCATGCCAAGGAGTTGAAGAGTGTTGGTCACTGGAACAGATGTACCCCGAAAAGTAGGAGAAAAGGTGAAAGGACTCCTTTTGCGGAGAAAAGACACGCCTGCGTTTTTGAAGCATTGAAGCTGACGAGATTGTCATCGCCCCACTGGGAGACGTTACTTAACGTCAGGCTCGTACGCTCAATCATAGCCTTTCTCAATCTTTGGATTTCATCACCACTGGCTCCTGCGCCGGACAGATATTTCTCGGTGACAGTACTGTCATCTGCGTACCCAACAATTCCTGAAGATAGAAGGTCATTGATGTGCAGCAGGAAAAGCGTCGCGGAGAGTACAGACCCTGAGGAACTCCGGCGTCAATAGCCTTGAGGTCAGAGGAGCAGCCGTCTATGACCACTCGGATCGACCGTTCACTCAGGAAGTCAGCCACCCAGCTACAGAAGCCAGTGGGTATGCCGTACGCTGGAAGCTTGCTCAACAGACTCGCATGCCACACCCTATCGAAGGCCTTTGAAATGTCCAGCGACACTGCTATTGCTTCGCCGTGGTTTTCAATGGCCTCGCCCCAGCAATGCGTTACGTACACTAGAAGATCTCCCGTGGAACGCCCTCGGCGGAAGCCATATTGACAATCACTGAGAAGATCATTGTCTTCGAGGTACGAAAGCAGTTTGCAGTTCAGAACTCTTTCCATAACCTTACAGAGTACGGAAGTGATGGCGATCGGTCGATAGTTGCTAGGGTCGGCACGGCTACCCTTCTTGGGCACAGGTTGCACATTGGCAAGCTTCCAAGATTTTGGTACAATTTTGACACGAGAGAGGCGGTACAAGCGTGTCAGTACAGGAGACAACTCAGGCGCACAATACCTCAACAATCTTGCTGGTATGCCATCAGGACCACTGGCCTTGTTCACGTCCAGACTGCGAAGGGCTCTACGGACCTCTTTATTGTGCACTGTGACCTCAGACATCAAAGAATCACAGTGAGGTAAGGTGGGTGGATATTTCGAGCCAGCGTCTATACAAGAGTTGCTCGCAAACAGATCGGCAAATAAATTTGCTTTCTCTGCCGCGGTGTGGGCAAGCGACCCATCAGGTTTCTGCATTGGAGGTAGTGAGGGACGGCAGAAGTTGGATTCGACTGATTTCGAAAGGGACCAGAACTGCTTACTACCCGGTGGGTATGATGCAAGCTTTGCCCCAATACGGCAAATATGGTCGAACCTAGCTTTTCGTAGCACCCGTTTGCAATACCTGGCGGCGGCATTATATGCTCTCTTCTTTGCTCGCACTCTTCTCGCTCGCACTTTTCGATCACGAGCTTTTACCCAAGCTTGGTAAGCGGACTGTTTACGAGCCTCAGCTCGAGCACAGTCCGCATTGAACCAAGGTTGGGCTTTATAACCGAGCGGGATATCGGAGAAAGGAATGAAATATTCCATTCCCTGCCGGATTACAGCTGTGATCGCATCAGCGACGTATGAGGGGTCTTCCGAAGAGAAACACATTTGCCGCCACGGGTATGAAGCAAAGAAAGCACGCATCTCGTCCCAGTCTGCTGATCGCCATACTCTCCTCGTGCCCCTAGGGGTGTAATCCGGAGGAGAGCAGATGGACACGGATTTCACCACACAGTGGTCTGATGATCCCAGCGGAGCCGAGACCGAAACCGAATGTCTGTGCGGATCAGTTGTCAGCAGAAGGTCCAGGCAATATGGTGGATAAACGAGTTTTTATTTTCAGCTGCTCGAGAATAGATTTATTTATTTGTACTTTTCGCTGTCCAAGGAATACGTAGCATGCATAGCAAGCTCAGCAACCACATGGTCAGCTGTTTCTTCTAGCTCCACGCAAGCTCTGCACAGAGAACAGTCAGTAGCACCTTGTGATTATGACTGGAAGGTGATTGTTAAAGTGACCGTGACCGGTTATGATGCTGATTATCATGCGCAGTTTTGGTTTCTTTAGTCGGAGCAACTTCTTGGATAGGCGATAGATGGCATGCAGTCTTCTAACCTGGTCCATTATGTGTTGTGTTCGTTTTAGTACGTTCTTTCAGTAGGGAGCGGAATTTACATGCTGGAATGGGTATGATCGATCGGTTCCAGCCCGAAGGTATCCGAGCCATTTCTGGCTAGTTGATCCGCTGCGTCGTTGCCTCTGCAGCCGCTGGATGTGTCCCTTAATACTTTGCAGGGTTAAGTGGTTGTATTTACATACCTCCATTATGCATTGGTGACATTCGTAGATTAGCCCTGATGTCATTGTGTGACTGTTCAGGGCTTGCAGTACTGACATGCTGTCTGAGAGTATACGGATGGAATGGCCCTTTACTTCCCTGGCAGCGATGGCTGTTGTAGCTAGTGAGATTGGCCAAACATTCTGCTTGGAAAACAGAGGCATGGTATCCCAGTGGAGTTAATAGTCTGTTTAGGTCCTCTAAGAAAAAACCAGGGACCCTGTACCAGACTTCGTCTTACACCCGTCCGTGAAGATCCTGAGTTCTTTTGGGGTGGGGCCTTTGTAAAGTTCGTCTTCGTAGAGTTGTATTTTGTACTATTTGTCAAAAATGACCTGCAGCTGCGAGTAATAGCAGATCTGTTTACGCTTCGTTTAAGATAACGGTATGTGGGGTATTGTTGTGTCGCCGGAGTTTTAAAAAGTTGAGCCGTACTGCAGCCGCAGCCGCCTCCTGCTTGACAAACAGGTGAAGCGGCGGCAGATCCATAGAGGTTAAGTAGTGCTGTCATTGTCGTTTTGCTACTAACAGACACAGAGGGTGCGCCCAGACTACTGCCACCAGTTCCTACTTTTTACGCGCACTCTATAGCTTGCTTATATATACTCTAAGATTTTTTATTTAAAAGTTTTAAAATGGGGGATGAAACGGCTGACACTGCTGTCAAATCGGACAACATCTTATATAGTCGAGAGCAAGGTCAAGAGGACACAGCCTGTCAAATTTATTTTTTATTGAATTGAAAAGGTCACAGAAAAGATTAAAAGAGTTCCTCTTGACCAACGAACGCGTTGCACTGTCGCTGCACGGCCTCTTCACGGCACAAGCAGGCAGGCATACATGTCAACCTAGCCCGCAGGCTATGACGGAAGCGAGCCAGCTCGCTACGCTCGCTTTGCTCGCTTCCGCCATAGCCTGCTGAACCTAACCTAACCGATTCGAGGTGCCCCGAACAATAGTTAGTATTCTTTGCCCGAACTCTCGTGCTCGCTTTGCTCGCACCCGCCCCTGTTTATGTACGCGTTACGCACCTTATTTACGGCAAGAATGAATGAACGTTATTCATAAAAATTTGTTTGAATCTAATGTCTTCCATAAAAATATTATTCTCGTTGATCATTATGACAGACAACAATTATGCGACTCAAAATTAGTTTAAAAGAAAATAGGTCAAGCGAATAGTATGACTATAAATGGGTATGACACATAAAGTTTATGCCGAACAAATAGTATGACATAGAAATTTATGCGAAACGTGTTATGCCAAACTATATTAGGAACTTCAACAATATGCAAAACAACGGTATCCCTCTTCCGAATACTGTCCTGGGAGGCAGGTAGACAATAGCGCAACTGCAGCTAACAACAGTTGAACAACAGTGATCAAGTAATTGCAGCAGAGAAATCAGCAGGAGTGCGAAGACAGGAATTTATTTCATCAGAGGACAAGGTTTTGGAAGAGAATACGCAAGCAACGACAGTGGCAGTGCAAGTACCAGAGGTGGTGCAGGCGTTCCTGGTTCAGAAGCAAGAAGTTATGGCAGAACTTTCCAAGGAGCTATCACTCTGTGTTGTCGATGATGTGCCGGGAAACGATACGAAATGGATACGAAAGTAAAGAATGCGAAGAAAAATGCTTCAAAGGCTGACAGGGACTCGAAGGAAACCCGAGAGTCGTGTAATCGTGGCATCCATCCTTACGTCCATCGGTTACTCGGAGAGACCGATACGAATATGCCAAAAAGATCAGGTTCCAGCAGTTTGTTGCGAGGAAGGGGTGCGGGTTGGATACTTTTACACAGAGCGTTGCAACAACTGGATTTCTGCATACTGATGCCCATTTGGATAAATATTGTTTTACCCTTTTGGAAATTGTTTATTTTTTATTTGTATAAATAAATTGATGTAAACTTGATTACGGATAGGCAACAAAAATTTGTTTTGTAAAAGGAATTATTAACTTTCAGTTTATTATTGTGTATATACTCTTTATTGTGCACTTAAAATTTACAATAAATTTCATTAATAAACATAGTCACAAAGGTGAGCTTATCTCTATTAAGAGATCTCTTCCAGCCAACCTGCACAGTGGAAAAAGAAAATAAATAATAAGGGAATGACAAAACCGTGTACACATACAGATAGGGACATACATAATACATAAACAAACAACAAAAAAAACTACATATAATTATGAATACCTATATATAATAAAACGTTTAAATAAATATATATAAATACAAACATATTTATTAAGTTACGTGTAAAGGTTATGTTTATTTTATTTGTCATTGTTTGTAAATTGAATGGCACTCCGCTCCAAAAAGTTGAGAAATTTAAATACCTGGGACATTGGGTCACCGACTCGCTCAAGGATGATGAGGACCTAGAACGTGAGCGCAGGGCTTTGTGCGTTAGGGCCAATATGCTTGCCCGCAGGTTTGCACGGTGTACTAAACAGGTTAAAATTACACTTTTTCGGGCCTATTGTACCACCCTGTACACGTGCAGCCTGTGGACGAATTATACCCAAACAGCGTACAGGACCCTGCGCACACAATATAATAATGCATTCAGGATGCTGTTGGGGCTGCGACGGTACTGCAGTGCTTCAGGGATGCTCGCGGAAGCCGAGGTAGATAGTTTTGCGGCTATTATAAGGAAACGCACAGCATCCTTGATAAATCGCGTCCGGAACAGCTCCAACAGCCTCCTGAAGTGTGTCGCGGCGAGGCTGGACGTGGACAGTGCTGTCATGCAGCACTGGACGCGCGTGCACCTCACCAAGGACACTAAAATTACGTATTTTAATTTTAATTTTAATGTGATTTAATTTAATGTTATAATATGGATTTATGTCCGAAATAAATGATTTTTATTTTATTTTTTATTTTTAAAGGACAAAATGCATATTAGCACTTTGTCCTTGGCGGGCGATATGTTCACGTAGCAGACAACAGATGTCGTTAGAATCGAATTGAAACACGGTATGACTATTGTCTATCAGTATCCTATCCTACTAATATTATAAAGGCGGATGTTTGTGTGTGTGTTTGTTACGACATCACGCAAAAACGGCTGATTAGATTGACATGAAACTTTGCAGAAATATAAAAGAGCATCTGGAATAACACATAGGATACTTTTTACCACGGAAAAATGTCTCATTCCCACGGGATCACGCATTTTCCAATATTTTTGAAATAGGTGGCGTGACTGAGCCGATTCGCGTTTTAAACGTTTTCGCCGAAAACTAACAGCGACATCTCTTGGCGAATAATGCGTTGTTCCCGCGGAATAATAGGTTGCAGCGGGTGAAACTGCTGACGGGCAGCTAGTAGTATACAACCTGTTACATAACTAACCAAAAAAAAGAATATTTTTCATTATCATCAGTCGATAAAATAATCACATCACTATTCTAGGTCAGGTGCTACACTACCTGGCGACCAAAGTCCGCTTCGGCATACATTGCTGGTTGACTTAGTTTCTTGTATTGATGACATTCATGTAATAGCCAGCAATGTAGACCGAACTGCGCTTCGCCGCGTCGGTAACTTCGTGTGAACTTTGAGCTGTCAAAATTAGTGCTGCGATGCCACGATTAAAAATAAGTGTAATTTAATAAAAAAATGTTTTTTTCGTAGTTTTCAAAAACGATGCTATGGCTCAAATTTTTTTGTTAATTGACTCTTTGCAACGGACCTTTCCACACCCTTTCAGCTTTATTGGTTGTTTTGTAACACGTTGTATATAAATAAGACCCAAGCTAACCAATACAGTTCATTTCTACCTCGTGAATACAGTGTGTTATTTAATAGTATAGCCAAATTTTTAGAGTTTTGCTTTAATTCGGACTTCAAAAGAAAGCTACTTGCCAAATTTCATTGTTCTAGGTCTACGGGAAGTACCCTCTGAATTTAAATTCCCTTGAGAGGGTATAAAAACAAGCGTTTTTACTGCATAAAAGGCTTTTTTGTAACGAAGTTAGATGCTTGATTTTTTCACAACTACTAGCGTTCATAGACTTGAGTATACGGTTTAAATTTTAACTCGATATAATATATTTACGCGTTCTTGAGATAAAGGGTCTTGACAGATTGACAGACGGACGGACGGACGGACGGATGGACAACAAAGTGATCTTATAAGGGTTCTGTTTTTTACCTTTTAAGGTACGGAACCCTAAAAAACGGTAAAATATTCAACTCGCGTTCTGATTGGTCAAATGTCATGTATGTTGTGTATATGTTACCGGCCAAACCCGATTTTAGGATAAACTAGATTTTCCTAGGCCAAAGTAGTTTATCCTACATGCGGTTGGATAAACCGGTATAGACTAGGCTAAACCGGTCCGTCCGATGGCCGATAGGAGAAACTAGTTAATCCTAGGCTGAACTAGTTGAGCCTAAAGTGAATAAATACGCTTCAGGATAAACTGGTTTGGCTTAGTTAAAAATGATTAAGGCTACAGTGACGGAGCTCTAGAGGGTATAGGGTAACGTCGGACATCCTGGAGACATGGGACACTTTGGAGGCTTGAACACCCTAGAGGGTGGGGTGTAGCATCGGACATCCTGAAGGCTCGGACGCCCTGGAGGGACGTCCTACAGTGATGTAGCTCTAGATCGAGCGTGAAAGGTATAATCATACACCCTGGAGGCATCAAACACCTGTGAGCCTCGATTACCCTGGAGGGTGCGGGATAGCGTCAGACACCCTGAGGGCTCAGACACCTTGTAGGCCCTGACGCGAGTACTTGCAAGGTCACTATCAGCGATAGCTCTCATCACAGGTGTCCCTGGTATGTGGGAGCCCAGCCCACCTTAGGCAGCGTCCAAGCTTTTAGGTTGTCCGACGCTACCCCGCACCCTCCAGGATGTTCGAGCTTTTAGGGTGTCCGACGCTACCCCGCACCCTCCAGGATGTTCGAGCCTTACAGGTGTTTGATGCATCCGTACAACCTGTACGTAGTGCCTCACTGTAGGGCGCACCTCCAGGGCGTCCGAGCCTTCAGTTTGTCCATGCTACACCCCACCCTCTAGGGTGTTCGAGTCTCCAGGGTGTCCGATGTCTCCAGGATATCCGACGTTACCCTATACCCTCTAGAGCTACGTCACTGTAGCCTTAACCATTTTTAACTAAGCCAAACCAGTTTGTCCTGAAGTGAACTTATTAATTGTAGGCTCAACTAGTTCAGCCTAGGATTTACTAGTTTCTCCTATCGGCCATCGGACGGACCGGTTAAGCCTAGTCTATACCGGTTTATCCAATAGCATGTAGGATAAACTACTTTGGCCTAGGAAAAACTAATTTATCCTAAAATCGGGTTTGGCCGGTAACATATATATTGCGCCGCCATATTTATTTGACAGCTGATCGCCATTTCGATGGGTATCGAACGTAAGCAAACAGTGCTTAGGAGATTATTTTCTTATTTCGTAAGTTTACTTGACCAATTTTAAGAACGTAATTATTTATAAAAAAGAAACAAAATTTGTTTGTTTACGTTTGAGAACCAACCTTGAACCAACGAAATGGCAATCAGCTGTGAAACAAACATGACGTCGCTGGCAACATGATGCTTGACTTGACCAATCAAAACGCGAGCTGCGTATCGTATCACAGTGTTACGGTTTTAGTTCGTTATATCGTAATCTACCGAAAAATAATACGTTGAATTGTAATACGTGTGAATGTGTTACAATATTTCTACAAACTATCGAGATAGGTTATGGGCACTTCTACAGCTATGGTGAAATTTTCTCAACTCCGTGAACAATTTTTTTTAACACTTTTTCTGGTGTAAACAAGAATGAAAAATTGCCAAAAAATGAGTTTGATGAAATGGTGCTAATTTGCCACTAATTGCTTTACGAGAATCAGATTTAGAATTTGTATGGTCACGGAGTTGAGAAAATTGGTCACGGAGTTGAAATTTTTTGAAATTTGTTATTTTTTTCAGGGTTTTCACAGAAATATCAAGTAAAAAAAATATTGAAAGTAAAGAAAAGGAATAAAAAATCAAGCCAAGTTACAAATAGCACATTTGCAAACACTTGGTTAATTGTTTTTGCTGTTTTGTTAATTTAAAGTTGGTTATGTAAAATCGCAACTTAAGAATAACTATCAGAAAGAAGATAACTATCAGAAAACAGCAAATATATATTCCAGTGCATTATTATACTATATAAACCGTTGTTGTTAGGATATCAAGTGCTAAAAAAACTTTAATTAAGTTTTAAAGTCTCAACTCCGTGTACAATTTTCTCAACTCCGAATACAAAATGTACACGGAGTTGAGGTTACGGAGTTGAGAAAATGTTGTACTACCAGGAAAATCTCATTTTCTTTTTAACTTAAGACAAACGTATTACGACACTTGTACTTGTATTCAGGCGAACTATATTTAGGCAAAGAATTAACTCATAAAGATAAATAGTTTAGAAAATATTGACGATCCGGAGTTGAGAAAACACCCTGCACCAAAAATCGGCCCCATATTCAACCTATTGAAAATCGTAAAAATCTGTAAATTTACGCAATTTTACTCTATTAGACCTCATGGGAACAATGCCTAGTTGACGTGAATCTATTGACAACATGCAAATTGAAAATATTTCATGAAATATTCAAAGTAATATCAGAAACACTGAAAAAAACTACGGTCTGGGACAAATTTTTGAATATCTGAAAGGGTATCCAAATATACATTTAATGAAATTTTCATGAGATACACCTCTTCACAATATTTCTCTCCATACGTGAACAGTAAAACATTAAAGAGAACTGTGCGATTTATTAATTTACAAAACAAAATTCATTCAATTTCGGCAACGGGACAGGGGTAAACTAACGAAATTTCACCAATTTCTAGACGTCAAAAATTATTTTTGTGAAAACGAATATAACTACGGAAAAAATTTAAGAGCGCATTCAATTTTTTCTAGCAAATTTGCAAATATTGGCTTTATAAACATGCGAGTTTCTCGAAAACCGTTATGTAAAAATAATATGTTACTTGAACATTTAATCAAGCATATCTTCATCTAAAAAATGTACAATGTAAATATTAACATTTTAGTTTTAAACCTGTTACAAACAGCGATATCTAAAGCGACAAAACCAAAATTCAGGAAAAGACCTCAAATCAAGCGTGAGTTTTAGAGTTTTGGTTCACTGTAAAAAAATATCAATTATACAAAAAAATAGAGTATATATTTGAGAACAAAGTCTACAGTGAACATTTTACAATTTTATTCAGAAATATAGAATAATACCACGTTTTTATATACGATTTTTTGCAAAATAATGCGCCGTTATAACGGCTTCTGTATGAAAAAATAACAGTAGTAAAGATTTAAAAAAAATATATGTTATTTAAGAAAATGTACTTAATCTAATTGCAGAAAATATATTTATTTTTATTCATAATATCACTGTAAAAAATATTCAAACATCCCCATGTTTTTCGCAAAATGACGCTCCGAGAGGTCTGGCAGGGAAAATTGTATGGGCTTCGTGAAAAGCTCTATAGCGGCCTTAATGTTCTCCAACAAGTATATACATAAGGGAGTATGTGTATTTTTTTGGAATTTTTATCTAGTCTTGTAAGGCGATTTATGAAGCCAGACAAAAAAAATACTGTTTCTGTAGAAATGCCCTTATATTCCAGCGAAGTTTGTAATTTTACGGTGACACACACAACTGGATTGGAAAGTGGTAGAGGCAAGGTAGAGGAGAGTTATTTCATAATCAGTTTCTTCGACATAGTTATAATATCTCCGATAAGACCATCAGGGTCACCGCGTTGTATTTCAGGTTTCGCACATGACATCCTAAACTGACCTAACTCAAAAAAGCAAGTTTGTGGGAAATTGGATTTTTAACTTCTAATACGTCTTAAAAATAAACTATATGCCTTGGATTTATGATTGATGTATCAAAAAAAGTTTGGAGTATCTTAATTTTGTTTATTGAAAAATATATTAATATTAAACATAATAATAATTATTTATTAGATTTTTCAAAAAGCACTTTGACTTATGCCGTTACTGCCCGATATTTTTGAAATCTTTTTAGTTTTATGCCTTTATAGACTGTACTCTTTATTCAAAACTAGCAGCCCGCCCAGCGGTTTCACCCGCTGCTACTTACCTGTTTTCCCGTAGAAATTGGATCTTTGCCCGTAGTAAAAAGTCCATTACTCCGATCCAGCAGAGGTAAATGTGCGAGCAGAAGCAGCTCGTCATGCTGAATAACTTTTACTTTGAAGCCATGGCCGTGTCTATTATAGTTTAGATGGGATGCTGGTGGTCTTCATCAGGTACTCCAGATCCTCGATGACCATGTGCCAGAAGAAGCGGCCCGTCATGGTGAACAACTGGGATGCTGGTGGTCATCATCAGGTGCTCCAGATCCTCGATGATCATGTGTCAGCAAAAGCGGCCCGTCATGGTTAACAACTTTGTCTATGAAGCCATTGCCGTATCTCATATAGTTTATATGGGATGCTGGTGGTCTACATAAAGTACTCCAGACCCTTGTGACCATTTGCCAGCAGAAGCGGCCCGTCATGCTAAATAACTTTTACTTTGAAGCCATTACCGTATCTCTTATAGTTTATATGGGATGCTGGTGGTCTTCATCAGGTGCTCCAGATCCTCGATGACCAGTGTCAGCAAAAGCGGCCCGTCATGGTGAACAGCTTTGTCTATGAAGCCATTGCCGTATCTCTTATAGTTTATATGGGATGCTGGTGGTCTACATCAGGTACTCCAGACCCTCGTGACCATTTGCCAGCAGAAGCGGCCCGTCATGCTGAATAACTTTTACTTTGAAGCCATTACCGTAATCTCTTATAGTTTATATGGGGAACTGGTGGTCTACATCGGGTACTCCAGCCAGATCCTCGATGACCATGTGCCAGCAGAAGCAGCCTGCCATGCTGAGTAACTTTTACTTAAAAACCATTACCGTATATCTTATAGTTGAGATGGGATGCTGGTGATCTCTATCAGGTACTCCAGATCCTCGATGCCCATGTGCCAGCAGAAGCGGCCCGTCATGATGCACAACTTTTTCTATGAAGCCAAGGCTGTATCTCTTATAGTTTAGATGGGATGCTGGTGGTCTTCATCAGGTACTCCAAATCCTCGATGACCATGTGCCAGCAGAAGCGGCCCGTCATGGTGAACAACTTTTTCTATGAAGCCATGACCGTATCTTTTATAGTTTAGATGGGATGCTGGTGGTCCTCATCAGGTACTCCAGATCCTCGAGGGCTGACAAAAAGTAATCCATGTCCTTCTTTACTATGCTAGTAATATCAGTGCCAAATTTCGCGAAGGTCGGTAAAGCGGGCTGGCTTATTTGGGTAATATCCGCTGTATTTCCCGCTTTTCCTGCTGCTTACCGTTTTTCCGTGGAAATGAGGAATTTTCCCGTGGTAAAAAGTAGCCTATGTTACTCAGGAATGTTGTAGCTTTCTAATGGTGAAAGAATTTTCGAAATCGGTCCAGTAGTTTCGGAGTTTATCGATTACATACATACAAAAAAACAAACAAACAAACAAAGTTTTCCTCTTTATTATATTGGTGTAGATAGTGTAGATATTAGTGTAGACTAGCGCGTTAATTCAAAATTATGTCAGGTTAGCTGGTTCATAACAATATTAATAAGGGAGTGTTAATGCAAAATAAAATAAAGACTTTATCTTTTTACTAAGTGAATCTTATTAAAACACTACATTATTTGCTTTGAACCGTTATTAGAGACCTGTAGAGTGAGACAACACCACTTCCGTTTCCTTTGAACAGCCCTGATTGGCTCCCCACAACCACTTCCGGCGGCACGTCATCGCCACGTGATCGCGTGGCGCAGTGGTGGTGGGGAGCGCAGCTTGTCGCCAGCAGACTGCCGGCTCGTCACATTGGCATCGACTTTCGTCGTGCGAACACCCTGAATAATTAACAACGTTGTTGTTCGTTTTATAAATTTTTATTTAAAATTTATTAATTTAATTCTTATATTTTTCAGATATTTTTCAGGATTAAAAAGCAAGTTGAATTTAGTGTTCTGCGAAAGAACCTATCCACTATTATCTCCAGAACGGGATTCTAGGCCCGTAACAACTTGCACGCAAAAGCACGCTTGGTTTAGTGTTCTGCGGAAGAACCTAACCTCCAAAAAGGGATTCTAGGCCCTAGGAGTAATCCTCCACAGAGAAGTAACTTGCAAATTTCACAAAAACATGTTCTGCGGAAGAATTTAGCGTTCTGCGGAAGAACCTAACTTCCAAAGTGGGATTCTAGGCCCCGGGAGTAATAATTTGCAAGTTTCACACGTGCATGAGGGATACGCAAAAAAAAGGTTACTCGCGTGCTCACTATGCAATGACGCTCAGACGTCAGCTTATACGATTGACGTACAGGCGTCAACTCATACGACAGCTAGGTCGTGAGGACCTCTAGGTCCAAAGAGCATAACCTTGACGCGACAGGCGTCAGCTCATCAGACTTCTAGGTCAAAAGAGCATAATCTGTCGGTGTGCGTATTTGAGATGCGAAAGGAGCGAGACATATCAGTTTATCGGACTTCTATGTCCAGAGAGCGTAACCTTGACGCAAAACATGTCTGCTCAGCATCATAAACTACAGTTCTTCAGCATTTTCATCGAGCTCCGAGTAATTCCGGCGGCATGCGGCGGCGGCGGAGGCGCAAACGTCGGCGGCGGTGGTTAATTCAGCGTGTAATGTTGGTGAATCCTTCTTGGTCGAATCCAGTAAGTGTTTTCTAGCAATATTTAATACCGTGTACCTAACCGAATTTTGGAACAAATTGAGTGAGTGACGACCTGCTTTCTTATCAAGATTTTACGATTTCCAAATTTTCTTATTACTGCGAGTACATGCTCGTGTATGAGTATTACCTACATCGTTCAAATCGACTGGTAATTCAAAGTTGATACCTACGTAGTACGTACACATTGCAAATCGTCTGCAGAAGACGTGCAAACACATCCCTAATTTATGATGCAAATACGAAAAAGTCACGTCAGTACTGGATCATACTTACATATCTATTATTCAGTGTAACATTGTAACATTCTCGTGATAAACGTATCTACACGTTACTAAGTAGGTACACACAAAGCTCACTTTATAAAATCTTTTCGGTAAATATGTTTTTATGCCCCAATAATTTGTAATTTTTATAGTACCCACTTTTGAATGTCGATCACTCAAAAGTCCAATCCCTCCGTAATTTTATTAAAACAGGTAATAAATAGTTGATAGTTAAAATGAAAAGAGAATTGTATGTAATTGTATGTAAGGTGGGTACCTTTTAAAATTTTATGATTAAAATGTTACAATGCACTGAAATTTTGATCTCCCGACTGATGGAACACTACAGTCAGTGTACATTGTAGGGACAAGTATATGTAAGTAAGCCAAGGCTATGATTTCGGACAGTCTTACACGCGTAAGAAAAAATTGCTAAATAGGTACCAGTAAGCACTAGCTGGGTCACTCAACTCAACCATCACGGTTAGCGAAAATTTGTTCCATTAGATGAATAACAAGTGTCACCCGCTCGCACATGCAGCGCTGGCGCATTTCAGTAATGGTCATTTGTATTCTCAATGGCAATGGCACTCTCGGCGAGTAAGCCTATTTGCTTGACGTCTAAAGAACCGCTCGCAATCTGCAGCGTTCACATATGCCAGTGATGGCAATGGCACTCTCGGCGAGTAAGCATGTTTACCTGACGTGTAAAGAACCGCTCGCAATCTGCAGCGTTCACATATGCCAGTGATGACAATGGCTCTCTCGGCGAGTAAGCCTGTTTACCTGACGTCTAAAGAACCGCTCGCAATCTGCAGCGTTCACATATGCCTGTGATGGCAATGGCACTCTCGGCGAGTAAGCCTGTTTATCTGACGTCTAAAGAACCGCTCGCAATCTGCAGCGTTCACATATGCCTGTGATGGCAATGGCACTCTCGGCGAGTAAGCCTATTTGCCTGACGTCTAAAGAACCGCTCGCAATCTGCAGCGTTCACATATGCCTGTGATGGCAATGGCACTCTCGGCGAGTAAGCCTGTTTATCTGACGTCTAAAGAACCGCTCGCAATCTGCAGCGTTCACATATGCCTGTGATGGCAATGGCACTCTCGGCGAGTAAGCCTATTTGCCTGACGTCTAAAGAACCGCTCGCAATCTGCAGCGTTCACATATGCCTGTGATGGCAATGGCACTCTCGGCGAGTAAGCCTGTTTATCTGACGTCTAAAGAACCGCTCGCAATCTGCAGCGTTCACATATGCCTGTGATGGCAATGGCACTCTCGGCGAGTAAGCCTGTTTACCTGACGTGTAAAGAACCGCTCGCAATCTGCAGCGTTCACATATGCCTGTGATGGCATTGGCACTCTGGGCGAGTAAGCCTGTTTACCTGACGTGTAAAGAACCGCTCGCAATCTGCAGCGTTCACATATGCCTGTGATGGCAATGGCACTCTCGGCGAGTAAGCCTGTTTACCTGACGTGTAAAGAACCGCTCGCAATCTGCAGCGTTCACATATGCCTGTGATGGCAATGGCACTCTCGGCGAGTAAGCATGTTTACCTGACGTCTAAAGAACCGCTCGCAATCTGCAGCGTTCACATATGCCTGTGATGGCAATGGCACTCTCGGCGAGTAAGCCTGTTTACCTGACGTGTAAAGAACCGCTCGCAATCTGCAGCGTTCACATATGCCTGTGATGGCATTGGCACTCTGGGCGAGTAAGCCTGTTTACCTGACGTGTAAAGAACCGCTCGCAATCTGCAGCGTTCACATATGCCTGTGATGGCAATGGCACTCTCGGCGAGTAAGCCTGTTTACCTGACGTGTAAGGAACCGCTCGCAATCTGCAGCGTTCACATATGCCTGTGATGGCAATGGCACTCTCGGCGAGTAAGCATGTTTACCTGACGTCTAAAGAACCGCTCGCAATCTGCAGCGTTCACATATGCCTGTGATGGCAATGGCACTCTCGGCGAGTAAGCATGTTTACCTGACGTGTAAAGAACCGCTCGCAATCTGCAGCGTTCACATATGCCAGTGATGACAATGGCACTCTCGGCGAGTAAGCCTGTTTACCTGTGTGCGTAATCCCAGCAGGAAAGTATCTCCTACAGATAATTGAGTATGAGTAGCAATTAGTGCATGGTCTTCTGTAAATGTGCGTGAAATAAAAAAAATGTGCGTGTTGTAGTTTTTGAGAAAAATGGAAAAAATTGAT
The DNA here is from genome assembly GCA_024500475.1 of Phthorimaea operculella. NCBI lineage: Eukaryota > Metazoa > Arthropoda > Insecta > Lepidoptera > Gelechiidae > Phthorimaea > Phthorimaea operculella. The sequence continues at coordinate 197,438 of JANFCV010000056.1, forward strand.
CCTGCTGGGGTAACGTTCTTCCAGCAGGAAGATTCTAAACTAAAGCCTGTAGAGAGAAGTATTGTATATGACCAGATAGCTTGTATTTGTGCATATTTGTGCGCCAATAATCAAATTTGTGCGTCTTACGGTTTTAGAGATATTTGATTTCCTGCTGGGGTAACGTTTTGAAGAAACTCGGATCTCGGAAACCATCAAATGTGCAGCTGTGGGATAAACATATTTGAATAGCTCTTAATTTGTGCGAATTTGTGAAAAAATAATATTACCAAAAATATGTACCGTTTTGAAGTAATCGTGCATTATTGATATATAAAAGAAATCCTTATAATTAAACTAGAAAGCGTTAATGCTCACTAAAGACGGTGTAAGGCGTTTCTTCTTATTCATATCAAGTATTATAAAAAGTTTCAAGAATGTGCATGCACGCGTTTTTGAAAAACCAGACTTAAACCACCTTAAAGTTTCATCTAACAATGTCATAACTTTGAACTCAAAATAAACCAAGTCAAGCCAAGATTTATGGGAATAAATTAATAATTAGTGCGTTTTCAGACAATTATGTCCTGAAAATTTCAGCTCCAAATGCCTCGTATTGTAAAAGTTACAAATAAAACACTATGGTGCCGTCATCCGAATAGGCCATATTTGACGTCTGTCAAACCCATACTAGGAAACATGTCAACAAAGAAAAATAGACCTTATGTCATAGCATTAATATGATTTTGACAGACGTCAAATATGGCCTATTCGGATGACGGCACTCTAAACCTAGGGCTAAATAACCGGTTACCCGACCAAATTAGAATGGTCACAAAAAAGCGATGGTTTCATACAAAGGAATGACCTTCTTAAATGCACAGTATTAACGCCCGTACAATCGCGTTCATTTCGTTTATCGGCAATCCTAGTTTATCAGTAGGTATTTTAATTACCTACTCTTTATAAGTACGATGTGCTAATACGTAAACTAACATTTCTATCAAAATATACCCACATTGACATAGTGGGTATTAATTATATATCGAGTTTTAGGCGAGAAACACACGTAACATGTCGCTTGCTTTGCATTTTTGACATACGTTTAAATTATCGCACGCCTGACACACAAAATAGAGAATTTACAGAAGGCCAGCTCGCCCCTTCTTTCGATCACTTATGCCTACTCTTTAGGGTTGCTCCTTTTACTTTCTGATTTGTTTAATGAAGTTACCTATCGTTTGTAAGTATGAATTAGGTATATGCAATTGATAAACTCCTAGATTACCTGGCCGATATGAAATATTTTTTGACATATTAAAGTAGGTACCTACTTGAGTAGAAAGTCTTATTTCTAATACGAAATAATTATTTATTCTTATGGTTCGGGTCACGAGACTAGGTGGTGAGCGAAGCGACCCATAGGTAGGCAGGTAGGTAAGTAGGTAGTATGTAGGTAGAGGACCGGCCGGCAGCGATGACCGACACGACAAAGGGTTCCTCACGTCGTTCGTCGGTGTTTCCCACGGAAAACAAGTGTATCTATCTAAAAGAAAGGCCTAAAAAATACCTATCTTGCCGTCACTAACTTTAATAGATTAGTTACCTATGGATGGAAGGTAGGTATTGTTGAACAGGGGAGTCAAGCCATCATGAAAGTCAAACGTACCGTCACTATTCAGTCGCACACAGATTACCTACCTACCAATGTATTGGCGGGCGGGCGATACGCGCTGGGAACGGTAGGTAGGTAGGTTGGTGAGTACCTATCATGACATGAACATGACAATATGACAAACGCGGGGACGCGCCTGGAAAAAATGCGGGCATGGAAGCTGTATCTGTAGCTGTAAGTTGGTAGGTAGGTAGGTACCTACCTTAGTTTCGAAGTATACCTACTTACCTACTTTAGTTTCAAAGGTCAGCAGCTGCCGTGGCGAAAAAAGAAAAAATATCCTGGATCGTAATAGTCCATTTGACCTACCATAGGTAGGTACCTACCTGATGATCGGAAATAAAGATGACATAACCTGGACCTATTGCTATCGGTATTTCTGTACGCATCGCTTCACCTCAAATGCTGACTAGATAGGTATCTAGCTACTGTGGGTAGGTACCTACCTAAACCCATTTAACCTACCAAATCAAACTAAAGCGCAACCTACCTACTTCTACGTACGTACCTAAAACGCTAAAGCACATAATATTACGAACGAAAAGTAAGATTTTTAAAAAGAAATCCCTCTATTTCAGTGTTTTGAAGTAGGTATCTATTTATTTATCAAGTAAAAGAGTTCTACTTACTTTTCATTATTGCGTGGGAAACAGAAAAATGACAATGCACAATTTTCTGTGGTGTAATTACACCCAAACATATCACAAAAATATTTTTCTTTACTCGCCATTCCGTCCGCCCGCACCGAACGCGCCGATCACACTCAACCATTACCGGTTCGACACGGTTCCACAGAGCGCGTAAACGACGCGTGTGGATGTCTGAGTGAGTTTAGCCGCGTTTGCTCGAAGCCGACTCTCTGGATTGCGCTAGCCAATACTTACTTTGTGCCTGACACATGATTCTATGGTGGGGGAACCTTTATCTGCGATGCGGTGCAATGCAACCGAGACAGGTGTAGGCAGCTACCACAATGAATCCGGGAAACCCGTGAAATATGTCCGTCTCCGCCGACCGATATCGGACGGACAGAGACGGACATATTTCACGGGTTCGGGTCGAACGTAGTGCGAAACCGCTCTAAGTGTAACAGAGATAAAAAAGGGCAAATTCATAGATTAACGCTTGTTGATGCGACATATAATCTTGTTTGCATCTTGTGCGTAGATGTAGGTTGGATTTTTCAAACTAATAAAAATCTTTGGTTGTGAAGTATGCGTAAAAAAACTAAAATGCTTCGTGGAATTGTTTGTTTATTCTAGAATGTGTCTTGTCATTCATCATCTTCCTGCCCTTATCCCAATTACTTCGGGTCGGCGCAACACGTTTCGTACACAAAATCGTGTTGCAAAAGGATATACTTTTAGCATTTGGCTGAATTTAACGACCGACCGCCTACCAAACGTCAACGGTTCCTTGGGAATGCTTTTGTGGTCGATTAACCGCCACCATAAGGTTGGCCTTGGCTGTTTGGGTCGGGATTATCTCTCGGTCGTCTCTTACGACCCCCACGGAAAGAGAGGGGGTGGTGCTATTCTACTCTGCCGGCACCACATGGCATACTCTGCCGGCACCACACGGCATACTCTGCCGGCACCACACAGCATACTCTGCCGGCACAACACGGCATACTCTGCCGGCACCACACGGCATGTCATTATGGAGTGTAAATTTTAACAAACAAAAGAACTTAGTATATTTTACATTCCAATCAATCAGACAAGCCAACCAAAAACAGAACCGGCAATCTCCCATCCATCTGGCCAAATAGACCGCAGTAATCATCAGCCACTAGTGCCACTACCACTAGTCACTACTATGCCAGAAAAATCGTCGTGAACTCGCGACTAGTTCTATCAAAGAAGCGAAAACCGTGACTCCAGCCACTTGTAAGGTTCCGATCACACATGTGACTTTTTATGTCGTGCGCTAGCTATCTGGCCGGGCGATAATCGGACATCTCTCTCTATCCGAAGAGAGTGAAAGGGATTTCCGACTATCGCGCGGCAAAAAAGTGAACTGGAACTAATGCAACTGTTTTATTTTCATAGCGATAACGGCGATAACCGAACTAAACATCTCGTCTCATTAACAAACCCTCGTCTCTATTCCTGTCACACTACTGCCTTTGGAACACTATCTATCTCACTCTCTGTGCGCGAGACAAAGCTATGCGAGAAAACAGGCAGAGACAAGAAAAACCTTGCTAAATTTATTTAAGTAACATTTACTTCTTTAAATCAATCTTCTTAATTAAATTACATTAATTTATTTGAAAATAATATTTTACTCGACAATTCTACTAACCACTTTTGTACTTCAGTGTACTAAGTCAAGTTAAGAAGGTCATGCCTTTGTATGAAACCGTCGCTTTTTTGTGTCCATTCTAATTTGGTTGGGTAACCGGTTATGTAGCCCTAGGTCACAGAATATATAATAGTACTAGGGTACAGAAAATTCACTCCCTATCAAAAGCCATGGTTAGGTATAAAAAGATACCTACTCTCGGCTTAGCCGACCGCCTGCGAGCGAAAATGAAACTTATTACTGCGCGCGAACGGCTCAATCTCCACTGGACGCCGCCGGACAATGACCTCTCAAAGGGTTGTCACAATAATCGAGTAGGTATTTAATTTATATCTGTTCAGTAGGTACGTACTTATTTTAGGCATCTACAAGACAAGTATTCCAAGTGGTTCTTAAATCGAATTTAAAATAAACTAGCGTAACATTATCCAATATAGGGTGAAATTTTACTACTGACCGATAGCGAAAACCCAGAACCGGCTGGTGATAAGGAACAACTTTCCCCAAAGAACATAGGTCGAAATACGAACAAAGTTGCCGATCAGCTGATTTGAATTATGGGAGGTCAAAAAAATGACGTGCACAGACCATGAAACTAAACAACTTTTACTATGGAGCCAATGGTGGGAAACGAAAATTTCCGACCTTCCATACAAAGTCAGTCAGCTGATCGTGAATTTTGTATGGGAGGTCGGAATTTTTTTTTCTTTTCCCACTATTGGCTCCATAGTAAAAGTTGTTTAGTTTCATGGTCTGAGCACGCCTGCAAAGTTTTCGTTACACCGTCCCTAACACCCCGTATTTGACTGCGCGGTCGGTACCCAGAAGTAGGTACTCTGAATAATGTTAGAACATATCTGCACTGCAGTATTTGCGAGGTCCATGGCTAGCCATTTTTTAGTTTCTAATCACTTTCGAAATACAAAACAACACTTCCGAAAATTTTGAAATAATCCGTATACGTAGGTACGCACGTACATACGCGCGGTGAATCTCGCGCGCGACAACCGACCGAGATTAGCCCCTTCAAGGAGCGGCCGGGCGGGTAATACCTAAACCGCGGAGTGAAACCCCCCTGCCTAGGTTTAGTGTTTTATTTGTATCTTTTACAATACTAGGCATTTGGAGCTGAAATTTTCAGGACATGTATGTCTGAACACGCACTAATTATTAATTTATTCCCACAAGTCCTAGTTTGACTTGGTTTCTTGTATTTTGAATTCAAAGTTATGACATTGTTAGATGAAACTTTAAGGTGGTTTAAGTCAGATTTTTCAAAAACGCGTGCATGCACATTCTTGAAACTTTTTATAATACTTGATATGAATAAGAAGAAACGCCTTACACCGTTTTTAGTGAGCATTAACGCTTTCTATTTTAATTACAAGGATTTCTCTTATATATCAATAATGCACGATTACTTCAAAGCGGTACATATTTTTGGTAATATTATTTTTTCACAAATTCGCACAAATTAAGAGCTATTCAAATATGTTTATCCTACAGCTGCACATTTGATGGTTTCCGAGATACGAGTTTCTTCAAAACGTTACCCCAGCAGGAAATCAAATATCTCTAAATCCGTAAGACGCACAAATTTGATTATTGGCGCACAAATATGCACAAATACAAGCTATCTGGTCATATACAATACTTCTCTCTCCAGGCTTTAGTTTAGAATCTTCCTGCTGGAAGAACGTTACCCCAGCAGGATCAGTTTTTTCCATTTTTCTCAAAAACTACAACACGCACAATTTTTTTATTTCACGCACATTTACAGAAGACCATGCACTAATTGCTACTGAATACTCAATTATCTGTAGGAGATACTTTCTTGCTGGGATTACGCACACTGTTTACCTGACGTGTAAAGAACCGCTCGCAATCTGAAGCGTTCACATATGCATGTCAGGGCAATGGCACTCTCGGCGAGTAAGCATGTTTAACTGACGTCTAAAGAACTGAACGCAATTTGCAGCGTTCACATATGCATGTGATGGCAATGGCACTCTCGGCGAGTAAGCCTGTTTAACTGACGTCTAAAGAACTGCACGCAATTTGCAGCGCTTGCGTATGCCAGTTATGGCAATGCACTGGCAATGGCACTCTCGACAAGTGCGCCTGTTTACCTAATGTCTAAAAGACCACTCGCAATCTGCAGCGTTTATGACAATGGCACTCTCGGTGACTACGCTCATAATGTTTACCTGACGTCTAAAATACCGAACCGCTCGCAATCTGCAGCGTTTTCGTTTGCCAGTCATGGCAAGTACACTACGCTTGTTTATCTGACGTTTATAAGCCCGCTCGCAACTTGCAGCGTTTACGTATTCCAGTGCTGGCAGTGGAACTTTCGGCAAGTATGCTTGCCTGTTCTGAAGTACTGACGTCTAGCTTGGTCTAGCCTAGCTTTGACATTTTTCAGTGATGACAATCGCAGTCTCGGCGAGTATGCTTGCTCATTTGCCTTAAGTTCTCAGGCATGAACCGTTATCTTTTTAAAAGTTAAAAACTTTTATTTAACTTGCAGTGTATGTAAGTATGTATGTTTGTTCGGGTCAAATCTTGCAACTCAATTTTGAAGCAGATATTCTCAATCGATTGAGCTGAAATTTTGTAAACACGTTTAACTCAGATGACAATGCATGTTAGATTGTGTGTGGTTATTCTAAATCCAATATGGCGGAATATCCAAGATGGCCGACAAGTAATCTTTGACGCACTCCTACAATATGGGTGTCAAATGAAAGGGCTTGCTGAGAACAATTTAGAAAATAATATGGCGGACATCTAAAGATGGCCTTTTAAGATAATTTACAATATGAGTGTCAGATGAAAGGGCTTGCTGAGAATTACCTATTCGAATTACAAGTTGACGTCATTCTAACTATGGTGGTAACTATGGTGGACTTCTTAAGATGGCAGAATAAAATTTTTATGCTTTTTTACAATAAGGATATCAAATGAAAGGAATTTTTCAGAATAACTCGAAAAATAAAGTGACGTTTACGTCACTCAAAATAAAACCAGATATGACAGACTAAAGGTTAGATGGCGTATTAAGTTTGTTATGTTTTCTTACTAAATGGGTGAAAAACATAGACAAATGAAAGATAAATACTAGTGTGAGGTAAATGACGTCGCTTTGCACAGATTTTTAGGGGTTGAATGGTTGTTGTGTTGGGGTTTTTAGTCTTCTGTTCATGGCACTGTCAATGAAGAAGCAACATAAAGTTCAGCAATTGCCCCGCTTGGGTACAAGAAGCTTATCGTAGAGGACGAAACTCATACCGAGTTGTCGTAAGACAGTCATGAGACCGATGCCTCGCAGATTCGCACTAGTAGTCCGTATGGACGCAGTTTCAAAGTCAATGAAGAATGTTGTAATTTTTTCCAGAGGTTACTAAAAGCAAAAATAAATTATAAGTAAAAACATTTTAAAACAAGCTTTTATTTGGGTGCGCTAAAAGTATAAAATAATCTATTTACTAAAACTTTAACTTGTAACTTTTAATGGCATTAAATCTACGTCTTCACAATTTATACGATATAAAAGCTTGTCGCGAGATTTGACCTGTGTCTAAATCAATAAATAAATTAGAAAACCAGTGTAAATGATCTTAAATAAACTTTTAAACTAAGTCACACCACACGAGTACCTACTTAAATCTCGCGACAAGCTTTTATATCGTATAAATTGTGAAGACGTAGATTTAATGCCATTAAAAGTTACAAGTTAAAGTTTTAGTAAATAGATTATTTTATACTTTTTAGCGCACCCAAATAAAAGCTTGTTTTAAAAATGTTTTTTACTTATAATTTTTCTAGTTATTGTAATAGCGCTCTCGGCGTGTATGCCTTCACTTTATGTTCTTAATATAGACTTGCTCGCACATGCAGCGTTAATGTTCTACTGTGGTGACAATATGGTACTCTTGGCGAGTAGGAACTACTTTTCAGCTGACGTTCTCAACGCCTGCTCGTACACGCAGCGTTATGTTTTACAATGTTGGTAATAACACCACAAATTATGGAATCGGCGCGCGGCGGGGCCGTGATAAGATTCTCGGCGAGCTACCGTACCTATGCCTTTTCACTTTACGTTCTAAATGCCTGTTCGCACACGCAGCATAAACGTTATTTTGGCCGATCGTACTCCCGGCGAGTTCACCAGTTTACTTAACATTTCAAACGCCTGTTTGAACATGTACAGTTCAGAAGAGCGCATCCACAATGATAGGACCTAGCAGGTCCAAAAAGCGAAATCGTAATGGATGACCGATTTCTATAATACGTGGTACTGGCGCAGCTAAATACGCGACGACTTACATACATGCCATCAAATGTCTCTTAATTCAAATGCCATCTCGGCAATTCTGATCAATCATCTGTTCTCAATTTTTACAATGCTCTTTAGTCAACTCATTAGCTTTATACCAAGCGAAAGATCCTTGAGTCACATATAAAGCTTCCTATCTCAAATATTATACGAAAACGACTTTCGCTATAGAAAAGATCTATTGTGAATCCAGCCATGTCGTGGCTAAGTAACCGAAGTCTGATATGCAAATTTTGGAACATTGCAGAATAGATCTTTTTAGAATTCTTTCACTGAAAAGAACGGCCTGAATCTCATTTAATGAGATTAAACTGCGGCCACGGCGAAGCATAAGACCATTGAGGCGTTTGGCAAGTACCAGGAGACGTGTAGTTTTTAAATTTATAAAGGACATAGATAAAGCATAGTTATTTTCTTTCTATACCCGCCAAAAGCGGTTACCCCTAGTTAACAGTGTTCTAACACTAGTGGTCAAGGTCAGCAAGATACTTATTAGCTGAAGGCCTATAAAAAAAGGGGGGGGGGGGCGTGTCATATAAAACAGTTCCGGTCTATATAACCTCCTACTGGTTGAACTTTACCCCATTCACATCTGTTTGGCATGCTTTAATGTTTTCCTGAGGCATTTTCTTGAATCTATCTGGCACAGCTGGCACGCCCTAAGCCCTCAATGGATGCGGTAGAGATTTGCTTTATTTCTGTGTAACGGTCAGCTTACTTACATGATCTGACGTCAAAGATTTTAGGACTTGGAACTTCTTGATATCAGCTCACCAAACTAATTATGGGTATTTTCTTTTTTATTTAAAACTGGTTGCGGAAACTGGTCGGAATATGTTGATACCCACAAGTTCTCGGTTGGCTGAGTCAAACCACTGCTCAGAACAAGTAGTGTTATGTATAAAACATCTCTATCATCATGATAAATGCTAGTGCTATTTCTACAGGCCTGCACAGATCAGACTCCTGTGCTGTTTCGCTTATTTAATTTGACAAATGCTATATTGACAAGATTATACTTAGCTACCTTGCTAAATATAACTTGCAGTTCTCTACAACTGTCCTAATTTGTGCCCATTCTAGGTACCGAGTTTTCACCTGTCCAGAATATATTCATAATGTAGTAATTGCAAGATTTATTGCATAGAAAGTACCTTTTTACAGAAAACTTAATATAACCGAATCTTTTCAGATTAGGTATATGGTTGTACCTATCACACATTGGCATACATAATTATTTCAGCTTGCCACCAGGCGATAACAAACACATCTCACTCTACAGGTCTCTAATAACGGTTCAAAGCATGTTGTCTCACTCTACAGGTCTCTAATAAGGTTATCGCATATAATAATTGTTTTATTTTCAGGTAAAACATTATATTTTGATTGAAAAAATAGTATAAATTATTTTTATAACTTTTAGGTAAAGTATGTTCAAATATCGAGTTCATAATTACATCACTTCAGCACACAGCTGGACATAGGCCTCCCACAGAGCACGCCACAAGGTACGATCTCCCGTTTTCACCATCCAGTCTCTACCAGCCGCTCTCTTTCTATCTTTAAGTCATCGGTCCATCTGGCAGGAGGGCGTCCAATGCTACGATTTCTAAGTCGTTGCCTCCTCTCGAGAACTCGGTTCTATGATACTATGTGTAGAAAATTGGTTCTACAACAAATGTGACCAACCCACTGCCACTTCAGTTTGCTACATTTCCAGACAAGTCTTTTGGCTGATAATCTCTTTCCGGACGTTATCCATTAGCGAGATCCTGTCGTGCGGTGCCGGCAGAGTAGAATAGCACCACCCCCTCTCTTCCCGTGGGGCTCGTAAGAAGCGACCGAGGGATAAACCCGACCCTAACAGCCAGGCCAGGGCCAACCGTATGGTGGCAGTTAATCCACCACAAAAACATTCCCAAGGAGGGTTGACGTCTGGTAGGCGGCCGGTCGTAAAATTCTGCCAAATCCTTTTGCAACACGATTTTGTGTTCAACGAAACGTGTTGCGCCGACCCCAAATAATTGGGATAAGGGCAGGAAGATGATGATGATCCATTAGCGAGTTCCCTATGGTACCGTCATTCGAATAGGCCATATTTGTAAGCTGTCAAAATCATGTTAATGTTATGACATAAGGTCTATTTTTCTTTGTTGACATGTTTCCTAGTATGGGTTTGACAGCTGTCAAATATGGCCTATTCGAATGACGGCACTATAGTGTCGTGTAGCCTTTGGGCCAGTTTGTCATGGTAATTTCAGCCTCGACGTTAGCTCTTCGTAACTGCAATGTTTGCCAAAGGTATACTTCTGAACTACTTTCAGGTCCACACTTTCAGCGGAGACTACTCGTAACTCAGAGATTACGTGCTGATTGAACATGACCTTGGTCTTTTCCAAGTTCTTCCCGAGTCTAACACGCCTCGAGGCCGTATTTAGACTACACAGATTATTTTTGCATATCCTGCAGTGATTCGGCCATTATAACTACGCCAGGCCTGGCGCACTCCGCTGCGTAGGTATAGATTTACAAGTACGTGCGGCGACACCCGCGGGGAGGTTAATCAGTGGGTTGCCGCACGCCGCTCGTTACGCACGCGCTCCCACGTTGCCGCTCTTAATTCTTTCTTTGTACTAAATTTACGTAAATTACGCGAAAATGAGAATAACAAAATACTGCATTGCTTATAATTGCTTGAATAATTCTAGTGATAAAAGTCTACTAGTCTACTATAGGGAGCTTGGGCCATAGAAGCTAGCTAGAATCTCTAAACGAAACACTAAAACGGTTCCTAGGTAGCTTGATAGGTAGGTTAAAGGTTACCATAGATTACCTACCGACCTAATAAATTAACTAACTTACCTACCTACCTACCAGTAGAAGGTTCGTAATTTTTGAATGTTTTTTTAATGTTTAGTAGGTAGGTAGCCATTACCACTACCATTCGTGTTTTGATTGTCTTTCAGTTCTTTACATAACACCTAAAACGAAGATTAGTAGGTAGGTACACTGATAAACTTCTTCGTAGGTGGTAGGTAGCTCTCGTCTACCTACATTTTCATTTCGAGTGGAACACCGAGTCGTCCAACGACCTGATGAACCCTGATGTCAGAGTTTTTGAACCTATCTGCCTTCCTCCTTTAAAATTCGAAAGTGACATCCCCACTGAGCGCGCTGACTGTGACCTTCAGGACGCGCCAGCGGCAGAAGAACTTTCGCGCGCAGCCATTCGGCTCATTTTTGCTTGCGCACGCGATGAGTAGGCTAATATAAAAGTAGGTATCCAAAGCCGGCGCGAAGGAAATTGTACTTTATTATCGCGCGTAAAGATTTATATTTGTTGAATCGCTATGGCGGAGTGCGTCTTCTGTACCTGTACTATTATAGACTTGGGTAACTCATGAGAGAGAGATAAAATAGAAACATATCCGTCCAAATTATAATATCACTCACTATCTCACTTAATTTTCAAATATATCTTCAACTCACTTAGACTACGGTTTATTTTTGATGTACAGAACGACTGAGAGATGAGTTAGAGTGAGGGAGAGCGAGCTGTCTGTTTAAGAGAGATGAACAGATGTGCAGGTCAATGCAGGATAATGTAAACAAAAATGACCTTTTTACCAATGATTTCACGTGCTAGATTACAATAAACTCAACTAAGGGTAAGTAAGTGCTAAGGGTTCGGTCGGCGACATTTCTGTTTATTTCCAAAAAAAACTTACACAAAAGAATCTAAGAAGAAATAATTTTTAAATTGTCTTTCCTTTGAGTAACAGAACAGATGCATTTCTTTTGCAAAAAGAAAGGGTTTCATTTTTGTTAGTACGTGTTTTGACTTTAACGCCAAAACAGTTTAGAAGTTTTAAATACAAATACAAATACAATCCATTTATTTCCACAAAATTGGTAGGTATCACAAATTACAAAAATCGTAGGAACATTGTAACATTAGGCAGTTGTACAAAGGAACTTGATATCAGTTAGGTACATTAGTGGAAGAAAGGTGTGGACACAGCATGGCTGGTTTTAAGTCCACCCTAAGTCAAAGAGTGAAGAAGAAGATCATTTTACATAATGGGTGAAAGTTAACATAGTAAAGACAACTTTAACATGGTAGTATAACTTCATGATAATACATCTTATTTTGTTATTACAATGAGCAAAAGTTCATATAGTAAAGGCAACTTTAACATAGAGACATTTAAGAGTTGATAAACTTTTTAAAAGTGAATAGTACCTTGAAAACTGAAAAATAACTTTGAAAATAATGTATATTTCAGTTTAGTTAGTAAACGCGATTCGTTAGATAATAAATAAATAAGTGTGCACGCCCGTGTAAATTAAAAACAATGTCAGCTGTAAGGAAACGAAGTGTCCCGTGAAATAATTTCGAGACGCAAGACACAAATGTTTTTTTTTAATTTAAATTTGTGTAAGTTCCTATGTTCCACAATTTAAAAAAAATAGTAGTCGTCGCGTGCCATCCGTATAACGCCAAAACTATTAGTGGATAGAAAATATTGATACTTCACTTTATTTAGACAATCGGCAATTTTGTCTTAAATTACTTATTAAAAAATAATTATGAGTTCTCAGTAAGAATATAGAAACAAAGTTGGTACATACTAAACAAAATATTCTCAATATAACGGACTAAAAATGCATTAAATAACATTATCTTGACTCGTCAAAGATCAAGATTGTTTAGTCCCTGTAAACAGCATCATTTGCTCTATTGTTTGAAATCCGACCTATTCCGACTAAACTCAACACAGATCAAGTGATAATAAACTAACAAACATCCGTTATTTTTTTTGCATGGACTTTAACATGCTGTGTGAACTCGCTTAGCAAAAAAACTTAACATTCAGTTGATGATATGAAACAAAAAGCTCGGGCTCTTTCACTGTGTGAAATGAGTGAGAGATATAAATGAGTGATATATATCCGGGGACACAATTGAGATATATCTCTGTTTTCATCTGAATGACACATTTTGCGCATCTCTATACTATTATGTATTCTATGACTACGCCTTCAACAAAACGGAGATGTGTGAGATATTCACCATTAATGAGAATGCCTAGTCTGTCCCACTGTAAGGTCTTGAATACATCCTCCAGCGCATTGTGAATTGTTTCGGGGATATAATGTCACCCTGTCTTACACCTCGGAGTATCTGTATGGGTCTTGATACGTCCATGGTCTTGATGTAGTTTTGTACTTGAACTGACATTATTGCCAATTAATAGGCTTCTCAGCACCTCTATCATGATGTCGCCAGTCGACCTGACACCGCTTCAAGGACTCTAGAACAGCCAAGGTTTCAATCGAGTCGAAAACTTTCTTGTACTTCACAAAAACTTTAGTACACAGCGGTTGGTTATACTCTTCTGACTTCTGTATAACTTGCCGCACAGTATGAGTGTGGTCTACAGCGCTAAAGTCTTCCGAAACCCAGCTGTTGTGGCTGGAAGGCGCCAAATCTTGATGCCAGACGGGTGGCGCGGGCAATATGGACATTTATTTGAATAACTTTTGAACTAAATTATTTAGCGCTGCGATTGTTTTACACATTTGTAGAGAAAAAAATATATTATTTTAATACATTATTAACTAGATTTGCCATTTTTTTGAGTAAGGTCAGTTTAGGATGTCATGTGCGGTTTGTGGAGGAAAGAGCTGCAGCCAAACGCTTTTCAAAAATTGCAGTCATATTCTTTACTGTCGTGTCCAGGTATTGGAAAATACCTTTGTAAAAGTTCATCTTCAATGCAGCACCTCCGTTGCTTAAACGCTTCCTTTGAATATAATCTCGGAACCATGGTACTTTTGGCATGAAAATGGGAATTTTATATGCATCTATCATGGCTGACAAAGTATCTACATCCTGTATAAACCTGCTCTCTAGCTGAGATGGTGTTAAACGGTATTTCCTTACAGGCATAACAATATCATCCGAATCGTCGAACTGACACGAAACTGGCCATAAATATGTAGATATCAAGAAATATATAGATATCAAAAAGTACTTCATATTTTTATTTACCAAATACTCTCCAATGTTCCAATCACACTGGCAATGAAAGAACGGAGAATTGATTACAATGGTAGTTAAAAGGCAGATAAATATATATAGAGTGTTCACATCTTTTGGGTTTTTTAATGCACTCACAGTGTTATCTATAAATATAAATAATAAATATCCCTGAACGAGACACACAGCGTCATCTAGCCCCAAACTAAGCAAAGCTTGTACTATGGGAACTAGACAACTGATATAATACTTATATACTTTTTTTAAGCAAAGCTTGTACTATGGGAACTAGACAACTGATATAATACTTATATACTTTATTTTTGTAAATAAATACTTATTATACATAGAAGGGCGTTTTCTAGACTAAACACAAATATTTGAAAATTACCTTTACAAATATTTGTGTCGGTGGGAATCGAACCCACGACGACCCTTGGCGTAGAAGGTAGAGGTACTATCCAGTACGCCAACGGGACAGTCAAATTAGCTGGTAGCTAGTGACGCATATTTCACATGTTTTGTGTAATTTTAGCATAAAATGTATGGTCTTTCAGGTAGCATATACCATTTATTTCATTAATTGTCAGAAACCATAGAAAACCCCCCTTTTCGTTGATTTACAATGTCCTGATATTATGTATGACACTTATCATTTTTAGTCTTCAAAACATTGTAACTAACTATACGTCACCAAATAGTACTTTTAAAATCAGATGACGAATCACAAGCTGAATAACATTGTAATGTTTACTTACAGCTATCATTTTTTGCACATACTCATACAAAATTTGACACAAAAATTGTAACAGGTACTTACAAACTGATTGTAAACATTACGTCTATGAAAAAAAATTGCGTTATTTATAATATAGTATTGTAATAAAGAAAAACGTGGTTTATGTAGTTAGAATATGATCGTAATTTTGTGATTGAATTTGCTTTTTAATAATTTTCGTTACAACAATTCTGAAAAATGATTATGCTATAAAAACAGTTATTTTACCTGCAATTGTTGTGTAGGTATGTTCTTTCATACATGAACTGACACTATGAAAGAACATTAATAGTTTTACACATTTACTAAGATCTGTAACAATTTAACAAGCTACACTTATTGCAAGAAACCATTCTAGTCAACAAACCGGAAAATAAATATGGCGCAAGTGGTAATGAACTTAGACAGGGTAGGGTAATAGAGAACACTCAATACACAAATGCGATTAATTTACAATGTGTAGATACTCAACTCGCATGTTCACATGCTCAACTCTGGATTGAATAGTGTTGACATAAGACAGTCACGAATGATTAAATTTTGCGAAATCGAAAGAACCCCGACCTCTTAAAATCATACATAATGTATGATTTCGTTATGTTTTAAGACCAGGGTATTTCACTAACGTGTTGAATTGAATTGCATTGAATTTATTTATTATCAAAATTACAATAATTCTTAAATCTAGTACATAGCCCCACAAAACCACTTTAGGGGTTTGTCTGTGGGCTTTAGGGGTTTGTCAGTGTGCTTTCTACGCTCGCGTAGCTGCTAACAAAAGAAACTGTACATAAAACAGAATTTGCACAGAGACAGAGTTTGCCAAGCTTGGTATAAAACTTCAAGATTGTATCCAAAATACTGAAATCTGATGTCGTATAAAGGTGAAGGATGTACGTAAAAATATAACTAAGCTCAACAGGGTGCCGGCAGGATACATTGCTAGATGTGATGTGTTTTGAAGATGTAAGATGCACCAAGCAGTGACTCAGTAACAGCTAAGGGGCGGAAACTGGCTAATGGGCAGATCATCAGCCCGATGTTTAAATAAAAGAATAATATTACAGATGTGTAATAAATAAATAATGGTGATGGACAGTGCTATTTAGCATGCCGCCTTGTTGAACTGTTTTTCCGTTTTGTTTTATAGGTACCTAAGTCATATTTATTTAATGCAAAATTTGTTCAATAATATACCCTGGGGGCATCAAACACCCGTAAAGCTCGAACGTCTTGGAGGGGAGGGTGGGGGTTTAGCGTCAGGCACCCTAAAGGCTGATCTGTGGGAGCCCTTATGGCAGGAGGCGTCTGAGCTAAGACTTTAGAATGTCCGACGCTACCCTGCACCCTTCAGCGTTTTCAAGCCTCCAGGGTGTCCGATGCCTCCCAGATATCCGTCGCTACACTTTACTCTCTAGACTCTAGAGAGTAAAGTGACGTAGCTCTAGAGTCACTGTAGCCTTTTGACTATGCTATACCAGTTTATCCTGAAGTGTACCTACTTATTCAATTTCGCTCAGCTAGTTCAGCCTAGGAATGACTAGTTTATCGTATCGGCCTTAGGACAAATTAGTTTAGCCTAGTCTGAACCGGTTTATCCAATCACATGTAGAATAAATTAGTTTGGCCTTGGAAAACCTAGTTTATCCTAAAATCGGGTTTGGCAGGTAACATAATACAATCAAACACCGATCATCATAGTATTAGTAGCAAACCACTTCTTCTTCTTTGAGTGGGACACCAAGTCGTTCAACGAACCATTAATGAATTTAGAACGCTAAATTCGAAGGCGATTCAAGCTAATGAAAAAAGATCAATTGTGCATGATAATTTATTTTTATTTAGTCTGCTCTGTGTCACACATGGTAATTATTATAGAAGAAAATTCTGTTGGTCATAAAGTTTAGGTAAAAATTGTTTATTCATAAGTAATAATGATATTATTGGCATTTATTAAACAAGTTAAAGAATCATGCCCACTCTGGTATGGATGTTCGTCTATTGCTTGCCTCACTACTTGCAGGCCTCGCATCAAAGCCAAAGTTAAATAATAATAAAGTCTAATTATTGCTGAACATTTTGTAACTGAAAATAGTTTAATTATGACAGGAGTTCTGAAGTTATTGAATGTTAAAGTTGGGTATCGGAAGAGACAAAAGTGCTGAAGTTTGGCTGTATAACGAGTATTTCGTTCTAAAATCGTTATCGTTAGCTATACCGAAGCAAACAGAGCAAAAATGGTTCACATCCCAGTAAAATCTTTGGTAAAAATACCTAACGGTAAAATGACCTTTAAAAATTAAGTTAGTTTCCCTGTTTTGTACAACAATTGCCGTAGCTATTCTGCATTAGAATGAGGGATATTACATATTGCTTTAATTTTCATTTTGAGGCGAGACAATTTCTTAGACCAGAAATGGGCATTCTCCTTTGATATTTCAGTTTTTGGCCAGTTGAACTTTTGATCAATTGACCATTGCTATATTAAAATTTGATATTTCGTACGTAGTTTTTTTTTAAATTTGACCGGTTGAGTTTAGATTTTCTTATATGTAACCCTGTCTACTTTGTTACAAATAATGATAAAACGTTGGATAAAACATTTTGTGCATTCATGATCATGATCATGCATGACACATTTTATACGCAACGCAACATAGGGTTACAAACACAGAGCACCAAAATGTCAGCTGCGCGAAAAAGGTTTCATTTGTCTATGGTTACAAAAGATAGAAAAAAAAGGGTTAGAAAATATCGAAAAAATATACAAAACTTTGAAAGAAAACAAAATATGTATTGGCGGGAACTGAACTCCACTCTCTTTGTTTCAAAGTCTCGTATCTGACTAAGTGAGCTATCGAGTCATACCATATGCAGTCGAAATAGCTGGTATAAATCAAATCGCATCTTATGTCATACCAATATCTGCTACTAATTTATTGCAAAGCGCCACATAGGGTAAGCCATAGACTTATAACTTATATATGTTACCGGCCAAACCCGATTTTAGGATAAACTAGTTTTTCCTAGGCCAAATTAGTTTATCCTACATGCGATTGGATAAACCGGTATAGACTAGGCTAAACCGATCCGTCCGATGGCCGATAGGAGAAACTAGTTAATCCTAGGCTGAACTAGTTGAGCCTAAAATTAATAAGTACACTTCAGGATAAACTGGTTTGGCTTAGTTAAAAATGGTTAAAGCTACAGGGCCGTAGCTCTAGATGATAAAGGGTAACGTCGGATATCCTGGAGACATCGGACACCCTGGAGACTCGAGCACCCTAGAGGGTGGGGTGTAGCATTGGACACCCTGAAGGCTCGCACGCTCTGGAGGGGCGCCCTACAGTGAGGCACTACGTACACCCTGGAGGCATCAAACACCTGTAAGGCTCAAACACCCTGGAGGGTGCGGGATAGCGTCGGACTCCCTAAAAGCTCGGACGCTGCCTGACGTGGGCTGGGCTCCCACATACCAGGGACACCTGTAATGTGACAGCTCGTGAGAGCTATCGCCAATAGCGACCTTGCAAGTGCTCGCGTCAGGGGCTACAAGGTGTCTGAGCCTTCAGGGTGTCTTGACGCTAACCCACACCCTCCAGGGTAATCGAGCCTCACAGGTGTTTGATGCCTCCACGGTGTACGATTATACCCTTTACGCTCGGTCTAGAGCTACATTACTGTAGAGCATACCTCCAGGCCGTCCAAGCCTTCAGGATGTCCGATACTACACCCCACCGTCTAGGGTGTTCGAGCCTCCAGAGTGTCCAGGGGCGTATTTAGAGATTTGGCGCCCCGGGGCACTCACTTTTCGGCGCCCTCCGGCCAGTGGTGTACTGGCGACTTTCAGAAATCAAGCAAGATTAGCCAAGTCAGTGGCGGATACAGAAAGCGCGGTGCAATTTACACATACGCGGCGTCTACCCTTGTCGATAGTAGTGTTCAAGGGCAGATCGGATCCAGAACTTTTCTGGGTTGGGGGCACAAATGTTCTGTTAAAACAGCACACGAGCACTGGCCTGTATGTATCGCGAGCGAAGCGAGAACAAATTATCAAACAATAAACGGACGTGGAACACATCATCAATAGCACGTAGGAAAGCACACATATCGCGAGCGAAGCGAGCTCGACTTTTCACGCTACAAACGGTCAAGGAGGCTAAAGACTAACCGCGACAGTTAAACAGACAGACACATACCTACATGTATTGCGAGCGAAGCGAGCTCGACTTTTCACGCTACAAACAGGAGATGAGCTGAAACACTAACCGCGGCAGAAAAACAGACAGACTAGTAAACGCGTTGCGAGCGAAGCGAGCTCGACTTTTAACACCATAAACGGGTGAGAAGCTTAAACAGTAGCCACGGCAGTAAAATAGACAGACAGCACACGTATCGCAAGCGAAGCGAGCTAGACCTTTCACGCTACAAACGACGAGGAGCAAAAACACTAGCCGCGATTTTAAAATTGGCAGACACGCTTCGCTCGCGATATTTCACGCAACATACGGGCGAGAAGCCTACGCGAGACAGCAAGAGGAATAACGGTACATACTCAAACACAGTACGAAGTTATGCAAGCTAAACGAGCTCATCATTTCACGTTTGAAGAGGAAAGAGAGGCACCACACCAGCATTATGTATTGCGAGCGAAGCTACATATTTGTCAGCTTGACGATTCTCCTAACAAGCAGTAATTTTAAGAGCAAGAGATGTACGAACAACATTGTGCTGTAGCGTGATATATCCTTTAAGAACTTGAAATTGAATTATAAATTGGTGATAGGGGCGCTAGACCAAGACCATACGTATTGCATGAGAAGCAACGGATTTTTTTACATTGAAACAGTTGCGGTGCAAGCAGCGCTATAAGGGTTTTAGGGCTCTTTGATAGTACACGTACTGCGAGCGAAGCGAGCCCGACTTATCGCGTTAAAATTAGTTAGGTGTAAGCAGCTTTGAGAGGGAAAGGCGGCGCCTGACTGCGAGAGGGCGCCAGAGCTGTGCATTTTTTTTACAGTTGCGAAGGCTAGCGCCGCCCCCCTGAGGCTTGCGCCCTGGCAACGTGCCCCACTTGCCCCTATGGTAAATACGCCCCTGAGAGTGTCCCATGTCTCCATGATGTCCGACGTTACCCTTTACCCTCTAGAGCTCCGTCACTGAAGCCTTAATCATTTTTAACTAAGCCAAACTAGTTTATCCTGAAGCGTATTTATTCACTTTAGTCTCAAGTAGTTCAGCCTAGGATTAACTAGTTTCTCCTATCGGCCATCGGACGGACCGGTTTAGCCTAGTCTACACCGGTTTATCCAATCGCATGTAGGATAAACTACTTTGGCCTAGGAAAATCTAGTTTATCCTAAAATCGGGTTTGGCCGGTAACATATATATAAACTAGCGTTTGGGTAAGCAGTACCTTGTAAATTAACTATACCTGGTAAATATCTAGTAATAACTACATTTAGCAATAAAACCGCCTCTGTGGTAATCATTTGTTTATTTTCTTTATTCACGCAGTAAAATTACTGATTTATATTGCTCTATACTATGGTGCAATTAAAACTTATACCGCTACTTTGCAAACGTGTTGTGCTCCATTGGTCGTTGTAGTATTTACATAAATGTACCTACCTTCATTCAAGTCCAAATAAATAATTTGGTATCTGAAGTAAAGCTACTCAATTAGTATTACGAGTTATGATCCATTATTTAGCCTATCTTCTGGTGGTTTGGTGCCTATGTTAATTTACATTATGTAAATTGTACAAAAATAAACTACACATTAAAGTTTGACTAGTGTTCAAGGAGTAGAAAATATCTACGTAGACATGAATTATTGAATTTAAAACATATCAGAACAAAGTAAAAAATAAAAGAGCCGGTATTATTGAGACCTTTTATACTTGCTGAATGAAGGCCAGAGGGCCACTCCCTTCCTGTCCTCACCCCACAGCCATAAAAGAGACAGTTGTAGCTCAGTACCGGAAACGTGTATAAATTTTTCGTTTAAACTTGCTGATTATTTTTAGGCATTTTGCAACGGTCATATCTTTTTTTAGAGATCTAGTCAAGAAAAGTTATCCTGCCAAAACATGTTTCGATCGGTTGCGAGTTGACAAAGGGATACGGTGACATCGTTTTTATGAAAAAAGCTGCCTATAGATTTCTCTTAATTATAATTTAATTTAATAATCGCATCATTCAGGTTTTTTCCACGATATCTAGGTACTTAATCTTCATCTTTTTCTTTGACTCTTCTACTCTGACTCATAGCGATCAAGAGTATCAATTAATGCTTGGTACGACTTGCTCATCAACTTGAATGCTCTTATCCCGTCAGCAAGCCAACCAGGATAATCTAAAAACACATAAAAAAATGTTAATTATTAGACATTTAATGTACAAGGGCATCAAACAGGTCAAAAAATAACGAGAGTGCTAACATACACACATATACAGGGTGGGCCAAAAGAAGTCATCCCATAGGATGTGCCTCCCATTTTTTTATTAGTCATTAAAATTTACTTCTGTTTTCGGAATTCAATCTTTTAAAGATTTAAAATTTATGTGATTATGTTTTTAAAAAAGACATTGGTCAAATTACCACATCCTGAGTCAAATCAAAAATGGTCTCTGAAAACCTCCCTTCTCATGTTAGAACGGCCCCCATTTTTTTTTATTAAGTCAAAATAAGTTTTGTTATCACTGAATAATCCTTCGAAGATGTGAACTTAATGCTGTAAAATAAAAAATAAAGAAAGCAGTTAGATGCCAACTCCAGACTTGATGCAAGTTGATGAAAACCAATCTACAGAATTTGGTTTTTGAACCCATTGGTCAGATCTCCAGATCTAACAACGCCAGAATTCACCCAGTGGTATTTTTGAAAGCTCAAGATTACAAATTACAGTTTATAAAACTTTCAAGTCCCTGAAGCCACCACAAACGAAAAAAAAAAACATGGTCAGGAATGTATGGAAATTAGCGTGTTTAAAGTTAAAACGTAAGGTAGAGATGGCAATTTCACTAATGTCTTTTTAGAAACATAATCACATAAATTTGGCATCTTCGAAAGATTGATTTCCGAAAACAGTAGTCGATTTTAATGTCTAATAAAAAAATGGGAGGTGATTCGCATAGGGATTACTTTTGGCCCACCTTGTATCTATCAGCGCCGATTTGATCAGGAGTAGAAGTGTTCGCCATGTCGAAACCGGCCGGAAAGATCATCATCATCATATCTATCACGCCTATATTGCGTGCGGGGTAGGCAGAGCGTAAAAGGGTGTAAAAAACAGCCATTTACACCACGTCTTTCATAAGTTTGAGAGTAGTCATTCAGAAAGTTGTGTATCACCATAGCGAGAGGCTGTCAGTCTGTCGCCTAAGATTGCAATATATCTGTTACCGGCCAAACCCGATTTTAGGATAAACTAGTTTTTCCTAGGCCAAAGTAGTTTATCCTACATGCGGTTGGATAAACCAGTATAGACTAGGCTAAACCGGTCCGTCCGATGACCGATAGGATAAACTAGTTAATCCTAGGCTGAACTAGTTCCGCCTAAAATTAATAAGTACACTTCAGGATGAACTGGTTTGGCTTAGTTAAAAATGGTTAAGACTACAGTGACGTAGCTCTAGGGGGTAAAGGGTAACGTCGGACATCCTGGAGACATCGGACACCCTGGAGACTCGAACACCCTAGAGGGTGGGGTGTAGCATTGGACACCCTGAAGGCTCGGACGCCCTGGAAGGACGCTCTACAGTGACGCACTACATACACCCTGGAGGCATCAAGCATCTGTAAGGCTCGAACACCCTAGAGGATGCAGGGTAGCAT
Organism: Phthorimaea operculella; assembly: GCA_024500475.1. Taxonomy (NCBI): domain Eukaryota; kingdom Metazoa; phylum Arthropoda; class Insecta; order Lepidoptera; family Gelechiidae; genus Phthorimaea; species Phthorimaea operculella. The sequence continues at coordinate 220,399 of JANFCV010000056.1, forward strand.
CGGACACCTTAAAAGCTGGGACGCTGCCTGCCGTGGGCTGGGCTCCCACAGACCAACGACACCTGTGATGTGACAGCTCGTGAAAGCTATCGGCGACAGCGACGTTGCAAGTGCTCGCATCAGGGCCAAAAAGGTGTCTGAGCCTTCAGGGTGTCCGACGCTTCCCGGTCAAATGAGCATCACAGGTGTTTGATGCCTCCAGGGTGTGCGATTGTACCCTTAACGCTCTATCTAGAGCTACATCACTGTAGGGCGTTCCTCCAGGGCGTCCGAGCTTTCAGGATGTCCGATGCTACACCCCACCCTCTAGGGTGTCCGATGTCTCCAGGATGTCCGACGTAACCCTCTACCCTCTACAGCTCCGTTACTGTAGCCTTAATCATTTTTAACTAAGCCAAACCAGTTTATCCTGAAGCGTATTCATTAATTTTAGGCTCAACTAGTTCAGCCTAGGATTAACTAGTTTCTCCTATCGGCCATCGGACGGACCGGTTTAGCCTAGTCTATACCGGTTTATCCAATCGCATATAGGATAAACTACTTTGGCCTAGGAAAAACTAGTTAATCCTAAAATCGGGTTTGGCCGGTAACATATCTATCAGCGCCGATTTGATCAGGAGTAGAAGTGGTCGCCATGGTCGAAACCGGCCGGAAAGATCATCATCATCATATCTATCACGCCTATATTGCGTGCGGGGTAGGCAGAGCGTAAAAGGGTGTAAAAAACAGCCACTTACACCACGTCTTTCATAAGTTTGAGAGTAGTCATTCAGAAGGTTGTGTATCACCATAGCGAGAGGCTGTCAGTCTGTCGCCTAAGATTGCAATATATATGTCGCAGTACGATGGCAAAATCAGGTTTTTGGCCAAAAACCTAGGTTTTTGGCAAAAGCCGGCATATATGGCAGAATCGTAGACTTCGTTCGGCCATCATCCTAAGCTGATCCGGGTTTTTAGCCAAAAACCTAGGATTTTGGCCAAAAAACTAGAATTTTGGCCGAAATCCTAGATTTTTTTAGTATTATGACCTTTTTTGCATTTCGGGGGAACTTCTTCTTCTTCGAGTGGTACACCAAGTCACCCAACGACCCGATGAACCCTGGTGTTAGAGTTTTTAAACCGCCAACTGCAAGGAGCAGGCCTCTGACAAGGTTGTGTAACGACTGCCGTCTAAGTGATCATAAAGAGCAATCGGGACCGACGGCTTAACGTGCCCGTGTAGTTCGGGCATACACCTCAAAAGGCAGGAGGTAGCATTGGACGTTCTGGAGGGTGGGAGGTAGCGTCAGACGCTCTGGAGGGCGTGGGTAGCGTCGGACACTCTGGAGGATGTAAGATGACGGGCGATTTTCTGGGAGTCCGACGCATGTCGTACTTCCTGGCATGACCATATGAGCTTTTAGAATATGTTGATACGGTATAAAATAGATTAGAATTCGTACTATTTTATACCACAGACCCCGTATTTTATACTACCTAGATAGTGGAAATAAGAGGGTCGTGCTAGAAAGGATACTTTCTAGCACGACCATGAAAAAAAACATAATACTCCCGTATTTTCTTATGGCATGAAATAGCTTAGAATTTATACTATTTATTACCTCTTTCTTGATATTTAGTATCACATAGGTCTTGGAGATAAGATGGTCGTGCTGGGAAGTGTGCTTCCTAGCACGACCAAATCCAAAAAAATAAACTTTTTGTTATTTACACTCGTAACATCAGAGAAGTATTGTTGTAGGTATGAAATGGTAGAAAATCTTACGTATTTAATACCGTTAAGAAAATAACAAAAAGTTTATTTTTTTGGATTTGGTCGTGCTAGGAAGCACACTTCCCAGCACGACCATCTTATCTCCAAGACCTATGTGATACTAAATATCAAGAAAGAGGTAATAAATAGTATAAATTCTAAGCTATTTCATGCCATAAGAAAATACGGGAGTATTATGTTTTTTTTCATGGTCGTGCTAGAAAGTATCCTTTCTAGCACGACCCTCTTATTTCCACTATCTAGGTAGTATAAAATACGGGGTCTGTGGTATAAAATAGTACAAATTCTAATCTATTTTATACCGTATCAACATATTCTAAAAGCTCATATGGTCATGCCAGGAAGTACGACATGTCCGACGCTACCTCCGTGTCTCCAGGGCCCCCAACGCTACCACCAATCCTCTAGAGCGTTCAGTGGTACGTCCTGCTCTTATGGTGTCTGATGCTCCCCCCTGCCCTTCAAGGAATCCGAGGCAGACCTGCTGTTCAGACTGTCTGATGTTACCCCCCGTCCTTCAGGGTGTCCATTTACGGTGTCCAAGTCTACCCTCAAAAGATCAGAGGGAGGTGCATTAAGTACCTCTCCACTCCTCGTTCCCCCGAACCACACGGGCACGGTAAGCCGTCGGTCCCGATTGCTCTTTATGATCACTTAGACGGCGGCCGTTACACAACCATGTTACAGGCCTGCTACTTGCAGTAGGTGGTTGAAAACTCTGATACCAGGGTCAATCGGCTCATTGTTCGACTTGGTGTACCACTCGAAGACGAAGAAGTTCCCCCGAAATGCAAAAAAAGCCATAATACTAAACAAATCTAGGATTTCGGCCAAAATCCTAGTTTTTTGGCCAAAAACCTGGATCAGCTTAGGACGATGGCCGAAGGAAGTCTACGATTCTGCCAAAAGCCGGCATATGGCAGAATCGTAGACTTCCTTCGGCCATCGTCCTAAGCTGATCCAGGTTTTTGGGCAAAAACCTAGGATTTTGGCCAAAAAACTAGGATTTTGGCCGAAATCCTAGATTTGTTTAGTATTATGGCTTTTTTTGCAATTCAGGGGAACTTCTTTTTCTTCGAGTGGTACACCAAGTCGCGCAACGACCCGATGAACCCTGGTGTTAGAGTTTTTAAACCGCCTACTGCAAGGAGCAGGCCTCTGACAAGGTTGTGTAACGAACGCCGTCTAAGTGATCATAAAGAGCAATCGGGACCGACGGCTTAACGTGCCCGTGTAGTTCGGGCATACACCTCGAAAGGCAGGAGGTAGCATTGGTCGTTCTGGAGGGTGGGAGGTAGCGTCAGACGCTCTGGAGGGCGTGGGTAGCGTCGGACACTCTGGAGGATGTAAGATGACGGGTGTTGGATTTTCTGGGGGTCCGACGCTACCTCCTGATCTCCAGGGCGTCCAACGCTACCACCAATCCTCTAGAGCCGAGCGTTCAGTGGTACGTCCTGCCTGCTCTTATGGTGTCTGATGCTCCCCCCTGCCCTTCAAGGAATCCGAAGCAATCCTGCTGTTCAGACTGTCTGATGTTACCCCTCGTCCTTCAGGGTGTCCAAGTCCACCCTCAAAAGATCAGAGGGAGGTGCATAAAGTACCTCTCCACTCCTCGTTCCCCCGAACCACACGGGCACGGTAAGCCGTCGGTCCCGATTGCTCTCTATGATCACTTAGACGGCGGTCGTTACACAACCATGTTAGAGGCCTGCTACTTGCAGTAGGCGGTTGAAAACTCTGAGTTAGGCGATATAGTTTGGCCATGAGGAAGAAGGGCTCTTGGGCGACTTGGTTTACCACTCGAAGACGAAGAAGTTCCCCCGAAATTCGAAAAAAGCCATAAAACTAAACAAATCTAGGATTTCGGCCAAAATCCTAGTTTTTTGGCCAAAATCCTAGGTTTTTGGCCAAAAACCTGGATCAGCTTAGGACGATGCCCGAAGGAAGTCTACGATTCTGCCATATGCCGGCTTTTGGCCAAAAACCTAGGTTTTTGGCCAAAAACCTAATTCTGCCATCGTACTGCGACATATACATCAACTTAACTCGCTTTCTACGACACCCACGGGAAATATATGGGGTGCTACTATTCGAAGCCGGCACCACACTGCAGAGTATTTAACTAATAATAAAAAATAAACTTGGACCATTACCTAAACAGTCCCCACACAATGTGTCCTAAAGACTCAACGTGGACGCTTCACAGAGAAGACGTGAGACGTGCTACGTCGCGACGCTTAAAAACTTTTCACGCACGTCTCGTTCAACGCCACGTCGACCTGTTTGGCATGGATTAAGTTAATCCGTGTTTATGTCTTACGATATCGACAGATTGTAAATAAGCGAGAAATACAAAATGACAGCCGATGTGGCGCAGTGGCTAGAATGCCTGCCTGCCACGCAGAAGGTTCCGGGTCCAATTCCCGGTGGGGTCACTCACAAAGTTGATATTTATTACTTTGTGAATTTGTTCCCAGGCTGGTTAGGACATTGCAGGCTGAACCACCTGATTGTCCTCAAGTAAGATGGTTCCGTGCTTCGGGCACGTTTAGCCGTCGTCGGTCCCGGTTGCTGTCTATGATGGCGGTCGTTACACAACCATGTCAGAGGCCTGCTACTTGCAGTAGGCGGTTAAAAAACTCTGACACCAGGGTTCATCGGGTCGTTGAACGACTCGTTGTCCCACACGAAGAGAGAGAGAGCGAGAAATATTTTATAGCGGTGTTTGTAATTTTATGGTGACATATACAACTTACCCCACAGCTGTTACAACCTACCCCATGGTGTTAAAACTCACCATGTACATATTTCCATTGTGCTTCTTCATATATATTTTTATAAGGTGTATTCGAATACTTTATCTTAAATGGCATATGTTTTAAATCTTCTTTTTGTAGCTTTTTCTTTTTGTGACTTCTTCTTGTTTTTACTTCATCCTGAAATTTGTTTTGTAAGTTCGTTGAAATATAAGTATCTCGAATACCTCGGGAATTATTTGGTTGTATCAGTACAACCAATATGCGACATTCGCTAATAACAAATAAAATAAAAATGTGCAAAAGTATTTTAGTTTTCATGCCTAGATTGGGTACTGGCGATTGAAAACGACTGGCAAACAGGATGCAAATAACAAGTTTAGTTTGTAGGCAGGTGAATAATCGAAAAATTAATTAAAAACATTTTATTTTCATTAAAATTGTCGGCATTGTAATTAATGGAATTTTAATCATTATAAAATTTCTTAGTAAAATATATTTTTGTACCAAAAGCAAAAATAATTGGATTTGATTTATGGCGGGTATCACACGTAAAATCAGTTGCTACTCTAATTTAGCGCTGCGTAATGCATGTGTTAGGAAAATGCGAATTTTCAATATATTCTCATACAAATAGAGCGGTTTCGCACTACGTCCGATCCGAACCCGTGAAAATATGGTCCGTAGTAGCCATAGAACTATTTCTACGAGTACTAAGACTTAATTATTTCGGGGACGCATACGCGGATTGCCGTGTGATGCCGGCTTAGAATAGCATCACCCTAATTCTACCTGTGGGTGTCGTAAAAAACGGCAGGGATAATTTTCCAAAGAATGGGCTGCATCGTTCCCTGTGAATGAAACATCTTGCACTGCACTCGCCAATCCGCCTTTCAAACGTGGTGAGTATGGCACTCATACTCCCAATACGGGGGAGGCCTTGGTGGGAGGCCCATGTCCAGCAGCGGACTGTTGTGGCTGTAAGGCGCAAACTACACCAAAAAGACGAAGGGCATAGGACGTAAGAATGACAGTTGACAGACAAGTAATCGCCAAATATTCTTATTCATTATACAGGCTGAATTTTCTACGACAACATTAGTTTGGAGGTCTTTGTGGTCAAAACAACCTAGGTTTTCTATTTTTCTTGTCGATTGGGACGTTTTCTATTTATTAATTAAAGTAAACGTATCGTTACATGATAAAAAAAATGTGTTTGTAATTATTTATTATTATTTATTGACTCTTATACATATATCGTCAGTGGGAGGGTCCGTCTTGGTCCAAGTTGGGCAGTCCCCGACCAATAAGGTACTGTTCCGCCCCGGTGCTGGTTTGCTCTTTTAGGGTGTAGAGAGCACCAGCCTCAACTGGACAATCGGCGCCGTTACATTGTACACCTGCGACTAACAGGCATAAAAATATCCCAAACCAACCCCGCTTATCCATGCGATTTGCAACATGCAATGTCTGTACTATGAGGACAGGCCTCCCTGACACCTGTGGAGGTTCTTCTACTGACGCATAAGATCTGCGTAAAACTGCCGTAATCGACGCCGTACTACACAGACTGAACATTGCTGTTTGTGCTTTACAAGAGACCAGACTCCCTGACCAGGGTTCCTTGCGTGAGACACATTATACATTCTACTGGAAAGGAAAGGACAGCAGCGCTGTGCGCGAGTATGGTATTGGCTTTGCCATACGCAACGACCTCTTGACATCTATAGAGGCTCCTTGCAGCATCTCGGAACGCATTATGTTGCTGCGATTAAATACGGACCATGGTAACGTATCACTGATTTCTGCTTACGCACCAACATTATCCTCAACAGATGAATCCAAAACACAGTTTTATGACCAGCTCGACCAGACTGTACGCGGGTTAAAACCATCTGACCGCTTATATATTCTGGGCGACTGTACCGCTAGGGTCGGACAGGACAACATTGCTTGGCCAGATTGTATAGGTAACCACGGTATAGGGAAGCCAAGTGAAAACGGCCAACGTTTATTAGAGCTTTATCTGCAGACTCGTATCGATCTATCGAATGCAAAATCAGCTTTACAACGCACATCACGGTACTTTGCAAATGCATACTGGACCGAGCTTTGTCAAAGCATTCAATCATGCGCTGATGTGGGAAACTTTGGTGGTGTTTACGCTGGGATTAAAAGCGGGATATATACCACAGGATATGCGCGATGCTAACATCATTACCCTATACAAAGGCAAAGGTGACCGCGGTGACTGTAACTGTTATCGTGGAATATCCCTTTTAAGTATAGTAGGTAAATTATTTGCTCGGTTAGTCTTAATAAGACTCCAGAAACTTGCTGATCGTGTATATCCCGAATCGCAATGTGGATTCCGCGCCCAATGTTCCACAACAGATATGATCTTTACACTTCGCCAACTGCAGGAAAAGTGTGGAGAGCAGAAAACACCTCTGTTTGTGGCGTTCGTCGACCTTAACAAAGCCTTCGACACCGTGAGCAGAGAAGGACTCTATACTGCACTTTTAAACATCGGGTGCCCTCCAAAACTTCTAAGCCTCGTTAAATCCTTCCACGAGGATATGAAAGGTTTTTTTTGACGGCAATACATCCGAGCCGTTCGAAATGCGTAGAGGTGTTCGCCAAGGCTGCGTGTTGGCTCCTACTCTGTTCGGTATTTTCTTCTCATTGCTTTTAAAAGTTGCATTCGGCGATGACCGACAGGGTATACACCTGCACACTAGGGCTGACGGAAAGCTGTACAATATCTCGCTTCTTAAGTCAAAGCGTAACCGCGATGACTTATTCGTCGATAGCCTTCTGTTCGCTGAAGATGCAGCCTTCGTTGCTAATTCTCAAAGTGAGCTTCAAGACATTGTTGATAAGTTTTCCCACGCGTGTTCTCCGTTCTTAATGGCCATTAATGCCAAAAAAACAGTAGTGCTAGCTCAAGGTGAAGAAACACCACGTATTTTGCTCGGTGGCGTTCCCTTGAACATAGTTGACAAATTTTGCTACTTGGGGTCGACTGTGTCGAACAATCTCACCCTTGATGCTGAGATCAATACTCGTATCGGCAAAGCGGCGACCATGTTCGGCAGGCTCAGTACAAGAGTATGGAATAATAAACACCTGACCACAAAAACCAAGATAATTGTTTACCAAACTTACGTTCTAAGCATACTCTTGTATGGAGCTGAAACCTGGACTTCGTACGCAAAACAAGAATGTCGACTCAACACATTTCATATGCGCTGCGTAAGAAACATCTTGCATATAACCTGGCAGGACCGATGTAGGACATGTGTATCGCATGGAACCTTCGCGTCTACTGCGGCGTGTCTTGCTTGGCGCCGTAGCTAACGCTTAAAGAAGAGTTGGAAGACCGATGCTACGATTCAAAGATTGTGCCAAACGGGACATGGCTGCGTTTGACATCGACCATCAAAGCTGAAGCTTGCTAAGAATAGGAATGAATGGAGAAAGTGTGTGTTTGATGGGCGTAAAGCTCACGATGATGCCTGGTTCGCTGGTCTCGCAAACAAAAGGCAAAAACGACATCTAAACATGCATGTGCCAGTCTCCAATTCCACCATTATTTGTAGAGCGTGCGGAATGTCATGCCGCTCCCGTATCGGCTTATATATCCATGAAAAATCTTGCCTCAGACACTGTAAAAATCGTCTGTCACAGATGTATGAGGCCAATAATGATGACATATATATGGGGTGAAATTTTAGTATAAAATTTCATCAGAAATCAGAAATCAGAAATATTTATTGCCAGAACTGGTTAATACAGGTGGTAAAATTAAATAGTATTAAAAGTACAATTTACAGTTCTTACCTAATCAGGCATGTAATTTTAAACATATTTTATAAATTAAATTAAATTAAGAATGTCATACATAATCTAGGAATGTCATAATATAATGTTTAATTTTATATAATCCAATTTTATCTAATATTTGTCAAAGCATTAAATTCATTCAAATCGTAAAAAACATTTTCTATTAACCATAATTTCAGTGCCCGTTTAAACTTGTTGTCGTCTAAAGATTTAATATGGCTAGGGATCCTATTATATAATCGAACTGCAGTCACAGTTGTACATTTGTCAAAAATCATATTTTTGATTGAAGATGGCAGCACAAGACGATTCTTATGTCTTACATTTCGTGAGTGCTTGTCAGATACACACATGAAAAAATGTTTATGATTGCGGACAAAAGTACATATCTCTAGAATAAATATACTTGTTAATGTCAAGAAGCCTTTATCTCTAAAAAATTTCCTTAGTGATGTGTCATCTGGCTGTCTGAATATAATGCGTAGACATCGTTTTTGCAAAATAAATGTTTTAGTCACATCGACAGAGCCGCCCCAAAATATAATGCCGTATAAAAGTAGTGGGTATACACTTCCATAGTACGCACTAACCGCTACTTCAACCGATGCCGTGTCCACAAGTACAGATAGTGCATAGCAGCGACCACTAAGTTTGTTATTAAGTTTTTCTATATGGCTCTTCCAATTCAAATGAGAATCCAATGTGACACCCAGAAAATCTGTATCACATCATATGTTACCATTGTAATTAATTTTGAGTTCTAATTTAGCTTTTTTATAATTGCCGAACTGAATTATTTTAGTTTTGGACATGTTAACGTTAAGATTTATAGTTTGAAGCCATGAAGTTAGTAAAGACAACGTGTCGTTTATCTCTTGTTCATATTGCTTTACGTCACTAAATTCATTTATAAAAAGTAGACTTGCATCATCCGCAAACATGACACACAAGTGTTTAGAGATTGCAGGTAATTCATTCGCGTAAATTAGAAACAAGAGAGGTCCTAACACGCTACCTTGAGGCACCCCGAGCAGAAGAGTTTTGAATGATGATTGAATGTCTACTACTGATTTAGATGTTGCATCAAATGTCGAAAGTTGAACCGATTGTTGTCTTTCTTCTAAATAAGATTTTATTAATTCATTTGCTACGCCGCGGATACCAAGTTGTTCAAGTTGCTTTAAAACAATGGAATGTATGACACAATCGAATGCCTTAGACATATCAAGAAAGAGACCGGTAGAGTCCTTTTTTGCATTTAAACTTGTCCATAGCTTAGTAAGATATTCATATATAGCTAATGAAGTTGAACTATTTTTACGAAACCCATATTGATTATGGTGCAATATGTTTCTATGGTCGAAGGAACTGTTGACCCTATTCATGATAACCTTCTCAAACAGTTGCACCTGAGCACACTATGTCTTTTGGTTGCAAAGATACAGCAAGTCAAAGATGGGCAATTCTTCCGCAGTGCTAAAAAAGCTGTGAAATTACAGAATTTCGATGTAACAGCTCTTGTTACATTATTTTTTTCAAAAAATCATATTATGTTGTCCGACTTGCACTTAGCCAGTTTTTAGGGTCCCATTTTTTACCCTATTGGGTAAAAAACGGGACTAAGACTTCGCTGTCTGTTCATCCATCCATCTGTCACCCGGCTGTATCTCATGCATGAATCATGATAGCTACAGAGTTGAAATTTTCGCAGATGATGCATATCAAAATCCGTTCAGTAGTTTTTTCGCGTGTATCTCATGAACCGTGATAGCAAGAGAGTTGAAATTTTCACAGGTGATGTATTTCTGTTGCCGCTATTACAAAAAATACTAAAAACCAGAATACAATAAATAGTAAGGGGGGCTCCCATACAAGAAACGTGTTTTCTTGATGGTTTTTGTAAATAATGTTTCGGAGGCTGTTACTCATGAACCGTGAAAGTTAAATCTTTTAAATTTTCACAGATGATGTATGTTTATTGCCGCTATAAAAACAAATACAAAAAAACTGGCCAAATGCGAGTTGTACTCGCGCACAAAGGATTCCGTACCATCATTTATAAAAATGACAGAAATATCATATCTGTTGCCCGACTCGCACTTGACTAGTTTTTGGTATTTGTTGTAATAGTGGTAATAGACATACATCATCTGTGAAAATTTCAACCATCTAATTATCACGGTTCACGAGAAACAGCGAAACATTATCCAGAAAAACGAGCAAAAAAATCACGTTTCTTGTATGGGAGCCCCCCTTAATATTAATTTAATTCTGGTTTTTAGTATTTGTTGTTATAGCAGCAATAGACATACATCACTCACCTCATCACCTGTAAAAGATTCAACTCTCTAGCTATCACGGTTCATGAGATACACGCGCAAAAACTTCTGAACAAATTTTGATTTGACGTTGACATTGGCAGCACAGGGTTTTCAGTGTTGCAAACTTGGGTGTTAACTACTCTCAAGGGACCTAACAATATATAACAAAATCGTAGTTACATGCGCGTTTGCAATGTTTGATGTCGATATTGACCGGGCTATAATAGAGCAATCGGTCTGAAATTGTTGGGGTCGGTTTTTTTTACCATTCTTGTACAGAGGCTTGATAATGGATATTTTAAGTCTATCAGGGAAACATCCTGTCTCCAGCATGATATTTATAATATGCACGAGGGGTTTTGTTATATAGCCAATACAAGCTTTGATAACCTGCATTGATATACCGTCAACGCCAAAACTTTTTTTGTTTTTTAAAGTTTTAATGATAGTGAGAATTTCCGATTCACTCACCGGATTCAAATAAATTGATGAAGACTCCTTGCCGTAAGATGGTGTGTACTGGTCATTGAAGTTATTTAGATTTTGTTTTATGTATAGATCATTCATATAATTGGCTATAGCTTTGGGATCAGCAACTATTCCATTTTCAGTTTCCAAGCTGTCTATTGTAGTCTTTATTTCATTAGTGTTAGTAGTATGTAGTTTTATAAGTCCCCACGTAGCTTTATTTTTATTTGTACTTTTACTTATATAATCGTTATTTACTTCTTGTTTTAAATGCCGTATAACTCTTTTTAGTAGATTTTTGTAGTTATTATAGTGTTTTTTAATTTTGTTATTTTCATCCTTTTGTTTTTGTGCTTGAAGATGTAGGAAGCGTTTATTTTTACTTGATTTGTTGATACCTCTTGTTTTCCAATTCGGCTTGACTTTATAAGTAACCTTACAGCGGTCTACGGGAAAACAAAGGTCATAAATAAGCTTAAAAAGTTCAATAAACACATTATAAGCATCATTAACATTTTTTTGTTCTAATACCTCACTAAAATTTACCTGGGAAATGTACTTGATAAATATTGGCAAATGGATATCTATTTTTCTCCTATATATTATATACCAAAACTTCTGTAAGTAGTTAAATCCTATATAGGTATAAAGTAGGTACTCACTAACCACAACAATTCTAACTTTAACTACTCTAGCCGTAGTACACTTAATTTTGGGCATCTTTAGACGACAGGTCACAGCGACAAAGAAATGCATAACCTCAAAACAAAATTGTAAAAGTTTCAATATCTCTGCAATGCAATAACCTATGACCAAAATTATCCCATAGATGCCGTTACAAATCGCAAACCTTTATTTGTACCGCATATATACCGCGTGAATAAAAGACAATCAACACTTCTACAGCATTTCCTTGTCTGGCCATTGTATATCTCCGTAAATATAGCGGTACAAATCTTCTGTAAGAAATCCCAGTAACAAAACAAGCGGTACATAACAACCAAAAAAGGATTTGGTTTCAACGAGGCACATTCCATCGAGACACATTCCCATCGAGACCTACATATAATATCATTGATCGAGACACATTCCCATCTAGGCACATTGGTACAGTCAATGGTACAGTCGCATTCAAAAATTTTGGTAGGAAATTGAAGTTAACAATGTGCCGATCGTTCCCAGAAATATCCATACTAATATTGTGATGATGGGTGATATTAAGACATAACAATAGGTCAAAATTTTGCACGTTACTATATAACAAGCTAATTTCCAGTAATTTCTTATTTCATAAAAATCCGTCCAGTTATCCCGAAGTTATTGAATTTTAAAAATCAGCTACACTTTCAGAATTTGATTTTCTGAATTAACCTATTCAGAAGTGGCACGACGTTTTTAAGTTCTATAAATTTATAAATTCACCTGACACTGGAAAATGTGTCTTAACGAATGCCATAAAATTGTATGTCATTCGTTAAGACATATTTTTATAAATTAAGACATATTTTTATAAATCCACCAGTGTCAGGTGAATTTATAAATTTATTGGGACAATAGGACACTACAGTGAGGTAGATACGTGACCTCACTGCATAGGTAGTATTAAAACGTAGCTACTGGCTAGCAAAAAAGAAAAGCGCGCATGGCTGTTTGTGTCATTCCGTTTTCTTTAGCGAAATTCTGTTCAGTCTTTGTGATTTCTGATATTTATTAGTAATAGAAGAAAGATACAAAAAAAAGGGGATTCAAATAGATAATCTACCAAAAGTAGATTGTATGTATATCTATGACTGTAGTGTATATAAAACACATGCCAGAATAATGCTTTTTTCTCGCAGCTAATAAAATAAAGTCAAGTACTTAGTAGTTAGTATGATCGTCGATAGATGGCGCTGCGCTGATTCACTTGCACAAGAAACAAATAACCATTCTCAACTAGGTAGCTTCGCATCGGCGACTTTTTTACCGCGCAACATTCAGAAGTCCTTATAGCGTAACATCCAGAATAATAGCGCATGAAAAAATAGGCCTGTGCACGCACGCGAGGTGAGGCAAAGGAGAGGTCGATAGATAACAAAAAATTTGCGTTCTAGTAGTAGTGTAGTCTGTAGTTTAAAATGCATTTGACAACTATCAAACGTCATTTCTTTTAGTTGTGTTTTGTGGTTTATTAAACTTTTTCTAAGTGCCTCCGCTGCGTGTCGCGTACCCGCAATGGGAACTCATGCGAAATTCACTCACATAATCTGTACCGCTTTGATTAAAGCGAACTTCGCACGTGGACCGGTGCGCGCGATATTTTGCCTGACGCAGCGGAGGCACTAAACGGTTTATACCTCAGGTTTCTACTGTGCGACCCTGTGCAGCAGTGAATGCGGATTTTGTCCTGCTGCGAAAGTGCATCAGCGCTATTAATCGACGATTACACTAAGTTTCTCCGTTTTTTGTCGGTTATAAATGTAGATTTTTGCATGTTGACAAACCATGCGAAAATTTTTGCAGGCCAGTATAATAGCTCTATTTTCCAATGCTGACTATGCAGTATGTATATTATTTTTGGGGTGGTTGGGGTCTACCTCCTAGCGGTCCACCCCGGGCAACGTCCTCACAATATGTGTTGGCGGCTGAAGATCCCAAAAGCGGTGGTAGGCCCTGAAAGGGGCCGCCTGGCTCGCGACCACCATCCCGCCGGAGTCCGGCGCCAAACAGCCTTGCTGTGTTCCGTCGGTGTGCGGGACTGCCAGTGCCATTGGGGGGTAGCAATGTAGTCAGTTGCGCTGCCGGAACCGGTCTTTGTCTTTAGGTGATGCTGTATCCGGTAACTCGTTTTGGAGGGTAGCGGGATCCGAGGCACGGTCTCAGCCGTTGGCCGACCGCAGTCAGTAGGGGGCCCGACTTGCGCGCTAGCCACGCGCAGAGGCTGCCCCGCCAACTGCGAAAAATCCCGGTATACTCCACCGTGCCAGTTGGCGGCTGGATGGGAGGACCCGGTGGAGTGTTATCGGGGGCTCGGGCGTCCCCGCAGTCTCCAAGCGAGTTCCCTCTCTGATCAGTTGAACCGAAAGGTACGAGTAGGGTTTCTGAGCAGCGCCTCGACTATCTTTTCTTTCCCCCACAAAAACTCTTTTAAAAACATGAAAAAGCTAAAAAAGAAGAAAAAGTTTGACCAACGGCAACACTTCCTCCCACTCAAAGTGCACCTCACGAACATCCGAGGTCTACACACAAACCTAGACCCGGTCCATCACCACCTGGAGACCGAGAAGCCGCACTTATTCTTCTTAACGGAGACGCAGATAGCAACACCGTTGGACGTGGCATACCTCAACTACCCTGGTTACACTCTTGAGCACAAGTTTAAGAAGCGTGCAGGGGTCTGTGTGTATGTTCGCGATGACGTTTGCTGTAAGCGTCTCCGTGGCTTTGAGAATTCAGGGTTTCCCGTGCTGTGGCTTTTGGTTGACACTGGAGTAGATTAAACTCTCTACGCCAGTGTTTATCGTTCGCACAGCGGAGATCAGGAGACGACTAGACTCATGGAGTACCTCTCTGAGACGGCAGATACAGCAATTCAGCGATATCCATCAGCAGAGCTTGTTTTTCTGGGGGACTTCAATGCTCACCATAAAGAGTGGCTGTTCCCATACCAGAAAACTGACCATGCTGGGCGAGAGGCGCGTAAACTAGCATTGGCGCTAGATCTCACCCAGCTGGTGGAACAAGCGACGCGAATACCAGATATCACAGACCACACACCCAATTGCCTGGACCTTCTGCTGACAACTGATCCGCACAGACATTCGGTTTCGGTCTCGGCTCCGCTGGGATCATCCGACCACTGTGTGGTGAAATCCGTGTCCATCTGCTCTCCTCCGGATTACACCCTAGGGGCACGAGGAGAGTATGGCGATACGAGTCAGCAGACTGGGACGAGATGCGTGCTTTCTTTGCTTCATACCCGTGGCGGCAAATGTGTTTCTCTTCGGAAGACCCTCATACGTCGCTGATGCGATCACAGCTGTAATCCGGCAGGGAATGGAATATTTCATTCCTTTCTCCGATATCCCGCTCGGTTATAAAGCCCAACCTTGGTTCAATGCGGACTGTGCTCGAGCTGAGGCTCGTAAACAGTCCGCTTACAAAGCTTGGGTAAAAGCTCGTGATCGAAAAGTGCGAGCGAGAAGAGTGCGAGCAAAGAAGAGAGCATATAATGCCGCCGCCAGGTATTGCAAACGGGTGCTACGAAAAGCTAGGTTCGACCATATTAGCCGTATTGGGGCAAAGCTTGCATCATACCCACCGGGTAGTAAGCAGTTCTGGTCCCTTTCGAAATCAGTCGAATCCAACTTCTGCCGTCCCTCACTACCTCCAATGCAGAAACCTGATGGGTCGCTTGCCCACACCGCGGCAGAGAAAGCAAATTTATTTGCCGATCTGTTTGCGAGCAACTCTCGTATAGACGCTGGCTCGAAATATCCACCCACCTTACCTCACTGTGATTCTTTGATGTCTGAGATCACAGTGCACAATAAAGAGGTCCGTAGAGCCCTTCGCAGTCTGGACGTGAACAAGACCAGTGGTCCTGATGGCATACCAGCAAGATTGTTGAGGTATTGTGCGCCTGAGTTGTCTCCTGTACTGACACGCTTGTACCGCCTCTCTCTCGTGTCAAAAATTGTACCAAAATCTTGGAAGCTTGCCAATGTGCAACCTGTGCCCAAGAAGGGTAGCCGTGCCGACCCTAGCAACTATCGACCGATCGCCATCACTTCCGTACTCTGTAAGGTTATGGAAAGAGTTCTGAACTGCAAACTGCTTTCGTACCTCGAAGACAATGATCTTCTCAGTGATTGTCAATATGGCTTCCGCCGAGGGCGTTCCACGGGAGATCTTCTAGTCTACGTAACGCATTGCTGGGGCGAGACCATTGAAAACCACGGCGAAGCAATAGCAGTGTCGCTGGACATTTCAAAGGCCTTCGATAGGGTGTGGCATGCGAGTCTGTTGAGCAAGCTTCCAGCGTACGGCATACCCACTGGCTTCTGTAGCTGGGTGGCTGACTTCCTGAGTGAACGGTCGATCCGAGTGGTCATAGACGGCTGCTCCTCTGACCTCAAGGCTATTGACGCCGGAGTTCCTCAGGGGTCTGTACTCTCCGCGACGCTTTTCCTGCTGCACATCAATGACCTTCTATCTTCAGGAATTGTTGGGTACGCAGATGACAGTACTGTCACCGAGAAATATCTGTCCGGCGCAGGAGCCAGTGGTGATGAAATCCAAAGATTGAGAAAGGCTATGATTGAGCGTACGAGCCTGACGTTAAGTAACGTCTCCCAGTGGGGCGATGACAATCTCGTCAGCTTCAATGCTTCAAAAACGCAGGCGTGTCTTTTCTCCGCAAAAAGGAGTCCTTTCACCTTTTCTCCTACTTTTCGGGGTACATCTGTTCCAGTGACAAACACTCTTCAACTCCTTGGCATGGAGCTGTCCTCTGACCTCAACTTCGGAACCACCATCGAGTCCAAGGCTCAAATTGCAGCTAGAAAGTTGGGCGTCCTGAATAAAGTCAAGCGGTACTTCACGCCTGAACAGCTTCTAACTCTTTATAAAGCTCAAGTCCGATCTTGCATGGAGTACTGCTGTCACCTTGTGGAATGCTCGGCTAAATACCAACTTGCTGCACTGGATTCGGTGGAACGCAGAGCCAAGAGATTAATAGGTGATAAAAAGCTGGTGGCGACCAAGCTTCACAGCCTGACTCACCGCCGCAAGGTTGCTTGCCTATCGGTCTTCTACAGATTGTACTTCGGAGAGTGTGCGCGTGAGCTGCATGAGCTCATACCACCGTCTCCTTTCTTCCATCGGACATCCAGACGCACGGCCGGCTACCATCCGTTCTTAGTTGATATACCCACATTACGCACTAAGCGCTTCAAATCATCTTTCATTATGCGCACAGCTAAAGAATGGAATTCCCTGCCTGCGTCTGTATTTCCGAGTGCATATAACCTGAATCTCTTTAAGTCTAGAGTGAATAGGCATCTTCTGGGCAAGCTCGCTCCACCGTAGATCCCATCTCTGCTCTAGGGTAAGATTGGGGTCAAGAGTAAGCCCATGATAGATAAAAAAAATAAAAAAAAAGTGTCGGCGAACAGCGATACTCGTCAGGTTTCAGCTGTAAACGTAACATGGTACTTACGCACCTACCTAATAAAACACCCCCCATACCCCCTGGTCTAAATAGAATTAAGCCTAAAACATATCCTACATCCCTTGCAATAAAATAGAATAACTAGCTATTATTTACTTATACCTACTTACATATTAAGCATTACAATGTAAAGCTCCGGCATGTTATCACACGATAAGCTTTCTCAGACACTAAATAACATCACCCAGCTAATACATAGCATACATAAGTAATAAACCATGTAAGAAAATATTTTATTGTTACGCCTCCTATGTTGATAAGTCAGATGGCTTTCCTTACAGTAATGCTTTTGAGATACTATCTACTGGCGCCATCAGCGGCCGCTTTCGGAACTAACATCTCAAAAACATACCTATGTAACAAACCATGTATATAATAAGAAAGGGGGTGTGGTCAAGTGGTCTTCCTTCTGGTATTGCTTCATAGATACTACCTTGTGCTGCTATCAGCGGTCGTTTTAGGAACTAACATCTCAAAAAACCAGATTTTTGACTAATTTTATTAAATTAGATAATTATGTAAATAGCCAAGTTACAGGCATGCGTAACCCTTAGATATTAATCATTTTTCATTATCTTTTAGAATTAAGTTGATTTATTATTGTATAATCATTTTTTGAATTTATTTCATTTTTACTACTTTTTTGTTTTGCCTTTTTTCAGTTGTTAATCGTTAGTTTACAGTAAAATCAGTAGTTTCTAATCATTTTATACGTTTTTTGGTCCTTATGACAACCTATTACTTAGTCTAGGAAGCCTAGAACCTAGTTTTTCAGGCGTTGTAAATATTTTCACTTTTTATATTTTTACGTATTATTTTAGATTCTTATCTTAGTTCTTAGTTACTAGTGCATAAAGATATATCACTAATAAATTGGACGATAGATTAAGTTTTTACCAAATTTTGTACTTTAAACTTTAATTAGAGCAATATCGCCCATATCTGGGGAACGTATCATCATACACAGCCTTAATACAACTATTCTACACATTTAGTACATAAGTTATATGACCTAGAACCTCTAGGTTCCGAAATAAACACTAAAACCTAGTTATAATTTGATGTGATATGCAAAATGTGTCCATTTATCGTCCAATAAAACGAAACCTGTATTACTTAGACTAGCTAAAACCCGCGGCTTCGCCCGCGTACTTATAGGGGAATAACAAAGATATGTGTATTGCGTTGTATGATTTGTTATACATAAATACTAACACCACGTCATCACCATTTTTACCCGTTTAATGGGGTAAATCATAAAAATATACTCCCTCTCCCTCTCCCTCTCCCTCTCCCTCTCCCTCTCCTCTCCTCTCCCTCTCCTCTCCCTCTCCTCTCTCTCCTCTCCCTCTCCCTCTCCCTCCCTCTCCTCTCCTCCCTCTCCTCTCTCCCTCTCCCTCTCCCTCTCCTCTCCCTCTCCCCTCTCCCTCTCCCCTCTCCCTCTCCCTCTCCTCTCCTCTCCTCTCCTCTCCCCTCTCCTCTCCCTCTCCCTCTCCTCTCCCTCTCCTCTCCTCTCCCTCTCCTCTCTCCCTCTCCCTCTCCTCTCCCTCTCCCTCTCCCCTCTCCCTCTCCCTCTCCCTCTCCCTCTCCCTCTCCCTCTCCTCTCCCTCTCCCTCTCCCCCTCCCTCTCCCTCTCCCTCTCCCTCTCCCTCTCCCTCTCCCTCTCCGTCTCCGTCTCCGTCTCCGTCTCCGTCTCCGTCTCCGTCTCCGTCTCCGTCTCCGTCTCCGTCTCCGTCTCCGTCTCCGTCTCCGTCTCCGTCTCCGTCTCCGTCTCCGTCTCCGTCTCCCTCACCCTTTCCCTCTTAATACAATACTTTCTTAGCCCCTCTAGGGTAAAAAATTGGAAATTACAAAAACACAACAATCGTAACTTTGAAAGTTCTTTTTAAATACGTAATTTGAAGCAAATATGTCAAAGGATTAAAAAGTTTCATAGATAATTTCATCCCTCATTTTACCCCCTTAGGGGTCGGATTTCAAAAATTCCAACATTATGGATATCTACGTTGCTAAAGGAATACAAATGCCAAATTTCACGCTTCTAGCTCTAACGGTTTGGTTTTTATGACAATGCGTAATTTTCATCCCCTATGACAACCCATCGGGGGATGAATTTTGAATACTCCTAAATCAAAATAATATCAAATTTTTATTAAAAATATGGGTGTCATATTTCAAACCTGTTGCTTCAAGGGTGCGGCCCGCGCGTAAATACAATACTTTCATCCCCTTTCTTACCCCTTCAGGGATTTAAAAGTGGAAAATGCTAAAACATGTCATTCATTTTTTTGAGTACTTTCTAAACACGAAATTTGAAGCAAATATATCAAAGGAATAAAAATGTTCATACAAACTTTCATCCCCGATTTTACCCCCTTAGGGGTTGATTTTCAAAAAACCCTTTCTTAGTAGATGCCTACATTGCTTAAGGAATACACATGCCAAACACGCTTCTAGCTCCAAGGGTTTAGTTTTTATGACAATGCGTTATTTTCATCCCCTATGTCAACCCATCGGGGGATGACTTTTGAATACTCTTAAATCAAAATAATTATCAACTGTTTATTAAAAATAAGGGTGCCAAATTTAGAAACTGTTGCTTCAAAGGTGCGGCCTGCGCGTAAATATAATTATTTCATCCCCTTTCTTACCCCCTCAGGGGCTTAAAATTTATAAATGCTATAACACGTCAATCATTATTTTTAAAGTTCATCCTAAATACCAGTGGCGAAGGGTCCATACATGCCGATTCCCACCGGCTTCCCTTGCAAAAAATTACAAATCCATACCTTCAATAATTTACTTTCATTTAGTTTTTTTTTGTGCTCCGGCCTACCTTCGTTAAAATCTCACCCTTCGCCACTGCTAAATACGAAATTTGAAGCGAATTTATCACGGGAATAAAAAATTTCATACAAACTTTCATCCCCCGTTTTACCCCCTTAGGGGTTGAATTTCGAAAAATCCTTTCTTAGTGGATATCTACGTTGCTTAATGAATACACATGCCAAATTTCACGCTTCTAGCTCCAAGGGTTTGGTTTTTACGACAATGCGTAATTTTCATCCCCTATGTCAACCCATCGGGGGATGAATTTTGAATACTCCTAAATCAAAATAATATCAACTGTTTATTAAAAATAAGGGTGCGAAATTTCAAAACTGTAGCTTCAAAGGTGCGGCCTGTGCGTAAATATAATACTTTCATCCCCTTTCTTACCCCCTCAGGGGTTTAAAATTGGAAAATGCTAAAACACGTCATTCATTATTATTAAAGTTCTTCCTAAATACGAAATTTGAAGCAGTTATATCGAAGGAATAAAAAGTTTCATACAAACTTTCATCCCCCATTTTACCCCCTTAGGGGTTGAATTTCGTAAAATCCTTCCTTAGCGGATGCCTACATTATAGTGGCTATCTGCATGCCAAATTACAGCCGGATCGGTCCAGTAGTTTAGGCTGTGCGTTGATGACAGTCAGACTTCTTGAGTTTTATATATTAAGATGTTTAAGATTTTTTACCTTGATACCTAATGTTATTATGTACCTACTTATGTAAAGGTTTTTCATTGAAGATTATTTTGATATACGGTAAAACGTTGAACAATGGCAAGTTCGTAGAGAAAATTGGTTGCAATTTTATTTCGAAATTGGGGGCGGGGCGCGGTTCTCTTTAAAGTAAGACTCGTTAGTATATAAGGAAATTGGAATTTTCAAACGACAAGTTTAGTTAAGTTTTACAAGTTTACACGGTTCTAAGAAGAAAATTCCAGTTTCCAGCTAGACGTGGGAGTTCAAGAGGAAAGCGGCTAATCCAGTATCTTGCCATTGTCTGCGTTGCGCCAACCAAACTGAAAAAAGAAGAAGTTTTATTTTACAACTAAATAGAATCCTCTGAATTCGCGTAAAAGTTACCCCTCGAAAAAGTGACCGCTGCGGGCCGGTTTGTCTCACCCGTGTTGCGTGCTGGCACCTTCTGTGCTAGACATAAAAATCACACAATAGTTATTTAAATAGTTTCTATACTTGTGCTACGGTACTGACCACTGAACTGGCACCGTTTGTGCTACTTACCTGTGTATCACCTGGAGTGCGTTTACCTAAGATTTGGGACTTAGGACCTAGGTCTTGGGTAGTGTTAGTGCAGTTGGTACCAGGTCGTTGGAGCTTGACGAGCTGCAGTATGCAGATATTATAGTATCTCAATAAACGCATAAGTTTATCCTGACACTGGCAAGTATGTCGCAATGAATGCCACCATAGAATTTAAAAAATAGAGTGCCACTTCAGAGTAAACACAAGTTTTAAAAGTGTGGCTGACTTTTAAACTTCAATAACTTTGGAAATACGGGACGGATTTTGATGAAATAACAAATTAAGTAATCAGAAATCACGGGAGATTAGAATATTTGCAAAATAATGACCCATTGTCATTTCTAGTTTATTTTAATTCGGTCTTTTAAAATGGAAATTGTAGTATTTGTATTGTTAATCCGGTTGCGTATAATCGACAACCCCAGACAGAAGACCATGGTCCATGGCGCAAAAAAATTTGGAGTGCAGACACCACCCCATCTTATGTGAGGCGGTGCAAAGAAGTCATTCTACCTGTAGTGTGAACTGATAGTAGGCTGAAACGTATTGTCCATTTCATCTGCCGTAGATCGTGCATGCATCTATCACTTCAAAACTTAGCGATGTATTTTGATGTTTGGAATGGTGACAGACAAATATCTTGATAATTATTTTTATATATAGTACTAGCTGGTGCCCGCGACTTCGTCTCGCCAAGGGATGCTTGTGTGCCAACAGGCCCTCCAGAGCTGATAAAAGTTATATCATCACTTGTCTATCATTGATATTGATCAAGACATTTGTCTAGTAAATCAAAAATATATACATACGGTTACATTTAATTAAGTACCAATCTCTTGAGGGTGTAATCTACTCACAAAACTGAACAACTTTTGTTTGAAACTTTTCTTCGAAATATGAAAAAAAAATTACCCATACTAAGTGACACACTTTTTCAGCATTTTTGTATGGGAGGTCCAAATATTTTTTTTCATATTTCGAAGAAAAGTTTCAAGCAAAAGTTGTTCAGTTTCGTGAGTAGATCACACCCTCAAGAGATTTGTACTTAATTAAATGTAACCCTGTATAGTACTAGCTGGTGCCCGCGACTTCGTCTCGCCAAGGGATGCTTGTGTGCCAACAGGCCCTCCAGAGCTGATAAAAGTTACTTATATCATCACTTGTCTATCATTTATATTGATCAAGACACTTGTCTAGTAAATCAAAAATATATATAGTACTAGCTGGTGCCCGCGAACTTCGTCTCGCCAAGGGATGTGTCCCTGTGTGCCAATACAAGCGACAACTATTTCGTATTTATTATAGCTTTGCCATGCTCTTTGTGTTCCTCGTCAGGTAGGTAGGCAGACAGGCCATCACTTATTTATCTACCTATCAAAAATGTAGATCAAGACATTTGTCTGCCATCATTTCAAACATCATAATTCATCGCTTA
Organism: Phthorimaea operculella; assembly: GCA_024500475.1. NCBI lineage: Eukaryota > Metazoa > Arthropoda > Insecta > Lepidoptera > Gelechiidae > Phthorimaea > Phthorimaea operculella. The sequence continues at coordinate 243,304 of JANFCV010000056.1, forward strand.
GTTTTTGAGCGATGGATTCAGTTTATGGCGGGGCCCACAGCGCAGCGCTAACGCATGCGTTTGTCAGATGCACACCAATTTCAAATTGTTGGTTGGTTTGTTGTCGGGTATACGCAACTGGATTGACAAAATCATAAAAATTGGTAGTTTAATATTTGCAACTGCCTGCGACGCAGAAGGTTCCGGCCGGGTTCTATTCTAGGTTTCACATTCTAGGTTCACTCACAACGCAAAGTTGATTTTTTATTCGCTGTCCCAGACTGGTTAGGACATTGTATTCTGGTTTCATGCTTCGGAGTGAACGTCAGCCTGTCGGTCCCGGTTGCTGTCTATTATTAGACGGCGGGCGTTACACAACCATGTCAGAGGACTGCCTCTGAATGGAGTTGGCGGTTTAAAAACTCACCTGGGTTCATCGGGTCGTCTGTCCGTCCATCCGTCTATCACAAGGGTGCTTTATGTCATAAACCGTGATAGTCAGAGAGTTGAAATTTTCAATTAAGTCATATTTCTGTTTCGGCTATAACAACAAATACTAAACATTGAAATAAAATGAAATATAAGGTGGGCTGCCATACAAATATTTATTAAATACCTTTCCCGCAGTAAAAAGTAACGTAGGAGTTAACCAGGGCTAGAAGCTACAGATTACAAAATGCTTCATCAAATTAGTTTTACTCCTATTCGGAGATTATCGCGTACAAACGAAAAATCCGCAAGAATTCAAAAATAGATGCCGCTGCACGTTTTCTAAATCGCGCTAACGTTTTGTTTTCTGAGAATTATAAAGGGGTTGTTTGGCGAGAATTCAAAAATAGATGTCGCTGCAGGTTTTTTAAAACGCGCTAACGTTTTGTTTTTTGAAAACCATAAAGGCGTTGCTTTGCACCTACATTTTACAGTTTTGTTTATAAGTTATAGATTATAGAAAATAGATAAACATATTTAAAAAAGATCCTATTAAATTCACTGCAAATATTTTAGGTTCAAATCAAACGAAATATAAGCATGTACTAGGCAAATTCTCAAAAAAATCTACACGCTAGTTTTCGAGAAAACTGCATTAAACTAAAAAAAAACGAAACGCAAAAAGTGCACCCTGTTTGTCCTAGAAACACACACTTCGATGAATTTAAATTACGCGCCAAACGCGCCGTGCTGTGATTGGTTGGTTGTTAGTGTGCGTGCCGTGTAAGTGAATCATGTTTACATGGCGGAACGTCAGTCGGGTCAGTCAAAGGGTGTTCACATAATTAATTAAAAAGTTAGTTTGAAAATGAAAAAAAAAATCTAGCGTGTAGATTTTTTTTAAATGCCTTAGATGTTTTTCTTATACATATTTACGCATGCCCTTAAAATATTTGCCGTGAATTTAATAGGACCTTATATGGGTAAAAATATTAAATTACTGGGTTATTTTTTAATCAGTGCGCAAACTTTGCACTCGTGATTATGATCAATTTTTACTACGGGACCACCTGCGAATTCGCAAAAAAAATTTGGATGTTCCATAGGAACATACCTACATACCTACCTATTAGATTTCTCAGATGGCCCCATAGCAAAAGTTGATCAGAATCACGAGTAGAAATATCCTGCAAATTTTGCGCACTGACTAAAAAATAACCCCGTATAATATAATTTAATAATCGCATCAATCAGGTTTTTTCCACGATCTACTTAATCTTCATCTTCTTCTTGCTTCTTCTTCTGTGGGTAAAGCATTGCCTGAAGGGTATCAATATAATCAATATATATACGGATTTGTTTTCTCGCCTTATCAATCATACTGTCAAAACCTAAAACACATAAAATTTATTTAATTATTAGACATTTTATTGCTATAAGGGCATCAAACAGGTAAAAAAATAACGAGAGTGCTAACATACATACATATATCACGCCTATATCCCTTGTGGGTTAGGCAGAGCGTAAATGGGCGTAAAAATGGCCATTTAAACATGTCCGTCAGGATGGCGGGTGATGTTGGTATAATCATTATATATACCTACTTATAAACTAGCTTTATAACATTGTAATCTTCTGAATTTTTTTACGTGAAATTGTGATCCGTGTGTACGATATCGACAGATTGTAAATTAGTGAGAAATATTATAATCTAGCGGTGTTTGTAATTTAACGGTGACATATAGGGTCATATTAAATTCACTGCAAATATTTTCAGGGTATGTTCTACTCGTGAAACTGAACAACTTTTTCAGTAACTTTTTCAGAAATATGAAAAAACAAATTTGGGCCTCTCATACAAACTGACACATGTTTTGTACTTTTTTGTATGGGAGGTCCAGAATATTTTTTCATATTTCGGAAAAATGTTACTAAGAAAAGTTGTTCAGTTTCACGAGTAGAACATACCCTAAAAATATTTGTAGTGAATTTAATAGGACCTTATATACAACTTACCCCACTGCTGTTACAATACAACCTACCACTCGGTGATAAAACTTACTTGATTCATCTTCCAAATATTCTTTAGGTAGCTTCTTATTTTTGTGAGTTCTTCTTGTTTTTACTTCATCCTGTAAATTGTATTGTAAGTTCGTTGAAAGATGAGCATCTCGAATACCTTGGGAATTATTGGGTTGTATCAGTACAACCAATATGCGACATTCGCAAAAAACAAATAAAATAAAAAATAGCAAAAGTATTTTAGATTTCATGTCTAGATTGGGTACCTACTGGCGATTGAAAAAAACTGGCAAACAGGATGCAAATAACAAGTTTAGTTTGTAGGCAGGTAAATAATCGAAAAATTAATTAAAAACATTTTATTTTCATTAAAATTGTCGGCATTGTAATTAATGGAATTTTAATCATTATAAAATTTCTTGGTAAAATATATTTTTGTACCAAAAGCAAAAATAATTGGATTTGATTTATGGCGGGTATCACACGTAAAATCAGTTGCTACCTTGTTGCTACGCTAATTTAGTGTTACGTAACGTGTTAAGAAAATGCGAATCTTCAATTTATTCCCATACAAATAAAGCGGTTTCGCACTACGTCCGATCCCAAATAATAAACCAAACTATGTTATCACGACCTAATTTATTTCCTAAATTGTTTAGGGATTTGAAATTATGCTATTTTTATTCATAAAGCTAGCTGACCTTCTGCAAATTGACGGTAGGTTAGGTACCATGGTAAGGATAAGTAGGTACGAGTATAATATACGATGATATTAAGGATAAGTACCTATGTACGTAGCCGAAAAATAAAACAAATTGTTCAATTAAAAGTACCTAATTTATTTATCCTAATAAATCGAAACACTTACAAATATTATATCGTAGAGACCTATCTAATACAGGGCGGCGCTCTTAATACCGAGAAAGTTGCTTCAATGTTGAAAATACATCTTTTAAAGAGCAAAGTACATATACTGGTTTTCCATACAACTATTATGAAAAACCAGGACATGTCGACCTGTCGTTTTCACGTTAAATTCGGTTTTTGTGAACAACACTGCTATGGCAACAAGCTCGTTATTATTTAACTTACAACGCCCCGTATATCACATACAATTGTTGTATTGAGACATCGCAGTAAAAACTGACAAATACACATGACAATGTATTGACAACGTATCCTAGGCACAGAATATACAACGTGTTACAAAACAACAAATAAAGCCGATAGGAAGTCAAAGTAGGCACTCATGAAACTGAACAACTTTCCCAATGAAATATGGGTCGAAATATGAAAAGAATTGACCTCCCATACAAATTGACCCGGTTAGCTGGTACAGTTTGTATGAGAGGTCAATTTTTTTTCATATTTCGGTCATTGTTGGGAAAGTTGTTCAAATTCATGAGTTCCAAAACCTCCTTTCGGCTGTATTTGTTGTTTTGTAACATCCAGTATAATAGTACTAGCCCTAGGGGCCCGACTGGGCTGGATCGACATGCAAAGTACACAAAACGACCAGAATGGGAAACTTTTTATGGATTCTCAAGTGTCATACAGGGAGTAACAGAAAGGGTATAACAAGTCAAACGGAGGTCAAGCTACTCATGAAACTGAACAACTTTCCCCATGGAACATGGGTCGAAATATGAAAAAAAAATTTTGGTCTCCCATACAAAATTGCCGATCAGCTGATTGATATACTTTGGGAGGTCGAATTTTTTTTTTCATATTTCGACCCATGTTCCATAGCGAAAGTTGTTCAGTTTCATGAGTACCTTGACCTCCTTTCGGCTTGTTATACCCTTTCTGTTACTCCCGGTAGAGGGAGCTAAACTCAGTTGTAATAACGTTTCTTTACACGGAAAGTCTGTACCACTTTATAAATTGCTCTTATTTGTGTTTATTCAATTGTTCTACATTTTCTTATTGATTTTCTGTTCACTAACATAAATGACACTTAATAGCATGGTTGCCACCAGCCATATTGGATTTTGCTGGTTGGTTGGTACAACGTCAAACTACGCCCTCTGGTGTGACATTTAGGCGCTGACTCAAAGCTATCAATACGAAGTTTCCCAATAATATTGTTTGCCAAATAAATATGAAAGGAAAGAAAGATAAACTATGCATTGACATGTTTGTAACGGTAAGAAGAAAGCTCACCTCCATCAATTTTAATGTTTTCAAGAAAAAAAAAACATTTATATTCTAAAATAGTTTGAATGGAGACAACTTACAGCTGTCGTCAATAAAGTAACGTATATTATAGTACATACATAGCCTATCTATTACTACTCACTCCAAATACATTCAATCGCAAAATATCCAAATTAGCAAAATGTCTGATTTATCTTTTTATATTTCACACAGTATGACTTTTTTATAACACGATGGACATTTTGCGAAGTAGACATTTTGCGCCCGGACCTTTTAATGTCCTAAACTCCGTCATCACATCAAATTAAAATATAACACCTTTTTAGCACTCACGCATTAATAATTTCATACAATTTGTTTTATATAGGCGTTGGTTACTTTATTTGAGAGGATTATATAACTTTTCATACTTAGTAAAATTTTACAGTATGAAAGTGGTTCGTTTAATATACTTTGAGGATGTTGATAGTCATATCATATCAACATAGAATTTATTATTAAAATATTAAGTATTTATTATGTCAAAAAAATGTAAATCATATGATCAACTTTACAAATTAGACCCAAAATAGTGGTTAAGTCGTTCGTCGACTGAGAGTTCCAAATGATATGAATGAATCATAGTCTTCCTGCCCTTACCCTGAATCGTTGGGGTCGGCGCTACATGTTTTGTTAGAGCACGAAAATGAAGCAGTGGTCAATTAGATCATGATCTTCATCTTCTTCAAGTGACATCCTTCTATCGATGTCATCATATCACCCGTTGTGAATCAAAATATTGGTGACCAACGATGGTATTAAGGGCCAATCACAATATATTAGTAATCGATCACATTAGTGACCAATCGCATAATTTGTGAAATTGTGACCAATCACAAAATTAGTAACCGATCACAAAATTCGTGACGAATTAGAAACGTGGGGTCCACGATTCTGACGACACTTTGAAATATTCTCTAAACTAACGGCCGACTGGTAGAACGCTCTTCCATACAGGTTTGTATAGTTTTCATTATTATACAGGGTGTCCCGGTTATAGAGGTCCAAAGACAAAATCTAGACTCTGGACGTTCTAAGCTACCATTATAGCAAAATAAAAATGTTTTAATATTAGATAAAAAGGACGTCGCATACTAATTTTCGTGCCTGATAAAGCATTTTGTATGGGGGTTCCAATTATTTTTTTTTCAAATTTTTTTTGCAGGGACTTTTGATTTTTTTCTATGGACAGTGGTCAGTGGTGGTATAGTGATAACCGGGACACCCTGTGCGTATTATCTCGGAAACCAGCGCCTCGTTAATGTCAGCACCTCAGCAGAAGTGTACTAGTGAACAATGTTGTAATGGCGTCCTATAGCGCCATCTTGCGTCCCTCGATGGAGATCTCGACGGCGCGGCGCGAGCCGGACTTGAGCCGCTTCTGGTCCAGGAAACGCTTCATCTGCTTCTCGTACCTGCACATATAGATCATCATCATTATCTGCCTGCCCTTATTCCAATTTATTTGGGGTCGGCGCAACATGTCTTTTTCTTCCATTCATCTCTATCACAGTCAAATCCTCACTTACGCCTTTATTTTTCATATCGTCTTTTAAATACAATCACAAAACCTCTCGAGGCACTCGATCACATGCTTTTTCGAAATCAACGAACACCACGTGCAAGTTTTTTTGGGCACTTCTGTATTATTCGCACGGTTGGCGAAGTACAAAAATGACAACCTGCACATTTAGATAACAAGATTTATTTTCCAAATTAGATATCGTTCGCTACGCCTATTTAAATGCATAACAATAGCATTTTAAGTTGTCATTTGGCGACGAATGGCCGTCTCAACTACAATTACGTTACTTGCGAAATTATTCGCCATTAATATTCACTTTATTCCAATAATAATTATGTCAAAATAATTGGTGGGTAGGTGAGAGCAGTGCAATGTATTACCTATTCATCTTTTTCTTCTGCTGTCGGCTCATGTCGACATCACAAGTGCTCTTGGGTCGCACCACGTAGTCTTTATTAGAGGGCAGCGGGACCCGCGCGCGCGCCACCCAGCCGGGGTCGCCGGGGCGGAGCGGTCTGGAGGGGACAAATACGCAAATTAACCAAGAATATTATTATAAGTTTTTAGGTTTTCACGGTTGTTCACAACACTAAAATTATTGTTTAAAACAGGATTATATCGGGATCGACAAAAATATTATCACGGTAATAGTGCAAGTTTTACAAAACAATAAAACTTGTATTATGGTGCAGATATAGATGCACCGTATCTATTGGAGAGTGCATCATTACTTATCTTTGAATTTCCTTAGATTTCCTGCCATTTTAGCTCCATTTCCGGTAGCTAGCTGGTCCAATAGCGCCCTCTACCGGAAACCATCTGTCACAGGAGAATGGCGGCGGGGTCGCCGCCATATTGCCTTCATAGAAGTCTCTCACCAGGAGCCCTTATCGGATACGGTGCATCTATATCTGCACCATAATACAAGTTTTATTGTTTTGTAAAACTTGCACTATTATAGGCAGTGATATAGATGCACCGTATCTATTGAGAGACGTGTTTCTAACTCCTGGTGACAGCTAACGACGCTATGTGATGGATAAAGTACCTGTATTTAAAATGTGATGTTAAATGACATCATATTTCATCTTATTAGTGAAAAGTAAATGAATGAATGAATGACATGTATTAACCCAGCCGATAACACGATACACAATATTTTAGGCATGTGTGTGTATTGTAAATAACATAACGAAACAGTTAGGATAAGTCCGAAATCCCACCAAAAACATTTACTTGTAAAAAGAACCAAGTCTCGCCTCTCAGTTCATCTATTGTAAAAAGTTGTGAGATCCATGTGATGCCAAGTCGGTTATTGATTTATTCAAGGATTACTTCAGGGAACTTTCATCTTAAGCTATTGCGTAATTAGGTAACAGACATCATCTTACAGTAACTATATCGATATTTAAAATCTTTTATATTTACAATAACTAGAATGACCCGGCCATCGCACTAGATCATCCTATCTCACAAGCAAATAGTGTGCGATTGCCAAGTCATTCTAGTTATTGTAAATATAAAAGTTTTTAAATATCGATATAGTTACTGTAAGATGATGCCTGTTACCTAATTACGCAATAGCTTAAGATGAAAGTTCCCTGAAGTAATCCTTGAATAAATCAATAACCGACTTGGCATCACATGGATCTCACAACTTTTTACAATAGATGAACTGAGAGGCGAGACTTGGTTCTTTTTACAAGTAAATGTTTTTGGTGGGATCTCATTTCTTTTTGTAGATAGTCTTCCTCTTTCTCTTATCTGGAACTACTTCTTGAGCCTCAGCTACAGATTTCCTCAAAGCTCATCCGCAAAGTTAACTTTGTAATCCTATACATTTGTATGGAAATACAAAGTTAGTTATGCGGTTGCAACCGAATTTTCAGAATGTTATAGTTTTTCCTTTATTCATACACTAAATACAAGGTGTATTCTAAGTTTCAAGCTCCTCAGTCTGCTAGAAGTACCTTAGAATTTTGATGATCGGTCAGTCAGTCAGGCAGAAAATTAAGAAACTTTGACTAACTATAACTTCTAAACTACTAGTCCAAATTAAATGAAATTTGAAATGTATCGTGTCTATGCAGTGCTTGATAAGATATTTTAAAATGAGGGTTCTAAACTTATCGACAAGGGAGTTATGGGGGGGTCAAAAATGGCCTGAACTGGTTCGAGAAAAGGATGGTACGGCCGTGCCGCTTTCAGCTCGACTTGGTGGGGGCACTGCCGTGCCCCCAGATATGCTCAACTAACTACTAATTAATTTAACTATTAATGAAAGTTTTTAAGATTTGATTGAGATAGTTTCATCAGTGTCAAAAGACGTTCGGCTTACGTATCGCTGAAGCCCCTATTGTCAACTGGGATTACTATGCTGTATGCTATGATACAGATAACAAATATGTTCAGCGTACATTTACAATTTTACAGGCCTTTTCTAGAAAAGAAGAGCTATCATGGAACAATGTTAGATATTGTTTCACCAGATTGAAAATAGCTGTTAGACCAAAGATCACGACAAGAGTGATGTAGTTAGCGACATATCTACATGTGCGTTATGGAATATGTTCTCAAGCAAAAGTCTTGGTCACTGCGCGACAGTGCAAAATAAATGTAATGTTTTAAACAGGTATGTCGCTTAGCTCACAACGGCTCTGCGCAGTAAGGGAACCGTGTTAGGTACTTACTTATCAAAGTTACAAGATGGGTAGCTATTCCGCCCTTAGATACTGTATTCAGATTTAAGGCTAACGTACTACAGATTGATAAAATTTTCAGATATAATACTTTACTCCGGCATGTTACATACATTCGTGCAACAAGGTACCTTGCTTCAAGGTATCTTGCTTATGAATAGGGAAGTACTTACAAAAAATAATTATTATTATACGATTCTCTGGTGACTGACTTAACTTCTAAGTTATCCAGGCATACAACTCTCATGTCCTGGACTTGTAGAGACAGCCTGGTAGAGCTAGGAATTATAGAGTTCATACAACTTACAGCTCAAAAGAGAATTGACACCACTCACAATAAAAATTGTGAGATCTGGTTGGTGGTAATCAGGGTGGTCAAAACTGTACTTATTGCAACAAGCACTAGAGATATATTTCTTTATCACTATTACATTAATCCATTTAGCAGCAAATAATAATTTAAGGTATATGTAAACCCTTGGTGTAAACCCCATCGCTAAATTCTGCTACTGTGTTCATACACGAAACGATTTTTTTTTTTTTTTGTGGGTGGGTAGGTAGATACAAACTAGACAGCTTAACACTTTATATGCGGTAACTCTTCTGCAATGTAATGGCAATGGTTGACAATCAAGTCAACCTGACACTCACCTGTTGTTAAAGATAGTGGACAACCGATTGGATGATCAGTTGACAAAAATCAATTAAGTACCTTGAGAGTAGTTATAACTGGTAGAGAAGTAAAAGGTGAATGTACCTGCAATCTGCATCTATAAACATAAATATTTGTATAATTATGTAAAATGTATAAAAAATAAATAAAAAGAGGCTACTGGCACTGTGATTGTAAGACTGCATATCGCAGTGGCGGTGACGGCTGACTGTCTAAGCTGCTGGGTGCTGTGCTGCTACCGCTGCTGCGTATTCATGGGTGTGCTCCCCCCCCCCCCCCCGCATTTGGATTACCAGATTTTCTTGTAAGGTTATGTCTATTTCTGCTAAGGGATCAGAATTCCTTTTCTTATGCCGGAAAACTCGATCACGCTTATGGCATTTAGATTATACAGGTTCAGATGCTGACGCTGCTGATGGTAGCACAGTCGTCTTTGTAGTCTTTCTTAGCGCAAGGTCGGGTTGGAAGCCAACATCATAATATATATTATATCTCTTCCTGCAATAGTCATTCCTTTTAGGATCATCTATCTATATCTATATTTATCAGGCAGGTATGTCGGGTCAGTCCTCCGCTGTGTCAAGGCGCTTAATATGAATGAGGGGGAGGCAAGCCCAGTAGGTAATAAATAAGTAGATATTTCCTGCTTACCACCACTGTGGAAGTCTAGGCCGTCATCAATATTACGGTATTTGTAGAAATTTGATTGTGTTCGGAGAATGTGGTTACAAATCTTTTTGTCGCTCTCGGTCGCAGTTGAGCCTCTGGCGTATTAAATAATCGAGCGAGAAGAAACATTTTCTCATAAGTATTTACAGTATCATTTATTGGTATTTTTACAGCATTGGCTTGTGCTTAATTCTTTACATTCAGTTGTGCTCCTGCTAGGAGCTAGGGGTTTGAAGGTGCAAGACAGTTGCGCTGCCGTTAGTATGATAAGAGATTTCGGAACAACCAAGCTCAATATCTCTGCTGCCACCGATTTATTTTCAACCTCCATCATTATGTGCCTAGCATCATGTTCGCTGCGGCACGATCTGATAAGGAGTATCAAGGAGTGAAGAACCCACTGTGGCGGCCGCACCAGCAGGGGTTGGAGGTAACTGGTAGGCGCCTACGCAGAAGAAAAGGCCTACGAGGCCCACAGCGCACAAACCACTGCCCCAGATTCGCTCCGGGACAGCCTCCATAAAACCGGTTTCTTTGTAGATAGTAAATGTCATTGTAGGTACGTATTTAATTTGCATTTGCAAATGTATTATCTCAAGCAATGGCGAGTACCGTGATAGATCAGCGGTACCAGGATGAGCTGCCAGATTATAAGAAACAGCGGCTGTTTAGATAAGCTGTGTGCGATAGCGACAGCAGCGTATTATTATGATATACACGGCGACAAGCCGAGTACATACAGGTCAACTAGCTAAACAAAAGGGGAAAGAAAACGACCTGCGGAGATTTTATCCACTGTGACAAGGCAGCAGCGGTCAGTAGTGATAACAGTTGAGTAAAGCTTAACAGAATGGAAGAAGTGTATCTTTGTGCTTTGTTCAAATAAGGCATCTGTATTGTAATGCAAGAGCCAGTTCTCGACGCCAGGAACGACGAGATTTACCACGATATGTGCGTGTTTAACTGAGCTTCATTTCAACGTACCTTAACGACGCGCTTGCGAGTATAATTATTAGAAATACAAATGCACAATTCAAAAACATTTAGCTAGTTAGGTACCAGTGTTTTATATAGAAAGAAATACGGTGTTTTGAATAAGTAGAAAGAAATACGCCTCGAACGTATTTTCACCACATACCTACATTTGTAGGTGGAATGCAAGCAAGAATGTCAAGCAGTTTAGTTTTCGTTCTCAGTTCATCACAGCAATTATTGAAACACATGATATAATTTTAAACTGGCGGCGGTGATCTGATCATAATCAAAATTTGAATTTTTAATATTCTTAGACAGACAGAACTACTTATTACGTTGACTTAGTACCTAGAAAGGGTAGGTACGTTTTATGGAGACGGTACTTACGCCCTTTCGATACGTAACACATATCATATTCTGAGAATGTTCTACAGATCTTGCGTAAACTTGCTTTATTTATTCCACAATTCACGTCAAGAACTATAAGCGTATTTAGGGTTCAGTCGTAAAATTGTATGCAGGACAACGTAAAATTCTTTCTAATTCTGATATAGGCAGAGCTAGAATAACCGCCTTCTTCCTTCTAAACAGACAATGTTGATTTAAAGCGACGGACGCGATAGAAGCTAAGTTCTAAGTAGCAGGTTCCCTGGGCTAGTAGGAACCGGCCCTGGCTGAGCGGTCGCTCAAAAACTCCTCGACGAACGCGATGTGTGCGTTGATGAGCAAGGTCCTCTCAGAATCGAACTGATCGGAATCCGTACTGGGCAAGATTAGGTCAAGCTCAGGCTGAGGAACAGTTTGGTCTTTAGAACGTTCATATGCTGCGCGCATGAGACTTAGGTCTGTAGGTACATTGGCAAATCGAGTGTATAACTGCACGTGAGCTTGACTGTACGAGCTGATCGGAATGGCTCCAAATCAGGTAAGGTATAGGTACGCGAACGTAGCGTACGAACGATATGTATCATGTACGTCGGAAAATTTCGAAGTGATAAGCGAGGGTAGAATCACATTTGTGTAACTTTTCCTCATACGAAGTATTTAATTAGAAATTACTCACCAGGGTTGAGGCCTTTTTACCTCACATAATCCTGAGTGGCGGCGGCGGCGGCGCGGCAGCCGGGGCCGCACCGACAGCCAGCACAAAACGGACATGACCGGTCACATGGACCGACCATAAAATGCTCCGCGTGTTAAGGACACGCGAGGAACTATCACTTCACGTATTTTCTTTACTTTCTAACTTTTTTAAAGTGAGAAATTAATAATAGGCAAAACAACTTTCAAAATCTCGAAAAAAATTCGACGGTCGAGACGTCTTAACGGTAGAAAAAGTAAAGACGCTATGAAGGCAATATGGCGGCGACCCCGCCGCCATTCTCCTGTGACAGATGGTTTCCGGTAGAGGGCGCTATTGGACCAGCTAGCTACCGGAAATGGAGCTAAAATGGCAGGAAATCTAAGGAAATTCAAAGATAAGTAATGATGCACTCTCCAATAGATACGGTGCATCTATATCACTGCCTATAATAATCCTGTTTTAAACAATAAGAATATTATTGTCAGCCGATGTGAAGGTTCCGGGTTCAATTCCCGGTGGGGTCACTTACAAAGTTGATATTTGTGAGTCTCTTCCCAGTCTGGTTAGGACATTGCAGGCTGAACCACCTGATTGTCCGAAAAGAAAGATGGTTCCGTGCTTCGGATGGGCACGTTAAGCCGTCGGTCCCGGTTGCTGTCTATGATGGCGGTCGTTACACAACCATGTCAAAGGCCTGCTGCTTGCAGTAGGCGGTTGAAAAACTCTGACACCAGGGGTCATCGGGTTGTTGAATGACTCGATGTCCCATACGAAGAGAGATTACAAAGAATTTTAAATCCTGTAATTTACGATTAAAATCCGCCATCGCAATTTTAGCCAGTGTCTACCGCACTGCTGAGAACCTAACGACACCTCACATGTCAAAATCCGTTCCGTTAAGGCAGAAACCCGTAAAAACGAATTTTTATTTACATTTTATTTTTATTTTATTTTAGACACATTTACATTCATACATACTCTTGAAAAACTACATATTCATTGGGTTATAACATTTTTAGTGTTGAGAATAGCACATAAATGCGAACAGTTTAAATCATGATGATTGATAGAAAGTAAAAAGCAAGTCAATAATGGTCAAACAAAGAGGCCAATCAACTCAAAGTGGCCAAACAAATCTAAAGAGGAAAATCAAGTCAAAGTGACCAATCAGATCTAAAGTGGTCAATCAAAACTAAAATAGCCAATCTTTTCAAATGTGGCCGATCTGGTCAAAAATGGCCAATCATTTCGAAACTGGTCAATCAAGGCGAATTCTGTCAATGATAATAAATAAATAAACAATACTTAAAATATAGCTTGAGCTCTGTGACAGTCGATCAGATTCATTCATTCAAAGAAGTAAACAAAGGAAACTTACCTTGGCCATAGCATTTGCCTAAATCTGTCTGCTATCACAGGTATCAAGCTAGACTTTATAGATTATAAGACATAAGACATTCTTTACTGGTAATAATTACATTACAAGTCAAAGTAGGTATATACATCAATTCATAACAAAAATAACAATAAAGCAGGTAGCATTATTAATTAGGTATTAATAAAAAATAAATAATAAAACTATATAATTCTTAGTATCAGGATACTAATTTGTGCAAATTCTACGAATTATGATCAGTGGATCTTAAATATTATTTAATATCCACTGATCATAATTATATATATCCTGCTCAATAAGCCATTTCTTGAGGCGTAATTTAAATGCCTCTGTAGAAGGGGCGTCATTAGTTATTGTTGGGATACGGTTATACACCGCTGGGGCCATCACATGTATCAGTTTCCACATTGTATCAGGGATTTCCGCACTAGTGCCATCTTATGTTTATTACGCGTATTGTGCCTCCCTACCAAGACCAAGATATCGTTGGCACACTCTCTGCTTTTGCCGATCCTAGATTATGCAGACGTTTGCTATCCTGACGTATCCGTCGATTTCCTAAATAAGCTTGAACGTCTGCAGAATCTATGCATCAGGTTCATCTTTGGCCTGCGGAAATATGACCATGTCTCTAGCTATCGATCCCAACTTCAATGGCTAACAATACCTCGCCGGAGGGATTGCCACATTCTTTCTCTTTTGTACTCTATCCTTTCTAATCCTCACGCTCCTTTCTATTTAAAAGATCGCTTTGTATTTCATTCTTCTACCTTAGCACGTAATCTTCGTGCAAGCAGTAGCCTACTTCTTAATATACCTCCCCATAAAACTGATTTTTTTGGAAAGTCATTTACAGTGCGTGCAATAAAACTCTGGAATTCCTTGCCAGAAGGCATCAGGCGAGCGGCCTCCTTGGAGGTGTTTAAGCGGGAGATTAAGAAGCATTTTCTGACAAATAGCTGATTTTTTCCTATTCGTCCATAGTAAATATGTATTAGTTTATTATATTTTATATACAGTATGTAAAAAAAATCAACTGCAAATATTTTATGAATAACTCAACCCAACATAGGTCGAAATGAAAAATTTGGACCTCCCATACAAAATTTACCAGCCGGCTGAGTCAATTTGTATGGGAGGTCCAAATTTTTTCATATTTCCCATACAAAAGTTTTCAGTTCCATGCTGATTCAATTTATCAGTTGATCATCATATTAGTATATTTTATCTTGCTTTATAGTATGTAGTATTATGTAATTTTAATTTTATGTAGGTATATTTTATGTAAATATGTTTTGTGCACTATCCCGCTTTCTATCTTTGCATTATTCTACCCAAAGATTGCCTGGAAGAAATTGCTACCCTAGCAATAAGGCCGCCTGTGTTGTACTTTGTCTTTTCATTTATGTTACAATGTTTTATTTTGTTTCTTGTACAATAAAGCATATTTGTATTGTATTGTATTGTGTGCGTGTTGTGCTCCCCTTGTTTGGGATACATGTCTTCATTCTCTTTAGCGTATACTGCTGTTTGAAAAATAATAATGGCGGGTAGAGTAAGTATAGTGCACTTACTTGTCGTCCTGCTTGCTCCGCTTGGCGGCGGGCGCGTCGTCCTCTCTCCGTCTCGCTCCCGCGGCCTGCGCCTCGTCGCTGTAGTAGAGTATAGTGCACTTACTTGTCGTCCTGCTTGCTCCGCTTGGCGGCGGGCGCGTCGTCCTCTCTCCGTCTCGCTCCCGCACTGCGCCTCGTCGCTGTAGTAGAGTATAGTGCACTTACTTGTCGTCCTGCTTGCTCCGCTTGGCGGCGGGCGCGTCGTCCTCTCCGTCTCGCTCCCGCACTGCGCCTCGTCGCTGTAGTAGAGTATAGTGCACTTACTTGTCGTCCTGCTTGCTCCGCTTGGCGGCGGGCGCGTCGTCCTCTCTCCGTCTCGCTCCCGCACTGCGCCTCGTCGCTGTAGTAGAGTATAGTGCACTTACTTGTCGTCCTGCTTGCTCTGGCGGCGCGCGTCGTCCTGTCTCGCTTGCGCCTCGTCGCTGTAGTAGAGTATAGTGCACTTACTTGTCGTCCTGCTTGCTCCGCTTGGCGGCGGGCGCGTACTGCGCCTCGTCGCTGTAGTAGAGTATAGTGCACTTACTTGTCGTCCTGCTTGCTCCGCTTGGCGGCGGGCGCGTCGTCCTCTCTCCGTCTCGCTCCCGCGGCCTGCGCCTCGTCGCTGTAGTAGAGTATAGTGCACTTACTTGTCGTCCTGCTTGCTCCGCTTGGCGGCGGGCGCGTCGTCCTCTCTCCGTCTCGCTCCCGCACTGCGCCTCGTCGCTGTAGTAGAGTATAGTGCACTTACTTGTCGTCCTGCTTGCTCCGCTTGGCGGCGGGCGCGTCGTCCTCTCTCCGTCTCGCTCCCGCACTGCGCCTCGTCGCTGTAGTAGAGTATAGTGCACTTACTTGTCGTCCTGCTTGCTCCGCTTGGCGGCGGGCGCGTCGTCCTCTCACATACTAGCTCCCGCCGTGCGCCTCGTCGGTGTAGTAGAGTATAGTGCACTTACTTGTCGTCCTGCTTGCTCCGCTTGGCGGCGGGCGCGTCGTCCTTCTCCGTCTCGCTCCCGGCCTGCGCCTCGTCGCTGTAGTAGAGTATAGTGCACTTACTTGTCGTCCTGCTTGCTCCGCTTGGCGGCGGGCGCGTCGTCATCTCTCCGTCTCGCTCCCGCACTGCGCCTCGTCGCTGTAGTAGAGTATAGTGCACTTACTTGTCGTCCTGCTTGCTCCGCTTGGCGGCGGGCGCGTCGTCCTCTCTCCGTCTCGCTCCCGCACTGCGCCTCGTCGCTGTAGTAGAGTATAGTGCACTTACTTGTCGTCCTGCTTGCTCCGCTTGGCGGCGGGCGCGTCGTCCTCTCTCCGTCTCGCTCCCGCGGCCTGCGCCTCGTCGCGCGCCTGCCGCTCCTCGCGGGTCATCGCTGGAAAAAACATCATCATCATCATTAACTTAAGGCCGGGATTCGAGAGAAAATGCAGTAAAGCGTTACGTTCGATTCAGTTTTTGAGCCCCGTACTGTAGTTACCGAGACCTCAAAAAAATTAATGACGTATCCAAAGCAATGCTCTAGAGCTAATACTTTTTATTTTCTAGATTTGATTGATATGTATTGATTAAAAAAATCACAAAAACAGCAAAAATAAAAAACTATGTTTCAATTTTTTTGTAACATATTTACTACTATTTTCCTTTAGGTTTTTATAGTACGATATTCCTCTTTTAATTCTTAACCGCTAATACTAATAAGGTTTTAGCTGATTATCTAATTTGAATTCAACAAATCAAGTTTTTCCAAAAATTTGAACGGTCCTCGCGGTGAAACCAGCCTCCCGATGACCTCCCGCGCCGCCCGCCACCCGCATCTCACCCCCCCTCAACCCTTCTCCAGAAATCATATTTTGCTGCGTGGATCCTCGCCTTAAGAACTCCGACATGACGCGTATCTTCTTGTACGCACTACTAGGGTGCCCTGTCCCACTTCTTCCCTTCAATTATAGTTTATGTCACTTAATGCAATTTCAGAATGGGGTGTTGCTAACCTGATGAAGTTTAACCCATCGAAAACACAGGCGTGTCTTTTGTCTACTAAACGTACTCTTAACCAAACTCCGAGTTTCCGAGATGTAACCATACCGATTTCTGACCATCTCCTTGGTATCACCCTAGCAAGAGGTCGAGGATGGGTCGTGCCCCACTGCCCACTCACTGATGAGCCTGCTTGTACAATGTACATGTACTACATCATATTATGTACAGGATCATCATAATAATATTATTACAGACGATCTGGTCAAATCCGCGGGGAAATGCTGGATGCAGGCCGCTTCTAATCGGACAAGATGGAAATACTTAGCAGTGAACGACCTATGGCTAATATGGTGAAGATGATATCACAAATTAGGGAAACGGCGGCGCGCGGGGTGCCTATACAGATGGCTCACTCAGTACTAGTCACTATTATGACACTTACTGAATTTAACTGGAAATAACCGGAATCTCAGGGGCTGTCAAGGTAAGTAAGAAGCTGGTTGACACTAAGGGGCCGTCCACAAATTACGTAACGCAAAAATCACAAATTTTTGACCCTCCCCTCCCCCACGTAACGGAACCGTAACGCTTGGTCATGACCCCTCCCCCCCTCCCCTTTCCGTTACGTAAAGCTTATTTTGTAATATTTTTCAGTTAAAGTTTTGTGATAAAGCTATGAAACATTTTTTAGAAAACTAGCAATCTTTTCTACAATTAGACTGAATTTGAAACTGCGAATTTCGGCACTAGTACTGGCGACGCCTCTTCCTTCTAAGCTACTGCGGCTCAATCATTGTCTGCGAAATTATAAAAGTGTATGTATGTTTGTAGGCTAATAACGCGGGGTAATGGATCTATTTACAGGAGAGTTTTGCAACTAGTTTCCAGCAATTATTTTTTGGTTCCAGTTTGTGTTATGTAGCCAAAACGATGAAAACCTGCTACAAATAGGATATAAAACTCACGCACGATTAAGCCGCAGTAGCCCAGATGGAAGAGGCATTGTCAGTACTACTTTTGATATAGTCGAACATTCAGATTCTGCCTTCGGCAGATTTTTTTTGAATAATTTCCAAAGAATTGCGTTCCTGACACTGACACCAGAAGTGTTTTAAAAGTTTGTTATACAATTACAATTAATTTCATAATATCTGATAGGTATACAATATACTTGAAAAAATCTTTAAAAAAGCGTTACGTAACGCTTGACTCTGACCCCCCCCCCATCCCCCATAGTAACGGGACCGTAACGCTTGGTCAGAACCCCCCCCCCTCCCCCCTAAGTGCGTTACGTAATTTGTGGACGACCCCTAACGTCATATTTCTTGGTTTTAAAATTGACTCAGAATCATTTTACGTTCTTTATCAGATTATGCTGTTTTGATATTTTTATGCTATAAGATTTTGACTATAGCAACCCTGGCTAAGTAACAAGTGTCAATCGCGAAAATCCGAAATAGGGCCGAGTGAACCTTCTGTAAACTTTCTATATTGTGACGCTATCGTGTTAGTTACCTTTGAAGTCGGTGGAGAGGTTGAAGATGGGTCTTGCCCACTCGCTGATGAGCCTACCCGCTCGCTCGCGGTTCTGCTTGGTCTCCTTGGGGTGCTTGTACAGGTACATCACATTATGTACAGGTACATCACATTACCTTTGAAGTCGGTGGAGAGGTTGAAGATGGGTCTTGCCCACTCGCTGATGAGCCTACCCGCTCGCTCGCGGTTCTGCTTGGTCTCCTTGGGGTGTTTGTACAGGTACATCACATTATGTACAGGTACATCACATTATGTACAGGTACATCACATTATGTACAGGTACATCACATTATGTACAGGTACATCACATTATGTACAGGTACATCACATTATGTACAGGTACATCACATTATGTACAGATACATCACATTATGTACAGGTGCATCACATTATGTACAGATACATCACATTATGTACAGGTGCATCACATTATGTACATCACATTATGTACAGGTACATCACATTATGTACAGGTACATCACATTATGTACAGGTACATCACATTATGTACAGATACATCACATTATGTACAGGTACATCACATTATGTACAGATACATCACATTATGTACAGGCACATCACATTATGTACAGGTGCATCACATTATGTACAGGTGCATCACATTATGTACAGGTACATCACATTATGTACAGGTGCATCACATTATGTACAGGTACATCACATTATGTACAGGTGCATCACATTATGTACAGGTACATCACATTATGTACAGGTGCATCACATTATGTACAGGTGCATCACATTATGTACAGGTACATCACATTACCTTTGAAGTCGGTGGAGAGGTTGAAGATGGGTCTTGCCCACTCGCTGATGAGCCTACCCGCTCGCTCGCGGTTCTGCTTGGTCTCCTTGGGGTGCTTGTACAGGTACATCACATTATGTACAGGTGCATCACATTATGTACAGGTACATCACATTATGTACAGGTGCATCACATTATGTACAGGTGCATCACATTATGTACAGGTGCATCACATTATGTACAGGTGCATCACATTATGTACAGGTGCATCACATTATGTACAGGTGCATCACATTATGTACAGGTGCATCACATTATGTACAGGTGCATCACATTATGTACAGGTGCATCACATTATGTACAGGTGCATCACATTATGTACAGGTGCATCACATTATGTACAGGTGCATCACATTATGTACAGGTACATCACATTACCTTTGAAGTCGGTGGAGAGGTTGAAGATGGGTCTTGCCCACTCGCTGATGAGCCTACCCGCTCGCTCGCGGTTCTGCTTGGTCTCCTTGGGGTGTTTGTACAGGTACATCACCGCCTTGCCGATGCCCGACTGCTTCAGCAGAGACTTGTCTATCGACGGGAACTGCAAACAGAACACAACAAGCATAATGTATTAAAAAAAAACGACTGCGGTAATTTCAAAGTAGTATTTTGCGATAAAAGTCCGCCATCTTGAATCTATATTTTTTTAATATAGCCAGTGTCACTCGCGCTGCTGAGACAAATCTTACAACACCTCATATGTCAAAATCCGACTATCCGTTTGGGCTGTAGCCCGTGAAAAAGAATTTTCTTGTCCACATACAAACATACATAGATACTCTCGAAAAACCTAACCCTCCTTCTGAGGTAGTGGGGTAAAAAGAACACTCATCATGGTGCATGCATAAGACACGAATTTCGAAGAAAAAATATACAGTTGCTGTAATGGGTGTTACAAAATAACCAATATTGCTGAAAGGAGGTTAAGGTACCCATAATACTGAACAACTTTCAATGTGGAATATGGACAACAATATGAAAAAAAATTAAGCATTACGAATTTTTATTACATTTCCATGAAAATAAATTATTATGGGTGTTAGCTTTGTATAAATTTTGTAAACGATAGAAACATTCAATTGTGTATATTTCATATTTCAGATTTCTTGTTTCTCGCTTTTTAGAACGTGATTTCTTAGCTCAAGTCCGATCTTGCATGGAGTACTGCTGTCACCTTTGGGATGGCTCGGCTAAATACCAACTTGCTGCACTGGATTCGGTGGAACGCAGAGCCAAGAGATTAATAGGCGATAACAAACTGGTGGCGACCAAGCTTCACAGCCTGGCTCACCGCCGCAAGGTTGCTTGCCTATCGGTCTTCTACAGATTGTACTTCGGAGAGTGTGCGCGTGAGCTGCATGAGCTCATACCACCGTCTCCTTTCTTCCATCGGACATCCAGACGCACGGCCGGCTACCATCCGTTCTTAGTTGATATACCCACATTACGCACTAAGCGCTTCAAATCATCTTTCATTATGCGCACGGCTAAAGAATGGAATTCCCTGCCTGCGTCTGTATTTCCGAGTGCATATAACCTGAATCTCTTTAAGTCTAGAGTGATTAGGCATCTTCTGGGCAAGCTCGCTCCACCGTAGATCCCATCTCTGCTCTAGGGTAAGATTGGGGTCAAGAGTAAGCCCATCATAGATAAAAAAAAAAACGGGTTTTAGTTTAAGGACTTCTTTTTATCCTGTCTGTTGATTCGTGTTAACCACAAATATCGTTGCTATTCGAATACCACTTGTAGCACTCAATAAAAGGGAAAAATAAAAATAAAAACGCCTGTTTCATAGAGCTACTTCCGCCGTCCATACAATCCTCATACAAACTGTGGCCTATTCAATGGATATACATTAATCTACAGGCTACAATTGTACAGGCGGAATTCGATGTACAGACATTTACAAAATTCCATATAGACTTTACAGAGACATGCACATGAGCTTTAATTCTAAAGTCGTTTGAAGCCAAACTCCACTCACACATACAAAGAAACGCGTAGTAAACCGATTGTAGCAAAAGAATAAGATGACTAATCAAGCACGTTCCAATAATGACTAATAGTGTAATGGGTAACAAAATTTCGCACTCCGTGTTAAATGTTCGGATGGCGCATTGGTAAAGACAGTGGCCTACCAATCAGGGATGTCATGGTTCGTATCCTCATGGGTCGATTCTTTTTATTTGAACTTTTTTTCTTATTTTTATCGTAATTAAACTAAAAACACGTGTTATGTGAAATTTTCCACCTTGACCTTTCACTATATAAAATAATGATTGACCTCTGAGGATTTTTAAGCTTTCTTTAAATATTTTAAGTATTTTTATTTTTAATTTTGAAATAATGTTACTTTCACGGCTTCAAATAGCATCACTCTATTTCTACCCGAGGGTATCCAAGGGCCGAATCCAGGAAATGGGCAGCATTGTGCAGCGTTCAGCGTCATTCTATGTCGTAGTTTTTGATAAAACTAGGTTTTTGACCAAAAATCTAGGCGCTTGAGATAACAAAATTTTAACGTAAGTTTTGCCAAATTTTTTATCATAATTCTAAACCAAATCATGTTCTTAATCAAAGACTACATTATATTAATGTTTTTGGCAATAACTTTACCATATTTAATCCTAAACTACTTCAGGTTCATAATCGGAAACCTATATTGTTATAGATTTTCGATCAAAATCCTAAAACAAATTAATTTTTATGATAAAATTGAATTTTTCCTTTGTTATCTACTGGTCTTTGGTTTTTGGTCAAAAACCTGGTTTGATTAACATCGCTGCGACATATAGCATTAACTTCACCGGTTATTGTAGCAATCTGTGGTTTTGAATTTAAAGCGGTTGTATTAAGAGTGAGTATCGAGGAGCGCGCATTGTTTTGCATGTGTGTGTATAAGATGTAAACACAACGTGTAAACGATTTTAAAAGTGCATAACTTCAGCGTGCCTATATCCACTTATTACTATCACTGTACATTGGGTTGCGTAGCCGGTTAGCCAATTAACGCGCGAAACCATTTTTGTTCACTGTGCATTAGATCCGGTGATTAGATCCTATTATTAAACTGGCTACGTAATGTACTTACATGGAATTTTGTCTGTAGAATTGTAGCCTGTAGTGTTATAAAGTCGGGTAGTAGTTTACTACTAAGAGTTGTATTTGGGGTTGTGTCTTGGTTGGTAAAATTATATTAAAATACCGTTTTCCAGAAATAGATCGTAATTTATTTAAGATTAACACAATTAGTCTGTGGGAGGGTCCTACGAGTAGTAAATTGGCCGCCACAGGATATGCTTTTCAAAGCAAGATGGCATCACAGATGAAAGGCTAAGCGAATAGGCTATACGATTTCGTTTAGATCTTCACAATTGGTTTCACGCGGCGGGGCGCAGTATTGCTCCGTTCCGCAATCCGTGTAACACCAATAATAGTCTTTGTTATTCTTGGCACATCGCTCCTTGCACTTGTGCCCGTAAACTGACACGTGGTCGTCATCCGAAGCGTTACAATAATCCCATTCTTTGCGTTCGTTTACCATGCACCGCTCATAATTCCTTCCGAAGAAACCGCAGTTACTCAAGCAAAAAGAGTTGTTCTTAAAATTGACTTGTGCTGTTCTGAACTTAAAGGCGACGTAATTTTTTTCTAATACCGTGCAGTTTTCCTTGCGTCCGACCCAGTCAGACATACAGGTGCCGTTCCTGCAGTCAGACAAGCATAAACGGTGGAATCCTTTGTCATTGTGGATGACTTCGGCGACCGTGGTGTAAGCCCAGGCCTGCGCGTGGTACATCTCGAAAAACGAGAATAATATTAGTAGGCTCAACCCAACCCTCATAGTGCTATCGCAGAACTAACCATTTCATATATTGATTTCCGTTTTTAGGGTTTCGTTGTCTACTAGAAACCCTTATCATTTCGTCAAGTCTGTCTGTCTGTCTGTATGCCCTCATAACTTCGTCAGTTTTGGAGCTATCGACATCTTTGGTCTGAAGATAGATCGTGTTGACCCAAATTTAGAAATGCTGAGAAAAAAATATTTTAAATGTTTTTGGCCCCATACATGTGAAAGGGGGATTCAAAAATTTTTTTCTCCTGTAATATTGAGTAGGGTATCGTTGAATAGGTCTTTTAAACTAAGGGGAGGTTTCTTTGAAACAAAGTCTCTAAAATCTGTCCCGAGATATTTCCTTTTAAAAGGGGCGTTTTTGAGCCATAATTTGTTCCAGCTGTAACTTCCAAAGTATGCATGCAAAAAATTTGAAAAAAATATGTAATATAATTCTTAATATGAAGTTACCATGAAAACTATAACGAATACTGTACCACTTAAGATTAACTAAATGTTCAAGTTTTTCAATTTGCGGTTGGTAACCATACAGATACAGCTGCAAACAAACCAGCAAGAAAATTAACTTTGTAACGCTGAAAGACCTGTTTTTTTTCCTTCATACCCGTGGTCCACCTCCTGGTCCACCTGGTGGACCACGGGTAAGTTTTTTTTCCCCGTGGTCCACCTAATAAATTAAAACCGCTAATAAATAAAATTCTATTACCCGTGGTCCACCTTTTCGAAAGTGACTTCATCTACGTAGATATGACCTGCTCTGGATTCGACCACATTTTGTATGCACCACTTCTAATGGAGACCATTACTGAATTTGATCCATAATCACTTTTTTATACGTCCACCGTTGGTACAGCTCACAAAAAAAAACAAGTACAATCTGTTAAAACGTTGTAGGCCTTAACGAGATCTACATGACAGGTGTCAGCTGTCAAACTAAAAAGTCGTTTATATCGGAAACTATGCGTGCTAGACTATTAGTTTCTTTGGGAAAGTTGTAGGCCTTAACGAGATCTGCATGACAGGTGTCAGCTGTCAAACTAAAAAGTCGTTTATGTCGGAAACTATGCGTGCTAGACTATTAGTTTCTTTGGGAAAGTTGTAGGCCTTAACGAGATCTGCATGACAGGTGTCAGCTGTCAAACTAAAAAGTCGTTTATGTCGGAAACTATGCGTGCTAGTCTATTAGTTTCTTTGGGAAAGTTGTAGGCCTTAACGAGATCTACATGACAGGTGTCAGCTGTCAAACTAAAAAATCGTTTATATCGGAAACTATGCGTGCGAGACTATTGGTTTCTTTGGGAAAGTTGTAGGCCTTAACGAGATCTACATGACAGGTGTTTTGTTATTTTTTATCATATACTAAATTGTACGTAAACCATTTAGGAATCTACCTGAGCAAATGCTTTATTAAATAACTTACTTATCTACTTACTAACTACTTTACTTTTATTTAATAATTTTAGTTTTCTGCCATTAGCCCCATACTAAAATTGGACGTAGTTATACCATATTGATCCAAGTGACGGGATGTATCTCAAAACCATCATTTTGCACTTTGATCATTATGGCATAACTACGTCCAATTGTTCCATACGATGCCTTAAACAACGTGTCCAGTTTATTTATTTATCATTTATTGTACACAACGCAAATTAATGCTTTTCCACCGAAAACGGTATACATATTCCACCGAAAAACGATTTGTCAGCTGTCATATTAAATGTAGATCTCATCAAGACCTGCAACTTCCTTAAAGAAACTAGTAGTGTAGCATGCGAAGTTTCTGACATAAACGACGTTTTGATTTGACAGCTGACACCTGTCATGTGGTGGCCCCAAGTAGCAAGTAAAAGGTGTGGCAAGGTGGAGTAGAGTGAGGCAAGGTGGGCCATGGTGCGCCAAGGTGGGACATGATGGGGTAAGGTGGGACAAGGCGGGGCCGGATGGGGTATGGAGGGACAATGGTGGAGCAAGGTGGGACAGGGTGGGACAAGGTGGGACAAGGATGTGCAGTGTAAGGCATAGTGGGGCATGGAGAGGCAAGGTGGGCCAGGGTGAGGCAAGATCAACATCGCGGCACCTTACTTCACCCTCTCCCACATTGACCCATCCTGCTCCACCTTTCCCCACCATGCCTCACATTGTCCCACCTTGCCCTACTATGCCCCACCTTACCCCACGTTGCCCCACCCTGTCCTACCTTACCGCATTCTGTCTGACCTTGCCCCACCCTGTCTGACCTTGCCCCACCCTGTCCGACCTTGCCCCACCCTGTTCCACAATGCCCCACCCTGTCACAGTCAAGATTATTCGCACTTTAGCAATATCGCACCAGTGTACGTCGGGCTAGAGAACTTTCGCACTATTGTGCGTCGAGCAAGAGTACTTGCGCACTTTAATCCGTCGGGCTAAAGTACTGTCGCACTTCGTATAACACTCCGCGCGGGGTGGAGTGGTGCAACCGCGTAAGTAATGATTAAACCGAAATAACGCTATTATTTCGAAAACCATTAAACCTAGGAGTTTGGTCCCATATAATCTTTTGTTCAGATGATCGAAACCTATAACATACCAAAATTTCATCCGATTTAACTGAAACCACTTTTTCCATACTTTAGGTCCGGGATCATTTGTCAAGGTAAGAAATATTCCTTATAAAATTGTCTACATAATTGTTCTTGGGTAGATGTTGATAGGACTTATACTTTTCGAGTTATGCTTCTGGGAAACCCATCATTTTTTTGAAGGTGACTTCCAGCTCTGAATTAGCCATAACTACCATGTGATAGAATATTCTTTCAAACTTGCTACTGGCTGTTGTTAGTTAGGTAGTCTTCAAAGGAAGAGACAACACTTCAATCACGCCTGTGGTGGGAGGTAGGCAAAGTTTATTTTTTCCGAGCTGAACTTGAGGACTTCTGACTCCTTAATTAAATGTGACACGAGAAATTGAGTATCATTTTCGAATATATCAAAGACGGGAGTATTCATTTCTGGGACGCTTTTTGGTACATTTCATACAAAAATATAAAAATATTAAGTGAAATTGAAAAAAAAATATGTTTCTTTCTCATTCAAACTCTGTTTTCTTCTGAAACTTGAGACATATTTATTAGATAATAACACATACTCGAAGACATACTCACCCTTATTATAAAACCATATTTTGTTTTCGAAAATATTAGAAAATACCTAGCCTACCCTAAATATTTTTACAAAGTTATGTTTGTAGCTGGAAAAATTTCAAGTTCATAGATTTTGTATGCAAAAATAAGATTACCAACCGCAAACTTATATTTCTCAATTGTCGCTATATTCCAGATAGAGAAATGCCCTCATAGGAATGTTGTTTATACTGAAGGGTAGTTTTGTTGGAATAAAGACATTGAGGATCTGGAGTACTTGATGTTTAAGAAGACATTACAGTATCTCGAATAGTTTAGCTGGGCTGTTGATGTTCCACATCAAGTACTCCAGATCTTCAATTTCTATATATCAGCATAAACAACTCTTCAGTATAAACAACATTTCCTATGCGGGCATTTCTCTATCTGGAATGGTTTAGCGACAATTGAGAAATATACGTTTGCGGTTGGTAATCTTATTTTTGCATACAAAATCTATGAATTTGAAATTTTTCCAGCTACAAACATAACTTTGTAAAAATATTTAGGCTTCTGTAGGCTAGGTATTTTCTAATATTTTCGAAAATAAAATATGGCTTTATAATTCGGGTGAGTATGTCTTTGAGTATGTGTTATTATCTAGTAAATATGTCTCAAGGTCATGAAGAAAACAGCGTTTGAATGAGAACGAAACATATTTTTTTCTTATTTCACTTAATATTTTTATATTTTTGTATGAAATGTACCAAAGAGCGTTCCAGAAATCAATACTCCCGTCTTTGATATATTCGAAAATGATACTCAATTTCTCGTCTCACATTTACTTAAGGAGTCAGAAGTCCTCAAGTTCAGCTCGGAAGAAATAAACTTTGCCCCCCTCCCCCGATCCCCACAGGCGTGATTGAAGTGTTGTCTCTGCGGGTTTTTTTTTTGTAGACTACCTAACTAATAAAAGCCAATAGCAAGTTTGAAAGAATATTCTATCACATGGTAGTTATGGCTAATTCAGAGCTGGAAGTCACCTTCAAAAAAATGATGGGTTTCCCAGAAGCATAACTCGAAAAGTATGAGTCCTATCAATATAGACCCAAGAACAATTATGTAGACAATTTTATAAGGAATATTTCTTACCTTGACAAATTTCTCCTGTCTTTAATCGTTTCCGAGAAAAATAAAGATAACTGAAATTTGGGACATAAAAGGGGGGGTAAAGGGGGGAAGCAGGGGGGGTCCAACTTGCTTCCCTTCTTTTCCTGAAGCTTACACATGTAAGCTACACACATGCCAAGTTTCATGATTTCTGCCAGATGGGACCATACTTCCAGCTAAGGAGCCGTACTAAGACAGACAGACTTGACGAAACTATAAGGGTTTCTAGTAGACTACGAAACCCTAAAAAACTGCCAAATGCGAGTCGGACTTGCGCACGAAAGGTGCCGTATCATTGTGTATAAAATTTACACAATAATCACGTTTATTGTATGAGAGAGAGCCCTCTTGATTTTTATTTTATTCTATTTTTTACTATTTGTCGTCATACATAGCAATACATGTTCTACTACTCACGCAGGTGTTGACCTCATCAACCATATAATCGATGCCTGGGAGGAATCTCAAGATGCAATAGGTGTATTTTGTGATTTGTCCAAAGCGTTTGATTGTGTCCATCATGAAACTCTTGTCAGGAAGCTAAGTCACTACGGCGTAAAAGATCAGGCTCTTAGTCTTTTGGAATCATATCTGAACAACAGAATCCAAAAGGTTGAGGTCAATGGTGAAAGATCATCAGGATCTAACATAAGCATGGGCGTCCCACAAGGTTCGATTCTTGGTCCTTTCCTGTTTCTTGTATACATTAATGATTTACCTTATCTTGTTAAAGAAAAACATGATATAGTTTTGTTCGCCGACGATACCTCATTACTTTTTAGAGTAAAGAGGCAACAACTCAACTATGACGACGTGAACAACGCTATAATCGAAGTAGTTAATTGGTTTACAGTAAATAACCTGCTATTGAATGAAAAGAAAACTAAATGTGTAAAATTTGTATTACCAAACGTCAAACCGAGCTCCACAATTATTAAGGTAAAGGATGAAAAGTTGAACCTTGCCGACTCAACAGTGTTTTTAGGTATAACTTTGGACGCCTCGCTCCAATGGGGGCCACATATTGAGAAATTGTCGAAGAGACTGAGTTCAGCAGCATACGCAATTAAAAAAATAAGATATCTCACTGATGTAGATACTGCTAGACTAGTTTACTTTAGTTACTTCCACTGCTTAATGTCTTATGGTTTATTATTATGGGGCCATGCTGCGGATGTAAAAAAACATTTTTGTTCTGCAAAAACGGGCTGTTCGAGCAATTTATAAATTAGGGCCTCGAGACTCCTTAAGGGAAAAATTTAAAGAGATCAACATATTAACATTAGTGTCACAATATATTTATGAAAATTTAGTGTATGTTAAAGCCAATATTGACACTTTCAAGAAAAATTGTGATCGACATAATTTTAATACTAGAAATAAAGACAAACTAGCTGCGCACATAAGTAGGCTTAGTAAAGTAAGCAAATCGTTTAAGGGAAATTGTATACGCTTTTATAACAAGCTTCCAAAACATATTCAAGACTTACCATTAAATAAATTTAAACCAGTAATAAAACAAAAACTGTACAAGAAAGGTTATTATGATATTTCAGATTATATGCAAGATAAATCTCCATGGGAGTAGTTTTCCAATGTTTAAAATAAATTTCACAGACGAATCAGTTAGAATTATCTACTGTAATTTATTATTATTTCATTAGTGATTCAGCCGTTTTTGGCTTTTTACTGTTTATTTATTTTTAAAACTTAGCTAGGGTAGCATAGGGTCTAATCGATTGTAAATTTAGAATAGGAGCACTTCTGGGCAGGTTTTTGGGGGGTTTTCCTGTCCAGGGGGTCCGGCTAATTATAAGCATGTAACTTTTTTGTTTTATGTTATCTGAATTTAATTCTATTTAGGTACATGCCGTGTGGTTAGCCTGGCCAGCCCCGAGGCAGTGCCTTTATTTTTATTTTTTTATCCCGCCCGAGCCGCGTCTACACTAGGACCGCAAAATTGTTATAAGAAAAAGAAAATTGTGTCATTCAATTTTCTTTTTTTTACAATGACTTATCATTATTTTGTAATGACTATCAATAAGTGATATTTTTTGTATCCAACATTGAATAAATATATTTCATTTCATTTCATTTCATTTCATTTCATTTGTGACAGGACTTTTCTCAGAGCATACTCTAGTCTGAGATAGAAAAGCATATGCGAAAAAGGATGTCTCTGTTTTAGACCGGTTACTACAGTCAAGTCATCCGTCGCTCACCTCCAACCTTCACGCGTAAACTGCACTGTGAAGTGGCAACTTTCACCATCATCATCATCTTCCAGCCCTTATCCCAATTACTTGGGGTCGGCGCAACACGTTTTGTTGAACACAAAATCGTGTTGCAAAAGGATTTGGCTTTAATTTTACGACCAGCCACCTACCAGACGTCAACCCTCCTTGGGAATGCTTTTGTGGTGGATTGACCGTCACCATACGGTTGGCCCTGGCTGTTTGGGTCTGGTTTATCCCTTAGTCGCCTCTTACGACCCCCACGGGAAGAGAGGGGGTGGTGCTATTCTACTCTGCCGTCACCACACGGGTTCACCATTATGACTAATTTGCTTGGGATGTTACAGCCTCTCAAAAGCGTCCATATCGATGCCGTCATCTAGACACACGGCAGTGTGTCCGCCAAGTTCGAGCAAAGAACCGACACACCGGCCGTGGGTTATATTACACGAACCATTTCGGGCCAAGTTCGACCCACCTATAACTCAAAATCTATTTTATCTACGCATATGAAATTTCTAGTATCTGTCGAGATCTACTTACTTATCTAAAATACAAAATTTCATTAATGTACCTATTGTAGGCCTTGAGATATTGACGTCAGAAAATCGCTATTTTTACTATACACTCACTGACTGACTCACTCATCAAAAACCTAGACCACTTCCAATGGTCGTATTGACTTGAAATTTGGCATGGAGGTAGGTCTTTAGGTCAAAGTAAAGGAAAAAATCTGAAAATGGCCAAGTGTGAGTCGGTTTTAAAAATAATGAAGATGTAAATTCATACCCCTAAGGAACTAACACAAAAAATTTATCTATATCTTTCAATGGTCGTACCGACCTAAAATTCGTTACGAAGGTTTGTAATTTAGCCAAAGTAAAGTAAAAATTGAATATAACCGGCTACGCACATTATACCGCCCTGACTTGGCAAGCTTATCAGTAAATAGAAAACGTGTAAAAAAAATCCAAGATATTGAATGGGCAATGCGCTCTAGCGTGTCAGTCGTACAAGACAGCATACAAAATGACAAAACAAAAAAGTTTCCTTGGCCACGCAAACGTAGAAAAATTTGTTAAAAAAACTAGTCCATTTCTTTGTAAGAAGCATAGTCCATATTCAAAAATCTGAAAATTAGTATAAATGAGACATTTCCTTAACTAACTTAATCATAAGAAAAAAAGAAAATAAACCTCACAAAAACAAATGAAATCCCACCCAAAACATAAATGTGAAAGGCTGCCAAGTTCGATAATATTGGAATGCTTCGCCTATAAAAGAAGTGAGATCTAAATAAGTAAGTACCAAGTTCCATACACAGACCTCAGTTAAAAATAGTTACAGGAATGCACACTTACTTGACTTTCCGCAGTTTGGAAAGTAGATTCTGAATAAATATCATATTAAATACCTAAAATTCTAATACTTACAAAAACGCAAACCTGTTTT
The DNA here is from genome assembly GCA_024500475.1 of Phthorimaea operculella. Taxonomy (NCBI): domain Eukaryota; kingdom Metazoa; phylum Arthropoda; class Insecta; order Lepidoptera; family Gelechiidae; genus Phthorimaea; species Phthorimaea operculella. Next base: position 274,687 of record JANFCV010000056.1, read on the forward strand.
TTCAGCAGTTTCCTTATAACATTTTTTATTTATTTTATTCTGTACTTTTTAATGATATAACTTGGCAAGTTTTAATAGAAAATTATATACTTGACTCATTCCGTTTAGTAGGTTTATAACAAAGTGTGTGAAAACTTGCCAAGTTATATCATTAAAAAGTACAGAAAAAAAAAATAAAAAAAGTTATAATTAAACTGCTGAAAAAACAGGTTTGCGTTTTTGTAAGTATTAGAATTTTAGGTATTTAATATGATATTTATTCAGAATCTACTTTCCAAACTGCGGAAAGTCAAGTAAGTGTGCATTCCTGTAACTATTTTTAACTGAGGTCTGTGTATGGAACTTGGTACTTACTTATTTAGATCTCACTTCTTTTATAGGCGAAGCATTCCAATATTATCGAACTTGGCAGCCTTTCACATTTATGTTTTGGGTGGGATAAGCTTTACTGAAGTCCACAAACAATGAGTGAATACCTTGGGCGTACTCGCACCTCTTCACCATGAACTTCTTTAATAAGAAAGGTCTGTAGTGCTTCTTGCGACTTGTGGGCTAAATGTCATCAATTGCCTATTAAGCGCTAGAGATCGCCCAGAAGAAATGGCGATGGATAGGACATACATTGCGGCGGGGAGAGAGTAACTCAGCGACGGACGCTCTAGACTGGCAACCGCCTGACCTGGCAAAAGAAAAACCTGGGCGACCCCTGCTTATGAGGCGACGCACAATCGATGCCGAATTAAGAACAGCTGGACTGACATGGCGTGAAGCTAAAATTACTGCTAGGGAAAATTGCGACATCTTGTAAAGGCCCTGTGCACCAGTGTGTTACCCCAGGACATCAACTACAACAACATAGTGCTTCTATTTCGGCGGAACCCACACTGATAATTGCTAATGGTTCTAGCACGTTCTAGTCTCTAATAATTAATTTAAATCGATTTTTCGCCCCGTTCCACATGAATCCAAAATTCCACATTGGTCCAAATAATACCTATTATAGGGGAGACCGGGGCAAAACCGTATATTTAACGGAAAACTTATGTAGTTCAGCAAAGGTTTAGGTTAGGTTTTGTACGGGTCTCCCATACTTTAATTTGGCTCAACCAACACGATCTTCACACCAAATTTGATGTCAATCGTTCCAAAACTTACGAAGTTAATAGGGCGGAGCATACACACAGACAGACAGACTTGACGAAATGACAAGGGTTTGTAATATACTACGAAACCCTAAAAATATTAATGATTGTCAGTTAAATTGATTTCACCGCTAGTCCGTAGCAGATTTCTTATTAAGAAACTAACAACCTAGACATGATAAAAACAGAAACCTCAGTCAAGCAAATCATTCGCAATTTACTTTTCGTAATAATGTACAATATATCGTTGATACTAATTTCATTCTATCTGCTCGGCTTATCTGCCGCTCAAATTTCTTGGAAGTACGACGTCGTCGCTCAAGGGCCCGACGGCCAACCCTGCTTGAACAACTGCGTGAATGGAAAATGCATAGCCTCTGCTGACGAAACAAACATGAACTGTACAACCACGAACATTCCGGCACCTACGTGTTACACGGCACGCATCCTAGATCAAGGGAATCCCGGAATTTGCCTGAGCAACTGTGGATATTTCGGTGAGGTTTTCCAGTGGTGCTACTATAATAACAACAAACAATGGGACTATTGCAACTCCGGAATGCTTGATAATGTATCAGTTTATAACGAGACATGTTCACAGAAATGTATTTTACGCGATACGTATTTCTACTGGTGCTACCTGACTGATAATAATCAAAATAAGTATAGGAATTGGCAATACTGTGCGCCGGCACGGACAGAGAATAAGTACACTCGACGCAACCGTTCAATGGGATCCACATAATACTAACTAGCACTGGCTAGTAAACTTAGCTCAGCGGCATACGCTGTTCGAAAAATTGGACAATTGACCGATGTTGCTACAGCCAGGCTTGTGTATTTTAGTTACTTTCACAGCATAATGTCCTACGGATTATTGTTATGGGGTCAAGCCGCTAACATAAAAACTATCTTTGTGTTACAGAAAAGAGCTATAAGAGCAATATATAAACTGCGAAGTCATGAATCCCTACGTGAATTGTTTAAGGAAATTGGCATTCTTACGCTACCTTCACAGTACATATTTGATAATATAATGTATGTACGTAAGAATTCCAGTTCTTATTTAAGAAACTCTGATATTCATTGTAGTAATAAAAGAAATAAAAATAAAATTGTACCGCCACAAACCAGATTAAGTAAGATCAGTAAATCATATATGGATAACGCTACTATAATAAAATTCCAGAGGAAATTTTAAAGTTAAATGATAGGAAATTAAAAATTAAAATATAGAATACTTTATGTTCGAAAGCAACGAAGAGAAGGTCAGTAGCAACAGTTGCTCCAACACAATGCAAGAGATAGGCATTATTTAAAAATAAACATTACATTAGTGGTTAAACTTTTATGATATATAAGTTGACATGTATAGTGGTTAAATTTCATAATTATTATTCTTTAATTTTTACATTTACTGTAAATTTCCTTTCTTTTTTGCTATATTATTTTATTGCTCGAATGTTTAAAGTGTATTTTAAAGACGAAACAGTTAGAATAATCTACTGTAATTTTATTTTTATTTTGTTGAACCGTTTTTGGCTATAACTATTATACTATCAACTTATCTTCTAACTTAGCTAGGGTACCATAGGGTCTAAAAATATTGTCAATTTTAGAATAGGTGCACTTCAGGGCAGGTTTTTGGGGGGTTTTCCTGTCCAGGGGGTCCGGCTAACTATACACATGGAACACCTTTTTAAAATATTGACAGAATGTAATTCCATTTACTTGTCATTCACTGAGGCATAAAGTTACATGCTGTGTGGTTAGCCTGGCCAGCCCCGAGGCAGTGCCTTTATTTTTATTTTATTTTCTCGCCCGAGCCGCGTTTAGAGTAGGAACACAAATTGTTATAAAAAAAAAATGTTATAAAAGAGCGAGAATAGATTAGAAATTTTCTCTTTTTTAAGACTGAATTAGAATGTGACTTTCTTAAAGATAATCTTGTGAATTCCTACTAAGAAATAAATTATTGAATTTTGAAATAAGACGAAAGTAGCTAATCAAATCGAAAGTGGCCAATCACGTTATATCCCTTGCACAATACGTACCTTTTTCACAGCAGGCTGGTTTCTCTTATTACGTTTCCTGTCCTCGCAATTTTTACAGAGTAAATAATAAAAAACAATAAACAATCTTCCTATCTTGCAAAAGTCTCCCTTGCTGTAGGTCAGCTGGAAGAAATTTCTTAGTAGAAATAAGCTGTCCTGTTGTGTCATCTTTCTTTGTATATGTCTCATGTAATGTTTCTTGTGTGCAATAAATGGTTAATAACAATATACTTACGTCCATTAGAAGCTTGAGTATGCTCTCGCGTATGAGGAGGCACGGCAGCGCGCGGTTGGGCATGGGCCACTGGGGCGTACAGTCTCCCTACGACTACTCACATCCATGAGTAGCTTGAGTATGCTCTCCCGTATGAGGAGGCAGGGTAATGCCCGGTTGGGCATGGCACAGTGTTTGATTTGACTCAAAAAAATTCCCTATGCTGTTTATTGCATGAATAGATCAAGAAATGCATTAGAAATGCATGTAAGAAGGTCCCGCGTGTCTATTTCAAATACTTTTTTTTATAAAAAATATTTTGTATTTCGTGACCTTGAAGGGCAAAAACTATACAAATAGCTTTGTAACCGTGTGTGATCATGATATATAATTTTTATTTATACAATTTAATAAAGCATCTTTAGGCACATATTTCTCCGTTTTTATTTTCAGAATACCACTTATACTTACCGAGTTATGTACATTTTTTCATAATTTTGTTATAATTTTTTTTCTCCAAAAATACTCAAATGTGGGACTTGTGACTAGGACTGAAATATTGTTCTTAATTAGGTCTATTATTGACAAAAAAACCACGTTCCTACTTGGAAGCGTTTGGGAGTTACAGACTGAGGTCAAATTGTACATTTTAGGGTTGTCACTAAAGGTCACACAAATAAATTCACAGCGTAAATCATTTAACATTTTTTACGGGTGATTCAAATAATGTACTTGAACATTATAAGGAATATTGGTCCGAAACGAATAAAATGTGTTATCTTCGTCTCACCTACTTTGATAAAATAGTAGTTTGCGCACTCAGGATGGAAGTCATCAATCGCAACCGAGGTTTTGACGCCCGAACGCAGTGAGGGCGGCAACTTTCCGAGGTTGCGATTGATCTTAAACCCGCGGTACGCATACTACTTTACATAACGAATGGAAAATAAGTAAAATAAAGCGATAAATACAAAGAATAATCCATAAACGATTATTGTATCGTCTGGTAAGCAAATGCAAAATGGAACGTGATTTAATCGTAATTTTTACCTTTGTTGTCGTATTATTGTGTAGTAATTCGACAAAGTAATTTTTTGAGGTTGTAAAATACAGATAAAAATATTGTTCCTTCCACGCGTTTCCTTTTTTATCCGGTGTTCTTATTCAAGCGACACACAGTTCATACTGGCCAGTTCGAAATTTGAAATTAAATGTATTGAAACTGTTTCGATTCGGGATATCGATTTTAAATAATATTATCGAAAATCAAGCAAATAATAAAATTAGAATAGGTCTATTTTTATGGTTCAATGGAGATTTTTAGAGGGGGGTTTTGCCCTGACAAAAATCCTCAACTGAAAGTTGAACTTACAGAGGCGGGTTTTTTGTCAGTTTTAGCCTGCTTTCAGAGCATGAGTTATGTCAAATTAATTTACATACAACTCAGGATAAATTCAATTCATTCTTCAGTTGCTTCTTGATTTTCTGAAGTTCCAGCTGTGGCGCGATCCACAGCATCATCATTTGCCACTCGTGTACCAACATGAGGGTTGGCGCCCTCATGCCCCCCTAGCATTAAGTCCTCCGGTCGGGGCCCGGATGGACATCCCTCAGCAGGTTGGGTAAGCCCCTGCTGAGGCAAAGTGGCGCCATGGGTCTGTAGCTGCTCCATGGTGCCTCGCCCCCGTTTCTCCAGTTCACATGTATGAGCATGGGGTTTCAGCATAAGCTTATCGAGGGCGGACCCCTTCCCATGCTACATGTGAACCTTCCTCAAAAAAAATCCAAATGTAGAAAAATACAACTACATAATAATAAACACGCTAAGGTACCTGTCAAGAAATGTTTATTAATTTGTGATCATGTTTTCAGATTAATATCTAAAAGTCCTCACTTCAAGTAAAATAGACATAATATATACATAATTATCTATTTACGGTCACAAACATTAAATAAACATTTAAGTACTTTATTACACTCACCCGCCCGATGAAACTTGTACATAGGTACTTACTTCTATCATGCCGTGACGCCATGGGGCTAGTTTAACAAGGTACTAAAATTCAACAAAATATCTACGTAAATATAAGTGCAGGTAACAAAATAGCATAACAACACTAACATAAGAAAATAATTTAAAGGTTTGTAATAGTAGAAAAAAATTACGAATTTTGGCCAAAATCAAAGGTCAAGTTGAGTGGCAACCCTGACCCAATATTTTGAAATTCAATAACTCGTAAACGCTTCCAAGTAGGAAGATGATTTTTTTTATTAATGATAGGCCTAATTAAGGACAATCTTTCAGTCCTAGTCACAAGTCCCACATTTGAGTATTTTCGGAGAAAAAAAATTATAACAAAATTATGAAAAAATATACGTAACTCAGTAAGTATATGTGATATTCTGAAAATAAAAACGTGGAAATATGTGCCTAAGGATGCTTTATTAAATTGTATAAATAAAAATTATATATCATGATCACACACTTTTACAAAGCTTTTTGAATATTTTTTGACCTTAAAGGTCACGCAATACAAAATATTTTTTATAAAAAAAAGTATTTGAAATAGACACGCGGGACCTTTTTACATGCGTTTCTAATGCATTTCTTGATCTATTTATGCAATAAACAGCATAGGGAATTTTTTTGAGTTAAATCAAACACTGTGCATGGGCCACTGGGGCGTACAGTCTCCCTACGACTACTCACATCCATGAGTAGCTTGAGTATGCTCTCCCGTATGAGGAGGCACGGCAGCGCGCGGTTGGGCATGGGCCACTGGGGCGTACAGTCTCCCTACGACTACTCACATCCATGAGTAGCTTGAGTATGCTCTCCCGTATGAGGAGGCAGGGTAATGCCCGGTTGGGCATGGGCCACTGGGGCGTACAGTCTCCCTATGACTACTCACGTCCATTAGAAGCTTGAGTATGCTCTCCCGTATGAGGAGGCAGGGTAATGCCCGGTTGGGCATGGGCCACTGGGGCGTACAGTCTCCCTATGACTACTCACGTCCATTAGAAGCTTGAGTATGCTCTCCCGTATGAGGAGGCAGGGTAATGCCCGGTTGGGCATGGGCCACTGGGGCGTACAGTCTCCCTACGACTACTCACGTCCATTAGAAGCTTGAGTATGCTCTCCCGTATGAGGAGGCAGGGTAATGCCCGGTTGGGCATGGGCCACTGGGGCGTACAGTCTCCCTACGACTACTCACGTCCATGAGCAGTTTGAGTATGCTCTCCCGTATGAGGAGGCACGGCAGCGCGCGGTTGGGCATGGGCCACTGGGGCGTACAGTCTCCCTACGACTACTCACGTCCATGAGCAGTTTGAGTATGCTCTCCCGTATGAGGAGGCACGGCAGCGCGCGGTTGGGCATGGGCCACTGGGGCGTACAGTCTCCCTACGACTACTCACGTCCATGAGCAGTTTGAGTATGCTCTCCCGTATGAGGAGGCACGGCAGCGCGCGGTTGGGCATGGGCCACTGGGGCGTACAGTCTCCCTACGACTACTCACGTCCATGAGCAGTTTGAGTATGCTCTCCCGTATGAGGAGGCAGGGCAGCGCGCGGTTGGGCATGGGCCACTGGGGCGTACAGTCTCCCTACGACTACTCACGTCCATGAGCAGTTTGAGTATGCTCTCCCGTATGAGGAGGCAGGGCAGCGCGCGGTTGGGCATGGGCCACTGGGGCGTACAGTCTCCCTACGACTACTCACGTCCATGAGCAGTTTGAGTATGCTCTCCCGTATGAGGAGGCAGGGCAGCGCGCGGTTGGGCATGGGCCGCTGGGGCGTACAGTCTCCCTACGACTACTCACGTCCATGAGCAGTTTGAGTATGCTCTCGCGGATGAGAAAGCCAATCAAGACGAAAGTAGCTAAACAAGTCAAAAGTGACCAAAGTAGCTAATCAAGTCAAAAGTGGCCAATCAAGACCAAAAAAGCTAATCAAGTCAAAAGTAACCAAAGTAGGCTAATCAATCAAGTCAAAAGTGGTCAATCAAGACCAAAATAGTTAATCATATCAAAAGTGACCAAAGTAGCTAATCAAGTCAAAAGTGGCCAATCAAGACGAAAGTAGTTAATATTGTCAAAAGTGACTAATCAAGATTGGTTTCGTAGTAGCTAATCATGCTGATCGAGATCAATCAAATTGAAAATGCCTAATCAAATCGAAAGTGCCAATCACGTTAAATCCCTTGCGGGGCGGGCACAACACGTACCTTTCTCACAGCAGGCTGGTTTTTCTTATTAAGTGTCTTGTCCTCGTGATTTTTACAGGGTAAGTAATAAATAGACTCACATCCATGAGCAGTTTGAGTATGCTCTCCCGTATGAGGAGGCAGGGCAGCGCGCGGTTGGGCATGGGCCACTGGGGCGTACAGTCTCCCTACGACTACTCACATCCATAAGAAGCTTGAGTATGCTCTCCCGTATGAGGAGGCAGGGCAGCGCGCGGTTGGGCATGGGCGCCAACCAGTCGCAGAGCACGTTGAGCACGTTGTGCTCCAGGAACGCCAGTTGTAAGTCCTTCTTGATCAGCTGCGACATCGCCTGCTTCAGCATCGACACCTGCCAACCGACAAACACATCAAATATAGACATCTAAATACGATACACTTTGATATCTAATTATACTTCGTTGCTGCATCCTATGAGATTTAATAAACCATGTAGTACGTTCTTCGTCGTACTGCACCATCACACGTATTTTTAGATATATTTTAAAAGAAATAATCAAAATCAAGAAAGTATTTTGACTACCGCCGTACTTAGCCCCGCCGTTCCCCAGATGGCGTGGCGCTCGCGTCATTCGTTTTTCGTGTGACGCACCGTCAACGCGTTCCGTAAAAAATAATTATTTTTACTTGTAAAAATAAGTGAAAAGTGAAGTTTTAGAAGTGCAATGAAGAAAGGACTAGTGAAAACTTCGATAAACACGACTGGAAATGGATTTGACACGAAAATGGAGGTTAGTTTTTGAAAAACCCATGTCTTTGGTTCTTGTCCAAAAAATCTTTTGTTATTCCCTCAGTGTCGGCACGGGATGTCGTCCGGGAATTACTGTTGATATTCCCTCAGTGACGGCACGAGATGTCGTCCGGGAATTTCTGTTGATATTCCCTCAGTGGCGGCACGAGATGTCGTCCGGGAATTTCTGTTGGTATTCCCTCAGTGGCGGCACGAGATGTCGTCCGGGAATTACCGTAGTAAAACCAAGCCGAGAGCCTGTCCCTTGTCGATTGCTGCAATTACCGAAATATCATTTTCATGACGCTTTTCCTCAGTGGTAACACGAGATGTTATCCGGAAATTACTCCTTACTTTCCTATTGTGGTGGCTCGAGATGTCATTCGAGAAGTAAATACATGAAACATGAAACTAAAAGCTAAGTTCTTGCATACTTTCCTAATGATGTGGTGGCAGATGTAAATATGTACATGGAACATGAAACTAAAAGCAAGTTATTGAATACTTTCCTAATGTGGTGACACGAGATGTCATCCAGGAAGTAGATACATGGAACATGATAATATGTGATAATATTAACCAATTACTTACTTGTTTTCCTCTTGCGGTGGCAAGATGTGCAACCCAGAAAGTAAATACATGAAGCATGAAACAAATAGTTCAATGCGTATGAGCTTGTCTTACGTGGTTTCACGAGATGTTATCCATTAAGACGCAATAGAAAATGAAACTCAAGAGATTTGGATTTTCTTCGCCTAGATTGTAAGATGACACCAATGCTTACAAGTATGCTGATGAACTCAAACGAACCACTTAAGAATGAACTGCTGCACTGTAAGGAAATGGAGCCTTCATTCTAGCTGGAACCAAGTCAACCTCAAGTAAAATCGTATGTTATTCCAATTATCTCTGATATAAGGGCTGCTGGTGTTTTCAAAACACATATTAACTTCATTTTTGTAATGGAGAAATGTTTCCAAGTTATGTGTGACTGTCAATGGACTCAAAAATGGCTAAAAGCCTTTTCATGAGATCTCTGAACGTTTGGGGGAAGATCCTCATAGGTTTGGCTGCTGATCAGTAAAAGGTAATTGTGCAATTGGCTAAGACCCTATTTTCAGAAACCTATATCTAAAAACATGGTACTTTAGAAAGGCCAGACAACGTATTTATTGTTTTATCAATAAACAACTCAATAATCTACAACGGACCTGCATATTCTAATAAGAATATCTGAAATGATCTGCATTCTCCTTAATCTGCGTTTTTGTACTGAATAATGATATATCATATCAGTAAATCTTGTAAACAAAAGTCTTGTCAGACTATAAGTCACAATATCAACATTGGTTGACATGAAAATGTTTTGTTTGGTGGGTACTCAGAAGAAAAATTTAATAACACAATGCTTAGGACGACTCGGCGTGTAAATTACTCTGACAAGGCCTTGAAAGCAAGGCACAGTCAGCCTTGCTGAGAAAAAAGTTCAACAGCAGCAGGGCGTGCTGCTCTTGCGCAGTCGCGCTTCTACACCGCTGCGAAGGAAAGGCATCCAACAGCATCACCCCCATTGCCGGACCAAGCGGCCTACTGCAGCCACTAGAGGTACACAAATGTATTTTCTACATGAAATGTGATTAGATTGTATTCAAAATCTTCTACATGTAGGTATGTTTCCTACTTTTCTTAATTCAAATTCCACAGCACTGCAGTGGACGATTAAGATTCATTTTTAATGTAAACACAAAGCTAAATATCAACATTTAAGATGTAGTTTCAAAACAAACAATTATTTTGTGTCAAATTATGTTACTTTGCCGATGACTCATACTCATACGCGGCGGAATAGACCTGCTATCTATACCTACCAGCTTAATCTATCTAACTTATGGCTACCTGTTCATGAAATCCGAATTGAAAGAAAATGTTCTTTATTCCTTTGTTATGTTAATCGACCGTTTGAGTCGATGAACGATCCGACTAAATAGTCCGATAGTGGGACTTGATTTTAGCTAGAAAAGTTTTGATATTATTCGACTAAGTTATTTAAGAATATTTCGTTAGGGACAAGGTTTTTGCACACTTCTATAACTTTTTAGAACTTTTCTGCACGAGCGTTAGGTATAATTTAGGTATTTTTAATATCTCTAATTATACAACTAAATATAATATTTAAGTTACATTTTTTGATTGAAACTGTCACACACACGTTTATATTTTATTTTGTATAAATTTTAGAATATTTAGGTACTTGCGAATATGGAAATTAAAACTTTACTTCTGATTTCATTGATATTGAATTCGAGTTTCTAAAATTCATAAAATAAACTTTTAGGCATTATATAAAGCTACCAATAAAAGATTAGAAATATGAGAACTCAGCTTGACTTAATTATTTAAGTTTTTTGTCGCAGTAAGATTAATATTGAATTTAAGTGAGTAAGTCCGTAACCATTTCATAATACCAATAAACAAAACTATAATACAAAATTTTAGAATTTTTCGCCAAAAGCTTTACGAAATAATAAGCAATATTTAAAAAGGCGCGTAATTTTATATTTCGCGCGCTGGGAGCGCCGGCGGCGCGCCGTGCGAGCGAGCCGTGCCTCGCCCCCTGCGCACTACCTTACCCCGCCGCCCACCGCAAAACAAATTTGACTTGATGGTTTGTTTACGTGCTGCGCTGCAATTATTACTACTTATTACTTCATAATGAGTGATCAGTGTGTAATTTGTGGACTTTATTTAAATGGCTTATTCTTCTCGGTGATGGATCTGATGAGTGGCACAAGAAAACACACAGATGTGATCATGGTAAAAATATGTCGATTTTTTCTTAGGTAGTATAAACCATTGGTTATGTAGGCAAAGTTTCAAAATTAGCATTAATATTGTAGATAATTCAAAAATATTTTTCAAAACTTCATTCTCTAAATTCCGTAGGCGGTGTCCACTCCACTTTTGGCTGTTAAACGCCTTAAAATTGCTACTGTTACAGTAAATTTGGCTTACATTTTGATAAATAAGTATAGATGAAAACTGAACGAAAGTATCATATTATGCCATCGTATATTTAATTAAAGCCATAGTTTAAAAAACAAGCTAACTTAAACTTAAACTATGGTGTCCATTGTCCATATCAGTTCCGTAAGCACCACTTTAAAAGCATATCTCTATTCAACTATTAAACCTAGATATAATTTTATCCTGCCAGGACGTTACCTCATACTTATTAACATACAGGCATGTCAGAGACGCTCATGGGGAGGCCAGGCTTAGGTTTCAACTGTGGATCCTATGTGGCAGACCTAAATCAGGTTCAGTTTACGAAGACATGTGCTCAAGTCGTAGGCAGTTTAAATCTAAACTCAAATGGTGTCAAAGGAATCAGGAACGTATCAGAATGGAAGTTTTAACATCCTTACATGTGAAAAAAAAGACTTTAGGGGCTTTTGGAAAAGTACAAACAGAGTGGGGCCTAGGCAGGGTCTTCCTGTGAGCGTTGAGGGACTGACAAATCAAGTCGAAATAGCCAATCTTTTTAAAGACCACTTTATGGTTACGCCGGTGACTGCCAGTTCTGGGAGGGTGCCCAGTGCTGGGACTGTTGTGGAGGGGGAAGAAACCATTAGCTTCTCAGCTAAGCAAATAGCTAAGGTTATAAAGAAAATGAAGCGTGGTAAATCACCTGGCCATGACGGTCTGAGCATTGAGCACCTTCAGTATGCAGGCCCTCACCTTCCTCGTGTTCTGGCAATGTTGTTCACTTTTTGTATCCGACACTCATACCTACCATCTGAACTAACCAAAACTTTGGTTGTTCCCATAATAAAGAACAAAACAGGAGATATTTCTGCAAAGTCTAACTACAGACCTATCTCTTTAGCAACTACAATTGCCAAGATATTTGATAGTCTTATTAATAAAGAGTTATGCAAATATGTGAAAATTAATGATGCCCAGTTTGGCTTCAGGCCAGGGCTTTCAACAGAAAGTGCTATATTAGGTCTGAAAAACACTGTAAAATATTATACATCTAGAAAAACACCAATATATGCCTGCTTTTTAGATCTATCTAAGGCTTTTGATCTTGTACAATATGACATATTATGGAAAAAGCTTGAAAAATGTAACCTACCTAAAGAACTAATTCAAGTACTTAAATACTGGTATTCTAACCAAACAAATAGTGTAAGGTGGGGCAGTGTCTCATCAGACATGTATAGCATGAAATGTGGGGTAAGGCAGGGCGGATTGACATCCCCGACTCTGTTTAATGTGTATGTAAATGATCTGATCGAGGAGCTGAGCAGAATGCATGTTGGATGTCACATAGACGGCATATGTATAAACAATATTAGTTATGCTGATGACATGGTTCTGCTCAGCCCTTCGGTCAGTGGACTAAGGAGGTTGCTAGGTGCATGTGAGGAATATGCTGCCAAACACGGTCTTAAATATAATACAGCAAAGAGTGAATATATGGTATTTAAAGCAGGCAAAAAGTGTCCCTCACATGTACCAGATATTACTTTAAATGGTGCTCCATTGAATAGAGTAAAATTCTTTAAGTACCTAGGTCATATTGTGACTGAGGATCTCAGTGATGATATGGATATGGATAGGAGCGCAGAGCGTTGGCAGTCAGGGCAAATATGATTGTTCAAAGATTTAAGTACAGTTCTGCTCAGGTCAAGGTAACGCTGTTCAGGGCTTATTGTACATCACTATATACATGTAGCTTGTGGACAAATTATTGTAAAAAATCGTGGAACTCCTTAAGAGTCCAATATAATAATGCTTTTAGGATGCTGTTGGGGCTGCCGCGATGGTGCAGTGCGTCGGGCATGTTTGCGGACGCTCATGTTGATGACTTTCATGCCACTATCCGCAAACGATGCGCGGCTGCACTGCAGAGAACTCGGGGCAATGCCAACAGTATTCTGAGCTTGATTGCTGGTAGATTTGACAGCCCTTTTGTAATACATTGGTCGAAGGTGCACCAAAATATGCACATTACAAACCCATATCTGTAAAGTATTTCAAAGACATATCTCTATGTAAGGAATGTTTAAATAAATAACTATTAAAACTATGGATGTAAAAGTCTAAAAAATAAGTAAACTCTTTTGGAAATTTTAATTAACAATTAACTAAGCTAAAAACTTTGTACCCAACCTTAGCTAAAAAACTTTTATCTACAAAATGTAACTATGTACCTACTTACTGTTGAAATTAAATAAACTAAACTATGTATTTGTAATTTTAAATAACAATTAACTAATGATAAACACCATGTACCTAACACTAGATATTACAAAATCATGCCTATTAAATGTAAAATGTAAAACTATGGATGTAAAAGTCTGAAATAAAGAATTTTTTTTTTTTTTTTTTTTTATTTATTAAAGAAGATTTATTGGTCAGATTTGCGTACTATTTACAGAAATAAGCTAAATAAGCGTAGACATTTCAGATCCGTATTTTTTTTTCGATTTCATCATACCTACTAAGGCGATTTTCTCCTGTTAGTGACACATTTAATTTTTTTGAACACTGGTATGTCATGTACCACTTTTTACTGAAATTAATCGTATGGAGCAATTCGCCTTATGCGTAGTAAGTTTCTTGCAAATTGAAAAAAATATGCCTTGGTCATCAGATCCATCACCTCAGATCCGTCATATTCCGCCATCCTTGCGGTGACGGATCTGATAAGGTGACGACGGAATAAAGAGAATCGATAAAAGTGGACAAAATTTGGTGTCCACAGTTGGCCACTTTTTATCCTAATACATACAAATCATAAAAGTGAAAGTAAAGATTTTGATATGTTAGCACTGGAGAGTCCAATCCAGAGTGTCTGATATAGACCACCAGGAGGCCATCTTGACTATAACAGATACGTGAATGGTTCCATAACATAATTTGTTCAGCGTGGTGGGTAGCTTTTGCTAGCACATGGAGATCGAGGGTCTAGCGTACGTGATGTAGACCACCAGGAACTTGGCTAATTTATATGATAGGCTGGTGCTGCTGGTTGGTACATGCAAATCAAAGATCGTAATCTACATCAGCCTATTGTAGTCCACTGCTGGACGTAGGCCTCCCACAGGGAATGCCATAAAGCACGATCTCCCGTTTTTGCTATCCAGTCGTTACCAGCCGCCTTTTTTAAGTCTTCAGTCCATCTGGCCGGAGGGCGGCAACGCTACGCTTGCCGAGAACCCGCTTACTCTACCGTTCATCGCTCACTGCCACTACAGCTTGCTACACTTATGTCCGTCACTTTGGTCATTTGTGGATAGCCTCATTCCGGATTTTATCCAGAGATACCGAGCATAAGCCTTTCCATACCTCTTTGAGTGACATGTACCCTGTGGGCCAGTTTAACTATCAAGCTCCACGTCTCGGCTCCGTAAGTCATGACTGGTAGGATGCATTGACCAAACACCTTGGTCTTGAGGCATTATGGCAAAGATGATGCAGCTTCCCAAATGCTACCCAGCCAAGCTGCACTCTTCTGGTGATTTCAGCTTCAAACTTGTCTCTACCCATCTGCAAAGTTTGCCCAGGGTACACATATTTCTGAACAACTTTAAGGGCTACACCTTCGACGGAGACCGGCTCGGGGATAATGAGTGATTATGATTGAACATGACCTTCGTCTTATCCAAGTTAAGTTCATCTCAAGTCCAAAATGTCTCGAGGCAGAGTTAAGAGTCGATAGCATTTTTTGCAGGTCCTACAGCGATTCGGCCATTATGACTATGTCGTCGGCAAAGCGGAGATGCATGAGATTTTGCCGTTGACGTTAATGCCCAGTCTATCCCACCGAAGAGTCTAAAAGAAATTCTCCAGTGCTTTGGTGAAGAGTTTCGGGGATATAACGTCACCCTGTCTTACACCACGGAGCAGTTGGATGGACCTTGTATTGTGGTTTTGTACTTGAACGGACATCGTAGCTATTTGATAGAGGCTTCTCAGCACCTGAACACACTGCCAGTTGACTTGGCACCGCTGCAAAGACTTCAATACAGCTCAGGTTTCGATAGAGTCGAAGGCTTTTCGTAGTCCACAAAGGCCACTCAGTGGTTGGTTTGGTTGTACTCTTTGGCATGGGAACAACCTGCCTTACAGTCTGAACCTGTTTCGGTGACTGAAAGGCATCAAATCTTGATACCAGACTATTGGTGACGACTCTTGAGAACAGCTTGTAGACGTGGCCTTAAGTAGCTCAGAGGCCATTCCGTCTTCCCAGGAGCCTTCCCATTCTTAATCTGTCTGAGAGCCGCCCTGATTTCGTCTTTATCTACGTCTGGAAGACTTTCTGTAAAGTGGCGGTAGAGAGAAGCTCTAGGGTTTGGGCTCGCGTCAGGTGAAGGCTTTGCGCATGCGAGGCATACTACAGATTTCCAAAGAAGTTCTCAATTTCAGCGAGAATATCTAGAACCAATATGACAGTTACACCATTCGAGGTAGTTTAGCTTTGCCAGATGACTCCTTCCCATTGTCTTGGTAAAACTTTCGACCCTCGGTTCTTGTCAATCGCCTCCTTTACGAGTCGAGTGTTATAGCTTTGGAGGTCGCGTCTTACCATACTTCGGATCTTTTTAAGGGATCTGGCAATGCATCATCTGGCGTATCCAGACTAATTTGCGTCAGTGCCAGACCAGGGCCTCGCTCGAAAGTTTGGACTTCTAATCTGTTCGCCTTTACGAAAGTGCTTCGTCCCCACTTCGCGAACAACCCCGACTATGCCCTCTAGGTCCTCGTCAACGTTTATCGGGGTCTCCAGGGTAGCGAATCGATTTTTCAGTTCAAGTAAGAATAAAATGCCGTGTGATGCCGGCTTAGAATAGCATCACCCCATTTCTTTCCTGTGGGTGTCGTAAGAAGCGACTAAAGGACTCGAGGGTATCATGTGTATTGCAATTTTAGGCGACAGGCTGACAACCTGTCACTATAGCGATACACGACAATAGCTAAAACGGCCCTCAAATATGTGTCAGACGTGGCGATAACGACCGTACTTTTACGGCCGTTGACGCTCTGCCTACCCCGCAAGGGATAAAGGCGTGATATATGTATGTATGTAGTAAGAATTCCTCATCCGGCTAGGGGCAGCTTGGGGTGGAGAACTGGCTTCACCATGCGGTTTCTTTATAGCTTGAAGTTGATATTTAGGTGCCTCTTACTAGTCGTTGATCGCTTCTGGTATTGAATTTACTGATCACGATCGCTAACATCCCTTATTATATGCCGTTTATCCGTCATGATGAAGTTGATTTCGTTCTTCGTCCTGCCGTCAGGGCTATTCCAGGTCCACTTGCGTTTTGAGCTTTTTCTGATAAAAGGTGTTCATTGTTCATACAGATCTCGACCTATTCATGGGGGTTTGCCCATAGTCACCGCGCTGGGCACGCAAATTGGTGACCGCAGTGTGTGTTTGTAGACTATGTTGTTAACACGGGAGGCGCTGCTGCCCACCCCGGAAGCTCTTTATCCTTATACCCACGGGCAGAATTGGGCGACAGCACACGGCAAAGGTCGTAATGCGAAATTCAGATCCGTCACCCAAATAGTGGACATTTTATCAGATCCGTCACATAAAATAGTGGGCTTCAATTTTCTTTATAAATATCTTATTTAAATTCAAAACAGATTTGTAAATTTTCCTTATAACAGGATAATGTATGCACATGTTTATGAACATCTTGCCAATACTTGTAAACAAAGCCACATGAATCATTTTGTTAGATCCATCATACAACCCAATTCCGTTATCTAGATTCCGTCACAGCAAATAGTAGCCTTGTTATAACTTCGCATTTACTCGATAGAAAAGTGGGCCTCTCACATAATTTTATTTACATTCCTACAAAGAATGACTCCATGCCTTCAAAATAACAATAAAATCAATTTGAAAAATGATGACGGAATTGTCAGGAGAACGCGTTCCGAGGAGAATAAGCCAAATAGTGATATAGTAACTGTGAAAAGTCGAGAAATTGATCGGTTGTTATCTGCCAGTCAAGAAAGAAACGATGGGAAGGAGTACGCGTACGTTCCTATTTATTTACATTAATGTCGATTTAGAGGTATAGATAATCAAATGGCGCAACTAAAAATAATTGAACAAAAGTTCGCGATACCTACGTAGAATGTGTTGTTAAACGTTAAATAAATAGGTATAACTTTAATAGTTATTCAACAATTACAATATTATATAGGTATTACATCCGCGCCGCGATCCGATTTAATGCTTCTTCG
The DNA here is from genome assembly GCA_024500475.1 of Phthorimaea operculella. NCBI lineage: Eukaryota > Metazoa > Arthropoda > Insecta > Lepidoptera > Gelechiidae > Phthorimaea > Phthorimaea operculella. Next base: position 292,343 of record JANFCV010000056.1, read on the forward strand.
TTTGACCGCGATCAGTGTGCGCCGGCGCGGCGCGCGCTTACGGATCGTCCGCGACAAATAGGTATAAATTCACGCCGCGCCGTGCTTCGGTCGGCCATATAGTTAAATCCGTATGTTGCCATGGAGATAAACTTCTAATATTTTGTATGTTTGTTAATTACATGATTCTGGTAGAGTAATATTAACTTTATACACTCGAATTCAATATAAGCCCTAATATGAAAAAATAAGTTTGGCGTTATAAAAGCTTTAATCCTAGACTTCTAAACTTTTATGAACGAATTTAGTAAAAGCTAAAAGAAAATTTTACCATTATGAGACTAACTCTAATTTAATATTGGCGAAATTATAAGCATTTTTCCGTTTAGGTATGTAGCAAGTACATTAAACTTCTAAAAATTTCATAACTTTAAGACATCGATATTTCATTCTAGATGTAACTTTTTCTTCCACTCGAATTTTATAATAACTGTTTATTTTTGCTAAATATGTAAATACCTAAACAGTACCTAAAGCAAGTATGTATAATTTCTAATTTTTCAAAGAATAGTCTTATAAACATGTTAGTTATAGGGTTTAAAAAAAATGCGAACTTTAATAATATTATAACACAATTACTTTCCGCTACTGAACTAAAATAAGTATCTGCGATTTTGTTTTGATTAACTAGTCAATGTAACAATGAAGTTACATGTTTACCATTGTCAGTGGTCAGCTCTGTTCTCTTTTACTAAATAAGCTTGTGCTTACCTACCTAACTGACGCTGTAAAATAAAGGCCATTGTGATTTAGATGACTTATCATACATATTATGGTGGAAATTATGTATTCTGTATGCTTTAATAATGCGCATAACTGTTGTTTATTCCGTCTAAGCTTCGACTTAGCACCAAACGAAAAAAGTATTTTTTTTATTGGGTGTGGTGCTTGGTGATATTGAAATCTTTAGAGCATTGAACATAATTCTCAAAATATTAATTTAAAACAATCTGCCGAAAAATACCATAAACTTTTATAAACTTTCACAAAAATGTGTCAACAAAGCAAACATCAAATTATGAAAATTTGCATAGGTAATATATAGGTATAATTTTACTGATTGCCTGCAGTACGAGAGCTACCTATAGATCCAAGTAGCTAAGTTTAACACTTACACACAGTTCCGTAGTTGTTATTATCACTCGTAAGTAAAAAACCCGTTAGTTTTAGCCAAGTTTGCTTTTACATACACGAAACCTTTAGTTTAGAATAATGAAAAGACCACAATATCTGGCCTTATTAGAATGTCATACATCAATATAACTGGGATAGTAAAAATAAAGTTTTGTGTTGGATTAAACTATGTTTAATAGAATGTACCTTTAAATAGACAACCCTATCACGGTTAGGACATTTTCAAATAGAAATCTTTACAAACTTTTCGTTTTTGGCATTGGATTCTGTTCATCTTATACCGGCGAAGTAAGTATAGTTACTAATGAAAATCTGAACTGCCTTCGTGGAACTGTAGGTAATGTTTATGTAAGAAATTAAAAATATTATAGTATTTTTATTTCAGGCATTTATATAACTCAAACTTGGTTTGTTATTTACCTACATTTAGTACAAGGACGTTAGACTGACCGATAAATAACATACCTACTTACTTATTACAATTTTGTAGGTCCTGTTATTAGAACAAATAGTGGGGTACAATTCTCACATTAGTAACTTAACAAGAAAGATCTTGTACTGAGGTACTGCGAGCAAACAAAGTAGGATTTTGTATAACATAACGTGATGTGGATTTGTTCAAATAATATCCACACAGGTTCAGTAAAAACATGCATTTGAAATCGTAATTTTTACTCTTAAATGGGATAAGAATATTAAATTCTTACACGCTTTTCCCATATTTTCTGTAAATCTAAAATAATATAGATCAACCTGTTATCATAATATCGTGTACCTACTTTGTCTGGACTAGACAAAAATTTCGTTTTATCCTTTTTTTTATGACCTTGAAGTGTGAGGAATTCAAGATAGCGTTTTTCTCACAATAATCAGAAAAAGATACGGCAGGAGTAGTGATGACACCGTAGGTAATAGATTGAAATCTTAAACCTTTTAACAGCCGTGGTGTTTATTTTGTAAACAAAATAACATCCAAAGATATTTTTTGCATTACTACTTGATTTAAGTACTTATCTACTTAAATTGCTTACAAAACAATTAAGTAATAGCGCTAGTTTACACAACATAAAGTTAACATTAGGTCAAAACTTTCTTTGAAAGAAAAATGAACTGAATAATATTTTGAATAATTTGTAATTTGTATGGATTAGGCCTTATCTATTACGTAGATATCAAAATTTCGAGAACCCTAGTGGGTATTGTTTCAGATCACAATAAAAACATTCAAACAAAATCGAAGTGCATTTTTAAAAGACTTTGAAGCTTGTAACTTCGTTCCCTATTCGCGACAGGACATCGTATTCGAACATTAACACTTTTTGTGATATTATCATAGCTTGCTTTGCTACCACTATAGGTAAATGGATTACCTAAAAAGATATATGTAACTAAAATCTAGTATTTTAATTTAACTCCGCAATGAGTTCAGTACCTACTGACAGGTTACTTACTTATGCTACGAAAGCCTATCCATAATAGAAAACATTGCATTGACTTAATTGCATTCGATTATTCTTAAAATAGGTATTTATTATGATTAATGTCAATTAGTCTTAGCACACGGCTAACTTAACTGTACCATTCTTTGTTTTTGATACCTTTTAATGAGTTCGATCAAGATGAAGCTTTCGAGCATTTGGTGACGTAGATAATAATTTTGTTTATTCTTAGTACCTACCTACATAATTTTGTATGTGTAGGCGAATACTTAATACAGGTATTACACATTAATTTCGTGTGTAAAGCCTTAAGTTCTTTTCAAATATTCTTGGCAAGTCATTCTGCAATAAGTAGAGCGCTAAACATCTACATGGTTTATTAAATCTCATAGGATGCAGCAACGAAGTATAATTTATGGTTAATTGAACTTACCTAAGTGAACTTCAACCAAAATTATACGAGTTGCTGCATCCGTAGAGATTTAAGATCCCACCCTCCCGTCTTTACTTCGTAAAACCCTTATTGCTATTGCAGAATGTGCCTTGATTCTCTTACTCTAAAAATAATGACGCGAGCGCCACGCCATCTGGGGAACGGCGGGGCTAAGTACGGCGGTAGTCAAAATACTTTCTTGATTTTGATTATTTCTTTTAAAATATATCTAAAAATACGTGTGATGGTGCAGTACAACGAAGAACGTACTACATGGTTTATTAAATCTCTACGGATGCAGCAACTCGTATAATTTTGGTTGAAGTTCACTTAGGTAAGTTCAATTAACCATAAATAGTGGCGGTTTTAAAGATAGGAGCGTAGATTTACGTCAAAAGTGATGGATCAAGTCGAAAGTGGTCACTCAAAATGACAGTGGCCAATCTAGTCCATAGTGGCTAATCAAGTTGAAAGTAACCAATCAAGTCGAAAGTAATCAATTTAAGCCGAAAGTGGCTAATCAAGTCAAGAGACCAATAAAGTCAAAAGTTACCAATCAAGTCGCAAGAGATCAATCAATCCAAAAGTTACCAATCAAGTCAATATAGGCCAGGCCAATCAAGCTAAAAATGGCAAATCATTGAACCATTGAGCAAACCATTGACCAATAACGTCACAATTTACATACTTTACATGCCTACATACATTTGTATTAATTAATTGTATTGACATGAATAAAATCTTAGGAACCTACATACATATTCATAAATACTTTTTATGAATATGTTTTTTTTACCTTTTTCACAGCAGGCTGGTTCTTCTTATTAAGCTCCCTGTCCTCGTCCGCCGCCCGCCTCATGTCTTGTAGTAGCTGCGCTATGAGGTCATCATTATCATTGATTATATCGATGTCTCTATCAATTTACGTACCTTTTTGACAGCGGGCTGGTTCTTCTTATTAAGTTCCCTGTCCTCGTCCGCGGCGCGCCTCATGTCTTGCAACAACTGCGCTATGAGGTCGTCATTATCATTGATTATATCGATGTCCCTGTCAATTTACGTACCTTTTTGACAGCAGGCTAGTTTTCCTTACCTTTTTGACAGCAGGTTGGTTCTTCTTATTAAGTTCCCTGTCCTCGTCCGCGGCGCGCCTCATGTCTTGCAACAACTGCGCTATGAGGTCATCATTATCATTGATTATATCGATGTCTCTATCAATTTACGTACCTTTTTGACAGCGGGCTGGTTCTTCTTATTAAGTTCCCTGTCCTCGTCCGCGGCGCGCCTCATGTCTTGCAACAACTGCGCTATGAGGTCGTCATTATCATTGATTATATCGATGTCTCTATCAATTTACGTACCTTTTCGACAGCAGGCTAGTTTTCCTTACCTTTTTCACAGCAGGCTGGTTCTTCTTATTAAGTTCCCTGTCCTCGTCCGCGGCGCGCCTCATATCTTGCAACAACTGCGCAATAAGGTCGTCATTATCGTTGATGATATCGATGTCCCTGTCAATTTACGTACCTTTTTGACAGCGGGCTGGTTCTTCTTATTAAGTTCCCTGTCCTCGTCCGCGGCGCGTCTCATATCTTGCAACAACTGCGCTATGAGGTCATCATTATCGTTGATTATGTCGATGTTAAGTCAAAAGTGGCGAATCAAGATGAAAATAGCTAATCATGTTGAAAGTAGCCAGTCGTGTCAAAAGTGGCTTATCATGTGAAAAGTGGCCAATTAAAACAAAAGTAGCTAATTATGTCAAAAGTGGCCTGTCAAGTCAAAAGTGGCTAATCATGTCAAAAGCGTCAAATTAAGACGAAAGTAGCTAACTACCTTTTTGACAGCAGGCTGGTTTTTCTTATTAAGTTCCCTGTCCTCGTCCGCCGCGCGCCTCATGTCTTGCAGTAGCTGCGCTATGAGGTCATCATTATCATTGATTATATCGATGTCCCTGTCAATTTACGTACCTTTTTCACAGCAGGCTAGTTTTCCTTACCTTTTTGACAGCAGGCTGGTTTTTCTTATTAAGTTCCCTGTCCTCGTCCGCAGCGCGTCTCATGTCTTGCAACAACTGCGCTATGAGGTCGTCATTATCGTTGATTATATCGATGTCTCTATCAATTTACGTACCTTTTTCACAGCAGGCTGGTTCTTCTTATTAAGTTCCCTGTCCTCGTCCGCCGCGCGCCTCATGTCTTGCAACAACTGCGCTATGAGGTCATCATTATCGTTGATTATATCGATGTCTCTATCAATTTACGTACCTTTTTGACAGCAGGCTGGTTCTTCTTATTAAGCTCCCTGTCCTCGTCCGCGGCCCGTCTCATGTCTTGCAACAACTGAGCAATCAGGTCGTCATTATCGTTGATGATGTCGATGTCCCTATCAATTTACGTACCTTTTTCACAGCTGGTTGGTTCTTCTTATTAAGTTCCCTGTCCTCGTCCGCGGCGCGTCTCATGTCTTGCAACAACTGCGCTATGAGGTCGTCATTGTCGTTGATTATATCGATGTCCCTGTCAATTTACGTACCTTTTTGACAGCAGGCTGGTTCTTCTTATTAAGTTCCCTGTCCTCGTCCGCGGCGCGTCTCATGTCTTGCAGTAGCTGCGCTATGAGGTCATCATTATCATTGATGATGTCAATGTCCCTGTCAATTTACGTACCTTTTTGACAGCAGGCTGGTTTTGCTTACCTTTTTGACAGCAGGCTGGTTCTTCTTATTAAGTTCCCTGTCCTCGTCCGCGGCCCGCCTCATGTCTTGCAACAACTGCGCTATGAGGTCATCATTATCGTTGATGATGTGATGTCAGGTCAAAAGGCCTTGGCCACCAAGACGGAAGAAGCTAATCATGTCAAAAGTAGCCAGTCATGACAAAAGTGGCTAATCAAGTCAAAAGTAACTAGTCATGTCGAAAGTGGCTAATCATGTGAAAAGTGACAAATTACGACAAAAGTAGCTAATCATGTCAAAAGTAGCCAGTCATGTAAGTGGTTAATCATGTGGAAAGCGTCCAATTAAGACGAAAGTAGCTAACTACCTTTTTTACAGTAGGCTCGTTTTTCTTACCTTTTTGACAGCAGGCTGGTTCTTCTTATTAAGTTCCCTGTCCTCGTCCGCGGCCCGCCTCATGTCTTGCAACAACTGCGCTATGAGGTCATCATTATCATTGATTATGTCGATGTCCCTGTCAATTTACGTACCTTTTTCACAGCTGGTTGGTTCTTCTTATTAAGTTCCCTGTCCTCGTCCGCGGCGCGTCTCATGTCTTGCAACAACTGCGCTATGAGGTCGTCATTGTCGTTGATTATATCGATGTCCCTGTCAATTTACGTACCTTTTTGACAGCAGGCTGGTTCTTCTTATTAAGTTCCCTGTCCTCGTCCGCGGCGCGTCTCATGTCTTGCAGTAGCTGCGCTATGAGGTCATCATTATCATTGATGATGTCAATGTCCCTGTCAATTTACGTACCTTTTTGACAGCAGGCTGGTTTTGCTTACCTTTTTGACAGCAGGCTGGTTCTTCTTATTAAGTTCCCTGTCCTCGTCCGCGGCCCGCCTCATGTCTTGCAACAACTGCGCTATGAGGTCATCATTATCGTTGATGATGTGATGTCAGGTCAAAAGGCCTTGGCCACCAAGACGGAAGAAGCTAATCATGTCAAAAGTAGCCAGTCATGACAAAAGTGGCTAATCAAGTCAAAAGTAACTAGTCATGTCGAAAGTGGCTAATCATGTGAAAAGTGACAAATTACGACAAAAGTAGCTAATCATGTCAAAAGTAGCCAGTCATGTAAGTGGTTAATCATGTGGAAAGCGCCCAATTAAGACGAAAGTAGCTAACTACCTTTTTTACAGTAGGCTCGTTTTTCTTACCTTTTTGACAGCAGGCTGGTTCTTCTTATTAAGTTCCCTGTCCTCGTCCGCGGCCCGCCTCATGTCTTGCAACAACTGCGCTATGAGGTCGTCATTATCATTGATTATATCGATGTCCCGGCGCCGCCGCCGCCCGCGCCGCTCCTCCTTCTTGCGCATCAACATTATCTCAAAGTCGGTCATGCCGCCAGCCATCTCCTGGCTGCAACACAAGGACCACAAATTAGGGAAAAGGCGCGCGGGATGCCTTTACAGATGACTCACTCAATACTAGCGACATATACTTTAACTGGAAATATCTGGAATCTCAAGGAAGTCAAGGTTGACAAGGTTTTATATTTCTTGGATTAAAATTTGCTCAGAATCATATGACGTTCTTGTATCAGATTTTGCTGTTTTAATAATTTGACAGTAGCAACCCTAACTATGTAGCAAGTGACAATCGCAAAAAATCTGTTTAGGGGCGAGTGAACCTTCTGTAAACTCTCTTATTTTGTGATGTATGTATGTATGTAGATAAGTTTTTTTTTCACAGGCTACAACCTAAACGGCTGGGCGGATCTTGCTTGTCATATAAGGAATGATTGTTAAAATCAATTCAGCCAACTTTTTGCACATTCAAGTATATTTCACACATCTTTTCAGACTTTCTTAAATCAAGAAACAATTTTTGGTAAACTTCCAAAAATTTCCACCCCAGGATTTGAACCTGCGACTTTCGGCATCTGTACTGCCCACGCCACTACCAACTGCCAGCTTAAAATTTGGAATTCAATCAAAAAACAATATAACCTGACTCATAGAAGAAAGGGACCCGAAATGGCAACAATTTGCAAATGGCAACATTGAAATACATGAAATTTGAGCAAGATATCAACAATAATGTTGCCATTTCTGGTCCCTGCTTCTATGAATCATGTAATAGTACATAAGTTGCGTGTGATTCAAGATTCATGTCTTTGCATGAAACAGTAATCACATCAAATACGATCTTATGTTATAAAATAGTTTCATATGTTCTATTCTACCACAATAGGCATGCAAATAATTGAAATGGCTAAGTTTTAACGTTCAATGTCAATGTGTGCTACTCACCTGGTCTTAGCATCAGGATCGAGCCCGTCGTCGCTGGAGTCATCCCCGCGGCGGCCGCCCCCTCCCCTTCCCCCTCCCGCGGCGCGCCCTCCTCCCCCCCACCCTCGCCCGCCGCGCGGTCTTCCCCTTCATCGTCCGACTCGAGGCGGACTGTGCGGCGTTTCTTTACATCTGAACAAAATCAACAATTATTTATTTACAAACCTTGTATGTTGAAGGCGGGTATTCATATTATCCTTGATATTATAATAGTACATTGTTGTCGAGGTCGGGAAAACAAGTCTTTGCTGGACGAGTAGAGTTTGAAGTCCGAGCCGTAGGCGAGGACTTCAATTATACGAGTCAAGCAAAGTCATTTACCCCGAGGCTTGCATAGTGCTTTTCTCAAAAAATGCTAGGAAATAACACACTAAGTACGTACTTTATAAAAAATGTTTTCCACGGTCAGTTTGGCTTCAGCCCTAATGCACCCCTCATGTTTGGCGGCGTGCAATCCATTTCAATACTATTCTCATCTTTATCCCGTTTTAAACAAAAAAGAATACAATACAACAGCCCCAATCATGAAAATTTTCACGTTTCCACCCATAATGTTTGTTTGCCACCAATTGTGTATTTTTTAATAAATAGACCTTTAGCAAGGCACAGTATTCATTGCTATTCAGCCAATCTATTTGTATGTTTAGTTCATTCCTTTTTTTATTCTATTTGTCCATTTAGGATAGGCTAGGGTTATAAAATTATACAGCCTTGTCTTGTTCATACCAAATTACGTTCCTTTCTTATGAGATTCATAGAGATATCTATTTTGAAATTAATTACCTGTGTGGCTTAGCGTGTAACGAATTTACTTTGCCGGACACCAGCAAAGGATTTCCATACAACTTTGCTGGCGCGGTCGGAGACATGACACACAATGGGAAACTTTGCGTATTCTTTTTTTGAAAGAAATGAACATATTTCCTAGCATGTTTGAGAAAAATGTATTTGATCAGGCAGACCACCCGCTAGATGGACGGACGACCTGGTGAAGACTACCGGAAAACAGTGGATGCGGGAGGCACAGGACCGGCGCAGTGGGTAGACGTGGGCTGATATGATGATGATGATTTGAACAATGTTCCCAATGTGGAAGTATTTTAAACAATGTTCCGGAACAAAGTTCCCAAATACAATGTATCCGGACAATGTTCCCAAATATACAAAGTATCAGGGATTTTGTCCCCAATGAATACCTGGTTTAAATATTACGAGATGTAATTAGTAGATACAGGGATTCAAGAGAAGGGTTTTAATGTTCAATGCATGTCGAAAACACGTCTTAAACGCATTAGAAAATGAGTTTCAGCGGTAGAAAAGCAAGCTGAAAGCATTAAGATATCCTTACCTCGTCTGGAAGGTGACCCGGAGCCGGACCGCGACCGGGAGCTGCCCGACCGAGACCTGGAAACAGTTCATCGATATACAATACACTTTTGAGCACGCTGCATTAGGCGCGTCCACACTGCGCGAGGCAATTGCCGAGACATACGCTCGGGCTCACCCAAGGTCATAGTCATGCTCGGGCGAGCGCGCGTAGGCAACTCAAACGTACGCGTCCAAATTGGGCCGAATTGGCTCGCCTGCCACACGAGCGTATGCCTCACGAGCATTTGCCTCGCGCCGTGTGGACGCGCCTATTGAGTAACAAATTGAAAGTGACCTCTATCGTAAAGTTTGTTTTCTTCGTAAATACGCCCATTCTTTCATTCATCCATTCATACCTACATCAGGCCTAAATACCTTGTGGGGTAGGCAAATCGTGATCGATCATTTACACCACGTCTTACAAAAGTTCGAGAGTCATACAGAAGACCGTGTTTCACCACAGCGACAGGTTGTCAGCCTGTCGCCTAAAATTGCAATACACATCAACTCTCAAATTCCTTAGCCGCTTCTTACGACACCTACGGGATATGTCCGAGTTACGAAATATCATCTGCAACTGAAGCGAAAAGGGCGCAAACAGTTTTGAGCCAAATATGCGCCATTGTTTATTTACCTCGACCGGGAGCGGGACTTAGCCGAGCCGGAGCGCGAGCGCGATCCCGAGCGCGATCTCGACTTGGAGCGCGATCTCGACCGGGACCGAGACTTGGACCGGGACCCCGAGCGGGACCGGGACCGGGACCCGCTGCGGGAACGGGACCGGGACTTGCGCGAGCCAGATCGCGAGCGAGACCTGCTCTTTCTGTCGCCGTCTGAAAAGTACACGGTTGCATTTTTATATTATCATCATCTGCCTGCCCTTAATCCCAAATGAATTGGGGTCGGGTTCATGTTTTGTTAGAGTATAAAATCATCTAGCAAAAGGATTCAGATGTTTAATGACCGGCCGCCTGCCTGACGTCAACCCTCTTTGGGGATGCTATGCCACAATACCACATTGCTATGTCACAATGCCTAAAGACCAAGGTGTTCGAACATTGCGTTTCAACTCGATCCATAACAACATACATTTCACGGCAGAAATAGAGAAGAGTAGGTCTCTTGCATTTCTGGATGTGAAGTTGGCGGTCAAAAACTACGGGCTCTTTTGTCATCAAGTATCGAAGTCTTCTAAATAATAGGACTTTGCCACAGACAAGGCCTACCTATAAAAAATGGAGCCACAGAGGAGAGGATAACAATATTAGAATATGTTTTACTCTCTTCTAGAAATTTTCCACAAGATAGTAATTTCGAATACTTGGTGTTTTAATCAAACACTAGATATTGGTATTATTGAATTTTTTCCACTTGTTTCGTTTGTATTAATAGCCTTAGCGGCTCGCTGGCCGAATGTATGGAACATGCTGCACCTGAGAGAAGAGTTCTGAAATTTGGTACACTTAATCTTTAGGGTCAATGAATCGATTTGACCCGTAGTACACAATTTTAAAAAAATCCTATGAGGAGTAATGACGTCATCCTTTTTTTTGTATGGGAAAAAAAAATTTTGTCCCAAAACCTATTGTGTGTGGTATCAAATGAAGGGCCTTGCTAAGCCGATTCTAAAAATATATCACATTATTATATTTAAGTCAATTGTATAAAATTAAATAGGAAATAATTCTCGAAACATGCCACGTTTGGGCTTCTCCAGGTATGATACGGTTGAATCATTACTTATGAAATATACGTAATATAATGTGTAATATCCTCATCTCTAACCTCAAGAAAGGTACTACGGATTTTTTGTCTTCAAGTAATTTTTTTCGAATTTTAAAGTTACAGAAATTTATGAAAACACACTTAGGCTGTTTTTCCACTACTCCGATCCGACATCGGATGTCGGAAGTAGCCTTCCGATAAATATCGAAAAGCCGGACAACGCTTTTCCACCTATCCGATAAAAATCGGACAGTAAAGTTTCATTATCTCGACGGACTTGGACTCGGACGGACGACATGTTAGAATGAACAATTGTTTTAGAACTTGTACTAAAAATATTACCTGTATACATACAAATATAAATCATGCCTTTATCCCTTGCAGGGTAGGCAGAGCGTCACCGGCTGTAAACAAACGGTCATTATCGCCACGTCTGACAAATATTTGAAGGCCGTCTTAGCTGTTGTCGTGTATCACTATAGTGACAGGTTGTCAGCCTGTCGCCTAAAATTAAATATGTCCCTTAGTCGCTTCTAACGACATCCACAGCAAAGAAATGGGGTGATGCTATTTTAAGCCGACATCACACGGCCTACAACTTTTCCAAACAAACTGATAACTTAGCACGCATAATTGCCGAAATAAATGAATTTTTATTTTGACAGCTGTCACTTTAAATGAAGATCTCGTCAAGGAATTTCCTAAAGAAAGTGATAGTCTAGTGTGCATTATTTCCGAGAAAATAAGTTTTTAGTGTGACAGCTGTCACCTTAAATGTAGGTGTTGTAGAGATATAAAACTTTTTCAATGACACTGATGGCCTGTTGCACAGTTTACGAGATAAACGAGTTTTCAGTTTGACAGCTGTCATCTTAAATGAAGGTCTCGTCAGGATATTAAACTTTTTCTAAGACACTGATAATTACTGTAATTGGAGAAACCCGTTGTAATTAAATAAAATTAAATAATCTAGCATGGATAGTTTCCGAGATAAACGAGTTTTTGGTTTGACAGCTGTCACCTGAAAATGTAGGTCTCGCCAAGGAATTAAACTTTTCTAGGAAACTGATTGTCTGGCTTGTGTAATTTCTGAGATAAACTAGACTTTAGTTTGACAGCTGTCATAACTAGCTGACATAACTAACTGGAAAAAACCGGGCGGAAACAGGTAATGCAAAAGCCTGCATAGTTTCTGTACGTCTGCCACATCGGACCGATAAAATACCATTCCGATTTGGAAAATTATCGGTTCGATAAAAACCGGATGTCGGTGTAGTGGAAAAGCGAGTATAGTAGTTTAATAGATTTCTAAATCGGATCGACAATTATCGTGTATCGGATCGGAGTAGTGGAAAAACAGCCTTAGTTGAAATTTGGCATCGAAAGTTCAATTTTGGTTACCGAGAATGATAAAAATAAAGCCAGATGAGATTTTAATTATATGTACATCATATTCGTTTTGCAAAAATAACATGTTATGTGCTTCGGAGGGCACGGTTAACTTTCGGCCCCATCGCAGTCGCTCTCTATGATTAATTAGACGGCGGCGGTCGGTCAGGGTCGATAGATAGGGGCCGAATAGTAACCATGGTTCATCGGGTCGTTCGTAGACTCAGTGTCCCACTTGACAGAACAAGATTTATTAATTATAAGATGATAAATACAGATGCGAGAGGAGTTTTAGTTCATCTTTATAATTTTTATTTGTCTATACACACATTATTCCCACACCAGCATCTTTACATTTATTCCCAGGGTATCCATCACCTTCATTAGCTATTTGCCAGCAGAAATGTCCCGCCATGCTAAATATTCTTTTCCTTGAGGCCATATGTATATCTCATGTACCTATTTAAGCTGGGCAATTTTTGGTACTCCTGATGGTCTACATCAGGTTTTCAAAACCTTTGATTTCTAATTGCTAGCAGGAGGGCCCAATCAAGCTGAATTATTTTTTCTTCGGGGACGTATATGTATCTCCTGTAGTTCTCCAAACCTTCGATTTATATTTTCCAGCAGACACGTCCCATCGCGCTAAACAATTTTTGCTTTGGGACTATATAATATGTGTCTCCTGTAGTTTAGCTGGGCTCTTGGAGGTGCACCTGGTGGTCCACGTAAGGTTCTCCAAACCTTCGATCTATGTTTGCCAGCAGGAGCATTCCATGATGCTAAACAATTCTTGCTTTGGTGCCATAAATGTATTTCCCATTGTTTAGCTGGGCTCGTGGTTGTGCTTCTAGTGGTACACATCAGGTACTCCAGTCCCTCAAGTGGAGAAAAAAGTAGCCTTTACCTTCTTCGATGCGATAGCAATATTTGTACCAAATTTTATCAAAATCCGTTCAGTAGTTTTTCAGGATGCTGTCACATACAAACATCTAAACAGAAAAAATATGTAAAAACTTTTGAAACGTGTTTTGTTATCAATTTCAAGAATTCGCTGACAATTTATTTTCCAATATCTTTTTATGTACAGGCTTTCGACCCTCTATAACTTTATTATTATGTATAGATTCCGTTAATTTTGCCGGTGTGTATATAATGTGTGTATAGAGAAATGATCACTTTAACCATCAATCGAAAACTTCTCTCGCATTTGTATTTATCATCCTATTATTAATAAATCTTGTTCTGAAAAGTGGGACACCGAGTCTACGAACGACCCGATGAACCATGGTTACTATTCAGCCCCTAACTGACGACCCTGACGGACCGCCGCCGCCGTCTTATTATTGGCCGAGGGTTAACCGTGCCCTCCGAAGCACATAACATTCTTTTTGCAAAACAAATATGATGTGATGTACATAATAATATGATTGTAATCTCAACTGGCTATATTTTTATCATTCTCGGTGTCCAAAATTGAACTTTCGATGCCAAATTTCAACTAAGTGTGTTTTCATAAATTTCTGTAACATTAAAATTCAAAAAAAATTACTTTAAGACAAAAAATCCGTAGTACCTTTTTTGAGGTTAGAGATGAGGATATTACACATTATATTACGTATATTTCATAAGTAATGATTCAACCGAATCATACCTGGAGAAGCCCAAACGTGGCATGTTTCGAGAATTATTTCCTATTTAATTTTATACAAGTGACTTAAATATAATAATGTGATATATTTTTAGAATTGGCTTAGCAAGGCCTTTCATTTGATACCACACACGATAGGTTTTGGAACAAAAAATTTTTTTTTCCCATACAAAAAAAAGATGACGTCATTACTCCTCATAGGATTTTTTTAAAATTGTGTACTACGGGTCAAATCGATTCATTTACCCTAAAGATTAAGTGTCCCAAATTTCAGAACTCTTCTCTCAGGTGCAGCATGTTTTGAACTACCGCTAGGACTATAACAATAATACCAATATCTAGTGTTTGATTAAAACACCAAGTATTCGAAATTACCATCTTGTGGAAAATTTCTACAAGATAGTAAAACATTCACAAATCGGAAAAAGCTCCATCTCTCGTCAACTTGTACATACATAATGTTGTCAGTTGAGTGACTGTATAGTTCTACTGAATAGTCATAGATGGTGCTAAAGCTACTCGAAAGTAGTCAAGTAATAAAAAATTTATATGAACGAAGCAAGGGGTTCACAATTTCGCCACCTCGGGTAGAAGCCAATGTGGTGTAGTGGCTAGCACGTCTGACCCGGCTTGTCAGAAGACGTGGGTTCAAATGCCGCCGGTGGCGCGAATTTTTTCTACTTGTTTCGTTTGTATTAACAATAATATTAGAATAACTGCTGGTGTTTAATTACCAGATTCATAGAAGAAGAAGAAGACCCGAAATGGCTATATTATTGTTGACATCTTGCTCAAATATGTCATGTAATATGTAAAAGACGCAAACAATAAGGTAACCATTTCGGGTCCCTTTCTTCTATAAATCAATCAATGACTCACCTGCTACTGATTTGGAGCGTGACCTCGAGCGTGACTTGGACCTTGAGCGTGATTTTGACCGGGAGCGTGACTTGGACCGCCTGGTGGCCGGCGAGCCGCTACGTGACCGCGACCCCGACTTGGCGCGCGAACGCGACCGGGACCGCGACTTGGCTGATCCACTCCGAGACCTGGTCTTAGCGCGCGACCCGCTCCTGGATCTAGCCTTCACGGGCGACCCGCTCCGCGACCGAGACTTGCGAGATCCGCTGCGCGACCGAGACTTGGCTGGAGACCCGCTTCTGGATCTAGATTTAGCTCTGGACCCACTTCTGGACCTGGATTTGGCTCTGGACCCACTTCTCGACCTAGATTTGGCTCTAGATCCGCTTCTCGATCGAGACTTGGCCGTTGCCGGTGATCCGCTTCTAGACCTAGATTTAGCGGTAGCCGGCGATCCACTGCGAGAGCGAGATTTGCGCGGAGACCCGCTTCGCGAGCGGGACTTAGCGCGCGAGCCGCTCCGTGAGCGAGACCCGCTGCGTGAGCGGGCGGTCGCCTGCGACCCGCTGCGGGAACGCGACCGAGACTTCGCAGGCGATTTGCTTCCGCTGCGAGATCTGGCAGGAGACTTGCTGCCATCGCGTGACTTCGCAGGTGACTTGCTGCCACTTCGGGATCTAGCTGGAGATTTGCTGCCGCTACGAGAGCGTGCGGGCGACGGGCTTCCACTGTGCGATCTAGCTGGCGATGCCGACCCGCTGCGTGACTTTGCGGGAGACTTGGAGCCGGCTCGTGAGTTGGCGGGCGAGCCGGAGCCGCTGCGCGACCGCGAGCGAGACTTGCGCGGCTCTGCGGCGGGGCTCGCGGGGCTGGCGGGCGCGGAGGGCGAGCTCGCGCGCGACCCGTCGTGCGACATGCGACCAGACTCCGCCTGAAACACCCAACACCTATTATCAGTCTTGTGTACCTATACACACCTGCAAAGGCAGTTTTCAGTGATACTCATATGTTTTATGTATAAAATCTGCAATAATGTAACATGAATTCTATACCAATCATTATAATAATCAATATATTGCACAAGCAGCGCGTCAGCAGTGCCACTCACACTACAACTTATTTTCCTGTGGGAAAAATAAGTTTCTTGGCATCCGTTATACATATATACCTTCCTATTGAATAACTTTATCTATTACAAAAAATCTGCATCTAAATCCATTGCAAGGTTTAGAAGGAGTTAGCGAAATTTACGACCCACAGACAGAGAAACGCATGCAAAGCATTGATGATATTAAGACTTATGCAGATACACAACTAATACTCGAGATGAATGAATGCTGGCTTTGTTATTTTTTGTTCAATAAATAAAATTATCATTTTCTAAAATACTTAAGAACTAAAATACTCAAGTTGTTTGCCTACCTACCCTGAAGTCACAACAAATGTGTTGTATTCTTTATCTGCCTTAATAAGTGAGATGTACAAAATAGTTGTGTCTGCAATTTAGAAAATGGTACATAGTAACTTACTTAGTTAAACTTTTATGAATTACACAACATTTTGTAATTTTGCAGACAGTGTTTGTAAACATTATAGATCCTCTCTGATCACAATTTTGCCAAGAGGTAAACAAGTCATGCATTTCTGACCATCTCATCTGCTTAACAACAGCCACAAGATACAGGGTCTCTGGACCATGGTGTCATTCTCAAGATATATGTTGCCATCGAATTAGACTTTATTTTGCTCTCATAAACAAAATCATTTATACCTTAAGTATAAATCTTACATTAATGAATTGTATAAAATGTTGCTTTTTGTATTTCTCTATCTTGCTGTCATGGAATTTGCTAACTCCTCCTAAACAACGCAACAGATTTTGATCAAATTTTTTGTAATAGATCCATTGATTTGAAGGTTTATATATATGACACATGCCGAGAGCTGCTAACAGGCATCATTGATCACATGAATAAAACAATAACCCGTCAACTGTGCGAACTGCATTATTTTCCAAAAAAAAAGATGTGTGGGCGGCGCATTTTCTTGTGTTTTTTCAGTACATGCATTGCCTCAGGTTTGTATAGCACCTTACTGACAGACAACAGTATTCTCTTCATGGCTTTTTTTTCTTTGTTTCATCTGCAATCAGCCTTTTGACTATAATAATCAGATGTGTGTGATAGCATATAGGCTTATGCGTAGGTTTAATACCAAAATAATATGAAACAGGTCAGACTAAACTTCTAGAGGAAACACATGTGAAAAACAAATATGTAAATAAATATTCAACCAATGCTTACCGAGCTGCTGCGTGAACGGGAGCGGCGCCCATCTGTGAACAGAAACAGTATCAGGATTTAGAACCAGCTGGTTCATATACCTTTCTACCGGCCACTGACTTCAGAAGCCACGACATCTGACTAAAATCACTCGTCCTATTACCTAGTCAACTAAACGATTTACAAGCAAACTATATAAACAGATTGTTTGGTATTTTTATCAAGGAAATGTCGGCGCATCAATAACATGATAATAAGGAAGAGCAAGATAAGTCTTTCAGAAAAATCTAGACCTGAAATAAGGAGTTGAGGTTACCTCATGAAATGTAACATACCTGTATCCACATCCATCGTAATCAACCTTTGTCCACACGTAAGATTGTAGAAAGAGTTACTTCTTTGTTCCCGGTAACGAACACAGATCTCAAGGGTTGATCAACATGATAAATTAATTTTTAAAGAACGAATGCCCACAATCGAAAAATATTTTTGACAAGTGAGTGCGTACCCTACTTCGCTTCGATAGCGGCTGTTGAGAGACTTTGCAAAATCAAAACGCAACGCTAATAATTGTTGTTTTAAAAATTCATCCATCAGGATAGGCAATGGTACTAGCCATACAGCCTAGTCTTTTATTAGTTCTTTCTGTTATCTTTTCAAAAATAAGGCATTAAATGGTCTCTATTCTACAGGTTAGCCATTTTAAATCTCTAAAGTTAAAATCACTAAGTTAAAATGGTTAAAATTAGCAATTTTAAGTTGTGCTATTCCACGAAAGCCCAGTTTTAGAAAATTAAACAGAGGTTTTTGACAGGACTATAATTTGATTTTGAAGTTATTAAATTCAGTGTTGCAATTTAAAAAAAAAGATAAATTTTAGTAATAAATGAAAAAATCTGTAACTGGTAAAAATATTTTTATTTTCGGTGACACTCAAAATCCTTCTGTACCACCTTTGGTTCCACCACTTAAGAACCTAACAACCCGGCCCCACTCTAGAACATTCTGACTAGGTGCTAATTAAAAAGGTTCTGACCCGGTGCCACTCTATTACCTTTAAATATGTTGCCACTCTTAAACTTTACTTTCTTAAGCCTCCTATCAAATTGTTTCCACTCTTCGGCTATACTACCGGGTGACACTCTAAAACCTCCCGATTAAATTGTTTTCACTCTTAAACTTTCGTACCCGGTGACACTTTAAATCCCGATCACCTTTTTTCCACTCTTGAACTTTCTGATGTGACCAATAATTACACAAATCACTCCAAAACCCCACCCATTTTGAGATGTTCTGACAGTATTATTTTTAAGAGGGACCTTTTTAGTGGCCGCTAAGATTAGCGATCTTAGCAGTTTTAAATTTTTAAAATGCTTAAATTTGTGCGCCGTGGAATAGCACTAATCGGCTAAAGCTAAGTTTAGCGCTGTCACTTAATTTTAAGTATTTTAGAGATTATAATGCTGTCATTTGAATTTGACAGTTACGTGTAGAATAGCAAACGGTTATAGAAATGTCAAATTGGCCTTAGCGATTTTAGTAGCGCACAAGGAATTGGATCTAATGCCAATTCTTCTATAGTTCATTTCTTATTTCCAATAAAAACAAGGCAACAATGCCATTTCTTCTATATATTCTTGTGTAATTTTCAGGTTCATAAAATTCCATGTCCGGGTTAAATCCATGTCAAAGCTCTCCAACCGTGGAGATAATAAAGTCAAATATTGGTTTAAAAGTGGCAGGGTTCGATAGAAGTTCTTGAAGCGAAGGCGGGATACTGTCTTTGTAAATATCTTGCAGCTTGTCAATTAATAAAATTCGGTTATTAAACAACTGTACCGCTATTCGAAACATAAAACAAAACATGAGAGACGTATGCGGTTCCCTTTAGGAGACGGTCGGTAGCGGCTATATCTGTCCCTTTCTAGCATGTGACATCTCTTTCTCGCATCCCCTCCGATTGCGACACGAGGCAGGCGCGCAGCGCTCTTGCCTTCATTGGTGATGTGCTTCCCGGCGAGAGCGGTCGTGGTGAGAAGAGAAAATAATTTCAAATCTTTTATTTAAATTATTTTCAATAACGGTTTTTTCCGTTCGAAAAAATTATCGTTTCCTTAAACGAAAAAATTAATTGGTCTATATCTGTTCCTTTCATGAATTTTTATTTTATTTAAGTGTAATTTTATTCCAGGTTTTCTTTCAGGTTTTTATTTTTCAGCTTTTAATGATTGTTGCTTACGAGCTCGACATACATTTCTTATTTCCGAAATACGGAAAAGCCAATGTGCAAAAATACCGTGTGGATCCAATCTACATAAAAGGTTAGTCAAATACCATACTAAGTTGACAAATCAGTGCTTTACTTATGCCATATTTGTGAAAACACGTAATTTCCATACGTAAATAACAGTCAATTGTCATGCAATTGTCTGAACATCTTACGAGTTCTTCGTCAGCTGACGAAAACTTATTTAAATGTGCTTCCATTCGAACACAGCCCTTGAAAACGCTTGGACCCAAAAATATGAAATTTATAATATAGTTTTCAAGTTCTATACTGTAGTAGCATGATTAGCTATTATACGTAAGGTAAGCAACAATGTAATTTGAAAGTGTGACCTATACTATAATAATACGAGCGGGTTGTTCTTAACATATCGGGTTTCTATAAAACCTAGAAATCAACTCCTGCGCAAGGAGATTTTCAATGTCTAAAAACTCGTTAATGGATGCTAAGCTTTTGTCCTCGCAAACTATTTGCAGGGTCACTCACGAGTCAAAGCTAAAAAGTCCAGCCAGCATAAGTATGTAAAGTCCATTTCGATGCATTCCTCATCTTAAAAATATTTGCCATATTGGGCACCAATATTTATTCTTTCTCGGGTATCTATGTACCTAGAGAATGACATATTCGCGATCTCACTCAGACGTGGTCGCATAATTTCTAATTCAACCTAACCTTCAAGTACCTAACGAGCTCAGCTCTACAGCAGCGTTGTGGTGCAGTGCAGCTATGATACTTTCTCTAAAGTTAAAGCTTGTCATTATAAAATGCACGGCAAATCCGTTTGGTACTATAAAAGTGCTAAACCTAAAATAACTAGTCTTGCATGTTATAAAGCTTTGAAATTATTTTAAACAATGTCTAAGGCTAAACGACAAGGAAATTGCATGATTTTATTTAAAAATTGCAATACCTTTTGCTGCTAAGCAAAATAAGAAGCAATAAAATTAATTTTAGTTGCAAAACTGCATAAAGAGCGCCTGCAAACTCAGCGCCTCAGACGAAAATACTGTTTAAGCGCCAACGCCCCGCGCCGCGCCATACCTTTAAAATTACTAGCAGCGCGATACGATTTAGCCCTGCCTAAAATATTCGCACATTTACGTAATAAAAATCATAACAAGATGTAATTGCGAAATTTGAAGTCGGTGAGTCATCCCAAACTTGTCCAAATGCTCACCTACGAAATTCTACCTGCAGTACGTCATGTTGCTAAGAGCCAACGCAAATATTACTAATTCTATGTCTTAACATTTATACATGCCCTTCGGCAATTTGAAAAAGATTCATGATTGTAAAACCTACTAGCGCAATCAATATGCTAAAATAATGATTCATTTCGTGCTTGCTTGCATGTCAACACATGTTCTAAAATGAACATACACTGCGATATTTCACATACTACCCACTAATGTAAGCACTTATCATGTAACATTATACATGAAACAGACAAAGGGTAAGGAAAACATTACAAGCGCCTACAATATAGGTAATATTGGCCTGCCTGTCGTGGGTACTCGGAAAACCCCTGCCATTCGAAACCATCCTCAGGGGAAATCAAATCTATTCCGTTCTCAAATCTAACGGATATGCAAAATAAGTCTGTAGGAGCATATTGTGAAAGTACCTAGTTACGTCACAGCAAAATAATTCACTGTCCTGTCACCTTTAATTTGGTGAACAAGCTACATTTTCAAAGTTATGCGCAGATATCTAATCTCGCAAAAAACATAATACGAAGCGTTCGAAACGAACCTATACCTAAGCTAACATACCTATATATAGGTAGGTATATGCCTAAGCATGCATTGATACTTAAAACTTAAACCTGTAATGTAATATCATTCATAAGATAACATACAGATGGTAAGATACTTACCTACTTACCAACATAGCCCCTAATAGTCCAGTGCATTCTACACAGTTTTATCATTGTAATAAAAACAGGTCTAACTATCAGGGCATTATATTACAGGTCCTAATAAAGTGAAGTCCACTCTATTGTTAACACTCAAATCGGGTACAAGATATGTACTTATAACCCGTAGTTGCATTACCCAATCCATAACCAACTGAGTCAATTCTCAAAGAGTTGACAACTATGACAAAAACGAGGGTATAGCTACCGAAATATTTCCATACTAATCTTACTAGCAAAATACTTGTTCATAAAGTTGACATGCGATTCAGAAGATTCAGGACTGCTAAGGTTGCGATGAAATTCAGATTATCGCATCTGAAGGCAATTTCAGTCACAAAGTACCTAAACAACCTAATATATGATGCGTAAAGGGATAGGCAGAGCGTAAAGACTTTTTAATGGCAAGTCGAACAAATATTCAATGAACATTGTAACAAAATCGCATTGATGTCGTCGTCACGTTCGTTGAAACGACGTCAACCCATTGATTTAAATCCTTATAGATACACATGGTGCTCACAAGGACATAGTATAAATGAAATAACATTTATCAGCCAAGTATTTGTGTAGCAAGTCAAACTATTTTCCTTC
This sequence comes from Phthorimaea operculella, assembly GCA_024500475.1. Lineage (NCBI taxonomy): Eukaryota > Metazoa > Arthropoda > Insecta > Lepidoptera > Gelechiidae > Phthorimaea > Phthorimaea operculella. Next base: position 314,470 of record JANFCV010000056.1, read on the forward strand.
TTGCTCATAGTTAGGGTTGCCTACCGTCTGACTGTGCAGAGCCCTGTCTGGTCAAATACGACATGTCTGGCCTGACCGAACTTTTAGCTAGGCCACGCACTTGAGGAAACATTCTCAAAGAAATGGACAACCCACAAATTCACGGATATGTTGAGTGCAATCGCAAATTTCAGTGCGTGCAGTGCAATCAATTTCTATACTACTCGCTCGTGTTTATATTTCTATGCATGCCGTCGTTCAATCTCGTAAAAGAAATATTTTGCAAGCACACATGCTAAAATAACATGCGGGCAGCGTACTTTTGTACCAGCCTTCAAGTGTGTTGAGATCTAATACCTACACACTTACATACATACATATATCACGCCTATATCCCTTGCGAAGTAGGCAGAGCGCAAAAGGCTGTAAAAAACGGTCATTTACACCATATCTGACTAAGGTTTGAGGGTAATTCAGAAGTCTGTATATCAACATAGTGACAGGTTGTCAGCCGGTTGCATAAAACTGCAAGTTAATGAGATTTCGGTTTCAGTTGGTTTCGACACGATGTAAGCCCGGCTTTTCTACGTATATACTGCTACGGCTTGGCAACCCTATTCACGAACAGATTTACATGAAAAACACTAGTCGATATGTGTAGATTTCCTTTCATCCATACGGATATGCAACATCGAACTGTATTCCAACAGGAGTCTTTACGTATAAAATCTATCCACCCTCAATAACATTTATGAATGTAAATAATCATGGAATATGTGTGTAGGTACCAACTCACACGTTATTTAGTAATACAGCGTTGTTAAAAGTTGTACAATGTCACGTACATTGTACAATTGTGTAAGAAATAAATCGTTGATGTTAATTTTATGTGGTTTGCTGTTTGTTATACGGAAGGAAATCACAATAAAGAAAGGCGCCAAATCGGTCAAATCCGAAGTACGTCTAATGTCTAACTGAAGTAAATTGCATAATGTAAGTAATAGTAAGTAATGCATGGTTACAAATAAGTGCGCGATCAACGCGTTTATATGAATCGCACGAATACAGAGTCTTATTATAAAGGACCTTACAATAATGTCGAGCTAACTAGTACATACACTAAAGAATGCTGCAAATGCTGAATTCCTTAGAAATGGTTAATTCTTTAGATAAAGGATCAATATCAATACGAATATAGTTGACGTTTAAAATCAAAATCTGTCTCTGGTGATTTATTAATCCGACTCAGGTTCTTGTCGATACTTTCAACCTTTTTCGTTGCAAGAAGAATTCAGAATCATGTTCATAATGACGATGACCTAAAGTGGAAATGAGATAAGATTTAATAAATGTATCAACTCCAAATCTCAGCTTATGCATTAAGTATAAGCGTGTGAAATAAAACTTCTAGGTGCATATACTTTATTTTCTTACGCATGTATTATGCGTAATTCTGCTGAAATCTCATTATCCTCCGCCTAAATTTTGGTATCTTGTCATAAGCAACAAAATAAAAGTTTGCCATACTTCAAATATGACACGTAACGACTATTATGTTATGATATGAACGACTAATGACCGTAATTTTGGCATCTAGTGTCTAGCTGATATACTCCTGTACTTTATCCTGATTATACCATACTTCACTGGACCAGAGTAAGTGGTTACACTAAAGGGCAAATCCTTCAAATTGCTATCATGATAAGATAAAATAGATACTGTTTTTCAGTCATGCCCTTCACCAACCCCCATGGGGTTCAGGAGTGACTTCAATAGCATATGTTTCAAGGTAGGGTAGAGTGCTCTTACTCGAAGCATGCACGAGTGCACTCCAAGTGCACTACCCTATGACATCCTACTTGTTTTCTTCATAATTATAACTTAATACTTTCAAGTGAAACCTTGCTAAAAGCAACTATCTTTAAAAAATATCAATTCTCACTAATATTTACAATTGTGTAGCTGTTGTAAGAACTTAATGAACAAGGTTGCATAAAGTATCTTAATGATAAAACAAATGTGTACTTTCCTATACACTATATCAATTGCTGTTTCAAATTTTATATATTGTAATAGTATTACATATCTTTCTATCCTATAATAAATAAAAGTACATTCATGAAATATAAAATATTTATATTACTTATTTAAAGCTGATAATTTTTTCCTCTTTCTCTTAAATTTTATTATTTTTGTCTTTCACATTGGTGATTGCTCCACCAGGCGATAACAAACAGGTCTCATGTTTTGTTTTATGTTTCGAATAGCGGTACAGTTGTTTAATGACAGCGTTTTACCTATCAATAAAACGCTTATTAAATAACTTACCCTATTCGAAACATAAAACAAAACATGAGAGACGTATGCGGTTCCCTTTAGGAGACGGTCGGTAGCGGCTATATCTGTCCCTTTCTAGCATGTGACATCTCTTTCTCGCATCCCCTCCGATTGCGACACGAGGCAGGCGCGCAGCGCTCTTGCCTTCATTGGATCTCATGTTTATAAAAAGAAATGTATGTTTGCATACATTTTCTTTTTAATTAATCACCAGGCAGTTGAGAAACTTTTATGTTTCGAATAGGGTAAGTTATTTAATAAGCGTTTTATTGATAGGTAAAACGCTGTCAATATTTAAAGCAGGACAGTTGAAAAATATATGTTCCAGCGTTTGATTTTCATTTAGAGAGCAATCTGTACATAAAGGTGAGTTAATAATTTTCATGCGGTGTAGATGGGCTTTAAATTTACAATGACCAAATCGTAACCTGCATATTTGTGTGAAGAATCTTCTTTTTTATAAAGGTATTATTCTTAGCGAACCAGGGTTTCTCTCCCAGATTCTTATTGATTGCAGCATACCATGCACCTTTTTCTTGTATTATAATTTGATGTTGATTTATCCAGCTTTGTCTAATTTCCTCTTGAATCAATGGGATTAAATCTCTCCATGGAAGTGACATTCTTCTGGGTTGTCCAATTAAGCTATTGTTTATTGTTCTGGCAAGGTAGTCAGCTGTTTCATTACCTGACACACCTTTATGTGCTGGAGACCATAAAAATTCAATTGAAACATTGGCGTTGTATAGTGTTTGCCACAGCTGTTTAATTTTATAAATAATATAATTTGTACTCAGAGTGTTATTCTTTAAAGCTGATAAAACTGACATACTGTCACTAATAATAAGCCATTTAGGAAAGAGTGATTTAAATTGTTTATATATTCTAAAGCGGCTTGAATTGCTGCAGCTTCTGCCGTAAATATACTGCAGGTTTTTGTAGTTTATATCCATTTCCTGTCTTCAAGGCACTGTGATAGTATGCAAGAGAGACACCAGTATCAGTTTTGAGCCATCCGTGTAAATATGCTGGTATTGTGGCCATAATGATAGTTTCTCATATAGCTCTTCTCTAGTTCTAATGGAGTTATCTATAACTATATTCATATTGCAAAATTTGCTTTCAAAAGCTCCTTCGTAACATGCCAACTTGTCAGATTTGTGAATGTTATGCCTTTCATTATAAACTTTTATTTCAGAATAATCAAGCAGAATAAAGGAGAATTTAATTGAAGTAGATGCAGAGGCCAAAGTTTGATTTTCAGCGATTTTCTCTAATAAGGAATGGTGAGTAAAAGAAAATAATTTCAGTAGAAATCTAAATTTGAGATATTTAAATCTTAACATCAATGGAGGTATATTGCATTCAACTTGCATAGAAACAATAGGTGTTGTTTTCATTGCACCTGTTATTAAACGTAAATTTTTATTCTGTAAAGTTTCTAACTTTTTAACCAAAATAGGATAGGAAGCATAACAAAGAAAACTATATTCAAAGTGGGAACGTACCACAGACTTATATAACATAAGTAAAACTTTAGGATCAGCCCCATGATGTTCTAGCGAGGATTTAAGAATATTAAAAGCTCTAGAAGCTCTATCTGACACATAACTTACATGCTTATTCCATGATAAATTTCTAGTAAAAATTACTCCAAGAAATTTTGCTTCATCTTCTACTGGCAATAAGCTACCATCATAATATATATGAGATATTAAAAGTCTAGATCTACTAAAGATCACAACTTTAGTTTTCTCTAGACTAACACTTAAATGTAAATAATCAAAGTATGTTTTTAATCTTTCTAATGCTAAATTTAATTTGATTTCTGTTGCTTGCATGTTAGACCCAATACAATATATAGCTAAATCATCAGCAAATTGCAAATTTCTTACTTCGGTACCCAGTATACTATTTAATTTATTAATATACAAGATGAACAGCAAAGGACTTAAAATTCCACCTTGACAAACACCTAAATATGACGATTGTGGACCATATAAATTATTTTTAAACTTGACATATACTTGCCTACCATTTAAAAAGTTGAATATCCAACTAATTAATTTTCCAGGTAAACCTAACAACTGTAACTCCGCAGCAAGCACATGGTGATTAACATTATTGAAGGCTCCAACAATATCAAAGAAGACACAAACAACAAATTTATTAAATGAGAAGGAATGATGAATGTCAAGAAAGAGATTATTCAAACTTTCGATTGCAGAGTGACCACGTCTAAAACCAAACTGATTTGGAGGTAATAACTTATTAGATTCAATAAAAAATTCCAGTCTTTGTTTTAGTATTTGTTCAAAAACTTTACCTATACAGGATGTTAATGCTATAGGTCGATAAGAATTACAATTATCCGCATCTTTACCAGGTTTCAAAACTGGAATTAAACAATCAACCTTCCATTCAGTGGGAATTATGTCATTAGACCAAAGAAAGTTAAATATGTCCAAAATCATTTTTACTTGACAATGAAAGATTTTTAATAACTTATATGGAATATGATCTAAACCAAAAACAGTATCTCTTCTAGAGCTAAGTGCACTAATAAATTCATTTAAAGTAAAAGGTGTAATTAAATAATCATTACCACCAGTGACTGGAGAGTTATTAGTAGTAGTGACAATATTTGGAGAAACGGTTGTGTACTTATTTAAAAATGCTGGTATCCAATCTGTGTTAGAAGACCGTATCACATTACATTCAGAAAAAGATTTATTAAACATGCGCATTTTTTTCCATATTACAGACAGAGGTGTTTGCCGGTTAAATGTTTCACACAAAGCCATCCATGAAGCTTCTATTTCACGTTTAATGGTAAGTTTTTAATAGCTTGTTGTTTTTAAAATAGATATAATTTTCTAATGTTGGGTCATTTTTAAATTGAATGTAAGCAGCTTTAGAATTATTTACTGCTAAAGTGCAGGCATTATTCCACCAAGGCAAACATGGTCTTTTCCTACGTGTTAAATTTGGCTGCACTGAATTATTTCTGGTTGTGGGATTAGCCTCAAATGCACAATTTAGTAGTAAAGAGCAGAGATTAGAATAGGATTCCTGGGGTCGTTCAAAGTCAAAGTTAAAAGTAGTTAATTTGTCACTAACTATTTCTTGATATTTTTCCAATCGACATTTGAAAAATTTGGACGGATGTAATTTCCTTGATTTAAATTGGAATTGTTAATTCTATTTACAGAACCAAGGATACTAGTAACAGTGGGAAGATGATAACTCCCCATTGGATCATCATGAACTGACCAGCTACAACGTAATGATAATGAGGAAGAAACGAGAGTAAGATCCAATGCATTTGGTTTCCACATGTGAACCCACAGTAGTTGCTTGGCCGTCATTAAGGAGGCATAAATTATTATCATCAATCACATCTTGCAAAATTATACCACGCGCATCAGTTGACGTGCAACCCCACGAAGTACTGTGTGCATTGAAATCCCCAGCCATAATAAGAGGCCCCGGTACAGATTTAATCAAACTATCAAGACGGGAATAAGTAAAGTTGGAAGGAGAAGCCAACGTGGGACTATAGAAACTAATTATTGTAATAAGTTCATTGTTGAAATGTAACTGAACTGCCAAATTTTGTAATGAGTTATCAGAATGTGTGTTTAACAAATTGTAACGCAAATTATTTTGTATTAATATAGCAACACCATTGTGTTTAGTACCTATATCTAATGTTTCGATGTTAAAACCTTTAATTTTAATTTTTTTCCCTGGTTTTAACCAGGTTTCAGAAATAAGTGCTACATGAATATTATTATTATATAAAAAATAAGTAAAAGCATGTAAATTACTAGACAAACTTTGAGCATTCCATTGAACAATATTTAACTGATCCATAAATTAGAATTTACTTAGTTTTATGGTCTGTGGATTTATTGATACTGAATGAATCAAGTAAAGCGCTTTTTATACTTTGAGTAGAGATTGGGATGGGATTTTCAGCATCTTTACTAGCGGAAATAATTTTTATAATTGAAGAAATCAGAAGATTCATGAATTGTTCCGATTTAAACAATTGTTGAACTGGGTCTACTTTACTTTTTAGTGGGGAAGTTTTGTTATTAAAAACTTCAGAATACGAGGCCCTGCGCATCTGAACTTTTATCTCCTCTGCTTTTGAATTTTCACTGGGCATGATTTGGCAATTGCAACATGTTTTCCTTTGCAGTGAACACAGACTGCTTCTTCTGGCCGTTTTACGCAATCTTTATAATTGTGAGAATCACCGCAGATTGAGCACCTCTGGGCGTTTTTACAGAATTTACCAATGTGCCCAAAGCGCAGGCACCGCAGGCATTGGCTCACAGGAGGCGTGTATGGCCTTACTTCGAAATACCAGCTGTTAATATCCACATAATCAGGAAGTACTGCACTAGCGAAAGTTATCGATACCGCTTGTGTTGGTACCAAGCAGGAGTTACCTTCGTCGTCTTTGGAACGTCGCATGAATCGGCGTACAGATACAACATTTCTGCAACTAGAAATTCCATCATATATTTTTTGTTCATGTATGTTGGAACGTTTGTTATTACCCTGTCACTTCCGTTAATCTTGCTGGAATAGTCGCCCTCAACTTTAGCTCTTTTGAGACTTGAGATTATTAAGAGCTGCATTTGCTAACCCTGGTCGCTCAAATATAACCGCTATTTTGTAACGATTGATTCTTTTCAATTGCTTGATACCTTTGTTACTAAGCTTCAATGCGCTTCCCAAGCCCATCAAGTCTCTCTCACCTATCGGCGTCTTGTCGTCCGCGCTCTCGTAAATTACTATATATTCGAACTCACCGCCATCCTCCGGATACTGACGAATGTAGTTTTCAGTTTTGTATGGTTTGTATTTGTCTACATCGTCGTCGCCCGCATCATCGCTCATAGCGGGGTCCTCTCCTTCGCTTACCTCTCCGCCATCGTTTCCCTTTTTACGTTTGCCTTTGCGACCCATGGCTGGGCAGCAAAGCTGTGTTGCTTTTTTATTGCACTATTAGAATATAAGTTACTAGTAATTAAATTTACTAAGAAATTATCAATTTATTCTGCAAAAAGTAATTTTAAAATTTTCTTTGAAAAATTTTCACCCTCTTGATTCAAATTCCCGCCAAAGAATCGCAACGCTAATAATTCGCGTGCTAGTGATGTGCATACTTTTTTACCGGTTTTTTAACAAAATAAAATGTTTCCTTTTCCAATGGATTACTTAAAAACCTATTTATTTCTGAAATACTCTCAATTTTCTTCTTCATTACTGGTAAGCTACAAGTGTCGAACATTATTGTTCAACGAAAAAATATAGCACAGCCAAAGTTATGCTCGGTGCATCACTTCACGTCCATCGCATCATTCGTCACGTCAAACGCGTCAAACATCTGATTGTCAAACCTTTGTTTTGGTACAATGTGTTTCTCTCTTGTGTCTCGTTTAAAAAATTCATAAACAGTGATTTATCTAACATAAAATATAGGAAAATAACATGGAGGAAACAAATAAATTACCCCTAAAGCGAGTGGAACTATCATTAACGAAATTCAATGAAGTAGCAATACCACATCATCTTGATCTCCTGAGACAACATAAGGCGAATATTATTAAGGTAAACAAGCACGTTCTTAGCTAATGATAATATTATTTGACCTCATTTTGTTATTAGAACGAATGTCATGGCCCTGTTTAATAATGTAGAACGCAACACAGACGTTAAATAGTCTAAATACGTAATAAAAAGTAGGTGCTGAACCAAAGACGTCACGGTCACCTAAAAATAAATATCTCTTCTCTAGAACGCACTACACTACGCATTTTTTCTGTTAACTGAATGACTATGTCAAAATGTAATGATGTAGGTACATACATGCTCTAGTAACTATGTAATGCTGCATAATGCTTTGGTTTATATTGATATCCTCCTGTTTTAATGATCAAATAAAAAAACAAAGTCAAAATAAAACTTTACTCGTTTTGGTTAAAGCTAAGTATGCTCCAAGTTAAATTAAAAAATTATGTAGTACCTAATTAAACAAAATTTGTTATATTACCTAAAAATATATTATTATTTAGAATAATTAATTAAACATTTTTTGTTGTATACAATTTAGTATACAAGTTTAGGTAGGACTTTATCCAGCTTTATTTAATATGAAAATATAGAGGTATAATATGTATTTTAAATATAATATTTGTAAAGTTAATTTTCAAATATTTGTGTTAAGTCTGAGTGTTTTCTATGTATAATATGTATTTATTTACAAAAAAAAAGTATATGAGTATTATATCAGTTGTCTAGTTTTCCATAGTACAAGCTTTGCTTAATTTGGTGCTAGATGGCGCTGTGTGTTTCATCCAGGCATCCAGGGATGTGTTAGGGATATTTATTTAATTTACTCGTATGGCTTTATGTCATGCTTTCTGGCTGAATACTTTTGGTTCTTGACACTATATCTTTACATCTTCTAAAGAATTTCTAATATTAGGTCCTGCATGACCAGCATAATTACCATCTTCCTGCCCTTACCCTAAATCAGTTGCGGTCGGCGCGACATGATTTGTTAGAACACAAAATCATAAAAGTTTAGCTGTTTTATGACTGGCCGCCTGTTTGTCGTCAACCCACCCTTTGGGTATGCTGATACATGCGGTTATCCATAAGACAGATAAAAGAGGTCAAAAACTCTACGTCCCCTTTTGCGAAATACCCTGAGTGGACTAGGGGTGGCAGTATTCTTAGCCGCTATCACACTGCTAAAACTGGCCATAACCATTACCTGCATAATCTATAAAATAAAAATAAACATGTTATAGTATGAAGAGAGCGGTGATTGGGCGCGCGTCCGTAACGAGCAGACTCACGCAAGAAGAGTCGCGTCGCAGCTGCGCTCGCTGCTTGCGGAGATGGAGACGCTCAGAAGACAGGTATTTCATATAAATATACTTCTAATATAAGGTCAATTTTAAATTTGAAATTATTTGCGCAAAATAACATACCTATACATGTGATAAAGACATTCAACTCTTGCTACCCTTACACCTGTTTCAGGTGGCGCCTGAAGACCACTCACGGTTCGACGCGTTAACGCAGCGATCAAGAGATCTGACACTTAAATCAATTGTAGACTACCTCGGTAAGTCATGCTTTTTATCGAAAGTTGTAAGGTTATTTCTAAGGGCTATTTAGCTCACTGCACCGGGTAGGACTATAGGGTCTCAAATATAATTATCTTAATGTTATTCCATTGGTTGTGAAATAGATACCACATAGAGATAAAGTATTACATTGTTAGAGGATAGCCATATTATAATCTTTAATTTTGCACAAATTCGTTTGAAAAGTATATAAGTCCGGTGTAATTAATGGTCGGAAATAAACTATTTTATTGTGCATATTTAGGAGTAATAGAAAGAAGCTGCAGGTCTCTTGTGAGTGCGGCTCAAACACAGTTAAAGGGTGAGCAAGTTCAATGCCAGCGTTTATTGTTATTCCTAACACAAAGTTGTATTTTTGATTGACGTTGTTACGAAAACAATCGTTACCATTATCATTCATCAGGCTCATTACCATTAATACTTAATAATGCATTTGTCAGGTATTTCACCACGTGAAAAATGTTTGTCGCGTTACGTCATGATAAAATTCATATTCTAAACTTTTCATAACTCATGGATGTGTATGCTGTAATATTGTTCACAAGAATTTTCTGTTGTATATAAATAAACCATAATCTGGAAAAAGCATGTTATAGGTGACGCCTCTTATAACAGTAAATAATGCCAAAACGGTAATATATTTTTTAAAATAAAACGCACATGCCTGTATCTGTTGATGATGTTTTGTATCTTATAGGAAAATAGAAGCTACTTTTTGCTACTGCAGTGCAAGCTGCTTTGATATTGCTGACAACCAAAAAAGGCACAATCAATGAAACTAACTAACTAAATCCGCTGACTCAGCGACCCAAAGAGGATCTTGTTCTCCGAAACGAGCTCTCTCCACTGATCCCTGTCCTGCGCGATCTCCTGACAATTGAAATGAAACTAAGTTAAATCTTATTGGACCTGACTATTCCTGAAATGAAACTAAGTAATCAATTCGTATCGTAACTACAGAAACCACTCCGCTGAGCATGAACCGGCGCGTGGAGGACACGCGGCAAGTGGCCGGCAGCGCGGTGTCCACCGACTCAGTAGGGCTGGTGGCGCACGCGGCGCAAGCTGAGCCAGAGCTCATACAGCTGCAAGTAGACGAGGCTGTGAGTTGGGTTTTATCTTCATCTAGCGGTTACATCCACTGCTGGTCGTTTTCTCATGGTAATACGTTTTCGCAGAATATATTATGCACTTAAAACGTCCTCTTGAGCCACTTATCTATTTAAAAGTCGGATCAAAATCCGTTGCGTTCTTTAGAACGAGTTAGCGGTGTTCACGAATGACAGACAGGGAGTCGCGAAAAAGTGATAAACTACATACATTGCCAATACATTTTGCAGGAGCTAGCGATCCGCGAGCGCGAATCAGTGCTGCGCGGCTGGTGCGAGCTGCAGTCGGAGGTCCATGCACTACACGAGACCTGGCACCACATGCACCGCGCCGCGCAGCTGCAGCGCGAACTGGTGGCCAGCGCTGCAACTAGTGTGGACGTCGCTGGGGACAATGTCGAGGTTGGCTCTCTATTACAACTGTACTTGTATATACATGGTATGAGACAGTCGGAGGTCCATGCACTACACGAGACCTGGCACCACATGCACCGCGCCGCGCAGCTGCAGCGCGAGCAGGTGGCCAGCGCTGCAACTAGTGTGGACGTCGCTGGGGACAATGTCGAGGTTGGCTCTCTATTACAACTGTACTTGTATATACATGGTATGAGACAGTCGGAGGTCCATGCACTACACGAGACCTGGCACCACATGCACCGCGCCGCGCAGCTGCAGCGCGAGCAGGTGGCCAGCGCTGCAACTAGTGTGGACGTCGCTGGGGACAATGTCGAGGTTGGCTCTCTATTACAACTGTACTTGTATATACATGGTATGAGACAGTCGGAGGTCCATGCACTACACGAGACCTGGCACCACATGCACCGCGCCGCGCAGCTGCAGCGAGAAATGGTCGCCAGCGCTGCAGCCAGTGTTGACGTTGCCGGCGACAACGTTGAGGTTGGCGAGGCTCATTAGTCATTACACTTCTTTTCTTTGTCGTGTCAATTACTAAAGTAGAATTTAGGAAAACTTGTAAAATTAATTGAAAATTTGGTATTCAATTTATCACGGGTTTTTATCGCTTTGGCTACATCCAATCTGTAAAGAATGGATTAGTCGCTGGAAATTAGTTGTAAATCTATCCTGGTAGATGGGGCCCTACCACGCGTTAGTGGTCGGATACATTTGCTTAATTCGTGGGCTTGGAGTGAGCCGCTGTAGCCCAGTTGGTAGAGGCGTCCCCAGTACAGATGGCGAAGGTCGCTGGTTCAAATCCAGCCTGCGGTAAAATTTTGCAAGTTTTCCTAAGTTATGTACCTACCTTAAAATTTGATATTCAAGGCAATGGTACGAATTTTTATTTTGTCAGCCCAAAACTTGGCCACATCAATGGCTCTTTGGTTAACGCTGAACAGTTCATTCTGGGTGCATGTGAAGGGGGAGGTGGGAAACGACAATAAGTGCGTCAAGGACTGTAGAGCGTCACACTAACATTTGTCGTTCACAGTCTACTTCAAAAGCTATTTAGAAGATAATTTAAGATTGTTTCTGATGCCGTCCAGTAGTCTTTGCCTAAGGAATATTCTTGATCTAAAAAAGTGACTGTAAAAGTGAAATCTTATAGCTTCAGTTCTGATTTGTGCCAATGTGAACCTCCATTTCTCATCATCATAATTTTGTTCTCCCCAGGCGGCTCGCGCGCACCTATCGACAGCGGAGAAAATAAAAGCGGGCGCTTACGGCGTAGGAGGAGCTGCTATCGGCGCTTTAGCGGGAGGACCGGTGGGTTTACTCGTGGGGGCCAAAGCGGGGGCTATAGCGTTACTCGCAGGTAAGGATGTGACTTGAGTGTTGCAAAATTGATTTTTTTATAATAGATTATTCCTAACCGACAACAAATTGATTGAAAATAAAATCGATCTTTATTTTAAAAAAACATCGCTTTTTATCGTGTCTTTTATTGCGCCCTTGTGCATTTTTATCTTTTATCAAAAAATGTAAGTGTCAGTCACTTTTCGGTTATTGGGGAAATAATATTGACCTAGAAGGTAGTGTAGCGGTTGCTACACCGAAAGGAGTCCAGCTTTTAAATTTAATAAGGATGAAATTAGGTATGGTGTGTTTTTAATTAATGCGTAACCAAGTACTTATTTTGGCATAAAAAAAGAAGGCGCGACAAAAAAATTATTTTAATAATTTTGGAAATTTGAAATATAATAATCGATTTTTAAATAATTGATTTATTCTCATTTTTATGATCGATGATAAATAATCGATTAATTCTCATTTCATAATTGATGATAAATAATCGATTATTCTTTCACATTCTTGCTCGCAGGCTCGGCCGTCGGGTACTGGGGCGCGCGGATCCTCGGCCGCCGGCGGCAGCTGCAACTCGAAGATTCCCCCGCAGATGATGACAAACAAGACCCGAAGGAAGAGAAAAAGGCGCAATAGCATTCGCGTTGCGTCTGCTCTTAAGCGGCGCAGCGCAATCCTATATAATGTGGTTGACATTCATTTGGTTCACCAAGGGAAACGAACAGTTAGTAATTTATAAAATGTTCTCAAACACCTAAACAGTGTCCTCCTCTTATATGCTTCTTTAGTACTTGTATTCATCGCACTAGTTTGTATTAAAAACGTTCGAAACGATTTTTAGTGGAACAAAATTAGGATGCAATTTCTTACGGTGTGTGTAGTGTAAATAGCAAAATAAAGTATTAAATGTTTATCGCCAATGCAATGTTTTGAATCCGTCACAGGATTCATAGTTGAATCTGTGAAAATTGATTTATTTTAAAGTGCTGTGTAACTGTGAAATATTTTTCACCATTTTTTGTAAATTACTTACCTATGTATGTGTAAATACTATTTTGTAATTAGTGTAAATACTATATTCTTACCCTTTTTTACACTAGAAGTGATTTATTTCTTTAAAAGAGAATAAGATAATAAAAATCCGAATGCACCTAGGACTCGAATTCGGGACCTAAGAACAGTGACGGAAAGAATTCGAGGAATGCTATTTCTATTAATTAAAAATCGGCCAAGAGCGTGTCAGACACGCTCACAAATAGGGTTTCGTAGTCAACGTTTAAATATCAGGTCTTTCAGCGTTACAAAGTTAATTTTATTGCTGGTTTGTTTGCAGCTGTATGGTTATAAACCGCAAATTGAAAACTTAAATATTTTCTTAATCTTAAGTGGTACAGTATTCGTTATAGTTTTCATGGTAACTACATATTAAAAACTATATTCAATATTTTTTTCAAATTTTTATCATGCATACTTTCAAATTTACAGCTGCTGGAACAAACTATTACTCAAAAACGCCACTTTTAAAAGCAAATATCTCGAGACAGAAACATTTAAGAGACTTTGTTTCAAAGAAACCTCCCCTTAGTTTTAAAAGACTTATTCAACGATACCCTACTCAATATTATAGGAGAAAAAAAATAGCTCCCCTTTCACATGTATGGGAAGAGGGTCCAAAAAACATTAAAAATATTTTTTTCTCATCATTTCTAAATTTGGGTCAACACGACCTATCTTCACACCGATGTTGGTAGCTCTAAAGAAGTTATGAGGGCGCGGCATACAGACAGACAGACTTGACGAAATGATAAGGGTTTCTAGTAGACTACGAAACCCTAAAAACCGGCAAACTGTCGTTTTTTTTTTGGCGTGACTGCTTGCTGTAAAATGTTTGTAACTTGTGATTTATCAATTTAAAAAAAAAACACGCCTACGAACGAATAGGGTTTCCATTACTATTACTAGCAAAAAGAATCTAGTTTTTCAGTGTTACAAAGATAGTTTTATTGTTTGTTGGTTTGTTTGCATCTGTATGGTGACCAACAGCAAAATCCAAAAACGTTTATTTTTTATAATATATATGATACAGTATGCGTTACAGTTTTTATTGTAATAGACTACGAAACCCTAAAAATGTGTATTTTCAAAAGCAATAGGTATGCTATTAATTACTTCAAATTAAAAATTAGTGCAATGCTTGCAGAATCGACATAAATAAATGCACTAGTCATTATATATTTATATAAAATATAATTTAATAAAATATATTTAAGCAAGTACAAATGTTAATTTTTATTTTCATACCACGACGCAAACTATCCTATTTTTATTATATTCCATGGATTAAGAATAAATAGCAACGAGTAAATAATGGTAAGGTAGTAACCGTGGGTGCTCACTAGCGACTTCGCTACCGGCGTCTTATCAGAAGTCCCTTTCACACACGTGCAAGAAGGAGAGGTCCAAATGTCGCGCGAGTAAAAAGCCGCATGTGTGAACGCAGTCTTAGAAAAGGTAAAAGGTCTGAGCAGAAAAATATGCCTCATTTCCGTGTGGGGTTTGGTGGACTACTACTGCTCTATTGATTATAAAATATCTGTTTTATGTATTACTTATAGTTACAGCAAGCTATAGCGGTTTCACCCGCTGTAACTCATTTTCCCCATTTACCGAAAGTTTTTTTTTCCAGCATGTATTATACTTAAACCTAACTCTTCAATCACTCTCTCTATCTATCACAAAAACCGCATCAAAACCCGTTGCGTGGTTTAGGAGTAGTTAGCGAATTCCACGCCAGCTATACGAGGAAACGCAAAAAGCGACTTCATTTTATACTACTTATTGAAATTGAAAAAAACATCATCGAAAAGTGCGCCCTTTATTTCCGGGAGTCCCTGAATCCCCGGGCGGGAGTCACCCAGCCAGAGCAGTGGCGGTAGTTTCTAGGTGGTTTCTAGCCAGACCAAAACCAGACCAGACACACCACAGCACTGGACATAAAAACCGATAAAAATATGTAAATTGCGTTTTGTTTCCATTTGGTACCACATCACTAACGTCTTGCTTGACAAGCGGCGTGGTGAAAAAAAATCGCGGATGGATGGATTGAGCGGTTGTTACTGATTTTTACGGCAAAAAGATGATATTTTTGTTAAAAATATTGGCGTTAATTAGTTCATAGTAATAGACTTACAATAAAATTTATCTGTTTGTTCGTATCTAAAGAGTGATTGGGATATGTACTCAAAGCAACAAGCCTAGCGAAAAAGTGTAGTGTTTTAGCGGATTGTGTTGATTTTGAGGCGTCAAATCGAACGCTGTTGGAGCCCTAGTGGCCAGATACATCCGTGTTTACAGCTCCGATGGCTTCACGCGTAAGAAAACACATTTTCCTCACATAACCTCTATAATACAAAATATCTAAGTTCTGTCGCCGACGTAGCTTCAGTTCTTGCATTGCTAGTAGCTAGCTCATTTTTGTTTACATTGCATCTACGGTCCTTAGCACAAGCCTCACTATTATGGATTCAGATTTACAAATCGCTATCATTTGCAACATGGTATTTTTGTGTTCAAATTACAAAACCCTCTCCAGTTTATTTATTTTGTTAGTAGGTGCGTCCACACTAACCGATTCTGATCATTGCCTCGCGTGGCATACGCTCGTACGCATTCGAGCCAAGTTCAGCCCAATTTGGATGCATAAATAAATTAATAGGAATCTTCTGAGGTGCTTTGATTAGGTATGGCTCGGCCCGCACGCGTTCATCTGAGCACGAGCATGTGTTGCCTCGGGTGAGCCTCGTAATTTTTGTATGTTTGCCTTGCGAGGCAGTAAGGCAGTGAGCAGCCCTGCTTGGTGTGGACACATCTAATAATCCTACTAATATTATAAAGGCGGATGTTTGTGTGTGTGTTTGTTACGACATCACGCTAAAACGGCTGGTTAGGTTGACATGAAATTTTGCACAAATATAGAAGAGTATCTAGAATAACACATAGGCTACTTTTTACCACGGGAAAATGTCTTATTCCTACGGGATCACGCATATTTCAATATTTTTGAAAAGGTGGCGTGACCGAGCCGATTCGCGTTTTAAACGTTTTCGCCGAAAACTAACAGCGACATCTCTTGGCGAGTAATGCTTTCTTCCCGCGGAATAATAGGTTGCAGCGGGTGAAACCGCAGACGGGCAGCTAGTGTAACATAGTTACCACTTATCATTGCTGCAACAGCATCACCATGTTTTAAGCATACAACTTAAGCCAGGTATTCATTGGGGACAAAATCCCTGATACTTTGTATCATAAGCAATGTTTATGGACAATGTCCCAAGTGTGTACGCTGTTTTTCGGGAACTTTGCGGGGACATTGTTCAAAACACGTCCACATTGGGAACATTAGTTGGGAACTTTATGTCATATACAAAGTTCTGGGCAACGTTCTGGGATTTTGTCCTCAATGCATACCTGCATTTATCAAGATATTAAACAACTGTACCGCTATTCGAAACATAAAACAAAATATGAGAGAGTGCGGTGCGAGTCCTTTTAGGACGGTCGGTGGCGGCGCTATATCTGTCCCTTTCTAACCTTGACGTCTCTTTCTCGCATCCCCTCCGATTGCGACACGAGGCAGGCGCGCAGCGCTTGCCTTCATTGGTGATGTGATTCGGCGGGAGCGGTCGTGGTGAGAAGAAAATAATTTCAAATCTTTTATTTAAATTATTTTCAATAACGGTTTTTCCGTTCGAAAAAATTATCGTTTTCTTATTCGAAAATATTAATTGGTCTATATCTGTTCCTTTCATGAATTTTTATTTTATTTAAGTGTAATTTTATTCCAGGTTTTCTTTCAGGTTTTATTTTTCAGCTTTTAATGATTGTTGCTTACGAGCTCGACATACATTTCTTATTTCCGAAATACGGAAAAGCCAATGTGCAAAAATACCGTGTGGATCCAATCTACATAAAAGGTTAGTCAAATACCATACTAAGTTGACAAATCAGTGCTTTGATTACGCCATATTTGTGAAAACACGTAATTACCTTACGTAAATAACAGTCAATTGTCATGAAATTGTCTGAATATCTTCGAGTTCTTCGTTAGCTAACGAAAATGTGCTTCCATTCGAACACAGCCCTTGAAAACGCTTGGACCCAAAAATATGAAAATTATAATATAATTTTCAAGTTCTATACCATAGTAGCATGATTAGCATTATACGTAAAGTAAGCAACAATGTAATTTGAAAGTGTGACCTATACTATAATATTACGAGCGGGTTGTTCTTAACGTATCGGGTTTCTATAAAACCTAGAAATCAACTCCTGCGCAAGGAGGTCTTCAGTGACTAAAAACTCGTTAATGGGTGCTAAGCTTTTGTCCTCGCAAACTATTTGCAGGATCACTCACGAGTCAAAGCTAAAAAGCCCAGCATAAGTATGTAAAGTCCATTTCGATGCATTCCTCATCTTAAAAATATCTACCATATTGGGCACCAATATTTTATTCTTTCTCTGGTATCTATGTACCTATAGAATGACATATTCGCGATCTCACTCAGACGTGGTCGCATAATTTCTAATTCAACCTTACCTTCAAGTAACTAACGAGTTCAGCTCTACAGCAGAGCGTTTTGGTGCAGTGCAGCTATGACACCTACTTTCTCTAAAGTTAAAGCTTGTCATTATAAAATGCACGGCAAATTCGTTTGGTACTACAAACGTGCTAAACCTAAAATAACTAATCTTGCGTGTTATAAAGCTTCCAAAGGTTTTAAACAATGTCTAAGGCTAAACTGCAAGGAAATTGCACGATTTTATTTAAAAATTGCAATACTTTTGCTGCTAAGCAAAATAAGAAGCAATAAAATTAATTTTAGTTACAAAACTGCATAAAGAGCGCCTCCAAACTCAGCGCCTCAGATGAAAACACAGTTGACGCGCGCCAACGAACCATGTTCCTAAAAAATTACTGGCAGCGCGATACGATTTAGTCCTGCCTAAAATATTCGCACATTTACGTAATAAAAATCAGAAGAAGATGTAAATGCGAAATTTGAAGTCGGTGAGTCATCCCAAACTTGTCCAAATGCTCACCTACGAAATTCTACCTGCAGTACGTCATGTTCCTAAGAGCCAACGCAAATGTTACTGATTCTATGTCTTAACATCTATACATTCCCTTCGGCAATTTGAAAAAGAGTCATGATTGTAAAACCTACTAGCGCAATCAATACGCTAAAATAATGATTCGTTTCGTGCTTGCTTGCATGTCAACACGTGTTCTAAAATGTACTTCATTGACATACACTGTGATATTTCACATACTACCGTTGCATACTACCCACTCATGTAAGCACTTATCATGTAACATTATACATGAAACAGACAAAGGGTAAGGAAAACATTACAAGCGCCTACTAGGTATATAGGTAATATTGGCCTGCCTGTCGTGGGTACTCGGAAAACCTCTGCCATTCGAAACTATCCTGAGGGGAAATCAAATCTATTCCGTTCTCAAATCTAACGGATATGCAAAATTAATCTGTATGAGCATATTGTGAAAGTACCTAGTTACGTCACAGCAAAATAATTCACTGTCCTGTCACCTTTAATTTGGTAAACAAGCTACATTTTCAAAGTTATGCGCAGATATCTAATCTCGCAAAAAACATAATACGAAGCGTTCGAAACGAACCTATACCTAAGCTTACATACCTATATATAGGTAGGTACTATGTCTAAGCATGCATTGACACTTAAAACTTAAACCTGTAATGTAATATGTATGATTCATAAGATAACATACAGACGGTAAGGTACTGACCTACTTACCAACATAGCCCATAAATAGTCCAGTGCATTCTACACAGTTTTATCATTGTGATAAAAACAGGTCTAACTATCGGGGCAAATTGAATGCAAGTCCCAATAAAGTGAAGTCCACTCTATTGTTTACACTCAAATCAGGTACAAGATATGTACCTACTTATTACCCATAGTTGCATTACCCAATCCATAACCAACTGAGTCAATTCTCAAAGAGTTGACAACTATGACAAAAATGAGGGTATAGCTACTGAAATATTTCCATACTAATCTTGTTAGCAAAATACTTGTTCATAAAGTTGACATGCGATTCAGAAGATTCAGAACTGCTAAGGTTGCGAAGAAATTCAGATTATCGCATCTGAAGGCAATTTCAGTCACAAAGTACCTAAACAACCTAATATAATATGATGCGTAAAGTAGGTACCAAGACATGAAATGTTGCCCATCCAAGACTGAGTTGAATTGTTCAGTTTAACGTTAATATACGCCTTTACGAATGTCGCCTTTGACAGGTGTTCCATAATTTTGACACAATCACATAAAATCATGCCTTTTACCCCTGTGGGATAGGCAGAGCGTAAAAACTTTTTAATGGCAAGTTGAACAAATATTCAAGGAACATTGTAACAAAATCGCATTGATGTCGTCGTCACGTTCGTTGACACGTCGTCAACCCATTGATTTAAATCCTTATAGCAACGCCTTATAGATACACAATACACATGGTGCTCACAAGGACATAGTATAAATGGAATAACATTTATCAGCCAAGTATTTGTAGCAAGTCAAACTACTTTACTCCATCTTTGCTCACAGTTAGGGTTGCCTGCCGTCTGACTGTGCAGAGCCTTGTCTGGTCAAATACGACATGTCTGCCCTGACCGAACTTTTAGCTAGGCCACGCACTTGAGGAAACATTCTCAAAGAAATGGGCAATCCACAAATTCACGGATATGTTAAGTGCAATCGCAAATTTCAGTGCGTGCAATCAATTTCTAAACTACTCGCTCATGTTTATATTTCAATGCATGCCGTTGTTCAATCTCGTAAAAGAAATATGTTGCAAGCATACATGCTAAAATAACATGCGGGCAGCGTACTTTTGTACCAGCCTACAAGTGTGTTGAGATCTAATACCTACATAGTTATATTCATACATTTATCACGCCTATATCCCTTGCTAAGTAGGCAGAGCGTAAAAGGCTGTAAAAAGCGGCCATTTACATCATATCTGACAAAGGTTTGAGAGTAATTCAGAAGTCTGTATATCAACATAGTGGCAGGCTGTCAGCCTGTTACATAAAACTGCAAGTTAATGAGATTTCGGTTTTGGTTGCTTTCGACACGATGTAAGCCCGGTTTTTCTACGTATATACCGCTATGGCTTGGCAACCCTATTCACGGACAGATTTATATGAAAAACGTTAGTCGATATGTGAAGATTGCCTTTCATCCATCAGAAATTAGCATATACACTACTTAGTATTGTATATTAGCATATACATACCTACCTTACAGTTCTACCATAATATAGCAGAGCAATGGGACTTATTCTTCACACCTAAAAGTTATTGAGCATACCTATATGAAACATCGAACTGTATTCCAACAGGAGTCTTTACGTATAAAATCTATCTACCCTCAATAATGTTTATGATGTAATATAACCATGGAATATGTGTGTAGGTACTTGGTAAGTACCAACTCACACGTTATTTAGTAATACAGCGTTATTAAAAGTTGTACAATGTCGCTTACATTGTACAAATGTGTAAGAGATATCGATGATGCGGTACTAAACTAATTAGTTTTACCCTGAGGAAGCTTATCCTTCATTTAATGTCATGTTGATGTTAATTATGTCGTTTGTTGGTTGTTATACGGAAGAAAATCACAATAAGGAAAGGCGTCAAATCCGAAATGCGTCTAATGTCAACACTGAAGTAAATTGCATAATGTAAGTAGTAATGCATGGTTACAAATAAGTGCGCGATCAGCGCGTTTGTATGAATCGCACGAATACAGAGTCTTATTATAAAGGACCTTACAATAATGTCGAGTTAGCTTGTACAACGTACATACACTAAAGAAAGCTTCAAATGCTGAATTCCTTAGAAATGCTTAATTTTTTAGATAAAGGATCAATATCAATACGAATATATTTGATGTTTAAAATCAGAATCCGTCTCTGGTGATTTATTAAGCCGACTCAGGTTCTTGTCGACATTTTCAACCTTTTCGCTTCAAGAAGAATGCAGAATCATGTTCATAATGACGATGACCTAAAGTGGAAATGAGATAACATTAAATAAACGTATCAACTCTAAATCTCAGCTTATGCATTAAGTATAAGCGTGTGAAATAAAACTTCTAGGTACATATACTTTATTTGCTTACGCATGTATGCGTAATTCTGCTGAAATCTCATTATTCTTCGTCTAAATCCTTAGACAAGGGCTCGCCTAAGATAACATACATACTGTTTTTCTGTCATGCCCTTCACCAACCCCCAAGGGGTTCAGGAGGGACTTCAATAGCATATATTTCAAGGAAGGGTAGATTGATCTTACCCGAAGCATGCACGAGAGCACTCCAAGTGCACTACCCTATGACATCTTACTTGTTTTCTTTATAATTATAACTTAATACTTTTAAGTGAAACCTTGCTAAAAGCAACTATTAAAAAAAAAAATATCAATTCCTACTAATATTTACAACTGTGTAGCTGTTGTAAGAAGAACATAATGAATATGGTTGCATAAATTATCGTAATGATAAAACAAATGTGTACTTTCCTATACAGTATACACTATATCAATTGCTAACTGTTTCAAATTTTAAATATTGTAATAGTATTACATTATCTTCCTATCCTATAATAAATAAAAGCACATTCATGAAATATAAACTATAAAATATGAATAATATTTATATTACTTACTTAAAGCTTATAATTTATTCCTCTTTCTCCTAATAAAAAAGGTCATTTTATTATTTTTCTCTTTCACATTGGTGATTGCTCCACCAGGCGATAACAAACAGGTCTCATATTTTGTTTTATGTTTCGAATAGCGGTACAGTTGTTTAATGACAGCGTTTTACCTATCAATAAAACGCTTATTAAATAACTTACCCTATTCGAAACATAAAAGTTTCTCAACTGCCTGGTGATTAAATAAAAAGAAAATGTATGCAAACATACATTTCTTTTTATAAATATGAGATCCAATGAAGGCAAGAGCGCTGCGCGCCTGCCTCGTGTCGCAATCGGAGGGGATGCGAGAAAGAGACGTCAAGGTTAGAAAGGGACAGATATAGCGCCGCCACCGACCGTCCTAAAAGGACTCGCACCGCACTCTCTCATATTTTGTTTTATGTTTCGAATAGGGTAAGTTATTTAATAAGCGTTTTATTGATAGGTAAAACGCTGTCATTATGAAGAGAAATAAAGTGTGATCTATTATTAATGTATTGATTGACATCCCGCATATCATGCTCGATTGCCCTGCAACGCGTTATGCCAGAGGCCCTCCTGAAGACCTGATCATCCTAAACGACGAGGCCACCAAGTGGCTCAAATCTCTTAATTTAAGTTTGTAAGAACTGTGTACGCTATACGACTAAATAAATAAATGTATTGATTGAAAATATGATTGTTTACAGGGAATGAGAGGGGGTCATCGTGGGAGGGGGGGGTGGAGGGGGAAGCCTGTCACACAAGAAGCCAGGAACGGGGCAAGTCAGCCAAACATCCAGTCAGTTACAGTCTTTATAGGTAATTTCAGTTTCATTTACTACTAGCAGCCTGTTGCTTCTCTTTTTGCTTCTCTTTTAAGTATTGAATTGGGTCTATCGCAATATTTACCTAAATATTATTGCGATAGACCCTTTAGTCTGAACAATTGCGTGTATGTAACTCCTAAAATTTATTTGTAGGACTATTCTTACCTAATGTTACAATGAATGGACATTTCTTTCGATCATGTTTTTCCTGCAGTGGGTGTCGTAAGAAGTGACTTAGGGATTTGAGTTGATGTGTATTGCAATTTTAGGCGATGGGCTGAAAACTTGTCACTATGATAATAGACAGTCCTCTAAATGACTCTCAAACTTTTGCCAGACATGGTCTAAATGTCAGTTTTTTACAGCTGATTACACTCTGCCTTCCCGGCAAGGGATATAGGCGTGATATATGTATGTATGGCCGTGCGGTGCCAGCTTAGCATCACCCCATATCTTTTCCATGGTATTTTAATTTTAGGCGACAGGCTGACAACCATTAATATGTACCGATGTATGTGTGTTTTTAACACTAGAAAGACTGAAAAATTGGCTTACCACGAAAGACGGCTTGGGGTCATTTGACCCCTGCATATTTTATGTAGCCTGTGACTGTTTTAATTTGGATTTTAACGTTACTTTCTTCAAATTCTGACTGGGCGTAACGATTCATCATGACCATTCTCACTACTCGATAAATCTTATGGTATAGATAGATTGTAAATAGTGCAACACTTCTTGATCTCCGAGCGAACGCGACATTATCGTTTCGACAATAGTTTTCGGTAGTACTAGACTCGGAGTCGATAGAATATGCACTGTCATTAGTCTGTTCGCGCCAGGAAGTCGACCAAAACAATGAACAGTATCATCTGAGGAATGTACGCAACAAAATCTAAATAAATAAAATAAACAAATATTTCTGACCACCTACAATAACAAATATTACGCGACGTTTGGGTCATATGACCCCAGCTGTGTTTATAGGTAGATGTTTATTTTATTTCAATTCAAATTAATATTTGTGTGTTTTAACGCTGCTACATGTAAATTGATGCAGTTTTAATAAAAGTCACAGAATATCTAGTAATTTGACAAAAAAGAATCGAAAATAATGACGCCGGAATTTTGATATGGGTCATTTGACCCCAGTCCGTCTTTCTAGTGTTAAGGGAAATGTTCTGTTGTTATGTTGCAGGCAACATCAGCGCCAAAGCGCCTGAGCTGATGACGCGCGCTCTCCTCGCGGCGTGCGGGCCCGTCATCGGTTACAAGCACGCCGGAACCTTCGGCTTTTGCGAGTTTGCGGGCGTCGAGGCGGCGCTCCGGTGCGTGCGGCTCCTGCATGACAGACAAGTGGCCGATAAGAAGCTCGTCGTCAAGGTTGATGGGAAGATGCAGGCTCTAGTTGACACATATAACAGTGAGTATACTCGTATTGCTGATTTTTGGAGGAATCCCTGCTCGAGTAGTGCTTAATAGAGGGATTTAAAACTTTTCACTATCCATAAATTGGAAATAAGAACATTGAAAAATTCGTCAGCAACTGCCGGGACTTGAACCTGAGACCGTGGGAAACTGTTCCACTGCCTTACCAATTCAGCTATGGGTGTCTGCTTGACCTTGATGATTTTTTCAACCTCTTGATGCTTGTCTTGAAGCGACGAGTTGTATGTCGATGGCATGTCAGTTGGATGGTTTCGGTACAAGTTTCGGTAGTTTCGTATTTTGCTTTTTTTAGCACAGAAAATCACAGTGGCAATGAAATGTCAGTTGAGTGTCGCTGGCATTATAATGGCAAAAAGTTTGCAAACAGCCCTGATATTCTTCTTCTGATATTTCGATAATTCTTGGATTATTATATTATTAGTGTCTCGACATACTACGATCGAAATTACGCGACGGAATTCGGCGCAATACGCCAGCAATGTTATTTTTATTTGTGTTACGAAGGACACACTTCAGCCGAAATTACGTCGCCGTATGTCAGACCCTAATTCGGCTCGATTTGTACGTTATTTCGGCGTTAATAGTGTGTCATCCCAACCGAAAAGCTCCGTAAACTGACGAAAAGGAATCCAGCCGCCGAATTTCGGCCGTATTGTGTCTATACAAATATAATTCGTGTTGCAGGCGACGAGAAGTCGCGGCTGAGCGCGGGGGGCGGGCAGATGAAGGGCGGCACCTGCCTAGATGCCCGCGGCCGACAGCTCGACGACGACGTGGGGCGCAAGATCGAGCAGGTGCTGCGCGACTACCAGCACGAGATCAACAACTACGAGACGCTGCAGAAAGGTCAGCCAAGAAATAGATTTTTCATCCCCTCTATTCAAAAAACTACGCTTTGGTCGCACATAAGTGGGATTAAAATAGGTTATTTAATCCCAAGGGATTAAAATTCATTTGAATTTGGAACACAAATATTTGCAGCCAATCAATCGAAAATTTACTACAGATGGGTTTTTTCTCTGCAACACTACCTGTTATCTGCTATTTTATTGAGTGTTTTACACCTAGTATTTTGCTCTTAAAAGACCTAATTCCTAGCAAAATTTGAAATTAAAAAGTAATGTGTCAAATTTTATTTTTCTTTTGGCGCGATAACTGGCCAGCAATGGGCAACAACAATATTCAACCCTACAATTATATTGCAATAATACAATAATATGAAATGAAATGAGTGATAATGTTTTCGTAAATATTGGATGTTTATAAAGCAATTTATAAGATGTATTGTAAAATAATGGACAATAGCAAGCAACATTTAAAGAAATTCGTAGATTAAGTAAGTATTTATTGTTTTTCTCATAGAGGGGGATGAAAAGTAGTATGTATCACTCGGGTATAAAGTTATTTATTCTCGGGCGACTTACAATGAATCCCTCGCTTCACTCATGATTCTACTTTAAAATCCCTCGCTACGCTCGGGATTTTACTCTAGAATCCCTCGTTCTGCTCATGATTCAAACTAACGCCCTCGCCCTAAATATATCACTTTATTCCCTTGCTATAAAAACTACTATATCCATACAGTAGCGGCGCGTTTGCTGCAACTGCTGCAACTCATTTTCCCGCGGAAATAAGGCACTTTCCTGGCATGTTTTATACATACTATACAGGCTGGACTATAGAGTGACGTCAATATATTAGATTCCTCACGTCTTAAGGTATTCGAAAATACCCCATGTAAGTTACGCGATTATTTTTAGTTTGCGAGTTATTCAACTTTTATAGTTGTATGGGAAAACCTCGATTGGCAGTAATTTTTCCTTTCATTTTTTTACCTTCCGTATAAGGGCTTTTCGCGCGGTTGATTTCATAGCACAATCTTTATGATATGTACTTTTTAGAGTACAAAAAAAAAATTCTGCCATTCCAGTTTTTCCCATACAACTTTAAAAGTTGAATAACTCGCTAACTAAAAATAATTGCGGATCATGTACATGGGGTATTTTTGAATACCCCAAGATGTAAGGAATCTAATTTCTTGTTATTGACGTCACTCTATGGTCCACCTCCACCCTGTATATAAACCTTCCTCTTGAATCACCCTATCTATTACCAATTTCGTTTTTCGACCCATGTACAATGGGGAAAGTTGTTCAGTTTAATATGTGCCTCGACTTCCTTTCGGCTTTATTTGTTGTCAATCCATTACATTACAGAGAAGGTGTGAAGGTGAAGGTATTTGGTGTGCCTCAAGGCAGTGTTCTAGCACCAATTTTGTTTAATATGTACACAGATAGCTTTTGTGTCTGTATCAATATGTCCGGCATACATGATTGCAGAGAAGGTGATATCCCGCACGGCGAAGGTTCTCGAGGAGGCTAACTTCGCGGAGGAGACGCGCGACGTCATACACAACGAGATCAGCAAGTTCCGGGAGGAGGTCAAGGTATGCAGCTCAGACGCAAAATTGAATTTCAAACAAGATGGTTCCGTGATTCGGAGGGCACTTTAAGACGGTCCCGGTTCTGTCTATGATGACTTAGGGCCGGCGCACATAGACCGGACGCCGGCGACACTTTTCGCGCGACGCCTCTTGGTCGCGGAGCACACCAAGCGGCGTTCTTCCGCGCGGCGTCGCCACGTGGCGCGTGCGTCCGCCGGTTCGCTAGACAGTGTTGCCCGCTAATCTTATTAAAAATAAATTGGGTGGTTCAGATGAATCCAACCTATTAAAAATTAAAGAATACTACGTTACGATTGTCACTGAACTAATTTTTGCCACGTTTGAAAAAAAAATGGTCATTTGTGTGGCTCGTTGGTGTTTGATGGATCGTATGGGTTATTTGTATGGGTCGTTGGTATTTGTTAGGTCGTAAGGGTTTATTACGTGGGTCGTTGATGTTTGATGGGTCGTTAGAGTTTCTTACATGGGTCTTTGGTGTTTGTTGGGTCGTAAAGGTTAATTACGTGGGTTGTTGGTGTTTGTTGGATCGTAAGGGTTTATTACGTGGGTCGTTAATGTTCGATGGGTCGTAAGGGTTTATTACGTGGGTCGTTGGTGTTTGTTGGGTCGTTAGAGTTTCTTACATGGGTCGTTGGTGTTTGTTGGGTCGTAAAGGTTAATTACGTGGGTTGTAGGTGTTTGCTGGATCGTAAGGGTATCTTACGTGGGTCGCTGATGTTTGACGGGTCGTAAGGGTATTTGTTTGGGTCGTTGATGTTTGATGGGTCGTAAGGGTTTATTACGTGGGTCGTTGGTGTTTGATGGGTCGTAAGGGCTTATTACGTGGGTCGTTGATGTTTGATGGGTCGTAAGGGTTTATTACGTGGGTCATTGGTATTTGTTGGGTCGTAAGGGTTTATTACGTGGGTCGTTGATGTTTGATGGGTCGCAAGGGTTTATTACGTGGGTCGTTGGTATTTTTTGGGTCGTAAGGGCTTATTACGTGGGTCGTTGATGTTTGATGGGTCGTAAGAGTTTATTACGTGGGTCGTTGATGTTTGATGGGTCGTAAGGGTTTCTTATGTGGGTCGTTGATGTTTGATGGGTCATAAGGGTTAATTACGTGGGTCGTTGGTGTTTGATGGGTCGTAAGGGTTTATTACGTGGGTCGTTGATGTTTGATGGGTCGTAAGGGCTTATTACGTGGGTCGTTGGTATTTGTTGGGTCGTAGGGGTTTATTACGTGGGTCGTTGATGTTTGATGGGTCGTAAGGGCTTATTACGTGGGTCGTTGGTTTTTGTTGGGTCGTAAGGGTTTATTACGTGGGTCGTTGATGTTTAATGGGTCGTAAGGGTATCTTACGTGGGTCGTTGATGTTTGATGGGTCGTAAGGGCTTATTACGTGGGTCGTTGGTATTTGTTGGGTCGTTAGGGTTTATTACGTGGGTCGTGGATGTTTGATGGGTCGTAAGGGCTTATTACGTGGGTCGTTGGTATTTGATGGGTCGTAAGGGCTTATTACGTGGGTCGTTGATGTTTGATGGGTCGTAAGGGTTTATTACGTGGGTCGTTGATGTTTGATGGGTCGTAAGGGTATCTTACGTGGGTCGTTGATGTTTGATGGGTCGTAAGGGTATCTTACGTGGGTCGTTGATGTTTAATGGGTCGTAAGAGCTTATTACGTGGGTCGTTGGTATTTGTTGGGTCGTAGGGATTTATTACGTGGGTCGTTGATGTTTGATGGGTCGTAAGGGCTTATTACGTGGGTCGTTGGTGTTTGTTGGGTCGTAAGGGTTTATTATGTGGGTCGTTGATGTTTGATGGGCCGTAAGGGCTTATTACGTGGGTCGTTGGTTTTTGTTGGGTCGTAAGGGTTTATTACGTGGGTCGTTGATGTTTAATGGGTCGTAAGGGTTTATTACGTGGGTCGTTGATGTTTGATGGGTCGTAAGCGTTTCTTACGTGGGTCGTTGATGTTTGATGGGTCGTAAGGGTTTATTACGTGGCAGTGTTGGCACAATCACTAATATTTTCAATCGATTGACGATTAAAACTAAAAATTTAGTCACTAAATTAGTTATGATTAAATTAGTGATGATTGAATATTTAGTTTTAGTGGTGATTAAATTTTTAGTGGTTAGTGTTAGTTTTTAGTCAAAACTAAAACTAATTTGTAGAACCTTTAAGCTATGCTTTAAAGGACCAACCTACACTGGTTGTTCTAAGTAACTGTATGAGAATCCAGTGTATGTTGACCCATCAAAGGGTAGGTTGATGTGCTGCTGATAGTACATGAAATAATACTTTGAATTGCTTGGCTTTTTGCACTCTTTGAACCATTTGTTTTATTTTTGTGTATATCGTGTCGTATGGGTTTATCAGGTCGTAGTCGTAATCGTAAGGGTTGTTCGGGTTGTATGGGTTCTTCAGGACGTAAGGTTCTTCGGGTCGTAACGGTTTTTCGGGTCGTAAAGTATCTTCGGGTCGTAAGGATTCTTCGAGTAGTAAGGGTTCTTCGGGTCGTAAGGGTTCTTCGGGTCGTAATGGTTCTTCGGACCATAAGGGTTCATCGGGTCGTAATGGTTCTTCGGGTCGTAAGGGTTCTTCGGGTCGTAATGGTGATTTGGGTCTTACGACCCGAAGAACCCTTACGACCCGAAGAACTTTTACGACCCGAAGAACCCTTACGACCCGATGACTAACCTTTAACGACCCATTGACAAGCATTTCAAAGGGCCGAGCCGGCCGAGTCATTATGTACTTGCACCTACAAATTAGTTTTAGTTTTGACTAAAAACTAACACTAACGATTGAAAATTTAATCACCACTAAAACTAAATTTTCAATCATCACTAATTTAATCATGACTAATTTGATGACTAAATTTTTAGTTTTAATCGTCAAAATTAGTGATTGTGCCAACACTGTTACGTGGGTCGTTGGTGTTTGTTGGATCGTAAGGGTTAATTAAGTGGATCGTTGGTGTATGATAGGTCGTAAGGGTTTCTTACGTGGGTCATTGATGTTTGATGGGTCGTAATGGTTAAATACGTGGATCGTTGGTGTTTGATGGGTCGTAAGGGTTTATTACGTGGGTCGTTGATGTTTGATAGGTCGTAAGGGTTACTTACGTGGGTCGTTGGTGTTTGATGGGTCGTAAGGGTTAATTACGTGAATCGTTGGTGTTTGTTGGGTCGTAAGGGTTTATTACATGGGTCGTTGATGTTTAATGAGTTTTAAGGGTTTCTAATGTGGGTCGTTGATGTTTGACACCAACGACCCACGTAATAAGCCCTTACGGCCCATCAAACATCAACGACCCACATAATAAACCCTTACGACCCAACAAACACCAACGACCCACGTAATAAGCCCTTACGACCCATCAAACATCAACGACCCACGTAATAAACCCTACGACCCAACAAATACCAACGACCCACGTAATAAGCTCTACGATCCATTAAACATCAACGACCCACGTAAGATACCCTTACGACCCATCAAACATCAACGACCCACGTAAGATACCCTTACGACCCATCAAACATCAACGACCCACGTAATAAACCCTTACGACCCATCAAACATCAACGACCCACGTAATAAGCCCTTACGACCCATCAAATACCAACGACCCACGTAATAAGCCCTTACGACCCATCAAACATCCATGACCCACGTAATAAACCCTAACGACCCAACAAATACCAACGACCCACGTAATAAGCCCTTACGACCCATCAAACATCAACGACCCACGTAAGATACCCTTACGACCCATTAAACATCAACGACCCACGTAATAAACCCTTACGACCCAACAAAAACCAACGACCCACGTAATAAGCCCTTACGACCCATCAAACATCAACGACCCACGTAATAAACCCTACGACCCAACAAAAACCAACGACCCACGTAATAAGCCATTACTACCCATCAAACATCAACGACCCACGTAAGATACCCTTACGACCCATTAAACATCAACGACCCACGTAATAAACCCTTACGACCCAACAAACACCAACGACCCACGTAATAAGCCCTTATGACCCATCAAACATCAACGACCCACGTAATAAACCCTTTCGACCCAACAAATACCAACGACCCACGTAATAAACCCTTACGACCCATCAAAAATCAACGACCCACGTAATTAACCCTAACGACCCAGCAAACATCAACGACCTACGTAAGGTACCCTTACGACCCAACAAACACCAACGACCCACGTAATAAGCCCTTACGACCCGTCAAACATCAACGACCCACGTAAGATACCCTTACGACCCATTAAACATCAACGACCCACGTAATAAACCCTTACGAACCAACAAAAACCAACGACCCACGTAATAAGCCCTTACGACCCATCAAACATCAACGACCCACGTAAGATACCCTTACGACCCATTAAACATCAACGACCCACGTAATAAACCCTTACGACCCAACAAAAACCAACGACCCACGTAATAAGCCCTTACGACCCATCAAACATCAACGACCCACGTAATAAACCCCTACGACCCAACAAATACCAACGACCCACGTAATAAGCCCTTACGACCCATCAAACATCAACGACCCACGTAAGATACCCTTACGACCCATTAAACATCAACGACCCACGTAATAAACCCTTACGACCCAACAAACACCAACGACCCACGTAATAAGCCCTTATGACCCATCAAACATCAACGACCCACGTAATAAACCCTTTCGACCCAACAAATACCAACGACCCACGTAATAAACCCTTACGACCCATCAAAAATCAACGACCCACGTAATTAACCCTAACGACCCAGCAAACATCAACGACCTACGTAAGGTACCCTTACGACCCAACAAACACCAACGACCCACGTAATAAGCCCTTACGACCCGTTAAACATCAACGACCCACGTAATAAACCCTTACGAACCAACAAAAACCAACGACCCACGTAATAAGCCCTTACGACCCATCAAACATCAACGACCCACGAAAGATACCCTTACGGCCCATCAAACATCATCGACCCACGTAATAAACCCTTACGACCCAATAAACACCAACGACCCACGTAATAAGCCCTTACGACCCATCAAACATCAACGACCCACGTAATAAACCCCTACGACCCAACAAATACCAACGACCCACGTAATAAGCTCTTACGACCCATTAAACATCAACGACCCACGTAAGATACCCTTACGATCCATTAAACATCAACGACCCACGTAAGATACCCTTACGACCCATTAAACATCAACGACCCACGTAATAAACCCTTACGACCCATCAAAAATCAACGACCCACGTAATAAACCCATACGACCCATCAAACACCAACGACCCACGTTATAAACCCTTACGACCCAATATACACCAACGACCCACGTTATTAACCCTTACGACCCATCAAACATCAACGACCCACGTACGGTACCCTAACAACCCATCAAACATTAACGACCCACGTAATAAACCCTTACGACCCAACAAACACCAACGACCCACGTAATAAGCCCTTACGACCCATCAAACATCAACGACCCACGTAATAAACCCTTACGACCCAACAAACACCAACGACCCACGTATAAAAACCCTCACGGCCCAACAAACACCAATGACCCACAAATATATCCCTTACGACCCACCCAACAAAAACCAACGACCAACGTAATTAACCCTTACAACCCAACAAACTCCAAGGTTGTAGGTTATTATATATAATATAAATATTAATTCAAAAGAATGGTTAGATATTTTGCATTTTGATTTATTTTATTAATCGACACTTTTCTTTCATGAAACATTATCTTTTTGATTCCTATTGTGATGGCAACACCGAGAGAATGTCCGCTCGCGGCCTTGGGTCGCCCGGCGGACGCAAGCGCACTCAAGAGGCGCCGCGCGCCGTCGCGCGAATTCGCGCGGCGCCGCGCGGACAAATGGCGCTCGGACTTTTTCCGCTGCCGGCCATTATCGCCGTTACGTCAGTTGCGTACGGTTCATTTTCCGATTTCTCTGTTAGAGTCGCGCGACGGCGCGCGGAAAAACGGCAACTCTGTCGGCGGCGGCCCTTAAACGGCGGTCGTTACGCAACCATGTCAGAGGTCTGCTACTTGTAATAGATGGTTGAAAAACTCTTGACACTATGGCTCATCGGGACGACTCGATCTCCACTCTAAAAGAAGAAGACCATAAATAAATTTCAAATATTTTATTTGGGGCTACAGGTGGGCTACGCGCTCGTTGCGACAATTTTATTATTTTCCTTTTATAGTGTTGTTTCGACGCAGGACCAGGCCGCGTTCGTAGTGCCGCCGCCTAAGAGGGAGAGAGACGGCAAGAGCGAGCCGCCCACAGAGCCCGAGACAGACAAGGACGGAGATAGCGGCAAGCAGGACAGCGACAAGGAGGAGCGGGAGCGGGGCAGGGAGAGGTCGGAGAGGAGGCGCCGGCGAAGCAGATCCAGGTACTTATTTAGTTTGCTAATTAAAGGAGTTACGTATTAGGAGACAAAGATATGATTAAAAAACTTGATGGGAAGTGCCGTGTCTCTATAAAATTATCGCAAAATAATACAAATATTTTTTTAACCGTCAGATTTCTCTGCAAAAACCGTTTCGTTAATTTATGAACATAGATAGAGCTACACTGCTGCAATAAATAAACACGGTTTTTATTGTGGAAAGTATACTTATTTTTTTACCATAAACAGTTTTGCGGCAAAACGTGTGCCTTCATCATTTCATAATTTATTTTTATTTTTATATTGTTTCGCTCAAGAAATTCATTTGTATGACGTAATGATTCACCTTAATATTAAAGATCTAAATATGTAAAAATATTTGTAAAAGTATGGTCCATTATTTGATTACAGATCGCGCGACCGGAGCCGAGACCGGGACCGAAGCCGCGACCGGAACCGAGAACGAGATCGAGGTCGGGACCGAGATGGTAATATAGTTTACATTATCTTCTTCTTCTAAGTAACATAGTATGAGGCGTTACTTTGCGGAAGTTTATTTTGATGAAAGTGATAGAAATTTCTTCCGCACTTATGATGGCAGGTTATGCTGCTGAGTGAACCACACGTACGACCGCAACTTAACGCAAATAAACTAGCGATGCACTTCACCATTATTTTCCTATTTTTATCATACATGGCTGGCAATACTGCCACCCCTAGTCCACTCAGGGTGTTTCGTAAAAGGTCGACTATTGTCAACCGCAAAACGTGTTGCGCCGACCTCAACTGATTTGGGATAAGGGCAGGCAGATGATGTATGTATGTAACTTGATTTTATTTACATTCGTTTAGTAATGTTGGTTTTATAGAATCGAAGGCAGTTTCGTTATGAACTGTTTTATAAATATGCAACCTTTAAAAATGCTTCCTTATCACAACCAGCTACATAAAGTAACTCGAATTCAAACATTTGGAAAAGAATGAAACGAATATGCCGCTTCTTTATTCCCTGTGCCAACAGTAAGCAGTAAGGAAATGCGGGCGGGATGAGACTTGAAATATTGAGGACTTTTTTATTATTAAATCTTTGATGCAAATAATTTTTGAATCAAAATTTACCGAAAATAGGTTTTTAATTTTAAAAGTTGTTCAGTTTTTATATGCCTCCATTTGAACATTTCCAGGTGGTCGTCAGCGTCGCTGGGGCCGCAGCAGCGGGGGCGGGCGGCGGTGGGGCGGGGGCGGGGGCGGCGGCGGGGGAGGGGGAGGGGGGTACCGCCGCGACCGAGACCGCCGAGACAGCAGGCGCGACCGCGACGAGCCGCGCCGCGGACGATACTAGCAATAAACACTTAGAATAAACACTATTTGTAAATTTATAATGGCGTTTTATTTACTGTTCTTGGGGGTTTAGAGGAGAATTTGCCGTGAGCGGCTAATAATACTGCTACCCCTTGTCCACTCATCAGGGTGTTTCGTAAAAGGCGACGGTAGGGCCGAGAGGCGGCAATGGCCTTCGGCGGCAAGTTTTCCGGCACCTACCAAGCCCCATTTGCTGCCGCCGTGCCCTACTTCTGTCGCGCGTTTTCGGTTTTTAAGTTAAAATGGTGGGTGGCATTCCCAAAGAGGGTTGACGATAGGCAGGCGGCTGGCTGAGGCTGTCATAAAAAATATAGCCAAAACCGCCAAAACCTTTTGTTACATGCAAAGACATTTGTTACATATTGTTGTTTTCTAACAATACATGGAAGATAGTCAAATAAAAATAAATGCACCTATAGTTTATACTTTCAATTGTCGGCACTTGGTGAAACTCCATTGTTATGATTTTATACACTATCATCAAATGTATATACACTATCATCAAATGTATCGAGCTGTTTTCGATGTATTTTAATTGTTTATTTTAGTACGTGAGTGTAATTGCCCCCTGAAGATGCTTATTTAAGCGAAACCGGTTGGGACGAAAATAAAAATAAGTGAAACGAGTACAAGTGTTTGAATCAAAATCATATAAATGCACCTAAATAATTATAATAAACCGGTAAAATATAATTTGCGTTTCGATTCGATACTGTGATTCGATACAACAGAACATCACTAGCAATGACAAGCCTGTAGAAAAAAAATAAAGAAAACATGGCGGATTCCATGTAACATGGCGGATATTCTCGTTATTTCTTCTCATTTTGTGGAAAATAATGACAAAATCTTCGTCTAAATAATAGATTTAGAGTGTGGTTAATCTGTTGTTGACATAGTTTAGTAATAATCAATAACTTTTATCAATTCTCCTGTAATTTTGCTAAGTGAAAAAGTGTATGTGTCAAGTGTTGAGTTTATCGTTTGGTTAGCGGATTGGTGCGCGTGTGAGGCGTGTCGCGATGTCGTACCCGGGGCGTCCGCCGCTCGTGCCGTACGGGCTCGCCACGGGAGTCGTCACGGTGCCCATGGCTACACACGTAAGTAACTCCGGACATAACCTCATTCGTACGAAACGTAATGCCGCCGCCTGTATTCTTGAATTTTACATGCAATGTAATTTCTCCACGCCATACCAAGTGGAGGCTTCATTAGGCCCCTGTCGTCCCATCCCTCGACTTGATATTTACCAGAAAAGACAGTTGTTGGATCAATTAAATTCTGTTTGTAAGTTGGTAACCAGTTGTTGCTTTGATTGCATGATTGCATTACCTACTTATTCTCGCCCTGAACCTAAAGTATACCGTTACCAATACTTAGGTACTAAGATGTTAAACAAACGAATAACTTGAAGAGTTGTACAATACAGCCAGGTATTCATTGGGGACAAAATCCCTGGATTTTGTATATCGACAACTTCACGCGTGTCTCACGGCATTCGCGGCAACTTCATGTGTGTCTCTGGGGACTTGTTTTTGGAACATGGAAACAAATGTTTCGGGACAAATGTTCAAAAATTTTGTGAGTGTGTACGTGTAGTTTTCATGTTGCGGGACAAATTAAAAAATGGAAACAGTGTGGAGAAGCGAGCAGACGGCGATGCTAATAGAATTGTGTGAATAATATAGATTGTTATGGTATTTGAAACATCCTTTTTACAAAAACAAATTTTGGCAACAACTGACAAGTGTGGACGGTTTGTTGCCGATACTTTGTTTCTGGGACTTTGTATATGGCAATTTCGCGGCGACATTTGTTGGGAACATTGTGTCGTATACAAAATCCAGGGATTTTGTCCCAAATGAATACCCGCCTTTGTACATTGTTGTAGAATGCACTAAACATTCTGCATCTGTTGGCATTCGTACCAGGTTGCATTCGATGCAGGTTGTTACCTATCCTACTTGATAACATCCTGTTCATCGGGTCGTTGGATGACTTGGTGTTCCACTCTAAGTAGAAGATGAAGATAAGATCCTGTTTTCTGGTAATTATTGAGTGTGGTGGTGACAATTCTGCATTCAGAATACACATAGTACAATGCAATGATGGGTCAGAGAATACCTATAGTTATGGAAAGGAAATTACTCATCATATTTCATAAACCTCTAATCCTTTGCTTGGATTTGGTGCAGGCGTTGTGGCACAGTAGTTAGTGCAATATAGGTTCCTGGTACAATTCCCAGTGGGATAACTCAAAAAGTTGTTGGCGTATCAGTCACCAGAAAATCGAAATCTTAAAAACAGAATTCTTTATGAGTCTTCTTTTAGTGTTGGATACCGAGTCGTTCAACGACCCGATGAACTTTGGTGTCAGAGTTTTTCAACCGCCTACTGTAAGTAGCAGGCCTCTGACATGGTTGTGTAACAACCGCCATCATAGACAGCAACCGGGACCGACGGCTTAACATGCCCATCCGAAGCACGGAACCATCTTACTTGCGGACAATCAGGTGGTTTAGCCTGCAATGTCCTAACCAGACTGGGAACAAATTCACAAAGTGATAAATATCAACTTTGTGAGTGACCCCACCGGGAATTGAACCCGGAACCTTTGCGTGAGTAAGCATGACACACTGTACAGTTTAGTTTATTTATCTGTGAGATACAGGTTTTAAAAATTCAGTTACAATTATTAAAATACATGTCCTCCATAATAGTGATTGCCAAGTAAATAATATAAAAAAACAATTATTATTATTATTACGAGCCAGACATGTGCCACTGCAGGGCAAAGGCCTCCCTTTCCTTCTAGTTTTTCCTATTGTGAGCCATCTCCATCCAGTTTGGGCGTAGGCATTTAACTAGTCTCTCAAAATAACAATAATAATATAAAATGTAAAGTACTTGTAATGATCTCCGCAGGTGATGGTGGGCGCGTACGGCGCGGCGGGGGGCGGCGTGGCGGGCGCGGGGGGGCGCGCGGCGCTGCTGCCCGCGCCGCAGCAGGGCAAGGCCGTCATATCCCGGGCACCCACCAGGAACGGGGCCAGCCAGCCGGACAACCCGCCCGTTACTGTATTCATTGGTATGTTATACATAGCAAACAACTTTCCCCAAGGAATAAGGAACATAGGGGAAAAATAAAATTGCCGTCAGCTGATTTTAGGCCAATATTTTGTTTAATAATTCAAAGTACCTTACTGGGGAAAATTTGTTCCACCAACCCATCCTGGATTTTGGCTATCGGTAGATTGATCATTGTTCTGATCATTATTATTATCGCATAAACAGGAGATGAAAATTAACAGCCAAATAGAATAGTCAGTCATAGTCCTGAACCTAAATAATTTATTGAAATGAAATGTATCTATCTAATGATAAAAGCATGAAATATTGTATTTTATAATTATAAGTTTAGTTATAATTTAGTTAAATTTCTGTGGCATAGTTTAGTTATATTATGCCACAGAAATTTAAGTCATTGTCCTTTGAGAGGTTAAAGAGATCACTCAAGATTTGGCTTGAGGAGAAATCTTTCTATGACTTGCGGGAATATATGGAAAGTACATAATTGCTCTGTGCTGTGTGTCTATAGTTATTTTGACATTTGTTAAGTGGAATAATATTGATCTTATATAAATAACATCCAGTAATATTGTATATTTGACGTTATATTTTGATGGACTTTTGACATTGTTGGAATTGTTTTTGTATAATTTTATTCTATATTAATTTTTATTTTTCTATTTTGACATTGTAATTTTATTTTATTAGATTTTATTATATTTTGACATTGTGATTTTAAATTTAATGTATAGTGCATGACATGTATTATTTTTTTTTTAATTTGTTTTCTATTAATTAATTTTCTTTAACATCATGTACATGCCTGCAAAGGCAGTTCTCAGTGAAACCACATATTTTAGGCAAATGTATCTGCTCATTACTGTACCTGATAACTTTACATGAATAAATGAATTATTATGAATTATGAATTATTATGAATTATGAATTATAAAGGCTATTGAAAAGTCCCTATGGACTATCAATGCCAATCTGCGAGACATCAGTCTCACGATTGTCTTGTGAAAACTTTTGTGGGTATCGTCCTCTATGATGATAAGCCACAGTAATGGGTACAGAACTGAGTAATCCTTATTAACTTAACGTTTAAACTGAAGAGTTGAGTGCCAAAGTGCCGTATACGAAAGTTCCAGGACATCTTCGGTACGAAAGTACAAGGATATCTTTGGTACCTTGGCACTCATTGCTTCAGCATAGACTACATTAACAGCTTATTAATAACCACAGTCACCATCATAGCTGTTTTGTAGTAGCTATTTCTTTGCATACTAGTTAGTCCTTCACTACTACCTCACCTGTGTAAATTAAGGAAAATAACACTTGTCCTAACTATTTACTAACACACATAATAATTACTTTAACGAGTCTTATCGCGATAGTTTTTTAGGTAAATAAGCGATTTACCTGGACACTTTTCCACCATCGGACCGATCGTCGGACATTGTGAGTGTTGTGTGCCGGCCTAATGTGTAATGTTTACAAACAATTTAAATTATTAAGACAATATGTGGGTAGCAGAAAATCTAGATGCCCACCGCCCTGATGACAACTCGCTGCTACTTCAGTCTGCTCGCGACCATGACTGGTGCAACCCAGTCGAAATGTCGAGTGTCCAGGTAAATCGCTTATTTACCTAAAAAACTATCGCGATAAGACTCGTTAAAGTAATTATTATGTGTGAAAGTAATCGCGAGTGCTTTAAAAGTTATTTACTAACAGTTAATTTATGGTTCATTTGTGTATAACTTTGCATTCCCTAGTGATATAAAAGTATGAAACTTTTTGGTGCTAGCGTTTTAAAATTTTATTTCTTGTACTTTAATGATAGATTTTCACGTTCAGGTATTTCAGTTAGATTGAAAGATCATGGTACAATAAATGATTGTCGTGTGTATTGCAGGCAACATAAGCGCGAAGGCACCTGACGCGATGACGCGCGCGCTGCTCGCGGCTTGCGGACCAGTCATCAGCTGGAAGCGCGCCGGGACTTTCGGCTTCTGCGAGTTTGGGGGAGTTGAAGCAGCCTTGCGATGCGTGAGATTGCTCCACGATAAATCTGTGGCTGATAAACGGCTGGTCGCCAGGGTGGACGGCAAAATGCAGGCGCTAGTCGACACCTACAAGAGTAAGTGTATATTGGTTTTGTATTCCCTTGAAAGTACGTCATCAGCTGGAAGCGCGCCGGGACCTTCGGCTTCTGCGAGTTTGGGGGGGTTGAAGCCGCGTTGCGATGCGTGAGGCTGCTGCACGATAAATCCGTAGCTGACAAACGGTTGGTCGCCAGGGTGGACGGCAAGATGCAGGCGCTAGTGGATACCTATAAGAGTAAGTGCATATTGATTGTGTATTGCCTTGAAAGTACGTCATCAGCTGGAAGCGCGCCGGGACCTTCGGCTTCTGCGAGTTTGGGGGAGTTGAAGCCGCGTTGCGATGCGTGAGGCTGCTGCACGATAAATCCGTAGCTGACAAACGGTTGGTCGCCAGGGTGGACGGCAAGATGCAGGCGCTAGTGGATACCTATAAGAGTAAGTGCATATTGATTGTGTATTGCCTTGAAAGTACGTCATCAGCTGGAAGCGCGCCGGGACCTTCGGCTTCTGCGAGTTTGGGGGAGTTGAAGCCGCGTTGCGATGCGTGAGGCTGCTGCACGATAAATCCGTAGCTGACAAACGGTTGGTCGCCAGGGTGGACGGCAAAATGCAGGCGCTAGTCGACACCTACAAGAGTAAGTGTATATTGGTTTTGTATTCCCTTGAAAGTACGTCATCAGCTGGAAGCGCGCTGGGACCTTCGGCTTCTGCGAGTTTGGGGGGGTTGAAGCCGCGTTGCGATGCGTGAGGCTGCTGCACGACAAATCTGTAGCGGACAAGCGGCTGGTCGCCAGGGTGGATGGCAAAATGCAGGCGCTAGTCGACACCTACAAGAGTGAGTGCATATTGATGGCCCCTTGGAAGGTTTTATACATACATGATAGGTTTTATACATCTGTGATAGGTTTTATACACTAGTGATAGAATGCAAGATGCAGGTGCTAGTGGATACCTACAAGAAAGAGTGTGAGTCCCTTAGAAGGTTTTAAACATCCGTGATAGGTTTTATACACTAGTGATAGAATGCTTGATGTAAGCCCTCCTTTGGAAGGTTTTATACATCTGTCATAGGTTTTAGACATCTGTGATAGGTTTTATACACTAGTCATAGAATAAAAGTTAAATACGAGTTATCCTTGTTTGTTTCATGTTTTTATTTTTATTAGCACTAATTAATATAGTTTTAAGGTAAAATTGTTACTGATACCACCTATGGACTAAGTTTAAGTTGTCTGAAATGATTTTTATTTTATTTATTATAGGCGAGCAGCGCTCCCGCCTCGGCACCGAGGACCGCGCGCCGGGCACGGAGGGGGGCGGGGGCGGCGGGGAGGCGGAGGGGGGGAACTACCTCGACGCGCGCGGGCGGCAGCTCGACGACAACGTGGAGAGGAAGCTCAACCAGATCCTGCGCGACTACCAGCACGAGATCAACAACTACGAGACGCTGCAGAAAGGTCAGTGCAACCAGACTACCAGCACGAGATCAACAACTACGAGACGCTGCAGAAAGGTCAGTGCAACCAGACTACCAGCACAAGATCAACAACTACGAGACGCTGCAGAAAGGTCAGTGCAACCAGACTACCAGCACGAGATCAACAACTACGAGACGCTGCAGAAAGGTCAGTGCAACCAGACTACCAGCACGAGATCAACAACTACGAGACGCTGCAGAAAGGTCAGTGCAACCAGACTACCAGCACGAGATCAACAACTACGAGACGCTGCAGAAAGGTCAGTGCAACCAGACTACCAGCACGAGATCAACAACTACGAGACGCTGCAGAAAGGTCAGTGCAACCAGACTACCAGCACGAGATCAACAACTACGAGACGCTGCAGAAAGGTCAGTGCAACCAGACTACCAGCACGAGATCAACAACTACGAGACGCTGCAGAAGGTCAGTGCAACCAGACTACCAGCACGAGATCAACAACTACGAGACGCTGCAGAAAGGTCAGTGCAACCAGACTACCAGCACGAGATCAACAACTACGAGACGCTGCAGAAAGGTCAGTGCAACCAGACTACCAGCACGAGATCAACAACTACGAGACGCTGCAGAAAGGTCAGTGCAACCAGACTACCAGCACGAGATCAACAACTACGAGGCGCTGCAGAAAGGTCAGTGCAACCAGACTACCAGCACGAGATCAACAACTACGAGACGCTGCAGAAAGGTCAGTGCAACCAGACTACCAGCACGAGATCAACAACTACGAGACGCTGCAGAAAGGTCAGTGCAACCAGACTACCAGCACGAGATCAACAACTACGAGACGCTGCAGAAAGGTCAGTGCAACCAGACTACCAGCACGAGATCAACAACTACGAGACGCTGCAGAAAGGTCAGTGCAACCAGACTACCAGCACGAGATCAACAACTACGAGACGCTGCAGAAAGGTCAGTGCAACCAGACTACCAGCACGAGATCAACAACTACGAGACGCTGCAGAAAGGTCAGTGCAACCAGACTACCAGCACGAGATCAACAACTACGAGACGCTGCAGAAAGGTCAGTGCAACC
The DNA here is from genome assembly GCA_024500475.1 of Phthorimaea operculella. Classification (NCBI taxonomy): domain Eukaryota; kingdom Metazoa; phylum Arthropoda; class Insecta; order Lepidoptera; family Gelechiidae; genus Phthorimaea; species Phthorimaea operculella. The sequence continues at coordinate 356,891 of JANFCV010000056.1, forward strand.
AGACTACCAGCACGAGATCAACAACTACGAGACGCTGCAGAAAGGTCAGTGCAACCAGACTACCAGCACGAGATCAACAACTACGAGACGCTGCAGAAAGGTCAGTGCAACCAGACTACCAGCACGAGATCAACAACTACGAGGCTGCAGAAAGGTCAGTGCAACCAGACTACCAGCACGAGATCAACAACTACGAGACGCTGCAGAAAGGTCAGTGCAACCAGACTACCAGCACGAGATCAACAACTACGAGACGCTGCAGAAAGGTCAGTGCAACCAGACTACCAGCACGAGATCAACAACTACGAGACGCTGCAGAAAGGTCAGTGCAACCAGACTACCAGCACGAGATCAACAACTACGAGACGCTGCAGAAAGGTCAGTGCAACCAGACTACCAGCACGAGATCAACAACTACGAGACGCTGCAGAAAGGTCAGTGCAACCAGACTACCAGCACGAGATCAACAACTACGAGACGCTGCAGAAAGGTCAGTGCAACCAGACTACCAGCACGAGATCAACAACTACGAGACGCTGCAGAAAGGTCAGCGCAAACACAAGTGGAAACAAAATTTAAATTTTGACAATACCCACAACAGTTCCCTGCTGCGCCCCCTGGTGAGTTAGAAACATAAAACCTATCTAAGAACATCCACCAATCAAAATCATACCCATTACTGAAAACCGTATTATAATCGGACTAGTGGTTTTGGAGATGATCGGGACCATTGATTGGCATAAACAAATATTTATTGCAGCGCCCCCTGGCGAGTTGTTCAGGTAATACCTATCTAAGAACATGCACCAAAAAATCCAAATCTATCACTGAAAACCGCATCAAAATCGGACTAGTAGTGGTTTGGTAGATATTTGGTGACATAGGTTTGCACACACAAACAAACACACATTCTCTTATCCCAAACGCATATACTGTCTCCGTTCCGTCGTAGGTAAAAATAGAAAAACGGTGCGCGGGCGCCTATACAGATGGCTCACTCAGTACTATAATCGCTTACTGACTTTAACTGGAATTTCAGGGGAAGTCAAGGTAACTAAGAAGATTGTTACCACGAACGTCATATTCTTGAATTTAAAATATATGACGTTCTTGTATAAAATTTTGCTGTTTTGATTTTCTTAGCCCCAAACTCCACATAGAGGACATAGGACGTAGGGCATGACGCTTGACGTTTGACATCGCGACGTTTCCATACAAAATGTATGAAAACGTATTGACAAAGGCTCACACAAGCGTCGCCAAAGCGTCGCATCTATGACAGCTAGCGTCAAAAATTAAGAAGAATGTTTGACGATTACTTGTCTGTCAACTGTCATTCTTACGTCCTATGCCCTTCGTCTTTTTGGTGGAGTTTGCGCCTTGCTTTCTGCAATTCCAAAGCAATTTTAATAATTTAACATGGTAGCAGACGTATATATTTAAATTTGTAACATGCTAGGTCATTTAGCTGGGAGAACATTAATTTCGTTAGCGCGTTTTAAAAGCCTAGAGGCGCCATCTAGTACAATTACAAAGAAACACCAGCAGTACAATCTAAAAAGGTCTCCCATTCAATAAAATAGAACTAAAACTTTTTCATATAAAAATTGTTGCCATACACAGTCAATGTTGTCATTTATTTTGCAATTTCATTACAAAGTGTCCCCCTCATTTTCTGTCAGGACTTTTTATATACTATACTGGGTTTTACAAAACAACAAATAAAGCCCAAAGGAAGTTAAGGTACTAATGAAACTTTCCCCATGAAACATGGGTCGAACGAAATGTAACAAAATGTACCTCCCGTACAAACTGAACCAGCCGACCGCGTCAATTTGTATCCAATTCTTTTTTCAGATTTCTACCCAAGTTCCATGGGGAAAGTTGCTCAGTTTCATGAGTACTTTGACCTCCTTTCGGCTTTATTTGTTGTTTTGTAATACGTTGTAGAGGTACAATTTTGGTTTGGTCCTTGGTTTGGTTTAACCGCTCGCAACCCGGTGGCTCCCAAGAGAGCCATCGATTTTGAACTCTACTACCCGCACTTAGAGTTCAAAACCTATAAAAAAACAAAACAAAAGCCGGGTTGCGAAGGGTTAATAACGCTGACTTACAATTTAGAAAAGTTCGTGATTTTCATCGCTGTAAAAATATTTCCTACAGATTTTCACACCCCATTTTTTGTTCATTCTACAGAGGAGCAAATCTCCAAGACAGCTAAAGTTCTCGAAGAAGCCGATATTTCGGAGGAGAAGCGCGACGTGATCCACCGCGAGATCGGCAAGTTCCGCGAGAGCATGAAGGTAACCCCCCCCCCACCCCTCCCCCACCCCGCACGTGTGAGCGGGCCGGGTGCAAGCCCCTCTCGCTCGCACGCCCCACGCGCCACGCAGCGCGGCCGGCATCGGTTTACGTGCCGAGTGGACGATTTACAATCTCTTCAGCGGTTCCGAAAAGTCTTCCACCATCGAAACGACCAAATTGCAGAATATTCCTAACAAACCTCCATTGAAAATCGACTACGTCACAATTTAGTTACAACATTCTGCGAGTTGGTCGTTCTGCAACTTTGACGTTTTAGAACAGCTGAACATTTTGCGAATTAATCATTTTAGCACGTAAACGCGTCTACCCCCGCATTCCGCGACCGACGAGGGGACGGCGAGCGCAGCGCAGCGCCCGCGCCGTGAGGACGCGTAAGTAGAATAATATGTGCTTCTTTACAACTCCTCTCAATATTATACATTTACTTTTTATTAACTTCTTGGGTTACAAAGTTAATACAAACGAAACAAGTGGAAAATATTCACGCGACCGATGGAACCGATGGACTCGTCTGTTTGCTTTTTATTTATTGATTTTCCCCTAGAAACGTGATTTGTAAGTATTTCTATTTGAAAATTGACAATGGCTATCGTTGCGGCCGGATTAGTTGATTGCTAACTGGCATTAAAATTAAAAATGAATGTTTGCTAAAATATACTAGCATATTTTTATACTAGTATAACACGCCTTATTTGAGTTGAGGCCAAACATGAACAAAAACCAAGCGCATTAACTCCTCATCCTATTTTCCAAGTTGGTTAATAAAAAGTAAATGTTGATATCGAACCGCCATAGTACCGTTTAATTCGTAGTATCGAGCGTATTGAGATAGCATTTGTCAATGAAGGGTTTTGGTAACATCTGTGACAGGGTCGGTTTTAAACATCCGTGATGAGTTTTATACATTCGTGATAGGTTTTGTACTTCCGGGATAGGTTTTATACATCCGTGATGGATTTTATATATCCGAGATAGGTTTTATTCTCATCCAGCCGTGAGGATCCCACTGCTGGGCAAAGGCCTCCCTCCCCTTCTTCCACTGATCTCGATCTTGTGCCTCCACATGCAAATCCTTAGAAAATCCGTCCAGTTCGTCTCGCCATCTGCGTCTGGGTCGCCCGTGATAGGTTTTATAAATTCGTGATAGGTTTTATACATCTGTGATAGGTTTTATACATCTGTGATAGGTTTTATACATCCGTGATGGGTTTTAAATATCTGTGATAGGTTTAATACTTCCGTGATAGGTTATAAACACCTGTGATAAGGTTTATACATCCGTGATAGATTTTATACATCCGTGCTAGGTTTAGGATATTCGTGATGGGTTTTAGACGTTCAATATTAGGTTTAGAAATTGTAAAAGTGTTTAGATGGGTTTCAAATTGCCGTTTCTATACTGCGCTCGATACTTACGACAATTTTCTTATTAGCTTCTAAAGGGCTATGACATTTATTTTTATACAGAATATAATAGAGTTTATCAGCTCTACTGCTACTATTCGTACACTTACGAATTTCATTCATGTCGTTTCGCTGTTTACTGATGGCATTTAGTATTCGATTTCAACATTAAGTTTTTAACATGTAAACAAGTTTATTTTACTATTTGCCATCATAAACAGTATTTCTTTTTTAGATCCCACTGTGCTGTGACTATGAAATGAAACCAAGTCACCATCATATTGCACACATCATATGCTGTCAATTTGCAGTATATAAACAAAAATATAGTGCGTCTTTTTGTTTGCTGATATCTTTTCTTTTTTCATCTTATTTCTACGACATAAACCTGTAGAAAAAACAAAGATAAAAAAGATTTACAGGACACACACAACTATAATTATATACTGTTGCATGTTTGTGGTATAATAAGAGCAGGCGGATACGTGTTAGTAAGTGGCGCGTACTCGCCGCCCGCGCGCGCCGCTCGTCTGTCTGCGCTGAGCTTAAGGCGAGCCGCGCGTTGCGGGCACAACGTGGTTGCCAACAAACTTTGTGCATTTTACGCGATTTTTTATATCTATCTTATAATATAGCTAATAAGCTTACTTAGACGTTTTATAAAATGATTGATATACTAACTTGAATCATTCTTCTTTGGTTGGACTTGGTTATTTAGTTTTATACATTCTTGATCAGTTTTAGACATTCATAACCGGTTTTATACATTCTTGATTGATCAGTTATAGACATTCTTAATCGGTTTTATACATTCTTGATCAGTTTTTAGACATTCATGACCGGTTTTATACTTGTTTTATTGTTGTAGAGATTCTTAAGCGGTTTTATACACTCTTGATCAGTTGTAGTTATCTTAGTCGGCTTTGCTTTATTCATTCCTGATCAGTTTTGGTCAGTCTACATGAGTTTTGATCAGTTTTGGACATTATTGATTAGTTTTACATATTCTTGACGAAATTAAGACATTATGATTGGGTCTTGAGATTTTTGTTTACATTACGACCAAAATACATTCGAGATTAGAATTTAAAAGATCAATCAAAACTTTGGCACCATGCAAAGATTATTAAATTATGCCATTCATAAGTTGTAATAGTATTGTCATGAGTGTAACGGTGCAAACTATTTATCTTTTCGTATCACAGAATGTTTTATAAAACATTAGACTTCACACGAAAAAACGAACCGTATCGAAAATGCACAAAGTCTGGCAACCACCCCTCGTCTTCGCATCGTGGGAGCGACCCTTCCAGCTGCAAGCTTCGCCCGGCGCAGCGAGCGCGTAAGTGACGTCACAGTGAGGGAGAGTGTGTGCGGTGTGTATACGTTGATGATTGCCTTGTCGGTCGGAGTGTGAGTGTGGTGGCGGTTGCAGGTCGCGAGGCGCGTCTCGGGCCGGCCCATCGGCGGCGGCGGCGCAACGTCCGTCGCCTATACCGACCACTAGCGGGGGAGCTACAGCGTATGAAACGACCTCTTGTACAACCACACAAACGCGCTCACCGAATCTTCTAGCTACACAGTACACACCACTAACACCGAAAATGAAAAACTGTAAATTTTACAGGAATATGAAAATTAGGGAGTAATTTCTAGACTTAGTCTGCCTATGCGTTTGAATTTTCAAATAGATGTCCAGTAATATTGACAGTAAATGTACTTTTTTTACCTTCAAACCAAGCATTTCATTTTTTTTATTTCTAGAGTTTGTATTCTTCTTCTAGAACAAAATAAACCGAAGTAAATAAAGTTCGAACTTTCTTGACAGCCGATGTGGCGCAGTGGTTAGCATGCCTGCCTGCCACGCAAAGGTTCCGGGTTCAATTCCCGGTGGGGTCACTCACAAAGTTGATATTTATCACTTTGTGAATTTGTTCCCAGTCTGGTTAGGACATTGCAGGCTGAACCACCTGATTGTCCGCAAGTAAGATGGTTCCGTGCTTCGGATGGGCACGTTAAGCCGTCGGTCCCGGTTGCTGTCTATGATGGCGGTCGTTACACAACCATGTCAGAGGCCTGCTACTTGTAGTAGGCGGTTGAAAAACTCTGACACCAGGGTTCATCGGGTCGTTGAACGACTCGGTGTCCCACACGAAAAGAAGAAGAAGACTTTCTTGAAATAGCCTTGAAAATCATTCTATCTCTCTCTCTTTGTGTGAGAGATCAAGTCGCCCAAATAATTCATAGATAGGTACTCCTAATGTGCAAATTTTAGGCGTGTTAGAATACCTTTCAGGATTAATCCTTGTTTTTCGATATATCTGCTAGAATACCTTTTAGAATTCATTCTTGATTACTACTAGACCCACTAGAATATATTTTAGATGTTACTGCAATACTTTTGAAAGTCATTTTAGCAGAAGCTATTCCGGCTTAAATATCTGTAAGAAATCTATTAAAATACATTAAAAAATTCATTCTTTGCCACTTTTGCTTTGTCTATTAGAATATATTTTATACATATTTTTTGGTATTAGCTATGCCTAGAATAGTTTTTGGAATGGACTCTCGGCAGTAGCTATGTTTAGAATGACTAGAATTCATTATTTTCGGTAGCAATTTCTGCTAGAATAACACCTGGAATTCATTCCTGGCTAAAATTTTTAGACATTGAATCTGTTATTCATTTTTGGCTATAATTCTTAGACATTGAATCTGTTAGAATCCTTTGTTTTTCTTACTCTAACTCTAAAAGGCTGCGTTGTTGCATATGAATTCTTTATACATATGATTTATATATCCGGTCATTCATTATACATATGAATTATTTTCAACAGCTTTAGCACTCCTAACTGACTAGCATTTATAATACCAAAAATATCAAAAAATAAGGGAAGATACCTAGTACCTACAAAAATTGTAAGAATACAAACCGATCTTAAACAGCACAGCTGATCTGACCCATTAAAATGTTTCGGTGAGCGCGTTTATACTATTTTATTCAATTGCCAGTCAAGTTTAATATCCGAGGTCAATAAAAGTAATAATTTGTTTTATCATTCACAATATCACTACCAATTTATTTTACTGAAATCACGTCACAATTTTTTTTAACAGATTTTTGTTCTGTATGTTTTTACACAAGTTGCAATTCCGCACATCTCGGATATTGATTGTTGGCATGTGTTAGTTTGGTTTTCCTCGCGGTAGCTCAGTCGGCCCCCTGTTACAGTGTGCGTGTGTGTGTGTGCAGGAGGAGGTCGACGTGGTGGTGTCTCGCCGCAAGCGCGACAAGGACGACAAGCCGGACCGCGACCGCGAGCGGGACAAGGACAGGGAGAGCCGCGCCTCGCGCGAGAGGGAGCGGGACGGCGCGCGCGACAAGGAGCGCGATCGCGAGCGCGAGCGAGACAGGAACAGGGATGAGAGGGAGCGGGATAGAGGCGCGGAGAAGTCCGACCGGCGGCGGCGCAGCGTGTCTAGGTAACATATCAAATAAACTGTATTGATTTAACTTTTTTTCTTAACCCTAGATTGGTCGCGTGGGGTCTTTGAAAGCCCTTCGAATAGACAAATGCGTTTTTTTCTTATAACGGATTATGTGAGTAGCTTGAAACGTGTACCTTCCTGAATAGCATGTAGATTGGTATAAAATTATATTTCATCAATATCCGTTTACGTGTTTACGATATATGGGCGTCGTTTTAGTAAAAAGGCTTTAAAAGACCCCACGCGACTTGAAGTTTTAATTAACTTTTCATACATATTTTTACGAAATATTATTTTTCGTTAGTTTAATTCGTGAAAAGCAGAAAACAAAAACAGAAATATTTTTATAGTTAGTAAATAAAAATATTTAGGGTATTTTTCAATTTATGCTTCAAATCACGTTTATTATCTATCATCCGTCAAATTTGTAATAATTTCTTAAAAAATATGTTGTGTTTTTCACGTCAATTATTGGTAATTCTGTTCAGATTATATTGAGTATTAGTAAATAACAAATAATTTACAAAGTTTTATCATTTAATGACATCTAAACGTTGGGGTTCATAAAGACCCCACGCGACCGATCGCGTAATTTTTTTGGCGCGACTAATTTAGGGTTAATGATGTATTTCCCGATTTGATATTGATTGAACAATACCACAACTTTGATCAAAATACATCCAAAGATTAAGGTGCTTAATCATTTGGTAACATTTGTTTCTCGATGTTGTTTCGCAATAAGGTCCCGACTGTTACCCTGTGACGAAAAACACGTGACGTGACAAAATTGCGGCGATTTTTGTATTGAAGGCATGCATTTTGGATTGAAATATTGCGAAACAAATGTTTCTAAATGAATTCTTGACTTTGTAACAAAAAAAAAGTAAATTACCATTATTTTATAGATCACGGGACCGGGACCGGGACCGCGAGCGAGAGAGGGAACGTGAACGCGAGAGGGAACGTGAACGCGAGGAACGCGACCGCGAGCGGGAGCGGGAGAAGGAGAGGGAGCGCGAGCGCGAGAGGGAGAGGGAGAAGGAGCGGTGAGTGGACAGTAAAGGGACAACTCATAACAAGGGAATGCAATCCCTCAAGTAAATTTCAGTCAGGGTATTTGCAGGACTGGGCAATCTCAATCCCGCGGGATCCCGCATGTCTTAAGACTTTGGTTAAAAAATATGAATAATAAAATATAATGTAGCAAAACTTCTTTTTCTTTTTTTCGCGAGTGACACAAAGCCGATTAATAATTAAAAAACTACGATTTTTTATGTTCATTTTTAGTCATATTGTTTCAAAACCTGTATCATTATGAAAAAAAGATAAATGTGTCATTTAACATCGTTTTCAAAATAATTATGCAAAAATGTTATTGTATTTGTTGTATCGTTAGTTAAACGGTTTCTAATTTTACAAGTTATACGTCATTATTCATTACGTATGGATTTTGCAACCTTTTAATCTTGCAATCCCGCTCGGGATACGTTCAAATTACGACCGGGACCAGTCCCGCAAAAAACATGCGGGGTCCTGGTTTTCGGGATCCCGGTTTTGCATTCCTTACTCATAACTAATTTATTGGTCATAAGAATAATATATTACATGTCAAATGTAACTTTCTTAGTTAAAAAACATAACATAATTAGTTATTTATTTCCTACATTTTAACATAAAAATACAATTATAACAATTTTCAAGGTCAATGCCCTGCCGTACCATGTAAGTATTGATTTTCAGTCTCTCTCTTTTCAGACTCGATGAACCCTGGTGTCAGAGTTTTTCAACCGCCTACTGCAAGTGTTTTCAGTGTAGTTAAAATTCCCCTTTCGACCATCAACTTTGTATGAATGTACCATATTTATGACGACACTATATTTGGGAGTTAAAATGATATCTTTTAAAAATGTGTGCCAGTTTAATAATTTAAACTTTGCATACTTCGTATAACATTAAATGAGAAAAGTTACCTGTCCAAGCAACGACCTTAACCTTAACAGCCACACTAGTCCACTGCTGGACATGGGCTTCCCCCTATCGGGGTATTGCAATACTCACCAGGCTTGGCAGGCTTATTGGCGAGCGCAGTGCAAGATGAACCAAACCGATCAACTTTACCCAAGAAACATGATTCCAAAATATGAAAAAAAATTACCTCCCATAGTAAATTAATCAGCTGATCGACGATTTTGTATGAGAGTTCCAATTTTTTTTTTCATTTTCGATTAATGTTCCATATGGAAAGTATGTTGTTCAGTTTCATGAGTACTTTGACCTCCTTTTGGTTTGTTATACCCTTTTTGCTACTCACTGTAGGTACAATATTGCTCGTCCAAGTTGCTAAACAATGTAACTAAATGAATATGCGCATTCCACGGAAGTAGGAATACCTTCCTTCATCTGAGGCGCATTTAAAAGCTTCATATTAAGATTCCTATGATTTGACATAATAATTCTTCCAACAGGGAGGCTCGCGAGCGGGAAAGAGAGCGCGAGAGGGAGCGAGAGCGGGAGCAGCGCGAGCGAGAGAGGGAGAGGTGAGTTGCTTCTATGTCGAAAATAAGAACATTGAAAAATTTATCCGCGACCGCCGGGACCTGAACCCGGGGGAACCGTTCCACTGCTCTGCCAAACTGACCTACGGTTTTACAGAGGTGATGTTGAATTAAGGACAATATGCGTGAATTTTACAGAGGTTATGTTGAATTAAGGAGAATATGCGTGAATTTTACAGAGGTGATGTTAAATTAAGAAGAATATGTGTCAGTTTTACAGAGGTTATGTTGAATTAAGGAGAATATGTGTCAGTTTTACAGAGGTTATGTTGAATTAAGGAGAATATGTGTCAGTTTTACAGAGGTTATGTTGAATTAAGGAGAATATGTGTCAGTTTTACAGAGGTTATGTTGAATTAAGGAGAATATGTGTCAGTTTTACAGAGGTTATGTTGAATTAAGGAGAATATGTGTCAGTTTTACAGAGGTTATGTTGAATTAAGGAGAATATGTGTCAGTTTTACAGAGGTTATGTTGAATTAAGGAGAATATGCGTGAATTTTACAGAGGTTATGTTGAATTAAGGAGAATATGCGTGAATTTTACAGAGGTGATGTTGAATTAAGGAGAATATGTGTCAGTTTTACAGAGGTTATGTTGAATTAAGGAGAATATGTGTCAGTTTTACAGAGGTTATGTTGAATTAAGGAGAATATGTGTCAGTTTTACAGAGGTTATGTTGAATTAAGGAGAATATGTGTCAGTTTTACAGAGGTTATGTTGAATTAAGGAGAATATGTGTCAGTTTTACAGAGGTTATGTTGAATTAAGGAGAATATGTGTCAGTTTTACAGAGGTTATGTTGAATTAAGGAGAATATGTGTCAGTTTTACAGAGGTTATGTTGAATTAAGGAGAATATGTGTCAGTTTTACAGAGGTTATGTTGAATTAAGGAGAATATGTGTCAGTTTTACAGAGGTTATGTTGAATTAAGGAGAATATGTGTCAGTTTTACAGAGGTTATGTTGAATTAAGGAGAATATGTGTCAGTTTTACAGAGGTTATGTTGAATTAAGGAGAATATGCGTGAATTTTACAGAGGTGATGTTGAATTAAGGAGAATATGTGTCAGTTTTACAGAGGTTATGTTGAATTAAGGAGAATATGTGTCAGTTTTACAGAGGTTATGTTGAATTAAGGAGAATATGTGACAGTTTTACAGAGGTTATGTTGAATTAAGGAGAATATGTGTCAGTTTTACAGAGGTGATGTAGAATTAAGTACAGAACAACGGGGAGTGCCTCGACTAATATTTCGACCAATTACAAAACAGTTGACGGTGGCGCTATTAGTTCCACAGTTCTCTGCTTCCCTAATTATCGTTGCACATGTGTAAAACGTCTTGTTGGAGTATATATAAGCAAGCTGTAGAGTGCGCATAAGGCCGTATAATATAAGGTAAGCAGTTGCTCCCTAGAAACAGACGTGAAATGTATGAGAAGTTATTATGGAAGTTATCCAACCGTGCTGTCACAAAGAAGGTCCAACCGTACTGTCACTGGCGTTTTGCTACTGTCAGACAGAGAGGCTGTGTGCCGTGCCGACTACTGCAAACCGTTCGAACTTTGTAGGTGCACTATATAAATTGCTTGTATATTATATTCTAAGGTCTCATGGTTTAGTGCAATTTCCTGGATTTTTGTATACAGCCATTGATTTAAAATTCTCACACATTTTTGTACAGAAAGTTTGGCCTACTTTTCAACTGCACTGTTCCTACCAGATTGTTTGACACGCCGCGTTGTTATCGACACAGTTAGTTGTAACTATTTCCTACCTCGCATTTATGTCCAGCTGTAATAAACGCGGCCCGATAACAAAAATATCGCGTATCGCGCTATATACTGGGTGTTATATTGTTTTTCTTAATTTTACTGTATTTTTGTAACTTTGTAGCGTATTATACTTTACGTATTGCGTATTTATGCGTTTTTGAGAAATATTTAACCTACAATACAAATAGTGGTACTTAAAAAACTAACTAAGTAGGCTCTGTTTTTTAAATGGACTGTCTCAAAGGTGGTCGTGGAAAGTCCTTCCTTTACAAGCCTAATTTTAAAAAAAGCACACACCCCGTGCCGTTATTTAAAAGTTCTATTCTACGTTAAAAATGCGCCATATTGAATTACGAAATTTTAATATAGCCAGTGTAACTCGCGCTGCTGAGACGCATCAAACGACACCCCATGTCAAAATTTGTCAAGCCGTTTTGACTGTAGCCCGTGAAAAACCATTTACTTGTCCACCATACATATTCTCGAAAAACATAACCCTACTTCTGAGGCAGCCAGGTAAAAAAGAACGCAGTAGTTTTCCCAACACTTTGTATAGTTCTAGCGTAGTAGTTAGTATCAGTATTTCCAAGTTGGGGATATACTCGTAGTAACCGCACCGTGTTTAACGCGATTGACACGGAAAATATTTGCTGAGAAGTCCAACTCCAAACTGCATATTCTTACTTATATATTTATTTTCTTATCAGTTTGAGTTGAGGTATTGCCTTGCCTCGATTTAATTCGAATGCAATCTTTAGTTAGCACAATTAAACCGTAATAGTTACTCTAACTGGTCTTATCGCGATAGTTTTTTAGGTAAATAAGCGATTTACCTGGAAACCCGACGTTTCGACTGAGTTTCATCAGTCATGGTCGCGGGCAGACTGAAGTAGCAGCGAGTTGTTGTCATCAGGGCGTTGGGCGACTAGATCTTCTGTCACATATTGTCTTAATAATTTAAATTGTTTCTAAGCATTATACATTGTGAAAGTAATCGCGAGTGCTTAAAAAGTTATAGGACAATAAACCATTAATAAAGTATCAATCTATGTGTATGGTCGTTGTGTAAGTGTGGTGTGTTGTGTTGCGATGACGCTGGTGCTGACGCTACATCCGTACATCCGCACTCGAGACGAGATCCGGAATGCGCTGCGAACAGGCAGATGCAAGTAATACACTATAGTATTTTACTCGACTATTTTAAATGATATCTTGTACATGTTTTCAAAAAACATTTTTATTTGTTTCTTAGCAGCCTATATTGTCCAACTGCTGGGTAAAGACCTCCCCACATAAACTCGATATCCCTAATAGCAACCAACCGCATTATGTTATCCACTAATCCTTGTAGTCGAGGTTTTGAATAATATCACCCCATTCGTTACGTAAAAGGTGACACAAGGACTTATAACGTTTCACCTTCACAGAGAACGCGAGCGGGAGCGCGAGAGGGAGCGCGAGCGTTCACGCGACCGGGAACGCTCCCGCGACCGGGACAGGGAACGCGACCGCGACAGGGACCGCGACCGCTCGTCGGTGGAGTCGCGGCGCGGGAGAGAGTTGGAGGAAGAGGCCCGGGAGAGGAAGAGGCGGGAGAAGAAAGCGAGGGAAAAGGAGGCAGCCTACCAGGAGCGGTAAGTAGACACATGAGTAACATTTTTTTTTGTTATCTTGCAATATTTTCCACCGCAGGCAGAGGGTTTGAACCAGCGACCTTCGGCATCTGTGCTGCCGACGCCACTAACATCTGGGCGTCCTAGCCTGCGAATTAAGCTAGTATATCTTGGTCACTAGTGTGTGGCAGGGCTCCATATACCGGGATAGTTTTGCAACTAATTCCCAGTGACTGATTCATTCTTTGCAGTTAGAATGTAGTCAAAGTGAAAGCACAGAATACATAAAAGTACAGGTACAGAAGACGCACTCCGCCATAGCAATTCAACAAATATAAATCTTTATGCGCGATAATAAAGTACAATTTCCTTCGCGCCGGCTTTGAATACCTACTTTTATATTAGCCTACTGATCGCGCGCGCAAGCAAAAATGAGCCGAATTGCTGCGCGCGAAAGTTCATTTGCCGCAGACCGCCTCTGAAGGTCACAGCCGGCACGCTTTGTAGGGATGCGAATTTCGAGATTTATATGAAAATAGGTATCTACGAAAAGTGTACTGGAGTACATTTCTACACCCAAGTAAAACAAAAATAAAATGTTTTGTTAAACGTAGGATATTGAAAGAAAATCAAAGCACAAATATTAGAAAAAATATGAATATTGCATTATCATACAAAGTTAACGAATGAGATATTAGTTACACATTGTACACCAGATCATTCTAGACTTAGGCCTCTTGCATCCAGGAACAATAAATCTCAACATTTAAACTAAACAATGAGACAAAGGGAAAGCCGCTTAGTATTATTCATCAGAATATTCAGGGCTTTCCTGGCAAGGAGCTTGAGATTGAGTTGTTCCTGGAGTCAAGAAAATGTGATATTTTATGCGTTTCGGAACACTGGTTGAAGGACTATGAGATGCTCATAAATTACGAAAATTATGAAATAGTCAGTGCCTTCAATCGAAAGTCCACTATTCGCGGAGGCACTTTTATTCTTGTTAATAAAAATATCAAAGCTAAAGAGCGAAAAGATATTGTTGGACTTTCGGTTGAATGTGTGTGTGAACTGTCATGCATTGAGTTGGAGAAACATATTATAGTGTGCGTATACAGACCCCCTAAAAATAGTAACTATGAGAGTTTTGAACTAATTATGGAAGATGTTTTAAAGATATTATTAAAATCAAAGAATAAATTTCATATTGTGTGGAGATTTCAATATAAATTTATTAGAAAATGTTGCTTTTAGAAGTCGATTTATCAGTTTGTTTAAGTCATTTAACCTAAACAACATATTTAAAGAACCTACTCGAATAACTGCAACCACAGCATCTTGTTTAGACAATATCTACTGTGATTGTGACTATTCAGACCAAGAAATAGTAAATTGTTGTAAATCAGACCACAATGGACAATCTGTGCTTTTTCCATGTCGTCCTAAAGTTGAAAAGATTGTTATTAGTAAAAGAATTATAAGCTCCAACCAAGTAGACAAACTCCATACTGCACTATCAGAAAACTACCAGTTCTAGACTATGATACTAACAATCCAAATAACTTTTATTCAAAGCTTTTTATAACGATACGTGATGAATTTGAAGACAAATTCAAGGTAAAGAAATTAACAATTAATCCTAAATTTAAATTCAGCGACTGGGCAACTGTAGGGATTCGAACAAGTAGGAATAAGTTATTTGAGCTGTATGACGAAAAGTCTTATAATCATAGTGTAACTTTTGTTGAACATGTTAAAAATATTCTAAGATATTCAAAAATGTTTGCATACAAGCTAAAGCAATTTTCACCAAAAATAAAATATACTCTGCTGAAAATGTTATTAAAACTGTTTGGAAAGTTGTCAATTCAGAGACTGGTCGAAACAAACCAATTGAAAAATCTCATTCTTTGATGACTGGTCAGGGCATTGTTACTGCAGACGCTGATGTAGCTAATGAGTTTGAAACTTTTTTCAGTAACATCCCATTCAAAACTACTGAGTCACTTAACTCTTCGCCAATCATCGCGTCAAATCTTCTTAAAAACAATGTTCAGACTTGTGTTAATATATTTGAGTTTAGGCACATTAATGCGAACGTAATATTAAAAACTTTTAAAGATATAAAAGTAAAAACTACAGAGGATTTATGGGGCATGTCAGTAAGACTATGTAGTTCTTTAATTGATACATTAGCACCATACTTAGCCTGTATATTTAATGCTTGCATTGATCATGGCGTATTTCCTGATCTCATGAAGCACAGTAAAGTAATACCTCTTTTAAAGCAGGAGATAAAACGGATCCCAGTAACTTTAGGCCAGTATCTGTACTACCAGTTTTGAGTAAAGTTTTGAGAAAATTGTACTTAATCAAATGCTCCTACATTTCAACTTAAATAAATTACTACATGATCAACAATTCGGTTTTACGAAAGGGCGCTCGACAACCGACGCTGCTGTTAACCTCCTACAACTTATTTACGGTGCTTGGGAGGAGTCGCAGGATGTCATAGGGGTGTTCTGCGATTTGTCCAAGGCATTTGATTGCGTTGATCATGAGACACTGTTGCTGAAACTGGACCATTATGGTATAAGAGGAAAAGCGCTTGATTTAGTTCAATCTTATCTCGGAGATAGGACGCAGACAGTGCAGATAAATGGTGTGAAGTCGATAGGATCTGCCGTCAGAATTGGTGTACCGCAAGGATCAATTTTGGGGCCGTTTCTATTTTTAGTATACATAAACGACTTCATGGTACAGAATCTAGCCAAGATAGTGCTTTTTGCTGATGATACTTCTTTAATATTTAAAGTGGATAGAAAAGCTGTAAATATTGACGAAGTAAATGGCGCACTTGATCAGGTTCATAAATGGTTTACGTCAAACAATTTAGTGCTGAATTCTAAAAACTAAATGTATTAAATTCTCTTTGCCTAATGTAAAAAGTATTAAACACGATGTTGTTCTAAATAATGAAAAGCTTAATTATGTAACTGAAACAGTTTTCTTAGGGATTACACTCGACGCAACCGTTCAATGGGATCCACATATACTAGCACTGGCTAGTAAACTTAGCTCAGCGGCATACGCTGTTCGAAAAATTCGACAATTGACCGATGTTGCTACAGCCAGGCTTGTGTATTTTAGTTACTTTCACAGCATAATGTCCTACGGATTATTGTTATGGGGGCAAGCCGCTAACATTGAAACTATCTTTGTGTTACAAAAAAGGGCTATAAGAGCAATATATAAACTGCGAAGTCATGAATCCCTACGAGAATTGTTTAAGGAAATTGGCATTCTTACGCTTCCTTCGCAGTACATATTTGACAATATAATGTATGTACGTAAGAATTCCAGTTCCTATTTAAGAAACTCTGATATTCATTGTCGTAATACAAGAAATAAAAATAAAATTGTACCGCCACAAACTAGATTAAGTAAGATCAGTAAATCATATATGGGTAACTGTGTACGCTACTATAATAAAATTCCAGAGGAAATTTTAAAGTTAAATGATAGGCAATTTAAAATTAAAATAAAGAATACTTTATGTTTGAAAGCGTATTACAAGACTGAACATTATCTGAAAGACAAAGATGTCTGGTTAGTAGCAACAGTTGCTCCAACACAATGCAAGAGATAGGCATTATTTAAAAGTAAACATGACATTATATTTTAGTGGTTAAACTTTTATGATATGTAAATTGACATGTATAGTGGTTAAATTTGACATTTCATACTTATTATTCTTAAATTTTTGACATGTATTTTTTTACATTTACTGTAAATTTACTTTTTTTGTTATGTTATTTTATTGCTCGTATATTTAAAGTACCTTTATTTTAAAGACGAAACAGTTAGAATAATCTACTGTAATATTATTTTTATTTTGTTGAGCCGTTTTGGCTATTACTATTATACTATTAATTTATTTTCTAGCTTAGATAGGGTAGCATAGGGCCTAAAATATTGTCAACTTTAGAATAGGTGCACTTCTGGGCAGGTTTTTGGGGGGTTTTCCTGTCCAGGGGGTCCGGCTAACTATACGTATGGAACACCTTTTTAAAATATTGACAGAATGTAATTCCATTTACTTGTCAATCACTGAGGCATAAAGTTACATGCTGTGTGGTTAGCCTGGCCAGCCCCGAGGCAGTGCCTTTATTTTTATTTTTTTTATCCCGCCCGTGCCGCGTTTAGAGTAGGAACACAAATTGTTATAAAAAATAGAAAATTTTGCATTAGAAATTTTCTCTTTTTTAAGTTTGAATTAGAATGTGACTTTCTTAAAGAGAATCTTGTAAATTCCTACTAAGAAATAAATTATTGAATTTGAATTTGAATTTGATAGGAAGCTGAGTTACTTAATACAGAATTGATAAAATAAAATAAATCTCGTGGAGAAATGCAAACGGCATCGGAGCGCGCGCGTAACGTGCGGCGCGCGGCAACCAACTGACTAACCTCCCCGCGGGTGTCGCCGCACGTACTTGCAACTCTATACCTACGCCGCGGAGTGCGCCAGACCTGGTGAAAGGAAGTGTTTTAAAATTTTGTATTCAATGAGTAGCATTGTTTTTGGATCTCCCATACAAAATATTCCAGCTGTGCAAGTCAATTTGTATTAAGCATCATATTTTACGGCCGTTTACGGCCGTTGACGCTCTGCCTACCCCGCAAGGGATAAAGGCGTGATATATGTATGTATGTATGTATGTAATAAGATACACTTCTTTGATAATTAATGTATGTATGTATATTTTTTTATAAGTTGTTCATTTTCATGGGCTGGTTCACCCCTTAAAATATTTGCAGTTGATTTTTGTACACCTTATCCCATATATGCCCACAGGGTCGAAAACGACCCAAAATTGGTTTGGTGCATTTGGAAATTAGCAAAAAAAGTAACACAAGTTTACTCATCTACAAAATTCAGATATAAGAATAGTCCTGGGCATATATGGGTTATATTTTGACTTTGACCTGATTTTTCAGTTTGAATGTCGCATTTTCAGACTCCGCGCGTGGGAGACGCGCGAGCGTCGCAAGGCGAAGGACTACGAGAAGGAGAAAGAGAGAGAGAGATGCCGCGAGGAGGAGAGGGAGCGAGAGGCGAAGCGGCTCAAGGAGTTCCTCGAGGACTACGAAGATGAACGAGATGATCATAAATACTACAGAGGAGGGGAGCTGGCTCGCAGGCTGTCCGCTAGAGTCAGGGAGGCTGAGGTAAGATTACTATTACTACCATAACAGCCACAATAAAGTCCACTGCTGGACATGGGCCTCCCCCTAGTAGGGGTATTTGCCATACTCACCACGCTTGGCAGGCGGGTTGATGACATTCTAAGCCGGCATCACACGACATAGCCAGGTATTCAGGCATAGTTAGGTGTTTATATTCAGGTAGCTAGCCAAGTTTGGTGGAATTCATTGTGGACAAAATCCGAGAAACCTTCTTCCTTATACAATGTTTCGGGACAATGCTCCCAATGAGGACGCTTTTTCGTTTTTCGAAACAATGTTTAAAATGCGCCCTCATTGGGAACATTTGTGGGGTACATTGTCCCATAAATTTTCCCTAATGAATACCCACATTATTCTAAAGAAGATCAAGTTAATCTGGTCACTGTCATAAGTACGGTAGCTAGTACAAGTCTCGCCTCGTGGTGTGGGAAAGAGAGGGGGCGATGCCGCGAGGAGGAGAGGGAGCGAGAGGAGAAGCGGCTCAAGGAGTTCCTCGAGGACTACGAGGATGAACGAGATGATCATAAATACTACAGAGGAGGGGAGCTGGCTCGCAGGCTGTCCGCTAGAGTCAGGGAGGCAGAGGTAAGTTATTATTACTAAGATAATTTGCCAGTAAAATCTTCATATATCACTGAAAACCGTATGAAAATCAGACCAGTGATTTTGGAGATATTTGGTAACATTGTTTTGCACCAATAAATGCAGCTATTGCAGCGCTTCTGGTGAGTTGCTCGCGTAATATCTATCCAAGAATATGCACCAATAAAATCCGAACCCGTCACTAAAAAACCGCTTCAAAATTGGACCAGTGGTTTGGGATACATTTGGTAACAGGTTTGCACATACAAACACACATTCTCTCACCCCAGACGCATATACCGTCTCCGTTCCGTCGTGGGTAGAGAAGACCAAGTTAATCTGGTCACTGTGATATAAGTATAGTACGAGTTGAGCCGCGTGTCGGAAAGAGAGGGAGCGATGTCGCAAGGAGGAGAGGGAGCGAGAGGAGTTCCTCGAGGACTACGAGGACGAGAGGGATGATCATAAATACTACAGAGGAGGGGAGCTGGCTCGCAGGCTGTCCGCTAGAGTCAGGGAGGCAGAGGTGAGATAAACTATAATACAACACAAAATATTTATTTAACATGGGATACAAAAATATCACTAATTGATAATCATTACAGAAAAAGAAAATTGAATGACACAATTTTCTTTTTCTTATAACAATTTAGCGGTCCTAGTATAGACGCGGATCGGGCGGGATAAAAAAATAAAAATAAATGCACTGCCTTCGGGGCTGACCGGGTATTCATTATCATTATAAAGCCAGGTATTCATTGGGGGCAAAATCCCATAAACCTTGTTCCTTATACAATGTTTCGGGACAATGTTCCCAATGAGGACGGTTTTTCGTATTTCGAAACATTGTTTAAAATGCGTCCTCAATGGGAACTTTTTTCGGAACATTGTGCCAGCTATGTTCTCTAATGAATACCCACCTATATTATAGTCAGAAGTAAAAAAGATCAAGTCAATCTGGTCACTGTAATATAAGTACGGTAGCTAGTACAAGTCTCGCCTCGTGGTGTGGGAAAGAGAGGGAGCGATGCCGCTCGGAGGAGAGGGAGCGAGAGGCGAAGCGGCTCAAGGAGTTCCTCGAGGACTACGAGGACGAGAGAGATGATCATAAATACTACAGAGGAGGGGAGCTGGCTCGCAGGCTGTCCGCTAGAGTCAGGGAGGCAGAGGTAAGTTATTATTACTAAGATAATTTGCTAGTAAAATATTCATATATCACTGAAAACCGCATGAAAATCAGACCAGTGATTTTGGAGATATTTGGTAACATTGGTTTGCACCAATAAATGCAGCTATTGCAGCGCCCCCTGGTGAGTTGCTCGCGTAATATCTATCCAAGAATATGCACCAATAAAATCCGAACCCGTCACTAAAAAACCGCTTCAAAATTGGACCAGTGGTTTGGGATACATTTGGTAACAGGTTTGCACATACAAACACACATTCTCTCACCCCAGACGCATATACCGTCTCCGTTCCGTCGTGGGTAGAGAAGACCAAGTTAATCTGGTCACTGTGATATAAGTATAGTACGAGTTGAGCCGCGTGTCGGAAAGAGAGGGAGCGATGTCGCAAGGAGGAGAGGGAGCGAGAGGAGTTCCTCGAGGACTACGAAGATGAACGAGATGATCATAAATACTACAGAGGAGGGGAGCTGGCTCGCAGGCTGTCCGCTAGAGTCAGGGAGGCGGAGGTGAGACTATTATAGCACAAAGTTAGTATAAGGTGGTGCCAACCCAGAGAACCGGCTTCCAGGAAACGTCGCTATATTCACAGAGACATTCACTCGATAGAGAGAGAGAGAATCGATAGTTCGATAGTTCAAAACTATCAGTACCATCGATACTATGGATAGTTAACATGATATTGGTATTATTGGTACGTCGATGGTATCGATAGTATTGTTGTTGTTACTTCTATTTTACTTATCGATAATATCGATACTACTTCATTTTTAATACTATCGATAGATACTATCGACTATTGCTCAACTATCGATAGATACTATCGACTATTGCTCAACTATCGATAGATACTATCGACTATTGCTCGACTATCGATAAATACTATCGACTATTGCTCAACTATCGATAGATACTATCGACTATTGCTCAAGTATCGATAGATACTATCGACTATTGCTCAAGTATCGATAGATACTATCGACTATTGCTCAAGTATCGATAGATACTATCGACTATTGCTCAACTATCGATAGATACTATCGACTATTGCTCAACTATCGATAGATACTATCGACTATTGCTCAACTATCGATAGATACTATCGACTATTGCTCAACTATCGATAGATACTATCGACTATTGCTCAACTATCGATAGATACTATCGACTATTGCTCAACTATCGATAGATACTATCGACTATTGCTCAACTATCGATAGATACTATCGACTATTGCTCAACTATCGATAGATACTATCGACTATTGCTCAACTATCGATAGATACTATCGACTATTGCTCAACTATCGATAGATACTATCGACTATTGCTCAACTATCGATAGATACTATCGACTATTGCTCAACTATCGATAGATACTATCGACTATTGCTCAACTATCGATAGATACTATCGACTATTGCTCAACTATCGATAGATACTATCGACTATTGCTCAACTATCGATAGATACTATCGACTATTGCTCAACTATCGATAGATACTATCGACTATTGCTCAACTATCGATAGATACTATCGACTATTGCTCAACTATCGATAGATACTATCGACTATTGCTCAACTATCGATAGATACTATCGACTATTGCTCAACTATCGATAGATACTATCGACTATTGCTCAACTATCGATAGTCCATCGATAGTCGACTATCGAGTGGAACACTAGTGTGGGAAAGAGAGGGAGCGATGCCGCTCGGAGGAGAGGGAGCGAGAGGCGAAGCGGCTCAAGGAGTTCCTCGAGGACTACGAGGACGAGAGCGATGATCATAAATACTACAGAGGAGGGGAGCTGGCTCGCAGGCTGTCCGCTAGAGTCAGGGAGGCAGAGGTGAGATAAACTATAATACAACACAAAATATTTATTTAACATGGGATACAAAAATATCACTAATTGATAATCATTACAGAAAAGGAAAATTGAATGACACAATTTTCTTTTTCTTATAACAATTTAGCGGTCCTAGTGTAGACGCGGCTTGGGCGGGATAAAAATATATCAATAAAGGCACTGCCTTGGGTGGGGCCGATCAGGTATTCATTATCATTATAAAGCCAGGTATTCATTGGAGGCGAAATCCCAGAAACTTTGTTCCTTATACAATGTTTCGGGACAATGTTCCCAATGAGGACGGTTTTTCGTTTTTCGAAACATTGTTTAAAATGCGTCCTCAATGGGAACATTTATGGGGAACTTAATTCGGAACATTGTGCCAGCTATGTTCTCTAATGAATACCCACCTATATTATAGTCAGAAGTAAAGAAGATCAAGTTAATCTGGTCACTGTGATATAAGTACGGTAGCTAGTATAAGTTAACCCTCGTGGTGTGAGAAAGAGAGGGGGCGATGCCGCTCGGAGGAGAGGGAGCGAGAGGCCAAGCGGCTCAAGGAGTTCCTCGAGGACTACGAGGACGAGAGAGATGATCATAAATACTATAGAGGAGGGGAGCTGGCTCGCAGGCTGTCCGCTAGAGTCAGGGAGGCGGAGGTATGATTACTATTACTACCATAACAGCACCAATAAAGTCCACTGCTGGACATGGGCTTCCCCCTCGTAGGGGGGGGGGGTATTTGCCATACTCACCACGCTTGGCAGGCGGGTTGATGACATTCTAAGCCGGCATCACACGACATAACCAGATATTCAGGCATAGTTAGGTGTTTATATTCAGGTAGCTAGCTAAGTTTGGTGGAATTCATTGTGGACAAAATCCGAGAAACCTTCTTCCTTATACAATGTTTCGGGACAATGTTCCCAATGAGGACACTTTTTCGTTTTTCGAAACATTGTTTAAAATGCGTCCTCATTTTCAACATTTATGGGGAACTTTTGTATTTATAAAATGTTTCGGAACCGTTTCTTAGAAATGTTCCCTAATAAATACCTCTATTATAGTCGGAAGTAAAAAAGGTCAAGTTAATCTGGTCACTGTGATGTAAGTACGATAGCTAGTACAAGTCTCGCCTCGTGGTGTGGGAAAGAGAGGGGGCGATGCCGCTCGGAGGAGAGGGAGCGAGAGGCGAAGCGGTTGAAGGAGTTCCTCGAGGACTACGAGGACGAGAGAGATGATCATAAATACTATAGAGGAGGGGAGCTGGCTCGCAGGCTGTCCGCTAGAGTCAGGGAGGCAGAGGTGAGACTATTATAGCACAAAGTTAGTATAAGGTGGTGCCAATCCAGAGAATCGGCTTCCAGGAAACGTCGCTATATTCACAGAGACATTCACTCGATAGAGAGAGAGAATCGATAGTTCAAAACTATTAGTAGTATCGATACCATTGAACAATTGCTTCTCAATAGCGTCGATACCGTTATTTTACATCATATTCGTACATAGTTAATAATACTAGTGTTCCACTCGATAGTCGATTATCGATAGACTATCGTTAGTTGAGCAATGGGCTGAATATCGATAGTATCTATCGATAGTATTGAAACATAAAATAGTATTGATATTATCGATAGGTAAAATAGAGGTACTCATAGTATTGATCAACAACAACACTTTCGATAATGTCAATACTATTTCATGTTTCAAAACTATCGACAGATACTATCGATATTCAGCCTATTGCTCAACTATCGAGTTGAACACTAGTGTGAGAAAGAGAGGGAGCGATGCCGCGAGGAGGAGAGGGAGCGAGAGGCGAAGCGGCTCAAGGAGTTCCTCGAGGACTACGAGGACGAGAGGGATGATCATAAATACTACAGAGGAGGGGAGCTGGCTCGCAGGCTGTCCGCTAGAGTCAGGGAGGCTGAGGTATGATAAACTATAATACAAAACAAAATATTTATTTAACATGGGATACAAAAATATCACTAATTGATAATCATTACAGAAAAAGAAAATTGAACGACACAATTTTCTTTTTCTTATAACAATTTAGCGGTCCTAGTGTAGACGCGGCTTGGGCGGGATAAAAATATATAAATAAAGGCACTGCCTTGGGTGGGGCCGATCAGGTATTCATTATCATTATAAAGCCAGGTATTCATTGGAGGCGAAATCCCAGAAACTTTGTTCCTTATACAATGTTTCGGGACAATGTTCCCAATGAGGACGGTTTTTCGTTTTTCGAAACATTGTTTAAAATGCGTCCTCAATGGGAACATTTATGGGGAACTTTTTTCGGAACATTGTGCCAGCTATGTTCTCTAATAAATACCCACCTATATTATAGTCAGAAGTAAAAAAGATCAAGTCAGTCTAGTCACTGTGATATAAGTACGGTAGCTAGTACAAGTCTCGCCTCTTGGTGTGGGAAAGAGAGGGAGCGATGCCGCGAGAGGAGAGGGAGCGAGAGGCGAAGCGGCTCAAGGAGTTCCTCGAGGACTACGAGGACGAGAGGGATGATCATAAATACTACAGAGGAGGGGAGCTGGCTCGCAGGCTGTCCGCTAGAGTCAGGGAGGCTGAGGTAAGTTATTATTACTGGACTAAACAACTTTCCCCACGGAACATGGGTTGAAATATGGAAAAACATTTGGACCTCCCATACAAAATTAATTCAATTTGTACGAGACATTTGTATGTAATCACTTTATTGTACCAAAAACATTTAAAAACACATTACAAAAATAAGAAAAATACAGGCACAAAGGCGGGCTTATCCCATTAAGAGATCTCTTCCAGCCAACCTTTGAAAGACTTAGAGGACACGTGATACGCAGGTAAACCAAGGTACTTTAATGGAGAGGATACGTCATTTTCTCTATGCTAAAATTTAATAATTTATATATAATGAAATATAATAAATGAATAAATACAGCCTACTTGATAATTATACACAAATACATTTTTAAATTAATATACATACACAAATATAAATAAATAAATATCATAGATAACATAAACCCTATATATTGTCCATGTCACCACGATCAAAACCCCAAACCTTCCTGACGTTGGATTGAAAAGTCTTCACATTAGCGCTTTTCCTCACATCTGCAGGAATTCCATTCCACAAGCGTGCAGCATGAATAGTGAATGACCTTTTGAACGTTTTTGAGGAGCATACCGTCATCTGGAGGGACAGATCACCACATGAGCGCAGACGGGGCTGTGCCACATTAAGCGAAAACCTTTCCCGCAGGTATTCAGGAGCGACAGGACTAGCAAGCACATTATAGAGGAGAGAGGGTGTGCAGGTCTCTGCGACGGCGAATAGGTAGCCACTTCAAACGTTCCCTGCACTCTGTGACGTGGTCGAACTTGCGCAACCCAAATACAAAACGGATGCATTGGTTCTGGAGGCGTTCCATCTTGTTCAGAAGATCCTCATTGAGGTCGAGATATGCCACATCACCATAATCCAGCAGAGGAAGTAGGAGGGCCTGAGCGAGCATGACTTTCGTCTGGAGAGGCAGAAAGTTTTGCAGCCTTCTGAGCGAGTGCAGAGATGCGTACAACCTACGACTAACCTCACCTAGCTGATCCGTCCAGGATAAGGTTTCATCAATGTATATTCCGAGGTTTTTTACTTTGGATGAAAAAGGAATGGGTGAGCCATTGAGAAAAACCTGCGGAATAGGATTCAACCCTAACCTAGAAATGCGCTGATGACCACCGATGATAATGGCCTGGGACTTTGCCGCATTCAACAGGAGTCCATGCCTCTTCGCCCAACCACTTATGGTACTCAGGTCTAGGTTTATCCTGTTGATCGCGACATTCAGTCTATCCGGAGGCTCGGCCGTATATACCTGAAGATCATCAGCATAAAGATGGAACGAGGATGATAATGCGGATGTAATGCCATCAATAAAAACTGAGAAAAGCAAAGGAGAAAGCACTCCCCCCTGCGGCACTCCCGCCTCAATCCTACACCAGCCAGATCGCTTATCATTGACTTTGACTAGCTGATATCGGTCCGTAAGATATGACCGGAACCACGCAACAGTTTTAGATTCCATATTGAGCTTACGTAGCACAGCGAGTAGAATATCACTGTCCACTGTATTGAATGCACTACTAAAGTCGAGGAGGACAAGGACAGTGATTTTCCTCCTGTATATTGAGTCGAATATCGTCCGTGATGTGTACAAGAGCAGACACTGTGCTGTGCCCAGCACGGAACCCAGACTGAAATTTGTTAAAAGCATGTGTCGGTTGAGGTGACCGGTCAGACGCTGGTGTACGCAGTGCTCTAAAACTTTAGAGAGAACAGGTAGAATAGAGATAGGCCTGAACTCATTAAATACTTTGGCGTCGGGTGTTTTTGGAAGAGGTAAGACGTGAGCGTATTTCCAAGCCTTGGGAAATGTGCCAGTGGAGATAGAACAATTTAGGATATGTGCTATAACTGGAGCCAGGGTGTCACAAAAAGGAGTAAACATATCCAAGCTCAGCCCATCCTCACCAACCGCTTTCGTCCTTATTGACTTCAATACCCTAACCACCTCACCCACCGTGACCAGTCTAAGTTCCAGCGGCACAGGTGCCGACAAAGGAGAGTTCGCGAGCTCTGCGAGTGTCCTCAATTTTACAGAAGGGTCAATAGCAACGGGAGATGTTCCGAAGTGAATATTGAGGGCATCGAGATCTAGGCCCAGATTTGAATCAGGACGAGAGGTACCAACACCGAGTGACTTTAAATATTTCCATAACTTATGTCTTGAATCGAGGAGTGAATATGTCGCCTTTTGGAGTTCCGGCAGATTTTGTTGCAGTGATTGCGAATTGCGTGGTAAGCACTAACATTTTCCTCACAAGGGTTACGTCGCGCCTTAAGGCGTGCAGCATCTCGTCGAGCCATAAGTTGCTTTATGTCAGGAGTAAGCCACGGTGCTGGATAGTGTTTAACACGAACCTCCTTCAGAGGTGCATGCTTGTCATACAGAGTAAGAATAATCTGTTGAAAAGCGGTCACCTTAACGTCCACATCGTCACCATCCATTACAGACCCCCCCAATCAGCATCAGCCAGATCACGCTCAAATGCCTCCTTATCAATCTTACTGTAGTCCCGAATAAGGATCGTCTTATGCCTACGCTTAGGTGGTCTAATCTTAAAAGATGCGTATATCAGGTCGTGTTTAGAGAAAGCAGATGCATTGAATTGACCATTAGACACTACCAATTCCGGAGAAGAGGTGATGACAAGGTCCAAAAGAGATGGAGGACCATTATGAGGGAAATGTGTTGGACCCTCCATTGGTAGGATGCCCAAATTCAAGGATTCCGCGAGAGCAACGAGCTTTTTAGAGCGGTGATCGTCCTTCAACAAACAAGTGTTGAAGTCTCCCATAAGGATAGTGTGTTCGTAGAGTGGTCGTAGGTTTGCCAGGGTGGATTCCAGTGAGTTGAAATAGTTGATATGCATGTTAGGACTGTAGAATACTCCTAGCAAAACTTTAGTATGGTGTAGAGTTACTTCCATGAACAAATGCTCCGAGGAATTCGCAACAGACAAAGACTTGTCGATAATCTTATATGAGAGATCACTTCTAAGATAGATAGCTACACCTCCGCCCCCAACTACTCTATTCCGGCCAGAAGAATTACAGCAGTAAGTCCTATCATTCCTAACAAGGCGGTATCCAGGTAAGGGATACAGATTGGAAGGAAGACTGCGTTTGAGGTAGGTCTCCGATATAAGAATCGCGTGTACGTTTTTGTTATCCTCGAACGTCGCAAATAGATCGGTATGGTGACATGGTACGCTCTGTGCGTTTATGTGGACGACATTAAAGTTCTTTGCCAACGTACTGAAAGTAGATTTAATTCGATCCCCCAAACTCGGCATATCTGATACATTGTCACTATCCACACTGAGAAAACTGCTTGACGAAGACGAAGACAGTGAAAAATATTCAGAGTCCGAATCATGGTTTAAGACATGTGACATTTAATAGGGTTTAATAAAATAATACAAATGAAATAAATAGATAAATAATAATAATAAAATCTAAATGTTCTAGTTTTTAAGCCACCTGTCCTCTAAGCACCTCACCGGCAGCTGTTATAAAAGAGATAAAACAATATATTAAGGTACCTAAATCTTGGCAAAAAATAAGCAACATTAAAAAAAATTAAAAAACATTTTAAACCAAATCTAATCTTGACAGATTGCAACTTATCAAAACAAAACTATTGATCAGCAAAAAATAAACCTACACAAGCATTTACTTAAAAAGAGGCAGTATAGCCTTAGACCTTTGCCCATGTAACAGAAAAACAAAAAAAGTAACAGTGGGTGGAACGAAACGTATTTGTCAAAAGTGACAGAAGTGAAACATTCTATTGTAGGTTATAAAATAAAATAAAATATTTTGATTTTGATCATCCATGCTGATTAAATTAGTGTGGCGGTGTGTTAAAGACATTTATTGGTTGTTTTGTAACACGTTGTATAGCACAAAGTAAGTATTAGCTGGCGACAATCTAGAGAGCCGGCTTCAAGGAAATGTCGCTATATTCACAGAGACATTCACTTCATATAGAGAGAGAGAATCGATAGTTCAAAACTATCAGTAGTATCGATACCATTGAACAATTGCTTCTCAATAGCGTCGATACCGTTATTTTACATAATATTCGTACATAGTTAATAATACTAGTGTTCCACTCGATAGTCGATTATCGATAGACTATCGGTAGTTGAGCAATGGGCTGAATATCGATTGTATCTATCGATAGTATTGAAACATAAAATAGTACTGATATTATCGATAGGTAAAATAGAGGTACTCATAGTATTGATCAACAACAACACTTTCGATAATATCAATACTATTTCATGTTTCAAAACTATCTATAGATACTATCGATATTCAGCCTATTGCTCAACTATCGAGTTGAACACTAGTGTGGGAAAGAGATGGAGCGATGCCGCGAGGAGGAGAGGGAGCGAGAGGCGAAGCGGCTCAAGGAGTTCCTCGAGGACTACGAAGATGAACGAGACGATCATAAATACTATAGAGGAGGGGAGCTGGCTCGCAGGCTGTCCGCTAGAGTCAGGGAGGCAGAGGTAACACTATTTCGGAAAACTTGCAAAATTTAACTAACACCTAACACGAGAAGGGTTTAAAATTTGGTATTCAAGGTAAGACTATTGTAGCACACAGTAAGTATGAACTGGCGCCAGTACAGAGAAGCTGGCTTCAAGGAAACGTCGCTATATTCACAGAGACATTCACGCACTGTTGTTTACGTACAATCTCGAACCGGTTCGAACCGGCTAGTAGCGAGTGTCAACAGCGTTCGGTGTGGGCGGACGGCAAAATTACGACTCGCAAGTGCTAATATTTTTGTATTGTATGTTATGGTGTACGTTTGATATAATTTAATGAATTGTATCTAAGTATGTTTGACCCATGTACGTCATATTAAGAATTCAGGAAAAGAAAGTAGCAACCCTTGGAATAAATAGTCCGAAAAAGGGGCGTGCTGTCTTACTGTAAATTCTCTATTTTGTGTCATTTTTGTGAAATTTGGACCTCCCATAGTAAATCGATCAGCTGATCGGCGATTTTGTAAGGGAGGTCCTATTTTTTAATTTTTCGGTTTATGTTCCGTGGGAAAAGTTGTTTACTTTCATCAGTACCTCGACCTCCTTTCGGCTTGTTCTTCCCTATTTGTTACTATCGATAAAATTATTTTCCTAATAATTTGTTTTAGAGCGACGCTTGTTCAGTAAGCGGCGTTGCGCGCTCATAAAGACAACTTTCCCCAAGGCACATAGGTCGAAATACGGAAAAAAAACGGACCTCCCATAGTAACTTAAATCAGCTGAGATTTTTTATGGGAGGCCCAGATTTTATCGCTATCGTTCCTGAAGGCCTTTGCTCTGCAGTGGGACACGTCCGGCTCATAATAATAGATGTACACATCACACAACTCATTATTTGTTATGAAAAGGCCTCTGTGCTGTTGGCTTTGGCCCCATGCATGCCTCGGAGGACAATTCGAAAAGAATACCAACATAATATTAATAATAATGTTCGTAATAATTTGTTTTAGAGCGACGCCCGCGACCGAGCTAAAGAGCGAGCAGAACTAGCGGCGTTGCGCGCTCGCGTTGAGGCGGAACATGATTCACCGGCTGAAAGAGAGAGGGCGTATGAAAGAGCGAGAAATGAAATCGAGTCGCAGTACCGACCCAAACTACTCGTAGACGCTTCACTACAGGTAAGGCTATAAAAACGGCCATTTACACCACGTCAGACAAAAGTTTGAGAGTCATTCAGAAGACTGGTGTCACCCTTAGAGTAGAGAAGCTATAGAGCGCGCATATCGACCCGCGTCGAAATGTCAAAGCGTAAGCGGTTGCTCCCTAGATACAGACATCAAATGTATGAGAACTCAGTGGTTCAATAGTGTTGTCACTGGCGTTTTGCTACTGATAAACAGAGAGGTTTTGTTCTAACCACTGTTATTAAGCGCACTCTATAGCCTGCTTATATATACTATAAGGTGTCACCATAGTGACAGGTAGTCAGCTTAGTGTGAGGGAGCGAGAAATGAAATCGAGTCGCAGTACCGACCCAAACTACTCGTAGATGCATCGCTACAGGTGAGATTCTTCATTCTTGAAAGGCTCGTTTGGGATTCGGGAGGGAATTAAAAAGTGAATTGAAGGGGAAGAAAGACATGGAATTAAATGAATGGTACTGGTTTATGAGAGGGCGTAGTGAGTAGGCGTGGCAAGACGAAAAAGTGGTTGGGCCTACGGGAAAGGGGGTGGAGCTCGAACGAGCGGGCGGGGCAGGAGATTATGAGGGAGTAGGTGGAGCTGAATTTATTTATACTGAGTGTTACAATACAGGGTGTTAGGCAGAACGTTGGACATACGAAAAAGAGTGTTTCTAATCATGATTCTGAACAACTTTTACTATGAGGCCACATGCGAATTAGCATAAAAAATTTTAGGTGTTCCATACATCTTTGCCGACTAGGTATGAATTTTTCTATGGAAAATTCAAATTTTTTTTTGCGAATTCGCAGGTAGCGCCATAGTAAAAGTTGTTCAGAATCACGAGTATTAACACCCTTTTCCGTATGTTCAACGTTCTGCCGAACACCCTATATAACCATTTTAATTTTATTAATTTATTTATATGTCGGCGAAGACTGATTAGATTTGTTTGTCGAAAGTGACACTTTAATTTCATTTTAATTAGTTAGGAATAATTGTTTGTGAAGATAGCTTCATTAGGCTGAATAACTTGTAATCCCTTTGTTTTGCTGATTGATGTGTGAGGGGAAGAAAATTAATGTCATTACCAAAAACGAGAAGAAACTTGATTTTTACGTTCTGCGAATTATTGTTGAAAATCTGGTTAATCCAGCTTTATTGTAAAACGTTTCTTGTGTGAGAGAATACACCATTTGTTTACTACACACTGGTGCTTTTATTTCGAAGAAGACCACCATGAGCGGCCAGGGGCCAATCCCTCCTGACAATGAAAACCATGCGAGTGAGGATCCTCCGTCATATATGATAGATAAATAAATAAATTACGAAATTATAACCACATTATTGTGTGTTCTCCACAGGCGGAGCAGCAGCGCGAGCGCGAGGCGGCGCGCGCCCTGGCCCGCTCGGCCGCGCGCCGCGAGGCACAGGAGCGGCTGGAGAGGGAGCGGGACAGGTACCTGCGCGCCAGGGCCGACCGACAGCTGCCCGAGGAGATCGAGCCCATAGGTCAGTACTCACTCAATACTAGAGCACAGGGCCGACCGACAGCTGCCCGAGGAGATCGAGCCCATAGGTCAGTACTCACTCAATACTAGAGCACAGGGCCGACCGACAGCTGCCCGAGGAGATCGAGCCCATAGGTCAGTACTCACTCAATACTAGAGCACAGGGCCGACCGACAGCTGCCCGAGGAGATCGAGCCCATAGGTCAGTACTCACTCAATACTAGAGCACAGGGCCGACCGACAGCTGCCCGAGGAGATCGAGCCCATAGGTCAGTACTCACTCAATACTAGAGCACAGGGCCGACCGACAGCTGCCCGAGGAGATCGAGCCCATAGGTCAGTACTCACTCAATACTAGAGCACAGGGCCGACCGACAGCTGCCCGAGGAGATCGAGCCCATAGGTCAGTACTCACTCAATACTAGAGCACAGGGCCGACCGACAGCTGCCCGAGGAGATCGAGCCCATAGGTCAGTACTCACTCAATACTAGAGCACAGGGCCGACCGACAGCTGCCCGAGGAGATCGAGCCCATAGGTCAGTACTCACTCAATACTAGAGCACAGGGCCGACCGACAGCTGCCCGAGGAGATCGAGCCCATAGGTCAGTACTCACTCAATACTAGAGCACAGGGCCGACCGACAGCTGCCCGAGGAGATCGAGCCCATAGGTCAGTACTCACTCAATACTAGAGCACAGGGCCGACCGACAGCTGCCCGAGGAGATCGAGCCCATAGGTCAGTACTCACTCAATACTAGAGCACAGGGCCGACCGACAGCTGCCCGAGGAGATCGAGCCCATAGGTCAGTACTCACTCAATACTAGAGCACAGGGCCGACCGACAGCTGCCCGAGGAGATCGAGCCCATAGGTCAGTACTCACTCAATACTAGAGCACAGGGCCGACCGACAGCTGCCCGAGGAGATCGAGCCCATAGGTCAGTACTCACTCAATACTAGATATCGAAAACTAAAGTTAGGAGAGTTAAAAAAAACGACGATACACTTCGAGAAAAAGGAAGGTAGTGCTCTTGTGCTTATGTTTTGGCGGGAGCACTACATTGCCTCCAGATTTTAAAACATTTCCCGTGTCAGGTATAAAATTCTTGGACGCCTTATAATTTTTTATTGCTTTGAGAGATTTTTATTGCTTCAAGATTCAAAAAAAAGGCTGGTTTAAGAACCCTAATGTTTGTGTCTCAAAGTATCCTTATGTTTTAAAACGATAATTTTTGTTATGACTAAATTCATCGTTAGTTGTCCGAATTTAGAAAATATCGGAATAGGAACATCTCTTAACGAAAACCTCAATTTTCTATTCTATTTTATTCCTATAACTGAATAAGTTGCTTCGCTACGTGACATGTATATTGTACGCAGGGACCGCAAACTCTAAAACGCGGTCGCGTGCTTTATACCAGTCCCAGTGAAATAAAAAATCAGTATTCATTTACACAGCCTAGGCACGATACGGCACCTTAATTCGGTTGGATTATACGCGGCCGGTCTGCCTGAGCGGAGGCACTAAATTACATTAAATTAAAATCCATTTATTTCAGACAAAGTTCATACATTACAATTAAATCAGTAGTCAATAAAATTAGGCATGACCTCAATACAATCAAAATATTAGTATATACTAACGCACTTGTTGTTTTCCGTTCACAGATAGCGACGACTCGCCCGTAGCGGCGTCGCCCCCCTCCCCCGCGTCGAGCGCGCCGCCCCCGGCCACGCCCCCGCGCTCGGCCACGCCCCCCGCCACCCCCCCGCACGCCCCGCAGCCCGCCCCCCCCGCCAGGAAGCACAAGCATCACCACCACCATCACAGGGAGAGGAATGAGGAACGAGAGGTCGATACGCCTATGGTCAGTATACTTTTTAGGGTTTCGTAGTCTACTAGAAACCCTTATAGTTTCGTCATGTCTGTCTGTCTGTCTGTCTGTCTGTCTGTTTGTCTGTATGCCGCGCCCTCATATCTTCGTCAGTTTTAGAGCTATCGACATGAAATTTGGTGAGAAGATAGATCGTGTTGACCCAAATATAGAAATGTTAAGAAAAAAATATTTAAAATGTTTTTTGGACCCCCTCCCATACAAGTGAAAGGGGGGCAAATTTTTTTTTTTCTTCTGTAATATTGAGTAGGGTATCGTTGAATAGGTCTTTTAAAATTAAGGTGAGGTTTCTTTGAAACAAATTCTCTAAAATGTTTCTGTCACGAGATATTCGCTTTTAAAAAGGGCGTTTTTGACCCATAATTTGTTCCAGCTGTAACTTCTAAAGTATAAACGCTAAAAATTTGAAATAAATATGGAATATAGCTTACAATCTGAAGTTACAATGAAAACTATAACGGATATCGTACCCTTAAAGGTTTCAGGAAAAATTGAGTTTTTCTATTTGCGGTTGGTCATCATACTGCTGCTAACAAACCAGCAACAAAATTAAGTTTGTAATGCTGAAAAACCTGATATTTAAACGTTGACTACGAAACCCTATTTGTGGGCGTGTCTGACACGCTCTTGGCCGGTTTTTTCTAAAGTAAAACCTGTTTGAGTTTATTGCGTCATAAAGGTAAATAAGTCTATACAAGTATACACTGTAGTGGGTGGGTTCACGATTATAAAACGATTATGTATGTGAATCTGCGAGGCATCGGTCTCACGAGTGTCTTGCGACAACTCTTGTGAGATTCGTACTCCACGATACGCTACTTGTACATTGTAATATTTATTCACTTAGTCAACATTTGAGCTGAAGTGATGAGTGCCGAAGTACCGATGGCGAAAGTTACGATAAAAGAATTGTTTTGTTTACTTAGTTCCCTTATTCAGCTTGTTTGTTTCGCAGAGTTCATCAGGCGGTACGACGCCGCCGCGGCCCGCGGGGAGCGGGTCCACGCGGGGGGAGCGCGGGGAGCGGGGGGTCGCGGCCGGCAGCTCGCCCATCACCATCAGCTTCAAGCACGGCAAGGGCAGCCCCAAGGACCAGCCCGGTAAGACACGACTATAGCAATATTACATATATAACGGCCGTAAAAATACGGTCGTTATCGCCACGTTTGACAAATAGTTGAGGGCCGTTTTAGTTATTTTCATGTGTAACTATAGAGACAGGTTGTCTAAAATTGCAATACACATGAAACCCTCGAGTCCCTTAGTCGTTTTTACGACACCTATGGGAAAGAAATGGGATGATGCTATTCTAAGCTTCAAGCTCAGCTAGGGCAACCCCAAGGACCAGGCGGGTAAGACACCGGTTTTACTTCGAAAGGGCTTGGGTATTCAGAGCCAGCGTGGGACTGTGGGAGGTGCTTAGCAAGTAGAGGGGCGGGTCAAAAGAACAAGTGGGCGGTACTTAGTTTTATTGCAATTTTAGGCGACAGGCTAAAACCAGTCCCTATAGTGACACACGAGAATAACTAAAACTGCTCTCAACTATTTGTCCGACGTGGCGATAACTAACGTGTTTTTACGGCCGTTAACGCTCGATACCCCGCAGGGGATATAGGTGTGATTTATGTATGTAATGTAATGTAAAGCCTCTTGTCGCATAATGTCCGATGTCCGTTTCGCACCCAAGTCGCACAAAGTCCGATTCGCAGAATGTCCGATTCGCACAAAGTCCGATTCGCATAAGGTCCGATGTCCGATTCGCAGAATGTCCGAAGTTGCCCCGGTCACCCGGTGACAGGTGACAGCTGTCAAACTTTACCCATTTTTTCTCGAAATAAAATAATAATAATAAACTATGCATGCGAGACAACTAGTTTCTTAGAGAAAGTTGTTAGTCTTAACAAAATCTAAATTACAGGTGACAGCTGTCAAACTTAAAACTCGTTTTTCTCGGAAACTATGCATGCCAGACAACTAGTTTCTTAGGGGAAGTTGTCGGTCTTGACGAAATCTTCATTTCAGATGACAGCTGTCAAACTCAAAACTCGTTTTTCTTGGAAACTATGCATGCCAGACAACTAGTTTCTTAGGGGAAGTTGTTGGTCTTGACGAAATCTTCATTTCAGGTGACAGCTGTCAAACTTAAAACTCGTTTTTCTCGGAAACTATGCATGCCAGACAACTAGTTTCTTAGGGAAGTTGTTGGTCTTGACGAAATCTTCATTTCAGGTGACAGCTGTCAAACTTAAAACTCGTTTTTCTCGGAAACTATGCATGCCAGACAACTAGTTTCTTAGGGGAAGTTGTTGGTCTTGACGAAATCTTCATTTCAGGTGACAGCTGTCAAACTTAAAACTCGTTTTTCTCGGAAACTATGCATGCCAGACAACTAGTTTCTTAGGGAAAGTTGTTGGTCTTGACGAAATCTTCATTTCAGGTGACAGCTGTCAAACTTAAAACTCGTTTTTCTCGGAAACTATGCATGCCAGACAACTAGTTTCTTAGGGGAAGTTGTTGGTCTTGACGAAATCTTCATTTCAGGTGACAGCTGTCAAACTTAAAACTCGTTTTTCTCGGAAACTATGCATGCCAGACAACTAGTTT
This sequence comes from Phthorimaea operculella, assembly GCA_024500475.1. Classification (NCBI taxonomy): domain Eukaryota; kingdom Metazoa; phylum Arthropoda; class Insecta; order Lepidoptera; family Gelechiidae; genus Phthorimaea; species Phthorimaea operculella. The sequence goes on from JANFCV010000056.1 coordinate 393,234, forward strand.
CTTAGGGAAAGTTGTTGGTCTTGACGAAATCTTCATTTCAGGTGACAGCTGTCAAACTTAAAACTCGTTTTTCTCGGAAACTATGCATGCCAGACAACTTGTTTCTTAGGGAAAGTTGTTGGTCTTGACGAATGAGGATGGGTTTGAGTTAGGCCTAGTAACTGGCGTTGTGTACGTGGATTTATCAGCAGCGTATGACACAGTGGACCTGAGAAGACTTCTGTGTAAGGTAACCGATATCACAGGCGACGTCAACTTTGTGAAGTTTCTGGCTGAGATGCTAAAGAACCGCCGCTTCCAAGTCTACCTTAACACAGAAAAAAGCCGATGGAGGGCACAAAAAAACGGCCTGCCCCAAGGTAGTGTACTGGCACCACTGCTCTTTAACATGTACACAAACGGCCTTCATCACCCAACACGGATCGTTTCTTGTACGCGGATGATCTGGCGTTGTCCAGGCACGGACATTTGAAGAGGTTGAGTCCAATTTGTCAGTAGCTCTCAACACCTTAAGCTGCTACTATGACAGTAACTCATTAAAACCCAACCCTTCAAAATCCCAGTCTTGTGTGTACCACCTTAAAAACCGAGAGGCAGGTCGTAAATTAAACATCACTTGGCGTGGCGTGCCCATAGTTCACAATAACGAACCTAAATACCTCGGTATTACTTTGGATAGAGCTCTAACTTTCAAACCGCACTGCAAGAACACTCAGCAGAAAGTTAACACGCGGAACAACCTACTGCGCCGTCTAACCTCAACCAGATGGGGAGCTTCGCCGGAAGTACTGCGGACGACAGGAATGGCTCTCTGCTTTTCGGCAGGCGAGTACGCCAGCCCGGTATGGAGCCGTTCAGCACACGTGAAGCTGGTGGATACAGCTTTAAACGACACATGCCGAATTATAACGGGCTGTCTTAAGCCAACCCCGGTTGACAAGCTGTATCCACTGGCAGGCATTGCCCCACCTGACGTCCGCAGAGAAGTCGCAAGCTCAGTTGAGTGTTTTAAATAGGGAAGTTGTTGGTCTTGAACAAATCTTCATTTCAGGTGACAGCTGTCAACTTACTACTTGTTTTTGTAACTCACCTGAACTGCCGATTTCGTCAAGACTAACAACTTTCTCTAAGAAACTAGTTGTCTCGCATGCATAGTTTATTATTATTATTTTATTTCGAGAAAAAAACGTGTAAAGTTTGATAGCTGTCATCTGTCACCGGGGCAACTCGAACATTCTGCGAATTGGTCATTGTGCGAATCGGACATCGGACATTATGCGAATCGGACTTTGTGCGAATCGGACATTCTGCGAATCGGACTTCGTGCGAATCGGACATTCTGCGAATCGGACTTTGTGCGACTCGGACTTTGTGCGAATCGGACTTTGTGCGTCAAGAGGATGTAAAGTATGTAATGTGATATTTGTTCCAGGCGAAGCGGGTCGCGTGCGTCGCGTGCACGCGGCGTTCGCGGGCGACGACGACGACAACTCCGACACGCCGCACGACAACGCGCACGCGCACACGCACGCGCACGCGCACGCGCACGGCGAACACGAACACACGCACTCGCATCGGAGTGAGTATCTCATGTGTTTCAGTAGGCGTTTTTCGGAGAAAATCTGCAAGATGACGTTGTACTCCTCCATAGACTTTCAGGGATTAACTGTAAAATTTTACATTAATTCTATCTTAGTTTACGGCGGCGTGGTTTAGTTACTCCAAAATAAAAACCTGTTAACAGAGTTTCCTTGGTATTTCCACAGATAACGTTCTTAGTTTTAAAACATTTCACAAAAACATATGTAAGAATTTTCCCCGAAACCCCTTACCTACGAAATTTCGTGAAAATCGTTGGAGCCGTTAAACCATTCTTGCTCGTTTGAATATACTGGTTGAAATATCACTAGTGACCGATAGCGAAAACTCTGAACCGGCTGGTGACAAGGAACACTTTCCCCAAGAAACATACAGGTCGAAGTAAGAAAAACAAATTTGGACTTTTGGGTAAATCTTTAGAGGGGGAGAAAATGGTGTCCATCGATATTTAAAATAGTTAGCTGCATTATTAAGGTTCAACGTCAGAGCAAGCCGCCCAAAGTATGTCAATAGATGGCGTTAGTTACGTTATTTTACGTAGGTAACGTGGTATTACTATTTTTCACAATATAACAATGAATTTTCGAGTAAGCGGCAACCTTCGAAAATAGTTCACTGTTAGGAACAATAATTTAAATACATTTAGTATATTTTTTAAGTAATTCTGTTACATTTGCCGATACAAAGTTACATTTTGCGTTTCTGTATATAGACGAGACTCACTCACACACAGACAAGGCCAGTTTGAAAAAGGAAAGACCAATTTGACACTATGCTTTGAGTTTGACCTTAGCTTTGACAGCCGTTGTGGCTTGATAATGCTAACTAAGATTTGCAATTATAACTGAAGTAGGTTTCGATCCTGAGACTCAGAGCTCAATTTCAGAAAGTGTGATTTGTGAAATCGTTTACGGAAATCCGTAACACTCGTATCATATTTTCTACTACTCGAACTTGTTAATACCTTGGACGTGTTGGAATTGATTAGGATGTGTGAAATGGAAGAATATGGATGTGTCAGTAGTAGAACGTGTGATACGAGCACATTTAGAAGCAGACTTCCGCATGCGATGATTCAAAAATAGTACTCCTGGCTGGTCCTAGCAAAATATTTTTATTTATTGACGTATTTTTATTTATGATTTTTATTTTTATATCGTATGAAATTGTGTAGATGCATTTTTGATTACTGAAAACTACTTTTACATTAAATAACTGCCACCAACAGTTTTCACGAAAAATGTCGCCAAGATGAGCGCATTATGTCTAACCCTGCAAAAAAGTTATCAGGTCTCAAGTAGAACCAGGCTTTTGAATCTACACACCCTCGTTTCGGCATCGGCGTATTTGTGATATCCAGCGTTACATAAGCGTTTTTTCTTGGCAAAACGCGAATGCCACGGTATAGCCGTGATTTTTAAAATTGACTACGCGGCGTAGTAGAAACTTCTCGGTACCTACTCTAGAGTTCGACCTACAGAGAGTATTATTTTTAGATTTTTATAGAAAACGCTATCCTATAAAGATCACACTCTTCTAAAGTATACCGAAAACTAGAGTTTGAAAAAAGGTAGGTAATGTCGTCGCTCTTCACTTGGCTCGTCTTGGCAGGGCACAGCTGTGCCTCCAGATAGGTTAGGTAAAAAAATTACCCACCAAAAACATAAATTTAAAATGGAGGTCAAGTTCGAACGCCTAAAAAGAGTGGAAATCTAAAGACAAGTTTTATCATAATTACAACCATAATATATATTCACTCGATCTTGGGGGTCTTACTCGAGGCACAGCTAATGAGCTACTTTTGATAAGAAGAGCAGATCTTACGGAGCTAATTTTGTGCTTTTATCAGTTTCTATCACAAAATTTTAAAACCCGCCAATTCAAATGAATAATGTTATGGTTTTAATTATGATAAAATTTGGCTTTAATTTAGATTATACACGTAACTCTGTTTTAGGCGTAAGAATTTGTCCTCCATTTCACATTTATATGTTTTTGGTGGATTTCACCTCTTTTGTTCGGAATGTGATAAAGTAACTACAAACTACTTTTATAATTTTGGTTTGAAATCGATTTTCAAAAGTGGAAATTTTGAAAATGTAATCGATTAATTCTTATTTTATATAATCGATATTTCTTTTTCAAATATTTATCTATTTTTTAAATAATCTTTATTTTTCACATCCCTGATACAGGCGGGTCAAAAGAGTGCAGTGTGTATGTAACACTGTGTTCGCGGCTTGTGTTTAGAACTTGGCTGGCACTGTCGTGCGCTTTGACAAACAAGGATATTTAAATCGTTTTATGAAACCTAAACCATGTTTAGTCCAGGACTTCTAGGTGAGGAGAATATTAGTCTAGGTTCCATATTTGTAACACTCGTAGAAATAAAAATACATTTTTTCTGCAAATTTTATTTACCCTTTTATATTTTGTAGGCACGTATATAGTTAGGTATAAGTGATGTACATACGTATATTTATATTTTATTACTACCACTTCCATTTCGGTTCTTAGTCCAGGTGTTCTAGGTAAAGGTATTACCCACCGTTTTAGCGTTTATTTAAATAATGTTGTAGGTGCATTTCATCCATCTCTTCCCGTCGGTTGCCTCACTGCTGTGGATCATGACTCCGTACACTATCTTTCTTTGGTAATTTGTTCCCATTTAGCTCGATCTTTTGCTTCATGTAGAGCCGTGTTGGTGGACATCTCCATTTGTTCGGAGACTTGATCTAGCTACCGTACCGTCCTGTGGCCCTCTTTCCATCAATTTTCCTCGTCAACAGCAGTTTTTCCAGATTGTCTGATTCTCTTTTGACATATATCCAAAGTTCTGCAGTTTCCGGAGCGTGCATTTCGTGGTGTGGACAGCCGTGTGTTTTTTCCAGTCTCAACTCCTCTAATATGGTTACGTTGGTTGGTCCATAAAGCCGCCCAGGGAATCCGGAGCATTCGACGCCAACACCACATCACGAAGACGTCAATTCTCTTTTTATATAAACAGCCTTGAGAGTCCAGGATTCTGAGCTACGGCTCAGTTACGGCTGAATATGGAAATTTATAGGTACTAAAGGAGGACTTTTGTTTGAAATTGGTTTTAAATTTAACTATATGTACGAAATAATAAAACGCTAGTTTTATTTATATTCTCTCTGCGAAATAATTAAGAAATACGATCAAAATCAAGTTTTTGATATTTTCATTGTTGAAACTTTTGATTTATAATTGTGTCAGTCATTGAAAGCTTACGTCAAAATCAGGACCGTTCAGTGAGTTTCATCTCGGGAGTTTAATACTGAGATAAAAGAGTTTTAAAACGTATTCTGAGGAGATTTTAATTCAATGTGCTCTAGGATTTCTATGGATCGCACTCACACATACGGAAATTGATCAAATATTTGCATATTTTCTAAAGCTAAAAAAACCTCAGAAATAACTTAAATATCACATTTTTATCAGATTCAAGAAATTAAGATGGTGTAATTTACGTTATAACACTATATTCCATGTATGAAACAGGGTAGTTTTTCTGTCTTTGCCGAGTAAAATTTGTATGGAAATCTGCTCTGACGTTGATCCTTAAGAGACAATTAATACTTCAAAAGATGGCCTTTCCTATGCTCTTGATGGTCCATACAGAGTTGTCTTCTTGTGGTTTCCGATAAAAAATAGAATAAATAAAAATACGTTCTTTCGGGCCTTTTTTTGGTGTCCGAGTGCACCACAGTTTTGGTTCATCGCCTAGTTACGTTAAAATAATACATAAAAAAATTATATTTATGTGTATTTGTATTTTTAGTTAATCTTGCTGTATAATTAGTTGGTTTACAATATATTATTTATGAAATAATTACCGAAAAATAAATTTTAAAAATTGAAAAAAAATACGCGTCATTCTCCTCAACAACTTTGTTTCGCCTCCTACCCGCAAACACAGCCTCCGTGGAGTAAAAGGATAAGCTTCCCTCCAGCAGCGCTTCACCTTTCATTCGTCCACTACCATTCAAAGGAAGCACATGGACAGCAGTAGACAAAATCAGCCCAAGTGTTTCCATAGTTTTCAGTGGTCCATTTTGTGCATCATTTTTATTTCATTCTTTTTACGGGTAAGAAGCAATAAATTCAGTACTGTTTTATATTTAATTTAAGGAAAAATGGTTGTTTTAATTATTTTCGGCTATTTTGCTTTAATAGCGTATGATTTGGCGAATTTAAGTCAGATTTTCTGACAATCGTCATTATTTTCAACGTCATTATTCTCAAAAATGGACTTAATGATAATGATAGATGTTGAATTTAATGACAACACGAAAAGTGACAATGACAAGTGATGAGAATAATGACGATTAGAACGGTGCTTGCAATATAATAATTAAAGTATTGTCTTTTTGCCCAACAAAAGACAATGTTTTTAAACCTCAACGAAAATGTTTGTATTTGTCGCTCTGTAGCTTTCAGATAGTACGTAACAGGTGTTTGATTTAACAAAATTTAATACCATACAATATGTCGAAGCCCAGGCCATACATCGAACTAAGACACACTTCACTGTATTGTTAAAAGGGACTTTAAGGCCACAATTAAACAGTGGCACGGTGAATCAGGTTTGGGTGTGGGTCAACTTTCTTTTTAGACAAGGACTGTTCTTTATGAACACCTTTTCTCAGACAAAGCACTAACGGGAGTGGACTTGAAAAAGCCCTTCCTTTGCGACAGGGCGAAAAACGAGGTTGCCCTCATAATGACGGATAAAATGGCATATATTTGGGGATGTTCCAATGATCAAAAGTCGTTCCGGTGGGACGCATAGCGAGTGAAGAGATTGGTCGGAGGATGTCGCTAGTATAAAACGTGAAAAGTAGCGGGGATAGGACGGAGCCCTGGGGGACTCCTGCCCGTATGGAATTAGGGGACGACAGAGTGCCTTCTACTTTGTAGCGAAAAATGCAATTCGACAAAAAGTAACGTACTAGTAGCACGAGACGATCTGGCACACCGAGCTGATAAAACTTGTATACTATAAGTCCGTTGTGCCAGGCCTTGTCGAAGGCTTTCGCTACATCGAGGAAGATTGCTCCGGTGGGGGTCTGTTTGGACGAGTCGTTTTAGTTTTCAAGAATTGTGTTCGACAATGCGGTGCACTTGTTGGACACAAGAGTGCCGGTGCCGAACACCAAATTGCTCGTCAGGGGTGAGTATGTTGGTCTCCGCATGATCTCGCAGTTGGGCGTAGATCATGCGTTCGTAAAGTTCGGCGATGGGGTTGAGAAAGCTGATCGAGCGGTAGGAGGTGGGCTCGTTATCGTGTCGAAAGTCATGTCATCCAGCCAGGAGAAGAGGCGGTTGCCCCTAGGGTTGTTGGCGACCCAGTTCCATGATCGGTGCTTGGCATTCAAGTCACCTGATATCATAACTGAGTTGCTGAGATCGGATAACGACACGAGCTCGCTTTGAAGAAGTGGCTTTCTTACTTCTTTATTACTTACTAACGTAATAGGTTGGTGCCCCGTCATGTCTACGCGGTATGCGGAAGCCTCGATATAGGAGAGGGGCGGGGTCTCTAGGGGAGAGCAGTGGAGTGCTCGTCTGTAGTAGATGAGGGTGCCATCCTTCTCGCCCGTTACGCGGTCATTGCGCACGAAGTTATAGTGCGTGATGCGTGGAGGCCGCATGTGGGGTTTGAGGGTTTGAGGAACTTTTCTTGTACAAGAAGGACGTCCACACTGCGCTCTTTCAGGAAGAGGCCAAATTCCATTTTTTTTAGAGCTAATGCCGTCGGTCGGCATTAAAATAGCGTATTTTGAGCAACCGAGGCTTGGTCCTACCACTGCTGGGGGTCCCTAAGTTAGTTTACCTGTCCATAATTAGAGTTTAAAGTTTTTAAAAGCGAGAACCAGTAAGCTATACCTAAGGGCGATTTGCATAAGTGCGGCGGGGGGTTGGCTTTGCTCTCCTCGAAATACGCGATAATCTCTTTAATATTGAAGAGACTCGTGAAGGAGGAGACAACTGAGAGCGCGTCAGCAAGATGCCTTGAGCGGTTGCCTTAGGAGGGGTTGGCCTGGGCGGAGAAGGCGGTGGAGATGCCGGCTTTTCGGGGGCGGCGCCAGGGGCATTGGTGGGACGGGGGCTGGGGGTGTCGGACCCGTTTTGGGACTCCAAGCGGGGGTTGGCCTGAGGGGCGGGAAGTTGCCGTTTTCGGCGGCAATGGCGTCAGAAGGTTGCTTCTAAGCACCCGCCAGCCTGTTGGGTTGGGTGATCTTTGCGAGGACTTTGGGGTTGACCTTAGGGGTACGGAGAGCCAGCCTCGATAGTTGGCTGTGTGGCCGGACTCGCCACAGAGGATGCAGACTGGTGGCAAAGCGGGTGTGGAGCTGTCTGCTGCGGGTGGATCCGCTTTTTAGGACGGGTGCACTCGGCAGTGCTGTGGTTTTCAGCGCACTTGACACTACGCGCGACGGTATGACAAGTGAGGGAGGAATGACCGTATAATTGGCAGTTGTGACACTGGCCAGAGATCACACGGCAATACCCTGACTGACGAGGTCATCAAAGACTTCCTTGGAAATCTCCTTAGGGATGCCGCGTATTACTACGCGGTTGAGTTTCTCCTTTTCTAGGGCGTACGTATGGTACGGGAAGTGGAGGAAGTCCATGAGCTTGGTAAGCTGCCTGTGGACAGTGGAAGTCGGGACATGGATGCGAATCTCATCCTTGGACTTGGGTTGCCCTCAGAAAGGAGATGCTCTTTTGAGTCTTCTGACCCAAAAGGGACGACCACTTGGCATTGTCCCAGAGAATAATAGGGGGTAGGGTGCACTCCTATGTGGAAGCGGCTTTGGGGGGAAGTGGAGCAGTCGACTGGCGACGTTTACTGCTAGGCCCATCTAGGCATCTACTCGAGCGGTCTTGACCGACAGGTTAGGAGACGGCGAGTTGCGAGTGAGCTTTTTACGCGAATGGTTCACCGTCTTGAAAGCAAGTCAATCTCGTTCTCGGATGGAGTGGTGGCGATGTCCATGTCCTCAACATCATCAACAGGTTGCACTGTGCGAGGTCGCGAGGGGACTGTATCATTTTCGCGCGTCGACCCGATAAATACAATACAGTAATGCCTGCACATGCGCCGAATCCTCCATTTGATGTGACAGACCCCAGAGACTCCCACCACGGATGATCTCCATGACAGGACGTTATAGACAAAATCGGGATGGCTCTCAACAGCTTAAAAAGGGAAGGCTTCCGGGGAAGAAGAAGTGATCTCTGCTTAAGGCCGGTGGAAAACCAGCCCTTGAGTTAGCCAATGGGTTAATTCCCCTCATTAGTCACAATCACCAATACCTCGGCTGAAGAGTCGTCGCAGTTTCAAGCGCTATTGCTCACCTCTTACTGCAAAAGAGGCACCTAGTGCCTGAATTGAGCGGTGGTCAGTCTTGTACCTCCCCACGATCGTACAAATCCCTTCATCAGAACACCTCCCCACTGACTCCCCAAGATACTAGCTGCCCGAAAGTGATAACTGATAACTGTTGCTAAGCAATGGGAAACGTTGCTTTAACTGTACAATATTCGGCGTATGATATGCCGTGTATCTTGTAAACACGATAAGAAGAAGAAGATCAACACAATTATCCCTGCGCCCGTCGAAAGACCTTGAAGTTGTCCAGAAATGTGTACTCCTTGTGTAAATATTGCATTTGGGAAGAGAGCTCCGAGGGTACAGCTGGGCTGAACAGCAGCAAGTTTCGTCATATTCGTCATACTGACATACATCGCTTAAAACAGTTTTCTTATAAAATGTAAGAAACAGAATAGAAGAGACAAATCTACATACGTGAGACACCCTCCATGATCACTTACTTGAAAGGACTTAATCCCACGCATAACGACGAACGTCTCCTCTTGGTCTCCTCAGTGGAGTTTGTGCCTAAATCTGGCCTGTCAGCTACATGACACTGAGAGAGTGAAAATCAAAATAAAGACCGAGCGTGGCGGCGTCGTAGTACGCCGTCAACGTGACACGTCGTTCATAGTATTGAAGACGCGCCGCGGCATGCCGCCCGGTCTTTCTGGCATCCCCATACAAACCAATCATTTTAACGGCGCACCTCATCGCGTCAAGGTCAGTCTTTAAGGACCCCTTTATGAAAAGGTCTATGCTAAGAATCTCGCTAATAAATAAAGCCCGTGACGAGATTTATGCCAGAAGACTAAATAACGGACATAGTCTGGAATGGAAGGTGTAGCGAGCTGAAGTGGCAATAGATTGGCCACGTCTGTCGTAGAATTGATGGACGGTGCTCTTCTGATGCGGGCTCTTCGAGTGGAAGCCACGCCTCGACAAACGCAGATAAACTGATGACTGTAAGGCGAAAAACGGAGATCGTGCCTGGGGGAGGCCTATGTCTAACAGTGGACTGCTATAGGCTAATGTTATGATATTACACCTAGTAGGTGTAACTAATATTAAGGATATGATTTATTATGGTGACACCTACCCAAGACTCCAAGTTACAGCCCATAAAAACGAAAAAGTCATTGTTCTCAACATACAATCATTATTAACACCTAGAAATTATTCACATCAGTCGTCATTATACTCAACACGAAAAAACCTAAAATTCACAATATTTTACAAAATAACCGGAATTTTATTGGGTTAATTGTAGTGTTATACTTAAAAAATCATTTTCTATCGAAATAAACCATAATACATAAAATTACACGATATTTTTTACTGAAAACTCCATTCCATACAAAATAAATGAGCATTGAAGATTTACCCTTTTCATAGTACGAATCAGATGATCGGCAATTTTGTATTTTGGGAGGTCCATGATTTTATTTCATATTTCGATCTATGTTCTATGGGGAAAAATTTTCCGTATCGCCAGCCGGTTCTAAGTTTTCGCTATCGGTCATTAGTAAAAATTCACTCTATACAGGGTTATTTTTTAGTCAGTGCGCAAACTTTGCAGGATGTTTCTACTCGTGATTCTGAACAACTTTTACTATGGGGCCACCGCTTTTGCCGAGTAGGTATGAGTTTTTCTATGGAACACGGCAATTTTTTTTTTGCGAATTCGCAGGTGGCCCCATAGTAAAAGTTGTTCAGAATCGCGATTAGAAACACCCTGCAAAGTTTGCGCACTGACTAAAAAATAACCCAGTATATAGGGTGCAATTTTATTAGTGGCGGATCCGTTAAGGGTGTGTTCTGTCAATGAAACTGAACAACTTTCCCCAAGGAACAAAGGTCGAAATACGAAAAAAATATTTGGGTTTCCCATACTATGTGTGTTGGCTGGCCGGGTCAATTTGTATGGGAAGGCCAATTTTTTCTTTAATATTTCGACCTATGTTCCTTGGGGAAAGTTGTTCAGTTTCATTGGCAGAACACACCCTTAACGGATCCGCCACTAATAAAATTACACCCTATATACAATTCCTGTTTGATATACCTTTTTCCGTGGGAATACGACTTGAAGCGGGTGAAACCGGTAACGGGCGGCTAGCATGTTATATTTTCATCATTTCAAATATTGTTAACCATTTAATATTATGTCTTTGTAGGTAAAGAAAAACGCAGTCGAAAAGGAGTCAGCGAGAGCAGTACAGGCGGCAGCGGGGGCGGGGGGGAGAAGCCACCGGCCGCAGGGGGAGGGGGGGACGCGCGCTCGCAGGAGGAGAAGAGGAAACACATCAAGAGCCTGATAGACAAGATACCCACCAACAAGGAGCAGCTGTTCCAGTATAAACTAGACACCACACAGGTCAGCAAGCAGTATACTCTGCTCAACTGAACCATACCCTTTTTTTGTTTGTTTTTCGTGTGGCACACCATGCCGTCCAACGACCCGATGAACCCTGGTGTCAGAGTTTTTCAACCGCCTACTGCAAGTAGCAGGCCTCTGACATGGTTGTGTATCGGAATTTTTAATGCACTCACAGCGTTATATTATTCTCATAAATTTAAAATTAGAAAATTGAAAAATTCACTAGCGACCGCCGGGACTTGAACTCGGGAAATTCACCAGGGTCCGTTAGGCGCCCGTAGCTCAGTTGACAGAGCGGTGGAACGGCCGGGCTAAAGTCCCGGCGGTCGCTAGTGAATTTTTCAATTTTCCCATTTTTAATTTATGGTTGTATATCGCCATCAAAGACAGCAACCGGGACCGACGGCTTAACGTGCCCATCCGAAGCACGGAACCATCTTACTTTTCGGACTATCAGATGGTTCAGCCTGCAATGTCCTAATCAGACTGAAAACAAATTCACAATGTGTTAAATTTTTGCGCAGAAGCCTGCAATTTTTGATTCTTTAGGTTTCCCCAAGGAACATAGGTCGAAATATGTTTTTTTTTACACCTCCCATACAAAATGTACAAGCTGATCGAGGCAACAATTTGCATGGGAGGTCATTTTATTTCATATTTCGATGTATGTTCCTCGGGGTAACTTGTTCAGTGTCATATGCTGGTTCATCCCTTAAAATATTTGCAGTTGATTTTTATATCCTATATGTATATGTGAATTCGTTGTATTCCCAGATCGATTCAGTGCTAATGGAGCGCAAGATCCGTCCATGGATCAACAAGAAGATAATCGAGTACATCGGCGAACCGGAGCCGACTCTAGTGGACTTTATATGTAGCAAGGTGCTGGCAGGGTCGCCGCCCAACACGATACTCGATGACGTGCAGATGGTAAGCCTTAACCCCTTATATACCAGCTATTGTTCTGTTTTTTCATAGGTTTTGAACTTTAAGTTGTGGGTAGTAAGATTCAAAATCACTGGTACATATGCTGTACTACGGTTGATGAGGAGTTAAATTATTAAATGAACAAGGATTACTCATTGAATACCAAATTTTAAAACATTTCTCGTGTACTTGCGACTTTGGCATCTGTACTACCACTCTACCCCGGTAGCCCAGATGGTAGTGTCGTCGGCAGTACAGATGCCGAAACTCGCAAGTTCAAATCCTGTCTGTGGTTCAAATTTTGCAAGTTTTCCAATAAGGGATAACTCATATTTATTACTGTCATGACTGACCTTGTTATTTCAAGTCGAGGCTTATAGAGTCTCGACTATTCAATGCAATACAATCATCATCTTCGGGAGAAACGTCGAGAGGACAAGGTTAGTCGTGATAATAATTAATATGGCCTTCGTGTCTCGATACAATATGGCCGAAATTACGTCGCTGAATTCTTGCCCGGAATAATTCCAGATTGGGGCGTAATTTCGGCGCTAATAGTGTCATCTCAACCGAAATCGCCGAAAAATCGGACGTATAGAACTTCGGTCCCGTAATTTGGGTCGGAGTGTGTCTACACACTAAAAATTGGTTACAGACAAAAGTAAAGGCCAATTCATCAATTCAATTCGGGTGTGTGCTTGCAAATAAATATTTTCATTTAATTTCATTTTCATGAAAAGTCGTAAAATAGGGCTAATTGTCATCTGACTAGGTGTTGTGGCTAAGAGATCTATTATACCCGGTTTAGTCTCTGAGGAGCAAGCTCAACAGAATCACAGATAATATAGTAAACTAACGTTTACAGATACCTTATGTCAAACTAAAAAACCAATGGCCCTAAAAAAGATTGCCGGCCGGCTATGGTGGTTTCCATTAAATTCTCACCAGATGACACTACAAGCGGGCTGTTCTAGTGCTTGCGAAAATGTGCTAAATTCGCGTTTTTTGTCTCCGGGCGTCTCAAATAATGGAATTATATTTTTTCAATACATTTTTGCTATAGTTTTTGCCTTTGTTTCGGACCTAATGTTAAATTCGCTCCCAGTAACGCCATCTGTTGAAATTGATATGGAACAAAATTCCTTTACTTCGGTATAGGACTGCATGATAGAATAGATGCGCGACATGACATCTGTCAGACACGTGATCGTCAGCCGCTATCGATGTGACGGGCGACCCACGTTGTTCAGTTTCATGAGTACTTTCACCTCCTTTCGGCTTGTAATACCCTTTTTACTCCCGGTATATGTGTGATTTTGGCAAAGAAATAAACTTTTTATCTATATAATATCTGGTTTGTCTGTCCGGCAGGTGCTGGACGAGGAGGCGGAGGTGTTCGTGGTGAAGATGTGGCGTTTGCTCATCTACGAGCTGGAGGCCAAGCGCGCCGGACTCGCCAAGTAGCCGCCGCGACCCATTCCAACAAGCACACGGCTTTACCGCCGCGCGCCATTCCTACAAGCAACCGGCTTTACCGCCGAATAACCGGCGCGCGGCGTTTATACAAGCACACGGCTTTACCGCCGAGTGACCGACGCGCGGCGTTTATACAAGCACACGGCTTTACCGCCGAATAACCGACGCGCGGCGTTTATACAAGCACACGGCTTTACCGCCGAGTGACCGACGCGCGGCGTTTGTACAAGCACACGGCTTTACCGCCGAGTGACCGACGCGCGGCGTTTGTACAAGCACACGGCTTTACCGCCGAGTGACCGACGCGCGGCGTTTGTACAGGCACGCGGCTTTACCGCCGAGTGACCGACGCGTGGCGTTTGTACAAGCACACGGCTTTACCGCCGAGTGACCGACGCGCGGCGTTTGTACAGGCACGCGGCTTTACCGCCGAGTGACCGACGCGTGGCGTTTGTACAAGCACACGGCTTTACCGCCGAGTGACCGACGCGCGGCGTTTGTACAAGCACACGGCTTTACCGCCGAGTGACCGACGCGCGGCGTTTGTACAGGCACGCGGCTTTACCGCCGAGTGACCGCGCGCGGCGTTTATACAAGCACACGGCTTTTCCGCCGAATAACCGGCGCGCGGCGTTTATACAAGCACACGGCTTTACCAACGCAAGGGTGCCATCAGAAGCGCTGCGAGTCACCCGTTAAAAGGATACTACTTAAACTGAACTTGCTATACTCAAAGTAACCACTACAATTTGATCCTTTTTGTGACTCCCGGTGGTACTGATAGTACAGGTGTAAAATTAATAAAAGCTATTTCAAGGAGTAAACATTTAGGCCGTTTGTCCACCGCCGCCTTTTTCTCAAGTTAAATTATTTCGTAAATATGTTCACACTCCTTGAAATATTCGCTGTATTTTTTCTACACCTTGTATTATTGTATACAACGCGAATGAGTGCCGAGTGCCGAGCCAAACATCCTGTACATACATGATCCTAATTGTGTGAGAGTGAGACAGAGAGAGAGGGGGGAAGCGAGACAACTATACACATATTGTATATTGTTGTGATAAATACATTTTTTTAAAACGTAATTTTTAGAGTGTATAATTATTTACGAACTTTTATATCATGTTTTTAAATTAATGATGCTGTTCGTAAAAATAATAAATGTCACTGAAAATAATTGTTATTTAATATATTCTTAATGTTATTGCTGGACGCTTCCCCCCGTGTCCGTGTGTCGTTGAGAAAGTGAAATGAACTCTATTACTAGGAAGTTACGATTCCTGTCACATCAGCTTTGAACCTTTGTTCTACAGTGTACAGTACAACTCCACCGACCCAACTAGGCTATCGCTTGCAACCAGTACTGACTGGTTATTGCAAACTGACGTAACTGTCCAAACAGTCTGGTTAGCTCGGTGGAGTGACACAGTAATCGTTAAGTGTAGCACCTCATGCGAGGTCTTAGCCAATTAATAAAAATAAACTATGATACTGTATTCATATTGGTTTCATTTCAAAACAAGACTGTCACCCGAAACTTTGTTGTCCGTCCATCTGTCCGTCTGTATGTCATTCTGTCAAAACCCTTTATCTCAGGAACGCGTGAAGATATCGATTTGAAATTAAAACCGTATATGTACTCAAGTCTATGAACGCTATACTAGTAGTTGTGAAAAAATCAAGCACCTAACTTTAAATCAAGTAAAAAAAAAAAAAGATAGCCGTTTATGCAGTAAAAACACGTGTTTTTTACCCTCTCAAGGGAATCATAATTCATAGGGTACTTCCCGTAGACCTAGAATAATGAACTTTGGCAATTTAGCTTCGTTTTGAAGTACAAATTAGGGAAACTAAAAAAATTCATTTTCATAAATGCATGATTTTTATGGGGGCCGAAAAAAAAACAAAATTTAAGACATTTGGCTAGTTGTCCAAGTGGAGTATCATAAGTGAAATATAGGTTTACCAACCAGAAAAACCTACCTCTACAAATCTTAGTACGGAACTCTCGGTGGGCGAGTCCAACTCGCACTAGGCCGTTTTTTTTTAGTTTGTGTTTGAGTTTTGCAGATTGAATGTAGTCAATGAATAATTGAATCTGCTATGAATGTTGAACTAGTGTGTTGATGCAAAATATAAAACAAATTGCCAACTATACCTCGCTATAACAGCTCTAGTGACAACGCCTACATCACCGAGTACATATGCCCTACATATTGGTTTGCACAAGTATATTCGTCAGCGAGCAAAGCTGGCCTCGGGGCGTGTTGTTTGAAGCGACCGACTGTTGTGGGAATATTCGGTTGTGTACGAGCGATTTATTCATACAGGGTGTCAGGAAAAGTGCTTGCAAATTAACAGCATTCCGACCCATGGTTCACGAGAAAATTTAATTAGTTGCATGCTGTGATTCATCCTTTGGTAAGAACGCAGTACCTTTTTAGATCCTGTATAACGAGCGATGGGTGATTTATATGAGCGATAAATAAACACTATGGACACCTGCCTGCGGTGCCTGCCTGATGAAGTGATGATTCTTGGGAAATTTATTCAGTTTCATGCGTTAGCTCACACTAATCTTGCTTGCGGTCTGTCTGATGTTTCTTAGGGGAAAGATTAGCACTGTAATTCGTTGGCTCAGTCAGTAACCACCCTAACACCCTGTATGCCGAGTGATGTGTATGACAAATAGACACTGCGAATATTTGCCTGGCTGATGTTTCTTGGGGAAAATTGTTCACTGTCATTCGTTGGCTCACCCAGTAAAAGAACAGAGTACTTTCACTAACACCCTGTAGGTAGATTGATGAGTTATGTATTTGTATGAGCGACAAAAAAACAATAGACATCTGTCTGGCTGATATTTCTTGGGGAAAGTTGTTCACTGTCATTCCTTGGCTCACCCCGTAAAAGAACGAGAGTACTTTCACTAACACCCTGTGTCGATTGATGAGTGATCTATTTGTATGAGCGACAAATAAACACTATGGACATCTGCCTGGCTGATGTTTCTTGGAGAAAGTTCTCCATTTTCATTCGTTTGCTCGTAAAAGACACACAAAACTTTCCCTAACACCCTGTATATCGATTGAAGATGATGAGTGATGTATGTGTTTATATGAGCGATAAACAAACAAGATGGAACACCTGTGACCCGCGGCGTTTCTCTGAATCAATCACAATCATAGCGCTACGTATAAATGTAGCACTCCATTCGCACCAACAAGTCAACACTATTTAGATTGCGCTAGCCAATACTTTGTGCTATTTAGTAGACACATAAATTCACCGCGCGCTTGTATGACTATGCGTGTAAAACTGTCATTTCGGCTGTTACTGTCAAGCGTACCTTAGTAAGTATCCTTATCGCTAATAACGATCTCTTCCAGACAACCATAACGTGCACTTAAAAGCACGTATATCCGTACTGTAAATAAACAATTAAATAAAAAGATCTTTACTTACCAACAAGTGCCAACAACAAAAATTGTACAAACTTATAAAATGTTGATAAAAAGGAGAACAACTCAGCATTTCTGCTGGTAGTTAAGCTCGACAGCCGATGTGGCGCAGTGGTTAGTACGACTGCCTGCGACACAGAAGGTTTCGGGTTCAATTCCCGGTGGGGTCACTCACAAAGATCATAATTTATCAGTTTGTGAATTTGTTCCCATTCTGGTTAGTACATTGCAGGCTGAACCTATCCGAAAGCGTAGGATTATAACCCGTATACCTACAGGATTCAGGCTACTCTAGGGCTATTTTCTTACCTATATCATATCAAAAAATCTAATCTCTCTAAAAACGTATGCTAACGTTATCTACATGACGCTCGCGACGTGTATCGTATGCAAATTCGACATGACATTGCACATTTCCGAGATAGCAGCTTCATGCAACGACGGCGAAGGGGTAGGTACAGTCACTAAGTAAGCATTGGCGGACGCCATTCCAGAGAGCCGGCTTCAAGGAAACGTCCTTAGATAAATGAAAGGTGTGGAGCGGCCGTTGCCGTGTGATGCCGGCTTAGAATAGCATTACCCCAATTCTATCCGTGGGTGTCGTAAAAAGCGACTAAGGGATAATCATCCAGGAAATGGGCAGCAGCGTTCCCTGTCGATGGAACATCTTGCACTGCGCTCGCCAATTCGCCTGCCAAGCGTGGTGAGTATGGCAATACCCCTCGATAGGGGAAGGCCCATGTCCAGCAGTGGACTGTTGTGGCTGTTATGGTTATGGTGGAGCGGCAGCGACATCTATCATTTATCTAAGGAAACGTCGTTATACTCACACAGACATCCAGACGACGTCGTTTAGGTACGCGCAATCTCGAACCGGTTCGAACCGGCTAGTAGCGAGTGTCAACAGCGCTCGGTGGGGCCATGTGGGGCGGACGACAAAATTACGACTCGCAAGTGCTAATATTTTTGTTTATGTAGTAAGTATGTTATTGTGTACGCTTGAATGTCTGACCCGGGTAGCAACGGCATATTAAAAAATCATAAAAAATAGTAGCAACCCTAGAGTGTAGGCATAAATGATCGGTAGAAGGGGCAAGCTGTCCTTCTGCTGATTCTCTGTTTCGTGGTAGAGTGGGGCACATTTACTCGCAAACTCGCTTATCGGGCGGGCGATGCCAGTGGCGGATTTAGAGATTTGGCGCCCCGGGGCACTCACTTTTCGGTGCCCCCCGGCCAGTAGCGTACTGGCGACTTTCAGAGAACAAGCAAGATTAGCCAAGTCAGTGGCGGATACAGAAAAATCTCAAAGCGCGGTAAAATTCACACTTACCCTTGTCGATAGTAGTGTTCAAGAGCGGATCGGATACAGAACTTTTCTGGGTTGGGGGCACAAGTGTTCTGTGTATCGCGAGCGAAGCGAGCACGACTTTTTAAACAATAAACGGACGTAGAACATCATCAATAGCCGCGAGTGTAAAACAAGTAGGAATGCACACGTATCGCGAGCGAAGCGAGCTCGACTTTTCACGCTACAAACGATCAAGGAGGTCAAAGACTAACTACGACTGTTAAACAGACAGACACGTACAGGTATTGCGAGCGAAGCGAGCTCAATTTTTCACGCTACAAACGGGTGATGAGCTGAAACACTATCCGCGGCAGTAAAACAGACAGAGTTGTAAATGCGTTGCGAGCGAAGCGAGCTCTACTTTTTACACCATAAACGGGCGAAGAGGTTAAACACTAGCCGCGACAGTAAAATAGACAGACACGCTCACGTATCGCAAGCGAAGCGACCTAGACCTTTCACGCTACAAACGACGAGGAGCAAAAACACTAGCCGCGATTGTAAACTTGGCAGACACGTTTCGCTCGCGATATTTCACACAACAAACGGGCGAGAAGCCTATGCTTAGCGAGCTCGACTTTTCACGCTCAACTGCTAGAGAGACAGCAAGAGTGATATCGGTACATACTAACAACACGATAGGTACGAAGTTATGCAAGCAAAACGAGCTCGTCATTTCACTTTTGAAGAAAGAGCTTAGAGATGTACGAACAACATTGTGCTGTAGCGTGATATGTCTCTAAAGAACTTTAAAATTGAATTAAAAATTAGTGATAAGGGCGCTAGCCAAGACCACACGTATTGCGAGAGCAGCAACAGCAAATTTTTACATTAAAACAGTTGCAGTGCAAGCAACGCTATTAGAGTTTTAGGGCGCACTGAGAGTTCATGTATTGCGAGCGAAGCGAGCTCGACTTTTCACGTTAAATTTAGTTAGGTGTAAGCAGCTTTGGGAGGGAAAGGCGGCGCCGGACTGACTGCAAGAGGGCGCCAGAGCTGTGTTTTTTTTTACAGTTGCGATGGCTAGCGCCGCCCCTCTGACACTTGCGCCCTGGGGCACGTGCCCCACTTGCCCCTATGGTAAATACGCCCCTGGGCGATGCACATCCTGGGACTTTGTACTTTCTTATAAAACAATTTTGTCTTCGAATGCGGCGAATATTGGACGAGAAGCGCTTCTCGTCTCATGAAGCGTGGTGCCGGAAAATGAAGCTACAGTTCAGACACAAAGCCCGATTTGTAAGCTCCTTAAAGACATAGCGATAGGGTACATTTTACTTTGTTGGATTTCTTTCAGAACTATGCAATCTTCAGCTTCCAAATCAAGGTTAGTAGTAAGCTTCGATACATACCTACTTACCTACCTACTACTATCATCTACCAACTTCCAACTCTGTTGCATACAGGGTGGACCTTACAGTGACGTCTAAAGACAAAATATAAATTATTTAAACTGAGGGGTGTCCGAATCACTCCCATGTAGGTATGTTCCGCGATTTTCCAAGTTATACAGGGAGTAACAAAAATCTTATATTAAGAACCCACAGTTTTCAAAATAGGTAACTTTTACTAAAACTGTAGGTAGGTATATAAATAATTTAGTATCTATGTGCCCGATTTTTTATCCTTTATAGGAGTTTTCAAGCGGTTGCTTTTATCTTTATTAACTCATGCCTATTGAACATTTTCCACTAAAAAGTTGAATAACTTGGAAACTACAAAAAAATGCGGACCACACATGATAGAAGTGATTTGGATATTTTAATTTGAAGAACTACAATTCCTAACACCCTGTATATCTAGATACTTTAGGTAACTACATACTTACTGTTGAGCATACTATTCCATAAGTAGGTGGTTTGACAAGTAGGTATCTACATTTCATGATTTTATTAAATTGAAGGGATTTGTACCTAGCTGTTTTTCATGATGATGGATGACTGACTGACTAACAAAAAAATGCGGAACAATCATATACCTAGACAAAGTTGGTCCTTGTCTCACAAATTGTTACCCTACTCTCTACATGTTACGAAGAACCTGCCTAAGTAAAATATGACGGCATTATGATGTCACAATCTCATTTGCTGCTGCACTCGCGGCACTTTAGGTGCACCCATGGACCTACTACTATAAAGTAATCTTATGCAAATTGGATGCACCAGTATAGGCAGCATACGAACCGATGGAAGGCTTACTTTGCGTGCGAGAAAACATTTATAAAGTTTGTCAAGTCGTATGGATGGAATGTATCAAAACAAGTGATGAATTTTGACATAGGTACATGAAACATATAACACAAATATAACGCAAAATATAACTTCAATATTACTGCAGGCGGGGTTTTGTTTTTTAATAATTGGGCTTATTCGTGTAGGTATGGTAGTCCACACACGCTACGATAGCTACTTATTTTGTTACAATTATGTTTCGTAAAAAATGGTTCACATTCTGGATGTTAAGTGCGAATTAATTACCACATAAATTATTGTTCACATAATCACGAAAGAGCTTGCATGAATGGCGGTTAGGACTTTACTTTGTCATGAAACCGAATAAATTATCTAATAACTTGAGTAAGGCTTATGTAGAAACCTACTCGTAGGCGTTGCTCGTAGGCAAACATAGCATATTTTTTATTCACTCAGAAGGTTATATTTAATTAATACATATATTAATTTCATAATACAAAATTTTACATGTCAAACGAAAACTAAACTAGGTGCAAATATTTTACCAATGTGTTCAAAGAATTAGGTTCTACTCACAAAACTAAAGTTAGAAGTTATTAGAATGTGACTTTCTTAAAGCGAATCTTGTAATTCCTACTGAGAATGATTTGATTATAAACAACTTCTAATATGAATAAAGTTGGACCTGCCGTACAAGAAAGTGTGTCACTGAGTATGGGAGATCCAAAGCTTATTTTCGTATTTCTAATAAAAGTTCTTCAGTTTTGTGATTACAACTCTACCTTAACATTTTGTACTTTATGAAACCTACAGACACACTTTTAACACAAAATAGAGAATTTGTGCTTATAACAAAACTAACACTCAACATGACTATATGATGATGTAGGAAGATATAAATTAAAGATTCCAAATAATACCACAACCTAAATATTCAAATAGTTGATATCCTTTTAGCAACTTATGATTCTACGTTAAGTCACAGGTTAACAGGTTAAGTACCTAACCAACTTTTCTGAAGGCACGTAGGTACATAATAGGCCTATGCAAATGAAAGACTAACCTATTTACATCTACCTCTACTTCATAGGCGACTAAGCGCACGTTACCGTATTTGCGAGCGTCCTATCAGGGCGGCGGGCGAGCGGGTAGGCGAGCGCAGTGCGTAACTCCGTCTGCAACGCGCCTGTGCCCCGTAATCTGGAATTATCTCGCGTAACTGCAATCCCAGCAGATGAGATGTAGCCAGGAAATTGCATATCTCATCTCTGCGAGCCAAGGATGTGGTATAACGGCCACATTGTGATTTCTGCTTAAATATGGTGTTACGTGAGAATAATTAAAATAAAGCCATGAACAAGCAGATGTATTAAAAAACAAAAACCCGACTGCGGTCGTTCTAAAGTTGTATTTTGCTATAAAAATCCGCCATTTTAAATTTATTCGGTGTTATTACAAAAAAGTTAGGCGCGCGTTTAGACAGCGTTCAAATAAATTTTACATACGATTTGACGTTGTCAAGCGAATTAAACCATGTCTAACTTTTTTTGTTATAACTCGGATTAATTTTAAATATAACCAGTGTCACTCGCGCTGCTGAGACACGAATCTAACGACAGCTCATATGTCAAAATCCAACTATCCGTTTGGGCTGTAGCCCGTGAAAATGAATTTTCTTGACCACATACACACTCTCGAAAAACGTAACTCTCCTTCTGAGGCAGTCAGGTAAAAAGGTTGCACCACCATACAAAAAACGTTCTGGGTCTGACGAAATATTGTAAGTAAAGAAAGAAAGAAAGAAAGATAGAAAGAACATTTTATTTCGGTCACAGCACAACAACAATCCAACATGCTTTTTCATAACCTAAGTACAGGAACTTGGTACGCACCACTAAATAGTCATTGAACTTCCTATAGCAGACAGGCCTTCGTAGACCGGATGTGGGCAATAGAAGGTCATGTGCGAAGCGGCTATAACCGGTTCCCCGGGTTAGATGGGCGCTTGGGCATTGGGGGTTAATTTGGGGACTTACTTTAATTCATATTGTTCTATTCGCCTCGGTAAGCGTAGCGTTGCCGTGTGGTGCCGGCTTAGAATAGCTTCACCCCATATCTTTATCGTGGGTGTCGTAAGAAGCGGCTAAGGGATTTGAGAGTTGATGAGTATGTATTTTAATTTTAGGCGACAGGCTGACAATCTATCATATGAAGATACACATTCTTCTGAATGACTCTCGAACTTTTGTCAGAGTGGTGTAAATGGCCGTTTTTTTAAATTAACACCCTGTATAGAGCTAATGGTGGGAAACGAGAAAAAAATTCTGACTACCCATACAAAATTCGCGATCAGCTGACTAACTTGAATCGTCATCATCTTCCTACCCTTATCCCAATTAGTTCGTGTCGGCGCAACACGTTTTGTTGACTGACTGACTAAGCTGACTAACTTTGTATGGGAAGTAAAAAAGTTTTTTTCGTTTATCACCACACGTTCCATTGGGAAAGTTGTTCGAGATTCAAAGATTCAATAGTAGGTTGTTGACGAGGACGGGAAATAAGACTTTGACTGACGAGTAGAGTTTGAAGTCCGAGCCGCAGGCGAGGACTTTAAAAATACGAGTCTGGCAAAGTCATTTTCCCCGAGGCTTACATAGTGCTTTTCTCAAAAAAATGCTAGGAAATTATAAAGATTTTAATTTATTTTATAGTAATTTGATATAAATAGTTGTTTTACTGATTACTAAGTCAAGATGTGGATTAGGAGTTATTCTTTTTTTATTTTGTAATATCTGAACGATTTCGATATCACGCCAGAAAAGTTGTATTGGAATCCATTGCTGGTGTGTAAAAAAGAAATCGTTCAGAAATTACAAAATCACAGACAATGTCAAACTTTCTGGATTGTTTTCTTGAAAGAAATTGTCATATTTCCTAGCATGTTTGAGAAAAACTTTTATTTCCAAGTAGATTCACAAAGAATACTTTTAGAATGTCAATTATATAAGTTCAGTTTCATGGTCTGACCACTCCTGCTAAGTTTTCGTTGCACCGTCCCTTACACCCCGTATAGGTTACCTACTCTGGTACCTACTTAGAACAGAGATAGTAACAAGATGTCAGCTTGTCGAATCGCGGAGATGAGTCGCACACTCGATTACCCGCCGAAATCGATTTGCGCCGACATTGCACAGTATAAACAGCGATCTCGCCACGCGGCGCGCCAACTCGCCACGCAACTCGCCAGGTGAACATGAAACTTCTGTTGATTTTTTTCGTCGTTGCTGCGGTGAGTACATTTGAGTCTTCTACTTTTTTTTACATTCAAGTGATCATCATCTTCCTGCCCTTATCCCAATTACTTGGGGGCGGCGCAACACGTTTTGTTGAACACAAAATCGTGTTGCGAAAGGATTTGGCTGAATTTTACGACCGGCCGCCTACCAGACGTCAACCTTCCTTGGGGAATGCTTTTGTGGTGGATTAACCGCCACCATACTGTTGGCCCTGGCCGTTTGGGTAGAGTTTATCCCTCGGTCGCCTCTTACGACCCCCACGGGAAGAGAAGGGGTGGTGCTATTCTACTCTGCCGGCATCACACATTCAAGTGATGTGAGTCGTTATTTTATACGACCAACCAAAATTTTTTCAAAATTTCGGCCTATTTTCCTTGGGGAAAGTTGTTAAGTTTTACAAGTAGAACACACCCTGAAAATATTTACAGTGAATTTGATAGAACAATATTTAATTTAAATTATGATTTGATTACTCATTTGTAATACCTATTGTAAGTATTTCTGCGAACAATCACAGGCGGAGAAAGCTCAGGATGTGAAGAAAGAGCAAACCAAGGCCAAGAGAGCGCTGAGGACTTTAGCGGACTACTCCGCATCAGACGGGGTGAGTCCACACTCATAAAGGCAGGATTCCCTTATCCCTTGCGGGATAGGTTGAACGTTAACGGAGTGAATTAGTATAGGCAGGTGATGCTAAGTATGCTAAGCATTCATTAGATAGCACATTGTTGTAATAAATTCGTCTAAATGGGCTTTATATTATTTAAAATCACTAAAAGTCTTTATTTTCAGGTATCTCTTCTTTATTATATGTGTGGGACACCTAGTCGTCTTACGGCCCGGTGAACCTTAGTGTCGCAGTTTTTTGACCGCCTACTACTAAAGGATACAGGATATAGCTAATCGCTTACTACTAGTAGCAGGCCACTGACATACCTTAAATTATGTCTTAACTTAATATGCGTTTTACTTGGATGATATATTATTTTTCCGGCATCTTTTATTTCCTACTTTAAAACATTCATCCAAGTCGTAGTTAAATACTTCGGGAACTAGATATAGCATAGATCGGTTAGAAAATACTCCATAATTGGAAAGTTCCGTGGATTATAAAAGTTTGACGACTAAAGCATGTATAGCTCTGTGGTTGCCGCTTTTTTTGCTTCATTTTAATGTTGAATGTGCATGTTTTAGTCTTCGAGCATTTCCGTCCCGTTCCGGCCCCGGGTTTTAGTGTTGAATGTGCTGTTGCAGAAAGGAGGCCCAGTTTCAAACCTGCAGCTGCTGGTGCCGATGGTAGTGGTGGATGACGGCATCGTCAACCCAGGCCGTGGAGGAAACCCGCAGATCGTGGTGGTGGATGACGGCGACGACAATGACGACGAAGGGACTCAGCAAGTAGTAGTGGCGGGCGACGGCGATGAAGAGTTCCAGCCAGTTGCGGTGGTGATTGATGACGACGAAGGCAAACAGGCAGTTGTGTTGCTGGATGACGATGACAACGACAGCCTCGAGACCCTGAATGCTGTGGAGAAAGCCCTCGCAGCGATCCTGCCGCATAAAAGCGGCGGCAGTGTGAGTGTTGAGGTGGTGGTCATGACAGTCGTCAAGACTGGAAATAGGCTTTTTTCATAGACTAAGACTTTCATCGGTCAACAGCATCCTACAGCTGCACGCGCCTTTAGAAGGTCGTTGGTAGAATGCCGTCGATCTATTAATTTGTTTGTTTTCTTAACTATGTAGTCTGGCTCAGAACTGAGTTCTATATTAGAACAAATTCACAATGTTCGTACGCTGTTCCAGCTTGATGTGCCGAAAAACAACGAAACAAAGAGTTTCGTCCTCTTCCATTAGAATCAGTTCCATTTCGTTTTATATCTACCAGGAAGCAGAAAAGCAGTTTCATGTATTCTTATTCTTTTGAATCTTTGATGTATTCCAGTTGACTTCACAGCCTCTCCTCGCTGCTGCGACGCAGGCCAGCACCAGTCCGGACGTGCTTGCCGCGTCTCATGCAGTCAGCTCCGGAGAATACGCTAACACATGCCCTGCGTGCTATGTAGCAAATTCGCTAGAGGTGAGAATGCTTAAATATAATAGGGTATGTTGCAATATAAGTTGGTACTTTTTGGTCACAAATGCTATTCTGATATTGGAGAAAAGCTCCTATGGAATCTCTGGAGGTAGCAGCTATCAATGTATAATAGCAGCTAATTGATAAAGAAAATAATACTCATCATTAACAGAAGTGTATTTTCAAATGTTTGCAGAGCTCGAAATTGGATTCAGGAAACCAGAAGAATGTAGGTCAATCAGTAATTCAATGGATCAAACAAGTAATAAAAGAGAGGAGTAATCATGGTCAGGAGGCACTCAAAAAGAACGCCCTAAACGAGCTTCGCTTGGTACAGAAGAAGGGCCAAAAGGCTCAAAGTGCACATGCAAACCAGAATCTTCAGCTCCTCCAGAAATCCGGTGCCAATTATCAAAGCGAAAACCAAGAGGATCAATTAGCAAGCACGCTGATTTCTAGTTTGGATTGGAACAAGATTGGACAGATCATACTACAAGCAGATAAGACTAGGCATCAACACTCCATTGAGAACGATCAGCGTTTGAAGCAAAAAGCTCATCGCCTAAATATGAAACTTCAAGATGAAGACACTAAATGGGACGGGGTCGACCGGTGGTTGGACCAGCTGGCCCAGAGATACAACCAACCAGAGCAATCTGTGAAACAGAGGAGTCACGCATCAGGTTTGGGCCAAATTGAGAAAAAGGCTGACGGGTTTTGGGACGCCTCGAAACAAAAGTGGAAACAGATACTACATCGCGCCGATAAAAATGAACACATGAACTCGAAACATCAAAACCTAAATTTTAATAATTTGAATAACGTTTGGGACGTAACGGGTCAGGCTTGGGTCAAGCAAGCGAGTCCACAAAAACAACGAAAACAGAAGTCTCAAGATTTAGGTTGGGAAACAGTACAGCTTTGGGACAAACGTGGTCAGAGCAGTGAACAGAGAGATCGTACACACGAGAAGGAACAACAGTTCTGGAATCCAAAGGATCTTCCAAGTAGATCTCTATTCTGGGGCCTATTGAATAGGATACGCCGCTCTATCAATGTTGTGTGAGTACGTAATATATTCCTAACGCATATATGACTTGTGTGTGTGCAGCAGTGGACAGTTTCGGTGGCTGTTGATGAAGAGAAATAATGTGTAATACCATGCTCTGTCTTCTTTATATCAGCCAAAGGTCAATATTATGGTTATATTTTCAGGGGTCCACCTTCAGAGTTGCCAGCACCACAGAAAGGGTGTGTACCAAGCAACTCAATCCTTAAAAAAAACACATAGTACTTAAGACCTTTTATAATTTTCAATAAGTACTAATCTACTTTCTTTTACAGAGGTCCCACTCCATGATCGGAATGTCGAAACGGCTCTACACAATAGCAGCGTTACTTAAAAAATAATAAATTCATTATTAATGTAGGTATTTTGTTTTATTTATATTCCTAAATTAATACTAAACCTGGAAGAAAGTTCGTTGACATGTTGACATTCACACAAACTGACCGCAAATGAGGCTGTCAAGCTGTCACATAATTAGTTGCATGAGAGGTAAATGAACTTTATAACAAGTTGAACGAGGCATAGTAACCGGCGGGTCACTGGCAGCCCAGCACCGATTTCTTGCAGCAGTTGCAGCATGCAGGGATGATAAATTTCGGCTCTTTGGTGTTGGGGTAGTCAGGGGCGCCTTCCACCTTAGAAATCAGAAATAGAAAAGCGTTTATAAAGCGTTACAATAACAATAATGTAAGTAATAATTTCAATTAGGCAGTATAAGCAGCATCGTATGCTACGCCACTATTTCCTGACCTGTGGCCCCAAGCCATGGTCATTCTTACCTTCTTGAATGCGGGCATGTAGATCTGGCCCTGACTGTTGTATTTCGGACCTTCAGGGATCATTACGTTGCGTTGGCAGATGCGACCCTGGGGATAATACACAGGTGTAATATAACCATAATCTCATTCAGATTAAGAAACAAACTGTGAAAGGGTGCAGCTACCTAAGTAAGAGGAAAAAATAATCACTAGCAATTCTTTGGTATCGGCAAATAATGTGTTAGGATTATTTCCAAGCATTTACTTGCTCCAGCTGTCGGGTGGATACAATTTGTTGTTTGTTCTTTTCATTCGCGTCAATCCTACCTGTATGGCGTCCTGTTTGCAAAAATCAAATAAACGCTTGGAAAGACTATAGTAGTAGCATGTGCCTCAGTGCAAGCAAAGCATGATCACCTGCCACCGAAACACTTTCTTAATTTGTTCGGCTTATTATAAGTTCTAATAGAAATTACTCCACCGAATAGAGTACAACACTTCAATTTGAAGCAAAAGCAGAAGATACCTACCAGAGTGCGTGAATAGTGTCTATATATCTCTTACATGCCTCCTCATGATTTCGATCTTGAAGGACTTCCCCGGAGACAGGTCCAGGTGCGCCTTGACCTCACGTTCGCTCGACGATTCGGATTGTTTGGGTTCCGGAAGTTCACTCTCAGAGTCTTCTCCCTTCCTCCCAGGTTGCCATTCGTCCTTATCCTTACCCATGCCCTTTAAAACGTTGCGGTTCTTGTTTAAATACTTCACGAATCTGCAACACGTGTTCCGTTATTGAAATGATGATACGATTCGTAGGTAGATGTACACGTACTTATATTAACCTACTTACCTTTCAACTTTCTTTTTCTGGGCAGAAAATTGTGGCTCAGAATCGCTATCGGAAGAAAGAGATGCTCTTTTTCGCCCTGCATGTAGTTTTTGAGCAGAACTTGATGCATCTTCCTGCTCTGGCTTGGTAGATTCACCGGTCCACAGCATTAAGTCAACCGTGTGTGCGGTTGTACTCGGGTAGGTGATTTCATAAAGCGACGGTCTTGTGGCGAGTCTTTTAGTCGGACCTTTTTTAGGGTGTATGTGTATTCGCTTCAGGGTTGTCGCTTCCTTGGTGGTTGTTATCTGCTGTATCTGCAATGCCGCCTCCACGTCTGGGGGCAGGTCGATCTCCTTGCTTTTGACAGGTAGTTTTTCCTTGCGATTTATTTCATGACCGACGAGATCATTGCTACGAAATCTGTGTTTTTTTTGTTTCTTATACTGACGCTCATGTTTGTGATGTTTATGATGATGGCGTCTGTGAAAATATCAAACAGCTATTAATCAAAGAGGTGTCTGAGGACTAACCGCTTATTCTGTTAAATATAATATAGCTTGAATGGAATGGTCACTTCAGTGTCTCTACATTGCAAACAATAGGCTTCGCTCACACACATACACACACACACATCACAACATAATCCCTTGCGGGGTAGGTAGAAGGTTAACGTAAAACGTCGGTAACGTCTGACAAATATTTGAGTACCATACACTTTTCATGCGATACGCTTCACAATCATATAATACTTCCATAGCTGTAGTGTAGGACTGTAGGTAGGTAGATACATAAATAAATGGTACCTAACTAAGGTTAGGTAGGTTTACCTTCCGGAAATTCTTGGTTTTCTATACCGCTTAATTTCATATTGGCTGGGCTTGGTTAGGCCGGCTGTATGATACATGGACCTATTTTGATTTTGTGTCTTCAACTTGTGAGTAAATTGTCTTCTTTTAATGTGATCGTGTTTTTCTCCCCACGATTTTCTACTAATGTACTTTGGATGTTTTGTTTCTAAGTGGTTCCATTTCCGGCGACCATCTAATGTGTTCATCAACAGAGCTTCATTCGCAGGCTGTTTTGATTCTGTCACAAGTTGTGTTGAGTTGATCTTGCTTGCTGCTTCCAATCTCCTTCGAATTTCTTCAGGTTCAGCGTAGTCATAGTCAGGGAGTTTTGCAGGATCACGGGTGGTAGTCGTAGTTGCAACAGGTTTAGTAGAAAACGATACGATTTGATTATTATGCGGAATAAGGTGACGGTTGGCTTCTGTTATCATAACATCTTGAGATTTTGAAACTGGTATTGACTGTTTTGTTGATGGAGTAATGTTTATCTTGATAGGTTTCTGGGCAGACTTAGATGTAGATGACGTTTGAGGGAGAAATTTTGGTGATAAATGTTTTAAAGATGGAACGATACCAAGCGCACCAACTATTAGTGTCGTGAGCAGAGTCGTCAGCAACATGATGCAATTGCTGCCAAACAGCGGTCGTAAAACCAAAATGTAAACACCTCCAACTGTTATTGCTTCGCATGTAATATGGATCGAAGTACTAACTTTTCAAGCTATTAATTTCATTGCGAAATAATATTAAAAACTATTGCTAGGTTTTGATAGTAAAATTCAATAATAGTCAAACACACTAACTAAAAAATACAAGTTAAACCTATAATTTTTTAGGTCTCTCAATACACCATTGATAGATAGATAGATAGATAAAACGTTTATTGCATAATAATACAACACACACATACATTTAACAAATAAAATTAAAGAAAATAATACATTTTGATTACAATAAAACATAAACATAATTAAAGGCACATGTGTGCTGCATCGATGCAAAGGGCCAAGGCTCAGTGCATAAAACACCCAAAAGAGGGCAGCACTGATTTTCAGCCATTACCCCAGAGTGAACGTTGCGAGTGTTCGTGTTGTGTTAGGTGTAAATGTAGTGTAGTGGTTATGTGATATAAAATAGTACGAGTTTATGCGTGTGTATGGAAATCCAATTTAGTGTAAGTGACAGTAAATATTTAAAATCAATAAAAGGAAAAAAATAAAATGGGTAAAAGAAGTTATTCAGAGAAGTGGGTAGATTTCTCAGAACTGTTTTGTTTTTGACAGTAACCGCTATCCTAAAAGTTGCGACGTAATACCTTTTCCTTGAGACTCTAGTAAATAAGCTTTTAATTTTATTTTGAATGTGTACTTGGAGGATATATTTCTGATTGGAGGGGGTAAAGAGTTCCAGCATTTTGTTGCTAGGAAGCGGAAACTGCCTCTAAATGCCACAGAGCGATGAACATGCCCTTCAAGAGGAGCACGATTACTCCTGGTTCCATACCTCACATGCAAGGGCGATAAATTCAACTTATTACGCAGGTACTCCGGTTGTTCAAAATTGATAACATCAAACACAAGGCTAGCCAAGTGCATGATTCTACGATGTTCCATGTTAAGCATACCCGCATTATTTAAAAATGGAGTTATGTGGCTTCTCGGTGGAACAGTGAAACAAAACCTACAACAAGCATTCTGGACACGTTGTAAAAGACGTTTCGTCCTAGAAAGCAATCTGGGGCCGTAGACGACATCACCGTAGTTTAAACGAGATAGAACTAGTGATTCACACAAAATAATGCGTGCTTTTTCGCTAAGGAGATTTCGAATCTGATATAAGACCTTGAGTCGATACATGCAGCTTTTGACGAGGTTCAATACATGAGTTTCAAAACGAAGGTGACTATCAAAGGTAATTCCCAAATTTCTGGCCTCTTCAACTCGCTCTATGCTCTGATTCTGAACAATTACCACAGGATTATTATGTAGAATTTTGCTTATTTGCATTTTAGTACCAATTACCATATATTTGGACTTGGTAGGATTTAACATCAAGTTGTTTTTGATTGACCACTCACCTATTCTTTTCAGGTCCTCGTTCATTTTTTCAATAGCAGAATTTATGTTCTTCGGGTCATCAGAAATGTACAATTGAAGATCATCAGCGTAACAATGATACTTGCAGTATTTAATCACCTTAACAAGATCCGCACTATACAAAATAAACAAAAGCGGACCCAAAATAGAACCCTGGGGCACACCTCGCGTGAGAGGCCTAGCATCGGACACCAGTTCTTTTCCGTCCTCCTTTACTAGTCGCACTGATTGGACACGCTGACTAAAGTAACTCCCAAACCATTTGACAGATAAATCATCCAATCCGTAATATTTTAACTTCGACAAGAGAAGAGATAAATTTATACTATCAAAGGCCCTGGAGAAATCTAGCAGCGTGAGTATAGTACCGTGACCAACATCTTCCTCAGCCAGTATATTATCCACAACATCTGACAAAGCCGTACCCGTTCCCCGACCCTTTCTAAAACCTGACTGATATATAGGCAATATATTATTTTCCTCTATGTATTTAGATAATTGTACGTACACCGCCTTTTCCAATATCTTAGATAGATATGGTAAGATGCTAATCGGTCTGAGATCTTTAAGATCAGTGGGGTCATCAACTTTTGGCAGCGGTGTCACCAGCGCAGCCTTCCACGGTGAGGGAACAGTACCCGTAATAAGAGACTGGTTAATTATTTTAGTGAGAACCTTAAGAGTACGAGGTAGACTCAGAAGAACCATGTCCCTACTCACGTGATCACTACCAATGGCATTAGATTTGATAGCTACGATAAAATTATAAACATCCCTTTCCGAAATCGGTTTGAAAGAAAAACTATAATTGCCATAACGGTTTGAATTGAAATATGTATAATTTTCCTGTGATAATACGTTACTTACGGGTATCGTTAAAAAATGCCTGTTTATTTCACATGGATCACTGAAACGATCGGGTAGTTTTATATTACGTTTAGGGTCAACTAAAACTTTTTCCTTCATGCTTTTCCAAAATGCCTTACCATCACATGTTTTAGAATTGACGAAATGCTCAAAAAATGCTCGTTTTTCATTATAAATACTAGTTTCAAGAAATAGCCTCAAATCTTTCCATGCTTTTTTATCTTCGTCTGACTTATTTGAAATGCGGTAAGTTTCATGAGCCTCGTTACGAAGTTCGGTGATGTGTTTTATATTGTCAGTGATCCAAGGCAGGGCATGACTTTCTTTGACTTTGATCGTCTTTAGGGGTGCGTGTTTATCATAAAGTGATAAAAGGTGACTGTTGTAGCTCTGAACCATGTCATCAACGGTAGAGAGATCTAAGATTAGTTCCCAATCCAGAAACTCTAAATCATTATTGAATATGTTCAAGTCCATATCCTTAAAGGGCCTATATGATATGAGTCTAGGTGGAATTTTATTTTTCCTAATCATTAAAGTGACGTTAACCATAGCATGACCGATAGATCCCTTAATGTTTGAAACTGTAATTTCCCGAACCCGCGAGTTAGTACAAACAACATCAATCAGTGACTCCGTATCAGCTGTAAAATGAGTAGGCTTATCGACGTATTGTACAAGTTCCATGTACGTCAAAAACTGTAAGAATTTTTTTGTAGATGCTTCATACGGTTTTAACAAATCTATATTAAAATCACCTAGCAAGACTAGATGATCAAAATGAGAGAAATGAGTTACGGACAAAGTAACTGCATCAAGAAATGTATCAACATTTATCCAGTTTGGCCTATAAGCTGTACCTATAACAATTCGTTGTCCATTAACCTTCGTAGATACCCACATTTGTTCAATATCAGCACTGGGATATTTTTCGTAGCGAACCCTAATATTTCGTTTGATATAGAACGCCACCCCGCCTCCCCACCCACTGCGCATATGCAGCGGCCGCGGTGTGCATCGCAGTCTATAATCAGGAACATTGGGGGCGCGCAATTCTTGGCCATCACGTACCCATGATTCATTTACCGCAAGGATATCCGGCTTGTGGCACTCCATCGCGACTAAAAAATCATCGTGACCAGTATTCAATGACTGAGGATTAAAAAGTGCTAACTTTAAATATCTATTTTGTGCAATCATTTATAACAATAAAAGAAACAACACAGTCACTAAGATTTGCACGATGCAACAAAATACGGCCACAAAACAAAATATAATAACTTTATTTTCCGAGCCGGGCTTGACACTGGCTAAATTGTCAGTACACTGTAGCCAAAGAATTCGATGAAAAATATTAAACGTAAACAAGCAAAATGGTGAATAGTTATTAAGATGGTAAGTTTCATAATTAGCTTTTATAACAATAATTATATGATAGTACCAAGTAAAACTTTGAATTTTAAACATAAAGTAGGTAACTTGGGAGTTACTTGTGATTAACCATAGGCAAGTTCCATGTATACTGTTTGAAAATAGCTGAATTGTGTGTGTGTAATTTGTAATGTTTAACTGTTTGTTTTGTAGGTTTTTTCTGTCGTATTCTCTCTGGGGAGGTCTCCAGTACATCAGTGCAACATATAAAGTGAAAGCAGCAACAACAAATGATAATTGGACCAATGACAGAGGAATAAGTGCAATAATAAACAATACAGCAAAGTAGAAAAACAACAGTGTATGAAGCCAGTTTGAACAATATTCCATTGACCTGGTAACGTTATTTATGGCATAATAAGCTGTGGGATTTTGTGAAATTATTATATCAAACAAGTTAATTTTGGATTGCAGATGGCAAATACAAATTAAAGTGAAATACAAAATCAACAGTTGTGGATAAGCACAGGAAGGATCAGCATGCAAGTCTGTCAACAGTGAGGCCATAGGTAAGTTAGTAAATATGTTTAAAAGTGCACAAAAAATTAAAATAGGTATGTAAAGTAGATGACAGTAAGCTGATACCATGAGTTGATTAGAAAAAATATTATTGCATAATGGAGTACATTTTTTTAAAAACTTTCTATTTTCTTTAATTTCAGGGGCTCGAATGGGTGCCGGAACCAAAAACACGATCCAGGTCCTTTTCTACACGGATGCGATGACGTGGAGCATCCCTACCAGCATGCTGTCGTGCAAATATTTTTCCATCTCGTGTCCAGATGAAACGCCAGTGGTGTTGGTCCCCCAGCTCACGAGCACGGCGGAAGAGTAGGCGGTTGATGCGTGTCAGCCGTTCGTTTACATAAAAACGACACACCGGCCCAGGAATATCCATGTTCTCCGTGGTGGCACCCCGTCGCACACGAGCCGCCTTCAGAAGTTCATCGCGCAGAGCTCGACGCGCCAGGGTCACGATGATGGGACGTGGACGCTGTTTCGCTCCCTCCTCGGCTGCATTCTGGATACGGCCCGCCCGCGACGTGTGGACAATGTCCTTATCGGTCAACACAACACCTATTTTCCTGGCCAAGTTGATAGTAATGTGCTGCAAATTCTCATTGTTGTGCTCAGGAACGCAAGTTATTTCGATGTCATTCATCAATAGATCTTGATCGCGCTGATTGAGTTCAGATTTCAGTTCCTCCACTGACTCACGCAGCGCGATATTTTCAGCACTTCCCGACCCACCCCCCGCGCTCACACGTTGCTCAAGGACATCCATGCGAGATGTTACTATGTCCAGTCTATTTTCACACGACTCGACTCTGGCCAATAACTTGGTGAAAGACTCATTCAAGTCCGCTATCTGTTTCCGTGTGACCTGCGCTTCCCGTAGAAATTCCCCTCGGAATCCCTTAAGCTCTTCAAGCATCCTGTCAAATTTCTCATGGAGTTCAGGCTGCTCAGGGATCACCGGTGGACTACACTGCATGGACGCGCCCCTACGGTTTGTGTTTACAAAACCAGTATCTTTATGGGTACTGGTAGGTGTGGCTGGCGTTCCGTCCGATCTGGCTGTGTATGTTTTAGATACGCACATGACACATCTCCATTTGGATTTAGTATGCGCTGTCATGCTGTCCTTGAAGTCCTTCAAGGATACGTTAGCGCAAGTAAGGTCGTAATACTTATCCTCCTCTTTCTCGCAAGTACAGCAGCATAGGTAATGATCATCATTGATTGGACTCCTACATCCGGAACATACCAGCTGATTAGCGCTATTCATTTTCTTAATGAGTTCGACTGTAGGTAGTAGGTAGAACACGTAGATCGCACGGAGGTAGATAAGATAATCACCAAGCTGAACGTGCGGGACAGGAATATACGCAGACTCCAACGTGCGACAGAGACAGCACAACTAAACGCGTATCACTGTTGTGGTCACAATCGTCTCGTCACTAACCGGCCGTTAGTACAAAGTACTTGCTGATATATGCACAATATATTCGCTTATTACAGCGAAACGACAATATATTTTTGAAAAATTCTTTCACATTCACTCGCTTAATATAGTGCGGTAAATAGTAGTATGGTTATTAGCACTAAAAAGTCACTTTTTGCACAGGTATTAAAATAATTACGTAGAGGTATAGTGATAGTAGTGTGTACGGCTCAAATCGCGCTCGCTCACCTATACTATAATGCTAAATTCCATTGCTAACCATTGCTATAATGCTAAATTCTGTTTTAGGTGTATTACAATTACTCACTTTTTTTGTAGACAAAATGTAGTAATATATAATATGTGGTACTTTTAATACGCAATTTTTATATAATAAATGCTTTCTGTAATAGCTAACATTCAATTTAACACCAAAAAATACTTGTTCACTGGAAAAAACCCTAGACTTTATTATTTTAGGGTGTCAAAATTTCCTTCGAGCGACGTCTTGTGCTGGTCTTTTTGTCAGATCGAGTTCCACTGACGCCTCTGTGTCAGGTTGGGGAGCTCGGAACCTTCGCTTTAGTGGCGGTGGAGTAGGTTCCGTCCGGGGAAGGCCCATTAAATCTGAAGATACAAACATGGAAAATATTTTTTTTATGGTTGTCTTCTTACTTTTAATGTGATTTTATGGGAAATTCCCAGTTACATGTTCCAGAGTCAATAAGTTCTCTTATTAAACGTTATCCCAAAAAATCAATGTGTTAAAACAATTTACTATGCGTGGTTGTCATTCTAGGCCATCCGACCTCATTGATCTTCAGTTCCAAAACCCCATTAAAAGCTCACCTGGTAGCGATGGAATGGTGGACCACAGATCGTCGTCGGACATGGCGACCCCGCCCATGAACTGTCGCCGGCCGCTCGGCAGCCGGAACTCCGGGACGGGTCCGTGGTCCAGTGGAACGATGACGACCTCATCCTTCTTCTCCTCCTGCAGGAAGCGGCGTACCTTTCCTTGCACCGCGCCACTGCGTCGCCCTGACCACAGCCGCTTGCCCGGCTTCGCAGCGATCTAAGAAAAACAGCTGATTGAAGTTTAGGCTCCAAACTCAACCCTTGAAAGTTTCGGTACAAAACTTTATAATTTTGCGGACGACTTTGCTATGAATGATTAATGAGACTTTATTCTGTTCTTTATCTTATCTTAGTAGTGCTGTAAAAACTTGTTTGCCTGTTTTTAACCAAAAATAACGCACAAACGGACATTACGTGTATTTCTCGCCTGCTACTCATGGTCCGAAAATCACCTCAAGAAGTTCAAATCGCGCGGTGGTCTCTCCAGCTGGCTGTGTCTCCTGCGCCGCTTGTTCGCGGAAGTGCGCGTTGTACAGGTTGCTGTACCGCAGCGCGCGGTGGCTCAGGTCTATGAGCGGCTCCAACTGCTCCTCAATCGTCTCTCTACGCGTCGTCTCTTCGCTGACACGCACGTGGATCTTCGGCTCGGAGCTGTCGGACCTTTTTTGCATGCTGTGGAACTCCTGTAATAAATTCAGAAAACAAACGGTGAAAATGTGATCGAAAAGATGTTTATTTCACGATGATCATGCCTGCTAAGTTTTTAGTACACCGCGCTTTTCAGTTTCTTTCAGCCTGTCTGCAAAAAATTTTTGCTGCCTGAAATGTGTTGTCACCTACTTCCAAGGGATGGCGTTGTATGTTTTTGAAACGCGGTATCAGAGTGTTACCTTCGTCCATATAATAGCAGTGGGGTGTCTGAACTTTATAAAATTCGAGCAACAACACTATTAAGACTAACGTTTTTGAATGTATTCGCGTTGTCGCGAATCAATCAAAATCAATAGATAGCATACAAGCAGCTTATGCCGTGCGCGGTGGCGGATGGATACTGCCACCCCTAGTCCACTCAGCGTGTTTCGTAAAAGGCGACGTAGAGTTTTTGACCTCGGCTGATTATATCATGTACTATGGTCACCTACAATAGCATTCCCAAAGAGGGTTGACATCAGGCAGGCAGTGTAGCGTTACACGGTAATCTTATGGGTCCTATTACAATCTTCCTGATTATGGTTACCTTATGCTAACCTTCTTACGACACCCACGAGAAAGATATGGGGTGATGCTATTCTAAGCCGGCTCCACACGACAGACATCCAAGTGTACTACACACTTTGACAGCCGATGTGGCGCAGTGGTTAGTATGCCTGCCTGCCACGCAAAGGTTCCGGGTTCAATTCCCGGTGGGGTCACTCACAAAGTTGATATTTATCACTTTGTGAATTTGTTCCCAGTCTGGTTAGGACATTGCAGGCTGAACCACCTGATTGTCCGCAAGTAAGATGGTTCCGTGCTTCGGATGGGCACGTTAAGCCGTCGGTCCCGGTTGCTGTCTATGATGGCGGTCGTTACACAACCATGTCAGAGGCCTGCTACTTGCAGTAGGCGGTTGAAAAGCTCTGACACCAGGGTTCATCGGGTCGTTGAACGACTCGGTGTCCCACACGAAAAGAAGAAGACTTGGATGTCTGTCGTGTGGAGCCGGCTGTTCTGCTATTATGCCTCAATATGAAAGGCTACGCTATTGGAATGCCTGCCGAAAAGTTATAGATCATGCATGACGTAACGTTCCAGTGGTTCTGTTATACACAAATCAATTTATGATGGATGTGGTTGTTGTCAATGATGACCTCGTAAAGGTACTCGCTATTGTCCAGGTCCTTAGCCCTAGTAATGGGCAGCTCGTGAGGTGGTTGTGTGGTGATCTGCGCGCTCTCGCCTGACTCCATGTAGTTGTAGTTGTCCTCCATCAGTTTCCGACGTAGGCTGTAATGATGATGAGAGTAATGACCTCGTAAAGGTACTCGCTATTGTCCAGGTCCTTAGCCCTAGTAATGGGCAGCTCGTGAGGTGGTTGTGTGGTGATCTGCGCGCTCTCGCCTGACTCCATGTAGTTGTAGTTGTCCTCCATCAGTTTCCGACGTAGGCTGTAATGATGATGAGAGTAATGACCTCGTAAAGGTACTCGCTGTTGTCCAGGTCTTTGGCCCTGGTGATGGGCAGCTCGTGTGGCGGTTGTGTGGTGATCTGCGCGCTCTCGCCAGACTCCATGTAGTTGTAGTTGTCCTCCATCAGTTTCCGACGTAGGCTGTAATGATGATGAGAGTAATGACCTCGTAAAGGTACTCGCTGTTGTCCAGGTCCTTAGCCCTGGTGATGGGCAGCTCGTGAGGTGGTTGTGTGGTGATCTGCGCGCTCTCGCCAGACTCCATGTAGTTGTAATTGTCCTCCATCAGTTTCTAGCGTAGGCTGTAATGATGATCAGAATAATGACCTCGTAAAGGTACTCGCTGTTGTCCAGGTCCTTAGCCCAGGTGATGGGCAGCTCGTGAGGTGGTTGTGTGGTGATCTGCGCGCTCTCGCCAGACTCCATGTAGTTGTAGTTGTCCTCCATCAGTTTCCGACGTAGGCTGTAATGATGATGAGAGTAATGACCTCGTAAAGGTACTCGCTATTGTCCAGGTCTTTGGCCCTGGTGATGGGCAGCTCGTGAGGTGGTTGTGTGGTGATCTGCGCGCTCTCGCCTGACTCCATGTAGTTGTAGTTGTCCTCCATCAGTTTCCGACGTAGGCTATCTAGCAGTTTGTGCGTTCTGTTGCTTTTGAGAGCATTGCCTGAAGAAGAGAGGGCAGCAATGAAACAGCAATTCGGGGTCATTAATTGTTATTTATTAATGGAAATGCTAGTTGAAGCTGTTAAGAATAGACTGAGCTCCCATCGACAAAAGTTTACCTCATCAGGCTACCGATCGGAAGTAAAGGAGGTCAAGGAAATAGTAGGATGCCATCCGACATCCTGGAAGTTTTTTTTTATTATTGTTGAAAAATAAGGGTTGGTCCTATAAAGTCTTAATATCATTAAGACTATATCGTATTTGGACCATGTATCATATCGACCACATATCAAGCAGTCCACATCTCAAAATGCTCAAATCCTTACATAGACTAGATCGTAAAGCGACTAAATAGGAAAACGACCAAGTCGCAAAATGACTAGTATAATCAAGTAGAAAAGTTTTACTAGGTTCTTCAGTAACTTTTACAAGCGTCATATTTTTTACCAAAAACTGTTTTGTTATTATGTTGTTTGTTGTGTTAGAAATGTTGTATTTGCATTCTGCATGCATACACATACTGTTAAAGTTAACTTGAGCTGTGAAATATTCGCCTATGAATTTCTAAATAACATTTCAGACATAAAGTTTAGGTTAGATTTGCTAATAGAAAATATATTACATGTGCTTATGTTATTTTACTCATCATCATCTTCCTGCCCTTATCCCAATTATTTAGGGCCGGCGCAACACGTTTTGTGGAACACAAAAAGTTGGCTTAATTTTACGACCGGCCGCCTACCAGACGTCAACCCTCCTTGGGAATGCTTTTGTGGTGGATTAACCGCCACCATACGGTTAGCCCTGGCTGTTTGGGTCGGGTTTATCCCTCGGTCGCCTCTTACGACCCCCACGGGAAGAGACGGGGTGGTGCTATTCTACTCTGCCAAAACCACACGGCTTTGCCGGCACCACAAGGCTTATGTTTTTTTTATTATATCTAATAATTATTTTTCATTTTTTTTTCCATTTGTTGCACGCAGATCAAAATACCAGATTTTGTTTGCAACTGTACCTAACGAAAAACAAAACACAATGTAGTCATTTTGCGACCTAGGCAGTTTACTACTAGGTCTAGTTACTATTTAGTCAATGAACGATCTAGACTGATAGCTATTCAGTCCAATGGCTATTTAGGTGTTTTAAGTCACTAGTCTTTCTGAGAATAAGACTTTATAGGACCAACCCAAAAATAAATCTAATTTCCTCTATTTAATCTAACGTCACATGGCTCTACTACCGTTTGAAACGTGTGACTTTCTTATGAGACACCTTTGGAGATGACAACCCGCTAAGGTTGCCAGCTACAACCCTGGCAATTTCCATGGTCAAACACATTTTAGAGACCAAAAAATATAGTCACCTTAAAACTTATATTTTTTTATACTTACTGTATTGTGCATAAATTGAAAATACTCCTAGAACTACCAGCAGTTGTACCATACTGCGACGAGGCAAAACTGTGTCTACAACTATTTCAGCAGATGTTCGCTCACTTGGGAAAAAATGTGCAATATTTGTTGCATGAATACCTATTAAACAAATTCCGCGAACAGACATTCATTTAATACATAACACCGTCAGTTAAAAGATCTTTATGTAGGTAAAACAAGCTGTATAGAATTGTGCATAAATCGTTTGTATTGTTATTTTCCCAGTATGAATGCAGCTATAACTCGTCATATTTTAAACGCGCAGTATTCTGTAGGTACTTGTTGTTTTACAACTGAATATTATTTCGTTTTATGTCATTTTCGCACTGATATTTTACTGCCTACTCTGTGCTCTTGTAAATGGGAAAACATTTCGTCAATAGTACGTGTAGAAGTTACTGTTTTTATTTTGAAATGAAATAGGTAGGTATGTCATTATTATTATGCTTACATACATTCTTATTTTACTTATTTTTGTATAGGAGGTCCCAAGGACGCATGAGACGTTTTATGAACGTGAGCATCGTGACTCAATGATAACAGCCGCCAATCGCTTGTCTATGCAACTATTTTATAGGATTCCATCGCTGCTGCGCCGGACGTTTGGTGGGTCCAGCAGAAAGACTATAGTGTCTTCTACAGGAAACAGCGACATCCTCTTGATACCATCTGGAAATGTATAGTAGGCTCTTCATTTCGAATCTTCCATTTTAGTTTACATTTGGGCACTTGACTGATTAAATTACTATCAAAAATAATCAGTGAAATTACTAATAAACTCTCCTCTATAGACAGACTGCTCCTCGTCTTGCCAGCCGTTACAAATTATATACCTAGCTGAGGTAAAATAGTAGTTTATGCAACTGCCTAATAATGAGAGGCTTTAGGATGTGAGTGTCTGTTTATCACACACAAGTAACTTTTTAACTAAACGTTAAAATGGAGGCTCATAAAAACTGAACAACTTTTAAAATTAAAAAGCATTTATCGGTGAATTTTAATTCGAAAAATGATTTGAAGCAAAGATTTAATAATAAATAAGTCCTCAAATTCCAAGTGTCGTCCCGCCCGGGTGACACTTGTTTTTTTTTTCATTTGACTTACTGTTGGCCAGTGTCAAATTGGAACAGGTTACAATTTGGTACGCGGGTCAATTCGTTTAATTTTTTTTTTAAATACTAGAAATCGAGTTACTTTATGTAGCTGCCAGTAGTACGAAAGTTTTTTTTTTAAAGGCTGTATATACGTAATGCAGTTCATTACGTTCGTACTTTCGATTCTGTAAAACGAATATTACGAAATGAGTGTAGATAAAAAATATTACCTGACAGGTGTAAATCAGCAGCACGCTACTACTACATAACCATGCATAACCCACTAATGTGAATATGCTTGTGGCTCGAATAAAGCCGTTGCAGTTTGCAGTCGACGTCGGACAATGCGGTCGGCGGCGCGTTGCCACGCCATGACGCCATTTACATATTAAATCCTGTTTCAGGGTTCCTTAGGTTGTAATATAAAGTAAGATTGGATGTCACTAGAACCTACATATAATATCATTGATGTCACTAAGTTCCTTGTACCTAAACGTA
Organism: Phthorimaea operculella; assembly: GCA_024500475.1. Lineage (NCBI taxonomy): Eukaryota > Metazoa > Arthropoda > Insecta > Lepidoptera > Gelechiidae > Phthorimaea > Phthorimaea operculella. The sequence continues at coordinate 435,951 of JANFCV010000056.1, forward strand.
AAGCTGATTTTGGGGACTAAAGTACGGCCGTTCGCATAGGGCCTATGCCATAGGCCATATTTTACAGCTGTCAAACCCGTACTAGAAAAAAGAGAGATTGAGAGAAATGAAAAATAGACCTCAAGTCACAGCATTTACACCTATGTTTTTATTTAGGGTTTCGTTGTCTACTAGAAACCCTTATAGTTTCGTCAAGTCTGTCTGTCTGTATGCCGCGCCCTCATATCTTCGTCAGTTTTAAAGCTATCGACATGAAATTTGGTGAGAAGATAGATCGTGTTGACCCAAATATAGAAATGTTAAGAAAAAATTATATTAAATGTTTTTTGTACCACGCTACTTACTTATGTGAACATGCTTGTAGCTCGAATAAAGCCATCCCGCAGTTTGCAGTCGACGTCGGACAATGCGGTCGGCGGCGCGTTGCCACGCCATGACGCCATTTACATATTAAATCCTGTTTTAGGGTTCCTTAGGTTGTAATATAAAGTAAGATTGGATGTCACTAAGTTCCTTGTACCTAAACGTAAAGCTGATTTTGGGGACTAAAGTACGGCCGTTCGCATACCTAGGCCATATTTTACAGCTGTCAAACCCGTACTAGAAAAAAGAGAGATTGAGAGAAATGAAAAATAGACCTCAAGTCAGAGCATTTACACCTATGTTTTTAGGGTTTCGTAGTATACTAGAAACCCTTATAGTTTCGTCAAGTCTGTCTGTCTGTCTGTATGCCGCGCCCTCATATCTTCGTCAGTTTTAGAGCTATCGACATGAAATTTGGTGAGAAGATAGATCGTGTTGACCCAAATATACAAATGTTAAGAAAAAATTATATTAAATGTTTTTTGGATCACGCTACTTACTTATGTGAACATGCTTGTAGCTCGAATAAAGCCATCGCGCAGTTTGCAGTCGACGTCGGACAATGCGGTCGGCGGCGCGTTGTCACGCCATGACGCCATTTACATATTAAATCCCGTTTCAGGGTTCCTTAGGTTGTAATATAGAGTAAGATTGGATGTCACCAAGTGCCTGGTAAACGTTAGCTGATTTTGGGGACTAAAGTACGGCCGTTCGCATAGGGCCTATGCCATAGGCCATATTTTACAGCTGTCAAACCCGTACTAGAAAAAAGAGAGATTGAGAGAAATGAAAAATAGACCTCAAGTCAGAGCATTTACACCTATGTTTTTAGGGTTTCGTAGTATACTAGAAACCCTTATAGTTTCGTCAAGTCTGTCTGTCTGTATGCCGCGCCCTCATATCTTCGTCAGTTTTAGAGCTATCGACATGAAATTTGGTGAGAAGATAGATCGTGTTGACCCAAATATAGAAATGTTAAGAAAAAATTATATTAAATGTTTTTTGGATCACGCTACTTACTTATGTGAATATGCTTGTGGCTCGAATAAAGCCGTTGCAGTTTGCAGTCGACGTCGGACAATGCGGTCGGCGGCGCGTTGCCACGCCATGACGCCATTTACATATTAAATCCTGTTTCAGGGTTCCTTAGGTTGTAATATAAAGTAAGATTGGATGTCACTAGAACCTACATATAATATCATTGATGTCACTAAGTTCCTTGTACCTAAACGTAAAGCTGATTTTGGGGACTAAAGTACGGCCGTTCGCATAGGGCCTATGCCATAGGCCATATTTTACAGCTGTCAAACCCGTACTAGAAAAAAGAGAGATTGAGAGAAATGAAAAATAGACCTCAAGTCACAGCATTTACACCTATGTTTTTAGGGTTTCGTTGTCTACTAGAAACCCTTATAGTTTCGTCAAGTCTGTCTGTCTGTCTGTATGCCGCGCCCTCATATCTTCGTCAGTTTTAGAGCTATCGACATAAAATTTGGTGAGAAGATAGATCGTGTTGACCCAAATATAGAAATGTTAAGAAAAAATTATATTAAATGTTTTTTGGACCACGCTACCACTTATGTGAATATGCTTGTAGCTCGAATAAAGCCGTCTCGCAGTTTGCAGTCGACGTCGGACAATGCGGTCGGCGGCGCGTTGCCACGCCATGACGCCATTTACATATTAAATCCTGTTTTAGGGTTCTTCTACACTAATATAATAAAGAGGAAACCTTTGTTTGTTTTTTTGTTTGTTTGTTTTTTTGTATGTATGTAATCGATAAACTCCGAAACTACTAGATCGATTTCCAAAATTCTTTGACCATTAGAAAGCTACAACATTCCTGAGTAACATAGGCCACTTTTTATCACGGGAAAATTCCTCATTCCCACGGGAAAACGGTTAGCAGCAGGAAAAGCGGGAAATATAGCGGATATTACCCAAATTAGCCAAATCTCTTTACCGATCTTCGCGAAATTTGGCACTGATATTACTAGCATATTAAAGACGGACATGGACTACTTTTTGACAGCCCTCGAGGATCTGGAGAACCTGATGAAGACCACCAGCATCCCATCTAAACTATAAGAGATAGGTCATGGCTTCATACAAAAAGTTGTTAACCATGACGGGCCGCTTCTGCTGGCACATGGTCATCGAGGATCTGGAGTACCTGATGAAGAATACCAGCATCCCATCTAAACTATAAGAGATACGGTTATGGCTTCATAGAAAAAGTTGTTCACCATGACGGGCCGCTTCTGCTGGCACATAGTTATCGAGGATCTGGAGTACCTGATGAAGACAACCATCATCCCATCTAAACTATAAGTGATAGGGTAATGGTTTCAAAGTATAAGTTATTCAGCATGACGGGCCACTTCTGCTGGTCATGGTCACGAGGGTCTGGAGTACCTGATGTAGACTACCAGCATCTCATCTAAACTATAATAGATTCGGTAATGGCTTCAAAGTTAAAGTTATTCAGCATGACGGGCCACTTCTGCAGGCACATGGTCACGAGGGTCTGGAGTAGGTACCTGATGTAGACCCCCAGCATCCCATTTAAACTATAAGAGATACGGTAATGGCAAAGATCCAATTTCTACGGGGAAACAGGTAAGTAGCAGTGGGTGAAACCGCTGGGCGGGCCGCTAGTCAGGAAATAAAGTTAGACCAAAATGAGCCCTTAGAACTAAAAAGTTGGACAAGCGTTGAACATTTTGCTTTTTGTTGTATGATGTTTTATCTTAAGGTGGATCGTTTTCCATACAAAAGTGAAATGGAGTTACGTCTTTAAATGAGACAAAAATATGATTAATAAACTAGATGGATTGTCCCGTGCTTCTGTAACATTTTCGCAAAATAAAACAAATAATTTTTTAACCATCAGATTTTTCTGCAAAAATTGTTTCGCCACTTTATGAATATAGATGGAGCTGCTGCTGCAATAAACACGTTTATTTTTTTTTATGGAGAAAATACTTAATTTTTTTTTTGCCACAAGCAGTTTTGCGACAAATTAACGTGTGACTTCATCATATCACATAAAGATTTTTTGATAAAATTTATGTTTAGCTCATGTTTAACTCGGTTGAAGTTCAGATTTTCATTTGTATGACGTAACGATGCGCCTTAAGCACGCGTTCAACACTTGTCTTACTTTTTGTGGTAAGGCCACAAGTGAGTAGCCACAGATAAGTAAAATTTGAACTTTTTTGAGCATTTATTCGTAGTACAACAAGCAAGCATTATCGGTATCAAATCGGTATGAAAATGATAAAATTTTATATGTATGTAAGTAAGTATACAGATAGGATTTTGGCCTCCGAAACGAGCTCCTTCCGCCTGGTCCCTGTCCTGCGCAATCGCCTGCCCGTTGTTGACTTGGATACGCAGGTCCCATCCACCACGTTTTTCCAGCGGTACTTGGGACAACCCATGTACGCTCTTTTTGCTCCTCAATACTCTTCCATTCTCTCGCTCTGATAAACAATTTAAATGTAAAATTAACATAAATTTTCAATTTTGAAACAGAAAAAGAATTTAAATACAAACGTCTTAAATTAAAGGTTGATATTACTTCAAAATTGTTGATATTACGTTTTGGCATGCGTCGTCTGATTTTTCACACAATACAAAACAACCAATAAATCTCCCATACAAATGAGTTCATTTTGTATGAAAAGTCCAATTTCTTTTTTCATATTTCGACCCATGTTCCATGGGGAAAGTTGTTCAGTTTCATGAGTACCTTGACCTCCTTTCAGCTTTATTGGTTGTTTTGTAACACCCAGTATAACGTCCATTTCATAACGTCGAAACGGACGTCATATTGTGTGAAAAGTGCAATTAGAGTTACACCAAGCTGCGTCAATCGCAAAAAACTATAAATTATTTTGAAGTTTTTTTTAAGAAGTGTTACTGGCAAGCAGATGTATATTTATTCAAACTGGTGAATCTACATGCATCTATACGAACATCTTTTACTATAGGGTCATATGTGAAATCAGAAATCATTAAAAGCCTTCAATATGATGTCTAATGCAATGACGGAACCATGTTTTACTAACTTGTGCTCGCACTAGTTCAATTTGTCAGTTGGCCCCGTAGCAGCTCGTAGCGATTCTGCTCCGTAGCGCCGTAGCCCGTAGACCCCGCTACGCCGTAGTCGAGATTTGATTAAAACATCCTCGACAATGGTCTTGTAAAGTAATTGACATTTTCTAATGTTGTTCAGTTATATATTAATTAGGTGATTTAGTGGCAAGCTCCACAGAATAGACGCGAGGCGCGACGCTCAACATGACATCAGTCAGACAAGCGATCGTCAGGCGTTATCGATGAGACGCGCGTCGCTTTGTTTCTTCTGTTTCATTTTTATAAGAAAACGGTTTCAAGCGTCGCAATGTCGCAGGTGTCTTTCGTGTCGTTATTTTTTCGCTGCGTAACGTATGCGTTGGGACAATTCGAATTCCGGACTTATTGTCATACAAATATGGTTTATTTATGATGTCAAATGCCTCCGTCAACGCAGCGTTGTGCGATATTTTTGCGCTAACGGATGCGTCTGTCAAACCGTTTCACAAAAATCGTATTAGTATTGTATTTTTTAAACGCGACGAATAGCGCTGTGCAAAAATAACGTACAAACGGACGTTATGTGTGTAAAGCGCCATTCTCGTGCATTTGCTTTGTAGGTTGTTGTAAGCACTTAATATATTTTAAAATCTAGGTAATATTTATCGTAGCGTAGGACCGTACAGTAGTGGTAGCGGCGGCATTACGTTCCTTTGCGTATTATTTGCAGGCGTCGCTCGTTTCACGTTCCGGTTCACGCAGAGTGTCGGTCCGTGTGTAAAACCGTGGTGAATAGTTCGAAACTAACGCCTGTTCACCAGAGATGGGCAAAAATTATTCGCCGAATAAATTGCCCGGCGAATAAATTTTTAATGAGTTTTAAATTGTTAATTGAACAAGGAATAAAATGCAAGTTTTTTATATTCTTTATTACAAGATACTTGTGCTCTCAATTTCATCCAAAAGTTTTTTTATGGGTCATTGCCATTTGTCTATATTTTACTCGTGAAAAATTTATTCGCCAGGCAATTTATTCAGCGAATAATTTTTGCCCATCTCTGCTGTTCACTAATAGAGATGTTGGTGCGTAGCTAAAGTCGGCTGCTTTATACAGGGTGTTATTGACATCCGAATACTGACAGAGTGCACTCAGTCCATGAACCTGAACAACTTTCCGGTAAGAATAAATATTCTCCTACTTACAAGACTGTCCTTTAAACTCCGTTGAAACCACAATTTTACAAGACCCATAATTTACGATTTTTTATATCATTAGTATCATCAACTAACATTTTGTTTCGGAAGGGACTTGACGTCACAGCTATATCTAAGAGAGTTTTTGCCAACAATTTGAGGCTCTCAAATAATTCTACCTTAAAGCAAACACGATAGCTCAGTAGTTAGGACATCGGTAGTGTAAATTTTACTATACTAATGACCGATAAGGAAGAAATTTTCCCCGAGAAACTTTAATATAGATAAAATACGTAAATTCTTTGCCGTGTGATGCCGGCCTAGAATAGCATCACCCCAATTCTACCCGTGGGTGTCGTAAAAAGTGACTAAGGGATAATTACCCAGGGAATGGGCAGCAGCGTTCTCTGTGAATTAAACATCTTGCACTGCGCTCGCCAATCCGCCTGCCAAGCGTGCTGAGTATGGCAATACCCCCAAATACAGGGGTGGCCCATGTCCAGCAGTGAACTGTTGTGACTGTAAAGGTACGTAAATTTTTTGGACCACTCCTACAAAAATGCCAACCAGTTGGATGGATCGTATGGTTTTTTTTCATATTTTGAACTATGAAGTTGTTCCTTATCACCAGCCGGTCCTGAGTTTCCGCTATGGGTCACTGGTAAAATTTCACTATTTTTACCCGACTGCCTCAAAAGGAGGGTTATGTTTTTCGAGAGTATGTATGTATGTGGACAAGAAAACTCTTTTTCACGGGCTACAGCCCAAACGGATAGTTGGATTTTGACATATGGGGTGTCGTTAGATTCGTCTCAGCAGCGCAAATAACACTGGCTTTATTAAAATATTATAGATTCAAGATAGCGGATTTTTACAGCAAAATACTACTTTAAAATTACCGCAGTCGGGTTTTTTGTTTTTAACACATCTACTTGTTTTGGCGCTAGTTTGCCACTGCTCCCCCTGTTTCACGCCGGTCGCACCACTGTAACGAGCGACTCTCATACTTTTTAACCAAACTAAACTAAACCAAACACTCTCCTTTGCTTGAAACGAACGTAAATATTTAGTTTTAATGGCAACAAGTTTATTTAATATTATAACTTGCCAGTTGAGTTTACCTTGTTACACTGCAAGTTATTTCATAAAGGGTGTAAACTACAGGCTCTTCGAATACTTACATAGTTCTACTTCTGACCATAAAACTGGACGACTTTCTATGAAAAAATATTTTAGGAAACGAAAAACAACCGACTTCCCATTGTAAATGTAGTCAGCTGACCGTGATCTTGTATGGGTGGTCAAAATTGTTTTTTTTTGTTTCCTGATTAAAATTCTTATGGGAGATCTTCACTATAAAAACGGTCTGCATGCACCCTATTAGTATTCGAAGAACTGTCTCTCAAACTTCACAGAACATATGCACGACTTGACACGCAACATGACAATTATGTCAGACAAGCGATCATCAGCCGTTATCGAAGCGATGCGCGTTGGATGCGCGTCTCACGTGTGTAGCTTTGTCTCATCTGTTTCATACATTTTATATGGAAACGTTTCCACTTGTTTGACTGATGAGATTTTACGTCGCACTTCTACTCTGTGGAGCTTGGGTCTGCCTTTGTATTACGGTCTACGGATATTACATTAGGTACTCTAGTCTGTATCACATAAAATGAAAAAAATCTACGTGATTTGAAGGAGTGAACCAATCCATGAAACTAAACAACTTTCCTCAAGAAACGTTGTTCGAAATATGGAAAACAAATTTTGGACCTCTCGATCGGCGGGTACATTTTGCATGGAATGTCCAATTCCTTCATATTTCGATCTATGTTCCTTGGCGAAAGTTGTTCAGTTTTATGAACTGGTTCACTCCTTAAAATATTTGGAGTTTATTTTTTACGTATTGAAGAGAAGAGACAGTCTATAAATCGTCTAAAACCGAGTATCGGGGTATTTTTGATCGAATGATGCATTTCCATACATTGCGTATGAATGACAACTACTCCATCAAGAATTCCCGCAACTACACGACTATCCTTTTACCAGCAACGTGTGTCGCGCAGAATAAAGATGTAGCTATAGAAACCATGTTTTTGTAGATAGCTGTTGTCGCTTGGTCCATTCATAAACCGACTAAATACGCAAGGTTGTAGCTACAGAAACCATTTAACCATGCCAGTTGTGGCTGGGTCCATTTCATAAACTGACTACCTAAATACGCAAGCTGTCAATGTGCAAAGACAATCATCATCAAGCTAAGTAACTTTGATTTTACAATAGTATAAAATTAAGTCACTTTTTTCATTTCTGTCTGCATGTCATGGAATTTGCTAACTCCTTCTAAACGATGTTGATGCGGTTATTTGCAAAATAAAAAGTGGTTTAAGAGAAAGATTTATATGTATAACACAGCCGGAAAAATAACTTTTCCCAAGGGAAAATGAGCCGCAGCGGGTGAAATCGCTAACAGGTCGCTACTTAAATATAATTTGACATTCCAGGTTTTGACATGCATGAAAATAATAAAATTAGACTATCTAGTGTTTTCTCAATCTTCGCGTAAAAAGTCACACGCAAAAAGTACGGCAACTAATGCATAATGAAACTACTTCTATAGTCATGTCCTTATTCTGTGGTCTGTCAATAGCGCGTCGGCCTCTAGAGGGTATCTCCTGCCGATTCTGTACGCCTGGTATTTTAGGCTGCGATAAATATGTAGTGGTTGTCAATATGGCTTCGATTATAACTGTTTATGTGTCGACGCGAAGTGACATGACTATCCTTTTACTACCAGCAGCGTCACATGACGCGAAAGCCTCTAGAGATTTTAGCTTCGGCATTAGTCCTGTCGATTGCTGATGTCCTGGTATTTTAGGCAGTGATCTATAAATGGAAAACGTGGAATATTTTGATACCTTTTCTTAATAATGCATAATGCATATTCTCAGGGATTCCACTCGTATCCTACTAATATTATAAAGGCGGATGTTTGTGTGTGTGTTTGTTACGACATCACGCAAAAACGGCTGATTAGATTGACATGAATCTTTGCAGAAATATAAAAGGGCATCTGGAATAACACATAGGATACTTTTTACCACGGAAAAATGTCTCATTCCCACGGGATCACGCATTTTCCAATATTTTTGAAATATGTGGCGTGACTGAGCCGATTCGCGTTTTAAACGTTTTCGCCGAAAACTAACAGCGACATCTCTTGGCGAATAATGCTTTTTTCCCGCGGAATAATAGGTTGCAGCGGGTGAAACCGCTGACGGGCAGCTAGTAGCTAATATTTTATGTGTAGCATGTTTTTGGTAAAATCAGGTTTTTATTCAAAAGCCGGTATATGACAAAATCGAAACTTAATTTTCATCAAGCAATAAAAATCCGCCATATTTAATTTACCTACACATTTTTAATGTAGCCTGTGTCACCTTTTGTGTCACTCACACTGCTGAGACGACACTTCACATGTCAAGATCCGTTCAGCTGTTTTTGCTGTAGCCCGTGAAAACTTGCTGAAAACTAATTCCTGGATATACATACTCTCGAAAAACATAACCCTCCTAAAGCAGTCGGGTAAAAATCAGTAGCATAATTAAAAGCCCACTCATAATACAAAACGCTGAATAAACAATTTTCAAATAGAACGACACACTTTCCAATTTCCACGAACAAAAAAGCAACATCAACGATTTTCCATCAGATATCCTTCGGAGTGAGAATCCCCAGACAATGCGAGGTAATATTCACGATTGAGCAATATAAAAATATCGTTTTTTAGAGTTCCGTGTCCAAAGGGTTAAAACCAGATAGGTAGGTATAGTCCAGATGGACTAATGAATGCAAATCTGCGAGAAATCGCTATCACAATCTCTTATCAACAGACATGACATGACACATTCTAATGCCTCCCATTATATGACAGTTAGGTATATAAACTATGTATAAACTATTATTAAAATAAAAAATAATCTCTCTCTCTCTTCGCGTGGGACACCGAGTCGTTCAACGACCCGATGAACCCTGGTGTCAGAGTTTTTCAACCGCCTACTGCAAGTAACAGGCCTCTGACATGGTTGTGTAACGACCGCCATCATACACTGCAACCAAAAAATAATAATCTACTAATTATTAAGAATAATATAGGGCAATCAGTTTTTTTTAGTTTTTGATTAATTTCCTAAGAATCATTCATAATATGTAAAAGAGTTTAATAGTACGGAACCCTTCTTGCGTGAATTCGACGCGCATTAGGCCTGTTTTTCCCTAACAATGTGCCCGTTTTGATTCATCAGGTAATGATTGATGTCGTTTTAAGAGTCTGCAATCACGCCTAGAGTGTTTTTAATCTGTGTGAGATACGCGCCGCCTCTAATTGGAGAGTGTTTATTCCAATTTGATTATTTGAGTGCATCCCCCTTCTTCATTCCTCTTTCCGTATTCTCACTGACATGCATTTGAGCATATTACGGCACATGACGGGCGAAATACCTTAGAGTTTTATTTCAGCACGTACTTGTTAAGGGTTGTATGCACAATCTTATACCTTTAAACGAGCAAGAATTGTATATACGTATATTATTTTCGGGATCTCAGAAACGGCTCCAACGATTTTCACAAAATTGCGTAAATAGGGGTATTTTCGAGGACGATAAATCGATCTAGATAGGTTTCATTTTCCAAAAATCGTTGCTTTACACTTCTTTTGTAATGTCTTTTAAAACTAACAGCGACATCTGTTGGTGAGTAAGACAGTGTAACCGCCGAGCGAGCTCGTTTACCAGCTGGTATTAATTTATATTAGTTTTAATAGTGTCTCCACTCGAGAGCGCGTAATGGTATTCCGAATCACCGTTCACCGACCGTAAGCTTCATCGAAAGCATCTTTCGACGATGGTCGCTTGTACGATTGAATTGCTCGCCGATAGAACGGTTCGCCGAAAGCTCCCATCGCCGACGGTCTGTTTTACGAAAAAATCCTTCGCTGATAGAATGACTTGCCGAGAATCGAACTAGAATCAACAATTAAATAGTTCCAGAATGTCCCTTCCCAGAATGTCCCTTTCCCATAATGTCCCTTTTTCAATATTTGTCTGTATAGTGCAGTCACTCCATAAATGCAAGCTAGATTAAAAGTTTCTTAGAAAATGTTGTAGGACTTGAAGAGATCATTTCAAATGACAGCTGTCAAACTTTAAACGCGTTTTTCTCGGAAACTATGCTTGCCAGACAATTCGTTTCTAAAAAAAAGCCCTTCAGAGCAAAACGAGCAAAAAGCAAAATGAGCACAAGAATCAAAATGAGCAAAACGCAAAATGAGCAAACAGCAAAATGAGCAAAACGCAAAATGAGCAAAAAGCAAAATGAGCAAAACGCAAAATGAGCACCGGAAGCAAAATGAGCAAAAAGCAAAATGTGCACAAATATGTTCGTTTTGCTTTTTGCTCATTTTGCTCTGATGGGCCCAATCCCTATGGAGCATCTGGACAACTGTCCCAAAAAGACAACTTTATTTTTTGTGGCAGGTGTCAAAAAAAACTCGTTTATCTCAGCAATTATTCATGCTAGACTTAATTTTTTGACAGCTGTCAAACTGAAAACTCGTTTATCTCGGCAGTCATTCAAGCTAGACTATCAGTTTGTTTGGAAAAGTTGTAGGCCTTGATGATACCTAAACAAAGCTGTTTCTTGTGCTATTGCAATGAAATGAAATACGATGGATTTTTGAAACGAAGCTCCTGATCATGTAGAGAATTTCATTTTTGATACCATCAAAATCCACCCTTCTGGTCAAATGATTTACTCCTGTTTTATATACGCTGATCCTATATTTCCAAGCTCCTTGACCATGAAGAACCATCAAATCGGCCCGATGGAAAAAAGATAAAAGGGATAAAAACGCAAAATGAGCAAAAAGCAAAATGAGCAAATTTGTGCACATTTTGCTTTTTGCTCATTTTGCTTCCAGTGCTCATTTTGCGTTTTGCTCATTTTGCTTTTTGCTCATTTTGAGTTTTGCTCATTTTGCTGTTTGCTCATTTTGCGTTTTGCTCATTTTGATTCTTATCCTCATTTTGCTTTTTGCTCATTTTGCTCTGAAGGGAGAAAAAGTTGTTGGTCTTGACGAAATCTACATTTCAGGTGACAGCTGTCAAACTCAAAAATCGTTTTTCTCTGAAGCTATGCATGGCAGACAAATAGTTTCTTATAGTACCGTCATTCGAATAGGCCATATTTGACAACAGTCAAACCCATACTAGGAAACATGTCAACAGAGAAAAATAGACCTTATGTCATATCATTAGCATGATTTTGACAGCTGTCAAATATGGCCTATTCGAATGACGGTACTATAGGGGAAGTTGCTGGTCTTGAACAAATCTACATTTCAGGTGACAGCTGTCAAACTTTAAACGCGTTTTTGTCACCTGAAATGTAGGTTTCGTCAAGACCAACAACTTTCTCTAAGAAACAAGTTGTCTGGCAAGTATAGTTTCCGAAAAAAACGCATTTAAAGTTTGACAGCTGTCACCTGAAATGAAGATTTGTTCAAGACCAACAACTTTCCCTAAGAAACTAGTTGTCTGACATGCATAGTTTATGAGAAAAATGATTTTTTAGTTTGACAGCTGTCACCTGAAATGTAGATTTTGTCAAGACCAACAACTTTTTCTTAGAAACAAATTGTCTTGCAAGCATAGTTTCCGAGAAAAACGCGTTTAAAGTTTGACAGCTGTCATTTGAAATGATCTCTTCAAGTCCTACAACATTTTCTAAGAAACTTTTTATCTAGCTTGCATTTACGGAGTGACTGCACTATACAGACAAATATTGAAAAGGGGACATTATGGGAAAGGGAAATTCTGGGAAAGGGACATTCTGGGAAGGGACATTCTGGAACTATTTAATTGTTGATTCTAGTTCGATTCTCGGCAAGTCGTTCTATCGGCGAAGGATTTTTTCGTAAAACAGACCGTCGGCGATGGGAGCTTTCGGCGAACCGTTCTATCGGCGAGCAATTCAATCGTACAAGCGACCATCGTCGAAAGATGCTTTCGATGAAGCTTACGGTCGGTGAACGGTGATTCGGAATACCATTACGAGCTCGTCACTCGAGACGAAGAGAATTGAGAGTAAATGTGTATTGCACAGGCCTCAGTCTTCTGAAAGACTCTTGGCATACGTGGTTTTTGAAGTCGCCGTTTACGCTTTACCTATCCCGCAAGGGTTATAGGCGTGATATATGTATGTATGTGTTATTATGTGCCATGAATCTATCTCTACAGTATGAGGTATGATAAGGCGCATGAGGCATGGTATGAAGGATGCACAGCACGCGGCGACGTGTAAGGAATGCAATATGTTGTCGATGCGACGCCATACGACATTACGGAATGCTGTAGTACTATTAAGTTTTGATGGGTTGTCTCCCAAGGTTGTCTCATACATAAGCATTGTGTACAATATATATACGGTTACATTTAATTAAGTACAAATCTCTTGAAGGTGTGGTCTACTCACAAAACTGAACAACTTTTGTTAGAAACGATTCTTCGAAATATGAAAAAATAAATTGGACCTTCCATACAAAATTGTTGGAAAAGTGTGTCACTTATTATGGGAGGTCCAAATGTTTCTTTCATATTTCGAAGAAAAGTTTCTAACATAAGTTGTTCAGTTTTATGAGTAAAACACACACTTAAGACATTTGTACTTAATTAAATGTAACCTTATACATATTATATACAGTGATGATGATGATCATACTACAATAGGTAAGTAAAAGCTTTCGTTCATGCTCATGTTTCACCCGCTTCAACTCGTTTTCCCGCGAGAAAAGTCATTTTGTTGTCGCCATACATAGCCTTATCTATGTTACCTATAAGTTGAATTAGGACGAAATTGTAAAGCGTATTGAGGTAAAATCATGCAGCACATTCGATTTCCCCAGAAAAGGGGTAATTTTCCTGATTTCACCCCCCATTGAATTCCTATCAATGGAGAAAAATGAGTCACCACTTTTAGTGCCGGCGGTCGGTTCTACAGTGCTCCAAAATTTCGTATCTGGTATTACATACATACTTACATATTATATCACGCACATATCCCTTGCGGGGTATGCAAAGCGTAAAAACGGCCATTTACACCACGTCTGAAAAAAAATGAGAGAGTGTTCAGAAGATTTTGTATCACCATAGTAACAGGTTTCTAGCCTGTCGCCTAAAATTGCAAAACACTCAACTCTCAAATCCCATAGTCGCTTCTTACGACACTCACGGTAATATGGATGGGGTGATTAAAGCCACCACACCACAGGGCGTAGGTATTTGGTATTTTGAGAGGTTTATTTTTGATATTGACTAAATTAAATGTACTTGAATAGGTCGCCGGTTCAAATCCAGCTTGAAGGACCAATGTAGGTGTCGTGACTGTATGCTGGTTTTACGTATAAATACAAAATTTTAGGGGATAAAAGTTATATATTTTCATTTGGTCACAAGAAGCGTCCTTTCAATACGAATGGAGAAAACAGAAGACAAAAGTGACATAAATCATAGACTACTACATCACAACACAATCATAGAATCTCCTTGCTCGCAACACATTTAATTAGCCAAGACTTAGGAATAACACATACCACCCGTGGGTTTCGTAAAAAGAGTATTAATTATTCAGGGAATGGGCAGCAGCGTTCCTTGTGAATAAAACATCTTGTACTGCGCTCAATTCCTTCATGGCTAGGTGCAGAGATGATTGACATGATTGTGTGACGATTTGGTAACGATAAGGTTTTTTTAGGGTGGATCAACATGGAATCACTATTTCGACTTTTTGAGGCCCAATAATTGCCGGAATGTGAGATGATATTGCTCTGATATGATATGAATGAGTGAGTAGGTATGTGGGGCGCCCCGTCTGCTTTTGAAATAATTTTAAACGCTGTTTTGACTGGAGCCATTTGGGACTACTTAATTGATTTAGTTCTAGACTTTTCTTCTAGATTTTTTTCTTGTATTTTTTTGATGCTAGCGGAACGTTAGCGGTTTATCAACTGCAACTCATTTTCCTGAGAGAAAAGGGCATTTGTCGCCATGTATTATACATATCTTCTTGAATCTATTACAAAATAACCGCATCGAAATCCGTTCAGTGGTTAAGGAGGAGTAGCAAATCCCACGGCAGACATACAGACGACAGAGAAACGCAAAAAGCGATTTCGTTTTATACTATGTATTGCTTCGTTGTTGCACTGCACTGGCGCCACCAGTCACTCGCAGACTTTTAAAAGATTATTGATCATTCGGTATATAATTCTCAGCTGTTAACCTTGTTAAAAAATAACTCGTAACGACTCTACATAAATCTAAGATACAGTGTAACGTATGAAATATAAATATCATTAATCATTACCCCAAACAATTCTTTACACATTCTCTCAAACCCCAACCCAAAGTCAAAGGTAAGCTCAAGTAGACCAACTGCATCATGACTGCAAAATATTAGTCGCATTAAGGATAAACCGCACTATGACTGCACTGCGTGCGCTGTGCAGCAAGATTCCTTGTACTGTTTTGTATGAAATGAGTCTAACCGCACTAAGGCTGCAGCAGCACTGCGCGTCGCGGCAAAAACAGTGTTGCCAAGTTAGCCTTTAGGGGTTAGACCTAATCCTCATTTGGCTTCGTTGAAAACTTCTTACATGCACTCTAGGTATGTATGAAAAAATTGTCATTCGACAAATATAGCCCTAAACTAGTCCTTTTAGAAATACATTTATACATAAAACTGGAAACAAAGTTGGCAGCATTTTTATGCACTGATTTTGCCGCGCCGCGCAGTGCAGTAAAGTTTAATTAGTTTTTATTTATTCGTTGGTAAATTCAACCCGTGGGTGTCGTAAAAACCGACTAAGGGATATTCATCCAGGGAATGAGCAGCAGCGTTCCTTACACTGCGCTCGCTGATCCGCCTGCCTAGCGTAGCGAATATCGCAATACCCCCCGACAGGGGGAGGCCCATGTCACGCAGTGGACTGTTGTGGCTGTAATGGATGATTATGGTTATAGAGGAGGAAACTGTTACCTTGTACATCTTTGACAATTTATGCCAAATATAAAACTTAGAAGGAATAAGGTTGTCCCTAAATGAAATACTTATATTACTTTGTTTTTTCTAAGGTTAATTAAATGCGCTAGATATCAGGTATTTATCGTTATCTGTGCCCGGTTTGTCGAAACTACAGGCTACAATCCTACAGGCGAAATTCGATGTACATTGCGTAGGCGGTTTAATAATGGCTAACCGACTACGCAATGTACATCATATTTCACCTGGAGAATTGTAGCTTGTAGTTTCGATGCATAGGCCACTGGTGATGCGTTTTCTTAAAATTATTCAGAACTGCATTTTAACTGCATTAAGGATAATGTTTTGCAGTTTACCTGCAGTCGGTCTACGTCAACTTTTTCGGTTTAATCAGTTTCGTAATGTGTTTGTAATGCTTGAAAAGTGAGAGTGGGGTATAATGTGGAGATGTGGCGATAATGTAAATTTATATTTTTTTATTTCGCTAGTAGGGTGCACGTAATGGTCGCAGACTAATCATAATTCCTTGTAGGTAAAATTTTATGTATTGACTTTTAGTATTTTTTCATTTTATTAACGGAATTTCTGAGGCTGTATCTAATGGCACTAACAGATGGACAGTTGAAATCTACGCATGTGGTATTACTATTTGTCGAGATCACAACGAATATTAAAAAAAAAACAAAATAACCATTCAACAATCGTGATTTTTATGCCACATTTGTTCTTATTGGTAAAGGAGCGAATCCGACATACACATGGCATTTTTTTTTAAATTGGTCTCTGTTCTTTGGGGGGACCATTCGAGCAGTTGACCAGTTGAGCTTAACTTTTTCGAAAGTCAGTCACCTCATTCAAAGATAACAACATAGCTTTTGAAGGTAAGTAGGTACTTATTACCGAATCAAGCTGGTCTGTGACTGGTACATGGACCCTAGGTACAATTACAATAAACTTTTAGTATCTCTTTTTGACCGCCCTTGACTTCGTCGTTCGGGCCTCTTCATTCACTTTCCAATCAGATAATTCAGTGATTTAGTTGGCAATGTGGGACTCAAAGGCATTTGAAGGTTGTATTGTAAATACTACTACTAGTTTAGAATTTATGCGCTATCTCCACAATATTCTCTGGTCTTGGCTAATTCTCGTACCCATTTCAAAGACTCGATACGAGTGTACTACGCCCAACCCAATGTGCCCACATACAGCCGATACAGAACCATGTCAAATGCAAATCATTCGCAGAATCGGCAGCTCCCGCTCCTCTAGTGCGTGCTGAGAGCCCACAATCTTGATGTGGTCTAAGAGACGTGTGCCATTGTACCTATTTGATACTGGGGAGTGATTATTATTAACTCAAAGCAAGGTGAACTTCACAAACAATGTAAAAGCCACAAGATTCCACTGCTGGACATGGTCCAATTTACATGCCGTGTGGTTAGCCTGGCCAGCCCCGAGGCAGTGCCTTTATTTTTATTTTTTTATCCCGCCCGAGCCGCGTTTATAGTAGGAATAAAAATTGTTATAAAAAAGAGAAATTTGACTTTGACTTTGACTTCCAATCCCGGCAGTATTTACTATAATCAATCATTAATCACCATATGATATGTATGACTCATATCATATCATATCCTACTAATATTATAAAGGCGGATGTTTGTGTGTGTGTTTGTTACGACATCACGCAAAAACGGCTGATTAGATTGACATGAAACTTTGCAGAAATATAAAAGGGCATCTGGAATAACACATAGGATACTTTTTACCAAGGAAAAATGTCTCATTCCCACGGGATCACGCATTTTCCAATATTTTTGAAATAGGTGGCGTGACTGAGCCGATTCTCGTTTTAAACGTTTTCGCCGAAAACTAACAGCGACATCTCTTGGCGAATAATGCGTTGTTCCCGCGAAATAATAGGTTGCAGCGGGTGAAACCGCTGACGGGCAGCTAGTTACTCATATGATATGAGTAATGCAGTTTTTTATTTGTCGTCAAAGTTTCTATTGTGAAAAGTTATAGAAAGGTGAGATGTAGCGAGTGAATTTTTTTCGGTGCATCTAAGCGAGTATTTCGTAAACTATTAAAACTCTTAATGTATTATATGGACATCCAAATATTCGGTTCGGCAAACTTTTAACCGAATATTTGTTTTCGGTGAAACCTAGGCCCACCCCAAGGGCACATCTCAATAATTTTTTATACCGTCTTACTGCCGCAATCTCTCGGTCCACAGGCTGCATACGTCACGCTTGGCCCCGCCCCTTCCCTGTCGCCGCCGATGATGACGCTGCGGGGTCTAATGTTATACTGTCATTGTTATTCTTTCGGGCTGTTTGTGGTGTTTTAGGGTTTCGTAGTCTGCTAGAAATCCTTATCATTTCGTCAAGTCTGTCTGTCTTTTGTATAAATATTTTTTTAACACCACAAATAAGTACCTACAACGTCAAATTATTTCAATAGTAATCCACCATTACCTTTTATAGCTTCTGATCTGACAGCCGCGATCTCTCGGTCCACAGGCTGCATACGTCACGCTTGGCCCCGCCCCTTCCCTGTCGCCGCCGATGATGACGCTGCGGGGTCTAATGTTATACAGTCATTGTTATTCTTTCGGGCCGTTTGGGGGTTTTCAAGAAAAAAATATATTTTAATGGTAAATAGAAAATGAAAGAAAACTTCATAACATGTAATAGAGAGTTTACAAAAGGATCACTTGACCCTGTTGCGGATTTTCGCGATTGTCACTTTTCACATATCCAGGTTTGCTACTGTTAGTCTAGTAGCTAACGTCAATAGCTGGTTATAACTACTCGGATTGACCCATGAAGCTGAAAATCGGCATGTAGGTACTTCTTCACCTCCTGATCAAAATTAGACATGGAGCCTAGCGGGCACCACCCCCTTAACCTTTTACCGCCCCCCCTCCTTTACAAGGCGCAACTTTTGATGTAATTGACGATTCACGCACGGTATGAAATAAAAACTACCCTCCAAGTCAATTCATCTGGACATTGAGAGATTACAGCTCTGTAAATCTCACTTCTGTACACTGACAAATTTTCATTTTATTGACGGGGCCCACTCCCTAATAATCAAAGTCAAGGTCCTTTAAAATTGAAATTTACTGAGAGTGAAAAGTGTTCGCACCGGAGAAACTACCGGACTGAGCTCAGGCAGACCAAGGGATATGTGTTCAGCTTTAAATAAACTATTATTACAACTTAGTTTCATTCTGTTATTCGACGAAATAAAAATTTCTCAAAAAAAAGTAAAAGTGGTCGGACCTGAAAAACTGCCAGGCTGTGGTCAGGCAGGCCAGTATTTTTCTAGGCAGACTTAAGCAAGCTATCGGTACGACATATTTTTATTCGAAGAGATAAATTTTTTTACTAAAAAAAGTAAAAGTGGTCGGACCGGAAAAACTGCCAGGCTGTGGCTAGGCAGACCAGTATATATGTAGGCAGACTCAAGCAAGCTATCGGTACGATATATTTTCATTCTATTCTTCGATGAGATATTTTTTACTTTTTTAAGAGGGCATACTTTTAGCTACTCCGCCAAACGTGCCAAGATAGCAGCTGGCAGACCAAGATTTATACGCTTTACTAAACTGCTCCTATCGCTACAGCCATGTCTCATTCTATTCTTCGACGAGATATTTTTAACTTTTTTCAGAGGGCAAACTTTTAGCTACTCCGCCAAACGTGCCAAGCTGCGCCGCGGCAGACCACGACCAATCCGAAGTACTAGAGCTCTTCTACCCGTACATAGCAAAAATATTCTATTCTTTTGTGAGATATCTCCGCTCGGGCTATTAGGTACCTTGATTTCCTCTGAGATTCCAGTTAAAGTCAGGAAGTGTCAAAATCGCGGCTAATACTGAATGAGCCATCTGAAAAGGCGCCCCGCTAGCCGTTTCCCTAATTTGTGCTCATAGCGTTTACTGGAACTTTTGTAGCGGGGTACCTTCACCGTGTGATGCCGGCTTAGAATAGCATCACCCCAATTCTACCCGTGGGTATCGTAAAAAGCGACTGAGGGTTAATTCTCCAGGGAGTGGGCAGCAGAGTTCCCTGTGTTCACTGCGCTCGCCAATCCGCCTGCCAAGCGTGATGAGTATGGCAATACCCCCCGATAGGGGGAGGCCCATGTCCAGCAGTGGACTGTTGTGGCTATAAAGGTACCTTATAAGATGAACACAAAAATTAAGATAATTTTCAATTTTTATCCCACTGCCACTTTTTCATTATGTTTTTCGATAATATGTGTGTATGTAGGTAGGTATGTAAATTATTTTTCACGGCTGAAACGGCTTGACGGATGTTGATTATGAGGTGTCGTTAGATTCATCTTAGCAACGCTTCTCAAATAAAAAAGTTAATACCTGCCAACAGACTAGTTTCACTAATATACTCATTATTTAAATTATAATGCGACCTGTTTCACACTGAAGATGGTGGAAAGAAACCAGTCGCATTATAATTTAATTAAACGAATATATTAGTGGAACTAGTTTAAAAAGTTTTTAATTCAACTTTTATTTGTAGGAGTTTACAAGATCACTCCATCGTTTTTTGCGTTTCTCTATTTTACGTGGAATTCGCTAAAATTTCCTAAATCACGCAACTGATTCTGATGCCGTATTTTAAGAGAACAGGTAATAAATTATGTATAACAACTTGATAACAACACATACCGCGAAAAGTTTTTATTCTGTGTGACAATGAATTGCAGCGGGTAAGACCGCTGATGGGTTGCTATTGCAAGTAACATGAATAAATAATAATAACCTTATAAAAAGAGATATATTTGTATAAGAAGGTAATGTCTATTAATCAATAAAGAAAAAAAAATGTTAATTTGTTACGTAATGAAAATATTACAAAACATTTTTCTACAATCCTATAACACCATTGGTAACAAAAGGGTCAGCAAAATGCAACCTCTCAAAGCGCTGGTCTTCCACGGGACCAAGTTATTGTAGTACAAGATTCTTACAAATCAATAGGTAAATGTATCTACCAATAGGTAATAAAGGTAATAAGTATCTATAATAAAAGTTCGCGACGAATTGAGAACCTCCTCTTTATTTTTCGTCGGTTAAAAATGGAAAGTAAACATTTTACTAGTATTTTGCTAATAATTCGACCACCTTGTTATATAACTTTTCTTGGTTGTCCTTAGCCCACACGTAGTCTGAGTGAGACCAGGTTGGGTAAGGAACAACGTAGTCTTCCACAACATTCGGCAGTTTGTTCTTCAGAAGCAAGACATCTTCGTAAACTGATGTCAAATCGTTCGCGTTGCTGTAGTACAAAGCTACAGGGGTGCTGATCTTTTCCAGTGGGTAATCTGGGGGCTGTTCCGAGCCGTACTTGGCCTTGTTCTGCTCTGAGCCATAGTCGTATTTCCTGAACTTGCCTGACTTGACAAGTTGCCCATAATGAAGCACCTGCTTTGTGGAGAAATCGCTCGGGAAGTGCGCGGCGAGGGCCGGCGCTTGCGCAGCGTTTATTTGCGCGTAGTCCAATCCAAGTAACGCTGATGCGAATTTTGCGCAGACGATATTGGCCAGTTCTTCTGTACCACAGATTTGTTTGTTCAAAGATTTAAGAAGACGGTTTTCTGGGTTGAATTTGTTAACCCCAAGTTCTTTGCGTATAGCCTCTACAGCATCGGGTGACTCTCCTACAACTCTAAACAGAGGGTTTTTAGTATTGGAAAGGAAAGCGATAGGAGCAAGTGCGGCCATCACTGAGACTTTTTCGGCGTATTCTGGACGATCTGATGCCAGCGCATAGAAGGAAGCGGCACCTTGAGAGAAACCAACGTACTTCACTTTAGGTTTACCAGTTGTTTTCAACATGAAATCAATCGTGTCTGCTACGTCGTAACGGGCGAGCTCATCGAAGGAGAAGTCCCAGTATTTGTCAGCATCTCTTTCTAGATTATAGTCGTCGTGGAATTGTGAGTCTTTGGTTGTTCCACGGTTTTCGAGGATCCACACGTCGTATCCTTGGTCTGCTAGCTGGCAAGGCAGGCAGTTCTCCCGTCCAGGGGTCAGCCAGTCAATAGCGCTGAACATGATGTCTGTCACAACCAATACAGGATCTCCTTTACCGCGAATTCTGTATACAGGAATCAGGTACCCATCTTTGGTAGTAACTCTCAAAATGATAAGTCCTGATAATCCGTACTTATCCATTAACCGAGTGATTGTCGAATCTTCAAGACTTTTCTCTCCCTCTTTGTATTTTGCTAAGAAGTCTGTCTTTTCTAGTTCAGCGATGTCTTCTTTCAGGTTTGGTCCCGCTTTCACAACTTCTTCAACTTTGTTCTGAACTCCTGCGTTGCATAGCGCTAGTGGGAGGTCGCAAAATAACAAATTATCAACACCATCGACAATTTTATTAAAGCCGTCTGTTATTATATTTGCAGATGATAGTTGTAGGCAACAGGTGATTGTAAGGAAAACGCCAACATGGCTAAGAAGATTCGCCATCTTGGCAGATGACTAGAGTGAAGCTTGGTTTAGTTTTTAACGTCTTATATAGCAGTCTCTAAATTAGATCATTCACCACGCATATTACACGCCTATTTCGTTAAATATTCTTGGTGGATGGTAACAATTTTCCATCCAATGCTTTGATACTTTTTATGTTTAATTTTATAAATACGACTTTGAAAGTTGAATAGCTCGATACTTACATAGGGGTGATTTGGATACCCCACAATTACTAACTAATTAATTAACTACACTGGCTCAATGCTGTGTGGCAGCGGCTAAGAATTCTGTCACCCCTAGTCCGTGTTTCGTAAAAGGCGACGTAGAGTTTTTGACCTCGGCTAAATATCTGCCGACTATGGTCAACCGCATGGTGGCGGTGATACCACTACAATGGCATTCGCAGGAAGAGTTGACGTCAGGCGGGTCGTAAAACATTGCCAAGTCCTTTTTCTACATGATTGTGTAGTGTGCTCTACCATAGCATGTTGCGCCGACCCCAACTGATTTGGGATAGGGGCAGGCAGATGATGACTGGCTTAATGATCTGAAATGGATATCAGTATAAGGTTTTTTTTCTTTTGACCTCATTGTATAGTCCATCTACCCTGTAACGAACGCCTTGAAAGGGACAGCTTTTTTAAAATGCTATGTACTTGTTATACAGCGCAACTTTTGTCTCCGGCTAGTGTACTTGATGGCAGGAAGATGATAACATCAGTCGCTTTTTGTGTTTCTAGACTCCACAACGGATTTTGATGCGGTTAGTAGGTAGAGGGATTTGAGAGGCATCATATTGTAAAATACCTCTTCATGTCGGGAAAACGTGTTATTTCCACGGGAAAATGAGTTGCAGCGGGTTAAACTGCTGTAAAAAACGGCCATTTACACCACGACTGACAAATGTTTGAGAGTCATTCAGAAGACTGTGTATCACCATAGCGACAGGTTGTCAGCCTGTCGCCTGAAAGGACCCCGCACGATTTGTTCGACAAGGGCCGTCCGGTCAAATAGGCTGAAATTTTGGGGAAAGGTAGTACGTAATGCTCTCACCAAAACGTAAAAAAATCTGCGAGCGGAAATGACCAGTTTTTGAGATATAGCTATTTTAATGTTGAAGTCACTAAACATACTTTGATGTAAAACGTAACTGATTAAGGCAAATGTCATATCCCTACTTATTTTTTATGTTCGTCTGTATAAAACCAACCCACGAGGTCAATAATTTCAATCGGAAAAGTGTCTATTTCGGGTATATAACACATAATATATCAGCAAGGCAAGCTAGATCGCCTAAGCTATACGAGATACAGCAATGGCTCCAAAGCAAAAGTTGTTTAGTATGATAGGTCGCTTCTACTGGCACATGGACACCAGGAGTCTGGAGTAGACCACCAGGACTTCATCTAGACCATAAAATATACAGAAACGCCTCTACAGCAAAAGCTGTTCAGTATAATGGACCGCTTCTGCTAACAGACTGGCGTCGAGGTTCTGGAATACCTGATGTAGACCACCAGAACCTTATATTAACTATGAGAGGATACAGCACTAAACGAGACTTGTAGGATAATCACGGGCTGCCTTAAGCCGACTCCTCTAAGTATGCTGTACCCACTGGCCGGTATTCCTCCACCAGATATTCGCAGAGCGGTAGCGAGCTCTCTAGAAATGACCAAAAAAGAGCAAGACCCTCGGCACCCAATGTATGGAAGCTCCATTTTCCCATCAAGGCTTTCAAGTCGTCGGAGCTTTCTCAGGAATGTGCTCCCTATTTCCAGTGACCCATCCCAGGCCAGAGTTGGACTTTGGAAGGATAGGATACCCACCTCATGCGTTCCAGCAGCTGAAAGCCTCCCCCCGGGTCATGACCTGCCGTGGCTAACCTGGAAATCTTTAAACAGATTGCGGACCCAGGTTGGCCGGTGCAAAGACAATCTGGCCCGATGGGGATACATTGACGGCTCCTCTAATGTATGCGAGTGTGGTGCAATTCCTCAGACCATGGAACACCTCTTGACCTGCCCCATGTGTCCTGACTCCTGCACAGTGGATGAACTGATGAAAGCCACTGCAAATGCTGTCCGGGTGGCTGAATTCTGGGCGCACAAAATTTAACTTTTGCCATCGACACGAAAAGAAGAAGAAGACTATGAGAGATACGGAAATGCTTCCATAGCAAAAGTTATGCTAGCTCCTTATTCAACCATAAATCTAATTGTTTAGTTGGGCATTTCATGGAATGGAATGAACTGTAGAACGTTGTGTTCAACCACGTAGGTAACGAATGTTTAGTGGTGTGGTTGAATGGCGCCGCTTGATTAAAGAGCAATCTTGAAATAGAAAGACAAGTTGGCCGAATAGGAATAAGATCATTGCACGTTCTAGACCAGGATCTCCAGACTCTCGATATCAAAGTGCCAGCAAAAATAACTTAATATGTTGAACAACTTTCGCTATGATAGCATTTCCGTATCTTTTATAGTTAAGATGAGGTCCTGGTGATCTACATCAGGTATTCCAGAACCACAATGTCAATCTGTTAGCAGAAGCGGCCCATCATGCTGAGCAGCTTTTGCTATGGAGACATTTTTGTATATTTTATGGTTTAGATAGAGTCCTGGTGGTCTACTCCAGACTCTTAGTGCCATGTGCCAGCAGAAGCGGCCTATCATGCTAAACAACTTTTGCTTTGGATTGAAGCCATTGCTGTATCTAGTATAGCTTAGGTAATCTAGCTTGCCTTGCTGATATATTATGTATAAAATACCCGGGAAAAAAAACACTTTTCCAATTGAAATAATTACCTTGTGGGTTGGTTTTATACAGATGAACGTAAAAAATAAGTAAGAATATGACATTTGCCTTAATAAGTTACGTTTTTACATCAAAGTATGTTTAGTGACTTCAACTTTAAAATAGCTATATCTCAAAAACTGGTCATTTCCGCTCGCAGGTTTTTTTACATTTTGGTGAGAGCATTACGTACTACCTTTCCCCAAAATTTCAGCCAATTTGACCGGACGGCCCTTGTCGAACAAATCATGCGGGGTCCTTGCAATACACATCGACTTTTAAGATGCCCACGGAGAAGATATGGTGTGATGCTATTCAAAGCCGGCACCACATGGCAGGAAGAAGTTTCTTATTTGCATTACAATGTTTTTACCTATCATCTGTAGCATGAATAAATTATATTTTCTGTTGTTATACAAAAAAGTATGACTATTACCTATACACACCTAAACTGGGATTACAATAGGTAGCTATTGAGTTATGTTCGCCAAAACTAGGTATAATGACCACGACTTGGTGACATGTTAGGTAGGTACATAAATTGTCTACACTTCTGAAATTGTCTTGAGACACGTGAATATACTGAGTGTTACCGGAAAGTGGGCATTTATTCAAAAAGGTGATTCTAGGCATCTAGACATGAACGACTTTTATTATGAGGCTATCAGTTATATTACGAAAAAAACATCAGCTTTTCCATACCTACTGTTTGTTTGAGTAGGTATCAGATTATTCAATGGAAATGGAACAACTGTTTTTTTTCGTGATTTCGAAGATAGCCCCATAAGTAGATGCCAAATCGCCAGTTTTAATAAATACCCACTTGCTGGTAACATACTGTACCTACCTATAGAATATCCTAAAAAATTTGCTGCGAATATAGAGACGTGATATTATGTATGTATGTATTTTAAGGAGTAAACCAGTCCATGAAACTGAACAACTTTCCCTTAGGAAAATAGGTCAAAATGCGAAAATCAATGTTGGACCTCCCGTACAAAATGTGTTGGCCGGCCGGGTCAGTTTGTATGTTTTCCATCTTTCGACCTATGTTTCTTGAGGAAAGTTGTTCAGTTTTATTGACTGGTTCACCCCTTAAATTATCTGTAGGTAGTATTTTTTTACATCCGGTATTGTAAGTAGTAGTTCGGTACATTTGAGATTAGATTCGCTTTTTAGATGACCAATACATCGCTCAGCTTAGTTAGTTCCGCTAATTAAAGTTTTTAATAGAATGTTTCACGATTATACAATTATACATACCAACTGGTTTTTTTCCTATACCTACCTATTTACTTATGTAAACAGGAAAAAATGCGTACAAAATAAAAACTCGACGGCGGTAAATTCAAAGTTATATTTTACGATTTTCAGTTCAAATTAAGCAATTTTATTATTTTAATAGTAAATTCTTAAATAGAATATTAAAAATATAATTATGTAATTGTCCCAATTGTCCAAATAAATATCCACATAGTTACGTACATACCTACATACCCCTTCGTGGTTACTGATATGTGTCTGAGCCCCAAACTCCACAGAGAGGACAAGGAGAGGACATAGGACGTAGGGCATGACGCTTGACGTTTGACATCGCGACGTTTCCATACAAAATATACGAAGCAGTATTGACAAAGGCACACACAAGCGTCGCCAAAGCGTCGCATCCATGACAGCTAGCGTCAAAAACTAAGAAGAATATTTGACGATCACTTGTCTGTCAACTGTCATTCTTACGTCCTATGCCCTTCGTCTTTTTGGTGGAGTTTGCGCCTGAAATACGTCAGTTTAGATTTTTTTGACCATTTTCCAAATTATTCCCATAATTTCAGAGTATGTCACTGAAATAAACATAATAGGTAAGTCCCAAGGAGTGACGTACAGAGACGAAAATTCGAATGCCTTGTAGCGAGGAATATCCTAATCACCCATTGTATTTTCCGCAATTTTTAGTTGTTTCGGAGTTATTCAACTTTGAAAGTTGTATTCGAAAAAATCTACGAGCTATAAAGTATCATGCCTACAAAGTTTTTAATACACCGTCCCTTACACCCTGTATAAGAAAATGGAAATTGATTTTCATAGAGATCTTATTTCCTCCATACACTTCCATTGGTCATAGTAAATTGACAACAGCTCAAATTAGTTAACATCCACTTTTTCCATGATCATTTTGCAGAATTTCGATCATAAATTAATGTAAGAAATATTCCGATTTTTTCTATAGCATAATTTAGGAAATAATAAAGAAAATCTGAAAATGTGCCTGTGACGTCACAGTACGATGATTATCCTGCAAAAATACACTCCCGTTTGTGGATGTAAATATACAAAAAAAGCGCATTTTGAGAGTCAAAGATGTCATCATGATGATAGTCAAATCAAAGTCAAATGCAACTGATTGGCAGATGATTGTAATGCAGGGTTGGCAACCAAGATTTTTCTTCTAGTAATTTTTAGTACTGGAAATTCATACATTTTTTTTCAGTAGCCGTTTTTGTTCATCGTCATACATTTATCTCTTGTCGACGACGGTTCAAAATTGACGTAGATTCCTGTATGTTATGGTGGGCTGGGCCCCACCTCTCACAGTAAATAAGTGTGGCGTTTCCAGTCTATAATTTTTACTAAGTTGAGTCTCTCCTTATTCTTACAAGGGGTTTGACCTCTTAAGCCTCTTAAGCCACTTGGTCGTTGAACGACTCGGCGTCCCACACGAAGAGAGAGAGAGAGCCTCTTGGTACAGCTTTTTTCTAGCCTTTTCTCTAATTTAGGTAAAATATGTATGTGTTTGTCTTGGTCTTATCCTTCCTTTTTTCCTTCAGCAATGTTCGTTATGTATTCGTCATGGTGTAACAAGTGGCCAACCGTCTTCCATGATTGGTTCTCGATGTTTTCCCGCAGACCACGCTCGTTCGCAACTTACGCTCGTACTTCCTTAATTGTCTTCTTTCCGTCCGATTAAATGAAATTTTACTTTATTTCAAGAAACTCGTTCGCAATCAGCATCTGAATCCAAAATTGAGAAATTCTAAAACCTCGGACAAAATTGCACGACTCCTCGTATGGTAGTCCATTTTCGTATTTGTCTCGTATGGTTGGTTGACAACCCTGTTGTAATGTCTGGTAACCATAGATTCGATTGACGGTTGTTGACAATCTTTCGATCGCCAGTATTGCCATTATAATTTTAATATTACTCTGAATTTAGTGATACCATATTTATAGTCGTATTGTGACGTCATCATGCACTTACTTCCTTTTAGAATGAGCAATTTTTAATTATATAATTAAAAGGAAATAGAAGTGATTTTGCTAACAAATGTGGAACAGAGGCTTCTCTTGTTGCCTAAAGTTTAATTCAAACTAATAATATGAGTAGGTTTGCTATTTGAGCTGTTGTCAATTGTGAAAATAGGTGGTAGTATCAGTGTGCAAAAGTTCCACTCCAATACTAAGCGAGTGAGGCAAGCGAGGCAAGCAGGGTGAGCGGAGTGAGCGGGGTGAGCGGGGTGAGCCAGGCGATCACGATCACCAACCACGCGTGAAATTGAGCGATACCTGCATTCTAAGATTATCGTAACTATAGATGTGTTAATGTTTTACTAATTTGTAAAAAAATTCTACAAGTTAGTAATTTCGAATACATGGTGTTAACACTAGATATTGATATTATTGTTAATATCAACGAAACAAATGGAAAAAATTCACGCCACCGATAGGATTCGAACCCACTACTCGTAAGTAGTCAAGTAACAAAAAATATATATGAGCGAAGCAAGTGGTTCACAATTTCGCCACCTCGGGTAGAGCCTCCGTAGTGTAAAGGCTAGCACGTCTGACCTGGCTTATCAGAAGACGTGGGTTCGAATCCCATCGGTGGCGTGAATTTTTTCCACTTGTTTTGTTGATATTAACAATAATAGATATGTTACGCTGGCTAGGATAGAAGGTCGCAGGTTCAAATCCTGCCTGTGGTGGAAGATTTTTTTTCAAAAATTGTTTACCTAACACGGGAAGTGTTTTAAAATTTGGAATTCACTTTTTACAAGGCTTCAGATACTACACGACTATGACATAGCGTAAGATGTACATCGGCCGATGTGGCGCAGTGGTAATGCGACTGCCTACGATGCAGAAGGTTCCGGGTTCGATTCACGGTGGGGTCACTTTGTGAATGTGAATTTGTTCAAATGATTATCCGAAAATAAAGATGGTTCCGTGTTTCGGAGGGCACGTTCAGCCATCGGTCCTGGTTGCTATCTATGATCATGGTGGCCGTTATACAACCATATCAGTGGCCTGCTTCTCAGATTATGTTTTTAATACATCTGTTGGTTCTTTTATCTGACAACCAGATGTCACCATATAGCGAAAAAACCATGCGATACAATAGGCCTTTCTTAGCCCGCAAGTCCAGTTGAGAATGATGCGATTTCTATACAGCCGAATAATATCTGTGTCTGAAACACATCTTACTGTACTTTAATCGAATTTGGCTTGATGGAGACGGCAGCGTTTGTGGTAGGCCTTGGTTACTACACTAGCGTTTACTTTGTAATTTCGCTATCCGGAGTCTGTTTTGTAATATTGTGTAGTCTATGGCCAATATCAAAGTCACTCTCTTTGTATTAATCGTAGTGATATCAGCTCTTACTATTGTCCATTTGATGGTGAGTAAAATTATTGGATAATCATCTGCTTGCCCTTATTCCAATTTGTTTGGGGTCGGCGAAACATGTCTTTTTCTTCCATTCATCTCTATCAGCAGTAAAATTTTCACTTCATTGTCATATATTTTATGTCGTCTTTTATACAATCCATCCAAACTTTTTTAGGGTTTCGTGTTTTACTGCGTCCATCCACATTCATGTTCATTACTTTCTTTGATACATGCTCTTCATTCTTTCACCTTACATGCCCATACCAAGATAAACGGTTCCCTCTCTTCTTTTCTGTCACTGGCGCTACTTACTTCACTTGAAGACCAATTAACGGACATAGTCTGGAAGTCGGAGGGTTCTCGAGTGGAGGCCACGGCTCGGCAAGCGTAGCGTTGGTCATCCTTCGACCAGATCAAACGGCTGGTAGCGACTGGATGGCGAAAACGGGAGATCGTGCATTTTCTGTTTGATTCTGTAACAACCAATTAATAAAAGTAACAAAGTAATTAGTTTAGCAAAATAATGAGTACAAATTTGGTATAATATATTATGTATCACATAAAATTCAAAACCATGTTGCTGCATCTCGTAAAATATCGCTTAGTAGGTACTTCCTATTTAATCTTTTTGTATTTTCAGTTCAAAGTTCAAAGTTCAAAATTTTATTTGCCATATAACAAAGAACGTTACATCTAGCACGTCAGTATTACAATTTTTCACTTAACTTAAGCATCTTATCTTAAGGTAGTAACAATCAATTACATTCATTAAATAACATATTCCTTTTATCCTTATTGCGCGTCAATACAAAATATTCATCAATTTCATAAAATGGATTTAATATCATAATAGATTTAATTTTTGATTTAAATTCTAAGTTTTCTAGTTCTGTCAATGACTGTGGCAGCTCATTATATAAAGATATTTTTAGCGATTGTCCTTGTTTCGATGTTTTTTTTAATCTAGTTCTGGGTAAAATTAGCTTATTTTTATTCCTAGTATTATGTGTATGTATGTCTTTATACTTACTAATGTTTTTCTTTTCATCGTGTATTTCTAATAAAGATTTGTAAATAAATAATGATATAACGGTCATAATCTTCAGTTCAATGAAATATTTCCTAGCAGAAGTTCTCCTATGTACACCGGCTATTATTCTAATCGCCCTTTTCTGCAATACAAGTACTTTGTTGATATCAGTGCCGTTTCCCCAAATTGTGATCGCGTAACTTAAAATTGAATGTACTTAAGCGTAATATACTGTAACAAGAGTTTTCTTATTTATCAAAGGCTTCAATTTATAAAGTGCATAGTTCACTGAAGAGATTTTGTCGCAGACCTTCTCTATGTGTAGGCTGTGTGTGATAGAATAGTCAATGGTATAACCTAAAAATTTAGAAGATTTTGCCGGGTTTGTGCTACTGCAACCTCTCTTGTTTGTCGCATAGGACATAATTATAGTTTTATCTTTATTAAGTAAAATGCCATTGGCGGCAAACCAGTAAGTAGGTAACTGTGTCTGAAACTCGGAATAGCGACAAAAAGAACGAAGAAAGTTGATAAGAGAGGAATTTTTAATTTCCCGTGTAACGAACACGCAAAGGGAATGTAGGCTGACATTTAAAGTAAGTACCTACCGGTCAACGTTATACTAAGTATTATGTATTATGTGCACTAGGCAAGAAACACACGGTACCTAACGTCCGTTTATCACAATAAAATAACTTAAACGGATTAAAGCTGTGTTGTAGTAATGAATGAGTACCTATGTAATAGTTTGTGCGTCGTTTGTTCGATTTTTTACACCTTATTGTCATTGGTACGAATACGGTTTATATCGACACCTGATTCTAAGAACATTGTAACCCATAATTACAATGTTATATAACTATTGTATATTTGGATTCCACGCTCCAATACGCACATTTTGATGTATAAAACATGGTCCTAGGTAACCTTTTACTAGGTTTTCCAAAGTACGCTTTTCCAGCTTTTCACAGTTTCTAGTCATTAAAAGACTGTAATTAAAGTTACAATACTGCAATTTTTATGATGTTATCAATTCTTCGTAGTTAAAAGATTGTATACAATAGTTACAATGTTTTTGACTCGAATTAATCAACATCTTAAGGTATATTTTGCAGCGTATATGCTGATACAATGTTATAACTCTAAATTTTTATCCAATTGACTACAAAAAGAAGCATTTTTCAGCGCTAGTAAAACAAGTTACAACGTTATTTATACAAAATAAAAGTGTATTCTGAAGTAGTATTTCAAATTGTTGACCTTTTGTTTGCCTTATCTAGATTTCTTCATTTACTTCCACTACAATAAAACAATCTTTTACAATTTCGACATAGAAAATTTAACTTTTATGTATTTGATATCAATATAAATTATTTTTTCATTTTAATGTTTTATGAACAACCTTCTCATAAAATAACGTCTCGTGTTTACACTTGAATACCACATTACATTTTATATTTGTACGTTAACGTTTTTCTTAAAACTTTCTTAGTCAATATCAAGTTACCAGCAACAAAACTGGTTTTGAAACAATTGTAACAATTACATGGATGCAAACGATAACATACGATTTTTAGTACGTTTTAAACAATTTACGCCAAGGATGGCTCCTCTTTTTTTGTATAAAACACTGAAGGAAGAGGAGTAAAATAATAAAAAAAAAACATTTTCACCTCAGCCTCCCAAAATAATGGTTTTATTCCCCTTGCGAACATTTTCTTTTATTTTCATTAGCATGGAGATACCTTAAAACTGAATGATAATGACAGAGAATGCCATCTAGTATGCCACCCTTTTGACTGCCTTACCTATCCTCGTTTTATTCTATTGTTTGTGAAACAAATAACAATGCCATGTTTTATTCTGCAAAACTCTCCTAGACTCTCCAAATCCAGTATGAGACTTCTTTTCTGTGTTATTCATTTCGATCCTCTCTATAAAGCACACAATGCGCTCACTGAATTAAAAGAAGCTATCAAAATATCACAAAATATGAATTGATTCCAACACTCATTGCACAAATAGAGAAAATTAACAAAACGAAAAAAATAGTTCAACAAGGCGGCATGCTAAATTGCACTATTCATCACCATTACTTATTTAAATCATATCTGTAATATTATTCTATTATCTGAACATCGAGTCGATGATCTGCCCATTAGCCATTTTCCGTCCCTTACCTGTCACTCAGTCACTGCGTTGGTGTATGTCACATCTTCCAAACATAACATCTTACAAATTTTCCTGCCCGCACCCTGTTGAGATTAGTTATTTTTTTACGTACATCGTTCACCTTTACACGGCATCAGATTTCAGTATTTCGGATACAATCTTGAAGTTTTATATCAAGCATGGCAAGCTCTGTGGGTCTCTGTGTAACTTCTTTTTTATGCACAGTTTATTATGTTAGCACCTACGTGAGCGTAGAAAACACACGTTAGTGAATTGCTCTGGCCTTAAGACATAACGAAATAATACAATACGTACTTGTTACGAATTTTAGTACTTGCTTTCAATCTAGCGTATCACCACTTGCGCCATATTTATTTTACTGTTTGTTGACTGGGAACGGTTTCTCTCAATAAGTATAGCTTGTTAGTCATTACAGCTCGTAGTATGTGTGTGAAGCTATTCATGTTTTTTCATAGTGAAAGTTTATATATCTATGGAAAAACACACATACATAGCTATTTCAGATGAAGTAACTGTTTTTCTTATATCAATCTTTTTTCAAATTTGTTGTAAAGAAAATGAAATTATTAAAAACAAATTGAATCACAAAATTACAATCACATTCTTACTACGTTTACCATCGTTTTTCTTTCTTACAATATTATAACGCAAATTTTCTTAGAAATAATGTTAAAAATCACTTTGTAACAAGCTATTACAATGTTTTGTGGCAAATTTTGTTGGAGTATATACAAACAATGATGGTTGTAAGTATAAGTTACAATGTTATTCAGCTTATGATTCGTCATTTGATTTTAAAAGTATAATTTTGTAACGTACAGTTACAATGTTTTAAAGACTCAAAATTATTAGTATCACAATATTAGAACATTGTAACTCAACGAAAAAGCAATTTTTCTGGGGTTTCTGATGATTTATGAAATAAATGGTATTTGTCACCTAAAAGACCAGACTATTTTATGCTAAAATCACACAAAACTTGTGAAATTTACATTACTCAAAAGATTTTAACGTTAAAAAACCGATACCAAAATCTTTAAACGGCTCCCCTGTAAAGTTTGCATTTTTGAGTTACAATGTTCTTCGAATCAGGTGTCGATATGTCAAATTCTTTGACAGACGCATCCATCGTCGATGCATCGTTCTGCCATACCATTTCACAAGGTTTCACATAAACCGCGTATTTGTTTATAGACCTCGGATAAAGACAGTGTGGAGAATCAAATAAATGACGCACTAGGAATAGGAAACATTTCGGAAAAATGCAGTCAGCTATTCGATATTTTGCATGGAAGCTTGTTTTTTTGCGTTTCCTGTAATCTTGGAGAATAGAAGAAAGTATCACTACATTCGAGTACATACATACTGACCTTTTTTATGCTGATAGATAATTATTTTGTTTGTTCAGCTGTTTCTTCGTCTGGCAACCCACGAGGCTCCCAAACAAAGGAACATCTTCAACTTCATGATCAATTCGTTGCGGCATCGCGTCCCTGACAACCGCACTGGGTTCGTCAGTTTGAAAAATATTTTTAATTTTCAAATGAAAACATCTATTTCGTCCATACATTACACTCACAATCAAACCGTAGTAGGTGCGTAATACCACAAAATAGAGAGTTTGTAGAAGGATCACTCAATCCATTTTAGGATTTTCGCGATTGTCAGTTGTGGATTTTGGTTTTTTTAAACATCTGCTTGTTCATTTCAGGGGTCACCCGCAGAAGCCGCGAGTCAAGTATAAACTCGGAACCTTCGAGTATACGGAACCACCGATCGACTTCAGGTTCTACATACCTGAACACTACGGTCGCGCCAGGATCCAGTGGAGGCCGACCGCACCGGAGTATATGGAATGAACTTACGCAGAGATAATGTCATAGTACGATGATGTATATGGTGGCAGAATTCAAAATCATAGGATTTTGGCCAAAAGCCGGCCTATGGCAAAATCGGGGATGATTTTCGGTCATCGTTCTAGGATTTCGGAACCACCGATCGACTTCAGGTCTACATACCTGATCACTAAGATCACGCCAGGGTCTGGTGGAGACCGACTGCTCCGGTATATGTGGAATATATGGGATGAACTTGCTTAGATATAAAAAAAAACAAGGAAGCCGCGAGTCAAGTTAAAAT
Organism: Phthorimaea operculella; assembly: GCA_024500475.1. Classification (NCBI taxonomy): domain Eukaryota; kingdom Metazoa; phylum Arthropoda; class Insecta; order Lepidoptera; family Gelechiidae; genus Phthorimaea; species Phthorimaea operculella. The sequence continues at coordinate 471,015 of JANFCV010000056.1, forward strand.
CGGCACCTTCGAGAATACGGAACCACCGATCGACTACAGGTTTTATATTCGATCGAATACAGGAATCAGGACTTTTGCTTCAGGAGTTATCATTGCAGTTTTTCTCTCGTGTGATAAACAGACACTCACATTCAAAGCTTCCCATTATAATAAGACATTTGCATAAACTACAATGACGTATGACATATTCGTTTTATCTTTATATTATTTTTTCGAAATACTGTACTAATTCTACTATTATATAACGTAGGTAAATGTCGGGTTACAAAAATTACCGAGTATGAACAAGAAAAACTGTGTTTATATTATAAAACCCAGGCTCATTTTTTAGTTTATTTAGGCTGAAAGTAATTATAATATTATGCTTTTAAAAATACAGCATGTTTTTAAATCAAATACGTTTTTCATACGTGGGTTTGGATACATAGAAGACATCCCAAAACATTTATTTTTCCTATGTATAAGTAACAACATAATAATAAGTGATGGAAACCCCATAGATAGACATCTCAAAACATCCAAATTTACATGCTATAAAGATATTCCGAGACTCGTGAACCACGTGACTAACACTTGCCTACGTTATCATGCTTGTGGGTTACCAGAATTACCCACACTTATGATCTTATTGTAAATCATATAAGATACTGTTAACTAATAAATACAATTTAAGTGTTGTTGTAAAGTTCAAGTTAATACACACGTTAATCTAAATTATAAAATTATTAAGAAATATTTTAACTCATTTTTCCGAGATTGAATTTACCCCATAACGTATTTTATTGAAATAAAGTGGCAATACTAGTGGCGTACACAGAGTACCTTTTATATACGGGGTGTAAGGGACAGGTCTCCGAATACTTATAGGGTGCATTCAGACCATGAAACTGAACAACTTGCCATAGAAATAAATTTCAGGAAACGAAAAAAGTTTTTCGACTCCCCATACAAAATCACGATCAACTGATTGCATTTACCTACTATGGGAAGTCAAAAAATTTTTTACGTTTCCTGAAATTTATTTCTATGGGAAGTTGTTCAGTTTCATGGTCTGAATGCACCCTATAAGTATTCGGAGACCTGTCCCTTACACCCTGTATGTGGCGTAGGCAAGTGTTTCTCTGGGAATGTGTAGCGGAAGCTACAAGCTAGCATATATTATTCACGTAGGGGATTGTGATCTTATCTCGATTTCCTACGTGATTTGCGTCATTGGTTTTAGTCTGATTTATTGTAATTTAGTTGGTATATAAGCTATACTGTATTATCATTAAATGTGCATTAACTAAGTAAACGTCGAGACCTTTACTACCACCACCAACGTCGTGCCTGCACAGAATGTAAGACCATGTTTTATTAGACTATGCAAATTTAGACTTGGTACATGTTTTTAACTAAGTTTCTTAACAGGACTTTGTGCCAATTACTTTGCAGTGACGTCACAATATAACTCGACGTGATAAACCGTATTGCATGGCTAGTGACGTCATCACACATTAGACTACGACTGCCTAACACCAGTAGCAGCTACGTCTACGACTGATCTACGGTATTATATCATGTTCATGTGCCGAATCATCACACACACATAACGGTCGATGTGCTCTATATGCGAGTTTAACATTTTTAACCAACTATATCGTAATCTGCGGTTCCTATTCTAATAGATTTTTACATATCAGGGGTTTCCTACTGCGATGCGATTAATAAGACACGACGCGATACGTGAAGATGTACTGTCATATAAGGTGCAAGTTCGTCAGATGGGGCCGATCGCATTCCCTTCTTCCTCATGGCCAAACTATTTCGCCTGACTGATTTGGCTACGAGGAACTCTATATCCTTATGGCTAAACTTGTAATAGTAGTTAGGTACAAGCAAAGTACACTTGCCATCGAAGAGGATACATAAGTATGATAAATTATTTTTGTTGACAATGGCTACTTACAATGTCTTTAGATATATGCTTTAGATTATCTATCAATATCAGTGATCATCATCATAGCCGCATCGCAATATCATTTATCGTTTCTTATCCATAATAATAAAAAAATACAAAAGAATTGTTAAGCTGAGTTTAACCCACGTAGCCAGGACGATATAAACCCTCAACAAGACGATACCTCTATTTTTGCAAAACTTGCAAAATTTTCCACCACAGGCTAGATTTACACCAGTGACCTTGGCCATCTGTACTGGACGCCTCTACCGATCTGGGCTACAGCGGCTCACTCCAACCCCGCAAAATATACAAGTGTATCTTGACCACTTACACGTGGTACGGCTCTATCAAATTTGGGTATTCACGATACCTCTAATAAGCATATCGACATTCAGTCGACAGGAGAACAATACAATGTGATCCTGTAACATAGTCTCGAGACGTATTGTAATTCATACGTCCATTGGAGAGGCGTCACTTCCTCAGCACGCAGCTTCCGGCAATCAGTCTGCCGAGCGATCAACCGTGACGGAGCCGTACTTGGATATATAAGCAAGCTATAGAGTGGGCATATCGCTCCGCACCGTACTGTCAAAACGTAAGCAGTTGTTTCCTAGATACATAGTCAAATATTATATGAGAAGTAATAAAGGTTTAATAGTGTTGTCACTGGCGTTTTGCTACTGATGGACAGAGAGGTTGTGTTCTGACTACTGTAGGCACCTTGAGGCCTATAATGACTTCGAGAATGAATGACACGTTCGCAATTTCACATATATGGATCTCAGAAAGTGCAATTTGGTATTTAATCGTAAGTAATCTGATATTTAAGCTTGTAGACGTTTATACGCTTCCTTCCGCACTTACTTCAGCACACAGCTTCTGGCAATCAGTCTGCCGAGCGATCAGCCGTGACGGAGCTGTGCATATTCGCAACACCACACATGGCATGTATGTATAACACACACCATTGATGTACCGATGCAAGCTTGCTACAACTAAAAATAAAAGAACTGTCAAACTAACACGCAACACAATATTGGCACCAATTGGGAAAACGGCGCTTAGCGCCTATATCGATAACATACTCAATACAAGCGGATGGTTTTGAGTTTTTGACGCTTACCTACTGACTTTAACTCGAATTAACTGTATTCTCAGAGGAATTCAACTTAAGACGACTGTAATATTTCTTGGACTAAAATTTGCTCAGAATCATAAAAGTCTCGAGCTTAATTCATGTCATGCGTCTGTGGCGGCGCGCATGCGCCCCACATGCAAAGTCCGGAGCTGCCTAGCAACTGTATAACAAGCTACGTCACACTGTCAGAGAAGACTAGCCAATCAAAAGACGAAGCCTGAAACGCGGTATCGAAGTGTTTCCATCGATCGCTATAAATACAACTTCCAAACATGTCCGGTTGGAACAGTCGTTCCCCTGGTCTCAACTCCCTGACCAGGCGGGTTGCAACCCTTTTCCCTCCTCCGTCGTCACTCGGCCTACTGGCCTCATCACTCCTCCTACACGTCCATTGAAGAGGCGTCACTTCCTCCAGCACGCAGCTTTCGGCAATCAGTCTGCCGAGCGATCAGCCGTGACGGAGCTGTGCATATTCGCAACACCACATTATGTATAACACTGTTGGAGGTCGCTTGTACCTATTAGTGCTGGCTGACTCTACATTTTGAGAATTCAACATTTTAGGAATTCAAATTTTTGGTCCTAAAGGCTATTAGAAAACCTAATCTGTCTCATGTAAACGACAAGTTGTCACATTATAAACAGGAAAATTAAATGGTGTGCTACTGATCCTTGTGTTTATTAGATGACTTACTCAATACAAGCGAGTGGTTTTGAGTTTTTGACGCTTACCTACTGACTTTAACTCGAATTAACTGTATTCTCAGAGGAAGTCAACTAAGGCGATGGTTGCCACGAACGTAATATTTTATGGATTAAAATTTGCTTAGAATCATATAATATCGAGACGTATTGTAATTCATGCGTCCATTGAAGAGGCGTCACTTCCTCCAGCAAGCAGCTTCCGGCAATCAGTCTGCCGAGCGATCAGCCGCGACGAAGCTGTGCATATTCGCAACACCACATTATGTATAACACTGTTGGAGGTCGCTTGTATTAGTGCTGGCTGACTCTACATTTTGAGAATTCAACATTTTAGGAATTCAAATTTTTGGTCCTAAAGGTTATTAGAAAACCTAATCTGTCTCATGTAAACGAGACGTTGTTACATTATAAACAGGAAAATGAAAGTGTGTGCTACTGATCCTTGTGTTTATATATAACTATAGCTATAGCGAGCGATCAGCCGTGACGGAGATGTGCATATTCGCAACACAGCACATGGCATGTATGTATAACACACATCAGTGATGTACTGGATCAAGTTTGCTACAACTAAAAATAAAAGAACTGTCAAACTAACACGCAACACAATATTGTCATTAATTGGGGAAACGGCGCTTGGCGCCTATATCGATGACTTACTGAATACAGACGTGTTTAGTTTCGTACCATACGCGCGCGAATACGATATGTTGTTTCGCGCCATTTCGTCTGACGGACCGCGCGACTGACGCCAGCTGGTCGGCCGACGCCATCTTGCTTTTGTTGGTTCGGTCCCCGTGAACCACGCGGCCGGCGCTATAACCTCATTACATTCCTCACTCGCTCGCCCCGTGTGCGCGACCGGTATTAGGCCCATTTAATACAATTTCGGATTTTACGGTGGATTTCTTGTGCTGGGAGAAATCCTTTGGTTTTCGCGTCTTGTACAGCGAACGTTTTTGCTGTCGCGAACAATAGTGAATAGTGGTTTTGCGCTTTCGAACGTTTAAATGATATCTATTTTTGCTGTCGAACTGTGAACAATAGTGAACTCAAGTGCTTGTGAAAATTGTTGGAGTGACGGATTGCGAGCTCGAGCTGGTATCCGGAAGCCGTGAGTCTTAGTGTTTAAGTTTCCCCTCCTTATGTGCTCCAAAAATTCCTGATACCTTTTCCTGTCACACTTTGACTCACAAGGGAACGGCGGCGACATACTTGCCAAACGGTGAGCAATTCGCTGTTGGTTTTGTATAAGTACTTTATTTGTAGTGATTTAGCAACATTACGTGGAGGTCACCACCTTGATGACCTTTAGTACAACCGGAACTTGGTACATTTACTTTAGATATTATGAGCTGCGGTAGTGCGGTAAAATATTAGTCATCTTGTAGGAGATTAAGGGCCGTCGCAGACGTTGGAAACAAAAATTTCTCAACAGGAAATTTTCCGGAACAGAAAATTTTCTCATTAAATTTATTTTATTTAGCTATAGTAAAGAGCACTACGAATCGTAGTCAAATGTTGTTCCGAGGCTGATCGACCATTTAGTTTTAGATTTTAAGATAACTTTAATTTGCTTCCACTGCGCTAAGATCAGCTTCGGAATCAAACACAGACGGTTGGTTTTGAGTTTTTGACGCTTACTGACTTTAACTCGAATTAACTGCAATCTCAGAGGAATTCAACTTAAGACGACTGTAATATTTCTTGGACTAAAATTTGCTCAGAACGATAATATAGTCTCGAGACGTACTGTTTCATGTGTCCATTGAAGAGGCGTCACTTCCTCAGCACGCAGCTTCCGGCAATCAGTCTGCCGAGCGATCAGCCGTGACGGAGCTGTGCATATTCACAACATAACACGACGAGCAAAATTGCCTCAGAACACAGATGCTATACAAATAACGGTGCTGATCGATAGACTGCCATGCCAGATATGATAAAAGTTTATTATTTTTGCCTGTTTCATTTTTTCATTATTCTAGTCATCGAGTACCGAATACGTCTTTAGGTTCTTTTGTAGCTGTGGATCTTTTATTGTGATTTATTTTATAAAAGTTTGTCGACGATCGAGAAATATATTCACCACACACAAACGGATTTATAGCTTCGTATGTAGGCAACTTGAGACACTATTAAAATGTCTATAATGACTTCGAGAATGAATGACACTTTCGCAATTTCACTTATATATGGATCTCAGAAAGTGCTATTTAGTATTTGATCGCAAATAGTCTGATATTTAAGCTTGTAGACGTTTATAAGCTTCCTTCCGCGCTTACTTCAGCACGCAGCTTCCGGCAATCAGTCTGCCGAGCGATCAGCCGTGACGGAGCTGTGCATATTCGCAACACAACACATGACATGTATGAATAACACACATCAGTGATGTACGACTGTGCATCTTACCAATACATGATTCATATTTGCTGCAACATGGCACAAAATAGGGAGTTGAGAGTAGGTTCACTCGACCCTATTTGGGATACTTGCAAATGTCACTTGTTACAAAGCCAGGGTTATTTATCAAAAATCTAAAAGTATAAGAATATCAAAACAGCAAAATAGGTATAATACAAGAACGTCATATGATTCTGAGCCAATTTTACGTTCGTGACAACCATAGTTGGTCGTATTAGTGGGTTTTTAGAGCGTAATAATATTCTATCTGACGCTCAGCATGGTTTTAGGAGAGGGCGCAGCACCGGCTCGGCATTGACGCGGTTTGCGGACCATGTTAACGATGGCCTCGATTCAGGCAAACAGTTGATTGCTTTATTTATTGACTACAAAAAAGCGTTTGACACGCTGGATCATGATATTTTGTTGCAGGCTATGAGCGAGTGTGGAATCCGTGGACCTATTAATAATTGGTTCAGAAATTACTTAACTAATAGGAAAATCAGAACAGTAATCAACGGTGTGGCTGGTGAAGAGGCTGTCGTTGACCTTGGTGTGCCGACCGGGTCAGTTTTTGGGCCGGTAGGGTATATAATGCATGTTAATGGAGTGGCCAATGTAATTAAGCAATGCCAAGTGTATATGTATGCAGATGATATGTGCCTACTTTATGCCTCAAAAGACGAATCTGAGATACGAAAATGTATACAGGAAGATTTTGAAAGCATAACAAAGTGCGCGCATGATAACGGCATAATCATCAATATTGCTAAAACTAAATGCTTACATATATACTCCCCGTACAATCAACGTGCAAAATTTGTTAATTTAAACGATATAGCCATTATAGGGCACTCGTACGAATGTTTGCATGCTGATAAAGTGCATTGTTGCTGCCCCAGACTTCAATATGTGGATAAGTTTACTTATTTGGGACTTACCATTGACTCAAGCTTTAGTTGGAAATTGCACATTAGTAATGTCTGCAATAAACTTAGAGCTATTTTAGGAAAGTTTTACCAGTTATGTAGGTTAGTTAATAAAAAAACTTTATTTGTAGTATACTTTGCTCTGGCTGACTCAATCCTTAGCTATGGTTTAAGTGTATATGGCCGTACCTTTGATACATACAAAAATGAAATAAAAAAGCTACAAATAAGATTATTAAAGTTTCTTGTAAGTAAAGAAGCAAAGTTAGAATGTAAACAAGATTATGAAAAATTGTTTTCTAAGTGCGGAATATTACCTGTAGACTGTAAAGTGCAATATTTATTAGCTATTGAACATTATTATAGTGATAAATACAAAATAAAGAAAGAAAATAAGTATAACACGCGAAGTATTAGAGAATGTAAGCTAATACAACCGAAAGCTAATAACTATTATGGAGAGAGGGTAACCAAATATTTAATACCCAAATTATTTAATAAGCATATTGTACTAAGAAGAGAACCTAGATTTAGTACTATTGGGGTGCTGAAGGCAAAGTTGAAGGGTTCGCTTCTTGATGCCAATCGCTAATCAGCTGATTCAATGTTATTGCATCGAGTGGCGTATCCACAGATAATGACTGTAGTGCCCCAGTAGGTAGTTAGTTATTGCATGCATGTTAGTAGTAGGTATAAGTAATTAATTTGTTTAAGGTAGGTCTAAGAGAAAAATCTCAAGCGCATCTCGCCATCAAACTGTTTAGTTTGGCGAGTAAATATAAGTTTTTCAAAATTGTACTTACCTAATAAAAATAAATTGAAAAAAAAAAAACCATCTTTAAAAGTCCATTCGCTTAAATAGTGCCGCAATGACAATGTCATGCCCTTAGATAACCCTTAGTTAGATAAAGTAATTAGGCTTATTTACCTTGCACTATTATGATGTTTGCATTAGGTTTTCTAAGGATCTCTACAAAATAGCCTTTATAGCTATAGCTGTAATCAGTTTCCACAAGGCTGGCACATAAGCCTCTTATATTTTACACGACGCTCATGTTAATTAAGATAGAGGCGATTTTTGACCTTTAGTTATGACCTTATGACCTTGAACCCTTAAGGTCAGGTCAGATCTCGGTAAAAATGTAACTCAATTTGTTTCTGTTGCTTTTTTATCAGAAACAGACAAGTGTCTCAATATTGTGTTAGATCGGTTCAAGCGAAGCGTAGGTAAATAAAATGTAGGTACTTATTGATTTGATTCAGACTTCAGCTGTTTATGTTATTTAATTATTTATTGCTTAGAAAATATCTAGATTATTTTTCTATTTTATTAGAGGCCCGACACCAAGTTCATCCGCTGCTACTTATTTTCCTGTGGGAAAGTATAGTCTGTGTGTTATTCCAGGATATTGATTTGTCCAAGCAGGATATGCTCTGTCATTGCTTTACCCCTTTTCTCGGAGTTGTTTTCAAATTGTCCTAGCCATCTATTTAACAACCGAGCAAGCTTGGTTCTCTAGCTACTACTTTATATCAAACTTAGTATATATAAGCAAGCTATAGAGTGTGCGTATCGCCCCGCGTTATACTGTCGAAACTTAAGCAGTTGCTCCATTGATACGTAGACACCGACGTCAAATGTACCAAGGTGTAATATAACAAGGTTAGAGGTTCAATAGTGTTGTCACTGGCGTTTTGCTACTGATTGACAGAGAGGTTGTGATCTTACTACTGCCAACCGTTCTAACTTTTTAAAAACACTCTATAGCTATTAAACACAAACGCCGTAGTTACCTAGGTACATGCGCCATATTATTTTTGTCTTTGTAGGTACTCGTTTGCAAGATCTTGTTATCGTGGTGATGAATAACTAGTAGCCGAAGGTTTTGCAGAACGAATTACCTTTTTGTGCCGTCTGACAGCTTTTGTTCACATATAAGATAGAGGTTTATTACCACTTTGAAATATTGTAATTTTCGAAACCCTTGACATTTTTAAAATGAAAATAGGGATAAAGGGATAAAGGAGTGATACCATAGTTATACCTAAGTGTGTGTTTGGCAGTTTCACGTATAGTCACTTTTTTATTTTCCTGCGGTTTGAATCCGGTTTTAGATTTGATTTTGAATCATGTTTCAGAACAATATAGCTGTTAAATTCTAGGCACTGGCTGGATATATTTCAGTTAATTTCTCGTATCTTGTAAGTGTATTTAAATTGTTCCTACACAAATTCAAAGTAGGTACCTACTTAGCTTAGACTTCGTAACACACCACAAGGCTAAGACCAACACTAGCTTACCCAAAAATTACATTATAGTATTCATCAATCGAATTTTATGTTCACTCAAACATAAACGATACTATTTTCAGTGAAATATATCGTTAAATTTAGTGGAGGAGCTCAGGAGATAAAAATAGACCACTTTTTTACGTCTGCCTGAGGATAACAGGGGCATTCTTTATACACAGATAAAATAAAACAAATGCCCATCTATTACTGTTTAGTTTCGTATCAAAAACGGTTTCGTATCTTTTTGAGCGGACGGTGCTGGCAACACTTTTCGGTCCGCCCCGTCTGTCATCTTTACGCTAGCGTTGTTGAAGCGAATTTTAGTTTTAAGTGGTGTAAAATTAAGGTGTTTTGGCGGTTTTCTCGTGTGCTATTTGCCACAAGCCATGGCTTCCCTGTGCGGTGGGGAAGTGAACCAAGTGAATTTTGGTTTCGGCTTTTTGATTGAGGCCAACGTGGTCGCCGGTAACATAACCTCACTTTGAGTCGTCGCTCGCGTCGTGGCTGCCGATAGCTACGTATTTTAATTATAAATGATTGGAGGCCAACGGGGCCGATTTCTCATTCGGAGAGAAATCTTTTAGTTATTTTGTGTTAAAAAACATTATGTGATGTCGAACTGTGAACTATAGTGCAAACTGGAGGAAAGGAGTTCGAGAACGAGCGGATGTTCCAGTGCCGTGAGTTTAGGTTATTCCCTATTCCTGTGCTCCTCAAAATATCCTGAATACCTGATTCCTGTCATACTTAAACTCACAAAGAAACGGCGTCATCGTTCGCTCGGTAAGCAATTCGTTGCTGGGCCCTGTTTAAGTAGATTTTGGAAACAAGAATTTCTCGGCCGGAAACTTTCCGGAACAAAATTCTCTCATTAAATTTATTTTATTTAGCTATAGTAAAGAGCACTACGAATCGTAGTCAAATGTTGTTCCGAGGCTGATCGACCATTTAGTTTTAGATTTTAAGATAACTTTAATTTGCTTCCACTGCGCTAAGATCAGCTTCGGAATCGAACATTTTTTGGTAGCAGAGCGTGGTTGCTTTATTGCAACATAGTTAGCCGTAATTTAGTATTAAGCGTGTTTTTATATTACCCACATATTTTATTAATTTTGGAAAATATTGTTTCGGTTTTTGTGACTGTATTGTTTGCCTAGTGAACGGTACCTTATCGGTAAGGTCTAGGCCAGTCAACTAACATTTATTTTGTGGTATTTGTTTATTGGTTTTCGTTTTATTAAGTCGAGTGTGTAAAAGTTGGTACCATGGCTCCTCGATCGCCAGGTATAAGGCTGCTATAAAGACAGAATTAAGGTGGTTTACTACCACAGCGGCAATGATCGGCCGCGAGGACCGGGAGGACGCGCTCTTGAAAAGTGCACTACAGGCAGATGAACGGGTTCGGGTTGTGTCGGAACACCTCACAGAGTGCCTCATGCTCCTTGAGGAAGCTCCTAACCCTGAAGATAAGGAGCTGGTTGAGGGCGATGTAAGCCAGTGCTTGGAGCTGGCACAGGACATTGCGCAGGCAGCTGCGGACATATCTAGGCGACGTGACGGAAAGGAAAAGCCATTCCGTGGTAAAGTGGGACAAGGATTACAGGTGCCTCTTCCGCCTGTTACGGTTCCAGTCTTTGCAGGCGATTACGCCGACTGGCCGGCGTTTGAGGACCTGTATAGCAGTGTGGTCCACACACGGACGGACATAACGCCGGCGTACAAGATGGCTCAGCTGATGTCCAGGCTACATGGAGAGCCTCATGAATTGCTGACGCATTTGGCTGTCTCGGATAGCAATTATGAGGTGGCGTGGAAGATCCTTACCGACCGGTATCGAAACAAGCGCCTGATTGTAGACAGGCTGTTAGACCAGTGGCTGTCAATACCAACCATAACGCGAGGTACGGACCTCCGCGAGAAAATCTTCCACCCAGTCAGTGTCGCGGTCAGCGCACTAGAGCGACAGGGTTTGCCAGTGGCGGGCTACGGTTATATCTTGGTCCACACAGTGCTTCGCCGCCTGCCGAGCGAAATGGTCGCTCGATTCGAGCAGCTACATGGGGCAAGTCCTCGGACCACCTCCCGACCTACGAGGATCTGAAGTCGTTCCTCGAGGCCGAAAGCAGGCGAGTGGACGTCCAGGCTGGTGAAGCCCCTCGCAAGGAGACCTCTGCCCTCGCCACCCGGAACGGCCGGGTGCACCGGCGCGAGGAGGCAACAGTGGGCAACCCAGGCGGTACAACACCGCATTGGAATCAGGGTGTGCCTACTGCAGGGAGACAGGCCACGGGGTGGCAGCGTGTCAGGAGTTTGCTGCGCAGCGGGTTCAGAGGAGACGGGGTGTGGCACAGCAGAGGCGTTGGTGTTTTCGGTGCCTGGGGCCGCATCAGGTGCGAGTGCCCTTCAAGCACCAACTGTAGGTACTGCCAGGGTGCACACCATCCGCTGCTCTGCATGAATCGCTCCGGAGGCGCCGGGGCAGCGCTGGATCGGATCAGCGAAGGAGCCTGCCCACCAAGGGAGGAGCAACGCTCCCCACCCTCCAAGGAGGAGCCCACCTCCGCATCGGTCACAGGGACAGGCAGGGGACGTCAACCGACGGAGCCCACTTACCCAAGGACGTGGGGACAATCCCCACCACGGCAGCAGGTGCCGGATTGGGGAAGAGCGGCACAGGAACGTGGCCAAGGACACCCATCCCAGGTACGGGATTCAACGGGCGGGTGTCAGGGGAGCACTAGGCAGCCACCAGGGTACATGCAGTATTCTGCGGGCTTGAGCCACCTGGTTGGGTCTCAAGACCCACGCATGCCCCCGCCTATGCCTGAGTACCCGCGGCTACAGGCGCAACCTCGGTACGGACGTTTGCCGTCGGGGTACTATAGAACTCCAGCCATGGCCTTTATGGGCAGACCTCCCTACCAGCAGGAGTGGGACCCATACACAGGTTTGGGTAGTGAGGATACCCCGCGGGACGCGGCCTCACCGCGTTTAGATTCCCGCTAGGTAATCGCCGCCTACTCATCAGCTTCGGCTCCCCGTCCAATCACGGTACTTTTGCCAACGGCTAAGATTTGGGTATGGGGATACGGTGGCCGGACCATTCAAGTAAGAGCCCTACTGGATACAGGGGCTCAGGGATGTATTGTATCGAGTAAGCTGGTGAGTAGGCTAGGCCTAAATGTACGGCCAAGTGAGGATGAAGCTGTAGGCATCGGGGCCTAAATGTGCCTGACATTCGGGGTCAGACGAACTTTGAGTTCACATTAGGTAGCACATGTACAGGGTCAGCTATCAAGTCTCAGCCGTGGTGCTAGATGAAGTGGTTGGGAAACTCCCTCAGGTTAGGTTACCACCAACGGTAAGAGGGTTAACCACAGGGTTGGAGTTGGCTGATCCTGATTTTGATACTCCTGGTACGGTGGACGTACTTCTCGGGTCAGACGTCCTCGGGAGATTATGGTGCGGTAGGAAGAAGGTACTCCAGGAAACTGGTTTGGTGGCCGTAGATACCACAGGGGTATGTTGTTTTCGGCCCAGTTTGGAGACCTCAGGACCTACCAGAAGGGGATCCGGTCCTCTATGGTAGTGTGCTGTCAGAGGTGCTGCAGAGGTTTTGGGAGTCTGAAGAGCCGCCCACGGCGGACAGACGGAAGCCAGAGGATGACGAGTGCGAGTTGTTCTATCAATACAACACTGCGAGATGCCCGTCAGGCAGATTCGTGACCAGGCTACCTTTTCTCCCAAACCGCCCCGCTTTAGGTAGTTCGCGACAGCTCGCGGAACGGAGACTACTCGGAATGGAGCGGAAGATGAGGCGAGACCCAGCACTTCGGCAGAAGTATATAGAATTCATGCGGGAATATATTCAATTGGGCCACATGTCGGTGTCCAGCCTGGATTGGAGGTGTGTCGAGCATTATTACATTCCACACCTGGCTGTCTTGAAGTCACCTGAGGCGAAAATACGGGTGGTGTTTGACGGTTCTGCTCCTACCTCGAATGGTGTGTCTGTGAACCAATGTTTGCACGCGGGTCCTAAATTGAACCGGGACATTGTGGACATTCTCACAGACTTTCGGTTACACCAGGTAGCGTTCGTCGCAGACGTCAAAATGATGTTTCGCCAAACCATGATACATCCGGATGACCGTCGGTATCAGCTGATTTTGTGGCGTGAGAGCCCAGATGAGCCGATGGTCACATACGAACTTAACACGGTGACGTATGGACTTAAGCCAAGTCCGTATTTGGCAGTACGTACGCTGCGAGAGTTGGCCGCACAGGAAAGGGTAAGATATCCTCGAGCCGCAGCAGTACTGGATCGCGACGTCTACGTGGACGATATCTGCACGGGTGCTGATAGCGTGGAGCAGGCGCTAATTCTACGAGACGAGTTGATCGCGATCATGGGTTCAGGAGGTTACGAGTTGCGGAAATGGTTGTCCAGTTGCCCAGAGCTCCTGGCCGGTTTGCCAGGCGAGTTCCATCAGGACCCGCACCTCTTTGAGAACCCGGACAATCCAAACACGTTGGGCATCCTCGGGGTGCAATATAGGCCAACGCATGACGTATTCACGTACAAGATCGAGCCCGACCTTTTGGAGAAAACTTGGACTAAGCGGTCGGTACTGTCGACAATCGCTAGAACGTTCGATCCTAGCGGATGGATCGCCCCGGTTACGTTCATGGCGAAGTGCTGTTTACAAAGGTTGTGGCTAGCCAACTTAGGATGGGACGACCAACTCTCCGGAGAGTTGTTGAAGGATTGGCTCAAGTTTGTGACCACCTTACCAGGGATTGTGCACATCGCGATACCCCGCAAGTTAGTCCCATCGGTGGGATGTAAGGCTACCCTACATGGGTTTTGTGACGCCTCGGAGCGAGGGTACGCGGCAGCTGTATACCTTCGGACAGCAAGTTCAACGGGAACTGTGCACGTGCGTCTGGTTATGGCCAAAAGTAAGGTGGCACCAGTCAGAACTAGATGGACCATCCCCAAATTGGAATTGGCAGGGCAGCTCTTCTAGCGCGCTTGCTAAATCATGTAACCTGCAATCTGCGTGGTACCATCAACTTGGATGAAACGGTGTACGCGTGGACTGACAGTCGGATAGTTCTGTGCTGGTTGCAGACGTCGGTACATACACTTGAGGTTTTCGTGGCAAATCGGGTGTCACAGATTACGGGGTCGGAAACTCCGTTAGTGTGGAGGCACGTACCGGGAGAATGGAACCCAGCGGACTGCGCTTCGCGCGGGTGCAGGGCACCTGATTTGGTGAGTCACCCACTGTGGTGGGGACCTCAATGGCTGACTGAGTCGCCGCAGGAATGGCCATTCAACGAGTGCAGGGCGCCGCTTGGGCCACCTGATCGAGGTTTGCGAGTGAACGTGGGGCAACTCGTACCGAAGCCTAACCCAGCTTTCTTGCTGGAACGGTATAGCTCCCTCGACAAACTTCTTGGGGTGACAGGTTGGATCAAGCGGTTCGTGAACAACTGCAGGAAGCCTCAAGCAGAACGGAACTTTACACCTGTCCTCTCGCCTGCGGAGCGGAATGCGGCTCTATGCTCATTGGTTAGAGTCGTCCAGGCGGAACATTTTGAAGAGGAGGTCAGGCTGCTCAGGGATGGACGTGGAAAGCTGAAGGGAGGAATTGTGCGCCTCAACCCATTCCTGGATGAGCAAGGTATGCTCAGGGTTGGAGGCAGACTTCGAACGCTAGCCTGCCCTTTTCGGCTCGGCATCCACTGTTACTTCCAAAAAGGGGACCCTTAGTTGAGCTCTTAGTCAGGGATCGTCATGAGAAAAACTCGCACGCGGGCTGTAATGCGCTATTGGCCATCCTACAGCGCGAGTTCTGGATCTTATCGGGACGACGAACGGTACGTAGCGTTGTGTTTAGGTGCTTGCCTTGTTACCGCTTGAAGGCAGCCACAATGCAGCCACAGATGGGAGATCTCCCACCGGACCGGGTGACGGAGGCCTGGACGTTTGCAGGTGTGGGAACGGATTTCGCAGGCCCTTTCATGGTAAAGGCATCACGCCTGCGGAACGCAAAGTCTATAAAGGCGTACTTGTGCGTGTTCGTGTGGAGAGATTTACGTCGCGAAGAGGGCGACCAGCGCTGATCAGGTCGGATTGTGGTACCAACTTTAAGGGTGCTGATCGGTGTATGATAGAAATTGTAACGTTCTTACGGGAGAACGAAGAAGCCATCAGCACGGGCCTCTCCCGTCAGGGCATTACCTGGGTGTTCGATCCACCAGCGTGCCCTCACTGGGGTGGTATTTTTGAAGCGGTTGTAAAGTCCGCTAAGACGCATTTGTTGCGCGTCGTAGGGTTAACAATTTTGACTTTTGAGGAGCTGGCGACCGTGTTTTGTAAAATTGAGGCTGTACTCAATTCACGTCCTTTGTGTCCGCTCAGCTCAGACCCAAATGATTTAGAGGCCCTGACGCCAGGGCATTTCTTAATTGGCCGCCCACTTAACGCCTTGCCGGAATATCCCTATACGGAGGTGAATAGCAATCGTTTGTCGCGTTATCAGTTGCTGCAGCAAATGACTCAAAACTTTTGGAAGCGTTGGTCGCTTGAGTACTTGCACATTCTGCAGCAACGCCTTAAGTGGACGGACAGGACTGAACCCCTGCATTGGGGATCTCGTTCTGGTTAAGGATGCCAACCTACCGCCACTGCGTTGGCGCCGGGGCGCATTCTCAACCTGTTTCCGGGTAGTGATGGCACTCCTCGAGTTGCAGAAGTTCAGGTGGGGGATTCAGTCCTTAAGCGAGCAGTAGCTACATTATCACGCCTGCCATGCATAGAGCGGACCGATGTGTCGGTCCGGGGCGGGTGAATGTTTAGTTTCGTATCAAAAACGGTTTCGTATCTTTTTGAGCGGACGGTGCTGGCAACACTTTTCGGTCCGCCCCGTCTGTCATCTTTACGCTAGCGTTGTTGAAGCGAATTTTAGTTTTAAGTGGTGTAAAATTAAGGTGTTTTGGCGGTTTTCTCGTGTGCTATTTGCCACAAGCCATGGCTTCCTGTGCGGTGGGAAGTGAACCAAGTGAATTTTGGTTTCGGCTTTTGATTGAGGCCAACGTGGTCGCCGGTAACATAACCTCACTTTGAGTCGTCGCTCGCGTCGTGGCTGCCGATAGCTACGTATTTTAATTATAAATGATTGGAGGCCAACGGGGCCGATTTCTCATTCGGAGAGAAATCTTTTAGTTATTTTGTGTTAAAAAACATTATGTGATGTCGAACTGTGAACTATAGTGCAAACTGGAGGAAAGGAGTTCGAGAACGAGCGGATGTTCCAGTGCCGTGAGTTTAGGTTATTCCCTATTCCTGTGCTCCTCAAAATATCCTGAATACCTGATTCCTGTCATACTTAAACTCACAAAGAAACGGCGTCATCGTTCGCTCGGTAAGCAATTCGTTGCTGGGCCCTGTTTAAGTAGATTTTGGAAACAAGAATTTCTCGGCCGGAAACTTTCCGGAACAAAATTCTCTCATTAAATTTATTTTATTTAGCTATAGTAAAGAGCACTACGAATCGTAGTCAAATGTTGTTCCGAGGCTGATCGACCATTTAGTTTTAGATTTTAAGATAACTTTAATTTGCTTCCACTGCGCTAAGATCAGCTTCGGAATCGAACAATTACTCTTTTACGAATAAAGCCCATTGTACGATAGATATTTCAAAATTGCTTTTTAAGCGCAAATACTTTCAGAACACAATGGAATAAGCGTTTGGCTTTTAAAAATGAGAGTAATATACACAAATAAAAGATAGCCAGACATTTTGCGGATTGGATTTTTGGTCTAAAGTAAAGGTACGATAAAGGTATCCTAAACCTTATGTCTTAGTATTAAAATAATTGTAACAGCTGTCAAATATGGCCTATTCATACGGCCGTATTGTAACGCAGATTGGATCCATCGAAACCTACGCGCTTCTTACGCACGAATGCATGCACGCATTGGGTTTGCTGAAGGTTTGCTGTCTATGGAGATGTATTACCTACACACATCAGAAATGATGAAGCTATGCGTTGCGTTTCGTCTGCGTTGCGTAGACGTGCACGCCACGCAACTGGTGTGGCAACCTTAATACGACTCTATTCATTACAACCATTGCGTGCGTTCGCGGCTACTCGACGTAGAAAGGACGCAACGCGTGCTACATCCGGTCTGCGGTAAACTTAAAACTAATCTCTAAGGACTAGCGTACATAATGACAGATACCATTTTTAGTAGCAAAGCCGAGGTCTATAGTGATGGTGATACTGTTCTAACCCCGCCGCACATAGAATTTCGAATAGTCGAAATACATTTCAATATTGAACGTCAGGTGCAATTATATCTGTAATCAATCTATACAGGGTGTTAACTACCAGCTTCCTGGATAACAATGTTTATAGCTTACTTGGTTGGTTGTCAGAATTTTTACCCGCCTGCCTCACATATCAAATGTTGGGAACGACAAAAGAATGTCTTCCTATACAAAGTCAATCATGAATTTATTATTGGGGGTAGCGAACAGTTTTTCGTTTCCCACTGGTGCCATAGGAAAAGTCTGTCTTATTAGCCTGACCACGCCTATCACCGTGCCTAACACACATATATCATTTATCACGCTTATATCCTTTGCGGGGAAGGCAGAGCGTAAACGTCTGGCAAAAAATTTAGTCATTCAGAAGAGACACGGTATCACCATAGTGACTGTCAGCCAGTCGCCTAAAATTGCAATACACATCAACTCTCTCTCAAATCCGTGTGGTGCAGGCAGAGAAGAAAAGCATCACCCCCTCTCTTCCCCTGGGGGTCGTAAGAGGCGACCGAAGGATAAACCCGACCCAAATAGCCAGGGCCAATCGTGTGGTGGCGGTTAATCCACCACAAAAGCATTTCCAAGGAGGGTTTACGTCTGGTAGGTAGGCGGCTGCCGGTCGTAAATTAAGCCAAATCCTTTGCAACACGATTTTGTGTACAACAAAACGTGTTGCGCCGACCCCAAGTAATTGGGATAAGGGCAGGAAGATGATGATGATGATCAACTCTCAACATCCACGGTAATAAAATGGGGTGATGCTATTCTAAGCCGGCACAACACGGCTACACCCGTTACAAGTTATAGGTACAATGCAAGCTTCGAAAACCTCGGTCTAGATATTCCTGACCGCAGGTTTCCCGGAATGCTTCGGTAAATCCTGTCTACTGACCACTGCCTGATGACAGCCGGTGTAGCGCAGTGGTTAGTATGACTGCCTGCCACGCAGAAGGTTCCGAGTTCAATTCCCGGTGGGGTCACTCACAAAGTTGATATTTATCACTTTGTGAATTTGTTCCCAGTCTGGTTAGGACATTGCATGCTGAACCACCTGATTGTCCAAAAAAGTGAGATGGTTCCGTCCCTAGAATGGTCACGTTAAGCCTTCGGTCCCGGTTGCTATCTATGATGGCGGTCGTTACACAACCATGTCAGAGGCCTGCTACATGTAGTAGGCGGTTGAAAAACTGACACCAGGGTTCATCGGGTCGTTGAACGATTGAGAAACCACTGCCTAGGCCTTGGCCAGAGCCAAATACATTCGCAACACTCTACCACAAATAAGAGAAACGGCGCACGGGGCGCCTTTACAGATAGCTCACTCAGTACTACCAACGATTTTGACTTTAGCTATAAATAACTGAAATCTCAGAGTAACTCAATGGTAGCTAAGAAGATGGTTTACACGAAAAAAATTGGTTGACAGTCATATTATTGTGACGTTCTTGTATCAGGTTTTGCCGTTTTGTTTGATATTCTTATAGGTACTTTGAAATTTTTGACAGTAGCAATCCTGGCTATGTAACAAGTGACAATCGCAAAAATCCCTGCAGTGGCGAAGGGTAGAGGGGCTAATTTACAGAAGGGCAGCTCGCTCCTTGTCCGATCATATAAACCGTTTAGGGTTGCTATTTTTAGGGTTTTGTAGTCAACTAGAAACCCTTATAGTTTCGTCAAGTCTGTCTGTCTGTCTGTCTGTCTGTCTGTATGCCGCGCCCTCATAACTTCGTCAGTTTTGGAGCAAACGACATCAAATTTGGTGTGAAGATAGATCGTGTTGACCCAAAGTTAAAAATGTTGAGAAAAAAATATTTTTATTGTATTTTGGACCCCCCTTCCCATACAAGTGACAGGGGGGCAAAAAAATTTTTTTCCACCTGTAATATTGAGTAGGGTATCGTTGAATAGCTATTTAAAAACTAAGGGGAAATTTCTTTGAAACAAATTCTCTAAAATGTTTCTGTCTCGAGATATTTGCTTTTAAAAGGGGCGTTTATCAGCCATAATTTCGCTCATCTAGAACTACAAAGACGTAACTGTCATTTTGCAAATTTTACAGGAGAGCGTTTTAAAGATTTTTTTACGTTTATTTTTTGTTTTAAAACTTCATTTTAAATAGTTTACTACTGCAACTGGGATATTTCGTATGTTAAACTATAAGGTACAGTACAAGAACAAAACTATTTAAAAATGTCATGTTTTAGTGTAAAAAAAAAAAAACACTTTAAGCATTTTCACACATGCAGTTATGTCTTTGTTGCACTGAAAATGACGCATTTTGTAAGTTGTGACACAAAATATGTATTAGGATTTTTTATTTGTGGCTGTGTATAGTCAAATAAAGTCCGGTTAGACACTTGAACTGCTATTTTGTCTTGTTTGTGGCATAGGAACGGTCTGAACAGCAAAATATCTGTTCCGGCGTGTGCTTAACTGTTGACCTGCGCTCCTGTCTGATAGTACAACCGTATGGACTGTTTATCGCCCACTCATTTTAATGCAGTTTTCGGACCACTGAATCAACTAATTTGGTACCCTTAAGAGGAACTACCCTAGTTTAGGGACTAGGTTACCCTCTCACCACTTTTTCGGACCAGTACTCTTGTGTACTCTCGGTAGTCACATAGACGTCCGGCTTCTCGTGACGGCTGATACAAACATCAGCCTATTGTAGTCCAGTGCTGGATGTGTACTATCCGCCTAGCCGCCTTTATTAAGTCATCGTGCTATTTTTACGTGGATTAAGCTCTAGAACCTGCTAGCTGCAGGATGTTATCTAGAAAATGTCTATATCAGGTCACCAGCTCTTTTCCCAGACGCCCGTATTCTCCACAATCTCTACGCGCCCTATTACACAGTTGTCTACGGCCATCACAGCAACGATTATCTCACTATATTCGCGGTTGTACTACACTTGTCATTGCGTTGGTCTCCCTTGCTACCTTCGCTGTCCCAAGGTAAGCCGAAGGATGAAATTGACGCACCCGTGCAGGACGAGTCTTAGAACACGCTGCAGCAGTGCGCCGATAAGCTTGCATACAGATCTGGAGTAGGATCTTCGCGTCTTTCCATCACCGACTCCACCGCTGAAGGGACCTACGTCAGGTGGATGAATCCGGAATCGTGAAGTTACGAAACAAATCAGCTCTTCTTATGAAGCGCGGCGAGTTGAAGAGGATGGACTTGGCACCGCAGGTAAAAACCAACGTGGCAAAATCTCGGTCCCAAATCAGAACAGGAAATAAAAGTCCTGATTCAGGCAATCATGACCTTCAATGAAATCCAGGTCTCTTACCGCACGGAGTTGGGCGCAGCTTCCAACGACGACGAGTTTCGTTCCATCGTTGTGATATGTGTCTTGGGAAGGTAATTACTGCCAGAGGCGAACTGGAGACCCTTAGACCCAGATGAGGCTAATCAAAGTTGTGCTGCCCAGCAAAACCTAACGTGGCCTTCAGTGATAGTGTAGAACTCCTCGTTGAGTTGTCAGAATCATGGACATCTTCTCGTGCTCGGTTTCCGCACCAGCTTGACTGCTATTTCAAGTTAGTCTGGAGAGGAGGCTGACCCAGTCAACAACGTACTGCCGCTGGCTGATGGGTACTCTTCGGGTTTCTCCTTATGGATAATCATCCGCCTGGCATGACATGGCCTGGGCGTGAGGTTCCACCTGGCCACCTGGACATGACTGAAGTCGGCACGTGATTCTACGCCCATCAAGTCCAACCACAAAGTCTTTCACGATCTATGAATTATGTAGTGCAATTTTGACACAAAGTACAGTTAAGACACTAAGTTGTTGTGCCACAATGACAGTAAATACTATTGCGTCATTATTTTATAAAAGCTTAAGAGTTCAACAACGACATAAAACACATTTATGGCATGGTGCCTCAGAAAATACTCATAGTTTTGGTGATACAAAGACAAAAAATACATTTGCGGCAATGTAGCACTCAACTTTTTATCATAATTGGTGCTACAAAGCCAGAAAATACATTTACAACGGTGTAGCGCTCTGAAATGACCGATCATCTCGTGACGCCCAACGCAACTGACAAATATGACGTCGTTGCACTCTGGGGAGATCCATTTTCGTACCAATGCAACAAAGACATTGTCGCCATCTTTCGGCCATTTGTTGAACAATAAAAACGTCTTTGTAACACCAGATGTATTGACCATTTTTGAACAATTTGGCATCATTAACTCATTTTTGCATTTTTCGACAGTTACGTCTTTGTAGTACTAGATGAGCGATTTGTTCCAGTTGTAACTTCTAAAGTATGCATGTTAAAAATTTGAAACAAATATGGAATATAGTTCTTAATATGAAGTTACCATGAAAACTATAACGAATACTGTACCACTTAAGATTAAGTAAATATTAAAGTTTTTCTATTTGCGGTTGGTAACCATACAGCTGCAAACAAACGAGCAACAAAATTAACTTTGTAACGTTGAAAGATACTTAAACGTTGACTGACTACGAAACCCTATTTGTGAGCGTGTCTGACACGCTCTTGGCCGCTTTTTCTTTCAAAATTTTTGAAATTTATGCGATAACTGGGTTAATCATCCTTAGTAACATTACATGAAACTTATAAATTAGACTAAAATATTTGCACTTACAAGTCATCATTTTGCTGTCCGCCCGCACCGAACGCTGTTGACACTCGCTACTTAGCCGGTTTGAAACGGTTCGGATTCGCGCGTAAACGACGTCGTGTAAAATGTGTGTGAAAGTAGTGACATTTCCTTATAGCCGTCTCTCTGTATTGTGCGCTTGAGAATACTTAATTTTAATATTTAATTTATAACTATCTAACTACGAATGTTCCAGGTATATGATCTAGGCCGGTGATAATTCACAAATACTTGCTTATAGTTGTGTAGTGTGCAATAATGCTGCTGGTTGTACGTAGGTGGGTAGATAGATATAAGTGTTGCATTTGCAGCTGTGGACTGTACTCATACCATACCTATGTAGGTAAATATACAGTGAGTATCGGTAAGGGCCAAGGAACAAGCCTAAAGGTGGTCAAGGTACTCATGAAACTGAACAACTTTCCCCGTGGAACATGGGCCGAAATATAAAAAATAAAAATTGGACCTCATAGTACCCAAATCAATCAGCTGATCGGTGATTTTGTATGGGAAGCCCAAATTTTTTTTCACAATTTCGGCCCATGTTCGATGGGGAAAGTTTTTCAGTTTCATGAGTATCTTGACCTCCTTTCGGCTTGTTACACCCTTTCTGTTACTCCCGGTATACGTACAAATAATACCTATATGACCGACTCAGTGAGCCAGGTTCATTATTGAAGTAGCATGGAGCTAAAAACGTATGTTCATAGCATTAATCTTTTGGGGCACTGTAATAGAGTCGCTCGATTGTCAATCTGTCGAGCTGAAAGCGGCACGGCCGTACCATCCTTTTCTCGAACCAGTTCAGTCCATTTTCGACCCCCCCATAACTCCCTTGTCGATAAGTTTAGAACCCTCATTTTAAAATATCTTATCAAGCACTGCATAGACACGATACATTTCAAATTTCATTTAATTTGGACCAGTAGTTTAGAAGTTATAGTTAGTCAAAGTTTCTTAATTTTCTGCCTGACTGACTGACTGACTGACCGATCATCAAAATTCTAAGGTACTTCTAGCAGACTGAGGAGCTTGAAACTTAGAATACACCTTGTATTTAGTGTATGAATAAAGAGAAAACTATAATATTCTGCAAATTCGGTTGCAACCGCATAACTAACTTTGTATTTCCATACAAATGTATAGGATTACAAAGTTAACTTTGCGGATGGGCTTTGAGGAAATCTGTAGCTGAGGCTCAAGAAGTAGTTCCAGATAAGAGAAAGAGGAAGACTATCTACAAAAAGAAATGAGATCCCACCAAAAACATTTACTTGTAAAAAGAACATTTACAGGTAACAGACATCATCTTACAGTAACTATATCGATATTTAAAAACTTTTATATTTACAATAACTAGAATGACTTGGCAATCGCACACTATTTGCTTGTGAGATACGATGGTCTAGTGCGATGGCCGGGTCATTCTAGTTATTGTAAATATAAAAGTTTTTAAATATCGATATAGTTACTGTAAGATGATGTCTGTTACCTAATTACGCAATAGCTTAAGATGAAAGTTCCCAAGTAGTCCTTGAATAAATCAATAACCGACTTGGCATCACATGATCTCACAACTTTTTACAGTAGATGAACTGAGAGGCGAGACTTGGTTCTTTTTACAAGTAAATGTTTTTGGTGGGATTTATTTTGTCTAACCTTTAATCCTGAGCGATTGGCGATTCAAAGGATTTCATATTCTTACTTAGGCGGTGATTACGCGTAACATCCTGATGGTGCGCTTTTAAAGCTCTGCGAAAATTCATAAATTCAAGATGGCGGATTTTTATCGCTAAATACAACTTTGTAATTACCGCAGTCGGGTTTTTGATTTTTAAATAAGTAGATAAAAATCCGCCATCTTCAATTTATGAATTTTCAATATAGCCAGTGTCGGTCGCGCTTCTGAGACGAATCCAACGACACCTCATATTTTATGTTAAAATCCAACTATCCGTTTGGGCTGTCCAAACCCGTGAAAAAGTTTTTTTTTTGTCCAAACACATACATACAAACATCCATACATACTCTCAAAAACATAATTTCCTCCTTCTGAAGCAGTCGGGTAACTAGCGAGCCGTTAGCATAGCAGTTGTACCCGCTGATACCTGTTTTCCTAGAATCACTCTATCTATTCTGAAAACCGCATCAAAATCCATTGCGTGGCCTAGGAGGAGCTCCAGAATTCCACGACAGACAGACAGAAAAACTCAAAAAGTGACTTCATTTTATACTAGGTATGTATTGATTGATAAAGCAAGCAATAGTCCAAAAAATGCGTACATCTCTACCCTATAAAGCTGAATCACAAAGTGCATCAAAGTAAACATTGGACGAATTACAAATGTCGACAAATGGCGGCCCCGGTAGTAAATACGGGCGTCGGCCGCTGCGTTAACGCAGCGTGGTCGCTGCGGTCGCGCCAATATAATGCCAGCGTGATTGAAGCGCGGTGAGAGCGAAATTCATATACAGGGTGTTCAACAGGATGTTAATTAATTAGCTGAAAAACTTTGCAAAGTATGAAATAAAACTAAAATGTTTTATCCGCCTGAGATTGGTATAACGTACACGAAAGTAACCATAAACCAGTTTCAGAAATATTTTCGCCTGGTACCAAATTCTTGTGAAAGCAATAATTATTAAAGCATTTATTTCAAGTAATAAAACTCATACAAATTAGCATTACATTTCACACAATTACATACCTTACATTTACATACAATAGTACGTAACGTAGTATGTAATTTAATTTTTAATCGATATAAATAAGAATATTAAAACTAGTATATATAGATGGGTAAATAATTAATAAGTAATATTACAATTTTAAAACAAAACAGAGTTGTCAGGCCAGAAATAAAATATAAATGTCAATTTAATAAATGTCAATCGAGATGAAGTTAATCCGAATATAAATTAAAAGATAAAAATTTAAAGTTACATTTGTCATATAGGTAGATTGTTTATATAACACAAATAACTAATACAATCACCTTGTCCACAACCGGGGGGGAGGTGTATGTAACTCCCTCCAATGTATAGAAAAAGGCCCATCCAACCTGCTGGCCACGAGCAGAAGTCCGTTCCGGCTGTCCCGCGCCCTGCTCGCCATCCCGGTAGCACGCTTGCGCATGGTGGCATAAAAGCAGTCCACGCTCACCGCCGCGAACATACCAGAAGCGCTGCAGAAGCGGGGCAGCCGCAACAGAGTCCTTAGTGCGTTATTGTATTGAACGCGGAGAGCATTGTAAGACTTCTGCGTGTATGAGATCCATAGGCTGCTCGTATAAAAAGATGTACAGTAGGCTCGGAAGAGTGTGATTTTTACAGTGATTTTCACTTTCAAGCAGCAAGCGAACCTACGGGCTATCATATTCGCTCTCACTGACAATGCCCTCCTTTCCCGCTCAATATCAGTGTCGTCCTTCAGGTCGGGGGTTAAAACGTGTCCTAGATATTTGAAACATTGCACCTGCTCAAGAGGCTCACCGCGTAACCTGATTGGTGGGATCTCCGTCGGATTATTAGAGCCAGCTTTAAAAACCATAATTTCACTCTTATCAACATTATATTTTAGTCCAAGACTATTAATATGCGTTTCGCAGATGTTGATAAGTTCCCGGAGTCCACTTACCGACGCACTCAGCAACACCATGTCATCTGCATAACTGATGTTATTAAAGCAAATATCATCTATATGGCATCCGACATGGCGACTGCTCAGGGCGCCGATAAGCTCGTTGACGTAAAGGTTGAAGAGCGTGGGCGAGCTCAACCCCCCTGCCTCACCCCGCACCTCAACCTGTACGGATCCGACAAGGCTCCCGACCACTTAACGCTGTTGATCTGGTTTCCGTACCAGTACTGCAAGATGTTTACTACTTCTGGTGCAACATTGGCTTCACGCAACTTTCTCCAGAGCACTGGATAGGAAACCAGATCAAAAGTTTTCGATAAATCGAGGAAACAGGCATATACAACCTGTTACACAACTAACCAAAAAAAAGAATATTTTTTATTATCATCAGTCGATAAAATAATCACATCACTAGTCTAGGTCAGGTGCTACACTACCTGGCGAACAAAGTCCGCTTCGGCATACATTGCTGGTTGACTTAGTTTCTTTTATTGTTGACATTCATGTAATAGCCAGCAATGTAGACCGAACTGCGCTTCGCCGTGTCGGTAACTTCATTTGAACTTTGAGCTGTCAAAATTAGTGCTGCGATGCCACGATTAAAAATAAGTGTAATTTAATAAAAAAATGTTTTTTTCATAGTTTTCAAAAACGATACTACGGCTCTAATTTTTTGTTAATTGACTCTTTGCAACGGACCTTTCCACACCCTTTCAGCTTTATTGGTTGTTTTGTAACACGTTGTATAGGTGTGTTGCGGTCTGTGTAATATCTGACGGCTAGCTTCATACTCAAAATTGCACTGTCAGTAGACAGTTTAGGCCTAAACCCGAACTGGTTATCGTGCAAGGTAATTTTATCGTTCAAGTGATTATTGAGCATGCCGTCAAACACTTTAGCAATGACAGTAGCTAATGAGATCGGCCTATAGTTAGTTTTATTGGATATGTCACCGGTTTTGTTTTTAACTATTGGTACAACGACCGTTCTCATTAGCTCCTCAGAAACATACGAGTGTCTAGTACAAAAATTGAATAGCATAGCGAGAAGGCGCGGCAAGTGAGGTCCTGCATGCTGAAGATGCTCGATGCTGAGCCCGTCATGACCTGGAGACTTTCCTCTTGTCATAGACTTTAAGTAACGTCTCCCAGTGGGGCGATGACAATCTCGTCAGCTTCAATGCTTCAAAAACGCAGGCGTGTCTTTTCTCCGCAAAAAGGAGTCCTTTCACCTTTTCTCCTACTTTTCGGGGTACATCTGTTCCAGTGACCAACACTCTTCAACTCCTTGGCATGGAGCTGTCCTCTGACCTCAACTTCGGCTAGAAAGTTGGGCGTCCTGAATA
Source organism: Phthorimaea operculella (assembly GCA_024500475.1). Taxonomy (NCBI): domain Eukaryota; kingdom Metazoa; phylum Arthropoda; class Insecta; order Lepidoptera; family Gelechiidae; genus Phthorimaea; species Phthorimaea operculella. The sequence continues at coordinate 498,395 of JANFCV010000056.1, forward strand.
AAGTCAAGCGGTACTTCACGCCTGAACAGCTTCTAACTCTTTATAAAGCTCAAGTCCGATCTTGCATGGAGTACTGCTGTCACCTTTGGGATGGCTCGGCTAAATACCAACTTGCTGCACTGGATTCGGTGGAACGCAGAGCCAAGAGATTAATAGGCGATAAAAAACTGGTGGCGACCAAGCTTCACAGCCTGGCTCACCGCCGCAAGGTTGCTTGCCTATCGGTCTTCTACAGATTGTACTTCGGAGAGTGTGCGCGTGAGCTGCATGAGCTCATACCACCGTCTCCTTTCTTCCATCGGACATCCAGACGCACGGCCGGCTACCATCCGTTCTTAGTTGATATACCCACATTACGCACTAAGCGCTTCAAATCATCTTTCATTATGCGCACGGCTAAAGAATGGAATTCCCTGCCTGCGTCTGTATTTCCGAGTGCATATAACCTGAATCTCTTTAAGTCTAGAGTGAATAGGCATCTTCTGGGCAAGCTCGCTCCACCGTAGATCCCATTTCTGCTCTAGGGTAAGATTGGGGTCAAGAGTAAGCCCATCATAGATAAAAAAAAAAGTCTTTTTTGGTATGTTTGTCGGCCAGGATATCCATTTATTCTCTGATCTGTTCTTGGTGGTTTTGACACCATTTCAACTTAGACTTGAATATTTTCCTGCTTGTTGACATTTCCTCAAAAACTTCACCCTTTGTAGGTTTACCGTACCAAAGCCACGTGTTGAACTTTAGCCTGGCGTACCCGTAAGCCTCGCTGACGTGCCTGTTCCATCCCAAAACATGCTTAGGTTTCTTCCCTAATTTCCCTCTATTTTTCCCCGCGCTCTCGACGGCTGCCTCTTTTAGAGCAGTCACAATGTCCCGATACAGGCCGTCCAAAACGGGCCTGTGACAAAGATCACTACACATGCTACCGCAGCACTTAGACAATGTTTCAGGAAAATCTATTTTTCGTAATCGACTATGACACAGAGCGCTGTAGGTAGCAATAGCTTTTGGACACCTTTGTCCCCATAATACTTTGTTTTATAATATCAAGATTACATTCAATAAGCATTGGGTAGTTATCCGACCACAAGACATCGTATTTAACAGATACATTGCGCACCGTCCTCCTTGCTGATTCCGAACAAATAATATGGTCAAGCCATCTCCTGGCCCCGTTAATGTCACTTACATACGTATATGTATCAGAGTCTAGTTTAAGATAATGCAGATCCACACACACTAAGTGGTTTTGTCGTAAGAGGCGACCGAGGTATAAACCCGACCCAAACAGCCAGGGCCAACCGTATGGTGGCGGTTAATCCACCACAAAAGCATTCTCAAGGAGGGTTGACGTCTGGTAGGCAGCCGGTCGTAAAATTCAGGCAAATTCTTTTGCAACACGATTTTGTGTTCAACGAAACGTGTTGCGCCGACCCCAAGTAATTGGGATAAGGGCAGCAAGATGATGATGATGATGAACATAGCACTGAGAGTGCATTAAAATCCCAGTAGAAATAAAAGTGGTCCAATTTTACGGGCTCCGTAAACGCACACCAAGCAGTGTCATTATTGTCCGTGTTTTTAAAGCCGTTCACACTCTACCTACTCCGCAAGGGATATAGGCGTTAAAGGTGTATGTAAACTCAAACCACCAGTCAAGCTTCTTGGAATGGAATGACAAAAAGAAACTACTGCAAATATTTTAAGTTTAAGGGGTGAGCCAGTCCATGATACTGAATCCCCAAACGACTTTTTGGAGAGTTCCAAATATTGTTCTCATAACATTTTTACCCTGTAGAAAGATTTTCAGTTTCGTGAAATTGAAATACGAAATACAAATGAATGTTTACTATTTTGTAGAAAGGACCCCGCACGATTTGTTCGACAAGGGCCGTCCGGTCAAATTGGCTGAAATTTTGGGGAAAGGTAGTACGTAATGCTCTAACCAAGATGTAAAAAAATCTGCGAGCGGAAATGACCAGTTTTTGAGATATAGCTATTTTAATGTTGAAGTCAGTAAACATACTTTGATGTAAAAATGTTACTTATTAAGGCAAATGTCCTGTTCTTACTTATTTTTTACGTTCATCTGTATAAAACCAACCTTCGAGGTAATTATTTCAATTGGAAAAGTGTCTGTTTCGGGTATATTACACATAATATATCAGCAAAGCAAGCTAGATCGCCTAAACTATACGAGATACAGCAATGGCTCCAAAGAAAAATTTGTTTAGCATGATAGGCCGCTTCTGCTGGCACATGGACACCAGGAGTCTGGAGTAGACCACTAGGACCCCATCTAGACCATAAAATATACAGAAATGCCTCTATAGCAAAAGCTGTACAGCATGATGGACTGCTTCTGCTAACAGACTGAAGTCGAGGTTCTGGAGTACCTGATGTAGACCACCAGGATATCATCTTAACTATAAAAGATACGGAAATGCTGTCATAGCAAAAGTTGTTTAACATGTTAAGCCGTTTTTGCTGGTACTTTGATATCGAGAGTCTGGAGATCCTGGTGTAGAACGTGCGATGATCCTATTCCTACGGGAAAGCGAGTAAGTGACAGTTCCAGTTATGAATATTTTGCGGCCAACTAGTAAAAAACGCGATTGCTCTTTAATCAATCGGCGCCATTCAACCACACCACTAAACGTTTGTTACCTAAGTGGTTGAACACAACGTTCTACAGTTCATTCCATTCCATGAAAGGCCCAACTAAAGTTGAATAAGGAGCCAGCTGTGATTTGAATGCCTTATTCACCCAGTTGAATTAGCCAAAGTGTTAACATAACCTTTGCCGTGTGATGCCGGCTTAGAATAGCATCACCCCATTTCTTTCCTGTGGGTGTCGTAAGAAGCGACTAAAGGACTTGAGGGTATCATGTGTATTGCAATTTTAGGCGACGGGCTGACAACCTGTCACTATAGCGATGCACGACAATAGCTAAAGCGGCCCTCAAATATGTGTCAAACGTGGCGATAACGACCGTGCTTTTGCGGTCGTTGGCGCTCTGCCTACCCCGCGAGGGATAAAGGCGTGATGTATGTATGTATGTATGTATGTATTGAAATGAAAGCATTTTCATATCTCTTATAGTTAAGATGAGGTCTTGGTGGTCTAAATCAGGTACTCCAGAACCTCGACGTCAGTCTGTTAGCAGAAGCGGTCCATCATGCTGAACAGCTTTTGCTATAGAGACATTTCTGTATATTTTATGGTCTAGATGGGGTCCTGGTGGTCTACTCCAGACTCCTGGTGTTCATGTCCCAGCAGAAGCGGCCTATCATGCTAAACAACTTTTGCTTTGGAGCCATTGCTGTACCTCGTATAGCTTAGGTGATCTAGCTTGCTTTGCTGATATATTATGTGTAATATACCCGAAACAGACACTTTTCCAATTGTAATAATTACCTCGAAGGTTGGTTTTATACAGATGAACGTAAAAAATAAGTAAGAACATGACATTTGCCTTAGTAAGTAACGGTTTTACATCAAAGTATGTTTAGTGACTTCAACATTAAAATAGCTATATCTCAAAAACTGGTCATTTGCGCTCGCAGATTTTTTTACATTTTGGTTAGAGCATTACGTACTACCTTTTCCCAAAATTTCAGCCAATTTGACCGGACGGCCCTTGTCGAACAAATCGTGCGGGGTCCTTTTTCCACAAGATAGTAATTTTTTGAACACTTGGTGTTTTGATCAAACACTAGATATTGATATTAACGAAGACATGGGTTCAAATCCCATCGGAGGCGTGAATTTTTTCCGCTTGCTTCGTTTGTATTAACTTTGTAACCAAAAAGTTAATACGAAATACATTTTTTTTTTACAAAAATGTGACACCCTGTATACCAGTGATGAGATGACGCGAATATTCACATACAAATGTCGGCACATGAACATGAAAGGCATCGATTCGTCGTTTCATTCCTATTCATCCGCCATTAGAGAGTAATTAGCTAATTATTGCGTTCTAGTCTTCCATTTGGGAATGTGAGGTTATTTCCGATTTGACGCAATTAAGCTAATTTAATTATAGACGTCTTGCTAGAGAGTAATATTAATATTATACCGTGAGTAACGGAAAGGGTGTAACAAGCCGAAAGGAGGTCAAGGTACTCATGAAACTGAACAACTTTCCCCATGGAACATGGGTCGAAATACTCGAAATACGAAAAAAAAATTGGGTCTCCCATACAAAATCGCCGATTATCTAATTGATTTACTATGGGAGGTACCTTGACCTCCTTTCGGCTTGTTATACCCTTTCCGTTACTTCCGGTAGACGTCTTGCAATAATATTCATATTCTATGTTTAGCCTCTCACGTAAACTCATGAACAATTCCATTTTTAAGGTTTAGATTTTCTTGTGATTGATACCGACAAGCCGGACAAAAACTATGTTGTACGATTCAATGTCAATCAGTCCATTCCATAGGCAAATTACTATTAGGCGCAAACTCCACCAAAAAGACGAAGGGCATAGGACGTAAGAATGACAGTTGAAAGACAAGTGATCGTCAAATATTCTTCTTAGTTTTTGACGCTAGCTGTCATAGATGCGATGCTTTGGCGACGCTTGTATGTGCCTTTGTCAATACTTTTTCGTACATTTTGTATGGAATATGGAAACGTCGCGATGTCAAACGTCAAGCGTCATGCCCTACGTCCTATGTCCTCTCAATGTCCTCTTTGTGGAGTTTGGGGCTTAGACAGATAGACTTGTCGGATTGATAAGGGTTTGTAGTACCTAGACAACGAAACCCTGAAACGAGATCGTTGAAATTGAGGATAGAGTCTGGAAGAAGCTCTCAAGCGTAAACAAATATACTACTACTATTCTACAGCCAAAAGTTCACTGCTGGACGTGGGCCTACCCCAATCGGGGGGTGTTGCCATACTCACCGCGCTTGGCAGGCAGATTGGCGAGCGCAGTGCACGGTGTTGAAGATATTTACCCTTCGTCGCCTTTTACGATACTCACGTATAGAAGGCGAACCAAATAATTGGCCGCAAATTGTCTGTTTTTTATCTGATATCATCATCTTCCTGCCCTTATCCCAATTACTTGTGGTCGGCGCAATACGTTTTGTTCAACCCAAAATCGTGTTGCAAAGGATTTGGCTTAATTTTACGACCGGCCGCCTACCATACGTCAACCCTCCTTGGGGATGCTTTTGTGGTGGATGAACCGCCACCATAAGGTTGGCCCTGGCTGTTTGGATCGGGTTTATCCCTCAGTCGCCTCTTACGACCCCCACGGGAAGAGAGGGGGTGGTGCTATTCTACTCTGCCGGCACCACACGGCTTACTCTGCCGGCACCACACGGCTTACTCTGCCGGCACCACACTGTTTTTTATCTGATAATGAAGTGCTAATTGTGGAGAAGACCACTTTCCAAAAAATAACGCTATTCATCCCACAGCAAATATACGGTAACTGTCATGGTCGAAACTATCCCACTCACCCTACTCGGTCGCTAACTGACTGTTTACCCTATTCCGTTTAATAGTTAATAAGTGGTGGGTTTTGATTCGACCGGCCCAGGTATAGAGATGTGTTGTGTGGTCGCTAATTGCTCCTAATTTTGTTTTCGTGTTGCTACAAATGAGTTTTGGAGTCATGAATTTGTCAGTGGGTCGACCAGGTCTATGCATAGTGAATACACATACCTAAATAGGTCAAATTCAAATTAAGCCACGTAAAATAAGTAAGAAAAATAAAAGTCGAAGATGTAGGTAAGCGAATCACGAGATTACGGTGGAGATGGGCAGGACATGCCGTGTGGTAGCAGATAAGAATTTTGCCACCCCTTTTCTACTCAGGGTGTTTCGTAAGAGGCGACGTAGAGTTTTTGACTTTGGTTACAATATCTGCCGACCATGGTCAACCGTATGGTGGCGGTAATACCACCTACGACAGCATTCCCAAAGAGGGTTGACGTCTGGCAGGCGGCCGATTTTGTATTCATACAAAACTGTTGCGCCGACCCCAAGCAATTAGGATAAGGGCAGGAAAATGATGATGATGATGGGCAGGACACGTAGCTAGGAGACTGGACGGACGGTGGACCAAAGCAGTCACAGAATGGTGGCCAAGGGGAGCAAAAAGACCAGTGGGTAGACCATCAGCCCGGTGGTCCGATGACATCATCAAATCGACCGGATCTCAATGGATAAGAGTAGCACAGGACCATGAGGAGTGGCGAAATAGGCCTATAAGTGGGTGTATGTGGGCTCATGCTGATAAAGAAAAACTGTAGTTGTATTGAAAGTTAAAATTCGTTTAGCAACTTAAAATAACAGCTTAAGTTTTGAGAGTTCCTTTGATTTCTCTAGGATCCAATCATCAGATTTTGAACGCTGAATATATTATGTCGACTATCATGGTCAACCATAGCCGTGTGGTGCCGGTAGAGTAGAATAGCACCACCCCCTCTCTTCCCGTGGAGGTCGTAAGAGGCGACTGAGGGATAAACCCGCTCCAAACAGCCAGGGCCAACAGTATGGTGGCGGTTAATCCACCACAAAAGCATTCCCAAGACGGGCTGACGTCTGGTAGGCGGCCGGTCGTAAAATTAATAGTCCGAGTTCTTAATTGGCAGTTTGTATGGAGGTATGGTCCCATCTGGCAGAAATCATGAAACTTGGCATGTGTGTAGCTTACATGTGTAAGCTTCAGGAAAAAAAGGGAAGCAAGTTGGACCCCCCCTGCTTCCCCCCTTTACCCCCCCTTTTATGTCCCAAATTTCAGTTATCTTTATTTTTCTCGGAAACGATTAAAGATAGGAGAAATTTGTCAAGGTAAGAAATATTCCTTATAAAATTGTCTACATAATTGTTCTTGGGTAGATGTTGATAGGACTTATACTTTTCGAGTTATGCTTCTGGGAAACCCATCATTTTTTTGAAGGTGACTTCCAGCTCTGAATTAGTCATAACTACCATGTGATAGAATATTTTTTCAAACTTGCTATTGGCTGTTGTTAGTTAGGTAGTCTTCAAAAGAAATCCGCAGAGACAACACTTCAATCACGCCTGTGGGGGTGGGGGGAGGGAGGCAAAGTTTATTTTTTCCGAGCTGAACTTGAGGACTTCTGACTCCTTAAGTAAATGTGACACGAGAAATTGAGTATCATTTTCGAATAAACCAAGGACGGAGTATTCATTTCTCGGACGCTTTTTGGTACATTTCATACAAAAATATAAAAATATTAAGTGAAATAAGAAAAAAATATGTTTCGTTCTCATTCAAACTCTGTTTTCTTCATGTCCTTGAGACATATTTATTAGATAATAACACATACTCGAAGACATACTCACCCGAATTATAAAACCATATTTTATTTTCGAAAATATAAGAAAATACCTAGCCTACGGAAGCCTAAATATTTTTACAAAGTTATGTTTGTAGCTGGAAAAATTTCAAGTTCATAGATTTTGTATGCAAAAATAAGATTACCAACCGCAAATTTATATTTCTCAATTGTTGCTAAACCATTCCAGATAGAGAAATGCCCTCATAGGGAATGTTGTTTATACTGAAGGGTAGTTTTTGTTGGAATAAAGAAATTGAGGATCTGGAGTACTTGATGTTTAAGAAGACATTACAGTATCTCGAATAGTTTAGCTGGGCTGTTGATGTTCCACATCAAGTATTCCAGATCTTCAATTTCTATATATCAGCATGAACAACTCTTCAGTATAAACAACATTTCCTATGAGGGCATTTCCCTATCTGGTATGGTTTAGCGACAATTGAGAAATATAAGTTTGCGGTTGGTAATCTTATTTTTGCATACAAAATCTATGAACTTGAAATTTTTCTAGCTACAAACATAACTTTGTAAAAATATTTAGGCTTCTGTAGGCTAGGTATTTTCTAATATTTTCGAAAATAAAATATGGCTTTATAATTCAGGTGAGTATGTCTTTGAGTATGTGTTATTATCTAGTAAATATGTCTGAAGGTCATGAAGAAAACAGCGTTTGAATGAGAACGAAACATATTTTTTTCTTATTTCACTTAATATTTTTATATTTTTGTATGAAATGTACCAAAGAGCGTTCCAGAAATGAATACTCCGTCTTTGATATATTCAAAAATGATACTCAATTTCTCGTGTCACATTTACTTAAGGAGTCAGAAGTCCTCAAGTTCAGCTCGGAAAAAATAAACTTTGCCCTCCCCAGCCCCACAGGCGTGATTGAAGTGTTGTCTCTGCGGGTTTCCTTTGAAGACTACCTAACTAACAAAAGCCAATAGCAAGTTTGAATGAATATTCTATCACATGGTAGTTATGGCTAATTCAGAGCTGGAAGTCACCTTAAAAAAAATGATGGGTTTCCCAGAAGCATAACTCGAAAAGTATAAGTCCTATCAACATCGACCAAAAAACAGTTTTGTAGACAATTTTATAAGGAATATTTCTTACCTTGACAAATTTCTCCTATCTTTAATCGTTTCCGAGAAAAATAAAGATAGCTGAAATTTGGGACATAAAAGGGTAAAGGAAGCAGGGGGGGTCCAACTTGCTTCCCTTCTTTTCCTGAAGCTTACACATGTAAGCTACACACATGCCAAGTTTCATGATTTCTGCCAGATGGGACCATACTTCCAGCTAAGGACCCGTACTATAAGCCAAATCCTTTGCAAAACGATTTTGTGTTCAACAAAATGTGTTGCGCCGACCCCAAGTAATTGGGATAAGGGCAGGAAGATGATGATGATATGGTCAACCATATCCGTTTGCTGCATGATTTTGTGCTAACAAAACATGTTGCCCTGATCCCAACTGATATGGGATGAGATCAGTAAGATGATGGATGATGAAAATAAATACAAACAACATTGTTTAAACCTCTATGCAACGTGATGTGAGGTTAGCCGGTATCGTAAATTAAACTAAAATCAATCATGTTTGCCCGCGTAATTGGAGGCAACACAAACACAGGAAATTGCCAAAACACACACACACATATATATATACACACACACCCACACACATGTACAGATATTACTAATATTGGCACTATTACGAGCTAATTAGTAATAACTTGTGCAAACAAACGCGTTCACAGGAGGACATTAGGTACCCGGTACAGGTTATGAGATGGAGGGTAGCAGAAAATCATAAAATGTACAAAAAGTCATGAATTTCAATATGGCGTAGGTAACTCTTAGTATGATGCCGGCTTAGAATGTCATCACCCCATATCTTTCCCGTGGGTGTCGTAAGAGGCGACTAAGGGATAAATTCATCCGGGGGTTCAATCACTCACAACATCTTGCATTGCGCTCACCAACCCGCCTGCCAAGCGTGGTGAGTATGGCAAATACCCCCCTAATAGGGGGAGGCCCATGTTCAGCAGTGGACTTTATTGTGGCTGTTATGATGATGATGAACTCTTAGTAGAAACATTGACAATATCATCATCACTGTAATTTTTTCTTCGAGTAGGACACCAAATCATTCAACGACCCGATGAGCCCTGGTGTCAGAGTTTTTTCAACCGCCTACTGCAAGTAGCAGACCTCCGACATGGTTGTGTAACGACCGCCGTCTAAGGAGCATAGACAGCAACCGGGACCGATGGGTTAAAGTGCCCTCCGAAGCACGGATTCATCTTGCTTTTCGGACAATCAGGTAGTTGAAGTCTGCAATGTCCTGACCAGACTGGGAACTTTAGCAAAGTGATACATATCGACTTCGCGAGTGACCCCACGGGGAATTGAACCCGTAACCTTCGTCGTTGCAGGCAGTTGCACAAACTACTGCGCCACATCGGCTGTCATTGAAATACTTACTGGTAAAACATGGGTAAAACCATACAACTATGGTCCTAGCTTGCAACTATGGTCCAAACAAACCTGCATTTAAAATACATATTTCTTGTGTGTGGTGACAGTTAATAAGTCAGTGTTAATCATACATTAGGGGTCCTGTATAGTACCAAAGAATACTAACTATAGCCCCACACAGGAGGAGATAAATGAAAAAACATACCAGTTTGTTGGGACCATAGTTGCAAGCTAGGAGTTGTATGTTTTACGGTATTTGAAGGGTTTCTAACTACATCTGTACGTTCCAGTCGAAGTAACGAGAACTTTTTCCCTCTACACATTGTATCCGTCGATGCAAATTGACAAAAAACACGAACAACAAAAATTGAAGCCGGTTCAAGAGGAAGGGAAGGGTAGGAAGTGTGTCGAGTGGCGTCGAGTGACGTCAGCACGCGATCAAGGGTCGGCGAGCTCTGGGCACACGACGCACTAAATCCAAGAAGATAAAAAAAACAATAATATTGGGTGAACTTTTACTAGTGACTGATAGCACAGAATAGATAATAGTAGTACCTACAGAAGCGACACTCCTTTGATGTTGAAGAAAGCCGCCGTTTTAATAGCCTACACTTTTTTTTTGTAACATCCAAGACACCGTGCGCTAACTAAATTAAACTCAAATGCACGCGCATAAGAGCACAAATCCTTTGCGTTCTCTGACTACCTACACGGGAACTCAAACGCCAGGGCCGGATTCAGGATATAACTATGAAACATAAAATCCTAAACTGATTTGGTAGGTATATTAGCTATTTACACAGAATATATTATAGTGTTTATTATAAGTATATACAATATTTTTCAAAAAGTCGTAAATAAAAAAAGGACAACTTGGAATCACTCTTTTTATTAAGACATCCGTCCACAGAACACCTAGTCCTATTTTGTCCCATCATCATAATAAATTGATTGGTTTTAAATTTCGTAAAGAAGCACAGCACAAACAATTTATTCCACTACCTGCACGACTGTCTTGTTAAAGAATGCGTCACAAGTGAAATGACGTCACCGCATCGATGCGCGCGCGCTCCACTAGCGAGCGCGATCCGGCTCTGGCTGAGCGTACCGTCGCGGTACACGACGGCGTAGGTATTTAACTCCGTAGGTATAGGCGAGTGTCGCAGGCCTGCCGATAGCAAAAACTCAGAATCGGCTGATGATAAGGAACAACTTTCCCCAAGAAACATAGGTCGAAATACGAAATTTTTCTTGGACCGCATAGTAACTGAAATCAGCAAGATCGTTCGAGATCCTTTCTTTGTGTATTTCGACCTATGTTCCTTGGGGAAACTTGTTCTTTATCACCAGCCGGTTCTGGGTTTTTTCACCCTATATTATGAACAACATACGTTATTAAACCAACAAGGATAACTCATAATAAGGTCAGTCGTTTTACATAAAACGGACTCCCAATGATAGTGCAATTGTTGCATCAAAAACTCGAGACTCTATAACCCTCGACTTATACCAAAGAATACTAACTATAGCTAACCGCTTATACCAACAAGGTCAGTCGTTTTGCTACATAAGTCAACATACATAATCAGGCCTTTGGGTGGTAGACAGAGCGTTACCGGTCGCATATACCGGGAGTAACAAAAAGGGTGTAACAAGCCGAAAGGAGAACAAGGTACTCATGTAACTGAACAACTTTCCCCATGGAACATGGGTCGAAATATAAAAAATATGAATTGGACCTCTCCATGAAAAAACCTTTTGTATACGTCCTTCCTCCCACACAAACTCGCCGATTAGCTGATTGATTTAATATCAGAGGTCAAAATAGATCTTGACATAATGTGAGGTGTCGTAAGATTCGATTAGATTTTTCGCAAAACACAATTTTAAAATTACCGCAAGCCAATTTTGTTTTTTAATACATCTGCTTGTTCCTTAGTGATTTATAAGACACCTACCACGGGTAGAATCATCATCATCATCATATCAGCCATAGGACGTCCACTGCTGAACATAGGCCTCCCCCAAATATTTCCACCTTGTCCGATTAGAAGCGGCCTGTATCCAGCATTTACCCGCGGACTTGACCAGATCGTCTGTCCATCTCGCGGGGGGCCGTCCTACGCTGCGCCTGCCGGTACGTGGTCTCCACTCGAGAACTCTCCTGCTCCACCGATTATCCGTCCTTCGAGCAATGTGGCCTGCCCATTGCCACTTCAGCTTACTGACTCTCTTAGCTCTGCCGTGTCAAAACAACATACTGTAAAGTCCAATACAGTGTTTTGTTTCTATAAAGCCAATTCGCTATCTCTTCCCCTCCTACATGTTCCCCTAGAACATTGTTTTATGTTAAATACTATAGTTATCAAGATATTGGTATGGAAAAAACACTGTATGTCTAAAAACTTAAAGTTTATAATTGCGTAACACTGTACTCGCCGTTGCAGTGTTTTGATTTGACAAAGCCAAGCGCGAGCCGCAAAACTCATTTCACACTCTATGTCTATAAAGTCAAGGTCTATAATTGCGACTGTACTCGCCGTTACAGTGTTTTGATTTGACTAACTCGCGTCTCGCGCACGCGCCGCGGAGGATATCACGCTCTCTCCTAAGTGTTTAGTTATATCAGGTGTAAAATCAACTGCAAATATTTTAAGGGTGAATCAACCCATGAAACTGGACAACTTTCCCCAGAACATAGGTCGAAATATAAAAAAAAGGGCCTCCCATACAAAATGTACAAGCCGGCCGATTTTATTTGTATGGGAGGCCCAATTATTTTCATATTTCGACCTATGTTCCTGGGGAAAGTTGTTCAGTTTCATTGGCTGATTCACCCTTAAAATATTTGCAGTTGATTTATTTACATCCTGTATAGCTAGACCGTTGAGCTAGACAATCAGTTTGTTTGGGAAAGTTGTAGGCCTTGATGAGACCTTTACTTTATGTGACAGCTGTCAAACTCGTTTATCTCGGCAATCATTCAAGATAGACTATTAATTTGTTCGGGAAAGTTGTAGACCTTGATAAGACCATTATTTTATGTGACAGCTATCAAGCTAAAACTCGTTTATCTCGGCAATCATTCAAGCTAGACTATCAGATTGTTTGTGAAAGTTGTAGGCCTTGTTGAGATCTTTATTTTATGTGATAGCTGTTAAACTAAAAACTCGTTCATCTCGGCAATTATTCATGCTAGACAATCAGTTTGTTTGGGAAAGTTGAAGGCCTTGATGAGACCTTTACTTTATGTGACAGTTGTCAAACTCGTTTGTCTCGGCAATCATTCAAGCTAGACTATCAGTTTGTTCAAGAAAGTTGTAGGTCTTGATGAGACCTTTACTTTATGTGACAGCTGTCAAACTAAAACTCGTTTAACTCGGCAATTATTTAAGCTAGACTATCAGATTGTTTGGGAAAGTTGTAGGTCTTGATGAGACCTTTACTTTATGTGAAAGCTGTCAAACTCGTTTATCTCGGCAATCATTCAAGCTAGACTATCAGTTTGTTCAGGAAAGTTGTAGACCTTGATAAGACCTTTATTTTATGTCACTGCTGTCAAACTAAAATTCGTTTGTCTCGGTAACATTCAAGCTAGACTATCAGATTGTGTGGGAAAGTTGTAGGCCTTGTTGAGACCTTTATTTTATGTGACAGCTGTCAAACTAAAAACTCGTTTATCTCGGCAATTATTCATACTAAAATCATTTTGTTTGGGAAAATTGTAGGTTTTGATGAGACCCTTATTTTATGTGAACAATCAAAAAAAGATCTTACAATGTACAACTTGTGTACAGGTCAGAACATAGTTAGAACCAGTGTTTCATTACCACAAATACAACCGCAGTTGGGTCAAGTCAATACACTGCAATGTACAGTACAGTGTTTTGTTCTGACAAATCGCAAAGATTTTTGTAGCTGTTGTTAAGACAAAACAATTTTATTTAAGTATCTCTGTATGTCTTATGATTTTAGTATAATTTTTTTAATGGCTATAAAGATCTTGACACGTAAAATCTATATAGTTTAATTTTATTTCCAATATCTTCGAAAATCGTATAGAAACCATACAAAAACTAAAAAAAATGTTTTTGTGTCCGTTCTCAAAACTTGAAATTTGAAGTTACAGTCTAATGTTTTGACACGGCAGAGCAGCTATGTCGGTTACCTTGGTTCGTTTACGGATCTCCTCGTTTCTGATTCGATCACGTAAGGAAACACCGAGCATAGCTCTCTCCATAGATCGCTGAGTGACTCCTAGTCTATTTAGGAGGCCGACAGTTAGAGACCACGTCTCGGCACCGTAGGTCATCACTGGCATGACACACTGTTCAAACACTTTCGTCTTGAGCGAGCTAACGGGTAGAATAGCATCACCTTATTTCTATCCTAGAGCGTCATAAAAAGTGACACTGAGACTAGGTTTTGCATTGCGCTCGCTAACCACACGGCATTTTCTCGTTCGTGTGTGTGGTTCGTAGTCAAATTGATCTGTAGCATTCGCCAATTAGTAGTTGAAGTATTTCGTATCGGAGCTGACTCTATGGTGTAGTAGTGAATGCCTGGGATCTTGACTTGAAGGTTGTAGGTTTGGAAGAATCAGCTCGCGGTGAAATGTCATTACGTATCGGAGCTGACTCTATGGTGTAGTAGTGAATGCCTGGGCTCTTGACTTGAAGGTTGTAGGTTCGGAAGAATCAGCTCGCGGTAAAATGTGGAAGTATTATGTATCGGAAGCTATCGTCCTGTGGTGTAATAGTGAATGCCTTGCTTGGAGGTCATGGATTTGAAACGCAAATTTTCTTAGTGCAATATATTAAATGGCTCCATGCGCCTTAAGGACCAATCTTTTCGAAAGGAAATCTCTGGTTATAAGCATCAGCCGTATTTTTCGATTTTCACCGGTGTACACACCCAACTACCATTATAGATAGGAGTTTTCTAATATCATTTTCGATAGGCTACTTTTTAGAGTAGATTATACAATAGGGCGATCTTAGCGAGGAATCTGAAATAACACCATTTTTTTAAATTATTGAACTAGACATTTTAATAATGCTTTTGACGAATAAGTACAGTCTTACAGCTAGCAAATGGCACGAATATTCTGTTCTCTCCTTCCCTTAACGTGGGACACCGAATCGCCCAACGACCCGATGAACCCCGGTGTCTTCTGCTGACCAGTGCGCAGCCGGGCCGATTCGGGAGATTCACGCTGAAATAGTGAGAAAGATTGGTTTAGTCCATCCGCTATCATAGTGTCATGATCAGCCTAAGGCCATGGAGGCCAAGTTACGCTCTTCGCGTAGTAACGTACTGCGATGGCGAAGGTCGCTGGTTCAAATCCAGTTTGCGGTTGCAAGTTTAAAAAAAATACTAAACACCTCTCAGGGTGCCTTGGAGGAGCACAAATGTCAGAATTTTGGTTTTCGGCTTATACCTCGAAAACGATACATTATCCAATATTTTATTACCTAAGACAATGAAAGCTTATAAAATTCTCTACATATTTAGGCTTGTCAGTTTTACTTATTCCCATTAATTATGGGTTCGAATTTCCGAAAGCTTAGGGGTCATAGCTGGATAACGATTGGGAATTGGTAAACACTCTCATGACTTAACACGTAGAGTATTTTCATTGGCTGTTACAATTAAAATATGTTCAACCCATCATTTTCGAGATACAAGCAGAAAAACAAAAATTTGGAACTTCTGTGCTTCCCCACGGCGCCCAGCCAAGGTGTTTTAGTATGTTTGTCTCCCTAAGAGCCCAAACAAAGTGTTGTCGTTTTGATAGTCCAGGATTTTCCAACATGAAGCCCTTATAAATAACTACTCATTGACCACTCTGTAAAGCCTATTATTATGATATGGCCACTCTATAATGTCTTCCTGAAATAGATCTAAGAAGTGAAATGACGAATTCGTCAAACGATTTTACCAACTTTCAGATTTTTGAAAACGAACCTTTTATGAAAAGATTGAAAACTTCATAGCTTTAATTTGTTTATTGATGTCATGCAGCATGAGGCACGGTTCATACTGCCTTTGGCGTAAAAATGGCGTGAAAATACTAGACAGAATTTGATGAAATAAAAACTATACTAATTAATGGTTTTGAATGTGGTACTCACTTTAGCCTTATGTCATAATTAATTGGTGAAGTTAAACAGAAGGATAAAAACAGACGCGACTATGACTAATATCCCATTTTGAATCTGAAACATTTAACGTAAGGTGTAAAACAAATTATAAGTAAATCATTTTTTAAAACAAGCTTTTATTTGGATGCGCTAAACAGAATAAAATATTCGACTTCCTTAAAAACTTTAACTATTAACTTATACTGCCATTGTATCTTAAAAATTTCATAATATAATCATTATTATACCCACAGCACTGTCTTCTACACGTGTGATTCCTAAATCACTCAAAAATTGCTTAAAAACTCTAAAATCCATCCTTTGGTTGCTAATACACCCTAAAAAGCTGCAATTCTTAATAAATGCAGAATTGTTAGAAAATTTTTGACCACTTCTGTCACATCAAGCTCATATAACGACCCCTCCTGGCGTGGCTGCGGCCCGTGAGCCAGGGTGAACCACCTCCGAGAGGAGAGATATCAAAAAGATAAAAAAAAAGAAATAATAACATTAAGCCTGTTTATCTGAGTCAGTTTCAGTTTTTTCTTCTGTTAATACTTCTTTTATATTACACTAGCTGCCCGTCAGCGGTTTCACCCGCTGCAACCAATCTTTTACAAATCGAAAATCCCTGAAACACGTACTCAATTTTTTTAGCTGTTTGATCTGATTGCAAGTATTGAAACAGATTGCATTTAAAAATCATGATTTTCCATACAAACTTTTAACCCCCCTTTTTACCCCTTTAGAGGTCGAAAACCGAAAACCCCGGAAACACGTATTTAATTTTTTTAGCTTTTGCATTTAATAGCAAATTTTGAAACAGATCGCATTTTAAAAATATTGATTTTCCATACAACTTTTAACCCTTTAGGGGTTAAAAATCAAAAGTCCTTGAAGCACGTATTTTTTTGTTAGCTGTTTGATCTAATCGCAAATTTTGGAACAGATCGCATTTAAAAATAATGATTTTCCATACAAACTGTTAACCCCTTTTTTACTCCTTTACGGGTTAAAAATCGAAAATCCTTGAAACATATTGTACTCAATTTTTTCAGCTCATTGATCTAATTTAAAAATAATGATTTCCTATACAAACTTTTAAACCCTTTTTTACCTCTTTAGGGGTTAAAAATCAAAATCCCTGAAACACGTATTTCCTTTTTTAGCTTTTTGATCTAATCGCAAATGAAACAGGTCGCATTTTAAAATAAAGATTTTCCATACAAACTTTTAACCCCTCTTTTACCCCTTTAGGGGTCAAAAATCGAAAATCCCTGAAATACGTGTTTAATTGTTTTAGCTCTTTGATCTAATTACATATTTTGAAACAGATCGCATTTAAAAATAATGATTTTCCATACAAACTTTGAACCCCTTTTTTACCCCTTTGGAGGTTAAAATTTGAGGTAAAGAATATTTAAAAACCTGCCCCTCAACTTACTCTATATACTTAAAAAAACCGCATCAAAATCTGTTGAGGGGTTTTAAAGATATAAGGAAACATACATACAGACACGGAAAGGGACTTTACTTTGTACTATGTATTGATGATTGAAGATGTCTCTATTGCCTATGTGCCTATTGTCTATTAGCATAGGCCTCCTCCAATTCTTTCAATTGTTTGCGATCTTTAGAAACTCTAGATCAGCATGAGCCTACAGTAAGTTTTAGATAGTCTTCCCATCAAGTTGCTGGCCGGCTGGCTTTTCGTTTGCCATTCTTTGGCTCTATTTAGATTTTTGATCTCTTAGCATGTGACCTGCCCACCGCTACTTTTGGATGTCTATTCGTCTAAGAATGTCTGTTACTTTTGTTATCTCTCTGATATCTATGCTTCGAATTTTGTGCAGTAGCTTCACACCCAACATGCTCCTCACCATAGCTCTTTGGCATTTTGCGAGGTTTTGTCTGTGTTGTTTCGTTAGCGACCATGTTTCGCATTCGTAGGTTATACAGGGAAGGATATATGTGTTGTAAATTTTGCTTTTTCTTTGCTCTTCATAATTTCTTTTAAGGACCAGTGTTTTCCCCATTCTTGAGCTATCCTCTTATCAATTTCTTTGTTCATTTGGTCAATTGGTGAGATGAGATTATTTGGCCCAGGTAAGTGTATTCTTTCACATGATCCAGTCTTTTGCCGTGCACAATTAGGTGTCGACTTCCACTGAGTTAGTCATTACTTTTGTTTTATCAGAGTTTTATTCCAGTCCAACCTCTCTGCTTTCCGTTGCCAGATCACACAAAACAAAAATTCCAGTACATTGGGATCTTCTTCAAACAGGACTATGTCATCAGCAAACCTAAGGTGCTTTAGGCGAGAGACCCATCAATGTTTAGACCACAAAGTTCCTAATCAAGTTTTGTGAAGACCTGCTTCAGCACTGCTGAGAACAGCTTTGCCTGACTCCTCTTTTGATTGGAAAGTGGCTGCACAGTAGCTTCTAGTCATAATACAACTCTTACTTTTTTAGGTTATATGTTATTGTTTTAGAAAACGAGTGTAGATTTATAATAAAAATTGGCAATGAATTGAATTGAATTTTTCTTCATGTAATGAATGTGTTTAATTAATTTATTTTAATCTTGACATTTTCCTTTCGTCGCATTAAGTACCTATCGCAAAATGTACCGCTGTGAATTTTTTTTTTAGCAATATGTACCCTTAGAAAAACGCACCTTTCGCAAAATGCACCCATCGCAAAATGTACCTATCGCAAAATGCACCTATCGCAAAATGCACCTATCGCAAAATGTACCCTTGTAAAAGAAACATACCTAAGTATGGCACATCTAGTTAGAATCTTTTTTTGAAGTCTGTTAAAACAAATCAAATGTAGTAAAATGAAAATTCTAATAAATGAAATTTAAAATAAAAAAGAACAAATCAATCGTACATTATGCGACTGAACCGTAGGAATTTAGGAAGTCCTAAGTAGGAATTTTTCAAGATTCTGTTTTAGAAAGTCATAAACTAATTTTAATTAAAGGTGAAAATATACATTTATGGACCGTCGAATATTGGTTTTTTTTTATAGGAGGGGGTAGGGGGAAACCCCCCTATGCCACCCCTACCCTGCGAAAACCTTCTTGAGATATTCAAGGTCACATTTTGAGGCCTTTTTGTGCCTAAAGTCACAAAATGGAATTGTCCCCATCCCTTCCCTTTTGACCCCCCCCCCCTTCCCATTTTGCCCCCCCCCCCCAGGTAAAGATGGTATCCCACCACTTTGAAGTTGTTTTTGTATGGAGGGGGAGGGGGGGAACTGACACCCCCACTCAAAATTGGGAAGGGTGTTTTATCTTCCCCCCTTTAATTTAATAACATATTTGTAGCATTTAATCGCCTTTGGACCAGTTATAACCTCAAATTTCAACCTTGAATATCTCAGAAAGGGGTGGGACTGGTATTGGGGGGTACATTTTGCGATAGGTACATTTTGCGATAGGTGCATTTTGAGAAAGGTGCTTTATGCAATAGGTGCTTTATGCGTTAGGTGCATTTTGAGAAAGGTGCATTATGCGACGTTTTTCGCATGCGGAACATTTTGCGAAGGGTATGTTTTGCGACTGAGCCCCCAAAAAAACTGCATGATGTCGCACTGCTGTGACGTGAAGGAAGGACAAGCAAACAAACACTTTAGCATTTATAATATTGGTATTTGAAACCGTGGCCAATAAGAATGCAAAAGATAAAATTACTATGACAAAGGAGTTTGTATTATACATTAGATCCTTCGCGAATGTTTCTAGGCACTACGAGAAGTAGGTCTCATTTCGAGTTAGGCACTAACTAACTAAAACCCGCGGCTTAGCCCTCGTACTCCTAATGTACTCATAATTATGTTTATTGTTTATTCAGCAAAAAAAAAACAGTACTTAAATACAAACTTCCTTTCTCTTTCAGGGCTCAACATAAAAAAAAGCTGAAACACGTAATGTATTATTCTAAAAGACGGCTGATGTGGCGCAGTTTGTCGACTCTCGCTCTCGCCCTCCCCCTCCCCTCATTTTTACGACAATTTTAATCAACCCATGAATACTTCTTAATCAAAATAATATCAATGTTTATTAAAAATAAGGGTGCCATATTTCAAACAGTACCTTTGAAGGTGCGGCCTGTGGGTAACTATAATACTTTCATCCCCTTTCTTACCCCCTGAGGGGTTTAAAATTGGAAAATGTTTAAATACTTCATTCACTATTTTAAACGATATTTCTAAATACGAAATTTGAAGCAAATATAACAAGGGAATAAAAATTTCCTACAAACTTTCACCCCCCGTTTTACCCTCATAGGGGTAGAATTTCAAAAAATTCTTTCTCAGTGGATGCCTACGTTCTTAAAGAATACACATGCCAATTTTCACGCTTCTAGCTCCAAGAGTTTGGTTTTTACGACAATGCGTAATTTTCATCCCCTATGTCAACCCATCGGGGGATGAATTTTGAATACTCCTAAATCAAAATAATATCAACTGTTTGTTAAGAATAATGGTGCCAAATTTTAAAAATGTAGCTTCAAAGGTGCGACCTGCTCGTAAATATAATACTTTCATCCCCTTTTTATCCCCTCAGGGGTTAATAATTGAAAAAATCAAAAACACGTCCTTCAATAATTCTAAAGTTCTACCTACAAGGTGTTCCAAAGGAAATACATTAAATTGGAGACGTTGTGTAGACCATTGTACTGAACAATTTCCATTATGGCACCTAGTTTGAATTCTTAACAATTAAGAAGTTAAAATTTTCATACAAACTAAATGCCTACATTTACTACAACCATTATGTATTACCCCTTATCCAAGATTGCAACCTTGCATTTTTAACTTGTAGGAATTGAATCTTAGAAAAAGTATGGAACATAGTTGTCTATGTTTTAAATTTAAACGAAAAGTTAAGATAAAAGAACTCTTTCTTGGTGTCAACTTTATTTTATTGCCGCCTCAAACTAAAAACTTCTTTTGACTAGAGCACCCATAGAGACGCAAAGACAAAGGGCCAATCCTCGGCCAATCAGAGAACCCAGTAGAGTCTGTAGTGTCAGTTGTGTCAGTTTTTGACAAACATGACATTTGACCTTGATCTACGCCACGACTGTTGCCTTGGCAACCAAATTACCGCCAAAACCGTTGCTTTGGCAACAGTTGTGGCGGTTATTTCAAAAGTTTTTCCAAGACGGCAACATGACATAAATAAAGGTCATAATCAATAAAGCTCCTTTCATAATGTGGGACTCAATTAAATTTAACAAAGAATCATGCCCACTCTGTTAGGGATGTTCGTCTATTGCTTGCCTCACTACTTGCAGGCCTCGCCTCAAAGCCAAAGTTAAATAATTATAAAGTCTAATTATTGCTTAACATTTTGTAACTGAAAATAATTTAATTATGATAGGAGTTCTGAAGTTATTGAATGTTTAAGTTGGGCATTGGAAGAGACAAAAGTGCTGAAGTTTGGCTGTATATCGAGTATTTCGTTCTAAAATCGTTATCTTTAGCTATACTGAAGCAAACAGAGCAAAAAATTTTCACGCCCCAGTAAAATATTTGGTAAAAATACCTAACGGTAGAACGACCTTTAAAAATTAAGTTAGTTTCCCTGTTTTGTACAACAATTTCTGTAGCTATTCTGCATTAGAATGAGGGATATTACGTATTGCTTTAATTTTCATTTTGAGGCGAGACAATTTCTTAGACCAGACATGGGCATTCTCCTTTAAGTTGCTAATTACTTCTAAACGAGGGGTTTTCATAACTTGGCCCCATAATGAAAATTATTCGGTACGATGGCCTACACAACGTCTCCAATTTACCTGTTCGGGTTGTTCCGGCGGCACTTGCTGCGTGACGGCCGCCCGCGCCGTTCCGCCGCTGCCGCCTGCGATGCCCGCGTGACTCACCCCGCTGCTATCGGCCGTCTTCGACTGGCGATCAGCTGTTCCTGCTACCCGCTTTGAAATAATGTGATCGGACTGGAATGCGTCTTGCAGTGATGTACTTTTTCCCGATGAAACGTGGAGCATACCGATTCCCATAGTCATAGTTAAAGTCGTCATTAAACTTTACGGTACCCCTTTTCATATTGACAAAATTTGGTGTCTCAAAATTATTAACAATTGATGTCGTTTTTAAGTTAATCACGTCTGACTTGACGGTAATTTTAGGAGGTCCTTCGCCACAAATGTAGGGATTTCTTCAGGATAAATTCCCTTAAATTGGCTTAGATTAGAATTATATGACGTTCTTTATCAGATTTTGCTGTTTTTATATCTTTGTTTGATTCCGAAGCTGATCTTAGCGCAGTGGAAGCAAGTTAAAGTTATCTTAAAATCTAAAACTAAATGGTCGATCAGCCTCGGAACAACATTTGACTACGATTCGTAGTGCTCTTTACTATAGCTAAATAAAATAAATTTAATGAGAGAATTTTTGTTCCGGAAAGTTTCCGGCCGAGAAATTTTTGCTGCGACGGCTCTCTCACAATCTCCTACTAATATTTAACTGCACCACCACAGCTCATATCTAAAATAAATATACCAAGTTCCGGTTGTACTAAAGGTCATCAGGGTGGTGACCTCCACGTAATGTTGCTAAATCCCTACAATGAACGTACTTATACAGGACCTAGCAGCGAATTGCTTACCGTGCGAATTATGACGCCGCCGTTCCCTTGTAAGTCTAGTTTTTGACAGGAAAAAGGGAATCAGGGTTTGAGAAAGACACTTGGATAGGGATTTAGATACTAGACTTACTGCACCCGGACACCAGCTCGTGTGGCACTCCGTCCCTTCAACAATTTTGGTTTCACCTTAGTTTATCACTCTATTATTCACTAGTTCACAGTTCAACATCGAATAATGTTTTAACACACTAATAACAAAGATTTCTCCCGCACACTACTGGTTGCGACAGCAATGAGTTTGCTGTACAAAACGCAAAACTAAAAGATTTCTGAGAAATCAGCCCCGTTGGCCCCCAATCAAAAATATGTAGCTATCGGCAGCCGCGACGCGAGCGAACCCAAAGTGAGGTTATGTTGCCGGCGGCCGCGTGGTTCTCAATCAAAGCGCCGGAACCAAATCCACTTGGTTCACTTCCCCACCGAACAGGGAAAAACCACACGAGAAAACCGAAAGCACACTAAATTACACCATTTATAATTAAAATTCGCATCAACGATGCGAGCGACGGCAGAGGACGTGACAAAGACAAAACAGTGTTGCCAGCGCCGTCTGCTCAAAAGAAATGACTCGAGACGCAAATCGCACCGCGCGTATTTGATACGAAACTAAACAATCTTTATACATGCTTTATACTTTAAGATTTTTGACAGCAGCAACCCTGGCTATGTCACAAATGCCAATCGCGAAAATCCGAAATAGGGTCGAGTGAATCTTCTAACTCTCTATTTTGTGTCAGTGGTTCGTATTTCGCTATTTTTCGCTATTAGTTTCTCTTATTGATTATGTCTTTTCTGGATTTGCATGGTGGGTTTAAATTCAAGTGTGTCACACACAATTTACCTACATCATTATATATTATAGTAAAACTAAGTTTATAGCAGTTAGCAGCGGGTGCAACCGGTGGGTGAGCAGCTATGATATACGTATAAGCTTGTCGCGAGATTTTAGTAGGTAGGTACTTATGTGGTGTGACCAACGAAGTGACTATTTTGACCACTGGTTAATTATTTTTACTCGGTTAAAATCTCGTAACAAGATTTAAATCATGTAAATTGTGAACATGCAATGGCAGTATAAGTTAATAATTAATTTTAAGGAAGTTATATTTCTACACATTTCTACAGCACAGCTACACATCCTCGTACGACACATTTTACTCGGACAGCTCTGGTGGAATGGGACGTCTACAATTTCATTCATACTCCAAACTATATTCCTTGGGGAATGTTCAGTTTCATGGGCTGGTTCACCCCTTAAAATATTTTTAGTTGATTTTTCTTACATCATGTATGACATATAATACTAAAAAATTACTTTTTTTGCCATGTTAAATTGGCCACTTTCTATTGCATCGCAAGCTTTTTCATCCTTATTGATTTCCATTGTGCCAATCGCAAACTCTTTTAATGGCTTGCATTTTTCATTCCACGTTGTAAACTTTGGTTTCAACTCGATGCAGATTTCTGTGGCACTTTTTATTTGTTCCCTATATTTTGCACTCATTCCTTCTTTTTTGAACACCTCATGCGCTTTTAGTATTGTCTTGGTCAGCCGTGAGTTTTCTGAACCAGCTTCTTTAAGCTCCTTTAGTTCTGAAAAATGTAATTAAATATCAATAATAGTCACTCTAAACTTGAATTTGCTCTCAGCATGACCATCATTGCGATCAACAGGCATGTGACGGCGCGCATGCGCTGCCTAGCAACTGTATAACAAGCTACGTCACACTGTGAGAGAAGATTAGCCAATCAGAAGACGAAGCCTGAAACGCGGTATCGGAGTGTTTCCG
Source organism: Phthorimaea operculella (assembly GCA_024500475.1). NCBI lineage: Eukaryota > Metazoa > Arthropoda > Insecta > Lepidoptera > Gelechiidae > Phthorimaea > Phthorimaea operculella. The sequence goes on from JANFCV010000056.1 coordinate 522,822, forward strand.
CCGATCGCTATAAATACAACTTCCAAACATGCTACCTGACTGTGACTAGCCGGCTGATGCGGGCCCGAAACTTTTCGGGTCAGGCTCGCCGGCTCCCCGGACGTTTCTTTCTTCTACCGCCAGCTGGAAGGCGCTCGCTGGGTCTCCCCGGGCACTGGGGTCCCACCCGGCGGGCGACTCGCTGGCGGTACTGCTGGTCCGTCTGCGGCCGGTTCTGTCCGGCCGCACTCGGGCCCTAATTTGACCCTTCGCCTTCGGGCCGTGGTGGAGTGTTCCCACACTTACCACGGCCCCCTACCCCATGACCCGCCCGTTTTAACGGGCGGCGACAGATTTCACGCCCAGTAGGCTCTGCCTAAATGGCGTCTCCCCGACGGCCTCACGGCCGTCGAGAAGACTATTACGTTTTCCGGTTGGAACAGTCGTTCCCCTGGTCTCAACTCCCTGACCAGGCGGGTTGCAACCCTTTCCCCTCCTCCGTCGTCACTCGGCCTACTGGCCTCATCACTCCTCCTAAGGCACGTATAGTATATTCGACGCATGGTATCCTGCCGGTGCTTACATACGGTGCCGAGACGAGACGCGTCTTTCCGTTCCCGTGTTCAGTACGAGGCAATGCCTCCAAATCGACAGGGGTTTGTAACGTTTACAAACCCGTGTTCATTACGAGGCATAGAACTTACGCATGAAGTTCGGCGACAGCGTTTCGCCGCTCACTTCGCATTTGTTGGTGTTTTGACTGGGAGCGATTAGCATGGTTGTGTTAATTAAATCCCACCCAAAACATAAATGTGAAAAGCTGCCAAGTTCGATAATATTGGAATGCTTCGCCTATAAAAGAAGTGAGATCTAAATAAGTACCAAGTTCCATACACAGACCTCAGTTAAAAATAGTTACAGGAATGCACACTTGATTTTCCGCAGTTTGGAAAGTAGATTCTGAATAAATATCATATTAAATACCTAAAATTCTAATACTTACAATAACGCAAACCTGTTTTTTCAGCAGTTTCCTTATAACATTTTTTTTTCTGTACTTTTTAATGATATAACTTGACCGACACGCGCTAGCCAATACTTACTTTGTGCCGACACCTTTATTTTCTTGAATTTTTAACCGTGGATTTAGTGCATATGTATTGGTTTGGTAGTGACGTGACCCTGCTTTGCACGCCGCGCCGTATGTCGTCGCGGGTTTGATTCCCGCGACAGACAAACACAGAGATTTTCATTTGACTAACTGTTGAATCAGGAAACAAAAAAGCGGCATATTCGTTTCGTTTTTTTTGAAATACTAGACATTACGGTTCAAATCCCGCCGGTGGCGTGAATTTTTTCCACTTGTTTCGTTTGTATTAACAATAATACCAACCAATATCTAGTGTTTGATTAAAACACCAAGTATTCGAAATAACTATCTTGTGGAAAATTTCTACAAGATAGTAAAACATTCACTATACTCTATCCGCGCGATGAAGATAATACCAGAAAATGCAAAATGATTGTCATTGGTTAGCGATAACGAGGCAAGGGTGCGTTTACATGGCGGTGCAATTTCAGTCTACTTCTGTGGCTTGCACGGAGCGGACGCGTTCTTCATTCTTATATATCGATTGTTTTATTTCTCCTACGACCTGACGCGTGTTTTGGACTATTATTATTATTACATAATAGTCCCAAAATCATATTGACATAATATCAATCAGAATATCATTAACAATGTGAACCACAACACTACCAAACAAGTTCGTAACAATTCTTATTCTTAATATTTTAAAACATACAAAGATGTATTTACCTAAAATTATTTTTACTTATTAAATATTGTAATATAATAGTAAAAACTATTTATGAGTCTTCTTTAACCAAAGAGCCATGTAAACGCATCTTTACGTTTTTACACAATTGTTGACGCCCACTTACCTGGAAGGGCAGTCATTTGTCCCTTTCACTTGCATACAAAAGTGCGGTTGAGAGGACGCTATATTATCTTCATCGCGCGGATAGAGTATAGACATTACGTTCCATTACGATTCAAATTTTAGTATGGAAGTTATTTTTTAAGGGTGCATATTTCTTAATGCAGTTCATTACGTACCTGCTTTCGATTCTGTAAAACGAATATTACGAAATTAGTGTAGATAAAATAAATATTGAGCCTTACGTTGTTTACAATCTTCATCGCCTGCAGCATCTGGAAATAAGATGAAGCCATTAAGTCTTATAGCAGGTTTCAAACATATTTTCATTTAAATATAGGTATTCCTCATCAAAAAAATCGAGACACTTTCGTTTTCATAGTTAAACAAACTATGAAACTATGTAATTAAAAGTTGAATTTAGAATATTGACATTATGATTTAGAAACCTCGTATTACACATTATTGAACGATATTAGACATTTATTTCTAAATTTACATGTATCTCAGATAATGGGATTCGTACAAAACGTAAACCTGCTAAGTGTCTCGATTTTTCTGATGGGAAGTGTATTTTTATTTTTATGGTGCCGTACCAAAGGGTCGAAACCGGACCCTATAACTAAGACTTCACTATCTGCTGTGTCGGTCTGTCTGTCATGTCACACCGTCGCAAAGTAGCTTGCTTGTCGATATTCTACAGGATACATTTCGGGGAGTGTGCACAGTCTCTCCATGACCTGATACCTCCGTCACCATTCCATCTCCGGTGCACGAGACGCCGGTTGGGATTCCACCCTTATATCGTAGACATCCCGCAAATTCGCACAAAGCGCTTCGCTTCTACATTTTTAATGCGAACTGCTAAAGAGTGGATGTACAATTATACAACGGATGGCCATTCATGGGTAAAACATTAGAAAAAACAACGAATATCGTAAAAAAAATTACAAGTCATGTGTAGGAAAGGAAAGTGGTTAATAAATAAGGGTTCAATATAGTAAAATTTTAATCCACCCTTCTGGGTAACATCGGATCCGAATGGAACCCGTCAGACTAGTTTTCAAATCTTTTGTGGTCGAGTGCCGGCAACACTATGTCACAAAACGTCAGCCTACCCTTCTTATGTGAAATGAAGTATAGTATGGATGAGGTGAAAAGGGCAGTGTGAAGTATGAAAAATGGAAAGGCTGTCGCACCGGATGGAATACCAGCAGAAGTATGGAAGTTGTTGAGTGCGGACGGATGGAAGTGGCTGACTATCGAGGAATAAAGCTCATGTCACATACGTTTAAAGTATGGGAGAAGGTGATAGAGAGACGATTGCGAGGGGAGTGTGACATCACGCAATACCAGTTCGGGTTTATGCCGGGCCGGGGAACAACGGATGCCATTTTTGCACTTCGCCAACTGTGCAAAAATACAGAAGTGCCCAAAAAATCTTGCACATGGTGTTCGTTGATCTCGAAAAGGCATACGATCGAGTGCCCCGAGAGGTTTTATGTAGTAGTAGGGAAGTATGTAGATTTGATACGTGCAATGTACAGTGAGGCTCGTACACAGGTCCGGTCGGCCGCTGGTTTTACCGACGAGTTTAGTGTGACTGTTGGCTTGCACCAAGGGTCGGCTTTGAGTCCATACCTCTTCCTGTTGATAATGGACGCTCTGACGTCGGACATACAGGAAGAGGCACCCTGGTGCATGCTGTTCGCCGATGACATTGTACTCGGCGGTGAAAGTGGACATGACGTATAAGGCAGACTGGAAAAATGACGAGAAAAGCTGGAGAGTGTTGGCCTGAAAATCAGTAGAACCAAGACTGAACAAATATTTTGTGATTTCGGCGGTCTCTCCGGCTATGCTCCGGTAGCGCTGAATGGCGTAACCCTACCAGCCTGCTCGGACTTCAAGTACCTCGGTTCACTTCTGCAAGGCGATGGTGAAATAGACCGGACTATCAAGCACAGAATAAATGCAGGATAGATGAAATGGCGACTGGTCACGGGCACAGTGGGTGACCCCCGAATGCTCCTCAAACTGAAGGGCAAGATTTACAAGACGGTGGTCAGACCTGTCGTCATGTACGGATCTGAGTGTTGGCCTACAAAGGTGACGGATGAAAGACGATTACATGTATCTGAGATGAGAATGTTGAGATGGATGTGTGGTGTGACAAGCACAAGCTTTACTTACATAAAAACATTCCCAAGCATGCTCCCAAAACGCAAAACCATGCAAGCAACCTCATCTGAAAATAAAAGGAGAGTCAATACGTAGTATTAGACTAAGCAAGCGCCTATTGACAAAGTCTTAACTCGAAAGCTATTTGGTAAGTACATTGTATTGCTTGAGAATAATTAACGACAGTAGTTTTTGTAACCCAATCAGGGGACGTACAATTCTTTTAAGACACACTAAAACGGTTTAGGTATAGTATATTTTTATCAGAAAAATAATCATAACATTTGTGTGGTCGACTGTACAAGTTATCATCGTACGAAATTAATTCGCGGAAGGCGGCAGCAATCTTTAAGGAAACCAAATCCGGATCCGGAATTTTGGAAATATTTTTAGACAGACTATACCATGGTTCCTACTCTGTTCCTACTCATATAGACTGTACAGTCGATCACGATCACAAGAAAAATTCATTTGCAGACACCTAAAGGGCGCCACACACCGGGCCCGTATGCGTGACGTGCACGTAGTCACGACGTCATTACGCGCGTAGACAGGGCGCTACACACCACCGGGCCGCACGGCGTGATCACGCGCGTAGAGAAGTAGTTGTATCGTATTGGATCGTATGAGAGGCCGCACTTTGCTTTACGATTTATTAGGTAAGAAAGGTGAGAATGCTCGGCAGGGAGATAACTGTACCTAGGAGAGCTCTGCCACAAAATAGAGACGCCAGCCAATACTTAATTTGTGGCCCTGCACTCGGCGTCGAACGAATACCACAACATGGCGGCGGCGGCGTTCACTGGTCCGGTCGGCCGCTGGTATTACCGATGAGTTTAGTGTGGCTGTAGACTTGCACCAAGGGTCGGCTTTGAGTCCTTACCTCTTCCTGTTGATAAAGGATGCTCTGACGTCGGAGTCCCTCCTCGCGTCCCGCACTCCCGCCTCTCGCTCGCCCCTCTAGCGTGTACGTGTACTCGCAGAATCGTCGCGGGGTGGCGGCGAGAAGTATTCACTACAACTTTGATTATCTACATACGATAGTAGACCCTTTTCCTCCAAGTTTACATAGATACATATATATATATTCATGCCTTTATCCCTTATAAAGGCATGAATATGTATGTATGTCGCGGGGTAGGCAGAACATAGCAACTGTAAAAAAAGCCATTTACACATTTACACCACGTCTGACAAAAGTTTGAGAGTCATTCAGATGACTGTGTATCACCATAGTGAAAGGCTATTATTATATAGGTGGCCACTTACCTTCAACTATTAAGTTCTCTTACAAAATAATATATTATTAATTATTGCTATATCAACTTATAAATAAATAACTTTCTTTCCGCAAATTATTACATCAAGACGTGCCAAAAGCCAAAAGCATGTACCCAGATCACTTATATATATGTCCCTAGCATGTAGTTTGGCATGTAGTCACCAAAAAATACTACACAGAGTACCTTTTATTGGAATACTATCACAGATTACTTATATATATGTCCCTAAAGTTGTCCCTAAAGAGACAGATAGGAGACGCTCAATATAAAGGTGCCACCATATAGAATCCCAGGATTTTTTTAAATTAAAAACTACCAGTGAAGATAACATATACAGAATCTTACAGATTACTACGTTCGTTTAGAAAAAAACCGTTCAGAAATATGATAGGTATATGTACCCCTTAGTTATACCTGTTTTTGTAGTACGGTCTCTCGATACAAGGCCATCTTGGACAGCTGTTAAATATGGCCTATTCGAATGACAGTACTATAGTACCCTTACTGTACCGCAATACATTTTTTCTTAGTTTCGAATAAATAAAAAGAAAATAAACATACCCATTTTTATCATAATTTTATTCATTCTTCAAAACAGATTTTTATTCTGGGGTGGTTGGGGTCTACCTCCTAGCGGTCCACCCCGGGCAACGTCCTCACAATATGTGTTGGCGGCTGAAGATCCCAAAAGCGGTGGTAGGCCCTGAAAGGGGCCGCCTGGCTCGCGACCACCATCCCGCCGGAGTCCGGCGCCAAACAGCCTTGCTGTGTTCCGTCGGTGTGCGGGACTGCCAGTGCCATTGGGGGGTAGCAATGTAGTCAGTTGCGCTGCCGGAACCGGTCTTTGTCTTTAGGTGATGCTGTATCCGGTAACTCGTTTTGGAGGGTAGCGGGATCCGAGGCACGGTCTCAGCCGTTGGCCGACCGCAGTCAGTAGGGGGCCCGACTTACGCGCTAGCCATGCGCAAAGGCTGCCCCGCCAACTGCGAAAAATCCCGGTATACTCCACCGTGCCAGTTGGCGGCTGGATGGGAGGACCCGGTGGAGTGTTATCGGGGGCTCGGGCGTCCCCGCAGTCTCCAAGCGAGTTCCCTCTCTGATCAGTTGAACCGAAAGGTACGAGTAGGGTTTCTAAGCAGCGCCTCGACTATCTTTTCTTTCCCCCACAAAAACTCTTAAAACATGAAAAAGCTAAAAAGAAGAAAAGTTTGACCAACGGCAACACTTCCTCCCACTCAAAGTGCACCTCACGAACATCCGAGGTCTACACACAAACCTAGACCCGGTCCATCACCACCTGGAGACCGAGAAGCCGCACTTATTCTTCTTAACGGAGACGCAGATAGCAACACCGTTGGACGTGGCATACCTCAACTACCCTGGTTACACTCTTGAGCACAAGTTTAAGAAGCGTGCAAGGGTCTGTGTGTATGTTCGCGATGACGTTTGCTGTAAGCGTCTCCGTGGCTTTGAGAATTCAGGGTTTCCCGTGCTGTGGCTTTTGGTTGACACTGGAGTAGAGAAAACTCTCTACGCCAGTGTTTATCGTTCGCACAGCGGAGATCAGGAGACGACTAGACTCATGGAGTACCTCTCTGAGACGGCAGATACAGCAATTCAGCGATATCCAACAGCCGAGCTTGTTTTTCTGGGGGACTTCAATGCTCACCATAAAGAGTGGCTGTTCCCATACCAGAAAACTGACCATGCTGGGCGAGAGGCGCGTAAACTAGCATTGGCGCTAGATCTCACCCAGCTGGTGGAACAAGCGACGCGAATACCAGATATCACAGACCACACACCCAATTGCCTGGACCTTCTGCTGACAACTGATCCGCACAGACATTCGGTTTCGGTCTCGGCTCCGCTGGGATCATCCGACCACTGTGTGGTGAAATCCGTGTCCATCTGCTCTCCTCCGGATTACACCCTAGGGGCACGAGGAGAGTATGGCGATACGAGTCAGCAGACTGGGACGAGATGCGTGCTTTCTTTGCTTCATACCCGTGGCGGCAAATGTGTTTAGCTTTGGTAAAAGCTCGTGATCGAAAAGTGCGAGCGAGAAGAGTGCGAGCAAAGAAGAGAGCATATAATGCCGCCGCCAGGTATTGCAAACGGGTGCTACGAAAAGCTAGGTTCGACCATATTAGCCGTATTGGGGCAAAGCTTGCATCATACCCACCGGGTAGTAAGCAGTTCTGGTCCCTTTCGAAATCAGTCGAATCCAACTTCTGCCGTCCCTCACTACCTCCAATGCAGAAACCTGATGGGTCGCTTGCCCACACCGCGGCAGAGAAAGCAAATTTATTTGCCGATCTGTTTGCGAGCAACTCTCGTATAGACGCTGGCTCGAAATATCCACCCACCTTACCTCACTGTGATTCTTTGATGTCTGAGGTCACAGTGCACAATAAAGAGGTGCATAGAGCCCTTCGCAGTCTGGACGTGAACAAGGCCAGTGGTCCTGATGGCATACCAGCAAGATTGTTGAGGTATTGTGCGCCTGAGTTGTCTCCTGTACTGACACGCTTGTACCGCCTCTCTCTCGTGTCAAAAATTGTACCAAAATCTTGGAAGCTTGCCAATGTGCAACCTGTGCCCAAGAAGGGTAGCCGTGCCGACCCTAGCAACTATCGACCGATCGCCATCACTTCCGTACTCTGTAAGGTTATGGAAAGAGTTCTGAACTGCAAACTGCTTTCGTACCTCGAAGACAATGATCTTCTCAGTGATTGTCAATATGGCTTCCGCCGAGGGCGTTCCACGGGAGATCTTCTAGTGTACGTAACGCATTGCTGGGACGAGGCCATTGAAAACCACGGCGAAGCAATAGCAGTGTCGCTGGACATTTCAAAGGCCTTCGATAGGGTGTGGCATGCGAGTCTGTTGAGCAAGCTTCCAGCGTACGGCATACCCACTGGCTTCTGTAGCTGGGTGGCTGACTTCCTGAGTGAACGGTCGATCCGAGTGGTCATAGACGGCTGCTCCTCTGACCTCAAGGCTATTGACGCCGGAGTTCCTCAGGGGTCTGTACTCTCCGCGACGCTTTTCCTGCTGCACATCAATGACCATCTTCAGGAATTGTTGGGTACGCAGATGACAGTACTGTCACCGAGAAATATCTGTCCGGCGCAGGAGCCAGTGGTGATGAAATCCAAAGATTGAGAAAGGCTATGATTGAGCGTACGAGCCTGACGTTAAGTAACGTCTCCCAGTGGGGCGATGACAATCTCGTCAGCTTCAATGCTTCAAAAACGCAGGCGTGTCTTTTCTCCGCAAAAAGGAGTCCTTTCACCTTTTCTCCTACTTTTCGGGGTACATCTGTTCCAGTGACCAACACTCTTCAACTCCTTGGCATGGAGCTTTCCTCTGACCTCAACTTCGGCACCACCATCGAGTCCAAGGCTCAAATTGCAGCTAGAAAGTTGGGCGTCCTGAATAAAGTCAAGCGGTACTTCACGCCTGAACAGCTTCTAACTCTTTATAAAGCTCAAGTCCGATCTTGCATGGAGTACTGCTGTCACCTTTGGGATGGCTCGGCTAAATACCAACTTGCTGCACTGGATTCGGTGGAACGCAGAGCCAAGAGATTAATAGGTGATAAAAAACTGGTGGCGACCAAGCTTCACAGCCTGGCTCACCGCCGCAAGGTTGCTTGCCTATCGGTCTTCTACAGATTGTACTTCGGAGAGTGTGCGCGTGAGCTGCATGAGCTCATACCACCGTCTCCTTTCTTCCATCGGACATCCAGACGCACGGCCGGCTACCATCCGTTCTTAGTTGATATACCCACATTACGCACTAAGCGCTTCAAATCATCTTTCATTATGCGCACTGCTAAAGAATGGAATTCCCTGCCTGCGTCTGTATTTCCGAGTGCATATAACCTGAATCTCTTTAAGTCTAGAGTGAATAGGCATCTTCTGGGCAAGCTCGCTCCACCGTAGATCCCATCTCTGCTCTAGGGTAAGATTGGGGTCAAGAGTAAGCCCATCATAGATAAAAAAAAAAAAAAAAAAAAAAACATCTTCAAAACAAATGTATAAAATTTTCGAATTAACAAACAATATTTACAAAATAAGCATGAATTGGTGGTAAAGGAAGTATCTTACACTAAGCTCACGTTATCATCATGAACATATTTATGAGTACCTAAAGGCAACTGAACCCCAGAGGTTTATTATAGCGTGCAATACAAATCTTAATTAACTGGAGAATACACTGTTCTTACGTAATTCACTGGTTTGTAGTGTTCCCGTGCGTGCATGAAAACAGGTCTATTTTATAACTTTTAAAGCACTCGCGATTACTTTCACACATAATAATTACTTTAACGAACGAAACTATCGCGATAAGACTCGTTAAAGTAATTATTATAGGTCTATTTTAGGTGCCCGATTTGCTGGTCGTGGCTCGCGGGCAGCGATGTGGTGCTGCTGTCCCCAACTTTCACTTCCCACAACACCTTTTCAGTGGATAAAGTGGCTAACATATTGTAACAAACACTGCCTGTACAACAAAATATTGCTGTGCTCTTTGCTTTATCCGTGGCAATTCTGTCCGTTGAAATCACGAAGAACTCACTTGCTACAACTTCCGAATAACTTGTTTGCTTAGAACTGAAGTTAAATATAATAAAACTTGAGATTAATAATAAAAAGAATAAAACTAAGGAATAAAACAATAAATTAAATAACTGACGCTTTGACTTGACGTTGACAAAGACAACTGGCGTGATAGTCCACAAACTAGAAAAATAAGTTTGTACATAAATAGGTTTGTTTGATTTGTTTTATATTTTGATCAAAAACTTCTTGAAAAGTAGTAAAGTTTTCTTTTTTGAAAGATAAGAAATGGCTGTCGTAAAAATCATCTGTTTGATAGCTGTTATCTGTGGTTTAATAAGGAATATGTCATCATATTGGCGTTTCCATAGTGTGAATACTATACTCTATACTCTCACTGGCGTGGTTGTCACTCTGATGACGTTCTTGGCAATTGATAGATTGTTGATGTGATGATGGATGACTCACACCCCCGCTCCCCGCTCGGTTGACATACAGGGAGTACAGAAAGGGTATAACAAACGGGTATAACAAAACAATCCGAAAGGAGGTCAAGGTACTCATGAAACTGAACAACTTTCCCTATGGAACATGGGTCAAAATATGAAAAAAAAATTTGGCCCTCCCATACAAAATCGCCGATCAGCTAATTGATTTACTATGGGAGGTCCAAATTTTTAGGGTTTCGTAGTCTACTAGAAACCCTTATAGTTTCGTCACGTCTGTCTGTCTGTCTGTCTGTCTGTCTGTCTGTCTGTATGCCGCGCCCTCATAACTCCGTCAGTTTTGGAGCTATCGACATATTATTTGGTACAAAGATAGATCGTGTTGACCCAAACTTAGAAATGTTGAGAAAAAAATATTTTAATTGTTTTTTGGACCCCCTTCCCATACATGTGAAAGGGGGACAAAAAATTTTTTTTTCTCCTGTAATATTGAGTAGGGTATCGTTGAATAGGTCTTTAAAAGCGGCCAAGAGCGTGTCAGACACGCTCACAAATAGGGTTTCGTAGTCAACGTTTAAATATCAGGTCTTTCAGCGTTACAAAGTTAATTTAGTTGCTGGTTTGTTTGCAGCTGTATGGTTACCAACCGCAAATTGAAAAACTTTAATATTTCCTTAATCTTAAGTGCTACAGTATTCGTTATGGTTTTCATGGTAACTTCATATTACGAACTATATTCCATATTTTTTTTTAATTTTTAGCGCGCATACTTTAGAAGTTACAGCTGGAACAAATTATGGCTCAAAAACGCCTCTTTTAAAAGCAAATATCCTGAGACAGAAACACTATAGAGACTTTGTTTCAAAAAAACCTCCCCTTAGTTTTAAAAGACCTATTCAACGATACCCTACTCAATATTACAGGAGGAAAATTTTTTTTTGCCCCCCTTTCAGATGTATGGGAAGGGGGTCCCAAAAACAATTCAAATATTTTTTTCTCAACATTTCTAAATTTGGGTCAACACAATCTATCTTCACACCAAATTTGATGTCTATAGCTTCAAAACTGACGGAGTTATGAGGGCGCGGCATATAGACAGACAGACAGACAGACTTACCGAAATGTTAAGGGTTTCTAGTAGACTACGAAACATGTGCCTTGTTGTGTATGTTATTTATTGTTCTTGCAAATAAATATATTTATATGTCGGAGAATGATCAGACTCTGCGGGTATTTAGTGAAATTATTTGACAGTTGATAGTTCGCGTTTTGATAATTTGTCTTTCCATTCCATTGCTAGTGTATTCTTGCATAAACGAAACGCATAGCGCTGGCAACATTCAGCATAGACGGTGCGCTTTATTTGCACACAGTAGGCTAAAGAGAGCAAGATAGACTGGATTGGCTTTAGAGGCGCTGTAGCTCGTTCTCACAGTTCATTGATGGTTGCTTTTGTAATAAAGAAACGGAACTCGGGCGGCGAACTGAGTAAACAACTTTGACAGTTCCAGTTTGAGTTACAATCGCGGTTGTGTAGTGAAAATGGAAGATTGAGTGACTGAACGAATGAACTCATTCGAGTGGGATTGACGAATGACGAATTGATGAACTCGAGTGCCGAATGCGATTGATTCATTCTCGGTTTGGCCGCGCTGCCGTTAACTTGTCTTTTGAGGTTAGATTTCAATCCGGCGAAATCTTGGTAATCTTGGACTATATCGTGGAGCTGTGGTCTTCAGGCGATGGCGGAGCCCTAGATTCGTATGGGCTATGGAATATTTGTGGTGATTGTGACAGTTCTAGCTAAGGTATGGTTTTCTTTGTGTCTTTTCGAAGTTACGTTCGTAATCCGATAGAATCATGGTGATCCTGGTGTATTTAGAGGAACCTGGGCCTCCAGGCTATAGTGGAGCCCTAGCTTCGTAAGGCTAGTGGAATATTTTAGAGCATCATGAAGTGTTTGTTATCGTTTTACCCTCGGAAGGTTACTGGTATGCGAAACGTTAGTGAAGTGCAGAAATCATACGAGAATGGTGACAATAGCTAGTGGTCTATCCTTGTACGCATACAGGGCTGCTGGCAGAGGACTTCAACGGTGCATGGTGTAATTGGTGCGCGGTGTAAATGCTGTCGTATGGTTACACCATGCCTGACGAGGGCTCCCAGCCCGAAACAGCCAGGATGGAAAAGCAGACTACGTGATAGTGAGTATACTGTGGTTTATCATTATAGTGGCAGTGGTTCGAGGTAGCATGTGACGATGCAGTATCCTGACAGGAGTCGGCAGTTGACCATGCAGTATCCATCAAGTATCCATCAGGTACTCGACGAGTATACGCCCACGACGTGCTGTTGGTTTTATATCCTGACATTCCTGACGCGCGTAAGATTTTATGTTTTGTTTTGTTATGGGCTTCTTCTTCTGCCCTTTGTTCCCGCTCGTGTCCCTTCCTGATATATCTTCGTCATATATTTATAATTCTATTCCAGATAGCTAGAGGGTCATAAAAATTGACACTAGTGTTCTATTAACTAAGGATGTGTCTTGACCCATAAAAATCGATTTTGTTATAATCGATTATTTTTCCCATTGTGCTCGCAAACCACACGTCAACTATATGTCGTTAGTGTGTGTGGTTCGTAGTCAAATTGATCTGTAGTATTTGCAAATTAGGTATGTGTTGAAGAAATCTTGAAGTATTTCGTATCGGAACTGACTGTATGGTGTAGTAGTGGATGCCTGGGCCCTTGACTTGAAGGTTGCAGGTTCTAAAGAAACAACTCGCTGTGAAATTTTGAATTGAAGCATTATGTATAGAAGCTATCGTCCTGCAATGTAATAGTGAATGCCTTAGACTCTTGCCTTGCAGGTCTTAGATTTGAGACGCTAAACGTCCGTTTGTGGATTACTTTTGCGCAGCGCTGTCGTATTTCAACAGTTATATATTATTTATTATAAATTGCCCGTTACAGTGCATGTACGCTACATTTTCTGTATTTCAAATTAATCGACCACAGTCTTTATTTTAATAAAGCTTTTAATGAATCTCCGCGTACATTGTCCGTAGATAAAACAATTGACTCGGGGATGAAAAGTACCTTTTGTTATGTTATTTATCACCCGCATACATACATATACATACGTACATACATACATACATACATCACGCATACAACAAAACATTAATCAGATTCAGTTTTAATATATTCTGCTTTACTCATAATTCTGAATAGGGTTGGCAACTGCAAACAGACGGGTCACTGTGGCTAGATATTTATAGGAACTAATATTTTTATTATACTTACGCTAAAGGGCAATTGAAAGTCACATTATAATTCAAACTTAAAAAGAGAAAATTTGTAGTGTAAAATTTTCTCTTTTTAATTACAAATTGTGTTCCTACTCTAAACGCGGGTCGGGCGGGATAAAAAAATAAAAATAAAGGCACTGCCTCGGGGCTGGCCAGGCTAATCACACAGCATGTACCTATCCTTATGCCCTAATGACAAGTAAATGGAAATACATTCTGTCAATCTTTTAAAATAAGATGTTACATGTGTGTAGTTAGCCAGGGAATGGGCAGCAGCGTTCCCTGTGAATTAAACATCTTGCACTGCGCTCGCCAATCCGCCTGCCAAGCGTGGTGAGTATGGTAATACCCCCCAATACGTGGGAGGCCTATGTCCAGCAGTGGACTGTTGTGGCTGTTAAGGAAGGATGTCAAATGCCAGTGTCTTTATACAAAATATCGTTCCAAAAAAAAGTTCATACTCGTATGACCTCAACATACAACAGTCAAGTACTCTATCTACTTAAATATGATGTTATCTAAGTTTTAACAATCTGACAACGTGAGTAATAATATTTTCGATCCTGGAAGCATATATATTAACTTATTTAATGTCTATTTCCCGTTGTTCTTGTATTTTTAGCATACGCAAAAGAGAATATTTGAATTTATTTTTACCTATCTACTATCTATTTTGTAAATGTTAGTTTTAAAACTTATCGGATCTATCATCGACTTAAATTACCACAAGAAAAGAAAACGATTTAGACAAGCCTACTCATAACATTCAATCGGCCATCTGGTACGTATACCTACATCCGGAGTGTTGACAACCCTAAATACACGTGTAATTTTATTTCGAAGCGTTTAAAAAAAGAACAATAACCGTATTATTTTTCATATTTTTTCGAAATTCGGCTGCTTTGCGATTGTTTCTTTATTGAATTTATTTCTAACTTTATTTATACTTTTTTTTGCGCGGATGGGAAACCATTTTCCAGTCAATCACTGGCTGACAATGTGGTGAAAATAAATTTTGATTAGATTCCATGAATAAAGAACAGGATATACCATTAGCCACGTAAACACGATCGGCCAAGAGCGAGTCGAGCCACGCGGTAAATGGGGTTCTCTATGATTACTTAAATGAAATTTACTTTTTTATTTAAACCACTTGTACTTGTTTCACAAATTTTTATTTCGGGATGACCCGACCGGTTTCGCTCACATGAGCATTTTCAAGGGTGTATTATATAGAATGTAAGTACAAAACATTTTCGAAACACATCACATCCACTAAATTTCATTGTTATTTCGTTCTTTATGTGCGATTAATGATGATATAATATAATGTTGTAGGTAGGAAAAATAAAATATTTGAGTTGCCCACCTAAGAAAATTTACCCCAAAGTGGGGAGATTTATAAAATTGAGTACCTAAATTAGGTATGTCATTAATAGGTAATAAATATGAATGTCAACTTAATAAAATTAAAATATTTAAGTAATACTAAATAACTAATAAAAATAAAACATCATTATCCTTATCAAATGTCACTAATGATAAAAATCATTGATAAATACTAATGTCAACTTAATAAAATTAAAGAAGGTCAGAAATAATAATAAATAAATAATAAAAATTAAAATAAAAAATACCATCATTATCAAATGTCAAGAATAAAAATTAAAATAAGTACCTAGAATGTCCACTTGATATTAAATTTAGTTATAGGGATAATTATGTCATAAAAAAATTATTTAAAGTACATAAGTAAAGGCGATCTGCTAAGTTCTACTTGCTCATTTAGTAAACCACCGTTGTCTTTATATGCTATTTTATTGATTTCAAGTGCTTCAAGGTTATTCAGCTTGCGTCCTTTGTCACATAACTGCAAAATTTTAAAATCATTAGAAGGATCAAAGGATCAAAACTGTGATTTTCCGTAATAAGATTTTCATGCACACTTTTGAAAAAGACGTACTAGCACATAAACAGTTTAAAAAATTCATATTATATTGGTACCGATACGTAGATGACATCCTTTGCCTTTGGACAGGACCCAAAAATGACATTCATACTTTTTTAACATATCTAAATTCAATAAACCCTGATATTCAGTTCACCGTGGAGATAGGCGGGAATAAAATAAATTTTCTAGATCTGACAGTCTCAATAATAGATTGTAAACACGACTTCCAGATCTACAGAAAACCTACTTATAGCGACATGGTTATTCATGCGGAGTCAAAACATCCCATAAACCACAAACACGCAGCTTTTCATTCTATGATACACAGACTTTTGACCGTACCCATGAGAAAAGAAAACTTCGATAGAGAATTACACACCATTAAAGCCATAGCTCAAAATAACGGCTACACTACAAACGTCATTGATAAAATTTTGAAACAAAAAGAAAAGTCGATAGTCACCAAATTATTGTACAAAGCAGATAGTTGTGATACACGCGACAAAAAATGGGCAAAAATACCTTTTATTGGAAATATTTCTTATAAATGTGGTAGGCTGTTACAAAATAAAATCCCATCATTCTACACCCCAACCAACCTGAAAAAATGTCTTGCCCATAAAACTAATACCGTTCCATTGGGTAAAAGGAGTGGAGTATATAAACTGACTTGCCAGGATTGTAATAAAAACTATGTGGGTCAGACGGGTAGGTCATTTGATACAAGGATCAAAGAGCACCTCAGAAGTTGGAGACTAAAAAAGAACGACTCCACTTTTGCCCAACATCTTATTACGGAAAATCACAGTTTTGATCCTTCTAATGATTTTAAAATTTTGCAGTTATGTGACAAAGGACGCAAGCTGAATAACCTTGAAGCACTTGAAATCAATAAAATAGCATATAAAGACAACGGTGGTTTACTAAATGAGCAAGTAAAACTTAGCAGATCGTTTTTACTTATGTACTTTAAATAATTTTTTATGACATAATTATCCCTATAACTAAATTTAATATCAAGTGGACATTCTAGGTACTTATTTTAATTTTTATTCTTGACATTTGATAATGATGGTATTTTTTATTTTAATTTTTATTATTTATTTGTCGTAGCGAGCGACAATTTAAGCGACAGCGACGTGTCGTTTCGATATCGTAGTACCGGCAACCTGGAGTAGCTGTAGTGGGATTTGAAGCTCTACGATTGGTTGATTGTGAAAGTGCAATAAACGTCCGTGTGGTGGCGCTAAAATCAGTTCCGCCCATGTGGATCGGGTCGGCTGGTGCATTCTCATTCCAGACCACGGAACGGTGCACACGTTGAACCGGTCACGTTCGTTGCACTTGCTAGATGCACTTTGGTGCATACTTATCCTGTAAAGTGCATTCCTTGAGACGCTGAATAAAATCTGAGTTCGTGACCATTTCCTGACTTTACTTGGATTTGCCTGAGTACCCACTACGTGCCCACAACCATGAAACCGCAGGAGAGCACTCCAGCACTCCAGAATCTAGAAGAAGACACACACACACACAGCACACCCCCCTTCTAGACGATATCAGAAGCGGGATCACCTCGGGCATCCAACCAGCAGCGAA
Organism: Phthorimaea operculella; assembly: GCA_024500475.1. Lineage (NCBI taxonomy): Eukaryota > Metazoa > Arthropoda > Insecta > Lepidoptera > Gelechiidae > Phthorimaea > Phthorimaea operculella. The sequence continues at coordinate 540,077 of JANFCV010000056.1, forward strand.
AACTGACGTCGATTTTTCAAGCAACAAAACCACTTCAAGATGCGGATGTTAGAAGCCTACAAAAATCAAGACCCGGAAGAAGCTATCAAAAATCAAGACCCAGAAGAAGATGATACAAGAAGTTCGGCAAGGTGGCGCAGCGGGCAGCAGCAACCAAAGCGGCGGCAGCGGGCAGCGGCAATCAAAGCGGTGGCAACGGCAGAGGCAATGGCGGCGGCAGAGGCAATTGCGGCGGCAGCGGCGGTGGTTCCAGGACCGAAGGCGCGGCGCGAACCCTCCGTTCTGGTCCCCTTCTCGAGACAATTGAATAATCCGGTGAGTCGTAATCAGTTTACTTTGATAATGGTGCAGATTTTCACTTTTCGTTTCGCCTTATAAAAGTGTCGCGAATCAATTTTCATAAGATTTCGTTTATTTGCTAACGTAATTTGAACAGGCGCGATAGTCATGTTACGAGGAATTTTCATGGGGGTAGTCGTAGTTTACTAGTGACATTTGTGATCGCACAAAATAATATCATGCCACACGAGATAGTGATCGGTTCGACTACTTTATTTCGTTATTCTCGTTTTTAACAAAGCATCGTCTTAGCACAGTTACTGTTTCAAACCCGGTTTTCTGTTTTTACCGCTATCATGGACATAGATTTGAGTGCCGAGTGCGATCGAACCTGACGTTCCACCTGTGTATAAAGTTTTGTGCAATTTGTTACGCGAGTTTTAGTTTTCGTTTATCAACAGTTTACCACGCAAGTAACTACAGGTGAGATGAAAATTCGTTTAAATCCAGCTCGTAGTGTATCGTCATTCTTATCAGCTTAGCGAACGATAACGCGAGGTAGTGCATAGTAAACAGACGAGTTAGGTTCAAAATGCAAACATAATTTGGCCAAATCATTCTCAATATTTTAGCCCGTTTCTACTCTTAGCGCAACGCGACAGTTCACATCACAACGCATGATAGTAGTTTATCGTGAGCTAAATGCAAACACGGTCGGAACGCTTCTCTTTGCAACAAATTAGGGAAATAGCGCGCGGGCGCCTATTACAGATGGCTCACTCAGGACCAGCTACAGTTTTGACGCTTACTGACTGTAACTGGAAATAACCGCAATCTCAGGGGAAGTCACGGTAACTAGGAAGTTGGTTGCCACGAACGTCATATTTCTTAGATTAGAATTGGCCCGGCATCATAGTGACGTTTTTGTATCAGATTTTACTGTTTTGATATTCTTATTCTTTGTGATTGATTTGTAGCAGCCCTGGCTCTGTAACAAATGACAATCGCAAAAATCCTGAATAGGATCGTGAGAACCTTCTGTAAACTTTACATTGCAGCGTATAGAAGCATAGGTAGTGCGATTTCAGGTCGTATCGTTTCTTATTTCCGCGTTTAGATGCATAGCATAGGTAGTGAGATTTGAGGTAGACAATCTTGTAAAGAAAATAACCAGACAAAGCTGAATCAAAATTATTGTAGTTGTTTGATAAGTTCGATTATTATCAAAATTATTGACTGCTAATAGAACATACAGTGTGACCTTGACATACCTACCTAATTGAGAAGATGCCTTTTGATCAAGCATTAGTAGACTCGGAGAGATGTGATAAGAAAATTACTGGTTTTCAACTGGTTGTGTTGATAGTTGTAAAAAACCTGAGGTAAAATCATGATTTATTTGGCTGCACTGTATGCGTTAGTCGTAGTCGTAACTGCGGCCATGTTATGGTCGTTCAGGGAGCGGTGCGCGGCTGACGGTACGGCGGGGGGCCCGAAGTCTCGATGAGACTATTAGTATTGGCTGACTTGGAGTGGCCCGAAGTCTCCGTGAGACTATTGGTATTTGGCTGACTTGGAGTGGCCCGAAGTGAGGTTATGCAACTCGCTAGTTAGGGCGAAGATCATGGTTTTAGCTCTGCTATTGTTTTCCCTTTGATTTATTTCGATTGTTTTTATTGTAAAGTGAATGCTTGGTCAGACATTTTCTTAATTGTGTGCTAATCAGGTTGGCCGAGCAGGCCGAATGTAACATGTTGCTCTACACTTTTATTTGGTTGTTTCAGGTACACACGAGGACGTGTGACTCGTCAGTATGGCCGTGTCGTAGCGAGCGACAATTTAAGCGACAGCGACGTGTCGTTTCGATATCGTAGTACCGGCAACCTGGAGTAGCTGTAGTGGGATTTGAAGCTCTACGATTGGTTGATTGTGAAAGTGCAATAAACGTCCGTGTGGTGGCGCTAAAATCAGTTCCGCCCATGTGGATCGGGTCGGCTGGTGCATTCTCATTCCAGACCACGGAACGGTGCACACGTTGAACCGGTCACGTTCGTTGCACTTGCTAGATGCACTTTGGTGCATACTTATCCTGTAAAGTGCATTCCTTGAGACGCTGAATAAAATCTGAGTTCGTGACCATTTCCTGACTTTACTTGGATTTGCCTGAGTACCCACTACGTGCCCACAACCATGAAACCGCAGGAGAGCACTCCAGCACTCCAGAATCTAGAAGAAGACACACACACACACAGCACACCCCCCTTCTAGACGATATATTTATTATTATTTCTGACCTTCTTTAATTTTATTAAGTTGACATTAGTATTTATCAATGATTTTTATCATTAGTGACATTTGATAAGGATAATGATGTTTTATTTTTATTAGTTATTTAGTATTACTTAAATATTTTAATTTTATTAAGTTGACATTCATATTTATTAACTATTAATGACATACCTAATTTAGGTACTCAATTTTATAAATCTCCCCACTTTGGGGTAAATTTTCTTAGGTGGGCAACTCAAATATTTTATTTTTCCTACCTACAACATTATATTATATCATCATTAATCGCACATAAAGAACGAAATAACAATGAAATTTAGTGGATGTGATGTGTTTCGAAAATGTTTTGTACTTACATTCTATATAATACACCCTTGAAAATGCTCATGTGAGCGAAACCGGTCGGGTCATCCCGAAATAAAAATTTGTGAAACAAGTACAAGTGGTTTAAATAAAAAAGTAAATAAACATGGAGTTTCACCAAGCGCCGACAATCGCAAGTATTCACTATACTTAAATGAAAACTTAACGAAAGTAGATGCTTTTGTCTTTGCGGATAGGAGCCAAGACAAACTTTGTAAGTTTACGGGCTCCCATTAAAATGTTATTTTTTTTTATAAACGATTAATCTATCTATCTTAAGATTATATTAAGAGGGTTAATACCGACGACCGACGTGATGCAGTGGTAGATAATTAAAAACGTAAATAGTCATCATACCTAGGTGGCTTGCCACCAAAAAACTATGAATCCCACCCAAAACATAAATGTGAAAGGCTGCCAAGTTCGATAATATTGGAATGCTTCGCCTATAAAAGAAGTGAGATCTAAATAAGTACCAAGTTCCATACACAGACCTCAGTTAAAAATACTTACAGGAATGCACTCTTGATTTTTCGCAGTTTGGAAATAAGAATCTACTTTCCAAACTGCGGAAAATCAAGTGTGCATTCCTGTAACTATTTTTAACTGAGGTCTGTGTATGGAACTTGGTACTTATTTAGATCTCACTTCTTTTATAGGCGAAGCATTCCAATATTATCGAACTTGGCAGCCTTTCACATTTATGTTTTGGGTTTCATTTATTTTGTAAGGTTTATTTTCTTTTTTTCTTATGATTAAGTTAGGTAAGGAAATATCTCATTTATACTTTACTTTGACTAAATACAAACCTTCGTAACGAATTTTAGGTCGGTACGATGATTGGAAGATATAGACAAATTTTTTGTTTTAGTTCCTTAGGGGTATGAATTTACACCTTCATTATTTTTTAAACCGACTCACACTTGGCCATTTTCAGATTTTTTCCTTTACCTTGACCTAAAGACCTACCTCCATGCCAAATTTCAAGTCAATACGACCATTGGAAGTGGTCTAGGTTTTTGATGAGTGAGTGAGTCAGTCAGTCAGTGAGTGTATAGTAAAAATAGCGATTTTCTGACGTCAATATCTCAAGACCTACAATAGGTACATTAATGAAATTTTGTATTTTAGATAAGTAAGTAGATCTCGACAGATACTAGAAATTTCATATGCGTAGATAAAATAGATTTTGAGTTATAGGTGGGTCGAACTTGGCCCGAAATGGTTCGTGTAATATAACCCACGGCCGGTGTGTCGCTTTTTTTGCTCGAACTTGGCGGACACACTGCCGTGTGTCTAGATACTGAAATATTTAATGTAGGTGATTGTAAAAGGACGAAATGGAGTTGAACTTTATCTGTCTTTACTCTACTTGAATTTTTTTACGAGTTATGCCTACTTTTTATACCTAGGTTATTACCATTTCAACTCTTCACACTTCATTTCACCTGTAACTCTTTATTGAATATTTTTCATCGCCTTTTTGCTGCACGGATTTTACGTGACATTGGCTAAATTGTTATTCGGAAAAAGCCACGATTTTAAATCAAATCGGATTCCGTTTTTTCTCTGTTTCTTCTAAAAACAAATAAAATTTCATTTTCCCGCGCAACCACGACTCCTTTCCAGCCAGTCGCCGCCCCCTTCAACCGCCAACCGTCGTCACAACATTTGATTGTGCACTCATTTTTATTGACAATCGAAAGCGCGGGAAATCGGAAATTGAGTAATGGCCGGGTGCTGTGTTTACAAGTTTGCCGCGATGTGTCGGGACTTGGGAACATTTGGGGAAAATAACAGACATCATGGCAGATTGATGAGGGCGGTTTTAAAGGAGAAATTCCAAGGCCTATTCTAACTTCGGCGTTATTCAGATAGGTACGTTGGTAGCGGAACTTAATTGTTAGATAATTAGTAAATATTAGAGCGCACCGCGCGGATACCGCTCAGGTTTGAATGGGGGCTTATGAAAAATTTATGAAATTTATATGACCCTGGCTGAATCACCAGTCTACAATATATGCCATAATTTAAAAAAAAAGCCGAAGGCTCGTACAAAAGGTGATTTGATTATGAAATGTACACTGTTTGCTACGTTTTAACTTAGTATACGTCGGCAAGCGCAATGAAAGAACTAGGTATGTAATCTGTATTCACAGGAAACGCTGCCAGTAGGTAGCTTAGTTGCCACCTAAACATTCATTCTATTCTATTCTATTCCAGCCTATTGCAGTCCACTGCTGGACGTAGGCCTCCCCCAGGGAACGCCTTAAGGCACGATCTCCCGTTTTTGCCATCCAGTCGCTACCAGCCGCCTTTTTTAAGTCATCGGTCCATCTGGCCGGAGGGCGTCCAACGCTACGCTTGCCGAGGCGTGGCCTCCACTCGAGAACCCGCTTACTCCACCGTCCGTCGGTTCTACGACAAATGTGGCCAGCCCACTGCCACTTCAGCTTGCTACACTTCCAGACTATGTCCGTCACTTTGGTCTTTTTTCGGATGGCCACATTCCGGACTTTATCCATTATAGAGATACCAAGCATAGACCTTTCCATAGCTCTCTGAGTGACAAGTAGCCGGTGGGCCAGTTTTACTGTCAAGTTCCACGTCTCGGCTCCGTAGGTCATGACTGGTAGGACGCATTGATCGAACACCTTGGTCTTGAGGCATTGTGGCAAAGCTGATTCCAAATGCTGCCCAGCCAAGCTGCACTCTTCTGGTGATTTCAGCCTCAAAGTTGTCTCTTCACATCTGCAAAGTTTGCCCAAGGTACACATATTTCTGGACAACTTCAAGGACTACACCTTCGACGGAGACCCACTCAGAAAAATAAAAAAAAGACTCAGAAATATTGATTGGTTTAAAGTAAGTTGTGCTCTTAGATCTGATGTGCTGTAGTTGTTTTTCATATAAAGATTTTCATCCAAGTCCCTACTCTGAGTGGTCTGTAACAGTCGACGTAAGGCTTTGTCTGCACGCGCGGCTCGAGAGGAAATGAAAAACGCGAGACAAAGAACGTCGCGCGTGTGACCGCGGCCTTACCCCTCCCCCACCCCTCTGGCGGGGAACGTGTTAATTAAAAACGAAAATAATACAGCGTTCGATTTTTAAACAGAACTCAAATGGTTGAATGTAGAGCGGTAAGCAGGCAATCTAATATGTTCCACAGATAAATCAAATAGATAACAATCTAATACTGTAGTTACTATGTATGTTGCTAAATATTCTTGTCTTCTTGTAAAGGGCAGATGATTGAAGAAGGTGCGGCAATAGGGCACTCTAAATGAACCATACCACAGACTCACATATTGGAATAGTTAGATGAGAATATATTAAAGGGCGGAAATGCTTAGCGAATCATGACGCGAGAGAAAAATTTAAATAAACAAGCATTAAATTTACAAATACATCTTGAATGCGGTAAATTCAAAGTGTTTTGTGTTTAAAATCCGCCATTTTAAATTGATACAATACAGCTGATAGCCAATACTTACTTTGTGGCTGAGTGCTGATGCTGACACAAATCTAACGACATCTTACATGTCAAAATCTGCCAAACGGTTTTGGCTGTAGCCCGTGGAGAAGTAGGTATATTCTTGTGCACATACATACACACTTGATACACACTCTCGGAAAGAATAATCTCCTCTGAGGCAGTTAGTTAAATATGCCTTAAACACTTATTCTAATGTCTTCATTTTCAAGCCGATGTGGCGCAGTGGTTAGTATGCCTGCCTGCCACGCAAAGGTTCCGGGTTCAATTCCCGGTGGGGTCACTCACAAAGTTGATATTTATCACTTTGTGAATTTGTTCCCAGTCTGGTTAGGACATTGCAGGCTGAACCACCTGATTGTCCGCAAGTAAGATGGTTCCGTGCTTCGTTAAGCCGTCGGTCCTGGTTGCTGTCTATGACGGCGGTCGTTACACAACCATGTCAGAGGCCTGCTACTTGCAGTAGGCGGTTGAAAAACTCTGACACCAGAGTTCACCAGGGCGTTGAACCACTCGATGTCCCACACGAAAAGAAAAAGAAGAATTTTCAAAAGTTAAACTTTCCTTTCGATATTTTTGTTACAAGCAAATAATTTATATTTTTTTGCTTTGTACCAACAAAAAACAAACGATTCGTCCAATTTCCACGCAATCGAATCCCATAACAGCGTTTATTTCTCGGGCACATATCATAAACAATCTGTTTCCATTATTTGGACCCCTACGTGGGTCCATTCTCCATTGTGGGTGAATTTACGACGCGCCGTCCGTGGGCCGCTACAGTCCTGTACACCTCTTTATGTGGTCACTGTTTAGATGACAGGGCTGGGAGAAAATAATCGGTTTAAGTAATGGATATTTAAAAAAATAGGCTTTTGAATAGATTGATTATGCCTTCGAGCAACGCATCTTCCGTTTTTTCATCATCATCATCTTGCCCGTTTTCAAACATTTTAATATCGTTTATTTTGCGCTCCATTTATCTTGCTTACGCTCAATTTAAAGAACAATCAAAGCGCACCACACCTTTCCAACCATGAATACCAATTTAGAGAACAATCTCAATATTTTACAATTTATTCAAAAAGGTAGCATAGCGGGACTGGTAGCAAACTGGTCCTAAGGGTTTTGGATAGCTTGCAATTGAAGTTGCAAAGGCCTAATCAAAAACATAAATAAAAAATAAACGATTACGTTTTTGGAAAATAGTTATACTTTTAAAATAAGTCAATGTTTTAATCGATTTAAAAAGAATCGATTATTTTTTGCTAAAGTCGCATCTCTAGATGTTTGTGTGTTTTATCCTGTTTTATACCGGGGAGCGATAGGAATTTTAATTTTTAAACTGACCTCTTTGAAGCAGGAAAAATATTCTATCCAGCACTTAATCTAGAAAATTCTAGGTTGTAGGTATATACCTACGTATTTACACCAATTTTTGGTCCAAAACCTACCAGTATTTTTTGCCAATAATCATTATTATTACGTCATCATCATCTTCCTGCCCTTATCCCAAATCAATTGGAGTCCGCGCAACATGTTTTGTTAGAACACAATATCATGGAGCTAAAGGGTTTGGCTATGAATGGCGATCTGCTGTTAAATAAACATGACAGCGCGATATACCTACATTGGAGCAATCAGAAAAGAACCCAAGTGGTCAATTTTACAGTTTTCTTTCATAATGTTAAGTATTGTAATAATTATCTAAAAATTGATTCGTTAAATTGTGATCCGTGTGTCTGTCTTACAATATTTTGACAGACTGTAATTTAGCGAGAAATATTATAATCTAGCGTTGTTTTTTAATTTTACAGTGGAACATACAGGGTGGATCATAGAGTGACGGCAATAAAAAGAAATTAGATTCTTTACATCTTGGGGTATTCGAAAATACCCCGTGCATGTTCAGTCATTATTTTTAGTTTCCGAGTTGTTGTTGAATTTAAAAGTTGAATAACTCGGAAACTAAAAATAATCGCGGTACACACATATACGCGGTATATTTTCGAATACCCCAAGATGCGAGGCATCTAATTTCTTTTTATTAGCGTCGCTCTATGGTCCACCCTGTATATTTCATTATTATAGGTGTGATGTGATATCGTTACACGCCACCTCTCGCGATCAACGAGCAACTTGCCAAACTTTTCTTTCTTCATTTAGTCACATTTGCGAGGTAACATCTTACATCGTGCGGTGTGATGCCGGCTTACAAGGAATTATCCTATCCTACTAATATTATAAAGGCGGATGTTTGTGTGTGTGTTTGTTACGACATCACGCTAAAACGGCTGGTTAGATTGACATGATATTTTTCACAAATATAGAAGAGTATCTAGAATAACACATAGGCTACTTTTTACCACGGGAAAGTGTCTTATTCCTACGGGATCACGCATATTCTAATATTTTTGCGTAGGTGGCGTGACTAAGCCGATTCGCGTTTTAAACGTTTTCGCCGAAAACTAACAGCGACATCTCTTGGCGAGTAATGCTTTCTTCCCGCGGAATAATAGGTTGCAGCGGGTGAAACCGCTGACGGGCAGCTATACTCTATCCGCGCGATGAAGATAATACCAGAAAATGCAAAATGATTGCCATTAGTTAGCGATAACGAGGCAAGGGTCCGTTTACATGGCGGTGTAAGTTCAGTCTACTTTTGTGGCTTGCACGGAGCGGACGCGTTCTTTTGTTCTTATATCGATTGTTTTATTTCTCTTACGACCTAGCGCGTGTTTTGGACTATTTCCTGCGAAACATATACAGATGTATTTACCTAAAATTATTTTTACTTATTAAATATTGTAATAGACCAAAGAAAACCAAATTTAAACCAAAGAGCCATGTAAACGCATCTTTACGTTTTTACACAATTGTTGACGCCCACTTACCTGGAAGGGCAATCATTTGTCCCTTTCACTTGCATACAAAAGTGCGGTTGAGAGGACGCTATATTATCTTCATCGCGCGGATAGAGTATAGTCAATACATATAGTAAAGTCCCTTCCCGTGTCTGTATGTATGTTTCCTTATATCTTTAAAACCCCTCAACGGATTTTGATGCGGTTTTTTTTAGTTTAAAGAGTAAGTTAAGGGACAGGTTTTTAAATATTTTTTACCTCAAATTTTAACCCCTAAAGGGGTATAAAAGGGGTTAAATTTTGTATGGAAAATCATTTTTTTGAATGCAATCTGTTTCAAAATTTGTGATTAAATCAAATAAGAGCTAAAATAATTAAACACGTGTTTCAGGGATTTTCGATTTTTAACCCCTAAAGGGGTAAAAAAGGGGTTGAAAGTTTGTATAGAAAATCTTTATTTTTAAATGCGACCTGTTTCAAAATTTTGCGGTTAGATCAAAAAGCTAAAAAAAGAAATAAGCGTTTCAGGGATTTTCGATTTTTAACCCCTAAGGAGGTAAAAAACTGGTAAAAAGTGTCCTATCAGCTGGTAAGCTGGAAGAAAACTCAAAGTTTTTTTGAGTTAAGCTCGCCTTTGTACATGTTTTTTCTGTAAGTATGTGTTTTCTGTAAAATTTCTGTGTACAATAAAGAATATATGTCGGTGCGCCGAGCAATCCGTTGCGACATTTGCTGCTATGGGTAACAGGAAGATGCATATCCAAATAGAAACCACGTAAATACACTTCTTCGATTTATTCTTTACACTTTCCAAATAAATTTACTCCAAAGAAATAGAAAAGAGTTAGCGGATTTGTGAGCGAGTGCACAACGCTACGCGCCTAACTTCAAACATAGAACAGGACCGACCATAGGTCAGCACCATCTCAACCACATCACAAGACTGCCCGAGCGCAGCGTTGCCACCGCCCACAACCCCACTCGAGGCTACCAGAGCCCCACTCTTTTCTCACAGAAAACTACAATCGACCACGGAAATACTACACAATCAATTGAGTGACTTTCTACTTAAACAGGATAGGCTATTTTAATAAAATTAACTGCCTATTTATAAGCACACTAAAATTACAATTAGATTATTTTCGATTACGTTAATTTTGGACATTAAAATTAACAAAAGTATTCTGCGCCGTCACGGCCATCCTGCATCTTCACACGTCCTCGTGTGAATCCTCATCATTGTCGTCACACGATGTTCTGCGCCGCTACGGTCATCCTGCATTTTCACATGTACGTGTGAATCCACAATTCCACATCATTGTCATCTGAAAATAAGAAAAATCGGTGAATGAACCAGTTTTCGACAGCCTCAGAGGCGTCCTAACTTTTTGCTACATCAGTCATACAATCTTGCCGCAAAGGCTTCATTTTCTTGCCACATAGGCGTTACGTAGGGTCAGGTAGGGATCGGTGACTCAGGCGGGTACATTGACTCACGCTTATATTTCGGAATAGGACAGCTATATCTATCTGTATTCTTAACATAATGATAGCTCTTGACAACCAAACACATACAAACCAATCATCCGTCCACTCCAGTACGGTTTGATTGTGAAAAAAATGTGCGATTGGTTTTGCACCTCTAAAAATGCTTTTCAGGGTACCACACATGTATTTTTATCGGTTAAGTTTGAAAGATTTAGGGAAATGTAATTATTTTGATCGAAAGTGGTGTTCAAATACTAAGTAATAAGCTAGATTTGCTAGCTCTTAGCGTAGTCTGGTTATATTCGTAGGCTAATGATTTCAAAATAGCGTCAGCGTCTACACTGGCTCAAATTTAAGTAGTACACAGTGACTCTAACATTCAGTACTGGCTCATCTCTCTATTTTTAGAAACATTAACAGACAATTGTAAAATATTTCTTATGGCAATAGCAATGATATGAAAAGAATACTTTGATAAATATAATTAATTAAAATGCATAGTTTCAATAAATATTTTACTTGCACGACAGGGTTGCCAAGTTCATATAAACTGTTAGAGTCACTGTGTACCACAGGGGTTGAGTCAGTGTAAACAGGTACAGGTACACAGTGACTCACATTTTTTTTTCTAGAAAAAAGTGTCTGGTGGCTTAAGTGTCGTGTTATTGCAAAAATTGATAATGCGAAACGAAAGAGTATTAATCAATACATCCTCGATATGAATTTCAGTTTGATACTTCAAAGTTATCTATAAAATTTTATTGATTGAAGAAATCCGAGTCACTGTAGCCTACCTGACCCTACATACATACTGGATACACATGATTTAAAATTGTAAATACTTGTCACACATAGGTACTATACAAACTTACTTGTCACATGTACCATACCCACTTGTCACATAGGGAAATTACCTAAGTGCCACTAAGGCTTTTCACTATGTGCCACACAGGCTGTCACGCAGACTTTTCCCTAAGTGCCACAAAGGCTTGTCACACAGACTTTTCTCTAAGTGCCACAAAGGCTTGTCACAAAGACTTTTCCCTAAGTTTCACAAAGACTTGTCACAAAGACTTTTCCCTAAGTGTCACAAAGACGTGTCACAAAGACTTTTCCCTAAGTGTCACAAAGACTTGTCACAAATACTTTCCCCTAAGTGTCACAAAGACTTTTCCCTAAGTGTCACAAAGACTTTTCCCTAAGTGTCACAAAGACTTTCCTAAGTGCCACAAAGGCTGTTTTCTCTTTTTATTATTTTTCATTGCCGTCACTGGCCATCCTGAGCATTCACCGTCAGAATCGAAATAAACATGAAACTGCTCACCCGGATGATTAAATGTCCCAGCCAAAGGTTGTATGGAACAGACTCGCTTCTCCTTGTATTGATTGACTATGGGGCATCTCCATGCTGTACTCGGTTCGCTGCACCGAAAGCAGGTTGTTTTCTCCATCACGGCTGCATCCTTTTGCTGCTGAAGGATCCTGATCCTCGTCACCTCGAAATGAGACAAAGACAAAGGTTTTAGAAAATTATCCATACTAAACTAACTACTATAATTACGACACGCATGAAAGTATAATGGCATATTTTTCAGATTGTATCAGATTGTATGATGAAAAAAAATCGCGTCATTTCTTTTCTTACTGTAGCTTGATTTTTTAAATATTTTGGTAGTGAATGCAATTCTTTGAATGCAGTGAATGCCGTGTGATGCCGGCTTAGAATAGCATCACCCCATTTCTTTCCTGTGGGTGTCGTAAGAAGCGACTAAGGGACTCGAGGGTATCATGTGTATTGCAATTTTAGGCGACAGGCTGACAACCTGTCACTATAGCGATACACGACAATAGCTAAAACGGCCCTCAAATATGTGTCAGACGTGGCGATAACGACCGTACTTTTGCGGCCGTTGGCGCTCTGCCTACCCCGCAAGGGATAAAGGCGTGATATATGTATGTATGTATGTATGCAATTCTTTGTACTTGTCTATTGTTGTGGGCCAAATGAGTAAATTGGGCATGTAAAGCTTAACTCGAAGACGTAAAATAAGAAATCCATTTGGAGATATTTTGGTCTTTTATAGTATTTTCATGTTTTTAGTTCTAAAAAGTTAAAGATCACTTTAATTTTTGCAAAAATCTAAATAACCTTAATTTGACCTTTGTGATGTGCATACTGTGCAAAAAATTAAATGAAACTCTTTCGAGACGCCTATAACGAACTTCCTCCCCAATAAAAGTTACCTACTCTTTGCTTCACCCTTGCTTGCTTCTGTCATGTCAGTTGGAAATTTGATGTAGTGTTGCAAAACTATCGATAGTACCTACTACTATCGATAACACTGAATTTGCCAAAAACATTACAAACCTATGGACTAGCTGTACCCTCTGAATGTGCGTGAATATCTAAACAATTTTGGACTCATAAAATGGCGGATTTTTGTAGGCTTGTAATCATTTTGGACCCAAAAATCGATATCGGTAACTGCCTACTGCCTAGTCGGGATAAAGGTAGGAAGATGATGATGGTTTTGACGGGCATTATGCCAAGGCTGTTGATATTTTTTGTGTACCTTACTACTGTATTATGCTTATGCTGTTGCGAATTTTCATAATACTTAACTGTTTTTTGTGTGTAGTAAATAAATTGTTAAAAAGAAATACAAGTTGTAGGAGTAAAAATTTATAATAATAATAATCAAACAAAAGCCAAAAATAATAATTTATCATAACTATTCATAACAAAACACAGGTTGAATTTCTTGTGCTATTCCATAAATTTTCCTTTTCCTTCCACTTTGTTCCTGTTGCTGTTCAGTCAAAACAGATCTATCATTTTCCTTAGGTTTTACCAATAAGGGGTTGGCAAGGCAAGTCTTCTTCACGTTGGCATAACTTATCCAGAGTTCTATTATAACACTCGACACCAAAATACAGGGAGCATGTCAATATTTGTCCATGACGTGGATTTATATTTTCGGTGCCAATAATATCAAGCCATTTCCTTCTTTTAACTTCATTTTTTGGTTATCTGTAAAATATATATTTAAATTATTAAACAGGTATATACAAAAATAACTTGGTAACTTTGGCACATTACCTATAACTTTCTGAATTGAACTCTCAAGATCCATTATTTCCTTCTATTCTTACGAATTCTGGCAAAATATATCGATACCGTGACTATGTACTACCCCAACCCTAGCCAACGATCAGTTTGTATGAAATCAGTATCGGCAGAAATAAAGAAATTAATGATATAGTGGGAAAAAACGTTTATAGTTTGCTGCTTTATAGCGAAAAATAGCTGCTCGTGGCTTTTATTACATATAATCTTAAAAGTACAAGTAAAATAGCAGATTTGTGTACTTACGTGTGCAAACTAATTTAAGGGCGATTTTTAATAAGATGCACGCCGCACTGTATTAAGGAACAGCCAGGCATGATGTCATTTCCTTAATTTAGTCTTTTATCACTAAAAATGCACTGCAAAATTATATTTCAAGAAAAAACTGATAAATCGAACTTTGTTTACAAGACTTTGACACTTGACGTACCATAAATTGTTGGCACTATAGAGGCACTATAAAATGGCGAAACAGTCGCGTTCGAAAATAAAAGGGATCTGACAGACAATATTTTATCTCAATCTCCTTACAGAAAACCGTTTGAGAGAAAAGGAAATAACATTATTTTTCCGCATTCTACATTGACAGAACAGATTAGTTCTAGTCCATACCAGGTTTATTATATCTGTGGAATTTGCAATAAAATTTGCATGGTGGTTGTTCGCAAAGAGTATGTAGGTAAAAAAAGTTGTTGCCCAGTGATGACGTCATCAATGAAAAACTTTTAAACAATTATAAAAAAATAAGGGATAATCAAATAATTAAAAGAACCAAATTAGTTTCGTAAAATTGCATAAAGTTTTAGAAAAAAATATTAAACCTATACATTTTACATACCCAATTTAACTATTTGTGACCTCAAAATGGTTTTATGATAAATACACAGGTAGATATTATGTTCTCTATACTTATATTGCTCATTTATTAAGCCGAATTTTAAAGCACCCAAAGTAGGCAGGTAAGTAAATACTATAATATCGAGTGAAAAGGAAATCCCAAAACGCGTGGACATAGCTAAGAGTATCAAGATGACATGGGTTCAGAAATATTTGCGAGACTGCAACATTTCGCGAATAACTAAAGTCAAATCGATCAAAACTCGTTTATTTTCGTGTAGGACACTTTTTGTGTTTGTTTATTTTCAAACTTAGAGAAAAACTGTACGAATCTGCATAGCTCGTAGACACTTGAATTAGTAGTTTCGGAGATAAGTTCTAATGTTTGACGAGCTTGCTCAAGATCAATTTATCAACCGTCTACCTATCTTTGCGAAACATTTGGATTTTGTGGCGTAGACATAGCGTAAAGATGTCAACAACTTCAAACAACTATTATAGTGCGTTTCATTTTCATTTCACAGTTCCCATGGCTCTATTTTTATAGTTCATACTTAGTATCTGGGTAGGTAGCAGTGAAGTAGGGTGATTTTCATCAAAACGAAGCCGTAGTAAGTAGGTGGTATACTCGGTATATGGAAATAGTGAGATAAAAAAAAATCTTCTACACATTTTCAGACCGTAAAACGCCTGTTGTAAGGCTTATAGAAAACATTAGATAAGTGTAAGAGAGACGATGTGCGGGCACCTTTATAAATGGCTCAGCCCTACACGAGATGTTTGCTCGCTTTACTCGTACACGCCCATGTTTACAGGAACCCCAGAAATACTCAAATTTGCTAGGAGTGAGGTTGCCGCGCACGTCATATTACGCCATTTCATTAAAATTTACTCTGTATCAGCCACTTTCCTATTTCAACGTTTTCATATTTTGCTACTTTTGACGACAGAATAATGCAACTTTGACAGTGTACTACCTATTTTTTTGTGCACTTTTGATATTTGAATAAGTTTATAAAACTGAACTGAACCTAAACCGCGCGTCTCGCACGTAAAGGATTATGCTCACTCTAGTATGGACGTCCGTTCTTTGCTTGCCTCACTGCTTGCAGGCCTCGCATCAAAGCCAAAGTTAAATAATTTTAAAGTCTAATTATTGCTTAACATTTTGTAACTGAAAATAATTTAATAATGACAGGAGTTCTGAAGTTATTGAATATTAAAGTTGGGTATCGAAAGAAACAAAAGTGCTGAAGTTTAGCTGTAGTTCAAGTTTTTCGTTTTAAACTCTTTATTGTAAACTATACCGAATTAAGCAATGTAAAAAAAAAAGTTCGCACCACAGTAAAATCTTTTGTAAAAATACCTAACGGTAGAATGACCTTTAAAAATTAAGTTAGTTCCCCTGTTTTGTACAACAATAGCCGTAGCTATACTACATTAGAGTTACGGATACTACATATTGCTTTAATTTTCATTTTGATGCGAGACAATTTCATGGACCAGAAATGGTCATTCTCCTTTAGCAACCTTTGCTATGTAATAAGGTGACAATCGCGAAATTTTAAACTGGGCTATCCGTATCGTTCAAAATTCTCTAATTTGTGATAGTACTTCGGATTTGTTGGGTTATTGCCTTCTATATTTCGCGTGACTCAACGGATACTAGACCAAAAATTCGTGTCAACTGAGGTACAACCGCCTATATTCTGCGTAATGTCTCTGATTTAGGCATAAAAACTGTCTTGTCGGCTTGTTTATCAGCCTTCATTTCACGTTACGTTGCGGACACACACATCAAAACTCGTTATTTATCGACTTTTGCCTATCAAAATTACATAAAGTTTGAATACAATTAGGTAGGAGTGGTGTCCCATTCTAACAAAGATCCTTCGCTACTGGTAGTTATCTAACACTTTAAATCCCTCTCAGTATATTAAAAACAATTTATATCATCAATCTCACAAGAATTGAAATCCTTACATAATTAGAAAATAAAATTGGATTTTTCTGACCTGAATTTTGGTTCGCCACTTCTGATGTCGGTGCGCCGAGCAATCCGTTGCGACATTTGCTGCTATGGGTAACAGGAAGATGCATATCCAAATAGAAACCACGTAAATACACTTCTTCGATTTATTCTTTACACTTTCCAAATAAATTTACTCCAAAGAAATAGAAAAGAGTTAGCGGATTTGTGAGCGAGTGCACAACGCTACGCGCCTAACTTCAAACATAGAACAGGACCGACCATAGGTCCGCACCATCTCAACCACATCACAAGACTGCCCGAGCGCAGCGTTGCCACCGCCCACAACCCCACTCGAGGCTACCAGAGCCCCACTCTTTTCTCACAGAAAACTACAATCGACCACGGAAATACTACACAATCAATTGAGTGACTTTCTACTTAAACAGGATAGGCTATTTTAATAAAATTAACTGCCTATTTATAAGCACACTAAAATTACAATTAGATTATTTTCGATTACGTTAATTTTGGACATTAAAAATTAACAAAAGTATTCTGCGCCGTCATATATATAAAGTTGTATGGAAAAACAAATATTTTTAAAATGCGATCTGTTTCAAAATTTACGATTAGATGAAAAAGCTGAAAAAATTAAATACGTGTTTTCTGGGTTTTCGGTTGTCGATCTCTAAAGGGGTTAAAAGTTTGTATCGAAGTTCATGATTTTTAAATGCGATCTGTTTCAAAACTTGCAATTAGATCAAACAGCTAAAAAAAATGAGCACGTGTTTCAGGGATTTTCGTTTTTAACCCCTAAAGGGGTAAAAGATGGGTTGCAGCGGGTGAAACCGCTGACGGGCAGCTAGTAGACCAATAAAAGCCTAGGTCTGGCCTAGCTAAAATTACTTTAACAGTTATTTTGTTCTCTGTTAAACGTGGGCTACCTCGCTTGGCTTGGATTCGAGAGCGCAATGCAAGGTCATCATCATCTTCCTGCCCTTATCCCTGTTACTTGGGGTCGGCGCAACACGTTTTGTTGAACACGAAATCGTGTTGCAAAGGATTTGGCTTAATTTTACGACCGGCCGCCTACCAGACGTCAACCCTCCTTGGGAATGCTTTTGTTGTGGATTAACCGCCACCATACGGTTGGCCCTGGCTGTTTGGGTCGGTTTTATTCCTCTGTCGTCTCTTACGACCCCCACGGGAAGAGAGGGGGTGGTGCTATTCTACTCTGCCGGCACCACACGGCAAACTCTGCCGGGACCACACGGCAATCTGCCGGCACCACACGGCAATCTGCCGGCACCACACGGCAATCTGCCGGCACCACACGGCACCACTGCGCAATGCAAGGTATTTTATGTATTGGAAATGCTGCAGGGTATTTCTAATGTTGCATCCCTCCCGCCTAAGGCGTTGACGCTATTCTAAGGCATCACACGGTAAACCCTTAACAAATAGTTTTAAGAATACTTTACATTCTCAATCCCAATATAAAACCTCACCAAAGGGGTGCCCAAGGCCGGCCCGCGGCGGTGGTGTCTTTATAAAATGTTTGCATATTTTCGCGTTGAGGGTTGGGCCCGTTGATCCCTCAGTGAGGAGCATTCAAGACCAAATGTAAAGGAAGACGGTGGCGTTTTAGCAGAATATGAAACTACTTTCTCAAAACATTGAAAAACTTATTTTTAATTTAATTGAAAAATACATTCTAGACATACCTGCTTTCAGAGTGATGCAGGTCCCTACGTAAAACTAAAAGTTTACTCAGTCAGTCGTTTATTTCTGCATAATATCCACCCTACCTCTGCCCATATCTTTAGCTTTGTTTGCGTTTTGTAGTAATAGCAATAGATTTGATGCTTTCGTTTGTTCACCGTGTATTACGTACCTACATTAGAGCCTCTGTACACAAGCGAGTTTTTCCAGTTATTTCTTGGCATGGCGTGTTTGCGGCGTGTGCATTGAGTGGCAATTGTTGGATCGCCGCAATACCGACGTGTGAATTTATCGCAATCATGCTCCGCTGAGAAGTCGCCAGAAAAAAACGCTTGTGTGGAAGGGCTCTTATTACCTATTTCAGAGTGCATCCAGGCATGTGTTGTGCCTGTGCATCACTCATAACACTCACGTAGCATTTAACAAGCGAGTTTCACTGTTTAGTAACGTGCTGATCCATCTTCTCTATATTTGGTCTGAGGGGTTTGTTCTGTTAAGCTGTCCTCCACTAGCATCGCTTACGGCTACGATTGGAGCATTTAACAAGCGAGTTTCACTGTCTAGTACCGTGTTTCTCTATCTTCCTTATATTTGGTCTGAGGGGTGTGTTGTGTTAACCTGTCCTCCACTCTCATCGCCCAGGCGCTTTACACACCTAACATCCGTTTGTGCGTTATTTTTGCGCAGCGCTATCCGCTGCATTTCTAAAATACAACAAACAAATGGTAGGCACCGTTAGCGCAAGAATATCGCACAACGCTGCGTTGAGGGAACCGTTTGTCAAACAATTTGACTTAAACCATATTTACTGGGTGTTACAAAACAACCAATAAAGCTTAAAGGAGGTCAAGGTACTCGTAAAACTGAACAACTTTCCCCATGGAACATGGGTCGAAATATGAAAAAAAAATTTGGGCCTCCCATACAAAATTTACTCAGTTTGTATGGGATATTTACGGGTTGTTTTGTAACACGTTGTATATGTAGGTAAATAAGGTATTGACTCAACGCATACTAAGCAGCGTAAAAATAACAACGGACATTATGTGTGTAAAGCACCTCACGGCGACGCCTGGAGCATTTAACATGCTAGTTTCACTGTCTAGTTCTGTTGCTACAATTTGTTTGTCAGGCGTTTTCGTTGAAAGATATCCTAGATTGTTTTGTGTTGCTCTAGAACTTGAATGATACTTATTTAGCGAAATGTGTCTAGCTTGGTAAAGTGAACTGTTTATATACAAGTCTCATTTGATCTCTCTCTCATTATAATACCTAAGAACTACCATTGTACATCATTATTACTGTGGAAATGGTGCTAACTCTGACACCAGATTTAATTACTTGTCACTAATTCTATTTGGTAAAAGAGCACTTTCCAACACTTTGTTTTGCTTCGCTTTTGATAGGTACTCCACAACAGTCCACTGCTAGACATGGGCCTCCCCCCTATCGGGGGATATTGCCATTCTCACCACGCTTGGCAGGCTGATTGGCGAGCGCTGTGCAAAATGTTGCATTGACAGGGAAAGCTGCTGCCTATTCCCTGGATGATTATCCGTCGCTTTTTACGACACCCACGGGTACAACTGGAGTGATGCTATTCTAAGCCGGCATCACACGGCATAACTACGTTTATTTATTGTAAATTGATTACAAACTCGTTAATAACTTGCGAAGACATCCCAGCAGCTGCGTATATAGTTCCATTAGTTCTTGAAACTCTCGAATATTTCAAGGTCTTCTCGTGATGTAAATTAGCGGCAAAATTTGGTACAGAACAGGAACTTCCGGTCCAACTATTGATTGGTATTCTGTCGGTGGTTCGGAGGATGTGGGGTGCGTAGGTGACGAGAATACATGCTTCGTTCGGGCTACACAACTAGTTTGTCACTACCTAGTTCATTTTATTACTGTATGTTACATTAGGCGCTTTATACACGTGAAACGTCCGTTTCGAAGTTATTTTTGCCCTGCGTGCTCGGAGTGAAAATGCAAAGTTCCACCTTGGTCCCATATATAAATACGAGGACGTATGCTCAACGGTGCAATTGCTTAAAATGGAAGAGCTGACTGCAGAAATGCCTGTCATCAGGTACCACAATAGGCTAACTTGAGAACGGTAACTGACACGTAAACAAGTCGAAAGACATAGGTCTGAGAGAGCCAATCCTGACGAAAGATAAAAAAATATCGATATTTTTAAGTACCCGAATCAAAGTGCTGGCATCAGTTTACCAAGTTAACGTTCTAAATTTAGCCTATTTTGGTACCTGATGAGATAGACATTTCTGTAGTCGGCTATCCCAATAATGACAATTGTTAAACGGTTTGCCTGACGAATTCGAGTTTAATAAGGGATTAAAGTAAAAATTAGCATTTTTCTAACGCTGAAAGAAACGTTAAAAAATAACGTCAGAAAGGACGATATGTGTGTAAAGCGCCTGAAATATGATCTTGCCGATGGACCACCAGGACGTAAGAAAAACTTCTCTCTTGCGAAACGAATTCTATGCAGAACTTTTTTTCGTGTGGGACGCTGGGTCAACGCAGAACCCTATAAATACCCCGGTATCGGCGTAACAACTGCCACTGTTTGGGATATAAAGACATTTTGTAGGCGTCGCGAATAAAGTAAAGACATTAGGTATAAGAGAAAGTGCTACGTATAAAATCGCACTCTTCAATGACAATTAAACTAAATAAACCGTGGACTGTTGTGGCTGTTATGGTATGGTAAACCGTTAAAAAGTGTATCAAAACGCCTTTCAAACAATTTACAGCAACAACAAAAAACAAAACATCGAAATTGCTATGTTAAATATCGCAGGCGCTCCAGTGGCTCGGTGGTACTGCCGATGTCAATAATACAAATGGGGGTGGAACGCTATCTTATCTGCTCGGACGCGCTCGGGCGAACGCGACCCGCGCGCCCTCTGTCTTATCAATATCGAGACAAGGAGGTTTTGCTCGACTCGAAATATGTTGTTGTTTTTTACGTAAATAGGTAGGTAAATAACATCTTTGGCTCCGCGTGATGTGATGCTAGTTAATAACAAGTTAATAAGAACTTTCTAGAGTAGCTGTTTAGCGGATTTCGAAATATGATTAGATTTAAGGGTCAAAATATATTATGATAAATTGAGGGATTTTCTTGAGTAAATAAAACACTGTTTTTACTTAGGTTCGCACTTACCTGCATATAACCTAATTAAAAAAAAAATGTTCTATTTGGTACCTACTTAAAAAACATCTAGTTTCCCTTTTATTTTCTGTTTTACTTTGGTACCTATAATTTGTGAATAGTTAGGTAATAAATAAGTTTTCAAATCAATTTAGGTAGTTTATTCTAGTTTAAAATCTAGGCATCAAGTCCACACCCAAATCACGGTTCTCGCTACCAATATCCTTGGACAGAAGCGTACAGTCCAGCAAAAAAGAGTAGAAATTAAATAAAATGGAACTTAAAAAAACATACTAAAATGTTGCCATTCATTGTCAAATTTTGCTATTTAATTTTAAAATTTCATACAAAGTGGCGCCCTCAATTTTTGTCTACTCTTTTTTGCAGGACTGTGTAGGTGGTTTACGTCCGTTCGAAACTTGAAGGAACGCGGACGAAAGGTGCGTTGCTCGGATCCACAGAGGACCAAAACGTCATTCGAAAAAGGTTTCATTTGTCTGTGCTCGGATCGAAGGTTCGAAAACTGTCAAATTCGTACTTCAAGATATGGCAACAAAGAAAAATAGACCTCATGCATGAGTCATAGCATTAACAATATGATTTTCGCAACTGTTAAATATGGCATATAGAAGGTCCTATTAAATTCACTGCAAATATTTTAAGAGCATGCGTAAATATGTATAAGAAAAACTTTTAAGGCATTTGAAAAAATCAACACTCTAGATTTTTTTTTCATTTTCAAACAAACTTTTTAATTAAATATATGAACATCCTTTGACTCACCCGACTGACGTTCCGCCACGTAGACAGGATTCACTTACACGGCACGCACACTAACAACCAACCAATCACAGAACCTTTTTGTGGCGCGTAATTTAAATCCCACCCAAAACATAAATGTGAAAGGCTGCCAAGTTCGATAATATTGGAATGCTTCGCCTATAAAAGAAGTGAGATCTAAATAAGTACCAAGTTCCATACACAGACCTCAGTTAAAAATAGTTACAGGAATGCACACTTGATTTTTCGCAGTTTGGAAATAAGAATCTACTTTCCAAACTGCGGAAAATCAAGTGTGCAATTTTTGTAAGGTTTATTTTTCTTATGATTAAGTTAGGTAAGGAAATATCTCATTTATACTTTACTTTGACTAAATACAAACCTTCGTAACGAATTTTAGGTCGGTACGACGATTGGAAGATATAGATATTTTTTTTGTTTTAGTTCCTTAGGGGTATGAATTTACACCTTCATTATTTTTAAAACCGACTCACACTTGGCCATTTTCAGATTTTTTCCTTTACCTTGACCTAAAGACCTATCTCCATGCCAAATTTCAAGTCAATACGACCATTGGAAGTGGTCTAGGTTTTTGATGAGTGAGTGAGTGAGTGAGTCAGTGAGTGTATAGTAAAAATAGCGATTTTCTGACGTCAATATCTCAAGACCTACAATAGGTACATTAATGAAATTTTGTATTTTAGATAAGTAAGTAGATCTCGACAGATACTAGAAATTTCATATGCGTAGATAAAATAGATTTTGAGTTATAGGTGGGTCGAACTTGGCCCGAAATGGTTCGTGTAATATAACCCACGGCCGGTGTGTCGCTTTTTTTGCTCGAACTTGGCGGACACACTGCCGTGTGTCTAGATTCATCGAAGAGTGTTTCTAGGACAAACAGGGTGCACTTTTTTCGTATTGTTTTTTTTTTTAGTTAAATGCAATCTTCTCGAAAACTAGCGTGTAGATTTCTTTAAAAATTTGCCTAGTACATGCTTATATTTTATTTGATCTGCCTCTAAAGTATTTGCAGTGAATTTAATAGGACCTTATATATAAGTCTATGGCATATTTGAACTGCCGTACTGTAGGTACCTACAATTCACAGATAAGACGTCTGCTTTTTGTGCGGGTGGTATAGGTATCCCCGAATCTCGGCCCGCAGTGGTGGACTTCACCTCACTGAACCTTAATGTATTACAGAATTTGGATATCCATTGAACGGATAAAAAAGCTGGAAAATAAACTAAAATTGCGGCGTCTTAATATAAAGCTAATAAGTTGATTATTTTTCAAATTCATTATTATTATTATTTTCTTGTAGTGAATTCTACTTATCTCGACATGTATGAGTATGCCGGTATTTACAAAACCAAGTACGGGCTAAGCCAAGTAACTTGGTTCTGATGCTATATCGGTTTCTGTTTGGAAGATGGTCGCATTCGTGAGGAATCGTCTAACTATAGAACAAGTATCAAGGATGACAGATTTTTGCATGTTTACGTATGTTGATTTTGGGAGTTTTAATTCACCTATCGCCTTGTGAAGTGTTTTTGGAACGATGCCGGTAGACGAGATTATTACAGGGACTATGCGGACCTGGTCTTGGTGCCACATAGCTTGTATTTCTTCTGCAAGGGGTATATATTTTTGAATTTTCTCGGTGTGTTTTTTTTGTAGGTTGTCTGTGTTAGGTACGGAGATATCTATGAGGTAAGTTATTTTAGCTGATTTAATTGTAAGAGTTATGTCTGGTCTATTGTTCTGTGTGGTTCTGTCTGTGATAATATCGCGATCCCAGTAGAGTTTGGCTGTTTCATTTTCGAGAACATTTTGGGGTTTATATTTATAGTAAGGCTCTATGACTTCTATCAAATTATATTTTTTGGCTAGTCGGGCGTGGATCTGTTTGGCAACATTGTTGTGTCTGTCTGTGTATTGTTTGTTACCTAGGTAATGACATCCACCGGTTATATGGTCTATTGTTTCTTGTTGCTGATTACAAAGCCTACATCTATCTGAAGTTACGGTAGGATCTTTTATTATTCGTTTTTGGTATGTTTTAGTTTTAATAATCTGGTCTTGGATGGCTATCATGAATCCTTCGGTTTCTGCGTAAATGTTGCCTTTCTTTAGCCATGTGTTTGATGCCGTGTAATCTATGTGTTCTTTCTGTAAATTTGCTATGTGTTTTCCATGTAAAGCTTTTGCCTTCCATTTTTCTACTTTAGTTTCCTCTGTAGTTATTTTATCTTTCGGTTTAAAGTTAGGGTCGTTTAATTCCAGTGTTCCGTGTGTGGAGTTAGGCCTTGAACATATGGCTTTGCGTAATTCGCTTGTTTCTCTTTTTTCCAGGAAATAAGTTCGCATGTTGTGGATTTGCCTATAGTGTAGATTTTTTATATCTATCAATCCCCTGCCACCTTTCTCTCTCTTTAATGTGAACCTTTCGACTGCTGAGTGAATGTGATGTATGAGGTGTTTGTTGCATGTGGTTCGAGTGAGTGTGTTAAGTGCTTCCAATTCTGTGTCAGTCCATTTTATGATTCCAAATGAGTACGTTAAGATAGGAATTGCGTAGGTGTTGATAGCTTTTACTTTGTTTCTACCCGATAGTTGTGTATTTAATATTTTAGTGAGTCGCTGTTTGTATTTAGTTTTTAGTTCGTCTTTAATTTTCTTGTGGTCTAATTTATGGCTTTGGTGAAATCCGAGATATTTATAAGTTTCATTTAAAGATAGACTTTCTATTGTTTCAGATCGTTCCGCTAGGTTAAATGGTTCTTGGTTTTGATGCTTTCCTTTTAATATACTGTTGATTTTACATTTATCTACTCCGAATTTCATGTTAATATCATTACTAAATGTTTCTGTTATTTTAAGTAGTCGGTTCAGTTGTTCTCGTGTGGCGGCATATAACTTTATGTCGTCCATATATAATAGATGGGTTATTTTAATTTTATTTATTCTGTCGATGAGGTATCCTTCATTGCTGCTGTTCAGTAATTGTGAGAGGGGGTTAAGCGATAGACAAAACCAAAGTGGACTTAAAGAGTCCCCTTGGAATATTCCTCTATTTATATTAATCTTGTCGGATGTTAAGTTATCTTTATGTGTTTTGACATTAAGCATTGTAGTCCATTGAGTCATAATAACTCTAAGAAAATTAATTGTTTTGTCATCTATTTTGTATAACTCAAGACACTTAAGAAGCCATGAATGCGGAACACTATCAAATGCTTTTTGATAATCTATGTAACTATAGTATAGGTTTCGATGTTTATCTATTGCTTGAGTATGAATTTCACTGTCAATTACTAACTGCTCTTTACTACCTCTGCTACCCTTACTGCACCCTTTTTGTTCTTCGGCTATCAGGTTATTTCGAGTGATGTGTGAGTTGATTTTGTATGATATTATGGATGTGAGTAGTTTATATAGCGTGGGTAAGCATGTTATTGGCCTGTACTTTGCTGGGTTTTTAGTGTCGCTATCTTTTGGCTTTAGGTAGGTTATACCTTGAGTAAGGTATTGAGGTACTAGTTGTGGGTTTTCGATAAAGGTATTAAATATTTCTGCTAACGGTTTATGGAATACTTTTAGTTTTTAAAGCCAGAAGTTTTGGATTTTGTCTGGCCCCGGAGCCTTCCAGTTAAGCATTGAGCATGTGGCATTTTTAATATCTTCTTCCAGTATTATTATCTCATCCATAGTTTCTACTTCTGTGTTAGCGTCTTCGACGTTTCCTATCCATGATGCATCTGTTTTATAATCGACTGGATTGGACCATATGTCGCTCCAGTAGTTCTTGGTATCATCAATACTTGGTGGGTCAGTTATTGAGTTGTTACTTTCATTATTTAACGATCAATAAAAAAGTTTTTGATTATTAGAGAAGTTATTATTATCCAATTTTCTTCGTTTAGATTTAAGATACCGTTTTAGTCGTTTTGCGGAAGCCTGAAGGGTTTGTGTTTTTTTATCTTTTTCTTCCCTAAGTTGTTCTGTATTCAGATTGTTTGGGTTAATTTTTCTTTGTTTTCTTACTGATAACTTTCCCGCCAAATATTGTGTTAATTGTCCTATTTCCTTCCTCAAAGTTTCTATCTTCTTCTCCAAACGTCGCTCCCATCCAGGTTTGCTTTCAGTTCTGTTTTTTTCTGTGTTGTTATTATTAGTCTTTTTTTGTTTTTTAGGGTTTATATACATTGTTAGTGCAGTTGCTGCACAGTATAACATTGTATGTATGTCGTTAATATTAAGGTCTGGTTTGTCTTTAATTATTTTATCTATTACAAGATTCATGGTATCTATTGTAAGGTTAAGATTGCGTGCAAATGTCAACTTTGGGATCCCTGGTCTGGTGGTAGGATCAGTACCAGTGTATTTATCTAGCGCTTCTTGTAGAAGATTTGCTAGTATTGCTTCCTGTGTATTTGACGTTGCTTCGCTTGATGTTGTGTGGTTTGTGTAGTAGTTTCTGATGTGTGTGTTAAGGATTCTGGTTCGTTTGATGCAGTGTGAGATAGTGTAGTACTTGCTGATGTAGTGTTTTCAATTAAGTCAGATGGTGTGTGTGTGAGGAATTCTGATAGGTTGCAGAAGTCTGAAAGAGTGCTGAATGTGGATTGCGTACTAGATGGTTGCGTTTGGGTTACTTCTGCGTTTTGAGTTCGGTTAGTAAGATCTGTTGCTGGATTGCCTTCTTCTTCAATACTTGTTAGGATAGTACAGGATAGTTCTCTAACTTCCGCTTTTATTTTATCTCTTTCAGATGGTATTATTCTGTTGTTTTTGTGTATTACACGAATTTGATCGGCAATTCTCTGTTCAGTAATGAAATGTAATTCGGGGAACACTTCAAGGAACTTTTGATGTGTTCGTGGGCGATATAAAGTAAGATCGGTTTCTAAATTTGTGACTTGGTAGTAGCAACGAAGCAGTTGTCGGTTTATATTATCTGTCCATGACATCCGTTGTCTACTACGGCCAGCTAGGGTGGTTGCAGGGCGTATTTCCTGCAAAACACTTCTAGGCTGTTCGGTTGGTGTTGGTGTCGTAAGTTGGCGTCTATTACGCATATCTATGTTGTCTGTGGCGGACGCAGTTATTATTATTATTTTTATTTATTTATCAGACAACAAAGGTCCATATTTGGTTAGTAACAATGATCTTATACCTAAGTTAGCAGGAAAACAAATAATACAAAACAAAAAACAATACAAAATAAAGAGGCACAAAGACCCCACGCCAATCGACCAGTCAATTAAACTTGACCAGTAGATCGGCGAGATGTCTCATTATGGGGGAGTCGTACCTCCCCGCGATGGTCCTCAGAATGGTGTTGGAGCTGGCCCGCACCCTGCAGAGCAACGACGCTGCTTTTTTTCGCATGATGGCATTATGAGGTAATGAAAAAAAAAACCACCAAAACTTTTTTTTTCCGTTTGTTTTGGATTATTTTTGAAAATATATTTTTGACACTTTTGTCGTTTCGAAAGTGCTAATACAAGTACTTTTATCTAATAAATAAGCTTTTAGTTTGAACAAAATATTGGCTGAGATATAGGCATTTGAACAAAGTTTCGGCAAAGTGTAAAAGAATAGCAAGATTAAAAAAAAAACATATTCTGTAGCGCACTTTAGCGATACTTAAACATCCCTTAAGCTATGGCACGCATTTCAGTTAACAACCTATATACGCTGGTGTGATGATGGATGATGATGACGTAATGGATGATGAATCGAGAGGCACGGCGAAGCCCTCGCCGTATCCTCGCCTCTGGATGTCTCAAAGGCATTTGACAGGGTCTGGCACGCAAGTCTTATTAACAAGCTTCCCGCCTACGGGCTACCTACTGGACTTTGCAACTGGATCGCAGATTTCTTGAGTGGACGGTCAATACGAGTGGTCCTAGAAGGATGCTCTTCAGATGAACAGGCTATTGATGCCAGCGTCCCTCAAGGGTCTGTACTTTCTGCAACCCTATTTCTGCTGCACATCAACGATATGCTCACGCCCGACACCTTTGGGTATGCAGATGACAGCACGGTTGTTGATAGGTACCTGTCCAGTGCAGAGGCCAGCAGTGAATCTACTCAGTCTTGTCGAGAGGCCCTAGTGAGTCGCCAAAACTTGAATCTTGAAGCAATATCCGAATGGGGTGATGCAAATCTTGTCAAGTTTAATGCATCTAAAACACAGGCATGTCTATTCTCCACTAAACGGAGTCCCTTCGACCTGACTCCGACTTTCCGAGGTGTATCCGTACCGATTTCCGACCATCTTGATCTTCTTGGCATGAACCTTTCATCTGACCCAAACTTTGGACAATAATATTGAGTTTTTGGCCACGACTGCAGCAAAAAGACTCGGAATTCTCTCGAAGGTCAGGCGATACTTCACACCAGTACAGCTTTTACAACTATACCAAGTTCAAGTCCGTTCCTGCATGGAGTATTGCTGTCACCTGTGGGACGGGTCTGCCAAATACCAGCTGGCAGCCCTGGACTCGATTGAGAAGCGCGCCAAGAAACTCATCGCTGATAGGGCACTTATTGACGCAAAGCTACAGAGCCTCGAACACCGTCGCAAAGTAGCTTGCTTGTCGGTATTCTACAGGATACATTTCGGGGAGTGTGCACAGTCTCTCCATGACCTGATACCTCCGTCACCATTCCATCTCCGATGCACGAGACGCCGGTTGGGATTCCACCCTTATATCGTAGACATCCCGCAAATTCGCACAAAGCGCTTTGCTTCTACATATTACCGCAAATTCGCACAAAGCGCTTCGCTTCTACATTTTTAATGCAAACTGCTAAGGAGTGGAACTCCCTGCCTGCGGATCTGTTTCCGGAACGTTATAACCTGGGCCTTTTCAAGGCGAGAGTGAATAGGCATTATCTGGGCAAGCATGTTCCATCATCGTCTGCATCGTTACTTAACATCAGGTGAGATTACGGACAAATGCTTACCCATTGTTTATAAAAAAAAAGAATACAGTTTAGCACGACAATTTTTTTATCCAGCAATGAACATCAAAGTCTTTTTCACCCTTTCGCTCCAATCTTGCATAATGTCTTCAATACTGAGAGATTCCCTCCGCCCTTCGAACAGCCCAGTTTTTGTGCCAGTGATAAGGGCTATTGATGGCTGTCGATATTTGGTTGGAAAGGGCTCTTTCCAATGGCCCACTTTGCCTGTATATCTGATTCAGTAGCCTAGTATGAAGCTACGTACAACTACTACGGAGGAAATGAAAACGCAAATATTCTTAGAAGAATACGAAAAAAATGTTTGAACCTCCCATACAAACTTGCCGATCACCTGATTTCAGTTACTATGGGAGGTCCAAATTTTTTTTTCGTATTTCGACCTATGTTCCTTGGGGAAAGTTGTTCCTTATCACGAGCCGGTTCTGAGTTTTCGCTATCGGTCACTAGTAAAATTTCACACTATACAGGGTGTAAGGGACAGGTCTCCGAATACTGAAAGGGTGCATTCAAACCATGAAACTGAACAACTTCCCATAGAAATAAATTTCAGGAAACGTAAAAAAATTTTTGACTTCCCATAGTAAATGCAATCAGTCGATCGTGATTTTGTATGGGAAGTCGAAATTTTTTTTTCGCGTTCTGAGATTTATTTCTATGGCAAGTTGTTCAGTTTCATGGTCTGAATTAACCCTTTCAGTATTCGGAGACCTGTCCCTTACACCCCGTATATGAAATCTTACATTTTAAAGGACGTCTTTGAGTTGGTGTATAAATATAAAAATCATTTTTAAATTTTCTATAAAGGCACATGAAACATTTTAAAATAAGTATAAATACATAGTTCCATGAAACTAAAAATCCTTACAACTTTTTTAAATGTGTTGCCCGGCGGGCTAATTTGGGAGTGAAATTGTTTGCAGCAATTTTATCACAGACAAATATTTACTTTTCTAAAATGTTTTTATAACTGGTTAAAAAAAAAAATATTTACTCCTTTTTTGTTGCTTTTTTTTGCAAACACGCCTATGAAATCCCCAAAATACTACAACATAATAAAATACCAGCGCTTCTCGTCATGAAGCCTAATCTCCCACCTCTAAGGTTTCATGTCCTTTGTACCTTTGTTCACGACAACATACAGGGTGTTAGGAATAGTAGTACGTTCTTTCAAACCACACGTTCTATAGGTATGATAAAGTGTCTTTAGGCTGTTCAATATTGTTTTTAAATATAAGAAGATTAAAATATTTTTCTAAAACTTAAAATTAAATTGTTTAACCCTACAACACTGCGCGCTGTACAGTTTCTGTACAGTCAATTACGGCTCGGATAACTTTGCACCGTTCCTTCGCCGCACGCAATAAGGTCTACGATGGTGCAACCGCAACTGTATGGGACCGTAACGATCTGTCGCGCTCAGACCTAGGATTAAACAATTAAAAAAAAAAACAGATTTTGTAAATTATGTTTCATTTAAAATATTTTTTATTATTTGTTATTACATAGTCAAGACACTTTGTTAGACCTACAGAACTCGTGGTTTAAAGGAACGTACTACTTTTCCTAACACCCTGTATACCTACATTTGCTCGTGCGGCTCACGTTGCTCGCATATATACACTGCTTGCCCGGCTCATGTTGCTAATCAGCTTACAGCTGGTAATACGGCAATCTTAAGGGTCACTGGTCCGTATCTGGTTTCCGCCGGTTAAGGCTTGTTAACACCGGATTAGGCAGCTTAATAATGCACGGATCCGTACCGTATGCACCCACAGTACACGCAGGATTTGCTTAAATAAACAAAGTTTATGTTTAAAAATGCTTAACATCATCATCATCTTCCTGCCCTTATCCCAATTACTTGGGGTCGGCGCAACACGTTTTGTTGAACACAAAATCGTGTTGCAAAGGATTTGGCTTAATTTTAAGACCAGACGTCAACCCTCCTTGGGAATGCTTTTGTGGTGGATTAACCGCCACCATACGGTTGGCCCTGGCTGTTTGGGTCGGGTTTATCCCTTAGTCGTCTCTTACTTACGACCCCCACGGGAAGAGACGAAGGGCACCACACGACTTCACATCTCCCTAATTTTGCCGCTGTGGCGCAGCGCTAGTGCGTCTGTCTGTCACTCAGAAGCTTCCGGGTTCGATTTTCGGTAGGGTCATTCACAGAGTTGATAATAAGTATTAGTTCCCTGTCTGGGTTGGACACTGCAGGAAGTCCTATTTGACTAATGTCAGCCCTAGAATACTAGAAAACATGTCAACAAAAAAAACCTTATGTCTTAGCATTAACATGATTTTGACTGCTGTCAAATAGGACTTTCAGACGGCCGTACTTTAGTCATAAAATTATTTGCTGGGATCAGCAAGAGTATCAATTAACTGAATTACAACTGTTTAAATATTTAACGGCCGGAGCTCGGTGTAATCATAAAAACCATTTGGAGTGTCTACATACAGTTAAAAACGATGCTGGATTTTAGGTGAGTCTCACAAAATCAAAATACAGATCCATACTTAAAACGATGGAACTTAACTTGATATTATGATGCTAGCTGCCTCCATCACAAAAATGAGAATTTACAGGATATCCATGAGAATATTAGGTATATGAGGTCGTTGTCGACTTGGTGTCCCACGCAAAAAGTACTTGAGGGTAGGTCATCGACTGACTCCAGCAATTTATTGCAGCAGACAGCCGTTGTGGCGCAGTGGTTAGTATGCCTGCCTGCCACGCAAAGGTTCCGGGTTCAATTCCCGGTGGGGTCACTCACAAAGTTGATATTTATCACTTTGTGAATTTGTTCCCAGTCTGGTAAGGACATTGCAGGCTAAACCACCTGATTGTCCGAAAAGCAAGATGCTTTTCCGTGCTTCGGATGAGCACGTTAAGCCGTCGGTGGTCCCGGCTGCTGTCTATGATGGTGGTCGTTACACAACCATGTCAGATATGCCTGCTACTTGCAGTAAGCGGTTGGAAAACTCTGACACCAGGGTTCATCGGGTCGTTGAAGGGTTCAACGGGGAGTAAAATCAATGATGTCTCGTTGTCCCCGTGACAAAGACACGCTCACTAGGGCCTACGGGAACGTACGGATGTCCCTCACGAAAATTCAGTTCAGGTCAGTCATCCACACGATGGTTCGTAGCATAAAAATGCCCAATGCTCGCGTATTTTCTCGACAGTATGTGCAATCAATTGCCCTTTTATGATATTAAAACAATATTATTCAATGTGAGGCTTTTCACGAATTCCCTCAGATCCGGTGAACGTACAAAGAACCTTAATTATTATGAGTTGTTAATACCAAACCCATAGTCAGTAAAGGGCAGAAATATATTCAAATTAATACGAAGGTAGGTTGATTCTACTCAACTGACTTTGAAAAGATCATAACAACAAAGACTAAAGTTGTGGACCAAAGTTATGGGAAATCTTAAAAATGTATTTTTTTTTAAAGTGACTTTTAATTAACTCTCCCACTTCTAGCGAAAGTTATTGAAGATACAAAACCCCACAATATTTGCCAATCCTTTATCAAAAGATTTTGCCATCTTCCTCAAATGTTTCGATTTTATTTACGCAAGACTAAAACACCTTCAGGAGGCAAAAAAAAATGTTTTTGTGTTTTGAAACATAAATATTTAAATCAGCATTTATTTCTTTTTGAGGCAACCCATGTACGACTTCTTGCAGCATTTTCTGCAGCAGCCGTAGACTCCATTGAATTTGATTCTCTTATTCTTTTTCTTCTTCTTTTTTTCGACACCGTATACAGGGCATTTCTCTTTTGCTAGCTGTGAACCAGAGATCCTCATCAACATCATTATTATTATCATCGGCGTCATCATCACCATAATCATTATTTACATCATTTACGTGATCATTATCATGAACAATAACCACTACTGGACATAAGTCTTCATAATGTTTTTTTTTCTTTCGCTAACTTCTGCTAAACTGCAAAAGATATTGAAGCGGTTTTTTGAAATTTTTGTATAGAATGATTTAAGAGGAAGGTTTATATTGTATAACACATTCCGAGAAAAGTGCGTACGTAAGAGTTCTCGAGTGGAGACCACGAACCGGCAGGCGCAGCGTAAGACGGCCCTCCAAGAGATGGACAGACGATCTGGTAAAGTCCTGGGGGAAATGCTGGTTGCAGGGGAGACCTATGTTCAGCAGTGGACGTCCTAACGCTGATATGATGATGATGCCAAGAAAATACCTTTTACCGCGGGAAAATGAGTTGAAGCGGGGAAACCGCTGACGAGCCGCTAGTGATTGAAAAACTCCAAGCACTTCGGTGCTTACGATCATAGGAGCAGGAAGAAGAAGAAGGTAGTTACGAGTGCATAAGTGGAGGTCCGGTTCATGTAGTACAGCTTGAGCTTGCGTTTCTCTTCTGCCTTCTTCTGGAGCCACTCCTCGACGCGGCCCTGCATCTGGATGCGGTGCTCGAGACGATCCTTGTGCTTCTGGCTACTGTAAAATGTAACAAGTATGGTTAGAAATAGTTTTTACAGAACTTCAAGAGAAATCTGCTAATAACTCAATTGACCCATGGAACTAGCGCATATAAAGAAAATATCTCGAAATGCTTCTCTCCGTATCATTTGTTTGTAGATAGTTTCGAAAGCAATATTGTCGACTTCACTATTTTTGGAAGCAGTTGCAACAGATTTCATTATTAACGCGTTCAATATTTTTTTAAGAATAGAAGGAAAAGTGATTCAAGATCATCGTCCAGAAAAAGTCTACTAACAAGACGGCTTTCTTCATTAACTCATCCTCAAAAAGCTCGTCATCTTTGCTTCTTTGATTGATAAGAGGGGGTTGCCACTTTCTAGCGTCTTTTTTGCCTCTCCTTCTAGTATCATTTTGATTTTCAATTTGATCATTTATCGCTTCAGTTCCATTGAGTTCTTCTAGTTGTTTTTTAAGGTCTTTGATGAGGTCGATACCGAGTTTTGAGTCAGTGTCGTTGGCCTCAGCCAGTGTTTTGACGCTATCGTCTATAGCTTCGTTTATTTGTTTGAAAAGTTCACTTTTCTGTTTTTCAAGGGCTTTTATTTCGGCTTGCTTTTTTGCGTCAGGATCTTCGGCTTGAGCTGATATTGTTATGATGAGGAGGTGAAAAAGTGTTGATATCTGAAAAATTATGAACGATTAGGTTATATTAAAAGGCCCATCTAACATAATATAAAGGTAAAATGTGACTCTTATTAGTATGGGGCCAAAGTGAAAAAATAAAAATAAAGGTAAATTACTGTTATGTTATAAGAAAGTCTACAGACCTGTTTCAAATGCACCATTTTTCACATTTTACATCACTTGCTGTGACTCCATTTTCTACTTTACCGATTTCAATATATTTTTACGATAACTTGTACAATTTTATAGCTCGTACATACCAATAATATTGAAATATTGTAACTATGTTTTATATTCTTGCAAATAAATGTCAGATCCAAACTTCTAAGGCGCAAGCTCCACAGAAAAGTAAGAGGGCATCTGTTAAACAAGTGATTGCCCGACACGTGAGACGTGCGACATCGAACCTATAAAATGTATGAAA
The DNA here is from genome assembly GCA_024500475.1 of Phthorimaea operculella. Classification (NCBI taxonomy): domain Eukaryota; kingdom Metazoa; phylum Arthropoda; class Insecta; order Lepidoptera; family Gelechiidae; genus Phthorimaea; species Phthorimaea operculella. The sequence continues at coordinate 575,056 of JANFCV010000056.1, forward strand.
AAGGTATGAAACAAAAGCTACACATGTGATGTGACGCTCGGCCCATCAATAATGGCTGACGATCGTTTGTCTGACAGATGTCATGTTGTGCGTTGCGCGTCTATTCTGTGGATAAATATTGAATTAAAAAATGCTTATTTTTTGTGCTAAGTATTTTATACTAGCTGCCCGTCAGCGGTTTCACCCGCTGCAACCTATTATTCCGCGGGAAAAAAGCATTATTCGCCAAGAGATGTCGCTGTTAGTTTTCGGCGAAAACGTGTAAAACGCGAATCGGCTCAGTCACGCCACCTATTTCAAAAATATTGGAAAATGCGTGATCCCGTGGGAATGAGACATTTTTCCGTGTTAAAAAGTATCCTATGTGTTATTCCAGATGCCCTTTTATATTTCTGCAAAGTTTCATGTCAATCTAATCAGCCGTTTTTGCGTGATGTCGTAACAAACACACACACACAATGATATTGCACACACAAACATCCGCCTTTATAATTTTAGTAGGATGAGGTGTAAAATATGGCCGCAATTATTTTCGCATGTGAACAGCTAATCTGTGAATCTGAACAACTTTCTCCAATGAACATAGGTAAACAATTTGGACCTCTAGTACAAAATGTTGTTGGCCGGCCGGGTCAGCTTGTATGGTACCCAAAGTCAAATTTATATTTCCATTATTTTGACCAATCCTATGCTGATTTATAAATATAATATTTAGAGCTCGCATGAATGGACTTTAACGTTTTAGTGAATCGAAAACGCCATGTTCATTATTAACCGACTTTAACCAAAAGCGGAGGGATTTCAAGTTATCAAGTTTACATTCGTTTTAAAACTGTTGAAGATGTATGTCAACAAAACACTAAACCTTGTTAAAATATTGAATGTCTGTACGTAAAAGATAATTTTAAATGAATTAGGTATTAGAATTCTCATGAATATAATTACAACCAGATTCACTTTTGATGTGGGATAAATTACTGTTGACTATGAACTTAGGTAATTAATCTTTATAATATTCAGGTTAGGTACTTAAATAATTTGTTTGAACCTGAATTTATTTTAGAGGGCGAATTAATTAGATAAGTTTATTTTGAAGTGTGTTGAACACAGATATGGGTGTAAATGACGTGTAGAAAAGATTAAAATTTATTAATTTAATAAATTATTTTATTTATCGTAAAGCAAGACATACGTTTTCACAAAAAGCTTCATTTGCAGAGCAGAATATGTTTTGGTCAGGCCCTCTGTAGTTTATTTTAAAGGAATGAAAAGTGAATGCCTTTTTACCCGACTGCCTCAGAAGGAGGGTTATGTTTTTCGAGAGTAGGTATGTATGTATGCATGTATTTATGTGGACAAGAAAATTCTTTTTCACGGGCTACAGCCCAAACGGATAGTTGGATTTTGACATATTACGAGGTATCGTTAGATTCGTCTCAGCAGCGCGAGTGACACTGCACTGGCTGTATTAAAAATGTATAAATTCAAGATGGCGGTTTTTTATCGCAAAGTACAACTTTGTCGGGTTTTTATTTTTTAATTCATCAGCTTGTTTAAATCAATTTATGTAATGAGCTGATTTCTCCTTTGTTATTATTAGATAACTAAAATCAATCCTCCCCCAATTTCTATTCCTTCCCCCACCCCCCTTCCCTCTGCAGAGTTGGCAGCAGCAGTGGTGCAAAAGTTAGAAACGTCTTTTTTTTAAAGCACGTTACTTCGGTGGCAGCGCGGTGCGAGCTTCGCTGGCTGTGTTCGGGCCACTAAAGAGGCAATAATCACATACTTTCTTCTTCTTTCTTTTTGTGTGGGACACCGAGTCGTTCAACAACCCGATGAACCCTGGTGTCAGAGTTTTTCAACCGCCTACTAACGCTGAACGCAGGCCTTTCTCAAGGTACGCCACAAGGTATGATTTTCCGTTTTCGCCATGCAGTGACAGCCGATGTGGCGCAGTAGTATGACTGCCTGCCACATAGAAGGTTCCGGGTTCAATTCCTGGTGGGGTCACTCACAAAGTTGATATTTATCACATTGTGAATTTGTTTCCAGTCTGGTTAGGACATTGCAGGCTGAACCACCTGATTGTCCGAAAAGCAAGATGGTTCCGTGCTTCAGATGGGCACGTTAAACCGTCGATCCCGGTTGCTGTCTATGGTGGCAGTCGTTACACAACCGTGTCAGAGGCCTGCTCCTTGCAGTAGGCGGTTGAAAAACTCTGGCACCAGGGTTCATCGGATCGTAGAACGAACGAACGTCGGACGAAAGACAGAGGGAGCCATGCAGTCGCTACCAGCTGCTCTCTCTTTACGTCATCGATCGGTCCATCTGGCTGAAGAGCTCCCAAGAAGACGATCGTCATCCATCATAATCGTCTTCCTGCCCTTATTGGTACCGGTATGAAACAGGAGAGACAAAGCTACATACGGGGGACGCACGTCGCATCGATAACGGCTGACGATCACTTGTCTGACAGATTTCATGTTGCGTGTCGCCTCGAACCACTATTCTGTGGAGTGTGGAGTTTGCTCCTAATTCGTCGAGACCTTTTATTTTAAATGCGGGTACATTGTATTGTTTGTCAACAAAACAGAAGTCTTCTTCGTTTTCGAGCGGGACACCAAGTCGTTCTACGACCCGATAAACCCTGGTATCAGAGTTTTTCAACCGCTTACTGCAAGTAGCAGGCCTCTGACATGATTGTGTTAGTAAGTGATCATAGGTCGGTCAGCAACCGGGACCGACGGCTTAACGTGCCCTCCGAAGCACGAAAAAAATAGAAGTGTAAAGCATCTTCCGCTATTTTCCTGGCCCAGCAAACTTTCTTTACTCGCAACTGTACCCGGTTCTTTCTATAACTCTGTCTACTTCCGGACAGGTAGGTACAGTCGCCGCGTAAAATGCATCGGCAGTGGCTCGAAGTCGAACTTGACTCTTACTTGAACCCCGAGAGGAATTTATTGTTTGTGGCGACTTGAGTACCAACCAACCCATGTGCCTGCTTGGGTAGAGACTTCAGAGCATTTCGTCTAGTAACAAGGTGATAGGATGTAAAAGTCTTATTTCTGGCTTTCATGCCCAAAAGCGTCAAAACTAAGGTCAAAACAGTACCCTGTCACTGCGACTTTCGTCCGTCTATCTGACTCCGGGCTAAAGCCCATAAATGTCATTATGATAGCGACAGCTGAAATTTTTACAGGTGATGTACATCGGCTGCTGCTAAAAAACTTGTAAACTAACTACTTGGTATTTATTTCCCATCAGTGTTGCAATGCAAGTGATCACTAAATGACTGTAGAGCTACAAGTGTTTTAAAATTTAAGGCAACAGGCTGACACTACAGTGATAGGTAGGTAAGGTCGCAATCTCTACCGAGAAGACGTGAGACGTAAAATGGCATCTGTCAAACAAGTAACGTAAGACGTGCGATTTTGCGACGCTTGAAACCGTTTCCATTTAAAATGTATGAAACAGATAAGACAAAGCTACACACGTAAGTAAGACGCGCGTCGAATCGATAACGGCTGACGATCGCTTGTCCGACAGATGTCATGTTGCGCGTCGCGTCGCGCGTCTTTTCTGTTAGGCTTGCCCTCATACCTTCAAATCAGAATCTGTCAAATTTGGTGAAAGATCGCTCTCTTACACTCTGCCTTATTTACAAGAGGTCAAGAAGTAAGGGCGTAATGCATGCGATAGAATGAAGTATGCCTTAAAAAGCAGAACAAACCACCTCCGTATGCGTGATGTACACGTCATCACGCGCGTCACTATGACGTTGTAATGTAATGTATGGGACCCTATGGGACCATATTATGAGGCGCGGCACACGGTCGTACGCATACGCAGGCAGTGTGTCGCCTCTCATACAGTCCCATACATTACAACCGGTACGCAGCTGGTGATGACATGCACGCATATGCAGGCCGTGTGCCCTGCCCTTTATGCAACTTATGTTTAGTTTATCATAAGTAATATTTTTTGCTTTTTTTCTAATTTAAAACGCTAGTAAACATATAAAAGATGTTCTGGGAAATAGCCACGAAACTAGCTTCAACTTTAACCAAGATACAAACAAGACTTCCCGCCTTCGCGTCGCAGCTGATTAGTTCGCGCGCAATTACTTAACTCGAACACGAGTTACCGTGGTCGGGGAGTTTTTTATTTATTTTCGTTTTCAAACTCGCGCCGTCGGGAGAGTGCTCTGTTGAAAAGAGGTTCTTTTTTGTTGTTAGCAGAAGAAGGTGGTGTGTGGAATTCAATTGGTTAATATTGAGTTTGTTTCTCACTTCGCTAAGGGTTGGGGCACACTTGTGGATACTTCAGTCGCGGAAATTTGGATTGTATGACTGACATAAACTGATATACAACTTGTTTTGGATTCGTCGATGGCATGTACGGAATATTTATACATACCGTAATGTCAATGACTATAACCTTTTGCTCTACGGCTGCTCTAAATATCATTTTACCAGTGTTTTATTTAACCTACCCTTTTATGGTACCAAGTTATATTGGAGTTTTATACAAATATTATGAACAACCATCATAACTTGACCCCTTAAAATGGCTACGTTTATGTGCTAGCGATCTACAATTCTTTTGTCATTTGAAAAATTCAGTTTAGGCGAGAAGTAATATTGCATCTGTCAAACAAGTGATCGTCGGAGACGTGAGATGTGCGAAATCGTGACGCTTGACACCGTTCCCATATAAAATGAAACAGAAGAGACAAGGCTACACACGTGAGACGCGCGTCGCATGACAGATGTTATGTTGCGCGTTGCGTCGCGCGTCTATTCTGTAGATAGAGCTTGCCCTTTAGTCGCTTTTTATGACACTCATGGGAAAGAAGAGTGATGCTATTCTAAGGCGGCACTACACGGCACTTTAAAAAATGATTTCTTCCTATTCGTGTGTGTCAGACGTAACACTGAAAAAAAACATTGTTTACATTAATCAAAAAAATGAATGCATCTATCAAGAAACTTGTTAACATACGAGCGTATAAAGCAATATAATTATGGCAATAAAGTTATGTTGATTAAGCAACAATCAAGTTGTCTTGAAGAGATAAATCAAGTTAATCATTTAACCCAAAAGGATCAAATAAATATAACAATCAAGTGTGGTTATTATACCAATAATTATTGCTGATTAAAGTTATAATGAACTTGGTTAAGATTATCAACTATTTTCTATTAGTGCTATCAAAGGAGTTGATTATTGGGAATGTTAAAACTTGATACATTTGATTGTGTTCGATGATAGAATCATTATATGTAGATGTTAGTTTTTGTTGTAGAATTTATTTGGTTTTATGAAGTTATCTTTAATATTTTTAAGAAGATAATTAATAATATCTAAAAGGTCTTCTTTTTCATGTTATCAACTCAATTGATTGGATGTATAAGTTAATATTATTGAGTTGTTCAGAGAACTTGTTTAAAGCTATAACCTACTTTTATTGAGGGTATCATTACAGGTGTTTATTAGTTTTTTTATACAGGGTCATAATATGATAGATACGTTTCTTTTAACAGGTGAGGGTGCTGCTTTACTAAAAGGAACAAAGTACTTTCCCAGACATCCTGTGTAAGCAGATCACTTGTTATAAGAAACATATTCAAATTAAGCAATTTTTATAAAAATGAAATGTCTGAAATAATTATATTTATCTTTATTAAAAGCTGTTTAGAGATCAACATTTTATCTTATACTTATACAAGGAATAAACATGATGAAACATAATGAGCTGAGATACTTTTAGGTGTCAACCAGCCCATGAAACTGAATATTTTTTTCCAAGGAACATAGGAAGACATCTGAAAAACAATGTGCCTTCCATACAAATTGACACGGACAACTGCGCTGGTACATTTTGTATGGAAGGTAAAATTTTTTACCTTTGTTCTTTTGGGAAAGTTGTTCAGTTTCATGGGCTGGTTCACCCCTTTTAATTTTGTTGCACCTTATACAGTGGGTAGGTAAATATTTTAAAGGTGAATTCTGGCAATGAAACTGAACAACTTCTCCCAAGGAACACAGGTCAAAATATGAAAAAAAAAATGATTTCCCATATTACATGATTCTGCCACCTATTACTTTTGTATGAGAAGTCCAAATTTTTATTTCTTATTACGGCCTATATTCCTTGGAGAAAGTTGTTCAGTTTCATTGACAGAACACTGTAGTACACACTCTTGAAATGTTTACCCGACATTCTGTAACATTTGTACATCTATGGTTAGAAATCCATAGTAGTGTTTAAAATTTGTGTTTATAATAAACAAGCTTATATACTAATTAACACGAGTCTTATTTTTGTTTTATAATTGTCTCATCATTTTACAAAAAATTTACAGTAGTCTCACTCACTCACTCGTTCGCAACTCGATCCATTTGCAACTTACCTCATCGTCATAGAACTCTAAAACTAAAAAAAATACAATATGATAGATAATTGGAATATCCAAGGTGTTACACAATAGCCAATAAACATTTTAAGGGTGTGTACTAAATAAAGTTGTGTCAATGAAACTGAACAACTTTCTCCAAGAAACTTAAGTCGAAATACGTAAAAGATATTTGGGCTTGCCATACAAAAATAACAGCTGACAGTCATCTTCTGTGGGAGGTATTTTCTTTGTCATATTTCGACCTATGTTCCTTGGGAAAGTTGTTCAGTTTCATTGACAGAACACACCTTAAAATGTTCATTGATATTCTGTAACACGTTGTATATACGATACCAAATACGAATAAGTACAAGTCACAAATTTACCAAGTTTTAAAATCTGTAAAATTTGAGTACGTATAACTCGATTTTTATAACTGTGCGTTTGGAGCTGTCAAACTTTGTATGGGTTTTGACAGTTCAAGTATCAAATCGTATAGAAAGTTTGACAGCTCCAAACGCATAGTTATAAAAATCGAGTTATACGAGATTTGAGTTTTTTGAGTAACTTAATTGTCATTTTGCGAACATTATCATATTAAGTATTTGACATTATGTATTTTTAAGATTCTGTTTCTGGGTTTCATGTGTAGCATCAGATGCGATTGGGATAAGTTGCGAATGCGTGACGAGTTTCGAACAACCCGTCTCGTAAAATGTGTGTTTTATTTACAATCAACATTCTTATTCTAATAAATTTAACAATTGTCTCAGACTTAGTATATTTAACTTTTATATTCAAACGATTACTTTGAATATTTTTACGTTTTACAGAAAGAAAATAACCTGAAAGTAAGCCAAGATACATAAGTAGCTTTTCCTTACAAAAATAAAAAATACGCCAATCAGCTAAAAATTAACAATGGGGAAACCATATTTTTCATATTTCGATATAAATATGATCTAGCTAACTAATCAATTATACTTTTGTCTTATTATTAATCTTTAAAGATATAAACATCCATCAGCTAACAAATATAATAGGTTCAGTTTTATATTATATAAGGTCCTATTAAATTCAGTGCAAATACTTTCAGGGTGTGTTCTACTCATAAAACTGAACAACTTTTCTTAGTAACGTTTTGGACCTCCCATACAATAATATTAAAAAGTTGTGTCATTTTGTATGGGAGAGCCAAATTTTCTTTTCTAAATTTTAGAAAAAAAGTTACTAAGAAAAGTTGTTCAGTTTTATGAGTAGAACACACCCTGAAAGTACTTGCACTGAATTTAATAGGACCTTATATAATATAAAACTGAACCTATTATATTTATTAGCTGATGGATGTTTATATCTTTAAAGATTAATAATAAGACAAAAGTATCTAAGCCTTCCCCAGGAATCTAATCTAAAAGTGTACTGCCGCTACCAATAAATTTCATCAAACCTGTTGCTTCAAAGTCTTCCTTTAATAATTGCAGTAGGCTCTGTAAATAACAAAATGAAACTATTACTCAAAAAGTTTGCAATGGGTATCAATACATTGTATAAAATGAAGTAGCTTTTTGCGTTTCTCTGTCTGTCGGTCTGTCGTGGAATTCACTAACTAATCCTAAACTACACATCGGATTTTGATGCGGTTATTTGTAATAGATTGAGTGATTCAAGGGGAAGGTTTATAACACATGGGGGAAACCAGTTGCAGCGGGTAACAACGCTGTTAGGCCGCTAGTGTAAAATAAAAGAGAAACTGAACATATATTCATATTTGACCATGAAACTGAACAACTTTTTGTATGGGGCCAATGTTGGTAAACAAAAAGAAAAACAATTTCCCATACAGGGCGTATAGTATTGAGCTCCACAAAACTTGACTTTCTGACCTGAAAACTTATGTTGTTACTGCTGTTTAATCCATTCCGTGCAGACTCAGTCTGTAAAAAATTAAAATCCTCACCTTATAAAAAAATCCAACATTGATACTCTTACTTCTGGGTTGCGTACTATTGCTGTCTATAAGAGATATTGATTTTTTTATAGGTCAAGGATTTATATTTTTTTACAGACAGAGTCTGCACGGAGCTGATTACAGCAGTACCTATAGGTATGTATTGTAATGTGTGTTGTTTTTATGGGGAAAATGTTTAAACCTATCTATAGAGTGACATTGGTTCATGTGTTTGACCGGACAAGAGATTGTACCTATGTTATGATCCACTGACACTAGAGAAGTTGCTATAAGAACATGGGTTTGATACTCACATTATTTTCAATAACAAAGAAGTTTGTAGTTTTGGCTGATGGCCCTGCTGCCTCTGCCACAGGCTCATCAGCTATTTCTGATGATTCTTCAGTACTCGAAATGAAATCATTAACTGAAATATCCTGAAATAAAATTAAAATATTAATTACTTACTAATCTTCTACCATACTTCTACTACGCAGTCAAGTTACACAAACATATTGGATCTTCTTCTTCTTTTGGTGTGGGACACCGAGTCGTCCAACGACCTGATGAACCCTGGTGTCCCTGTAGTACTACTAGTAGTAGGCCTCTGACATGGTATCGACCTCCGTCTTAGTGATCATAGACAGCAACCGGGACCGATGGTTAAACGTGCCCTCCGAAGCAGGGAACCATCTTTCTTACAGATTATCATTGGTTCAGCCTGCAATGTCCTAACCAGACTGGGAACAAATTCACAAAGTAATAAATATCAACTTTGTTAGTGCCCCACCAGGAATCGAACCCGGTACCTTCTGCGTGGCAGGCAGCCGCACTACCACTGCACCACATCGGTCGTCAACATATTGGATGGTGTTTGTACACACTAACTAGCCTGTAATACCAACTTGTGGTTGTTAAACTGAGTAGTAGATAGGATTTTTATAAATATTTTATAAAGTCGACAAGTAGGGTCACTGTAACTAGGGTTAACTTACTACACCAACATTATCTTAACCTGATTGTTGTACAGGTAGGTAATAATACCTTTAGGTACATATAGGTATTTACTTACACTCAGACTTATATTTTCTACACCGCTGAAGTCTCCTTGTATAGTTGTGTTGGTGGTGGAGGAGAAGTTCGGGTTCCATGCTTTCCAGTTTCTAACGAACAGAGTTCTAGGGCCTAATGGCGGTATCAATTCTTTGATATCTTCGTGGGTTAGAGCAGATAGTGCTTGAAGGTCAATTTCATTTTCTGTAAAATAATAATAGTTGAATCAACTGACAGCAACAACAGCAGCTGCCGGCACGCTACCTACTATTTTCACTACCTCTCCTCTACTGATCAATAGGTATGCTTATACATCGTGCTGGCACCTGTCCTTGCTGCTAAGTTTTGTAGGTGTAGGTTCGGTCTCATGGATCCTACACATACCTAGTGCCACCGGCTTAACCGCCGGCCTCAAGGCGCGCGGCCTAGCCGGCGGCAATGCAAGCCCAGCTCAAATTGCCGAAGACAATTGCCGCCGGCACCCCATGCAACCCGCCGGCACAACCCGTCGTCTCGGCCCGTGAACACGCGAGCCGGCAGAGTGTGTAGGAGCCATTAGCATAAGAATAGATAATCCATTACACCAAAAGTACCTTACGAGTAATTTATAAACAGCTAGGTAGTATTTAATGAAGTGGTCGCATCAGTCAGGTCAGCCAAGTACTTACTAATAAAATTTGCACGTAGATCTGGGTCTCCCAAGACCCCATGCAATAAGGAGGTCCGAGACTTCATCCATGGACACAATACACTTTCACAATACACTACGCGGCAATACACTTATTAAATTCCTGGGGAAGGCTTAAATTTTACTAATCACTCACACCGCACCGGCCGGTTCAAACGAAATGACCGAAATGACAAGTGTCGGCAACAAGTCGCGACGCGCTTCGGGTGCGTTCATGGTGCGTTTATTCATTCAACTAGCAGTACTTTATACAATCAGACAAAATAATGCTTGTATTAAAAAAGCGACATCATTCAATTAAATAAATGGTTTATTGTTTTTAATATTCTTGCATTATACTAACAAACAAAACTTACTTTATCGAATCTAATAATGTTCCATTATAAAAACAATCAACTGTTTTATAGAATCAATCATATAACTTGATTAAATTTTTGACAATTTCAGCTTTATTGGAACAACAAACAGCGATTATTAATTTAATGAAAGTTTTTGATTGTTTCATTCATTTTTTTTTCTATCAAGCAAAATCCCATACTTGATTGGCTCGATTTTTTTCAGTGAAGCGTCGAAATCGGAAAATGTCTTTAAATACATTATTTAAAGGGGGTCCCCTTAAATCTGTTACCGGTCCTGATTTCTGCCGGCGCCGTGCGGTTGTTGGGGAATTAAAGAATAATGGGAGAGGACGCGAGCGGAATACGAAAGAGGAAGTGGGGGAAATGTGACAATACTGAAGTGATGTGGTGGTGACGTGTCGATGGAAGAAAGAAAAATAATTTTCTCTATATCAGTGTTTTCATGTCTTCAGCTTGAAAAAAACAGGTTTCCCGTGCAAAATTAGTGAGGAAATGTCAATTATGCTCATTTTATTTCAAAAATCAAACAAGGTTTTTGACACTGTTCTGCCATTTTTTTAGCTGCGTTTTGTTACTTAGAATCACTAATGGATACAAAAAGAAAAAAGAGATTTCTTGTAATAACATTAAAATAGGTAAATGTTAAAAGTTACCTATTTACAAGACTCTGTGGTATTTCATCCTTTTACGAATCAATGTTCAATTAAATTGGATTAATTCTACTAATTTTCAAGACGGACACGACCTTCAGTAATGAAGAATGCGACGATGATGATGAATTCTACTAAAGAAGGAAGTCAATTTTAGATACGACAAGAACAGTCATAAACATAATGTCCTGTCTGAAGAAGTCGAGACGCAAGACTGAGACGGAGATAGCTTCCCTAAAATAATGTTTGAAACAGAAGAGACGCCGACGTGAGACGCGCGTCGCATCGATGACGGCTGACGATCACTTGTGTGACAAATTATTTAGGTCTCAAGATATAGTGCGTTTCATCTTACAGTTCCTATGGCGTCATGTTGGTAGCATTGGAAATTTGTATGTAATATTATGGCCGCCGTATAATATTACAAACAAATTTCCAATGCTAACAACATGACGCCATAAGAACTATAGAATGGCACTCTAGTTCCGTATCGAAAATACCTCAACACCACTAAACGGTTTGTCAAGATGCGTCGCGCGGAAATCAAACAATCGAGTACTGTTCTACCCTACCCGTACCGGTACGATGATATCATCATCACCATCATCAACTGACTTGTGTTGTGATGTCGGTTTAGCTGCCGTATGGTGCCGGCTTAAAATAGCATCACACCATATCTTTCCCGTGGGTGTCTTAAGGACCGACTATAGGATTTGAGAGTTGATGTGTAGGTATTGGGTGATACACAGTTTTCAGTCGTGGTGTAGTTGGCCGTTTACGCTATGCCTACCCCGCAAGGAATATAGGTGTGATGTATGTATGAATCAGATTTAATAATCTTATACCATTCAGATTTTTGACAGAAACGACCCTTGCTCTGTAACAAGTGAGAATCCCGAGAATCCTTAATAGGCTTGGTTAATAGGCTTGGTTAATAGGCCTTCTGTAAACTCTCTATTTTGTGGATACCTATGGTATGCATTTAGCTTTAGACCCTTTGTAACAGTTTGTGACTGAAAAACAAGTGCCTTTGTGGTTGATGTCTTATTTTAGAATAGCCCTTTTGATGTGAAGCTAGGCTAAAATTGGTAATAGGCAACGACAGCCTTTTGTCTGATTAGGAGACTTTGACCATTGTCATCTTAACTCAGGCAGAGCGTTAATTGTTTTGTTACACATACATACATAAATCACGCCTATATCCCCTGCTAAGTAAGCAGAGCGCAAATAGCTCTAAAAACGGCCATTTACACCACGTTTGACAAAATTTTGAGAGTCATTCAGGAAACTGTGTGACAGGTTGTCAGGCTGTCGCCTAAAATTGCAATACACTTCAACTCTCAAATCCCTTAGTCGCGCGACATTCAAGGGAAAATATGGGGTGATGCTATTCTACGCCGGCTCCAAACGTTTGTTACACCCTGTATTGCACCATTTGCACCCCATCTGCTGTCAGCAGTCAACAACAATAAGCGGTTACATCCCATCAAATCAGTCAGTTGGTAATTCGACAGACAAATATACTTGCGAGCAAATACGGTTATTGGTAAACCCACCCTAGACGTAAACAGTGTGTAAATCTCTAAGATTGACTCTCTCTCTTCGTGTGGGACACCGATTCGTCCAACGACCCGATGAACCCAGGTGTCAGAGTTTTTCGACCGCATACTGCAAGTAGCAGGACTTTGACATGGTTGTGTAACGACCACCGTTTAAGTGATCGATCATAGACACTAACCGGGACAGATGGCTTAGCGTGTACTCAAAAAAATGGAACTATTCTTTCTTTTGGACTATTAGGTGATTCAGCCTACAATGTCCTAACCAGACTGAAAACCAATTCACAAAGTGATAAAAAACAACTTTTTGAGTGACCCTACCGGGAATTAAACCCGGAACCTTCTGCGTCGCAGGCAGTCGTATTAACCACTGCGCCACATCGGCTGTCAGTCATTTATGATTTTACACATTTTTTGTGAGGTTTTCCCAGCGCTAAACATCGCAGGCTTGAAAAATCTGACTGACGTTCGTAAACTATTTACCTGGAACAAGTAGCATAACATAGATATCCATCATATCAGTCTAATGCAGTCCACTGCTGGAACGCCATAAGGCATGATCTTCCGTTTTTGCCGTCCATTCGCAACCAACCGCCTTTTTAAAGTCATCGGTCCATCTGGCCGGAGGGCGTCCAACGCTACGCTTGGCGAGGCGTGGCCTCCAGTCGAGAACCCGCGATACATAGAAATGCTTCTTATAAATTTGCCTACGACACTTTTCATTAGAACCCCACCTAGCTTCCCGGCTTCCGTTTTCAGTCTTAGCAGCAAATCCTTGAGTCAACACATCACCATCGCCGGACTAAGCTAAAAAGGGTTGCGCCCTCGAAACAATCTTTTGGAATCGCGATCGGGGATCTTGCCGCCTCTTTAGGCCGTTCCTAAACAAACATTGGGTATATGAAGTGCTTAAACAGAGACGGAGTCAGGAATGAACGAACTATCCAAAAATACTATGAAAACAGTAGTACTACTTAGTACAGTTAAAGCGAACTAAGGTGAACGTCTTTGGAAATGGGTATCGCAATTATAAAATGTTAAGGTAAATGTTCCTTACTCATAAGAGTTAAAGTAAGATTAATTTTTCGTGATTTCACTGATGGCCTGATAGTAAAAATTGTTTACATGGATGCCTAGAATTACCAATTAAAATAAATGTTCGCTTGCTGGGAACACACTGTATAATTAAGAATTTCTAATTGTGTTTAATACGTTATTTGATTATTATAGTCAGTCACGTTTAATTGAATGCTAAGAAAAACTTAGCTAACATTTAAAAGATAACAAGAGAGAAATTTGGTGAGTTTGTACAACTTTTTAAGCTTTTTGATATAAAGAGGACAGTGACAGCATAGTGACCGAGAGATAGTTAATGTCCATAGTAGATATATAAGGTTACATTTAATTAAGTACAAATCTCTTAAAGGTGTTTTCTACTCACAAAACTGAACAACTTTTGTTAGAAACCTGTCTTCGAAATATGAAAAAAAATTGGACTTCCCATACTAAGTGACACACTTTTTCAACAATTTTGTATGGGAGTTCCAATATATTTTTTCATATTTCGAAGAAAAGTTTTCTAACAAAAGTTGTTCAGTTTTGTGAGTAGGCCACACCCTTAAGAGATTTGTAGGTACTTATATTTATGAAGTTTAATCAACATTCCCTGAGTCCTGCCCTGTGCTAAGCCCAGTATCTCCGCAGTCCTCCCAGTATTCTGTTTGACTTAACTCTTTCCAACTTTTTGTTTGGGCGCGGGTATTGAGCAAAGTTGTTCAGTTGTTCAGTTGTTACTTGCTAAGCGCACTTATTGTTTACTGTATCGAGGGGGACGGTGGGTTAGAAATGGCAACTTCGGTCCTAATTAGTTAAGTTGCATGAAACAAAAAAAATACACGAGTAGTATTTGAACAATGAGACACATGATAGTGATACAGATTTTTCCTGAATTGGCTCTCACGCTCTGCCTACCCCGCAAGGGAAAAAGGGTGTAAAAATAGATGTTTGGAATTCGAATCTACGGTTTCCAGCGTAAAGTGCCGACTGTGGTAATTAAATTACTTTGCATTTACAAATTACAAATGTGTCACTTGCGCTGCTGAGATTAATTTCACGACATATGTCAAGTTTTTTTTTTAATTCGCTAAGCCGTTTGAGCTGTAGCCCATTAAAAAGAATTTCTTGTGCACATACCCATACATACATTCTCGAAAAACATAACCCTCAAACTAGAGCAGTCGGGTAAAAGGACCACAGTTCATCGGGTCGTTCGTCAACTCAGTGACCCAAACAATAAGCAAAAGACCTTTAGCACATCTACAAACTTCTTTCCCTATCCGTTCCTTTCAAATATTTAACATCTCACAATTCTTAATACAAACGACCCTATTTCCAAGGGGATAAAGTTGACATTGGTTTACAAGCAGAATGTCATTTCGGCGGGAAAATTGGGAGGCCTCCTATTTGTAGATAGTGATAAGAATTTACTGCTCTACCTACATGGTGTGCAAATAAATTTATGATGGCGAAAAATAGAAAACGAATGGGATTTTAGTTTGTTATATTGTAATGATTTGTAATCTTCTGAAAATTGATACGTTAAATTGTGATCCGTGTGTAGGATGTCTTATAATATTTCGAAAGATTGTAATTTAGCGAGAAATATTTATAATCTAGCGTTTTTTTGTAATTTCACGCAGACATATAAACCTACTTAGGTAGCTTTAGTTGATCCAAAATACTAAAGCAAACTGTTTTAAAAAACTACCTAAACAGTGAACAAGTATTGCTGGATTCACTTTAAAACTAGGGTAAATCTATCCTGAGATTGGACAGCAGCGTTCCCTATAAGACTTTTGCTCTGTGCTCACTAATCCACCTGCCACGAAGTGACAAGTCAGAAGTTCATGTCCAGCAGTGGACTGTTCTTGCTTATCAGCTGATTTGTTTGATCCGCTGTGGGAAGACGCCTACGTTTCTTTGTAAATGTTGTTACTGACCACCACTTCATATATTCTTTATTGTACACAGAAATTTTACAAAAAACACATACAGAAAAAAACATGTACATGTACATGTACAAACACTTACCAGCTGATAGGACACTTTGATCTAAATTAGCGGGCAAAAGTGTACGCAACTTCATACCAGTCTTTCACTATTGGACGCCAGTTCCACAGAGAAGACTTGAGACGTAAGACGTAAGATGGCATTTGCCAAACAAGTGATCGTCGGAGACGTGTGAAATGCGACATCGCGACGCTTGAAACCGTTTCCAAAAATGTATGAAACAGAAGAAACAAAGCGACACACGTAAGTCGCTCGTCTTATTGATAACGGCTGACGATCGCTTGTCTGACAGATATGTCGTGTAGCGCGTCTCGTCGCGCGTCTATTCTGTAGAGCTGGCCCCTTCTAGAAAATTATGGTGCTATTACACGTGCTCATTATAGTAAGTAAATAGTTTATCATAATAAAATTAAGATATGTTTTTTTGGAATATAGATTTTCTTCACCCTGTATATACGTAACGGCTCCACATTCATGCGGGTAACGGAGATTGTTTATGATGACAATATTATCGGCGCGTTTGTGTTCGTGGCGCGGGTATTAACTGTTAACCTTTTACGTTTATAAATCCAAGGCTCAACCCTTCTGTGAAAGCCATTTTCGGCAATTCTTTTTATTGTTTATTTGGCTTTGAGATGATAAAGACAAAGGGTTTTTTGAACGTGGACAATCGCCAAGATAACCTAATGAAAAAAATAATACAAGTGACCGATAGCGAAAATTCAAAACTGGCTGGTGCTTTTCCCCAAGAAATATAGGTCGAAACTTGAAAATCTTGATCAGCTGATTGGAGGTAGGTACGCAGGTCCAATTTTATTAATGTTTCGACCTATATTCCTTGGGGGTAGTTGTTCCTTATCATTATCACCAGCCGTTCCCGCAATACTCCCGACCAAAAAACCTACGACCCGCAACAAAACTAACAGTTCCCTTCTCAAAAATGAAAATGTTCCACACTGGACCCTTTGCAATGGCCGTAAAAATATTCAATAAAATTCCAGAACCAATCCGTCAAATTTCCGACCCCAATAAATTTAAAAATACTTTTAAAAATATTCTACTGAAAAAATGCTTTTACTCAGTGCAAGAGTTTCTAGATGAATAGAAGATAAGTTTTGTCTGAGTTAGTTAATTATGTTAGGATTAAAAAAAAAAAAACTTTATTAAATTTAAGATTGTAATAACTTTTAGGATTTAATCAATAAGTAAATATTATTGTTATATTATAACTAAATAGATACTGGGTTAAGTATAGCCAAACAATGGTTTTTTAAGTTAAACTGTAATATATCTAAATAAGATTAGTTTATTTAAGTTTGTTTTACTACTGCGATACCCTAGCAGGGTGCATGTTTGTGTCTATGTTAATTTTAAGATCTATTGTACAACATGTGATGCAGAAATAAAGAATTGAGAATTGAGAATTGAGAATTGAGAATTGGTTCTGAGTTTTCGCTATCGGTCACTAGAAAAAATTTACCCTAATTATTTTTTTACTTTGACTTTAGTTAGTCCCTATGGAAAGATGTTCAGTTCGACCTCTGAGTTTAGCGTTACGGGGTCTTCTGGTGTTTGGTTCTGGTGGTGGTGTTTATGAGGGTGCCATGCCAATAGTGTAAAAAATATATCGAACAAAAAATCTTACTTAATATGTATATGTCGGGGTTGATAACACGCGAGGCCCACGGCATCAGAACCGAGTAGCTGGTCATTATTGGCCGGCTAAGATTAATACGTCAGGATTACAATATTACGAGCTAAGTGGGCGTGTACATTCAGATTACAAGTACATCGGGATCACAATAGTACCTACGTGCTACTTCGGTGTA
This sequence comes from Phthorimaea operculella, assembly GCA_024500475.1. Lineage (NCBI taxonomy): Eukaryota > Metazoa > Arthropoda > Insecta > Lepidoptera > Gelechiidae > Phthorimaea > Phthorimaea operculella. Next base: position 592,609 of record JANFCV010000056.1, read on the forward strand.
ATACTAACTCGAGTCTTGACTCGATGAGCTACATGGACTGGCTTTGTCCTCCAGCTACGTCCATCCAGGTATGAGTGTTTCGCCCTGGCAGGGCTCTTCAGGTGCAGTGTGACTGCATGACACTCCGTCCGTCTCCAGTCACACCATACGTCTTTAGCATTCTGTACTTACCTTGCATATTCTGCAATTACTTTGTAGAACCAACAACATATTGCACCAACAGTTTATCTGATTATTGATTTCCACAAAATGACAGATGAGACATTGACTTGACGTAGAAGACTAGAAAGACCAAGAGAAAGAAAGGGCTAAACTCTTTATAAAAATATCATTGGCCACTAAAAACTACAAGGAGGTTTCTATTTGACAAACCTTATCAACTATTATAGCGCTTCGCGCCGTCATGTATATGTATTATATTAGTAAATAGGTACCAATATAATCGTACAAAATGATCTTCAGCACCCATGTGTCTATAATTAATTGCAAATTAAGCATTCTATCTGTTGTTCGCTGAATACAGCCATATTAAATGTCGAACCAGACATCTTTCGCATTGAGGGATTGAATTCGAAGTCAAAAATTACTAACATTACTACTAGATAACTGCTTAAAGTACGGCCGCTCAAATAGGCTATACTTGACAGCTGGCGAACCCATACTAAAAACATGTCAACAAAGAAGAACCTTAATGTCGTTACACAACCATGTCAGAGGCTTGCTAATTGCAGTAGGCGGTTGAATAACTATGACACCAGGGTTCATCAGGTCGTTGGACGACTTAGTCTCCCACTCGAAGAAGAAGAAGCATTAACATGATTTTACATCTATTAAATATGACCTATTCGAACGGCCTTACTGTAGAAGGTATGACTTTAAACGTGGTTATGCAACGACTACAATTTAGGCGAGAAACACACGAACGTCTTTGTGCGCATTAGTACCTATTTGCAGCGCTATCGCACGCTTTAGTAAAATGTTTCCACCTTATTTTCATACAAATACGGTTTAATTTAACAAATGCATCCGCTACTGCTGCGCATCACACAACGCTCGCTACGGCGGATGCGTCTGTCAAAGCGTTTGACGTAAACCTTACTGGCATGAGGATAAGGTCGAAATTCATATTGTTCTAACGCATGCGTCACGCAGCGTAAAAATTACGCACGTAGGCGTATGGACGATACATTTGTGTTTCTCTCCATATATTCGCCACACGATTCGCCCGTGTGTCCAAACAATTGACTTGTAACATTAAAGAGATGAAAGTACCGCTTCCGGGTGGTATTACGATACGACTCACTTTGTTAAGGAGGCAGTAACTACCCTGAGGCAAATGCAGGGTAATACGCACTCCAAGGTTAGCAATAGCTGTGTGATGCCGGCTTAGAATAGCATCACTCCATGTCTATCCCGTCGTAGGTGACGTGTGGTATTACGATACGACTCACTTTGTTAGCGAGGCAGTAATTAACCTTTGGCAAATGCAGTGCAGAGTAGTGCAGTCTAAATAGCACTCCAAGGTTAGCAATAGCTGTGTGGTGCCGGCTTAGAATAGCATCATCCCATATGTTTCTTGTGGGTGTTGTAAGAGGCAATTTGTATTGTAGGCAGAGCGTATACGGATATTATTTAAAACGCGATTTACAATGCATTCGACAAAATGTTTGAGAGTCATTCAGAAAACTTTGTAGATATACGGGGTGTTAGGGACGGTGTAACGAAAACTTTGCAGGCGTGCTCAGACCATGAAACTGAACAACTTTTAATATTGGGGCCAATGGTGGGAAACGAAAAAATTTTTCCCACCTCCCATATAAAATCAGTCAGCTGATCGTGATTTTTGTATGGGAGGTCGAAAAATTTTTTTCGTTTCCCTCCATTGGCTCCATAGTAAAAGTTGTTCAGTTTGATGGTCTGATCATGCCTGCAAAGTTTTCGGTACACCGTCCCTAACACCCTGTATAACCATAGAGAGATCGTTTTCAGCCTCCCAAATCCCTCAGTGGCTTATTAGGAAACCTACGGGAAAGATATAGGGTGATGCTATCCTAAGCCGGCACCACACGGCAAAAAAAGTCCTTTTGTTGCGTAAGTCATACCTGCTCGTAAATATAAGGTGATGCTGTTCTAAGCCAGCACCACACAGCACTCTATAAGCCGACTGCAAGTACCAGGCGCACAGAAATGCAAAGAGCCAGCGTGGAAGATCTTCTAACTGATTGCTTTAGTTCCCCTCAAATGACACCCTTCTTAAGATATGGGGTGATGCTATAGATACTAAGCCGCCACCACACTGCAAAAAAGGTCCCTTTGTTAAATATGAGGTGATGCTGTTCTAAGCCAGCACCACACAGCACGCTACAGGCCAACTGCAAGTACCAGGCACACAGAAAGGTACCAGCCACTTAACAATTCGTTGCGTGGAAGAGCTTCTAAGATTGCTTTAGTTCCCCTCAAATGACACCCTTCTTAGGACACCCACGGTAAAGATATGGGGTGATGCTATCCTAAGCCGGCACCACACGGTTTTCACAGTGCCCCTGTTTATTTTTGCGTCACATGTCTTTACGTGGGCAGTTACAAAGCTGTACATCAAACGAAGGTCCGTTTAGCCCGAAGCGATGCGGTCACTAGCGGATTTCGGTGTAGAAGCACAAAATAGAGAAAGGACAGAAGGACAGCTCGCCCTTTCTTCTGACCATTTATGCCTACGGTACCCTACACTCTAGGGTTACTACTTTCTTTTTCTGAATTCTAATTATGCCGTACTTTGGTCAAACACACTTACTGTGCGGCTGTTGAAATAGCCATATTTGACAGCTGTCATAATCACGTTAATGCTATGACATAAGGTCTGTTTTCTTTCTTCTTCTTTTGATTATGGCCTTTGCCAATAAGCAATTCAGCCAGTGTCAGTGAAATTAGATCATCACGTCAAAGAGAAATATTAGGTGGGAGCCAAAAGGATCTGTTTTTATTTGTTGACATGACATGTCATGTCTTCTGGTATGCGTTTGACAGCTGTCAATTATGGCCTAATCCCAAGCCTATATTATAAAACGTTTACTATTTTAATTTTTTTCGTAGAAAATGTTGACTGACACTCGCTACTCGAAAACGGTTCGAGTTCTCGTGTACGACGGCTTGTGGATGTGTGTGTGAGTGTAGTAACGCTTCCTTGTAGCCGTCTTTCTATATTTGGCGCCCGCCAATACTTATTTTGTGGTGGAAGGTAAATACTAAGCCAGCGGTAAATGATACACGTGTTTTTGATATTGGATTTGGGTTTGGGTAAAGCTATAGCCAATACTACAAAGTAGTATCGCCAGCAAATCCACCTAACCATTATAGAGATCAACTTAAACCGGGTATTTATACAAATGCTAAGAAAACCCGGTATACGTTGATCCCTTAAAAGGGTAGGTGAATTTGCTGTCGATAGCTACTATCATCTGCCTGCCCTTATCCTAAATCAGTTAAAATCAGCGCAACAAAGTTAGAGCACAAAATTATGTAGCAAAAGGATTTGGCAATGTTGTATAACTGGCCGCCTGCCTGACGTGACGTCAACCCTCTTTGGGAATGCTATTGTAGGCATCACCACCACCATGCGGTTGACCATAGTCGACAAATATTCAGCCGAGGTTAAACACTCTACGTCGCCTTTTACGAAACACCCTGAGTGGACTAGGGGTGGCAGTATCCTTACCCGTTACCACACGGCAATAGTGCATAGTACCATTATAACAATAAGCTAAGGAAACCAATCGGTATACTGACAGTCATGCCATCATGCCGGGAGTACATACAGACCTAGGTCGCGATTCTTGTAGGATCCCGTTCATCATCATCATCACATCAGCCCACACATAGATTCAGCCCTCCACCAGGGCACGCCACAAGGCACCTTTCTCCCGTTTTGGCCATCCACTCGCTACCAACTGCTCTCTGTCATCATCGGTCCATGTGGCCGGAGGGCGTTCAACGCTACGCTTTCGCGCGGACCAACTGAGAGCCTGTACAGCAGTCGCTGTAGCCGAAATCGGCTCGGACAGATTGCTATTGTTATTAATGAGGATCCCGTTACGACCTCCAAAACATACCATCCAATATTTTACGAAACAAGCTAACAAAACCAGTCCCTGCATTCAAAAGCCGGAAAGATTTCTTCCAATCAAGAATCAATGCTTATCCCATTGTAAGAGGGTATTCGATTCGTCTGAAATTCATCTTATTAACGATATTATACTTTCCTTTTACAACACAAAGAAGATTCTCCGTCCTCAGAAGGTTGTGGACGATAAGTACCGCATTTGTCCCATTGGTTTGTTCTGTACTGCTCAAAACTGGTTACAATTATGTTTCTGGGTTCGACAAAGTTGATATTTATCATACTGTCAATTTGTTTCCAGACGTGTTAAGAAACTTCAGGCTGAACCACCTGATAGTCCGAAAATAAAGATGGTTCCGTGCTTCGGAGGGTACTCGTAGGTCTCGGTGGCTGTATACAGGGTTATTTTTTAGTCAGTGCGCAAACTTTGCAGGGTGTTTCTACTCGTGATTATGATCAACTTTTACTATGGGACCACCGGCGAATTCGCAAAAAAAAATTCGATGTTCCATAGAAAAATTCATACCTACTCGGCAAAAATGTATGAAACACCCAAAAATTTTTTTTAGATTTCGCATGTGGCCCCATAGTAAAAGTTGTTCAGAATCATGAGTAGAAACATCCTGCAAAGTTTGCGCACTGACTAAAAAATAACCCTGTATGAGTAGGACTGCTTTGTCGACGGCCGTTATACAACCATTTCAGAGGTCTGCTACTAGTAGTAGGCGGTTGAGAAGCTCTGACACCAGAATAAAAGTCAAAATAAAGACCGAGCGCGGCGGCGTCGTAGTACGCCGTCAACGTGACAGCGTCGTTCATAGTATGACTGGTATGGGTTCATATGGGGATGCCAGAAAGACCGGGCGGCCCGCCGTGGCACCCTCCATACTATGAACGTCACTACCACGTTGACGGCGCACTACGCCGCGCTCGGTCTTTATTTTGACCTTAAGCTACTGTTCATTTGGTCGACTCGTTGTCCCTTGTCCCATAGTATAGAAAAAGGGTCCATGTCTTGGAGCGCTGTAGCATGACCGACAAGCATCCCTTGGAGGAAAAATTGCTGGGACAATTGATACATATTGAGGAGCAAAGGGATGCGTGTTTTATTTCACAGAACAAATTCTGGCGTTGATGGAAACGTTGCAGGTTATGTGGCAATTGTTGAAGATCAACAATTTGAGCCACATTTTGTGTTTCCTGTTTCCATTTTATAAATAGGGTTATTTATATTCATGGTTTTCCTAAGGATAAATCGTTAGCGTAGCCGACGAATCAAAGTAATTAGTTGTAAACAATTACCACTAGATGTCGTTTAATCGTCTCACCAAGACATCAAGAGGTTGAGGAATTCGTTGGGATTTGCCAGGCATCGGGAGCTTAGCAGAACAGTGGAACGGTACCCCACGGTCCCGGGTTCAAGTCTCGGCCGACGCTAACAAATTTTTCAATTTACGTTTATGAGAAATATTATAGCACTGTGAGTGTATTGACATTCTAAAGATTCCTCAAGGATGTTCCGAGAGAGATTGTGTAAAAAAAATGCTATCTGTAGAAAGTAGTTCCTTGATTTTGAATCATTATATTTCTTATGAATATGGCATCTAAAAATGTCCCTTTTTAAAGCAAATATCTCTAAAGAAACATTTAGTTGATTTTCTTTCAAAAAAGTATCTCAAGGGCCCATATAAGATATCAACTTATAATGGTTACTGATGATAACTGCATGAAAAACCCTTTTAAGAAGATACCTGATGTACAGACTATTTAGCATGCAGCTCGTACCTTGCAACTAACTAACCAACCATGTAATTACTGGTAGAGAAGAGACTACAAGAACACTAGCCCTAGGGAACGGAAAAAACTAAGTAGGAGGAAGGAGTGAAGTTCTTTAACTTGTTTTCTTTGCACGGGTACTATGATTAGCCAACTTGAGTTACGATTGTCGAATCAATATGATTAGTATTTTCAATCTAATCGCACCTTGTAGTGATCCCTAAGCATCCGAGAAACGTAAACGTAGCCTTGTAAGTACAGTTCCTCACGTCTTCCCTTGTGGCGTTAGAAACGCCATAAAATAAAATAAAACCGAATCTAAACAAAACCTAGCAAAACCAACTTGACACTGGCGAAATCATCGATCAACGCGCCATGACGTCATATTGGCATGTGATGTCATACTGGCAAGTGACGTCAACAGAGCGGCATGTTCGTTTCATCGACGTGCAGTTGACAGGAGCACTGATATTCGACAGTTTATTAATGAAGCGACGGGGAATCGGAGTAAAATAAATGTTCGAAAGTTGATTTAATGGAAACGCCAATATAAAGGATGTAAAAAAAATAACAACAAGTGTTTAAGTGGAACTGAACCATTTTCTACAAAAACACATATCAAAATATATAAAAAAAAAACTAGAGCCCCATAATGTACAGGTCAACCAGCCGGCCAAGTCTTATTTTGACGTGTGATTCAAAGGAAAAGTTGTTTAGTTTCGTGGACTGGTTCACCCCTTAAAATATTTGCAGTATTTTTTTTACGCCATACATGTAAATTGTACCACTTCTGTACCTACACCAATGATTGTTAAGCTCGCGGACGGCTCGCGGGAAAAGTTAAATGATTATCGTTAAAAAAACTAAAGACCCAAAATTATATTAACCGTACATTATTGCATTTTTGCCGTATGATGCCGGCTTAGAATAGCATCATCCCAGTTCTACTCGTGAGTGTCATAAAAAAACGACTAAGGGCTAAAACTATCCAGGGAATGAGCAGCAGCACTTCGTGTAAATGTAAGATCAAGATGTTGCTGCTCTCGCCAATCCGCCTGCCAAGCGCGGTATGTATGGAAATACCTCAAGTAGGAGGACACATATGCCCAGAAGTGGACTGTTGTGACTATGAAGGATTGCAATAAGGAAGAAAAAAATCATAACAACGTTTGCTCATAAAATACAACATCAATTAATAACCTCATTATACAATATCAAAGGAATTACACAAAAAGAAAGTCAAAAAGACTTATTTAAACGAACATTGAGTATAATATAATAGCAAAATTCTGTGTTTACTGACTAAATGAAACACGCTCTACAGACGTTTTCAAAGAGGTTTCTGACTACAGAGTAACCGATAGAAAAGTTTAACCCGACTTTGAAAATCAATAGGGCAAAAAGCTTCGGGGAAAAAGGAGACCCATGAAGAATCTGACTATGTGTGTCACTTCACAAAAGGTACTCGTAATAGGAGTAGAGTGGTAAATAAATATTATCTGCAGGCTATTTTAATTCGCTTCCCACTTGGAGATCTATTTGTGAGTTTTACTAAACTTGTCCATTTCCATATTGCATAAACTCTTGACATTAACAAATTCGAGTAGTAGAAGTGTGATATGTGGTAGTAAGTGGCTGGCTGGACATTGCGTTTCGTGCACGATTTAAGAAATCACCGATACAGAAAATGAGCTTTTTGTTAATAGATTAGATACTGTCTTTTTCCGAAAATATAGGTATAAAGAGATTGACTAAAGAGCACGTTAAAGCATCGGCCGTGGTCAGTATTCTGAGATTTTGACAAAATGTTTCATGAAGAACTAAGAACAGATTCAAAATAATGTGTTTTAAAAAAGACAACTTAATTTACCTTTTCCTTAAGTTTCAGCATAGTCGGGTAAAAATATGCTCCGGTAACTAAATAACAATGTTTACTTGCGCTTACGTACATAACCCACTAATGAGCCAAATGTTAATAATATTATTTTGAGGGTAAGTAAGTAAGCGTTGAGTAAATTTACTCTGCTCTCTACAACGAATATCTACTTACGGGCTATTTTTAGTCAATATTTACAATAGGTGTTTTTTTCAAGTTAAACACCGAGTCGTTGAACGACCCGATAAACCTTGGTATTTTTCAAACTCCTACTACTAGAAGCTAAGCTAGAAGCAGGCCTCTGACATGCTTGTGTAACGACCGCTGCCGCTTTTTTATACTCGGTAGGTATGGTAGTTGCAATAGTATTTTGGTCGTAAAGATACCTATTTATTTATTTGTGACAAAACGTGGGATCAATACAATTTTTCACAATTTCTTTTATGTATTCTGAAAAATTTTGTAAGGTGAAAAAATTATAAATTAGCCTTAGTGTGTAGACACACTGTGACCGAAATAACGCGACCGAAATTCGGCGGCTGAATTCCGTTCCGTCAGTTTTCGGTTGGGAGGACACAAATAAGCGCCAAAATTACGTATAAATCTGACTGACTTTACTACGGAATATCGGATCAAGTGTGTCAACTGTAATGCAAATAACATTGCTAGCGTAAAGGCGCCGAATTACGTCGAGTAATTTCGGTCATAATGTGTCGAGATACTTAGATTTGTTAAGTAACATCATCACATCATAATGCTGCAGCATCACCAATAAATGGCTCTCTCTTCGTGCGGGACACCGAGTCGTTCAACGACCCGATGAACCCTGGTGTCAGAGTTTTTCAACCGCCTACTGCAAGTAGCAGGCCTACTGCAAATAAATAAATGCCGTAAAAATAAAATAATCGCTCGGTCACAGTCACAACAGATTCTCATCAATGAAACTAACGCGCGCACTGCATAGTGACGTCAAACGAGCGAGTCACGACATCAGATACGTCACAACATGTCCGCTTGTCCGGTGCGTAACGTGACACGACATGACAGATCGTTGTCTGTCCGTCTGTCGCTCAATGTCCGACAAATAGAGTGTATTTGTCAACTGTAACATGTTTCATTTGTGCCTCGTGTTTATGTGTGTAACTAACAGATATATTTAAAAAAAAAGAACTAGTCGAGAGAATCGCAAAGTTGAAAAAACTGCCATTATGAATTAATGATTTTTTAATGGCCCGTGTCTCTAACGCTGTTGAGACGAATCTAACAATACTTTACATGTAAAGCTCCGCCCAACCGTTTGGGCTGTTAGCCCGTGAGAACTCTCGAAAAACATAACCCTCTTGAAGCAGTCGGGTAAAAATGCACTGAACTTGACACTGGCGAAATCATAAATAATAACGTCATAAACTCCATGAAAACTGAAGCTAAGCAGACTCAACTTGACACTGGCGAAATCACAATGAAAACTACTGCTACTGCCACAACACTCTACTGCTGGACTTGGGCCTCCTCCTTTGGGGTATTGTCATACTAGTCACGCTTGGTAGTCGGATTAGCGAGCGCAGCGCAAGATGTTTTATTCACAGGGAACGCTGCTGTAAATTCCCTGGATGTTATTCCGTATTCGCTTTTACGACACCCTTGCTTAGAAGTGAGTTTATGCTTTTCTAATCCGGCATCCCTCGTCGTGTAATTCATCTAGTACCTAACCATTTCAATTTGCTAAACGTCGCAGTTTCATATAAACACAAAGAGAGAGGTGTTTTAATAAACTGTTGGCGCTAAAATTGTAATATCACATATTCTGTTTGTTCGTTGCACTGTGATATGTTTGTGCTTGTCTGTACTAAGTTTTTGTACTTAGGTACTGTACTACAGATTTAAACATAACCTACATTTCATAAACTGAAAATGAGAAAATTGAAAATTCACTAGCGACCGCCGGGACTTGAACCCGGGACTGTGGATCACCGTTCCACCGCTCTACCGACTGAGCTACGGGCACCTAGCGGACCCTGGTGAATTTCTCAACCTCTTGATGCCCGTCTCGAAGCGACGATCCAGCGACATCTGTAGAAAGTATTTAGAACTTACTAGGTACATGGTTAGCCCACATTATGAGTGGAATTTAAACCATATGATGAAGCTTGCTTAAACCATATTAAATTTTACATTAACAAACATACATTGTTCAGTTTTATGAACTATTCTGGAGATAATTGACAACATTGGTTTGCAGAAACACACACACAAACATTCTCTCACCCGAAACGCATGTACCGTCCCTGTTCGTCGTGGCTAGTAATAATAAAAATCCTTTACTTCAGGCAACAAGGCCCTTATAAAATAAAATAATACCATACAATATGAGTTAAAATCTAACACAAATATAAATACACTACAATAATGTGCCTAACTAAATTAAAGCTAAATTGGCACTTCAGGTTCTAATTAGGTTCTTTTTACCCGACAACCTCAGGAGGGCTATGTTTTACTCACTTACTTACTTGAAGAAAATGTTAAAACAAACCCTTCCATGAACCAGCACTTTGAAGAATCCTAATTAATTTTCTCCTCAAGATAGCGATCAAATGCTTCCTTGATTCAGCCCCGGCTTACAGACAGTCTACTTGCAGATTGAACCGTTAGATTGCGGCAGGTGGACTTATCGCCCGAAGCGATCTCTACCAACTACGCTTTTGAAACAGCTCGCTAGTAAAGTTGGTTTCGCGGTTTTTTGTTCTGCTTTTAGGTAAATTAAGTCTTGTTAGTGAGTGATTATTCAGTGAAGAAGATGATTCCGTTGGTCCCGGTTGTGGTCTAAGATAAGTTATGCCGGGAGTAACGGAAAGGGTATAACAAGCCGAAAGGAGGTCAAGGTGAGTACCTGAATGATGCAACTAAACAACTTTCGCAATGGAACATGGGTCAAAATTATGAAAAAAAAATTGGACCTCCCATAGTAGATAGTTGATTGGCGATTTTGTATGGGAGTACCAATTTTTCTTTTTCATATTTCTATCTAAGTAAGTATATCTAATGGTTGGAAAGTTATTCAGAGCCAATATCTAGAAGATATGTCCTATCAAGCCAATTTGGTATCCTATTGGACAACAAGCAGAATGTATTAAAAACAAAAAACCCAAACTGCGTTATTTTCAAAGTAGTATTTTGCAATAAAAAACCGCCATCTTGAATTTATGAATTTTGAATATAGCAAATGTCACTCGCGCTGCTGAGACGAATCTAACGACACCTCACATGTCAAGATCCTAGCCGTTTGGGCTGTTAGCCTGTGAAAATGAATTTCTGGATACATACATACTCTTGATAAACATAATATACTCTGAGGCAGTCGGGTAATAAAAGATATGCTTAACTTCCAGTTAAACATATATCTGTACTAAACTATCTCAGAAATCGAACTCAGAACCTTTACATCGAGAGCCCAACTCACCACAATAATACCACGGATTGAGGTTCTTAATAATTAATCTTGAAATTAAAAAAGCAAACTGAAAATAACAATCCCGTTCATTGTATTGTAACAAATGCTATTGTTGGGCTCTGATACGATTCACAGTTATGTTACGAACAATAATGTGTTTCAGAGCTAAGAAATTTAGAGAGAACACTATGAAGAACCAAAACTAAGCAATGATTATTACTTTTTTCGTGGGAGCTACCGAGTCGACCCGATTAATTGGACATTTTGCGAAGTTGCATCCATTCGTTCAAACTTTGAAATCAAGCGTTATCGCAATTGATGCGTATTTAAATACACAGATATAATGCTATATTTTATCTTTGTACACAATGAAATAGGTTAAAACTCTTATGGGTTAATTAATTTTATTAGTACTATGTGTTCCTTTTATACAGGGTGTAAGGGACAGCCCTCCGAATACTGAAAGGGTACATTCAGACCAAGAAACTGAACAATTTCCAATAGAAATAAATTTCAGGAAACGTAAAAAAATTTTTGACTTCCCATAGTAAATGCAATCAGTTGATCGTGGTTTTGTATGGGAAACAAAAATGTTTTTTCGTTTCCTGAAATTTATTTCTATGGGAAGTTGTTCAGTTTCATGGTCTGAATGCACCCTTTCAGTATTCGGAGGGCTGTCCCTTACACCCCGTATTGATATGGGACCTGTTGAGTCATGCCAGCTCGGATGTTAGAAGTTTGCTACTTTTCTACCCGATTTTTCAACCTATATTTTGTCGGACAGTTTTTGGGCCGGATCGAATCCGGGTGGCTTGAATCTTACCAATTTTATTGCCAATGATTTTCTTGTGACTTCATTTTACTTACTCGTAGGGTTCCCTCTACATCATTCTGTAGATCTGAGTACTTTTTATTAATATATCATTGGCTAGACCTTAAGTAGGTATATATGAAGGTATTATAGGGATCAAAATAATGAGCTCAGCCGACTGTAAATGACTGTTTTATGTATTCTGAAATTTAATTTATGATATATTATGCTGATTAGTGCTGATGAATGTTTTGTGTTTACGAATTAGACCCGCATGAGAATTATATAATTCTCTTTCTATTTTTTTTAAATGAACGTTTCTTGTTTTGAGTAAGTCTGTACATTTTGAGAAGCGATTTCAATGAGTTTTTTACTTGACTGCTTCAGCAGAAGGGTTATGTGTAGGTACGTAGGAAGTAGGTATTTCTATATGCACAATTTTTTACACAGGCTAAACCCAAAATAGTTTATTGGTAGATTGAGGCTGTGGCTTTATATCAAAGGATATCTTAAATTACCGATGCTGGTTCTGCAAACCACTCGGCGATGCCATGGAATCAAAAAATCAATCTACTGCTTAAAGGGATAATTTTTTACTGGTTTTTCATACCGTTACCTACTAAGAATTACTAGTTTAAATTTATCCCTGGTAGATAGATGTGCTGCTGATGTATCCGGGTGTACCGGGTCGTTGAACGACTCGATGTCCCACACGAAGAGAGAGAGAGAAGTATCCGGAACAATCCAGATTGTTCCAGTTACGTCTAGTGTAGCTTGAAGGACCACCTCGTTACGGCATTGTCACAAATAGGGAAAAGGAGCACTGGGCGCCTGTACAGATGGCTCACTCAGTACTAGCGACGATTTTGACGCTTACTAACTTTAACTGGAAATAACCTGAATCTCCCAATCGGCCGTGTGATGCCGGCCATATGGAATGTCATCATCTTTCCCGTGGATGTCGTAAGAGGCGACTAAGGGATAAATTCATCCAGGGGTTCAATCTCTGGATGAATTTCGCAATCGCATTGCAACATCTTGCATTGCGCTCACCAACCCGCCTGCCAAGCGTGGTGAGTATGGCAAATATAGGGGGAGGCCTATGTTCAGCAGTGGACTTTATTGTGGCTGTTATACTAACCTGAATCTCGGAGAAAGTCAAAGTAACTAAGGAGTTGGTTGCACGAAAGTCATATTTCTTAAATTAAAATTTGTTCAGAATCACATGACGTTTTTGTATCAGATTTTACTGTTGTAATATTCTTATACTTTGAGATTGTTCATAGTAGCAACCCTCAGTATGTAACAAATGACAATCGCTAAAATCCTGGATAGAGTACAGTGAACCTTCTGTGAACTCTCTATTTTGTGGCATTGTCAAGCTGGAGCGATATGGAACAAATTAATTGGCAGCGTGTAGTGCACTCGCCGATCCGTGCGCTCGCCTACCCGCCGTACCTGGGTGGTTATTCGAAATCGCGTTCTTCGGCTGATTCCCGTAGTCGTTTTCATTTTTCAATTTTTGATGTAATGTTACACTGGATGTCAAATTATAGTACGAAACAAAGGTATATTTGACATAGGCACTCATTTCAAATTAAAGATTTTCGAAATATTGACATTATAAAATTTACTGGCTACGGGAATCAGATTTAGGAATACGGGAATCAGAAATTTGACTATTCAATATGACAAACCATTAATAAACTTAAAATATATTTATTTTTCTACTTATTTATTGCTTTTTAATGTCACCGCTAGATTACTACGGTGTTCTGGTTCAAGCACATAATGTCTTCAGCGCAGAATGTCGCTGTAGCAAAATGTTTCTCGGCATAATGTCCTTATTCAAGTTATATGATATTATCATTACAGTAACGTACGTAGGTAGCTAGATAAGCAGGTAGGCATGAAAGTAGGTTGATAAGTACTTAGGTAGGTAGCATTCAGACGCATAATGTCTCTTTCGCAGTCGTAAAATGTACCTAGCATGTAAAATACCTTTTTTAATGTTATATTATAATATCAATAGGTAAGTAATGTCATAAAGTAGGTAGTTAAGCAGTAGGCAGGTAGATAGGTAAGTTAGTAGGCAGGTAGGTAACCAGCTAAGTACTTAGGTAAAGGTAAGTAAATAGGTAGGTAACTTGAAAAATACCTACACATAAAACTACTAGTAGGGCTCTAACATGGTTGTGTAACGACCGCCGTGTAAGAAATCATACACCACAACTAGAATTCAAGGTTTTGCGTGCCCTCTGAAGTACAAATCACTGATTCCCGTGTCAAGAAGTCCACGGGAATCAGTGTGACGGAAGTCAGAAAAAATCGAAAAATTGAGATTACCTCAAACTTGTTGCGTCTCATACAATAGTATTAACATATATGGTAGTAAACCTAAAGAGCTTTATATTAAGTACAACGGTTCCAGTTTATGACTTATATTTTAATTTAAAATCGACAAACGGGAATCAATTTTAAGTGTAACCAAATGCACGGGAATCAGTTTCTTGGCCTCGTAGTGGGGTGATGCTGCACGAGTGGCACGGTCTGCTTCCCATGGCACTTGGAGCACTCCTAGGGGATAGCTATGGTGGGTAGACCACACCTTCAGGGTGATTACATAGGAAGTTTTATGCAGTTTAATGGCGTTACACGGGAATCAGTTCTAGGTACCGGACATTTTTAAAATGATTTAAAAAACAAAATGAACTTTAATTACACGTTTGAAATATTTTTTTCCCGTATCATTGAACATCTGTTATGTAAAAAATAAATAGTTTATGTAGATAAATCATACAGTAAAAAACATATAAACCGTTTTGTATCAAATTTTGGGGCGCGGACACGTTACGGGAATCAGATTTCAGCAGTTTGAATATTTTTTTAACGGTCTTGTTTAATTATCACACAAAAGTTTCATTGTGTCCCAGTTAGATACAAGTATGAACTATTTATAAAAAAATAAGCTATACCTAAGTTTTTTAAAAAAAGGTGTGTTTTGTTCCCGGACAACGAAAATTTAGGCTCCGAAGAAGCACCCACCTATGCCGCATTCCAGTTACATACGCAGTTATGGAGTATTTACCCAATCAATAGATTTCTAGATACATGAAACATATGTTTCAAGACGAGACAAGCCGACCGTACTAATACAACCAATACCAGATTACCAAACAACGTAAGCATACCACACATAGACACTTGAGTCATCATCTTCCTGCCCTTATCCCAATTACTTGGGGTCGGCGCAATACGTTTCGTTGAACTCAAAATCGTGTTGCAAAAGGATTTGGCAGAATTTTACGACCGACCGCTACCAAACGTCAACCCTTTTGACGTCAACTTGAGTATTTAAAAAAAAAAACGATAAATACCTATTATTTCACGCATTTTATCCTTTGTGTATTGAGAGGTAGGCAGTTTATTAACGGTCGCAAAAATACGGCCGCTATCGCTAAGTTGATAAGATTATTTTTCGATTTTATAACAGTAGGTACAGAATTAGAAAAAAAATCAAATGGTTTCAAAGGATGAAACTGAACAACTTTTCAAGAATCAAAAATTTCAGGCCTTATCCCGTAAGAAATGTTTATTGCGGAGCTAAAGGTATAGTTATTTATAAGCTTTCTTTCATATTTCAATGGGTAATGTCTCTTATAGAAAGCTGTTTTTTCATTTCTTCCACCTTACTGCTTCTCTTTCCAGTGAAGGTCAAACGAACGTCAAGAGCATCGAAAAGAGCATTCAACTTGGTGCTAAAATTATATTTGTATTCACCAGGGGGCGCTTTATCAGGGCAGAATAAATATTCATGAAATAATTCGCTTCAGACGACAGCGGCCGACCTTACCCGACTGCGCCGAGGAGAAAAGAGGGATGAGCTCACGTACAATCTAGACACACGGCAGTGTGTCCGCCAAGTTCGAGCAAAGAACCGACACACCGGCCGTGGGTTATATTACACGAACCATTTCGGGCCAAGTTTGACCCACCTATAACTCAAAATCTATTTTATCTACGCATATGAAATTTCTAGTATCTGTCGAGATCTACTTACTTATCTAAAATACAAAATTTCATTAATGTACCTATTATAGGTCTTGAGATATTGACGTCAGAAAATCGCTATTTTTACTATACACTCACTGACTGACTGACTGACTGACTGACTCACTCATCAAAAACCTAGACCACTTCCAATTGTCGTATTGACTTGAAATTTGGCATGGAGGTAGGTCTTTAGGTCAAGGTAAAGGAAAAAATCTGAAAATGGCCAAGTGTGAGTCGGTTTTAAAAATAATGAAGGTGTAAATTCATACCCCTAAGGAACTAAAACAAATATTTATCTATATCTTCCAATGGTCGTACCGACCTAAAATTCGTTACGAAGGTTTGTAATTTAGCCAAAGTAAAGTAAAAATTGAATGTAACCGGCTACGTACATTATACCGCCCTGACTTGGCAAGCTTATCAGTAAATAGAAAACGTGTAAAAACATCCAAGATATTGAATGGATGCGCTCTAGCGTGTTAGTCGTACAAGACAGCATACAAAATGACAAAACAAAAAAGTTTCTTTTGCCACGCAAACGTAGAAAAATTTAATAAAAAAAACTAGTCCATTTCTTTGTAAGAAGCATAGTCCATGTTCAAAAATCTGAAAATTAGTATAAATGAGACATTTCCTTAACTAACTTAATCATAAGAAAAAAAGAAAATAAACCTTACAAAAATAAATGAAATCCCACCCAAAACATAAATGTGAAAGGCTGCCAAGTTCGATAATATTGGAATGCTTCGCCTATAAAAGAAGTGAGATCTAAATAAGTACCAAGTTCCATACACAGACCTCAGTTAAAAATAGGTACAGGAATGCACACTTGATTTTCCGCAGTTTGGAAAGTAGATTCTGAATAAATATCATATTAAATACCTAAAATTCTAATACTTACAAAAACGCAAACTTGTTTTTTCAGCAGTTTCCTTATAACATTTTTTTTCTGTACTTTTTAATGATATAACTTGGCAAGTTTTCACACACTTTGTTATAAACCTACTAAACGCAATGAGTCAAGTATATAATTTTCTATTAAAACTTGCCAAGTTATATCATTGAAAAGTACAGAAAAAAAATGTTATAAGGAAACTGCTGAAAAAACAGTTTTGCGTTTTTGTAAGTATTAGAATTTTAGGTATTTAATATGATATTTATTCAGAATCTACTTTCCAACCTGCGGAAAATCAAGTGTGCATTCCTGTACCTATTTTTAACTGAGGTCTGTGTATGGAACTTGGTACTTATTTAGATCTCACTTCTTTTATAGGCGAAGCATTCCAATATTATCGAACTTGGCAGCCTTTCACATTTATGTTTTGGGTGGGATATAAATATCCCTGCACGAGACACACAGCGCTATCTAGCCCCAAACTAAGCAAAGCTTGTGGGAAGTAGACAACTGATATAATACTTATACCGGGAGTAACAGAAAGGGTATAACAAGCCGAAAGGAGGTCAAGGTACTCATGAAACTGAATATTTTTCCCCATGGAACACGGGTCAAAATATGAAAAAAAAATTGGACCTCCCATAGTAAATCAATCAGCTGACCGGAGATTTTGTATGGTAGGACCAAATTTTTTTTCATATTTCGACCCATGCTCCATGGGGAAAGTTGTTCAGTTTCATGTGTACCTTGATCTCCTTTCGGCTTGATAAACCCTTTCCGTTACTCCCGGTATACTTACATTTTTTGTAAATAAATACACATAGAAAACACCCAGACGAAACACAAATAAATAGAACCCACGACCCTCGGTGAAGAAAGCAGGGGTACTTATCCACTACGCCATCGGGACAGTGAAGATAACTACTTTCCTGTAAAATGTAGTTTGTATCAGTGGCAAAATTGGACACAATAGCCACCTAAAGGCCGTTGATAAGGAGTAGAAATGGTCGCCATGGCCAAAATCGGTCGGAGAGAAACAAAAACAATGTCACAAAAATGAAACGACCAAGTACAACACAGGTGGCCTCATTTGCTAGGATAGCAATAGAGATCATCATCATCGTCATACATTATTGTCAATTACCTACCAATGATATGTTACGTAGATTTAGTTTTATAGTAATGGTAATGAGTAATGAGTAGTGCCGTGTGATGCCGGCTTAGAATAGCATCACCCCAATTCTACCCGTGGGTGTCGTAAAAAGCGACTAAGGGATAATTATCCAGGGAATGGGCAGCAGCGTTCCCTGTGAATTAAACATCTTGCACTGCGCTCGCCAATCCGCCTGCCAAGTGTGGTGAGTATGGCAATACCCCCCAATACGGGGGAGGCCCATGTCCAGCAGTGGACTGTTGTGGCTGTAAAGGTAAGGTAAAGGTAATGAGTAATTATCGTTATCCGTACCAGTTAAAATCCTGTTACAGTTAAAATTGAGATTTTTTCAGTCGGGTTTGGTTTTTATTGATTCACGCTTGTTATGATTTTCGGGCTTGTTGGGCTAAACTTAAAGTGATTCTTGAGAAAATTGTTGAAAAGGCAAACTAGTTTGCAAGTTTCCAACATTAAGTGTGATAATAAAGTTATCATTTTAAATGATTGTGAATTTGAAGGCAAATGATTTTGCTTCAATTTTCTTTTGTGGTCGGGGAAGACGAGAAAAAATGGTTTCAGAGGTTTTCAATTTAAGGTGAAATTATAAATCAGTAACTTTTTATGCGTTTAATGCGTTTTAATAATAGACCGATCGGATACAGTATATTGTTTTGTATTTCAAGGTATATTTTTCATAAATTGTTTTGGAAGTTTTTTTTACATTCTGTAGAATTTTCAATCGCGGAATTTTACGGTTTAAAAATTATATGTACGATTTTAATTCTTTATTGACTCCTAATTGGACACTAGTCTTCTCCTACATCTTCTCAGTTAGGTATCTTGAGTTCCCCTGTGATTTCAGTTATTTCCAGTTGAAGTCAGTAAGCGTCAAAATGGTCGCTAGTACTGAGTGAGCCATCTGTAAAGGCGCCCCGTGCGCCGTCTCTTTAATTTGTGTTATCGTATACCTAGGAAGAGTGGTATCAAACAGGTAGGTACATCATGAGTAACCTTTGTAGTGCAGTTAACCTAAATTGGTTTTGCGTACAGTAAACCACATCAAAAGGGTTATTAATTGACTTCGGTTAATGTTTATGACGTCACTGCGTATTGGGCGTTACCCCCTTGGTTGAATGGGAGAGCCCGGCAGGGTACGGCTGTCCGGGGTTTAATTCCCGGTAAATGACTTTCTACGTTTGTTGTTTCTAGAAGAGTTGATTTTAATATAAAAAGCTTTCGTTAAAAAAAGACTACAATCTGATGTCTGCATCTTATTTTCCCGCGGGAAAAAGGCACGTGTCATACGTATGAACCTTCCTATTGGATCAACCTATCTAATACAATTACAAACCGCATCAAAAACCACAGCGTGGTGATGAAAATAGATTGTTTGCCCGTGGTAGCAACGTAAGTATTCTCAGATGATTCTCAGAATTCAAGTCACAGAATTAAAGAGAACTTAGCGAATTCTGCGATAGGCAGACAGAAAGACAGAGAAACGTAAAAAGCGACTTCATATTTTTATACTATATTGTATTGATAACCAATCTAACTCCTTAAATCCACGTTATACATACCATAGCATTTTCTTCCACCCGACCACTCGCTTTGTCTTGCGTTGTTTGTCAATTTGTGATAGTGCCCTCTATCGGTCGACCGCTCCAACTAACGGTGAGCTTAAGTAAAGTTCATCGTAAGATATTGGTACACACAAACTACTCAGTACATGCCAAGCTTTACGGGAAATTCCTTTACGAACGCCACCCACATACTCGTTACATAAAGGGGTAGGCAGAGAAACGATGGCTTAAACCTGTTACCAAAATTAGCTCTTACTTGACAGCTGATGTGGCGTAGTGGTACTTCGACTGCCTGCGACGCAGAAGATTCCCGGTTCGATCCCCAGTGGGGTACTTGTTCGCAGTCTGGTTACTATGAAATCGGCTCAGCATCATAATTTTACGTTCTTGTATCAGATTGAGATTAAGCTGTAGAAAACTGATAACACGTTCGTTTATATTAAAAAAAACTATTCATGCTTGCCTATGTTTTAAAACAACTTTGATGTTTGATGGTAATGATGGATGAGGATAGGGTCTATATTTCAGATGACAACTGTCAAATTTATTGACATTCAATCTGGTATTTTCCTGCTTATTATTTTACTACTTTATGTTACCACAAAAAAGTTAGACCAGCGTTGAACGCGTGTCTAGCGTTTTTTTTGTATGAAGTTTTATTATAAACACGCGTTCGACACTGGTCTAACTTTTTTGTGGTAAGGCCCTTTAAGTTTACTTTTTGATTTTCTTCTATTTTGATATTTTTGACAGTAGCAGCCCTGACTATGTAACAAGGTGTAAGTCCCAAAAATCCTAAACAGGAGGGTCGAGTGATCTTTCTGTAAACTCTCTATTTTGTGGCAATAATGTCAGTACAAAAGGCACATAGAAACAAAGACAAAAAAATCATAATAGTATCCACGACTTATAACTCTTTATTATTCGTTTTTAATTTTCACGTCGAATCAGATAACATATCTAAAGCCACGAATGAAAACGTACAACTGTTGTTATTCAAAGTAGCCGCCATTGTACCTGTCAGCCGAGATCGCACGGCAGAGTGAACGCGAACGCGAGTTCACTCAGTTATTCATTTCATATCCAAAAGTCGTGCAATGCTACAGCTGTTTGCCGGTAGGGCATATTGTCCAAACTTGCAAATTCCTAAAAGGATTATAATATGCAAAGATCATTAATGTAGATCAAAAATAAAGTGAGGCCCAAGACGCTTCCTTGGGGGACTCCGTATGATACTTCTATCTCCTCACTGACATATTGATCTAATTTGACTTTTTATCGCCTTCCAGAAAGGTAGTTTATAAAATATAGGGAAAGAGCAGTACCTCTTATTCCAATTTATTCTAACTTTTTTAAACAAAGACTATGTAATCTTATTTGTATCTATGACATATTACTCTTTATTAATTTGTTTTTAATTTTCTCATTTTCATATCTAAAGCAACAAATGAAAACGTACAACTGTTGTTATTCAAAGTACCCGCCATTGTACCTGTCAGCCGAGATCACAAGGCAGAGTGAGCGCGAACGCGAGTTCACTCAGTTGACTCAGTTATTCATTTCATATCCAAAACTCGTGCAATGCTACAGCTGTTTGCCGGTAGGGCATATTGCTCAAACTTGCAAATTCCTAAAAGGATTATAATATGCAAAGAAAGAAATGTAGGTCAAAAATAAAGTGGGGCCCAAGACGCTTCCTTGGGGGACTCCATATAATGGTTCTGTCTCCTCACTAACATTTTGATCTAATTTGACTTTTTGTCGCATTTCAGAAAGGTAGTTTATAAAATATAGGGAAAGAGCAGTTGCTCTTATTAATTTGTTTTCTATTGACGACATATTACTCTTTATTCGTTTTTAATTTTCATGTCGAATCAGATAAAATACTCAAAGACACGAATGAAAACGTACAACTGTTGTTATTCAAAGTAGCCGCCATTGTATCTGTCAGCCGAGATCACAAGGCAGAGTGAACGCGAACGCGAGTTCACTCAGTTGACTCAGTTATTCATTTCATATCCAAAAGTCGTGCAATGCTACAGCTGTTTGCCGGTAGGGCATATTGGCCAAACTTGCAAATTTCTAAAAGGATTATAATATGCAAAGATCATCAATGTAGACCAAAAATAAAGTTGGGCCCAAGACGCTTCCTTGGGGGACTCCGTATAATACTTCTATCTCCTCACTGACATATTGATCTAATTTGACTTTTTGTCGCCTTCCAGAAAGGTAGTTTATAAATAGGGAAAGACAAGTGCCTCTTATTCCAATTTTTTCTAACTTTTTTAAACGATGACAAAAAAATCTTTATAGTATCTACGACATATTACTCTTAATAAATTCGGTTTTAATTTTCATGTCGAATCAGATAACATATCTAAAACCACGAATGCAAACGTACAACTGTTGTTATTCAAAGTAGCCGCCATTGTATCTGTCAGCCAAGATCACACGGCAGAGTGAACGCGAACGCGAGTTCACTCAGTTATTCAGTTCATATCCAAAAGTCGTGCAATGCTGTTTGCCGGTAGGGCATATTGTCCAAACTTGCAATAGAAGTTTCGTAGTAGACATAGTTGTAAATAAATAAACGAGTACAAGAGTTTTATTTACAACTATATCTAAGCACAAATCACTTAAGGGTGTGGTCTACTCACGAAACTGAACAACTTTTGTTAGAAACATTTCGTCAAAACAAGAAAAAAGATTGGACCTCCCATACAAAAATGTTGAGAAGTGTCACTTAGTAATGGAGGTACATTTTCTTTTTCATATTTCCAAGAAAAGTTTCAACTAAAGTTGATCAGTTTCGTGAGTAGAACACGGACTTTAGGATATTTGTAGGTACTTAATTAAATGTAGGTAACCTTATATAGTCAAAAGTTTTGAAGTATGGCCCTCTATTACACGATTTGTTTTTAATTCGTGATCTTCGGTTCATAATTCTTAAAAATGTATGAAAAAATGCATTAAAGTAGAATTTCTTTTAAATATTCAATTAATTTTCCCTTTTTTTGTGCAACAATTGCAGTGGCTATTTGCTAAGACTACAAACTGTTTAAGACCATCCAAATCAAATATTTTTTCGTGTATAAAGTATTATGTACGAACAAATGGGTTGAATTTAATAGTCCCCTGTTTTAAAAAATATCGTCAGCATGTTTTAAAGTAACTTTTCGAACGATTTTAATGACGTTATTATAAAAAATCGGTCAATAGTTATGAAGTCCCCTCCACACGGTGCGGGTCGCAGCGAATGCGGGTATCACACGTGACTTGCGTTTGTGCAAACGAGATAGGTATATTGCATCGGATGATAATAATAATAAATGTAACAGAGAGGGACTTAAGGTACTAATACATAAGCTTGCTATACTGGGAGTAACAGAAAGGGTATAACAAGCCGAAAGGAGGTCAAGGTACTCATGAAACTGAACAACTTTCCCTATGGAACATGGGTCGAAATATAAAAAAAAAATTTGGTCGTCCCATACAAAATTGCCGATCAGCTGATTGATTTACTATGGGAAGTCCAATTTTTTTTTTTCATGTTTCGTCCCATGTTCCATAGGGAAAGTTGTTCAGTTTCATGAGTACCTTGACCTACTTTCGTCTTGTTATACCCTTTCTTTTACTCTTGTAGAGTGCGCGTATTGCTTCACTCCGCGCTGTTCTGTCAAACATATGTTTTTATACAGCACGCGTACGAGTTCATGACGACTATCCTGAAATATGCGCTTCCTTGTCATACACGCAGTGGTGCCTACTGGCGTGTGCGACAAAGATTCGCACATTTCAGTATGGTCATGAAATGAACTCGTTTGAGTACTGTTAGATACCTATCCTCGTCAAATTTGGGAGAAAAATGCACTTTTGCTACCGATGAACAAAGATGTTTACCTATTGTATTAATTGTTGTGCCAACCGTTCATACCCTGTAGATGCATTCTATACTCTACAGACAGAGACAGATGCCAAATTGCCGACCTAAGATTTTTCATGATCCTGTTCCTGTATAAGCGTCGTTTCGTGTGGAAAATTGCAAGTGTCTTTGCATTTGACATACGCATGCGTTAAAAATGTGCAGCAACGAACGTCGGGTGTGATACCCAGCCAAATGAACCCGAGCGAAAATATAACAAGACCTCGTTATGTATCGAACCCACTCGATATTGTAAAGCATAAAGGATATTATTGTAAAGAATAAAAGAATAATATTGTAAGAATAAAGAGTAGTGAAGAGGTCTCTCTGTGAGGAGGCATTCGGTTCGAAACGGGGGATAAGTTGACTCTGGATAAAAAATAAAGCAAATGCTCCGATGAAGGAAGGATGAAATGCTCAGATATTCCTACTTCCGTGGATATAACTATAATTATATCAATGGCAAACTCACGTGCCCACACTGTGCACGGGAGTTTACTGCCAAAATCGGCTACAATAGCCACCTACGGGCGCATCAGCGCCGACTTGATCAGGAAAAGAAGTGATCATCACCATGAAGGGTTTTTTCTTTACTATTCCTACATCCGTGAGCAAATGTCCCAATCCCAATATAAAAGCAGCGTCATCAATACATAGGTAGTATAAAATAAAGACGCTTTTTGGGTCTCTCTGTCTGTTTGACTGTCGTAGAATTGGTCTAGAACTAAAACACGCGACAGATTTTAATGCGGTTCGTGTAATACACAAAGAAAGAGTAAGGTTTAATGTGTACAACATGCCGGGAAAGCCTTTTTTTCGCGTAAAAATGAGTAGCACCGGATGAAACTGCTGACGGGTCGGAGGTTTTGTGTGTAAAACGCTGGTAAATCGCCCGTTTACAAAATTATGAATGAACCAACGTATTCCGTTATTTTATTTTATTTAACTCCAAGTAGAAATAATAAAAACATCCAGTCCAAAGAGTAGCTCCGGAGAGACGAACGCGAATTTTTTACGATGCGAAAATGATTGCGCCGCCACAGTCATAACACGTACATTACTTTCAAAGTAATAACAATGTACATAGCCGGGGAAATAACACAAAAGGAACGCAGAGATGTAATTCGAATTGGAGAGCCGTTATTGTCGTCATCAAACTGGTTTTATCTGGTTTACAGTAGGGATGTGCAGAATACGCAAATAACTAGTAACAGTAATAACCTGCTATTGCGAGGACTAAAACAATATTGAACCGAATTCGGTGTAATTTGTTGCTAATACTATGTTATTATATTACCTAAACAAACAAAAATACTAAGAAATCTTATGCATTAAACATAGCTATTGGCATGAGATCGCGCAGGACAGGGATCAATGGACAGAGCTCGTTTCGGAGGCCTGGATCCTCTTTGGGTCGCTGAGTCGGCGGAGTTAGTTAGTTAGTTAAACATAGAGAGGCCAGTTACCACCCAGGCCATTCAGTTTTGATTCCACCCGTTCCTAATCCCCATCCATAGTTTGCAATTTTTTGACTATGCGAGGTTGAATCGAAACTGGGTGGAATCAGAACTAGCCCGACCATCGTAAACTATTTACCTTCTCATAAATTCACAATCATTTTGATGTGTTGATTGTATTGTATAGCCTCTCCCGCAAGAGTCGTAAAAAGCAACCAAGGGATAGTTATCCAGGGAATGGGCAGCAGCGTTCCCTGAGAATGCGACATCTTGCATTGCGGACGCTCGACTGTTAAGCGTGGTGAGTATTGAAATACTCACCATATAAATAGGGGGAGGCCCATGCATGTCCAGCAGTAGACTGTATTAGCTGTTATGATTATGGTAGTTTGATGCGTTTCTTGTGAACTTTATAATCTTGATAGCTGATCCCTATTTTACATCATTTTCCGTAGATTAGGGAGGGACAGGAAAAAGCATGAAAATTGAAATAGTGGTAAAAACCTACATACTAAATTAACACGCCAGCAATAA
Organism: Phthorimaea operculella; assembly: GCA_024500475.1. Classification (NCBI taxonomy): domain Eukaryota; kingdom Metazoa; phylum Arthropoda; class Insecta; order Lepidoptera; family Gelechiidae; genus Phthorimaea; species Phthorimaea operculella. The sequence goes on from JANFCV010000056.1 coordinate 618,228, forward strand.
CCTGTGATTCTGATACGCGATAGCAAGTTGCGCCACCAGCAACCTGTGATTCTAATACTCGATACCAATTGTTCCCGCCCCTATTTTACACCATTTTAACGTGGCTAAGGGGGGATGTAGAAGGGGGGGGTGACAATTGAAATGGTGTCGTGAAAACCCGTGATCGTATTGATGCGTCGCCAGTAAAACGTACTCGTGTGGACGCGTGACGGGGTAGTATAAAAAGGTTGGTATAGCGTATGAAAATTGTGTCGGCGGTGCATAGCATGTTTACATTACAAACACGAGGTAATCAAAAACCTTATCGCAGTCAAAATCCCATTCAAAACAATGATTAGTGATACAGAGTGTTAATTGAAATGCGTGCCGTAGCTACGGCATGAATTAAAAATTATCCTGTATAGACCGCAAAGACCTTATGGTCCGCCGCAACGCTTACTTCCGTGGGGTGCCTGACTGTATATAGGTGTCATCATTACGCGAAACTCATGTCAACCAGCAATGTGTTCGTCAGGTAAGGTCAAAATAAAGACCAAGCGTGGCGGCGTTATAGTGCGCCGTCAACGTGAAAGCGTCTTTCATAGTATGGAGGGTCTTTCTGGCATCCCCATACAAACCAGTCATACTATGAACGACGCTGTCACGTTGACGGTGCACGACGACGCCGCCGCGCTCGGTCATTATTTTGACCTTTACTTGAGCTAATATACGATTGGTGATAACTGATAATGAAAAATATTATAAAAGCTAGCTAAAACCTGCGGCTTCGCCCGCGTAGTCATATAAAATAACATAGATACCTAAGTATATTGCGCTTTATGATTTGTTGCACTTTAACACAAATATCTTGCCGCTTTCCTTTCTATTTTAGATATAAAAAGAAAAAAAAACGCCTAATCACATTATGTATAATCTAAAAGACGGCTGATGTGGCGCAGTGGGACCTCTCACTCTCGCTCTTCCACCTGCTCTCCCTCTCGCTCTCCTACCTGCTCTCCCTCTCGCTCTCCCACCTGCTCTCCCTTTCGCTCTCCCACCTGCTCTCTCTCTCGCTCTCCCTCCCGCTCTCCCACCTGCTCTCCCTCTCGCTCTCCCACCTGCTCGCCCTCTCGCTCTCCCTCCCGCCCTCCCTCCCGCTCTCCCTCCCGCTCTCCCTCTCAATGTCCCTCTTGCTCTCCCTCCCGCTCTCCCTCTCGCTCTCCCTCTCGATCTCCCACTCGCTCTCCACTCATTCTCCCTCCCGCTCTCCCTCTCGCTCTCCCACCTGCTCTCCCTCTCGCTCTCCCTCTCACTCTCCCTCCCGATCTCCCTATCGCTGTCCCTCTTGCTCTCCCTCCCGCTCTCCTTCTCGCTCTCCCTGTTGCTCTCCCTCTCCCTCTCTCTCCCTCTCTCCCTCTACCTCTCCCTCTCCTCTCATGCCAAATTTCACGTTTCAAGGGTTTCGTTATGTATGACCGTGATGACGACAATGCGTTACTTTAAAATAAAATCTTTGAATTAGTAAAATCCTACTTTAATAGATATCTACGTTGCTTAAGGGGGATCGTTACGTCATACAAACTAAAATCTGAACTTCAACCGAGTTACACATGAGCTAAACAACAATTTTATCAAAAAATCTTTATGTGAGATGAGGAAGGCACACGTAAATATGTCGCAAAACTGCTTAACGTAAAAAAATATCAAGTATTTTCTCCACAAAAAAATTAAACGTGTTTATTGCAGCTGTAGCTCCATCTATGTTCATTAAGTAGCGACACGGTTTTTACAGAGAAATCTGATGGTTAAAAAATTATTTGTTTTATTTTGCGAAAATGTTATAAAAGCACGGGACTTCCTATCAAGTTTTTTAATCATAATTTTGTCTCATTTAAAGACGTAACTCCATTTAAATTTTGTATGGAAAACGATCCACCTTAAGGAATACACATGCCAAATTTCACGCTTCTAACTCTAAGGGTTTGTTTTTTGCGACAATGCGTGATTTTCATCCCCTATGTCATCGGTGGATGAATTTTGAAAACTCCGAAATAATATCAACTGTTCAATATGAAATTTGAAGCAAATATGTCAAGGGAATAAAAAAAATCATACAAACTTTCACCCCCTGTTTTACCCCCATAGGAGTTGAATTTCAAAAAATCCTTTCTCAGTGGATGCTAACGTTGCCTAATGAATACACATATCAAATTTCACGCTTGTAGCTCCAAGGGTTTGGTTTTTACGACCATGCGTAATTTTCATCTTCTATGTCAACCCATCGGGGGATGAATTTTGAATACATACTTCTTAATCAAAATAATATAAACTGTTTATTAAAAATAAGGGTGTCCAATTTCAAAACTGTAGCTTTAAAGGAGCGGCCTGCGTGTAAATATAAAACTTTCATCCCCTTTCTTACCCTCAGGGGTTTAAAATTGGAAAATGCTGAAACACGTTATTCATTATTTTTAAGTTCTTCCTAAATACGAAATTTGAAGCAGTTATATCGAAGGAGTAAAAAGTTTCATACAAACTTTCATCCCCCGTTTTACCCCCTTAGAGGTTGAATTTCAAAAAATCCTTCCTTAGCGGATGCCTACATTATAATGGCTATCTGCATGCCAAATTACAGCCGGATCGGTCTAGTAGTTTAGGCTGTGCGTTGATGACAGTCAGTCTTCTTGAGTTTTATATATTAAGATATTTACCTAAATATTATCGCGATAGACCCGGTTCAAAACTTAAAATGTATGAATAATATTGTTTCTGGTCCATTCTGTGAGACGTTGTAGTACAAATCGTTTGACCGACAAGTCGGTCGGTCTAAGGCGGATATTGTAAGTTTACTTACGCGGCACTTTAATCCTAAAGTACAATACGTCTGTGTTGGTATTGCTTAACTGAAATAATGGATTGTTTGATAAAATTTTGGCACGTAGATTGTCATGACGGTGGAAGAGTAAAAGGGGCCAAGCGACACTAAGGCAATTTTACAGGAGAGCGTTTTAAAGTTTAAAATATCGGAAAAAAATTAATAACTTGGTAAAAAGATGTTATTTTAAAAAAATGGAAAATTACTTTTTTATAATTTTCAAAGCGCATATTTTAAGGGTAATTCGGATGTTCTATCGTTTATATTAATTGAAATAAATGTCGGTTGAGACAAATTGACTCCAAATCTGGGCGAGGTAAAAGGGTCTAATGGTCATAGTAAATTTTAGCGAAACTGGGTAAAAAGGTTCAAGTTTCTTCATTTCTGATATGAGAAAGTGTAAAAACGCATTACTATACAAGTAATTATAAAACCGCGCTAGGTATAAAGGGTTCATTTTTGATGTTAGTTAATTTAAAATGAGGTAAAAAGATATTAATACTGTCAAGTTCATATATCGATGAAGGAAAAAAGTATTAACGTGCTAGCTATAAATGATGAGGGCCAGGTAAAGCGACTTAGTTTTAAACATAACGAAAAGTAAAATGAAGTAAAACGAACCATATCCTTTGAATTTGAAATAAAAAACAAGGAACAGAGAATGAAGTCATCAGGTTTAGATATTTAAATACAAGAAAAATGGTATAATTGCGTTACTTCAAAAAGAAAGAAGGGGGTTAAGCGCCGTTTTATTGAATGAAAAATAGTAAATTGCCATTTAGGTCCAAAGATTGGAAGGAGTCAGGAAACATGTGTAGTTAAAATAAAACTAAATAATTTAGTTTGTATCCATAATCAAAATTTTATTTGGAATGTTAGCCAGTAATTAACATAATTGTATTATTTTCTTAATTAGAGATTAATAATTAACATTAATTCTGCCACAAGTAAAAGCTGAAAAATTGAGATCAATCTCATGACTTATTATTAGTTATTAATTCATAAAAGTAGGGTATCACCACCGAAGCAATCGTCCTCATGTTGATCTCTCCGGCCGGTTTTGGCCATGACGACCATTTCTACTCCTGATCAAGGCTATTGTAGCCAATTTTGGCAGTAAATTCCCGTGCACAGTGTGGGCACGTGAGTTTGCCATTGATATAATTGTAGTTAATGGCGGCAGGAGCACGGGCCTTCAATTTATCGCCTTTAGCGTCAAGGTCTGCTTTAAGCTGCTACTCAAAGTTGCGGATTCGTCTCTTTACAAGACCGCGCCATTCTGGCCGTTGTACTGCCAAAACCTCAAATTGAGAGGGCTCGATGTTGCATCTTTTCATGTGTCTCTTCTGAACATCTTTAAATAGAAGGAGTTGACCGCCATGCTTCCGCTTGCTTGCCCTTCTCTAGCTCAGAATTGAAGATGCGCCACTCGCGCATCCTGCATCCGGGATACGTGACCGCACCACCGAAGCTGTCGACACATTAAGTAGGTAAGCTTCAATGCCACTGAAATTACTTTATTACCAGATTTACCTATCTACAGTTAAATAAATCGTTCGTTAAAATCTAAACTTAAAACCTAACTAATCAAAAAGTCCACCCAGAAGCGTACCTGATGCCACTAACATTGGCTCGTCTTAGGACTTCGGTGTCGCGCACTCGGTCGGACCATCTGATCTTCATGATGGTGCGAAGGCATTTGAGGTGGAAACGATCCAAAGTGCGTATGTGGTGTCGATACACACACCAGGTTTCGGAAGAGTACAGAAGCTTTGGCAGCACCATCGCCATATATACAGATATTTTTGTGGCTAGTTTAAGGTCGTGCGAGCAGAAAACCTTGGAACGCAGCTTCCCAAATGCTGCAGCTTCAGCACTGACTCTGCTATTGATCTCAGCATCAAGGTCACACTGAGCTGTAATAGTGTTCCCCAGACATCGAAACTTGCCAACCTGTTTCAACATATCTTCACCAAACTTAATTGTCAGTGTCTCACGACTTTGTGTATCCTGGGACATCACTTCCGCCTTTTTGACTATGATCTTTAGGCCGAATTGCAGCATATTTCGTGAAAAACGGTCATCAGTTGTTGAAGGCCTTCTGAGGAATCTGCAAGGAAGCACAGGTCATCGGCATTCCTAATTTTAGTAATAAGTGCATGCGAGGCTTTGGCGCGCGCCTTAAGTCTAGCCAAATTAAAAAAACTGCCATCTGTGCGGAAGCGGATGCAGACTCCTTCGGAGACAGTATTTAGGACCTCCTTGACTACTACCGCAAAGTATAAGGCTAACAGTTTGGGAACTAGAACGCACCCTCGTTTCACCCCACACGAAGAAACTAGACTGTTTATCGTTTGCAGCACTGCATATCGTTATGCAGGAGTCTCAAATAGGGTACAAACTTCTCCGTGCACCCTAGTTTTCCTAGCACCATCCAGAGAGCTTCACGAGGTACACTGACGAACGCTTTCTCTAGGTCAACAAAGCAGAGGTACAACTGACGATCTTGTTTTCATATTTTTCTTGCAGTTGGCGAACCGAGAAAATAGCTTCACATGTGCCTCGGTGAGGTCGGACCAGCCAAATTGGGTTTCGGGCAGAATCTTTTCTGATAAATCTTTCAAGCGGTTTAATAGGACTCTTGCAAAGGCCTTTCCGGGGACTGATAATAACGAAATACCGCAGTATGAGTTGCAGTCAGAAGGGTTACCTTTGTACTTGTAGAGGGCACTAATGCGAGACACTTTAAAATCATCCGGGGCTCGCTCCTCCTCCCACATTCGAACAAAAAGTTTCCATACCAACGAGTGCAGCTCCGCACCGCCATATTTAAGTATTTCACCTGGTATGAGGTCAACGCCGTGTGATGCCGGCTTAGAATAGCATCGCCCCAATTCTACCCGTGGGTGTTGTAAAAAGCCACTAAGGGATAATTATCAATGGAATGGGCAGCAGCGTTCCCTTTGCATAAAACATTAGCGCTCACCAATCCGCCTGCCAAGCGTGGTGAGTATGGCAATACCCGCCAATACGGGGGAGGCCCATGTCCAGCGGTGGACTGTTGTGGCTGTAAAGGTGAGGTCAATGACAATCGCCCGCTTATTATGCTGCTGTCTGAGTTGAGGTAATAAACCGATGTGATGCAGGTTAGCTGATCAATCTACGTTAAGCAGATCGTTAAAATCTTCAGCCCATCGTTTGAGCACATCGTCTTTTGCTAGTCAAGCAAGAGTTGCGATCCATCCAGAGACCTCAAAGTCACTTTTGCTCTATGGGGTTTGGACTTAACTGATGTCTCTTTGCCGCATAATAGCATAAGTGATCAAATGCCAGTGTTTGAATCGTGGGTGCATCCACGTCGTCTTGTGCTTAGCGGCAAGTCTTAACATAGTGTTCGATATCGCTAGGTCGTATTGAGCACAGAGACTGAGTAGCAACTGCCCATTGCTGTTCATGTTGCCGACTCCGTGTCGCCCCAGTACTCCAGGCCAAGTCTCATAGTCCCGACCAACTCTTGCATTGAAATCGCCCAAGGCATTGAGATATAAGTAGATAGAATTTGTCCTTAATGTCATCAGACTTGTCTAGCATTGTATCATAGATACTGATGACATTAAGGTAGTTGTCTTTATCCAAGTGAAGGCGCAGTGTGGTAAAGCAGTCCAAGATGTTGCTTTACTAAATGATTTTTGATGGTAAATCCTATAGTAAGAACGCGTTAGCTTGGCAATAGCGTACATTGACACGGCCGGTACCAAAAACAACATTTTTGGGCGATAATTATCGCTCTCCATACAAACTATCGCTAGAATTCACATCGCTAAAGTATCGTAATACCGGCCAATTCCGGGTATTACCCCGGCACAACCCGGCGTCATTCCACAACCATGTATATCCAACATTTTCAAAAATGAGTGTACTTGTAGCCAATTCGAAAAGTTGTTATTTTAACTATTACTTTTATATGTCGATAATTTTTGCAAACTTTTGAAATGAGTTCAATTCTATAACATACGTTTTAAAATATTGCCCAAATTTATTCTCTTATAAAGGTATAATACCGTAAAATAAAAAAATATTCTGGGTTGCTATTATAATTTTAGCAAATAGGAAGCCAAAAAGCTTTACAAAATACATTTTTGCCATAAATAAATATAAAGCAAAATTGTTGACACTAAAACAAAAATTTTTGAGTTACTTTGTTTTGTAATGAGCCTTGTATGAGCCTAGCTGGCCAGAGGTGCGGACCCGTAGGCTCGCATTTGTTTTCATTTTGATCGATCGTCGTCTAATTCCGTTCTGAAGTGCGTTTGCGTTCGTTCACGTTTGGAAGTCTTTCTTGCTGTTTTTCGGTGTTTTGGTTATTGATTGTTTGATAAGTTTATTTTTGTTACTTTACTTGTTAGTCATCGGGGAAATTAAATCTGCCCGACTTCTCTGGCTTGGACATGTCGAGAGAATGGAGGAGGATCGTGAATACACTTATTGATTTAATAACTATGAACTATGTCACTAGATGAGTGATTTAATTTAATCTTTTTAGCACATCACTATTTATTTTTTCCAAATAGCGGCCACCCACCAAACGTCAAATCAGTGAATACAATTAGAAATTCGACTATAGTAAGTACTTGTTAGCCAGTCACGTTTTGTTATTTTTATTTGTTATGTTCTGTTGTGTGGAGTGTAGTGGCGATGGAGCCACCACCTAGTCCTACGACTATACTACGACTGCTGTTAATAAACCTCTGGTCAAAATATTTCATTCCTTTTATTTCACTTTATAGACCACACTGAAACATACACTATTAATACCCAGATCTGAAAACAGATATTCAAACTCATCATTCAAATAGTTGCCCCGGCCGGGAATCAAACCCGGATCCGGAGCTGTACAGTGTACCTTAAAACATAATTATCTCATAGAATTAAAATAAAAAACATCAATCAGAATCACGTTAAAAATAGGGTTATAACTGAAAATGTCTATTACCCCTGCAATAACCTTGAGTGACTTTACTATTGTACTACTGTACTCTAGCGATGTTCATATCGCATACATTTACTAAGAAAAACGATATATCGCTATCGCAAATATTGAGTACAGTGGTAGAAAAGGTCAACGCCCGGTATTGCCAAGCTAACGCGTTTTTACTATACCCATGAACGTCGAAGTTCGGATACGGATGTAGACTTTCAGAAGAAAGTGTAGCCCCCTCCATCCTTAACTAGTTCTCTTTCATCGTCAAGATGTGTTTCGCTGAGTGCAGCCACATACACGTTGTAGCGATCGAATTCTTCTTCTTCTTCTTAACTTAGCTTCTATAGCGGTTTTACGTTCAGCACAGGCGTTGCCATCTCTACCAATGAGCGATTTCACGTTCCACGCGTCAAATTTCATAATAGATGGTGTAGAGTTTGTAATATGATGCGATGGCAGCCGTGGTTACTACCACATTCCAGGTAGGGACGAGCATTCTTTTAGGGCACCTTTTCTAGCCCCCTCCTTGGCTGAGCAAAGAAAGCAGTGCTTCCCTAAATAGGGCTGCTTTGTCACCCCAGGTGCTGCCGAATTCGCATTGTCGTCCCGATTTTTCAATGCAAAAGCGACCTCTTGCATGCAGACATCAGATAAAGCCTAGCTTGCACGCAAGCGCACACACTTAAGTCCTTCCCCTCCCCGGTTCAGTGGAACGGAAAACCGCTACGATTGAAGGATAGGTCAGATGCAGTATCTGGCTGACATTAACTGCCCGCGTCCTCTACCGTCGCCCTAGGCCATCCACCTTGCTTTGCTGAGTCGCCGAGTCCGCCAAACCCATTCGCACTATCTGCATTGGGTTGGCATTCTTGCCGAAACAGACTTTGTTTGTTAAGTAGGAGGGAGCTGCTTTTGTCCTCTCCCTCCCTGATTCAGTAGAACAAAGAACCGCTACGACTGAAGGAGAGTTCGGATGGTGAATCTAGCCGACAGAAACCTCACGCGCCCTCTACCGTCGCCCTAGGCCATCCACATTTCCTTGCTGAGTCGCCGAATCCACTAAGCCCATTGGCACTATTTGCATTGGATTGCTATTCTCGCCGAAACAGACTTTGATTTTTAAGCAGGAGGGAGCTGCTTTTGTGGGATCTAGGAGAGATGAGCAAGTAGGAATACGAGTGGGGAGGAATGTGGTGAGATTGGGACAGGAACACAGGTAGTGGGATACTACTGACCGGAAGGTATTCAAAGACAGTAGAAGCTCGGGAAGCCGAGGTCGCGTACCCGTATACCACAACTCAGCTTTCGATTCATGAACTGAGATGGGTACCCCTGGCTAAATAAAAAGTATTAATCATCCATACATCATGTGTAATAGAAAATTTGGATCCTTAAATCTTCTAAAAAGAATATTTTTGGTAATTTAAGGAATATTTCACCTATCAGTCCTTTGGTTTTGATTGGGGATACCAACTGACTGAGAATTCGCCCACGCGCGCGCCGATTGACGGTGGGGCGCGGGCACAGATACGGCTTCAAAATCAAAAATGTTTGGGGTCCATTAGGATAGGACCCAAAAATGTACGGTTTATCCGACTGCACTGTTTAATTTACTATAAATTTTTGATGCTTTAAATAAACATTGTTTTTAAATATGATTCAAGAAAAAAGTCTTACTTACAATAGAATGTAAACTCGTAGGCATTAAATACCTAAGGTCATAATAAATGACACGAAGTAGAAGGTGCCAACAATAATTATTTGTAAAATAGAAATATAGATAAAGGGTTTAACAGTTATATAAACTATCAGTAAAGTACTGTAAAACGACTTAATCAAAAATATTTCTATTATTTTGATGACGTAATAAAGGCCTAACGAACAATATAATCAATAAGGAGTACGGGGTAAAAGGGTCTAAGTTACGTGGCTGCTTATTACAGATCGAGGTAAAAGGGTATAAGCGACATTATTGCTTTTTACAGATCGAAGTAAAAGAGTCCAAGCGACACACATGCTTATTATAGGACGAAGTAAAAGGGTTTAAGCGACACGGTGGGTAATTATAGTTTGAAGTAAAAAGGTTTAAGTGATCTAGATGCTAATTACTGATTGAGGTAGAAGGTTTCAAAAGCAAATATTTTTTTAATAGGGTGTGGTAAAAATGGTTAAACGACATCATCATTTTATCTGAAATAGCGTATAAGGGTTTAAATACGTTGCATAGAAAAAATGGAATGAGGTTAAACGATTGAAATAGTCTGTCTTTAAAAAATGAAGATAGAAATAACGACTCAAGTGAAAAATTATAAAACTCTGTTGGGTTCAACCTATAAGAACCAATTATTTTAGATTCAGCGAGGGCACTCAAGCGACATTTTTCACTAAAATACAGGGGGTACTAAGCGACACAAAAGTGCTCCGATTTAAGCCAAACCCAGCTCAAAAAACGCAGAAAAATTCGCTGATTCCGAATATGTATATAAGTCATTTTACCCCAAAGTGTCGCTTAGCCCCTTTTACCTTTCCACCGTCGAATTTTTTTTTAACTACATCTACATACATACATAAATCACGCCTTTATCCCTAGCGGAGTAGGCAAAGCGTCAACGGCCGTAAGAAACGGACTTTATCGCCACATCTGACAAATATTTGAGGGCCGTTTTAGTTATTAACGTGTATCTCTATAATGACAGGTTGTCACCTAAACTTGCAATACACATGAAACCCTTGAGTATTTTAGTCGCTTCTTATGACACCCACAGGAAAGAAATGGGGTGTTTTTTTTTTAAAAACTTTGAAACCAACTTACTGCTATGGACCGGACCTATGTTTTTTAGCATGTTATCAATTCGGTGTCCCACATACGTAAGCACCCCCACCACAAAACAAAATAGTGTCGAATATTGGTTAAAAATCACTTTCACAGTTCATCGGGTTTTTGACTCAATGTACCGTACGTACATATCTAACATATTACATCATAATAGAGCTACAAGATTCCTATCGTGCGTAGCATCGGCATACCTATGTATGTATGTGGTACTCCGTAGACTCGTAGACATTTACTACGAGGCGTAGCTTGCGTGATCAGACGTCTGCTGAATAATAAGGACCTTACGAGAATTATGTGCGAAAGTATCTGATATAGTCTTGGCCTTTTCTTTTTCTTATCGTGTAGGCTACTGAGAAACGACATTTGCACCTCAAATATGGATTACGCCACAAGGCATGGTCTCCCATATTCGCTATACAATCGCTACCAGCCGCTTGCTTTCTCGGGCCATCTGGCCTGAGAGTAAGTACAGTCAAGCTCAGACTGGGTAAGACAGTTTGGCTATTGGGTCTACTACTGAATTCTCCACCCTATCTGTTTACGAATATGGTTTATATTAAACGGCATCGCACTACGCTGCTTCGACGGATGCGTCTGTTAAACCATTTGACATGTACCATGTTCGTATAAAAATTTGGTGAAGAATGAAACAAACGACGCACAATCGGACATTAACGTGTATTTCTCGCCTAATTTACATAAATTGGCAGTTCAGTAACAAGTAACAACCTGCAAAACACAAATTAGGGAGACAGCGCGTGGGGCGCCTTTACAGATGGCTCACTCAATACTAGCAGCAACTTCTTACGCTTCCTGACGTTAACTGGTATAAAAAGTAATCTCAAAGGAACTCAAGGTAACTTCAGTTCAGTTTAGCTTGATGGTTGCCACAAAAGTCATGTTTCTTGAATTAAAATTGGCTCAAAATCATATGACATTCTATCTTCGAACGAGACCGCGATACTCCCGGAGGTCTGGCTCTGAGGAGAACTGACAGACAGACCGCATTGTTAGCAGCGACTTGCATCGACACCGAGCGGTGTTTAAACTATGCGAGGACTTGACGGGGACTAAGTATCAACTTGGGACTTCGATTGTGAGACATTTTAAGAACCGGAAATTGTACTACACTATTGTATTGTGTTTCTATATTAAAAGCCACAAAGCCCACTGCTGGTCATGGGTCTACGGGTAGTACCTATTGTTATACTCACCGGATCGACCAATGCAGCTTCTTACGTTCGCAGAGAACGCTACTGCCAGTTTCCTTTATTATGTTACAGTTGTTTTATGGCATCCACTGGTACAATTAAGGGTGATGCTATAACCGGAGGTCTGGCTCTGAGGCGAACTGACAGACAGACCGCATTGTTAGTAGCGACTTGCATCGACAGCGAGCGGTGTTTAAACTATGCGAGGACTTGACGGGGACTGAGTATCGACTTGGGACTTTGGTTGTGGGACGAATTTATCTAAAGATTTTGTGTTCGATATTTTCTTACATTACCAGGCGATGCCGAGTGGTAGCAGCCAAGAATTCTGCAACCACTATTCTGTTCAGGTTGTTTCGTAGAAGGCGAAGTAGAGTTTTTGGCCTTTGCTACAATATCTGCTGACCATGGTCAACCATATGGTGGCGGTTATAACAACTACGATAGCATTCCTAAAGAAGGTTGACGTCAGACAGGCGGCTGGTCGTCAAATTATTTTGAAACATGATTTTCTGTTCAAACAAAGCATATTGCGCCGACCCTAAGTAATTGGGATGAGGGCAATATAATGATGGTCGGTCACAAAGTCTACTGACTGCTGAACACAGGCCTAACTAAAGTAGACATAACACCCAACCTATTGCCACACTCACCACGTTTGCGTGGTATGGCGAACGCAGAACAAACTATTTGTACTCACAGTGAATGCTGCTGCCCGTTCCCTGGATCTTCTTTTAGTCGTTTTGAAGACAAGAACCACGGGTTGATTTGGTGTCTCAGGATTGGGGTGACGCTATTCAAAGCCACCACCAAACCGCTCATGGTTTTGTCGTTACCAAGACACTAATGTCACTATTCACTCGATAATTATTATCAAAACGATTTAAGTGTTATTTATTAAAGGTTAAAAAATAATGTCCTTAAATGAATATCAAATGCATCCAAAAATATATTTTTTTAAATAGGCAAGCTCTTATCTTTAAGCTCTTTCTTCTAATGATTGTATCACATTATCATAATTTCTCTATCTTGCTATGTTCATCGGTGCCGTTTACAGTTCGGTCCTAAACATTCGTCTGTTCGATTCCCATTAGGTTTCACTGAGTCGATAGTGATACAGTTCCTGAGGTATTTGAAGAGGAAATGAAGAGTCTGTATCGTTTGTTTCTACCTTAACACATTATCCTCCTGAGATCTCAGGTCCTCAGGCGAGGACATTAGAATTTTTTTTGCACAATCATTTAAGAAAATGTTTATAAATAAATAAATAGAATATCTAACCGAACCGAACATATAAAATGCCGTGCGATGTCGGTGTAGGATAGCATCACCCTAATTCATTCGCGTGATTGTCGTAAACAGTGACTAAGGCGAAAAACACACGTAACGTCCTGTCGTCTTACTGCTACTTTAGGCGACAGACTGACAATCTGTCTCTATAAGTGATACACAGGTGCTAATTATTATTATTTCTCTATCTTCCTATGTTCATCGGTTCCTATTACAGTTTGCTCTAAACATTCGTCTATTCGATTCCCATTGAAACACCGAGTCGATACCGTCTGTTGACTTAAAGAGACAGTTTCTGAGGTATTTGATGAGGAAATGAAGAGTGAATCGTTTGCTTGTGAGTTTGACTACCTACTCATTAACATTGGACAAATAAAATGCCGTGTGATGCCGGCTTAAAATAGCATCGCCCCATATATTTTTCGTGGTTTCTAGTCGATATCGTCTGTTGACTTAATGAGACAGTTTCCGAGGTATTATTTGATGAGGAAATGAAGAGTAAATCGTTTGCTTGTGCGTTTGAGTACCCACACATTAACATTGGACAAATAAAATGCTATATAATGCCAGCGTAGGATAGCATCACCCCAATTCTACCCGTGGGTGTCGTAAAAAGCGACTAAGGGATATTTATTCAGAGAATGGGCAGCAGCGATCCCTGTGAATGCAACATCTTGCACAACGCTCGCCAATTCACCTGTAAAGTGTGGTGAGTATGGCAATACCCCTCGATAGGGGGAGGCCCATGTCCAACAGTGGACTGTTGTGGCTGTTATGATTATGGTGTAACCCCAGGTAGATAATTATGTCCCTGTACAATCTATCTGCAAGGAAATCTTCGAACCTCACACGCACAAACATAATTCTGTGGAAATTGAACTTCGTACCCAAGAGGTGGTTCTTCAAAAACAATTTCTACCTCAACCGAATCTCGCTGCATCCCCCGAGGTAACTAAAGCTAAGAGTCGGGCCACACCAGTGGTATTTCACGTCGCGAAATGTCCTGCCCGAAACTCTGTCATTACCTACTTACTTATAAGTTGCCTATCTTTTCTCTTTTTCAGGACACCGCCAGCCCGATGAACTCTGGTATCAGAGTTTTTCAACCGCCTTTTTCAAGGAGCAGGCTTCTGACATGGTTGAATAACGAAACGACCACCGTGATCATAGACAACAATCGGGGCCGACAGCTTAACGTGCCCTCCGAAGAACGGAGTTATATTGCTTTCGGACAATCAGGTGGTTCCACCAGCAATATCTTAACCGGACTGGGAACAACCTAGAACCTTAACAGCCACACCAGACCAAACTTACGGAATCGCTTTTCCATAACAACCGACGGATCCTTTCGCCGCGCGGTGTTCCTCTGGTGTGTCTTGACACTGAAAGCTAAAGGTGTTTTCGATGTAAAATTCACAGATCGTATTCCTCTATACGTTACATGCTCGGAATCCTGAGCAGCTTGAACGCACGTGCCTCAAAACCTGAAAACAGATTTATGTTCATGAATATTTTTATGGGTTAGTGTTTTCACGCAATATACACCACATCTGACAAAAGTCATCAGCCTGTCGCCTAAAATTGCAATACATATAAACTCTCCAATCCCTTAGTCGCTTGTTACAACACCCACGGAAAAGCTATGGCGTGATGATATTATAAGTTGGCGCCACAAGGCAACGAATTTAATAATGAAATAGATTAAAAACTAAAAAACAGCATAAATAACGTATATCTATTTAAGGGTTAAATTAATTGGTTATTCTCAATAACTTTGTATCGCGTTTCTAGATCAAATACAGACGGATCCTTTCGCCACGCAGTGCTCCTCTGGTGTGGCTTGACACTGAAAGCTAAAGGTGTTTTCGATGTAAAATTCACAGATCGTATTCCTCTATACGTTACATGCTCGGAATCCTGAGCAGCTGAACGCACGTGCCTCAAAACCTGAAAACAGATTTATGGTCATGAATATTTTTATGGGTTAGTGTTTTAGTATTGTACGCCGCATGGGATTTTTATTTGTTGTATTTAATAGCTTTTTGTACCGTACTTTTATGGTGAAGATATAAAATTCACCTATCTATACAAGGTGGTGCCGAACGACTGATTTTCTCGCATAACAAGTCAAACTGATCAACTTTCCCCAATGACCAAAGAATCTCCCATCCGAAACGTCTGACTGAGCAATTTTCCTTGGAGGTAATTACTTTTACAATTTTAAATTAGGATTTGTCACTGAACAATAAATTAATGTAATGAAAATTTTTAAACCTAAATTATTTTTAAACTTTTTACTTCTTTACTTTTTTTTAGGTTTGTTTAGTGTGGCCTGTTGAGCATAGGATTTTCGGTTTAATCGATAATGATTGTTCAGTTCACCATCCTGCTAAAAAAAACAATAAAGAAACAAGCAAGATTTATAAGGTTCTAATAAATTCACTGCAAATATTTTTAGGGCATGATGTACTCCTACATGAGTGTGGACGAGTGTAAGAAGTTAAGATTTTGTGATTAGGTAGAGTTGTTTTATTGTGTGGAGTCAGTATGAAAGAAGTATGTCTGAGGGCAGACATGTTATCAGGAATGGCCGAGGATGTAGGAGTGGAATCTTCATGGTAGATGACGGGTAAAAGAGTAAGATAGAGACGTATGAAAGGGACGGATGAAATCATTCAAAATGTCAGAATGGTAGTATGAAGACATGAAGATTTAATAAATTGTAAAATAATAATATTATCTACTAGTTTCACTTCGCCACTCGCCGCCCCGTCCTATATTTTTGCAATGACGAAACCTTCATCTTCTTCTAAGCCTTAAAATGTGAATGTAGAGCCCCGCCCTCTTATCTGCAACGCGCCAATCACAGCGCTGCGTTGCCGTGGCTGGACTGTGATTGGTCGACGGGTCGCCAGGCGTGCGTAAGCGCAGCCTCCGAGGACCCGATTTCTTTGTGATTCATTATTTGGTATTCGTTCCGAGTTTGTTAATACATACATACGTGATACATACGTGATACATACATATACATAATATATCATGCCTATATAGATAGGTACCTTGCGGGGTAGGCAGAGCGTAAATAGCTGCAAAAAACGGCTATTTACACCACGTCTTTTACCACGTCTTACAAAAGTTTCAGAGTCATCTAGAAGTCCATTTCTCCCAAAAAAATCTAACCACATTAAAGGTCCTTCATAGACTAACAAGGCCTGCGAACTTATCGTACTTTTTACGCACCTACTTAGGTACCTTCTTACAAAAAGTCTTATTAATAGAGCTCCTTCCCCTCAAACGAGCAATCTCGCTAGGCGCATGAAAGTGGCGATTTACCTACTACCAAGTGAACAGGGCCCGATTTGGCATATTTTTACCTTTACAGCCACATCAGTCCACTGCTGGACATAGGCCTCCCCATCTCGGGGGGGTTTTACCAGACTCACCAGACTTGGCAGGCTAACTGGCAAGCGCAGTGCAAGATCTTCTAATCACAAGGAACGCTGCTGTCCATTCCCTGGATAATCAACTCTTAGTCGCTTTACGTCACCCACGGGTAGGATTGGGGTGATGCTTTTCTAAACTGGCATCACAGGGCTCATAATCAGGACGCGATTTGGAATACATTGCTGGTTATAGAATATAGGAGTCAGTAGATAGGTAAGTATCATTACACGAACTCAAGATAACCAAAAATTTATCATTACACGAACTCAAGATACCAAATCAGGTCCCAAGGCAGGGTAACTGTAATCAACTTGTACTTTTTGCCTACCGCCGGCAGAGGCGATAGCGGGGACTAAAGCGGTTCATCAGAGGCACTAAAACGGTAAAACGGTACATCAGGGGCTCTGTCGACGGGCGATACCGGTAATCCCCTAATTTGTTGCTCTCAGCATCTCTAAACGGTCTAGGGCTGTACGTTTCCATTATCCAGGCCCAGGCGTCTTTTTTACGTGTGGTAGCGACTGAAACTACAGCTACCCCTAGTCTGCTCAGGGTGTTTCGTAAAAGGCGACGTAGAGTTTTTGACCTCGGCTAAATATCTGTCGACTATATGGGCAACCGCATGGTGGCGATTATACCACCTACCTATAAGACAATTTCCAAAAAGGGTTGGCGTCAGGCAGGCAACAAAACATAGCCAAATGCTTTTGCTATGTGATTTTGTGCTCTAACTAAATATGTTGCGTCGAACCCAACTGATTTGGGACAAGGGCAGGTAAGTATATGATGATGAGGTGATCTTACGCGACGCTATACACTGCGAACTTACGACCAACGTTGTGCCCCACGGACGCAACCACGGTCAGATGCGAGCGATCTGTCGGCTTTCCGATGATGGCGTTCGTAATATACCGAAACATTGAGATTCTATAAGCTTCGACTTCAAAACGCAAGGCGAGTCTTTTATCGGAGTGTGAAATGGAACTATGCTCCTCACGGCGGAGCTAACTGCGACAGTAATGTAGTGACGCCATTGCGACTCGTTGGCTATTTAAACAACTGAAGCCATTCTGCGATCATTCGACGACATTTGGAAGACATTTTCCCATCGTTTTGGTCGGGTGCCGCTATTATTTTGAACGTTCATTGATTTTTGGTTTAGAGCATATACCGGGAGTAATAAGAAGGGTATAACAAGCCGAAAGAAGGTCAAAGTACTCATAAAACTGAACAACTTACCCCATGGAACATGGGCCGAAATATGAAAAAAAAATTTGGACATAGAAAATCAATCAGCCAATCGACGATTTTGTATTGCAGGTCCAAATTTTCATATTTCGACTCATGTTCCATGAGAAAAAATGTTGTTTCATGAGTACATTGACCTCCTTTCGACTTTCATGCACGCCCCGCGTCGTACTATCAAACGTAAGCAGTTCCATAGATACAGAGGTTCAATAGTGTGGTCACTAGCGTTTTTCTACTGCTTCGAGCAACTCATCTTCCGTCCCGTTCCGGCCCGGAAAGGTTCTACTGATACACAGAGAGGTTGTGTGCTTGCTTACAACTGCCAACCGTTCTAACTTTTTAGGCGCACTCTATAGCTTGCTTAGGTCAGGTACCGCTATTATTTTGAACGTTTATTGGTTTTTGGCGATTCGACAATGATATCGAGGAGGCATTCAGGGTTTTTTAATGTAATCTTATAAGACTTTCCTTTAAGTTGGAACTGAAGAAGATTTATAATACCTACTTATACATGCTGCATAACATTAATAAAGTACCTAATGATAACCTACCGACATTATTATAAACAGGCTTCCATACGATAGCTGTTTTCAATTTGTTATGATTAGTATGATGATTTCCTTGATAAAAAACTGTTCTATGGGTATGGGTATCATGAAAAAGGTTCAAAAATATTAGGTATGAATAAAACATTATTTTTTTGTTTGTTTGTTTCAACCATATAGATATACAGGGTGTTAATTTAAATGCGTGCTAATAGCTTAAGGGTAGGTTCAGTATCGAATCGATAAAGAATCCGTAGAAAATATTTCATTTTTTTTACTCCATTCTACTGCTATCTTGACAGATGCAAGCTAACCTAGTTCTTCATCACATAATGTTATTATCACACGTTAATCTCATTTTCCTTACCAACACACTACTACAGTTCGGCCGCTGGAATAGGAAATATTTGACAGCTTCCAAATCATGGTAATGCTATGCAATTAGGTCTGTTTTTCTTTGTTGACTTGTCTTCTAGTATGGGTTTCATAACAGCCACAACAGCGCGCTTCTGGACATGGGCCTCCCCCTATAGGGGGGTATTGCCATACGTACCACGCTTGGCAGGCGTATTGGCGAGCGTAGTGCAAGATGTTGCATTGACAGGGAACGCTGTTGCCCATTCCCTGGATGATTAACCATTAGTCGCTTTGTACGACACCCACGGGTAGAATTGGGGTGATGCTATTTACACACGGCTAGTATGGGATTGACAGCTGTCAATTATGGCCTTTTCAAACGGCTGTAGTTTAATCTCATTTTCCTTACCAACACACTACTACTAGAGCGAGCTATCCAGGCTACATCACAAGCAATATGGCAACTCCTAAAATCATGGTTTCTCTTTGTTAGCATGTCTTATAGTATGGGTTTGAAAACTGTCAAACATAGTCTATTACCAACACACTACTGTAGTACAGCCACAGGAATTGGTCATTTTTGACAGCTGTCAAAACCATGTTAATACTATGACATATTTTTATTTTTCGTCATGAATTCTAGTATGGGTTTGACAACTGTCAAATATGGCCTATTCCATCGTCCGTACTATAATCTCACACAAACAATAAAATCCAGTACGGCGGTGCGCCGGCACGATCCACACATAACACTTTTATTGGTCATCGCGGACAATGTTGGGGGAATAATCCATCCGCAGCTTGTCATATTACGTGCGGTTTTAGGGTAAAAATGCCTGCCACGCAAAGGTTCCGGGCTAAATTCTCGATGGTTCCGTGCTTCGGATGGGCACTTTAAGCCGTCGGTCCCGGTTGCTGTCTATGATGGATGGCAGTCGTTACACAACCATGTCAGAGGCCTGCTACTTGCAGTAGGCGGTTGAAAACTCTGACATCAGGGTTCATCGGGTCGTTGAACGAGTCGGTGTCCCCACTCGAAGAGAGAGAGAGGGTAAAAATGAAGGAAACCTTTATCACGAAACGGAGAGTTTACAGACGGATCACTCGACCCTGTCACATAGACAGACAGGACTGCTAGTTTCAAAACGAGGACGAAATACTGCAGTAAATAAATCTGACACAAGAATTCTGAGCTGACTTCGGTGCAAGAAATATGACGTTCGTGGCAACCATCTTCAGTTACCTTGAGCTCCTCTGTGATTCCAGTAAACGTCAGTAAGCGTCATCAAAATTGACACCAATACTGAGTGAGCCGTCTGTACTTAATTTTGTGCCTATGTCGCAGCCAACTGGTTAGAAACGCTGTGTAATTAAACAACTAGTTCTTTAATCAAACGTCGCCATCTAACCAAACAACTAAACATTCGTCAGCTAAGTGGTTGAAGATAACGTTCTACACTACAGCTGTATGACGGTTAGCCAACTGGCTTACGTTCAATTTGCTAGGGTAGCATGTGTGTTAGGGCATATTCACACATACGCGGATTCCACGCGCGTTATTATAATGTCACACGCACAGCACAGCTTACGCGTTGCGAGTCGCAAACGCAAGGGCAGCGTGTGGTTTGCCCAGTGGGTGCGTACCAAACTGTCAACACGCGCAGAGCCCGCGTATGTCTGATTCTGTGATCTGAAAGTAAGCCTATTCTAAATATAGCGGAATCCGGGTGGGTACGTGAGTACCGGAAGTCCGGAACTCAATTACTTGATATTTGTACTAGTCAGAATACCGCGTACCCTTGTACAGAGCTCATGCTCAGGGCTAGACTATAGGGGAGACTGGGGTTGGAGTGCACTAGGGGGGCGGCCATACAAATGACACTTTTTCAAAATTTACTTAGGGTGGTTTCACTGGTTGAGGTGTATGAAAGGGGGCTGCCTGTAAAAAGAAAAATATTGACCCTTTTCCCCTCCACAACAAGCCCCCTTGTTGGGGTCATATTGACCCCCCCTGTTTTTTGACGGGAAAGTACAGGGTTGCTCATCAGCAACAATGTTTACCTAGAACACTTTAATCTGGAGGCCCAAAATCGGTCAGAGGCCCCAGGGCCCCGTTAAAGGATCCCATGGACTCCTCGATTTTTTGACGGAAATGGATAGAGTGGCTCATATACAACAACTTTTATCTATAAAGTTTTCATGTGAGAGGCCTAGATTAGCCTGTAGGGCCGTACAGCCTTAATACTGGGACTTAAAAACTAATTCGACCTGTGGGTCGCCATGATGACCTACAATTTATCGACCGGGAATGGAAAAGGTTGCTCATCATCAACAACGTTTGCGTAGAACACTTTTTTCTGCGGCCTCAAAAACAAGCAGTAGTCACCAGGGCCACAAAATGCCTCGATTAAGGTAATGTAGGCCCTTCCAGATGAAAAAATGTAGATAAAAGTAGTTGTATACGAGCCACTCAATCCATTTCCGTCAAAAAATGGAGGGGTCCATTACGACCTTTTAAGGCCCCTTAGGGACCACCGGCTGATTTTAAGCCGCAGAATAAAGTGTTTAAGGCAAACGTGGTTACTGATGAGCAACCTTTTCCATTCCTGGTCAAAAAATTGTAGGTCAGCATGGCGACCCACAGGTCGAATTATTTTTTAAGTCCCAGTATTAAGACTGTACAGTACTGGGCCCTACAGGCTAATCTAGGCATCCCAGATGAAAATTTTGTAGATAAAAGTTGTTGTATATGAGCCATTCTAATCATTTCCGTCAAAAAATAGAGGGGTAAATGGGATCCTTTAACGGGGCCTGGGGGCCTCTGACCGATTTTGGACCTCCGGAGAAAAGTGTTCTAGGTAAACATTGTTGCTGATGAGCAACCCTGTAAATTCCCGTCAAAAAAAAGGGGGTCAATATGACCCCAAGGGGGCTTGTTGTGAAGGGGAAAAGGGGAGGGTAAATTTTTTTCTTTTACAGGCAGCCCCCTTTCATACACCTCAACCAGTGAAACCACCCAGTCAGCATGGCGACCCACAGGTCGAATTATTTTTTAAGTCCCAGTATTAAGACTGTACAGTACTGGGCCCTACAGGCTAATCTAGGCCTCTCACATGAAAACTTTATAGATAAAAGTTGTTGTATATGAGCCACTCTATCCATTTCCGTCAAAAAATCGAGGAGTCCATGGGATCCTTTAACGGGGCCCTGGGGCCTCTGACCGATTTTGGGCCTCCAGATTAAAGTGTTCTAGGTAAACATTGTTGCTGATGAGCAACCCTGTACTTTCCCGTCAAAAAACAGGGGGGGTCAATATGACCCCAACAAGGGGGCTTGTTGTGGAGGGGAAAAGGGGAGGGTCAATATTTTTCTTTTTACAGGCAGCCCCCTTTCATACACCTCAACCAGTGAAACCACCCTAAGTAAATTTTGAAAAAGTGTCATTTGTATGGTCGCCCCCTAGTGCAAGCAACCCCAGTGTCCCCTACAGTCTAGCCCCGTGCATGAGCTATGCAAATCGGAGCGGAACCGGCTCTGTACGTGGGTACGCGGTATTGTGACTGGTACATATTTATTGTCAAGCGATTGAGTTCCACTACACTACCCAAGTACCCATTCAAATCCCGGTGCAGTTTGTATAGGGCTTTATACTTTGTAAGAACCTATGTTTACATCACTCTATTTTCATTGAAAATTAGTAGATACTGCAAATTGAATAACTACGTAACGAATTACCCATGTTTTATTAGGTTTGTGAAAGTTTAATAAACATTTAGTGGCTCAATATTCGTGTAATAACAACAAAATTACCTTGGTATTGGATGTCATAATTTCGCAAAGTTTCTTCAAACAACTGTTTAAATTTTTGTTCAGACGTTTACCCCGTAGGCGCCTCCATCACTTATATCCATGAAACAGCACTGATTACGCTAATCACTGATTATTTAACATAAAATAACAAAATACGGTCTTGATTTTTGTGCCGTTGACGCCATCTTGTAAACAAACCGACTCTAGCGCCGCAGTGGCGTAAAAATGTACTTATTCAATTAAACAGCGGGTTTCCGGTCCGCCGCTGTGTTGAACGTTTGGAACGCTTTAAAATTCAGCCAGTGAACTAGTTGTTTGGTTAGATGGCGGCGTTTGATTAAATCACTAGTTGTTTAATTACATAGCGTTTTTAACCAGTTGGCTGCGACACCTGTCTAATCTTGTTGAAATTGTGATTGTACGGCTGAAAACTACATACCTACAAAAGTCTAACAGCATTTGTGCTCGCGCGGCTCTCATTACGGCAAAGCACTATCAATTTGGATCCGTAACATAAGGTTTGTGTTTTGAATATGGAATTACTACTAAATTAGGTACACCTCCCTTGCAGGGTAGGCTGCTTATAGAGCGATACAAACTAAATGCAGTTTCAACATTCCCTCTATAAGTTCACTCTGCAACTTATTCAAGACTATATCACGCAGAGGGTGTAGGTATTTTTGAATAACTAGAAACCTGCTTTCGCATGCGCAAATTAAACCGTGTATCTACTCTACCTACTAGAAACACACATTTTATTCCATATCCATATAAATTCATGTCAAATGATGGGATCTTCATATAATTGACATGATCTTTGATGAGGTCTTTTGCTTAGTGTGAAAGATCCAATGTTCTTTCATTTAGAAAGAATGTTTCTAATAAAAGGTTGTGCAGTTTTGTGGGTAGAACATGGCCTCAAAATACTTTTCTTAATCAAACGTAATCTTATGTTTTGCGAATGGATTTGTATTCGCGTCGGTAGATTAGAACACTCTCCGATACGAAACCTTTCTACTGATTCAAAAATACGTCTCCGGAGCATAAACTCTACCGTATCGGTTAGTTTTATCGGTCATCTGAGACAATGTAAGAAGCACTTTGAGGTTATATTGTTAAGGGACAAAGTTGGTAAAGCCGGGTTTACACGTTACGAGTTGGCTCGGACCGAGTGCACTCGGATTACTACTCGGACGCTACTCGTAACGTGTAAACATGTATCCGAGTGTACTCGGATGTCACTCGGATGCCGGCATCCAATCCGAGTCGAATCGGATCGTGTTCTACTTTTCCTTTCAACTCGGATCTGCAGCTCGGATATAAACAAAAATGACGCAAAATAGAATGTGGTCGGATCGTAATATCTCCGTTTTTTTGGAGTTCTATGAAGGAGAAGAAGTGTTGTGGAATGTAAGAAATGAAGATTACAAAATTACATATGCCTGAAATGTCGCTTTCAGCGCACTATACAAATAATTGGATATGGTTCACTTTGGAACTCAAAAAGAACTTCCTAAAGTTCGGAAACATTCAGCAACAACTAAGACACCTTGTAAAAGTAGATCAGTTTGTTCCATGGTGAGAGAGTTCCGTGAGATCACAAAAAATGGAATGAACTTTGATAGGAGTACACTACGAAGCGTGTAAACCGGTATAGGAGTACACTCGTATGAAGCTAACTCGTACGAGTGGACTCGGCCGTGACTCGGTCCGAGCCAACTCGTAACGTGTAAACCCGGCTTAAGATGGCGGGAAATATTAGCTTTTCGTTTAAATTCATTGCTTCTTTGCTTGCATAAAGATGGCGCTTTACACATACACTTCCCATCAGAAAAATCGAGGCACTCAGCAAGTTAAAGTTTTGACTGTACGAATCACCTTATGTGAATACATGTTTATTAAGAAATAAATGTCTAATATCGTTCAATAGTGTGTATAAAAGGAATATGAATAATTATCAATATGTTTTTCCCCATGAATGTAGTAAGAAGTAACTAAGGAATTTGAGAGTTGATTTGTACTTATTGCAATTTTAGAATGACTCTCACCACACACTTAGTGTAAATGGTCAGACGTGGTGTAAATGTGCCTGTTTTATGCTCTACCCCGCAAGAGATATAGGCGTGAGGTATATATGTATCTTAAAAGCCAGATTTCTAAGCTATTACAAGTTGGGTCAGCCATTATGATAACAAAAGGGTAGATAGAGTTTCAGATAGAGTTTGTTTAGGAATAGTCTGTAAACAGTTTGATAGTCGATAGCCGCGATAACAAATATTTTCATTTTTATATAAGTAGAGGCTTTATCGATAAAATTTGCCGTACTTTCTTACCTAAAAATTACAGATATAAGAATTTAGGTAGATAAGTACATAAAACGCAAAAGCTACATAGAGAAGACGTAAGACGTAAGACGTGCGACATCGCGACGCTTGAAACCGTTTCCATATAAAATGTACCTATTAAACAGAACAGAGAAAGCTACACACGTGAGACGCGCGTCGCATCGATGAAGACTGATGATCACTTGTCTGACAGATGCGATCCAACGCGGCACGTCGCACGTCTTTTCTTTGGAGCTTGCGCCTAAGTATTTCGTATTGCATTAGTTACTGTTATCATAAGCACACCCACTAACCCCTTTTTAGGAATCAACTATTACTGGATCTTCATACAAGAAACAGGTACTTATAGATTGGTACTGAAAGGAACCTGTCCTCTGGAGGTCCTTATAAGTTTAGTAAAACAGTTAGACTGTTTACTTAGAATTGAAGATGGCCAATATTAAGTGTGATCGTCTATTGGGTTAGGAATACATTGCGTTAAAGTAGTGACTTGTTAGTTCTTACGAAGTGGAGCAGTGTTTTGCTTGAGATGTATAGAGAGGAAACATTTAAGTTTAAATACAAAAAAAACTACAAGAATACGGGGCTCCCATCCATCCTACACACCCGTCCGAAAGGGGCCAAGACGCACTCATTCGACTTTCCTAAACGACCGAAGAATTTTGAATTACACGACGCTCTGTATATTGAAGAAGAAAGCCAAAAGATCAAATATACTCCTAATATTATGGGAACTAACGAAGTTAATTGTGCTCCACTAGGAAGCAAGTTAAAAGGGGTCTAGGTTGGGGACCAGGTCAGGAACGACCCAGTCCAAGGTAACTCCGGGGATAATCCCGTGACCAACCAACCCGGAATCCTACCTATCTAATCCTACCTAGCTAGCTCAAAGTCCGTTGACTGAGCATCCGCATAACCTAAGGCCAAAAGTAAATTTTGGAGACAGTCTTTCACAAGAAACCCAGAAGGTGAACTGTAGAATAATGGATGGGTGGCCATTCCCTTCGTGTTGTATGTGTTTGTTGAGGTATGGAAGCTTTCCCTCTAAGGCACCAGGGCCGGGAAAGCTACGCACCTCAACGCGGTGCAGTCTGAACTAGACCATGTAGAGCAAATCATGCCTGCAATACCAACCCAGGAACTCAGAAGTAGATCTTGTAATACTAGATATTGTGACTTCTAGTATTACCACATACCCTCAGTCCGAGAACAGGTATAGAGTGTAGCGCTTACTCTACAGTTCAAATCAACCTCTGTACGCGCGGTGGCACTTCACAGCATACATACACAGGTTAATAAAATTTAATATTTAAATTAAATTAGAAAATTCGACAGTCCCCCTTTTAAAATTTGTTAAAATAATTTTTATTATAATTTGGAAGATTAATCTGATTTAAGATATATTAGTGTTATAAAAAAAGGTTGTAACGTTTGGAATAATTAAATCATTAATTTACAAAGGCATTCCTAGCTGAAGAGTAAGAAGATCTAGGCATTGAAGTAAGTATGTTGTGACTGTCCTTCATCCATATCCATTCACAGAAAACGTTCATATATCAGCATCCATGAGTCTCCTAGACAAAAGATATAAGGTTGAAAACGTTCACTCCTTTCCTTTCTTTCCGATTTTATCAAAATATTCCCAGTTCCAATTTAGAAAAAAGGAAATCTCAACGTTGGATTATTATCTAATCTAAATATAAATAAAATTGAAATCATAATTCAAAAATAAATTAAAAGAATTTATACTTACATTTTACCACTTATAATTCACTTCTATAAAACTCGAGTATACTCGTGTACTCACTTTCAAAGAATGATATAATCGATTGTTGTCAAAAGACCGAGTTGACGCAAATTTTCAAATTTGAAATAAAAGAATTATAAATAAAACTAGACATCTGAATGTCAAAGTGTCAAAGATAGTTTATTAAAGAAAGAATAAAATGTCAAAACTTGAAATATTTCTAAATATTTTATGTTAAATGTCAAACTTGAATACCCTTGAAATATTCTATGTTACGTGTCAAACTTGAAAACTCTTGAAATATTCTATGTTAAGTGTCAAACTTGAAAACCCTTGAAATATTCTATGTTAAGTGTCAAACTTGAAAACCCTTGAAATATTCTATGTTAAGTGTCAAACTTGAAAACCCTTGAAATATTCTATGTTAAGTGTCAAACTTGAAAACCCTTGAAATATTCTATGTTAAGTGTCAAACTTGAAAACCCTTGAAATATTCTATGTTAAGTGTCAAACTTGAAAACCCCTGAAATATTCTATGTTAAGTGTCAAACTTGAAAACCCTTGAAATATTCTATGTTGTAATATCACACAAAAGGGAAATCACTCAAAAGTAAAATCTAAGTAGAACACTTTAGTTTCTCAAACTTAAATATCACAACACTACACTTGCACGATATCTCCAGCTCAACGTTAGGTTCGGGAACCGTTGCTCCTGCGGAATATGACACGAAAACCAAAGGATTCACAGGACGTTACACGTACAATAATAAATTAACACAACGTTACACTCGTGGTATGTCACTCGCACAATAATAAATTCACAAAACATTACACACGCAGAATGTCACTCGCACAATAATAATTTCGCAAAACGTTAGACACACGGGATGTCACTCGCGCAATAATAAATTCACAAAATGTTGCACACGCGGATTGTCACTCGCGCAATAATAAATTCGCAAAACGTTAGACACACGGGATGTCACTCGCGCAATAATAAATTCGCAAAATGTTGCACACGCGGATTGTCACTCGCACAATAATAAATCGCAAAACGATAGATTCGCGTAACACATAACTTTACGATCACTTTGCCTAAGCATTAATTTTAGAATTTCCTTTACGCCTATTTGATACAAATGGTAGGTAAACACTTACGTCTGCAGGTTTGGATCTCAAACCTGGCATTCTCAAAGTAGTTGCCCCATCATAATCCAGTTCTATATACAGGATGATTTTTCATTGTTACAAGACATTTTTTTTTTCTTCTTCCTTTACTCTGAAAAATACGAACAATATTAGTATTTCTTATATAATACAGATAAAAACATAATTCTAGAAAGTTACAATAAACAATTTTTTTTGTCAAATTCACGTATTCCAATTTCATACCACTCTTTGTTCGATCTCCGCCCTACAAATCCAAATGAGATTGGTCACTTTATAGGAGCAGCCTAGCAGCGATCTGCAATAGAAAATATTACTCCATTCTATCTTTCCTAGATATAAAAAAAATACTTATCTTTAAAATAGAATTTCACAATGCTCCCGGACTTTCGGGCATCCTTTGTTTAGTAGTTTTCAGTATTTCTTTGACTTTTTCCGAGCACTCAAAATCCCCTTTTTGTAGCTGCCATTTTGCTCCTTCCTTCAACACTCCAAAATTTGACTGATTTTTCCTGTTCTAAAACTGTCAGAAACCTTTTCAAAACAAAACGTCACACGATTTCAAATTTTTATCCCGCCTACAACATTTGTCACCTTATACTTTGACATAAAGTTCTTATAAAGAAGTTTCTTACTCCAACACGGAATATAAAATCAAAATTAGGTTCGATCGGTCAAATGGGTCAAATATTTAATATTTTAGCAAGATAAACATTTTCAATTTTTTTATGTCGAACGACGAGGTTCTCTACAATCCTCCCCCAGATTTTGGTTCTATACCTATAGAATTAAAATCTTATACCTCAAAGAGAGCTAGTCGTCTACCATAAAAAATAAAAGAAGAGAAAAAAAAATTTTAAAACTTTAATTATAATCGGAAAATTAACAAATATTAGATATTTATCTCAATCATTGATAATGCTAAATGGATTTCTCTAAACATAATATCGAGATAAATGTATCGCATTATAAATTCCTCGAACTGTTAATCTATCTGGATCAACTAAAACATAAATATTTCCAGGCTTCCTAATTAAAACTCTATAGGGACCTTCGAATCTAAGTTTAAACTTTTTGAATAAAGATTTCCTAGTATCTGATTTATTTAATTTTTGAATTTTCACTAAATCTCCCACTTGAAATTCTATCAATCGGTGTGTCTTATTATAAAATTCCCTTCTAATTTGTCCTGCCTGCCTTAAATTTTCCTTAACCTCTTCTCTAATAGTCTCAACATCCCTAGTATTTTCAAAATGAGGCAAAACCCGATCAATGGTTAACCTGGCCGAACTCCCGAAAACTATTTCCTTTGGAGAATATTTTGTCGAATTGTGATAAGTGTTGTTATATAGCTCTTCAACATCTCCCAAAATCTTGTACCATCCTTTATGATTATGATGACAAAAAATACGAAAGTATTTGGATAACTCCTTATTCACCCTTTCTGTAGTATTGGGTCTCGGATTCCTAATCGAAGTATAAAGTGCACGAATTCCCAATTCTCTTAATCCAGTTCTCCATATCATACTAATAAATTGTCTTCCATTATCTGTCATAACTATTTTGGGCTTGATGATTCTAACAAACTCTTTTAATTTCTTTAAAACCGCTCTAGAAGTAGCCCTGCTTAAACCATACAATTTAATGTATTTGCTAAATATCATCATCAATATCATCATATGAGGATCATCCTTCGATAATTGGCAAACTCTGCATTTCCGAATAACAGATCTAACTGTTGTTTTCATCCCAATCCAATAAAACCGTTGCCGAATGTAATGATAAGTTTTATAGACTCCCAAATGTCCCATCTCAATATGTACTTGTCTACAGGTTTCCTCCCATAAAATTTCCGGTAAGAAAATCACTTGACGATCAACATTAGGTGGGTCATAGTATAGAATTCCATCAATCAAAGAGCATCTGGATGCGATTCTACCCAATCGGTCCTCCCCCAAACCATTAAATCCTAAAACTCGTTGTCTAATATTCATAATAATATTATCCATCATTTGATATTCATTCAAGCGTTCTAATTTCTCATTTAAAGACCGGCTTGAAGAAACTCCCATATACATAATATTTGGGCATTTCACCTTTTCTTCCTGAATAACTCCCCCAACAGGATACCTCGAAAGTATATCCGGTACTATATTTTCCGTCCCTTTAATATGTTCGATTTTATAATTGAATTGTTCTAAAAACAAGATCCATCTAGTTACACGGGCATTAAACAATTTAACATTTTTAATAAATATTAATGGTTTATGATCGGTCTTAATAATTATCGGTACTCCCCTTAAATATGTCTCAAACTTTTTCAAATTGTAAATTATAGCCCACAGTTCCTGTTCAGTAACAGTCCACCTCAACTCCGGTCCACGTAAAGCTCTACTACAAAACCCAAGGATCTTCATATTTCCTCATCATCAATTTGATATAGCACTCCTCCAATCCCTATTCCCGAACTATCCACTTGTAAATAATATTCTCTGTTTTGATCTGGATGGTGTAGTAAAATAGTTGACAAGAATTCCTTCTTCAACTCATCCATTGCCGATTGTTCCTCTTGACCCCATTTCCATCTTTGTTCCTTACGTAAAAGATTATTAAGAGGAATCGTCAAAAGGCTATAGTTAGGAATAAACCTCCGATAGTAATTACATAACCCCAAAAAGGCTCTTAGTTGTTTAACTTTCTTAGGTTCTGGGAACTCTTGGATCGCTTCGACTTTAGCCGGGTCAGTCCTAATCCCATCTATTGAGACTATATGTCCTAACATTTTAACTTCTTCACAAACAAATTTACATTTTTCTATGTTACAGGTCATACCAGCCATTTCTAACCGATTTAAAACCTCGTCTATATGATGAAGGTGTTCAACCCAAGTCCCTGCTGTCAGAATAGCCAGATCATCAAGATAATTTACGCAAAATTCTCTAACTCCTATCCCTAGAATTTTATCCATGGCCCTGCTAAAACTTCCAACCGAAGTTTTCAAACCTTGGGGTAATACGTTATAAACATAAGATTTCCCATTTACTGTAAATCCTGTGTACTTCTTACTATTTTCCGAAATGGGAATTTGAAAATACGCGTTATTTAAATCTAAAATCGTAATAAATTTCACCCCATGGAAAGCATTCAAAACATCTATCTGAAGTGGTGGTGCTTCCGACTCTGCAACCATGAATTTATTTATTTCCTTGCATCTAGAAGAATACGAACTGAACCATCAGGTTTTATAGCAAAGGTTAGCGGACTACAATAAGGAGTTGATGCTCTTGAAATAATTCCCATTTCAATCATTTCGTTAATTTTATCCTCGACCTTTGATCTATAAGCATAAGGAATTGGATAAGTTCTATTAATCTTTGGTGTTGTTGTTTCCATTTTAATCTCATGAACGTAACAATTCGCCCTTCCTAATTTTTGTGAAAACACCGCTTTGTGTTTCTCCAAAAGTTTAAACAAAGAAAGTTTTTGTTTAGACGAGATTTCCATTCCCAATTTAACTTTCTTTCTATAGCTATTTGACTCAATTGTTTTAGTTTCCTTTGAAGTACTTCTTTCTGAAGATTCACTCCTGGAGAATCCTCGTACACCTTCTCTAAAAATGGTACAACAACCTTGTTACCTCCCCCTGTGTTTAAGATTAGCGCCTTCGGATCACCTAAATCAATCTTAGCCTCATTTGCTATTAACCAATCAAACCCAAGGATCATATTTTTAGCCAATTTGGGAATAACTAATAATCCGATCTCAAATTCACAACCCTTAATCTCCAAGGTTATACTAGTTAAGAAATTTATTTTTAAGCTTTTCTGTCCTACTGCCCTTTTATAAATAAAGGCTTTATTGGGAGCTTGGCCAAGTTTTGGATTGAATTCAGTTTGAAAAAGAAATCCTCAGCTATACAAGTTATTTCGCTACCCGTGTCTACTAACACCACAAAGACCTCCCCCAGAAATTCCACCTCTATTTCGGCTGTAATCCTAATATTCTCTTGTGTAATAAAACTTTGATCTACCTCTAATTCATCTGTAAATAACGAGTTATTTATATTGAAAACACTTAGATAATTATTATCATTTCCATTTATGAAATTTTTTAACTCAATATAAGGTCTTATTATCTCATTTAATTCTAAATATCCAAGGCCACGCCTATCATTTCCTACCCTATAATTTTTATTTTCAACAGGGTGACGCCTTCCTTGTCTTGATCTTCCCAATCCGTCTCCAGGTTTCCATCCATTCTTAATGAGATAATTTACTGCAAAGTATTCTTTATTGCCTCCCCCAATTCCAGCTGACTCCGAGGCCAAAGATCCAGCCGCATCTAGTTTAAATCTATACAATCAGGTTCGGGTTCCATCTCCAGCTCACCCTCATTCTGAGTCATAATATGATTCAATGTTTTCGTTCTCTTGACTCCTGGTTGAGTCTTGTTTTGAACTGTACTTGCAACACGCTTTAATCCTCCTTGGGGATGATTCGAAACCTCCACATGGGTCTTGCATTGACGTCCCACATCATCAAGTTCTCTAAGAAACTCAGCTGCTTGTATAATTTTCCTGACTTCTTCTGTCTCCAGACATATTGTACCTCTATCGGGAAATGATTCATTAGATCAGCCACCAATTGATCCTCAGGGATATTCCTTGCCAACATTTTTGCTTGACTCGCCAGATTTATGAAATAACTCATCATTGAAGGTTCTCTCTCTCACTCCAAGTGCCACAGACTATTGACCGGCGAAGTTGATTTTGTTCTGTTTCAGACCAAAATGACTCAAGAAAATCCCTTTGAAGTCTTCTTCATTCATCCACCTGTCCTTATAAATCCTTGCCCATTTACGGACTCCCCTTCCAGACAAGCTATAATCTCTTCAATCACCTGGTCTTTTCTTGAAATTCTATTCAAATAGGCAAAGAGGTCTTCGATGAACGTAACCGGATGCATATTCGCTTTTCCGGGGTATTTCGGTCTTTCTAGTTTTGCTTCAGCCGCGTGATAAACAGTTACAAGTTCCACGGTGCTCCTGGAAGTTTCTTGGTTTTCTTTCTCCTCATTAATCTTGCGTTCGAGCTCGTTTATCTTGTGCGACAAACGACCAATAGTAGTCCGCATCAATTGGAATAAATTCCTCCTCTATTGGTTTTCACGACAGCACGTTGAGAAGTTTCTGTCCGTCCTTGGAGAATGCCCTCCTGGGATAATCCATCAGTTTGTTGTGACCCGCCTGTCTGTCCTTGAGGTCCCTCTACTTGGTGTTCAATCATTTGTTGAGAACCCTCTGCCTGTTCATCTTGAATCTCTGGTTGTTGTGGAAGGTCTACCATTTCAATCTGATCTTCTTGCTCACGTTGTCCCTCTCCCCGTCTACCGACGACATTCCTTGTAATTCTTTTTGGCATGCCTATGATTTCTTTTTATCGAATTGACTGCAACAAAATTAAAAAATTTCAACCTTCCATATTAAAATCTAATATTTTCTTTAGGATCTTCCAATGTTTCTAAAATCTTGAAAAAATCTTTTAGAACTTCAGTTTCATTTTGATTCCCATCTATTATTTCTACTTCTGTATTATTGATTTCTCCATTCATTCTTCCTTCTAGTAACCATGCTTCATGACTTTCGTGTATTTGTTTTAGATAAGACAAGGTTAGTGAATTTTCGCCTTCTCTTTCCTTGAGGAGATTCTCTGTAAAGCTATCTCTGGAGTGGTTCTAAGATAGACTATCAAGTCTTCTTGAACCCAAGCCTTTTCACATATAAAGTCATACCAATAGTCTAACATTGTTTTCTCAACAACGTTCAAATATCCTTCTTGAATGAGTGTTTTAATGAAACAATTCTTCGCAGAAAAATACTCCGCTCCATGATCCTATATTTAGTAGTTATAGGTTCCTGGTGGTTCTCTAATAATGTTAGGAACACATAATTTTGGAAAGTATAACTCCATCGCTCTCTATCTTCCGAAAATGCTTTAAATAGATTGACCCCTCCAACATCTTGCCATTTTTCAATAGGCTCTTTCAAAACAGTAATATCCTTTTGTAATGCTAGGCCATCTAATAATGAAGATTTCCCAGAAGCAAAATTTCCTTCTAATAGGATTTTGTATTTCCTCATGGATATAAATTTTATCAAATTTATATCAAAATATTTAATATTTGTTCTGTAACAAACAAAAAGCTAGCATCAAGACCTATACACTATAACTAACTGATTTTTCTTATTGTTTTCTCACAACATCTCAAAAATACACCGCTCACTTGCGACTCCGATATCCTGGTCACTATGGCGCCATTGAAAGGAGCCTGTCCTCTGGAGGTCCTTATAAGTTTAGTAAAACAGTTAGACTGTTTACTTAGAATTGAAGATGGCCAATATTAAGTGTGATCGTCTATTGGGTTAGGAATACATTGCGTTAAAGTAGTGACTTGTTAGTTCTTACGAAGTGGAGCAGTGTTTTGCTTGAGATGTATAGAGAGGAAACATTTAAGTTTAAATACAAAAAAAACTACAAGAATACGGGGCTCCCATCCATCCTACACACCCGTCCGAAAGGGGCCAAGACGCACTCATTCGACTTTCCTAAACGACCGAAGAATTTTGAATTACACGACGCTCTGTATATTGAAGAAGAAAGCCAAAAGATCAAATATACTCCTAATATTATGGAACTAACGAAGTTAATTGTGCTCCACTAGGAAGCAAGTTAAAGGGGTCTAGGTTGGGGACCAGGTCAGGAACGACCCAGTCCAAGGTAACTCCGGGATAATCCCGTGACCAACCAACCCGGAATCCTACCTATCTAATCCTACCTAGCTAGCTCAAAGTCCGTTGACTGAGCATCCGCATAACCTAAGGCCAAAAGTAAATTTTGGAGACAGTCTTTCACAAGAAACCCAGAAGGTGAACTGTAGAATAATGGATGGGTGGCCATTCCCTTCGTGTTGTATGTGTTTGTTGAGGTATGGAAGCTTTCCTCTAAGGCACCAGGGCCGGAAAGCTACGCACCTCAACGCGGTGCAGTCTGAACTAGACCATGTAGAGCAAATCATGCCTGCAATACCAACCCAGGAACTCAGAAGTAGATCTTGTAATACTAGATATTGTGACTTCTAGTATTACCACATACCCTCAGTCCGAGAACAGGTATAGAGTGTAGCGCTTACTCTACAGTTCAAATCAACCTCTGTACGCGCGGTGGCACTTCACAGCATACATACACAGGTTAATAAAATTTAATATTTAAATTAAATTAGAAAATTCGACAGTCCCCCTTTTAAAATTTGTTAAAATAATTTTTATTATAATTTGGAAGATTAATCTGATTTAAGATATATTAGTGTTATAAAAAAGGTTGTAACGTTTGGAATAATTAAATCATTAATTTACAAAGGCATTCCTAGCTGAAGAGTAAGAAGATCTAGGCATTGAAGTAAGTATGTTGTGACTGTCCTTCATCCATATCCATTCACAGAAAACGTTCATATATCAGCATCCATGAGTCTCTAGACAAAAGATATAAGGTTGAAAACGTTCACTCCTTTCCTTTCTTTCCGATTTTATCAAAATATTCCCAGTTCCAATTTAGAAAAAGGAAATCTCAACGTTGGATTATTATCTAATCTAAATATAAATAAAATTGAAATCATAATTCAAAAATAAATTAAAAGAATTTATACTTACATTTTACCACTTATAATTCACTTCTATAAAACTCGAGTATACTCGTGTACTCACTTTCAAAGAATGATATAATCGATTGTTGTCAAAAGACCGAGTTGACGCAAATTTTCAAATTTGAAATAAAAGAATTATAAATAAAACTAGACATCTGAATGTCAAAGTGTCAAAGATAGTTTATTAAAGAAAGAATAAAAATGTCAAAACTTGAAATATTTCTAAATATTTTATGTTAAATGTCAAACTTGAATACCCTTGAAATATTCTATGTTACGTGTCAAACTTGAAAACTCTTGAAATATTCTATGTTAAGTGTCAAACTTGAAAACCCTTGAAATATTCTATGTTAAGTGTCAAACTTGAAAACCCTTGAAATATTCTATGTTAAGTGTCAAACTTGAAAACCCTTGAAATATTCTATGTTAAGTGTCAAACTTGAAAACCCTTGAAATATTCTATGTTAAGTGTCAAACTTGAAAACCCTTGAAATATTCTATGTTAAGTGTCAAACTTGAAAACCCCTGAAATATTCTATGTTAAGTGTCAAACTTGAAAACCCTTGAAATATTCTATGTTGTAATATCACACAAAAGGGAAATCACTCAAAAGTAAAATCTAAGTAGAACACTTTAGTTTCTCAAACTTAAATATCACAACACTACACTTGCACGATATCTCCAGCTCAACGTTAGGTTCGGGAACCGTTGCTCCTGCGGAATATGACACGAAAACCAAAGGATTCACAGGACGTTACACGTACAATAATAAATTAACACAACGTTACACTCGTGGTATGTCACTCGCACAATAATAAATTCACAAAACATTACACACGCAGAATGTCACTCGCACAATAATAATTTCGCAAAACGTTAGACACACGGGATGTCACTCGCGCAATAATCAATTCACAAAATGTTGCACACGCGGATTGTCACTCGCGCAATAATAAATTCGCAAAACGTTAGACACACGGGATGTCACTCGCGCAATAATAAATTCGCAAAATGTTGCACACGCGGATTGTCACTCGCACAATAATAAATCGCAAAACGATAGATTCGCGTAACACATAACTTTACGATCACTTTGCCTAAGCATTAATTTTAGAATTTCCTTTACGCCTATTTGATACAAATGGTAGGTAAACACTTACGTCTGCAGGTTTGGATCTCAAACCTGGCATTCTCAAAGTAGTTGCCCCATCATAATCCAGTTCTATATACAGGATGATTTTTCATTGTTACAAGACATTTTTTTTTTCTTCTTCCTTTACTCTGAAAAATACGAACAATATTAGTATTTCTTATATAATACAGATAAAAACATAATTCTAGAAAGTTACAATAAACAATTTTTTTTGTCAAATTCACGTATTCCAATTTCATACCACTCTTTGTTCGATCTCCGCCCTACAAATCCAAATGAGATTGGTCACTTTATAGGAGCAGCCTAGCAGCGATCTGCAATAGAAAATATTACTCCATTCTATCTTTCCTAGATATAAAAAAAATACTTATCTTTAAAATAGAATTTCACAATGCTCCCGGACTTTCGGGCATCCTTTGTTTAGTAGTTTTCAGTATTTCTTTGACTTTTTCCGAGCACTCAAAATCCCCTTTTTGTAGCTGCCATTTTGCTCCTTCCTTCAACACTCCAAAAATTTGACTGATTTTTCCTGTTCTAAAACTGTCAGAAACCTTTTCAAAAACAAAAACGTCACACGATTTAAAATTTTTTATCCCGCCTACAACATTTGTCACCTTATACTTTGACATAAAGTTCTTATAAAGAAGTTTCTTACTCCAACACGGAATATAAAATCAAAATTAGGGTTCGATCGGTCAAATGGGTCAAATATTTATTATTTTAGCAAGATAAACATTTTCAATTTTTTTTTTTTATGTCGAACGACGAGGTTCTCTACAATCCTCCCCCAGATTTTGGTTCTATACCTATAGAATTAAAATCTTATACCTCAAAGAGAGCTAGTCGTCTACCATAAAAAATAAAAGAAGAGAAAAAAAAATTTTAAAACTTTAATTATAATCGGAAAATTAACAAATATTAGATATTTATCTCAATCATTGATAATGCTAAATGGATTTCTCTAAACATAATATCGAGATAAATGTATCGCATTATAAATTCCTCGAACTGTTAATCTATCTGGATCAACTAAAACATAAATATTTCCAGGCTTCCTAATTAAAACTCTATAGGGACCTTCGAATCTAAGTTTAAACTTTTGAATAAAGATTTCTAGTATCTGATTTATTTAATTTTTGAATTTTCACTAAATCTCCCACTTGAAATTCTATCAATCGGTGTGTCTTATTATAAAATTCCCTTCTAATTTGTCCTGCCTGCCTTAAATTTTCCTTAACCTCTTCTCTAATAGTCTCAACATCCCTAGTATTTTCAAAATGAGGCAAAACCCGATCAATGGTTAACCTGGCCGAACTCCCGAAAACTATTTCCTTTGGAGAATATTTTGTCGAATTGTGATAAGTGTTGTTATATAGCTCTTCAACATCTCCCAAAATCTTGTACCATCCTTTATGATTATGATGACAAAAAATACGAAAGTATTTGGATAACTCCTTATTCACCCTTTCTGTAGTATTGGGTCTCGGATTCCTAATCGAAGTATAAAGTGCACGAATTCCCAATTCTCTTAATCCAGTTCTCCATATCATACTAATAAATTGTCTTCCATTATCTGTCATAACTATTTTGGGCTTGATGATTCTAACAAACTCTTTTAATTTCTTTAAAACCGCTCTAGAAGTAGCCCTGCTTAAACCATACAATTTAATGTATTTGCTAAATATCATCATCAATATCATCATATGAGGATCATCCTTCGATAATTGGCAAACTCTGCATTTCCGAATAACAGATCTAACTGTTGTTTTCATCCCAATCCAATAAAACCGTTGCCGAATGTAATGATAAGTTTTATAGACTCCCAAATGTCCCATCTCAATATGTACTTGTCTACAGGTTTCCTCCCATAAAATTTCCGGTAAGAAAATCACTTGACGATCAACATTAGGTGGGTCATAGTATAGAATTCCATCAATCAAAGAGCATCTGGATGCGATTCTACCCAATCGGTCCTCCCCCAAACCATTAAATTCTAAAACTCGTTGTCTAATATTCATAATAATATTATCCATCATTTGATATTCATTCAAGCGTTCTAATTTCTCATTTAAAGACCGGCTTGAAGAAACTCCCATATACATAATATTTGGGCATTTCACCTTTTCTTCCTGAATAACTCCCCCAACAGGATACCTCGAAAGTATATCCGGTACTATATTTTCCGTCCCTTTAATATGTTCGATTTTATAATTGAATTGTTCTAAAAACAAGATCCATCTAGTTACACGGGCATTAAATAATTTAACATTTTTAATAAATATTAATGGTTTATGATCGGTCTTAATAATTATCGGTACTCCTTAAATATGTCTCAAACTTTTTCAAATTGTAAATTATAGCCCACAGTTCCTGTTCAGTAACAGTCCACCTCAACTCCGGTCCACGTAAAGCTCTACTACAAAACCCAAGGATCTTCATATTTCCCTCATCATCAATTTGATATAGCACTCCTCCAATCCCTATTCCCGAACTATCCACTTGTAAATAATATTATCTGTTTTGATCTGGATGGTGTAGTAAAATAGTTGACAAGAATTCCTTCTTCAACTCATCCATTGCCGATTGTTCCTCTTGACCCCATTTCCATCTTTGTTCCTTACGTAAAAGATTATTAAGAGGAATCGTCAAAAGGCTATAGTTAGGAATAAACCTCCGATAGTAATTACATAACCCCAAAAAGGCTCTTAGTTGTTTAACTTTCTTAGGTTCTGGGAACTCTTGGATCGCTTCGACTTTAGCCGGGTCAGTCCTAATCCCATCTATTGAGACTATATGTCCTAACATTTTAACTTCTTCACAAACAAATTTACATTTTTCTATGTTACAGGTCATACCAGCCATTTCTAACCGATTTAAAACCTCGTCTATATGATGAAGGTGTTCAACCCAAGTCCCTGCTGTCAGAATAGCCAGATCATCAAGATAATTTACGCAAAATTCTCTAACTCCTATCCCTAGAATTTTATCCATGGCCCTGCTAAAACTTCCAACCGAAGTTTTCAAACCTTGGGGTAATACGTTATAAACATAAGATTTCCCATTTACTGTAAATCCTGTGTACTTCTTACTATTTTCCGAAATGGGAATTTGAAAATACGCGTTATTTAAATCTAAAATCGTAATAAATTTCACCCCATGGAAAGCATTCAAAACATCTATCTGAAGTGGTGGTGCTTCCGACTCTGCAACCATGAATTTATTTATTTCCTTGCATCTAGAAGAATACGAACTGAACCATCAGGTTTTATAGCAAAGGTTAGCGGACTACAATAAGGAGTTGATGCTCTTGAAATAATTCCCATTTCAATCATTTCGTTAATTTTATCCTCGACCTTTGATCTATAAGCATAAGGAATTGGATAAGTTCTATTAATCTTTGGTGTTGTTGTTTCCATTTTAATCTCATGAACGTAACAATTCGCCCTTCCTAATTTTTGTGAAAACACCGCTTTGTGTTTCTCCAAAAGTTTAAACAAAGAAAGTTTTTGTTTAGACGAGATTTCCATTCCCAATTTAACTTTCTTTCTATAGCTATTTGACTCAATTGTTTTAGTTTCCTTTTGAAGTACTTCTTTCTGAAGATTCACTCCTGGAGAATCCTCGTACACCTTCTCTAAAAATGGTACAACAACCTTGTTACCTCCCCCTGTGTTTAAGATTAGCGCCTTCGGATCACCTAAATCAATCTTAGCCTCATTTGCTATTAACCAATCAAACCCAAGGATCATATTTTTAGCCAATTTGGGAATAACTAATAATCCGATCTCAAATTCACAACCCTTAATCTCCAAGGTTATACTAGTTAAGAAATTTATTTTTAAGCTTTTCTGTCCTACTGCCCTTTTATAAATAAAGGCTTTATTGGGAGCTTGGCCAAGTTTTGGATTGAATTCAGTTTGAAAAAGAAATCCTCAGCTATACAAGTTATTTCGCTACCCGTGTCTACTAACACCACAAAGACCTCCCCCAGAAATTCCACCTCTATTTCGGCTGTAATCCTAATATTCTCTTGTGTAATAAAACTTTGATCTACCTCTAATTCATCTGTAAATAACGAGTTATTTATATTGAAAACACTTAGATAATTATTATCATTTCCATTTATGAAATTTTTTAACTCAATATAAGGTCTTATTATCTCATTTAATTCTAAATATCCAAGGCCACGCCTATCATTTCCTACCCTATAATTTTTATTTTCAACAGGGTGACGCCTTCCTTGTCTTGATCTTCCCAATCCGTCTCCAGGTTTCCATCCATTCTTAATGAGATAATTTACTGCAAAGTATTCTTTATTGCCTCCCCCAATTCCAGCTGACTCCGAGGCCAAAGATCCAGCCGCATCTAGTTTAAATCTATACAATCAGGTTCGGGTTCCATCTCCAGCTCACCCTCATTCTGAGTCATAATATGATTCAATGTTTTCGTTCTCTTGACTCCTGGTTGAGTCTTGTTTTGAACTGTACTTGCAACACGCTTTAATCCTCCTTGGGGATGATTCGAAACCTCCACATGGGTCTTGCATTGACGTCCCACATCATCAAGTTCTCTAAGAAACTCAGCTGCTTGTATAATTTTCCTGACTTCTTCTGTCTCCAGACATATTGTACCTCTATCGGGAAATGATTCATTAGATCAGCCACCAATTGATCCTCAGGGATATTCCTTGCCAACATTTTTGCTTGACTCGCCAGATTTATGAAATAACTCATCATTGAAGGTTCTCTCTTCTCACTCCAAGTGCCACAGACTATTGACCGGCGAAGTTGATTTTGTTCTGTTTCAGACCAAAATGACTCAAGAAAATCCCTTTTGAAGTCTTCTTCATTCATCCACCTGTCCTTATAAATCCTTGCCCATTTACGGACTTCCCCTTCCAGACAAGCTATAATCTCTTCAATCACCTGGTCTTTTCTTGAAATTCTATTCAAATAGGCAAAGAGGTCTTCGTTAAACGTTACCGGATGCATATTCGCTTTTCCGGGGTATTTCGGTCTTTCTAGTTTTGCTTCAGCCGCGTGATAAACAGTTACAGGTTCCACGGTGCTCCTGGAAGTTTCTTGGTTTTCTTTCTCCTCATTAATCTTGCGTTCGAGCTCGTTTATCTTGTGCGACAAACGACCAATAGTAGTCCGCATCAATTGGAATAAATTCCTCCCTCTATTGGTTTTCACGACAGCACGTTGAGAAGTTTCTGTCCGTCCTTGGAGAATGCCCTCCTGGGATAATCCATCAGTTTGTTGTGACCCGCCTGTCTGTCCTTGAGGTCCCTCTACTTGGTGTTCAATCATTTGTTGAGAACCCTCTGCCTGTTCATCTTGAATCTCTGGTTGTTGTGGAAGGTCTACCATTTCAATCTGATCTTCTTGCTCACGTTGTCCCTCTCCCCGTCTACCGACGACATTCCTTGTAATTCTTTTGGCATGCCTATGATTTCTTTTATCGAATTGACTGCAACAAAATTAAAAATTTCAACCTTCCATATTAAAATCTAATATTTTCTTTAGGATCTTCCAATGTTTCTAAAATCTTGAAAAAATCTTTTAGAACTTCAGTTTCATTTTGATTCCCATCTATTATTTCTACTTCTGTATTATTGATTTCTCCATTCATTCTTCCTTCTAGTAACCATGCTTCATGACTTTCGTGTATTTGTTTTAGATAAGACAAGGTTAGTGAATTTTCGCCTTCTCTTTTCCTTGAGGAGATTCTCTGTAAAGCTATCTCTGGAGTGGTTCTAAGATAGACTATCAAGTCTTCTTGAACCCAAGCCTTTTCACATATAAAGTCATACCAATAGTCTAACATTGTTTTCTCAACAACGTTCAAATATCCTTCTTGAATGAGTGTTTTAATGAAACAATTCTTCGCAGAAAAAATACTCCGCTCCATGATCCTATATTTAGTAGTTATAGGTTCCTGGTGGTTCTCTAATAATGTTAGGAACACATAATTTTGGAAAGTATAACTCCATCGCTCTCTATCTTCCGAAAATGCTTTAAATAGATTGACCCCTCCAACATCTTGCCATTTTTCAATAGGCTCTTTCAAAACAGTAATATCCTTTTGTAATGCTAGGCCATCTAATAATGAAGATTTCCCAGAAGCAAAATTTCCTTCTAATAGGATTTTGTATTTCCTCATGGATATAAATTTTATCAAATTTATATCAAAATATTTAATATTTGTTCTGTAACAAACAAAAAGCTAGCATCAAGACCTATACACTATAACTAACTGATTTTTCTTATTGTTTTCTCACAACATCTTAAAAATACACCGCTCACTTGCGACTCCGATATCCTGGTCACTATGGCGCCATTGAAAGGAACCTGTCCTCTGGACTGGAGGTCCTTATAAGTTTAGTAAAACAGTTAGACTGTTTACTTAGAATTGAAGATGGCCAATATTAAGTGTGATCGTCTATTGGGTTAGGAATACATTGCGTTAAAGTAGTGACTTGTTAGTTCTTACGAAGTGGAGCAGTGTTTTGCTTGAGATGTATAGAGAGGAAACATTTAAGTTTAAATACAAAAAAAACTACAAGAATACGGGGCTCCCATCCATCCTACACACCCGTCCGAAAGGGGCCAAGACGCACTCATTCGACTTTCCTAAACGACCGAAGAATTTTGAATTACACGACGCTCTGTATATTGAAGAAGAAAGCCAAAAGATCAAATACTCCTAATATTATGGGAACTAACGAAGTTAATTGTGCTCCACTAGGAAGCAAGTTAAAAGGGGTCTAGGTTGGGGACCAGGTCAGGAACGACCCAGTCCAAGGTAACTCCGGGGATAATCCCCGTGACCAACCAACCCGGAATCCTACCTATCTAATCCTACCTAGCTAGCTCAAAGTCCGTTGACTGAGCATCCGCATAACCTAAGGCCAAAAGTAAATTTTGGAGACAGTCTTTCACAAGAAACCCAGAAGGTGAACTGTAGAATAATGGATGGGTGGCCATTCCCTTCGTGTTGTATGTGTTTGTTGAGGTATGGAAGCTTTCCCTCTAAGGCACCAGGGCCGGGAAAGCTACGCACCTCAACGCGGTGCAGTCTGAACTAGACCATGTAGAGCAAATCATGCCTGCAATACCAACCCAGGAACTCAGAAGTAGATCTTGTAATACTAGATATTGTGACTTCTAGTATTACCACATACCCTCAGTCCGAGAACAGGTATAGAGTGTAGCGCTTACTCTACAGTTCAAATCAACCTCTGTACGCGCGGTGGCACTTCACAGCATACATACACAGGTTAATAAAATTTAATATTTAAATTAAATTAGAAAATT
Organism: Phthorimaea operculella; assembly: GCA_024500475.1. Taxonomy (NCBI): domain Eukaryota; kingdom Metazoa; phylum Arthropoda; class Insecta; order Lepidoptera; family Gelechiidae; genus Phthorimaea; species Phthorimaea operculella. Next base: position 662,232 of record JANFCV010000056.1, read on the forward strand.
CGACAGTCCCCCTTTTAAAATTTGTTAAAATAATTTTTATTATAATTTGGAAGATTAATCTGATTTAAGATATATTAGTGTTATAAAAAAAAGGTTGTAACGTTTGGAATAATTAAATCATTAATTTACAAAGGCATTCCTAGCTGAAGAGTAAGAAGATCTAGGCATTGAAGTAAGTATGTTGTGACTGTCCTTCATCCATATCCATTCACAGAAAACGTTCATATATCAGCATCCATGAGTCTCCTAGACAAAAGATATAAGGTTGAAAACGTTCACTCCTTTCCTTTCTTTCCGATTTTATCAAAATATTCCCAGTTCCAATTTAGAAAAAAGGAAATCTCAACGTTGGATTATTATCTAATCTAAATATAAATAAAATTGAAATCATAATTCAAAAATAAATTAAAAGAATTTATACTTACATTTTACCACTTATAATTCACTTCTATAAAACTCGAGTATACTCGTGTACTCACTTTCAAAGAATGATATAATCGATTGTTGTCAAAAGACCGAGTTGACGCAAATTTTCAAATTTGAAATAAAAGAATTATAAATAAAACTAGACATCTGAATGTCAAAGTGTCAAAGATAGTTTATTAAAGAAAGAATAAAAATGTCAAAACTTGAAATATTTCTAAATATTTTATGTTAAATGTCAAACTTGAATACCCTTGAAATATTCTATGTTACGTGTCAAACTTGAAAACTCTTGAAATATTCTATGTTAAGTGTCAAACTTGAAAACCCTTGAAATATTCTATGTTAAGTGTCAAACTTGAAAACCCTTGAAATATTCTATGTTAAGTGTCAAACTTGAAAACCCTTGAAATATTCTATGTTAAGTGTCAAACTTGAAAACCCTTGAAATATTCTATGTTAAGTGTCAAACTTGAAAACCCTTGAAATATTCTATGTTAAGTGTCAAACTTGAAAACCCCTGAAATATTCTATGTTAAGTGTCAAACTTGAAAACCCTTGAAATATTCTATGTTGTAATATCACACAAAGGAAATCACTCAAAAGTAAAATCTAAGTAGAACACTTTAGTTTCTCAAACTTAAATATCACAACACTACACTTGCACGATATCTCCAGCTCAACGTTAGGTTCGGGAACCGTTGCTCCTGCGGAATATGACACGAAAACCAAAGGATTCACAGGACGTTACACGTACAATAATAAATTAACACAACGTTACACTCGTGGTATGTCACTCGCACAATAATAAATTCACAAAACATTACACACGCAGAATGTCACTCGCACAATAATAATTTCGCAAAACGTTAGACACACGGGATGTCACTCGCGCAATAATAAATTCACAAAATGTTGCACACGCGGATTGTCACTCGCGCAATAATAAATTCGCAAAACGTTAGACACACGGGATGTCACTCGCGCAATAATAAATTCGCAAAATGTTGCACACGCGGATTGTCACTCGCACAATAATAAATCGCAAAACGATAGATTCGCGTAACACATAACTTTACGATCACTTTGCCTAAGCATTAATTTTAGAATTTCCTTTACGCCTATTTGATACAAATGGTAGGTAAACACTTACGTCTGCAGGTTTGGATCTCAAACCTGGCATTCTCAAAGTAGTTGCCCCATCATAATCCAGTTCTATATACAGGATGATTTTTCATTGTTACAAGACATTTTTTTTTCATCTTCCTTTACTCTGAAAAATACGAACAATATTAGTATTTCTTATATAATACAGATAAAAACATAATTCTAGAAAGTTACAATAAACAATTTTTTTTGTCAAATTCACGTATTCCAATTTCATACCACCCTTTGTTCGATCTCCGCCCTACAAATCCAAATGAGATTGGTCACTTTATAGGAGCACCCTAGCAGCGATCTGCAATAGAAAATATTACTCCATTCTATCTTTCCTAGATATAAAAAAAATACCTACTTATCTTTAAAATAGAATTTCACAATGCTCCCGGACTTTCGGGCATCCTTTGTTTAGTAGTTTTCAGTATTTCTTTGACTTTTTCCGAGCACTCAAAATCCCCTTTTTGTAGCTGCCATTTTGCTCCTTCCTTCAACACTCCAAAAATTTGACTGATTTTTCCTGTTCTAAAACTGTCAGAAACCTTTTCAAAAACAAAAACGTCACACGATTTCAAATTTTTTATCCCGCCTACAACATTTGTCACCTTATACTTTGACATAAAGTTCTTATAAAGAAGTTTCTTACTCCAACACGGAATATAAAATCAAAATTAGGGTTCGATCGGTCAAATGGGTCAAATATTTAATATTTTAGCAAGATAAACATTTTCAATTTTTTTTTTTTTATGTCGAACGACGAGGTTCTCTACAGTACCTTAAAATCTGATTCCATGGTTTATCAATCTGACTGCATCCCAGACAAATGAATAAAATAGTAAAATGTTGAGTAAAATTCATTCGACCACTATTTGACGAAGTGGAGGCAAAATTTCATAGTACAGCCGTTTAAAGAGGCCACATTTGACAGCTGTCAAAATTATGTTAATGCTGTTATTATAACACAAGGTATTTTTTTTTAGGGTTTCGTAGTCTACTAGAAACCCTTATAGTTTCGTCATGTCTGTCTGTCTGTTTGTCTGTCTGTCTGTCTGTCTGTCTGTCTGTATGCCGCGCCCTCATATCTTCGTCAGTTTTAGAGCTATCGACATGAAATTTGGTGAAAAGATAGATCGTGTTAACCCAAATAAAGAAATGTTAAGAAAAAAATATTTTAAATGTTTTTTGGACCCCCTCCTATACAAGTGAAAGGGGGGCAAAAAATTTTTTTTTCTTCTGTAACATTGAGTAGGGTATCGTTGAATACGTCTCTTAAAACTAAGGTGAGGTTTTTTTGAAACAAAGTCACTAAAACGTTTCTGTCACGAGATATTTGCTTTTAAAAAGGGCGTTTTTGACCCATAATTTGTTCCAGCTGTAACTTCTAAAGTATAAACGTTAAAAATTTTAAATTAATATGGAATATAGCTTACAATCTGAAGTTATAATGAAAACTATAACGGATATTGTACCCTTAAAGGTTTCAGAAAAAATTGAGTTTTTCTATTTGCGGTTGGTCATCATACTGCTGCTAACAAACCAGCAACAAAATTAAGTTTGTAATGCTGAAAAACCTGATATTTAAACGTTGACTACGAAACCCTATTTGTGGGCGTGTCTGACACGCTCTTGGCCGGTTTTATTTTATTTGCTGACATATCTTCTAGTACCTATAGGTTTTGACAGCTGTCAAATTTGGCCTATTCCAACGGCCGTACTTTATTTATTGTGTAATACCGTAATACTTAGACGATAGTGTAGTCATTTTATGCAAATAATAACAGGTCATTGCGCAGGTTACAAAGCCAGGTGCTTTCACCCTACACCCTAAGAGAGAGCGAGACAAAAACTCCACCCATCCTTGTCACACACACCTGACACATTACGTCACAACAGGTGAGGACCAGCCGTTACATTCCGATTCCACAGAGCAGGTGAATATAGAACCATAGCTGTTATACTGCAAGTTTGAGTGTGGTTTTTGTATGGGAGTAAAATAGTCTGTGGCAATGACAACAGATGTTAGGCGCGTGCGGTCGAGTGTGAAAAAGACGGTTTTTTGTAAGACATTTGATAAAGGCAGTCTTAGCTCTTAGTTTAGTAATAATGTTCCCTTAATGCTGTCGGTATATTAGTTTGTTTTGTATTTGGTAAAAATGATCTAGAGAAGATGCGGACATTTATTAATTGTTTAGGTTACCTATGACGAAATTAGGAAATGAGTACAGACAGGGAGGTACTCACTCACAGATTTTGCAAGTGATAAAAATCACTTTTTTTTTCAGATTCTGTGATTCTGGGTTTTTAAGGACTACTTTTGGTGAAAACATGGCAGTAGTGGAGTTACCCGCCCCATTTTGAATCTACTTTTAAAGCTACGAGTAAAACGACCCTCAAATATTTGTCAGACGTGGCGATAGCGACCGTATTACTACGGCCATTGACGCTCAGCCTACCCCGCAAGGGGTAAAGGCGTTATTTATGAATGTAAATGAAAAGTGGCCCCAAATGGTTCGTGTAATACTTATTATAACATTTATAATTATATCACAGGGTGCGGTCCGCCAGTTCTTTGCTTGAACTTGGCTGGCCACGCTATCGTAGGTACACATAATATATCATTAAACATTATGTATCTTTGGTTAAATTTAGGTTCTTTTACAAACTTGATTTTCGATACACGACGCATTTTGAGAACAGGAAATGACCATTTTCCTGTATGATATTACCTAAGTTTGATTCAATTTGATTTTCAATGTGTAAACCATTTCAAGATCAGGAATGGTCTCCTCCTTAGCAGATACGATTTACTAGTTAACCCAAACTAACTACATAAATGTACAAGGAATACCTAATAATTATACTGTACTGTAGTGTAGTGCAAAGCTTACGACGCGGCAACCACAGTGTAGCCACATGAGTGACAGATCCATTTGTTCACTTGACACTACACTCAGTCCAACCGCTTGTAGCGTACACTGTGACAATGTCTGATTACTTGATTAGGTAATGATAAGTACCAGGAGCACATACATTACAAGAGTCTTGGTAGTAACGCGGCAACCACAGAAAACCTAATCAAGTAATCAGACACTGTGACAATGTCTGATTACTAGATTATTAGGTAATGAAAGTACCAGGAGCACATAAAGCATAAGGAGCTTGGTAGCGACGCGGCAACCACAGTGTAGCCACATGAGTGACAGATCCATTTGCTCACTTGACGCCGCACTCAGTCCAACCGCTTGTAGCGTACACAGTGACAATGTCGATTACTTGATTAGGGAAACGATAGCACCTACACTATAATGATAAAACTTTAAGCACATTTTATCCCTATGTAACTTGGCGTAGCGCTAAAAATAATATTCATTTTACTGAAAAAGTAACTGTGAAAAAAAAAATTATGTAAAGGTCACTAATGCCGAATAGCATCACCCCTATTTTAACCGTGGGTGTTGTAAAAAGCAAGGGTCAATTATCCAGGGAATGGGCAGCAGCGTTCCTTGTGAATAAAACATCTTGCACTGCGCCCGCCAATCCGCCTGGCAAGTAGTGATGGAGGCCCATGTCCATCAATGCACTGTTGTGGCTTTAAAGGTAAAAGTCACACCAGCAACCCTAAAAGTAATTATTATGAAACAACAGAAGAAGCAATACTTTTCACATTTATTTTCGGTTGACCTTTCTTCCTAAAACAATTCAATCAAGTAATTGTTTTTTCTACTAAACACCTTTTCCCGGTAACAATCGCTGCTTACAACCGCCACCCTTTCACCCAACTTCCTGAGAAACTTTGCTTCAGTGCCACCGGAAGCGACCCTCGTCTGACATTTGTATTGACACTTCCATTTTCAAACCGCAAACAATACGAATACCCTCCGTTTATAATTTCGCAAACTTCCTCATTCAGTTGGGAGAGGCATAATTTCTGAAGAGTTGTAAGGGGTTGACGATAGATGGCGCGCAAATGAAAGTTTGTAATTTTAGGATATTGCCCAACAAAAGATTATCTATTTGCCTTAAAGGTCATAATGTCGGTTATTAATAAACTTGTTAGGGAATGGTTATTTATCTAACGATTTGTGTTCCGATCTCTCGATTTTGGTGATAATTTTCATAAAGGGTTTGATTTTGAAATGAATGTTTCATTCTGATTTTTTATTAGGTCAACTTAACGTAAAGTAAACTTATCACAACTCAAACACTTACCACAAAAAAGATGAACATAAGTTAAAAAAAAATACCTACATGAATTCAACCTGTGCTGCGTCAAATTTGTAGATTCACTTAAATGTAAAAGGCATAAGAATTGAGCTCGTAATAAACAAAATGCATGCTTTTAACCCTCAAGCTGTAATTAATACAGTATAAAATACATAAACTTACTTTTATGCTACAGAAAATTGGCTTGATAAAGTCTTTGAAGGGTCACTTTAAGATACCTCCAGTCACATACCTAAAGTCAAACCTCTAAGGTTAACACTGGTAGTTTAGATTTAGCCTAAGGATTTATCCTATTCAATCTAAAACGACGTTACTCAGCAATCTCTACACAAGAGGCTTAACATGCAATTTACTTATATATGTCGCAGGTTTTTGATAAAATCGGGTTTTTGATCAAAGACCGGCTGATAAAAAATCTAAACTAGATTTCAGCAATAATCTAATCTTTAATTACCAAAAATCATTAAAAACAGGTCTGATTTTTTTAGGTTTGTGGTAAAGGTTTTCCAAAAAAACATGAATCTCTTAGTTTTTAACCGACGAAAAAAAAAAGAGGAGGAGGTTCTCAATTCGTCCCGAACTTTTATTTTTGCCAAAATATGATGCTTACAATTGAAAAAACTGTGTTGATGATGACAGCCGACAACATAGGGGCAGCCGTCAATGAGGCGAGACTATTTTCATGTTCGGTACCCGTTGACACTTGTCAACTAAATCAGTTCAGAATTTTCATTAAAATCTTTTTAGATAAAATAAAGTTTCAATTTGGTTTTGTCTTGCATGGCTATCAGTTATCTTTCTAGGAAATGGGCAGCAGCGTTCCTTGTGAATAAAATATCTTGCACAACGCTCGCCAACCCACCTGCCAATCGTGGTGAATATGGCAACACCCCCCTAGAAGGGGAGGCTCATGTCCAACAGTAGGCTGTTGTGGCTGTAAAGTTAAAGGTATTTTTGTCATCCGGCTGTTTTAAAACAAAAATCTAAGTAGTGTTGCCGCTCGAATCGATGGGGCTATCGATTGTATAGGCCTTAATGAATCAACACTAAATCTAGGTTTTTGGTCAAAAACCTGATTTTATCACAAACCTGCAACATTTATAATGTCTAGACGCGATTTAACTTAAACTCTATCGAAAGCGAGATCTTTCACAGTCATAGATTTCTGAGTATAGCTTTGCTAATGTTGATAGATTGCGATGTGATGACGTAGGTGAATGTAGAGGCCCAGCCGTTTGGGCTGTAGCCCGTGAAAACGATTTTTTTGTCTACATACACACATGCTCTCGAAAAATGCAGGGCGTAAGAGACAGTGTAACGAAAACTTTGCAGGCGTGCTCAGACCATGAAACTGAAAAACTTTCCCCATATAAAATATGGGGGTAAACAAAAAAAATCCGACCTTCCATACAAAATTCACGATCAGCTGAATTACTTTGTATGGGAAGCCGAAAATATTTTTTTGTTTTTCACCATATCATCTATGTTCCACGAAGGAACCTACGAAATTGAACTCTCTCCAAGCAAGATAGAAACTTGGAAAACAATTTGGATCTCCCATAAAAGTTGTCTGGGAGGCCTAATTATTTTTTCCACATTGCGACCTGTGATTCTTACGGAAAGTTGTACATGGGCTGGTTCACCTCATAAAAATATTTGCAGTAATTTTCTACATCCGGTATTCTAAACACTATTTAGGGTGGGTATTCCGATCCTAAGCCACGTACCATATTAGGACATTTTTTTGTTCCTGATTTTAGAATACCTACTAGGACGACAAAAGGACTTGAGGGCTTCATGTTTATTACAATTTTAGACGACAAGCTGACAACCTGGCTGTATAGCGATTCATGATTTTTCAAAAATGACATTGATATAATGATACGATAATGAACGTAATTTTAAGCTCGTCAAAGCTCTGCCTACCACGCAAGAAAAAAGGACGTGATGTGTTTTGTATTTTTGATTTAAGATATGTCTCAAAAAGTCTTGTCGTTTCATAAAGTAATAAAATATTTTTTCACTTGGGGACGCCTAAGTGAAAAGACATTAAGATTTGCTTTTTAAAAAGACCTCTTACATAATGGAAATGAACCAAAGCTTACTTTAAGAACTAAAACTGTTGTTATCTGTGGTAGCTTGTAATTGGCATATATTATTATAGTTTATTTATTTTGTGAAGAAGGCTGTAAAGCTTCACGAATAAAATAAAATAAAAAAACATAAGGATAGCACTCACTCGGCTTTCTAGTTAAATACCTGTTCAGCGTTCTCCAACAGAAACAATAAAAAAACCAAAACAGTAGCAGAAAACCAAACGAAACTACTTTTAAAAGCTAAACTGCAAAAATAAAAAGCCCTCAACTGTATGAAGAATCTACCGCACGAAGGTGTACTAAATCTATCCATGTTTTGGCAGTACTCCAACCAGTTTACATAGGCCTGTAATTCCTATGGTAACTCCTTGAAATCAAAGCTCATTTGAAACTAGTCAGGTTTTGCTATGACTAGCATGAACCAATTTAGGCAGACCTTTGCCCCTTTATCAAGACGTGGATAATTAAGTAGGTGTATCTTTGAGCTGGTTATGTCTGATCGACATTACTTAGCCCATTTATGGATAAGAGCTTTTTACCACATTGCCTCTAAAGGTTTTAACAGAACGCTAGATTACATAAGATAGTTTTTTAAACCGTGTGATGCCAAGTTAGAATAGCATCACTTCAATTCTACCCGTGGTGGTCTTAAAAAGCCACTAAGGTATAATCATCCAAGGAATGGGCTGGAACGTTCCCTGTAATGCAACTTCTTGCACTGCGCTCGCCAACCCGCCTGCCAATGGCAATATAAATACAAGGGACAATAAATGACCAATGTCCAGCAGTGGACTGTTGTAGCTGTTATGGTTATCGTTTCAAACCTACGCAACTGTCTTTTTGGTTTAATAATAAAAACTTTTTAACAAAAAATATCACCGCCGAAAACTGAAAAGCCAAAAATAATAAGTATTTTTAGGATAGGTACTTACCCAAGACATAATTTTGGAAATATTACCTACAATATTGGAACTCAGTAATTCTGAGTCGGTGTCGATAAATTTTACAAATTTAGTAATTAACACGCTTCATTGGCATGACACCGACTCAAAATTACTCAGTTCCAATATTGTAGGTAATATTTCCAAAATTATGTCTTGGTAAGTACCTATCCTAAAAATACTTATTATTTTGGCTTTTCAGTTTTCGGCGGTGATATTTTTGTTAAAAGTTTTATTTCATAATTTTTAGTGGCTACTTTTCAAGTTAATTTACTTTCAAAATAGCAAACTGACTGCTTCTAAAGCGTTTCAAGCGGACAAAGAAACGTCAGTCGTGTAGGTAAACGAGTACATTATGCTTCAAATCATCATCATCTTCCTGCCTTTATCCCAATTACAACACAAAATCGTGTTGCAAAAGGATTTAGCTGAATTTTATGACCGGCCGCCTACCAGACGTCAACCCTCCTTGAGAATGCTCTTGTGGTGAATTAACCGCCCCCATACGGTTGGCCCTGGCTATTTGGGTCGGGTTTATCCCTCGGCCGCCTCTTACGACCCCCACGGTAAGAGAGGGGGTGGTGCTATTCTTCTCTGGCGGCACCACACAGCCATTATGCTTCAAATGTGTCGCATAATATGAAGAGTTTATTGAATTGTCATGGATTCTTCTATCAGATCCTGACCTGATGACTATGGGACCACCTGGACAGTGCACCCTTTCAAACAAAAAAAGATTTTTTCAAATCGGTCCAAGCGTCTCTGAGTAATCGGTGAACATACATAAAAAAAAAAAAAAAGTTCGGGCTGAATTGAGAACCTCCTCCGTTTTTTTTCGTCGGTTAAAAAGGAATTAGCCAATGTACAAATCCCATGAAAGATATAAAAAGAAACGTTCTATTCAATTACTTAAGTAGGTTTGAATGTCAAAGGTCCGTTTCCAAGAACAGACAAACAAAACCACTTAGAAGTCAAAAACTTAAGTATTACACCAAGGTTAATTTTATTTTTAGATTATGTTCCTCATTCTAGCACAACCAAAATAAACTTCTAAAGATACCTACTTACAGATTTTCCGAAAACCTACAAAACTGCAGATCAGCTGATCGATCCTTTTTATAAAAAGAGTCGGAATTTTTGTTTCTGGATTTCGATATATACCTACTTAAGTATTTTTGGGAAAGGTAGGTAAATTTTCCCTCTTTCGTTTAACTCTATTTATAGTTAAACTGAAAACCACGAGTTCCGCTCCTAATAATAAAACTTTCATTTATTGAGCTTCGCAATAGCAACGAAAAGCATTATTTGGAACCTCTTGATATCCGTATAGAAACTCCAATCACCTGCACCGTAAAAAGCTCGAACCAACTTATCGGAAAACTAAAGAAAAAAGAAACCCCACTGAATTTAGGGCATGGCACTTTACAGCGCTTGTCTTACCGAATTCTGGTGACCTGAAGAGCTCGCACACCACTGCAAAACCACCCCTGTGTAAGACACAACACCCACACAGCGAAAGCCGGCCGGGTAACACGACAGTTGTGTACCAGTCGCGGTAGAGCGCGCCCGTGTGGGGAGCTCCCTTTCGCGCGAGGTCCCGACTTCGACGTATCGAGACTCCGAATTATCAGTGTCAGTATTTACCTCAACCACCCTGTTTTCGAAACGTCATCGCTCTTGATTCGAAATTCGAAAAGTGTTTGTTTTTCTGTGAGAAAAATAGCGGCCAGTTTTATTTTTTGTTTGTGATGTAATGTCAGATTTGGTTGGTGACGATGTGTAATGGGATGTTACAGTAACCGCTTATTATAGGAAGCCCTGGACGCCGAATCGTAAGCTGTGATTTTGGTTTATTTATCACTTTGTTCACATCCTCCAGACACTTCTGTTATTTTTGAAGCTTTGTAATTTTAAACAAATTGTCGTTTCCCTTTTAAGGTCTATCGTTTGAGCATTTTCCGTGAACGTTTCACAAATAACGATGAATAACATTATCATATCTTATCGCGCCACACTCCCCCATGTCAATGGAACAAGTTCTCTAATTATTCTTCCCTTATAGGCAAAGACATTTATCATAATTTCTGCCAAACCGACTTCAGCCAGTGCGATAACTTTTTCTGACGCGCAAAATGATCGTAAATTTTGATTTTCGAAATGAATAATAAATTTAGGCCGATTAAGAATATTTTACTGTTACTGCTGAATTTTGATGTGAAGAAATCATCCAAATAGGTATGTAGGTTAAAGAATCATGCCCAGTCTAATATGGATGTTCGTCTATCGCTTGCCTCACTACTTGCAGGCCTCGCATCAAAGCCAAAGTTAAATAATTATGAAGTCTAATTATTGCTTAACATTTTGTAACTGAAAATAATTTAATTATTACAGGAGTTCTAAAGTTATTGAATGTTAAAGTTGGGTATCGGAAGAGACAAAAGTTCTGAAGTTTGGCTATATATCGAGTATTTCGTTCTTAAATCGTTATTGTTAGCTATACCGAAGTAAACAGTGCAAAAAAGGTTCACACCACAGTCAAATCTTTGAGAAAAGTACCTAACGGTAGAAAGACCTTTAACAGTTAAGTTAGTTTCCCTGTTTTGTACAACAATTGCCGTAGCTATTCTTCATTAGAATGAGGGATATTACATATTGCTTTAATTTTCGTTTTGAGGCGAGACAATTTCTTAGACCAAAAATGGGCAATCTCCTTTGTGGAAAAGATTTTTGAGCGCGGATCTCGAAGATAATTAAGTGTAGGTGTAAAATCGAAAGTATTTCGCATCTCAAATTTTAGTTTATTGGTTATATACATAATTTACATGAAAGCAAAACAGTATATTTTAAATTAAAACTCTAGATGCTGCTGATAGTACAAAAAGCCCTGAAAAACATTTTCGTACTTTACATAAAATTTCAGTAAGGTAAAGCGGAATATACACGACCACGTGTCTCGTTTAAAGGGTAAAATTCTGTGGTTGTGGACATGAAACTCCCATATACCCTACTTTGGTTACGAAAATTGCAACCGTCTCACTGAGTTTACTTTGTGTTTAAATTTTAAGGAGCTTTTTGTCTGTAACAACAAGAATAAGCCCCGAAGCTTTTTTAATTAGTCTTAAATAAATTTAGCTTTACGTTATTTGAGAATCAACTAACATAAAAGGTTATTTAAAAGCGCAAATAGGTACGAATAACTTTTATTCCATTACTTTTTATCTCTAATTAGTGAAGCTAGAGTAATTTGTTATTTCAGAGTGAAATTTCTAGAATTAAAACAGACGCGAAAACAGATCCTGAAATTACGTAAATTATACATTTTCATCTTATTTCTCAGCTTTTAATATTCTTGTAAATACGTTTCGAGTCTCATAATTATATCAGCTCCCACTTAGAAGGAATGGTTAATGTAAAATTCAAAAGTCCGTTGGCTTCTAATTTCTGTTGGAAAATTATGAACATTTTAACTTTAGAACTGTCTATCTTGCGCTTCTTTGAATTTGGGGTGTTCAAAACTAAAACAGTAAGTCAGCCCCATTATTTACCCGACTGGCTGAGAAGGAGAGTTCTGTTTTCAAGAGTATGTACAATATGTACCTATGTATTGTATGTGGACAAGTAAATTTTTTATCCCGTAGTACAACTAATGCAAAAGGATTGGCAATTCATGACATGTGAGGTGTCGTTAGATTCGTCTTAGTGGCGCAAGTAGATATTCATATTTGAGAAACTCAAACAGGCGGAATTTCAAAGTAAAATAATACTTACTCTTAAATTACCACAGTTGGGTTTTGTTTTTAAAAGTCGGTCTCTTGGCTTGTTAAAATGTTCTTAAATTTGTAGATGTAGGTACCTACTATAAAAATCCCGTATTTTACTTTTGAAGGCGTGTAGACTTTGCTATGAAATGTGAAAGAAAATAATTAGGTCGTTCTATAAGTAAGTAGAAAAATATTTTAAAAACATGTCAGTCTGTGTGGGACGGTAATATTTTAGGGTTTCGTAGTCTACTAGAAACCCTTATCACTTCGTCAAGTCTGTCTGTCTGTATGCCGCGCCCTCATAACTTTGTCAGTTTTGAAGCTATCGACATCAAATTTGGTGTGAAGATAGATCGTGTAGACCCAAATTAAGAAATGTTGAGAAAAAAAAATATTATATGTTTTTGAACCCCTTTCCTATACCATGTGAAAGGGGGCAATTTTTTTGTCTCTCCTGTAATATCGAGTAGGGTATCGTTGAATAGGACTTTAAAAACTAAGGGGAGATTTCTTTGAAACAAAATCTCTGAAATGTTTCTATCTCGAGATATTTGCTTTTAAAAGGGGGGGTTTAGGGCCATAATTTGTTCCAGCTGTAACTTCTAAAGTATGCACGAAAACATTTGAAAAAGTATGGAACATAGTTCTTAATTTGAAGTTACCAAGAAAACTATAACGGATATTGTACCACGTAAGATTAAGGAAATATTGAAGATTTTCAATTTGCGGTTGGTAACCATACAGCTGCAAACAAACCAGCAACAAAATTAACTTTGTAACGCTGAATAACCTGATATTTAAACATTGACTACGAAACCCTATTTGTGGGCGTGTCTGACACGCTCTTGGCCGCTTTTTTTCTAATGTTTTGACAAAACCTTTTATGAGAGGTCCAATTTATTTTATTCAAATATATACAAGGTTACATTTTAATTAATTACAAATATTTTATTTGGGTTTTCCTTGAAAAATAAAAAAGGAAATAAACCTTCCATAAAAAAGTTATGAAAAAGTGTATCAAGTAGTACTTATGGGGAGATCTAAAATATATTTACATATTTCGAAGAAAGAGTTTTAATAGAAGTTGTCCAGTTTTGCGACACAGCCTTAAAATATTCAACATATAAAAATAGGTCAATGACGACCCACAGCACCTTATTAATTAATCAACAGTCATGTTACTTAATAATAACTTAGTATAATAATAACTTGTTACTTTACCTGGTTATTAAAATAACAGCCAATTAATTTCAACACTAGTTTACTACTTAGGAACCTTACTACCGTCAAAATAAAATAAGAATTAGTTCTACATAATATTCTCAAAACAGAATATATAAAAATATCGTTTTAAGATAACTTATATTTGAATCACTTTATCTGTTGCGTGATTAAGGAGGAGTCAACAAATTCCACGACAGGCGGACTGACAAAGCCCCAAGCTCCACAGAGAGGACAAGGAAAGGACATAGGGCGTAGGGCATGACGCTTGACGTTTGACATCGCGACGTTTCCATACAAAATGTACGAAAAAGTATTGACAATGGCACACACAAGCGTCGCCAAAGCGTCGCATCCATGACAGCTAGCGTCAAAAACTAAGAAGAATATTTGACGATCACTTGTCTGTCAACTGTCATTCTTACGTCCTATGCCCTCGTCTTTTTGGTGGAGTTTGCGCCAAAGAAACGTAAAGCAAACGAAAAGTGACTTAATTTTATAGAGGTACTTACTATGTATCGATTGAGATTTTATTTTAGGTACATTTTTTAAAAGACTGTGAATCCGGGCCTTAGTGGAACTGCTACCTAATTGCTACTTAAACATTAAATAAATAAATAAATATCCCTGGACGAGACACACAGCGCCATCTAGCTCCCAAACTAAGCAAAGCTTGTAACTATGAGAACTAAACAACTGATATAATACATAAATACATTTTTTTTGTAAATAAATACATATATTATACACCCAGACTCAACACAAATACTTGAAAATTGTCTTTACAAATATTTGTGATGGTGGGAATCGAACCCACGACCCTTGGCGTAGAAGGTACTATCCACTACGCCAACGGGACAGTCTTAAACAGACGTACAGACTTAAACATTGCAACGCTACATCTAAATAGCTAGTTCTGATAGAGGTATATGCAATCTATAATCCGTTGGGTATATGGTTCCGTACCCAAAGGGAACCTCATTACGGAGACTCCATCGACCGCCTGTCCACCTGCTTGTACACCTGTCACCGATATGTGATGCCAAATAGCTTGAATTGAACTACAGTATCGCCGTTCGAATAGTCCATATTTGACAGCTGTCAAAATTACGTTAATGCCACAAAATAGAAAGTTCACTCGGCCCTATTTAGGATTTTCGCGATTGGCATTTGTCACATAGCCAGGGTTGCTACTGTCAAAGAACGTCGTATGATTCTGAGCCAATTTTAAATCCAATAAATATGACGTTCGTGTCAACCACCTTCTTATTTACCTTGACTTCCCTTGAGATTCTGTTTTTTTTCCAGTTTTCGTCAGTAAGCGTCAAAATCGACGCTAGTACTGAGTGAGCCATCTGGTAAAGGCGCCCGCGCGCCATTTTCCTAATTTGTGTTAATGCTATGACATTAAGGTTCATTTTTCTTTGTTGACATGCCTTCAATCTAATATGGGTTCGACAACTGTCAAATCTGGCCTATATGAACGGCCTTATTGTTTTTTATTATTTCATCCCATTCTCCATGGGGAAAGTTGTTCAGTTTCATGAGTACCTTGACCTCCTTTCGGCTTTATTGGTTGTTTTGTAACACGTTGTAAGGCTTATTCTAACTAAACTTATGTTTTTTAATGATACATAATATGTCTCTCTTACCAGCTGAAGGGTTAATTTAATTACACACGGGAACAAAATTACGGGAACATTATCTCCCGTATTTACTTTGCTCTCGGGCTTGCTGAAACTCGACTTTGTGTACGTAGGTAAATCCACATACCTAGACTCGTATCATGACAAGCTTAAAGTCTGCTTTGTGTGTAGCATGTCCCAGGTTCGAATCTCGGCCAGTCAAAATGAATTCAAAATTTCAAATAAATAAAATTATATGAAATGTTCTGTGTATATGTTTGCGCTTGTTAATGACGGCATCTGTTTATTCGATTCCATTGAGATTATACCTACATAGATAGCTCATATCTTGAAAGTTTCTAGCACTAATCATTGCATAAACAAATACGACTGTAAAGCCATCTCCCTTCAACTGCGTAAGAGCTAAGAGATGGTTTTTTCTGAAAAAAAAAACGCGGTTGATGGAAAATTTTTGATTGCATAATTTAAATCGTCGTTACTTATCAAAATCGCCTCATTACTTAGTAAACTTTCTTCTACGCTATTTCACGCGAAAATAAAACAAAATTTAAGAAGAAAGACAGGTCTAAGACATAAAAGTCCCACGAAATGCTGTCCCTCGCCGGGTGTCATCATCATTAGAGACTTGGTGACCAAAAACACCCAATTCGTTTTTTTTGACGCCTTTGAAGACGACTTTTTCTAAGTCGTCAAACCGTTGTTGACTTCACACATAACAATTTTGTTTGTCTATGACTGTGATGTGATTGATTTCGTCTAGCTTAGCGTCAGTCGGGTCGGTAGATAAAATAGGTGCGAGATTATATAAACTAGGTACGGTACGACATATGACAACTTACATGGAAAGTTATGACAACTTAGTAAGAACCGAATCTCTCTGTCTAGATCCGTAGCAAAACGCCAATGACAACCAGTATTAGACCTGTATTACTTCTCATACATTTGACGTAGGTATCTTAGTTTTTTTTTTTTTTTCGTGTGGGACACCGAGTCGTTCAACGACCCGATGAACCCTGGTGTCAGAGTTTTTCAACCGCCTACTGCAAGCAGCAGGCCTCTGACGTGGTTGTGTAACGACCGCCATCATAGACAGCAACCGGGACCGACGGCTTAACGTGCCCATCCGAAGCACGGAACCATCTTACTTGCGGACAATCAGGTGGTTCAGCCTGCAATGTCCTAACCAGACTGGGAACAAATTCACAAAGTGAAAAATATCAACTTTGTGAGTGACCCCACCGGGAATTGAACCCGGAACCTTTGCGTGGCAGGCAGGCATATTAACCACTGCGCCACATCAGCTGTCCTGGTATCTTAGTGACAACTGCTTACGTTTGACAGTACGGCGCGTGGAGATACGCGCATTCTATAGATTGGTTATGAATATTTGTAGGTACTACTGAATGAA
The DNA here is from genome assembly GCA_024500475.1 of Phthorimaea operculella. NCBI lineage: Eukaryota > Metazoa > Arthropoda > Insecta > Lepidoptera > Gelechiidae > Phthorimaea > Phthorimaea operculella. Next base: position 679,110 of record JANFCV010000056.1, read on the forward strand.
AAAGAAAGCAGAAAAACTGGTTAAAAAGTACCCACTTTTCTCTGCACGAAACTGAAATATTTTTTCCGATGAAATCCCACAGGATAATCTGAAAATTGGTAGTTTCATGGAAGCTCAAAATGAGTTCATTCTGAAAAAATACTAAAAGCAAACTTTCACGCAAAAATAATGTTCGAGTAGTGAATTCAGTCAGAAAAAATTTTGGTGAAATTCTGACAGTTTTTGTTCCTACTCTCTTTCCGTATGAAACTGCCAAAATCAAACCCCTAGTGGTTTTCATTAACTTTTCTCAAAACATCTCATTTTCCTTTATTTGCAGTGTCCAAACTCTCCTGTGTTGTGGTTCTGTAGCGGATTTTGATCTGTTAGAATACTTTCCCGTGTAATGATGGCTTAGAATAGCATCACCCCATATTCATCTCGTGGGTGTCACCAGAAGCAACTAAGGGATTTGAGGCTTGATAAAAGTTTTTCAGAAGACTGTGTATCACCATAGCGCCAGGTCGTCAGCCTGTCGCATAAAATTACATTACACATCAACTCTCAAATCCCTTAGTTGCTTCTGTTCTGATATGTTGGTGCTATTCTAAGCCGGCACCATACGGCAAACCTCGGCCAATCACATTAAAAGCGCACAGTCGAGAGTGGCGCCATACTGGGCTCACTACCTCATTTGTCAACTTATGCACCTTCTCCATATCAAAGGATGTTGATGAAATTTTCGAAGCAGTCGTTTACTTATTCAGAATGACACACAAACGAAAAATATCACATTTTGTGCTCAAAATTCCTGAAACTCAGTTTTAGTAAAAACGCTCGGCGTGCTACACAAGGAAACAAAAACACTATCTGAAACTGAAAACCGAGAACTCTGTAAAAGCTTGTTCATTTTGTACACCAGCGAGATCAAAGTTTCATCCCTGTGCCTGTGTGTGTGTGTGTGTGCAACTTGTATTACAAATTAGGGAAACGGCGCGCGGGGCGCCTTTACAGATGGCTCACTCAGTACTAGCTACGATTTTGATGCTTACTGACGTTAACTGGAATCAGAGGAATTCATAATTCGATAATTAAGAAGATGGTTACCACATACGTCATATTTCTTGAATTGAAATAGGCTCAAATTCATATGACGTTCTTGTATCATATTTATAACAAGTGACAATCGCGAAAACTTTTAATAGGGTCGAGTGAACCTTCTATGAACTCTCTATTTTGTTTGTGCTTGCATCTTTTTTAGGCGAGAAACACACGTAACGTCCGTTTGTGCGATATAATAGTGCAGCGTTATCGTATGCGTTAGAAATATGCGATTTTCCACCTCATTTTCTAGTGCTGCGCATCAAACAACGCTGCGTCAACGGATGCGTCTGTGAAACCGTTTGACATTAACCGTTTTTGCATGAGAATAAGGACGAAATTTGTACTGTCCTAAAGCATGCGTTACGCAGCGCAAAAATAATGGACGTTACGCGTGTTTCTTGCTATACCTACTGTCAAAGAACATTAACTTTAGCTACTAGGTGCTGTCGCTAAGACTTACAACACTACCTATTTCAGGTAGCAAGTTATAATTTGAAAATATTGTGAAACATGAAACGGCGCAAACTGCAAACGTGTGTCACTCATTCATCTCATTTACATAACAAACAGGTAAGGTTCCAATTTTGAATTTTTTATATCCTCAGAAAAGGTAAAACTGCTCGCTAAATCACTACTTTTTCGTGTAAACATTTTCCAAAAACAAGAAAAATCGAGGTACCTCGATTTTTTGATGAGGAGTATATTTTCTATTTGTTTAAAACATGCCAAATTCCCGCAAATTGAACGAATTTATACGGAACTTTCTTCTCGTCTCAATCCATTCAAATTTAGAACGTTGTCTGACGTCACCGGCCGGCGCCTGAGTCGGTTTTGAGTCCGAATTTATTTATAAAATCATCACGAAACGCTGCTGTACGATTTTGAATGGAAATAAGCAAATATTAGTGTAAGCAAAATTTTCCATTTTATCGCTATCTGCTACTTGACTTGCCGTGTGGTGTCGGGTTAAAATAGCATCATCCCATTTCTCTCCCGTGGGTGTCGTAAGTAGCGACTCTGGGATTTGAGAGCTGATGTGCATTGCAATTTTAGGCGGTAGGCTGACAACCTGTCACTATGGTGATACTAGGTTTGCCGTGTGATACTGGCTTAGAATAGCATCTTTCCTGCGGATGTCGTAAGTTCAGATTTTTGTACCTAGTTAAGGTCATGCTTGTCACAATTTTAGGCTATAGGCTGAAAACCTCTCACTAAGTGATACAGATCCTCGAACGAGTTCATCAGGCACTAACCCTGCCTACCCCTAAGCGACAAAGGCGTGATGTGTGTGTTTGTGTGTGTGTGTGTGTGTGTGTGTTTGTGTGCGAGTATGTTTTGAAAAAGTATCTTGGACAAAGACTTTCACCTAATTAGCGCAGTGGTTCAAAATACGACCACATAAAGGCGACCACGACCAATTTCCCCGAGAGGGTTTTTCATCATTTCCATGACGTCACGGCGAGATCGTTCATCATTATGACGTCACGGCCCCGCCTTCTGGGGGGGGGAGGTCCCAGAGGGGGGCAGGTGGACGGTTTCGTTTAACAAGAGATTTTGTATTGTCGAGTTCCTGATTTGGTTTTGTCAGTGAATTTTAAAGTGCACTGTTTAGAAGAAAATACGAGGTGTTTGTAAAAACATACTGTAAATAAATATAACAACGTGTAAATTGACCCTGAAACTGAACGATTGGCATTATAATGCCGGCTTAGAATAGCATCACCCCATATCTTTCCCGTGGGTTTCGTAAGAAGCGACTAACGAATTTGTGAAGTGATTATATTTCAATGTTAGGCGATAGGTTAACAACTTATCAATATGGTGATACACAGTCTTTTGAATGACTCTCAAACTTTAGACGTGATGTAAATGGCCGTTTACGCTTTGCTTACCCCGCCAGGGATACAGGCGTGATATATGTATGTGAAGCTGAACGATAGGTTTGTCCCTAGCTTTCCACGAAAAATTTGAAAGTCCTTATAAAGTTCAGTAGGCTCCGAGCATTTCTTGTAGTTTGACTTTTGTTTTTTCTTCTCCCTTGAAATATTTTTTTAAAAGATTTTACATTTTATGATGCTTTACGCTGTTTTGATAACGAGTGATTTAATATTGACACCTACTTACATGATTTTATAAGAGTCCATATTATTTTCATTTTTGAAGACAAATTCTTCTCGAATTCCTTTTCGTTCAAAACGGAATCCCAGTTTTGCTTCGTGGAATGGTAGCTGTTCCTATTTCAGAGTCACGTGATATAGGTCAAGAGCATTGCCGCAGTAGACGAAATATGCAGCAGTTCTAGTTACCCTTGTAAAGAAATCAATATGTTCTGGATAAAGAAACTACCTACCAGACATGGGTCTCTCCCATACCCACAGGCTTACAGGTGGATTGGCGAACGCAGAGCAAGATATTATAGATATTCTCAAAGAACGCTGCTGCCCATTCCTTGAATTCATTCCTAAGTCGCATTTTATAACACTCACAAGTAGAAATAAGCTGTTGCTATTTTAAGCCGACACCTAGACTTTGCTACCAGTACGGACTAGGGAAATCCTTGTTTTTCAATTTCTAGCACTGCACTGGTTAAAGTGCGCCACACACCGGGTACTTAAATGCTTCATTGGATATGAATCATAGCCAGTATCGCTGTGGTATGTCCTTATAATATGGGCGTCTCTACTAGTTATCAACCAAGGTTAGCAATTTTGACTCCTTCCTGCGGTGGAAATATTTTTTTTCAAAATATCTTAAACGCCTGACCCTACTGTGACATTTGTGCCTACTGTGTCCTCGTGGCACGCATAGGCGGGCTCTTAGCCCGATCACAACGCTTTCAGTACATCGGGCTTTACCTGGGAGAAACACTCGAGTACCATACCATACCATGTGTATATTCTTTTTGTTGGATAATAGCATCATCATCAGATTACGTTGCGAGAACCCCTTTTTGGAATTGCAAGTAGGTATTAAAACTGTTAAGGAGAAATGATCTTGATCGAAGTAGTACAGTTTAAACGAATACTAAACACTATAGGTTAAAATTTTACTACTAGAGAAAACTCAGAATAAACCGGTGATAAGAAACAATTTTCCCCAAGGAACATAGGCCAAAACAAAAAACATGGGAACTTCTATACAAAATTTCCATAACCTATTATGGGAGGTCCAAATTTTTGTTCATATTTCGACCTGTGTTCCATGGAGAAAGTTTTTCCTTATCACCAGCTGATTCCAAGTTTTCGCTATCAGTCACTAATAAAATTTCACCTTAAAAATATTATGTATCTAACACGTTTTTGGCAAGTTTTTCAGTATTGAAACGAACCTATTCTACTTTGCCAGCAAAGCGTGCTACCAAAACTTCGTGTCGTACTACCAAAGCAGTTTATTTTCAGTGGAAAACAGATTTCCTCTGTCCAAGGCGGTAATGACGTCATCATCATCATCAGCTGAAATATCTCCCATGACATCACCAGTAAAGTTTATTTGCTTTGCATGATGTAAAGTCATTGAGTTGGCAGCGCTCTGAGTGATGGAATCATCGTGTGATTTTTTGTGATGCCCTACATCTACTTACCGTTCGATCCCTTGAGTTCTTTTTTCATTTGAAGATAGTTGGGTTCATCGGGTCATACGTTTACTTGACAATTCGAAAAGTTCCTCGACGACACCGTCCGCAATGATTAAGTTTTTATTAACAGGGAATTGGAGAAGAGATGTTCGAGCACAAGAACTCTTTGGACTGACAGCTGACCTGGCTGGTTTTCTATATCTATTATGTCGTTGTGACGTGACTTCAATTTCTGCACTCATTTTGTTAATTCTTGAAAAAATGGTATTATAATAAATAATATATTTATAAATTATTACGCAATCCAGACTTTATGTGTAGTTAGACACACAAAAAACTACAACATAAGTTGTTTGGCTCTTCGAGCCTCGGATCATTTAATCCGCATGAGTATAAGTACGCGCAACAGCGACCTATATATGTCGCAGATGGAATAAACGAATGGATGAAGAACCAGACCACAGCGTGATCTAGGAACTGGTTGAAGATAGATCTACGCAGGATCCACGTCGTCGGCAAGAGACGCATCACGCAGCGCTCATATGACTGACGTGCCAACCATTTTTCATACATTCTTATTCATATTTCCCTTTATTCCGTGTGTTTTAGTTTGCGTTTATTTTCAGTGTTGTGTTATCTCGGCGTAAAATTGCGTTGTCCTGCTGCACGTTCAATTTGAGATATTGTGTTGGAATCAAAGGTATAACCGCAATAGCCATCGTGATCTGCGACCGTTGAATGTGAGTACTTCTACACTCCTCCAAAATGACTGACAAAACAGAGTTGAGTGCCCAGAGGGTATTATAGAAAGGGGTCTCACCAATTTTACGAAACATGTAGAGGTCTAGAAGGTCATGTAGAGTTAGGCAACCTTTTATCACTAAAGCAGCGTATAGAGTTAAATCTGCGTATTACAAACGTTAAGAGTTTGTATGACTCTTTTCAAGATATTCAACAGAAAATTGAAACTCTAGCGAGCGAATCGGAAGCCGATACTGAGAAGGAACAAGCGTATCGCGACACCTTTGAGTCAATTATTATTCCGTATTGGCCAAAGCGCAATGCCTTATCCATGAGGAAGATAAGAAAGCTAGCGGTTCATCTGGTTCGTCTGGTGCAGGTCAAACTCCGTCTGTTAAGTTGCCTATCATATCTTTGCCCGAATTCGACGGTTCATTTGATCATTGGCTTGAGTATCGTGATACATTTCAGTCTCTCGTCCATAAATGCCCATCAATTTCAAAAATACAGAAATTTCACTACCTTAAGTCGACTTTAAAAGGTTCAGCTCAGTTAGTTATTGATTCGATTGAGTTTTGCGAAGACAGCTACGACACTGCATGGGAGCTTCTTCTTAATCGCTACGATAATTCGAAACTTTTAGTTCAGAAGCACGTCAAGTCTTTGTTTACCATGCCGTCGATTACAAAAGAATCATCGCCGCAGATAAGGAAACTTATTGATGTGACCTTAAAAAATATACGCGCTTTAAAATTGCTCGGTGAAAGTACCGAACATTGGGACACATTAATAATCTATATGATAGTTTCCAAGCTCGATCAAAGCACAGAACGTGAGTGGGAACAACATAAGTGTTCCTTATCAGTGACTGATGATTCTAAAATCATAAAATTAGATGATTTAGTGAAATTTCTCAGACAAAAGGCAGATATGTTAGATACTCTTTCACACTCGGTTTCACACAAGACGAATAACACGCAAAACACACAGAACAAACCTTCCAATTCTGTCGCGCAGAAGGTTCATTGTCACATAGCTACAGAAAAAGCGGGCACTAATACTTACACAAAAAACAATCAAACGCGCAAACGATTGTGTGTTCTGTGTAGTGCGCCGCATCCTCTGTATTCGTGCCAAAAATTCCTTGATCTTAATATCCAGGACCGGATTCAGATTGTGCGCAAACACCGCCTATGTGAGAACTGTATGAACAGCCCAACGCACACGGCTACCGACTGTAAGTACGGTCCGTGCAGGAAGTGCGAGACTAAAAAACATAATTCATTGATTTGTGATCATGCAAACGCGAGCCAAGTAAATAAAGCTACGGTTAGTTTGCAGTCGGCAGCTGAGGCGCGGGAGGCGACGGTTCCCTCTGACAACAGTTCCAGCTCTTCTCATTCGCGTGGATCGGCTCAATCGCAGAGCTATTCAGTCCAAGTAGAGAATGAGACGCACATGAATACGAACACACGGTCGACTTTTATGGAACCGAGTCTGTTGTCTACTGCATTGGTGGAAGTATCCGACAAAAATGGCAACTTTCATCAAGTGCGCGCAGTGCTTGACAATTGTAGTGAGAAGTGCTTAGTTACTCAATCGCTGTGTGACAAGTTAGGTTTACAATTAGTACAGTCCACTATACAAATTCGAGGGGTAGGTAATTCCGTGGCGCAGAGCAAATACCGTTGTGATATGGAACTGCGTTCATTGGATAAAACCTTCACCACACCAATTCAATGTCTAGTACTGCCTGAGCTTACTTACAATTTACCAGGCCATACATTGTTGCGTAAAGATTTCTTTAAGTACATACCTGACAACATTACGTTGGCCGATCCACATTCTATGAAAGCCGAAAAGTTGATATTCTTATCGGCGTTGATAGATTTTGGGACTTGGTAGTTGCGGGAAAAATACGCTTACTTAATGGGCCCTATCTAATCAACACAAAGTTAGGGTGGATCATTGGAGGCTCAGTATCAGGATATACTAAACAAAGTTCAAAATATGTCAATTGTAACTTCACGCAAACATTAGACATACAAGAATCTATAGATATGCCGTCTTTAGACAAACAAGTCCGCAGCTTTTGGGAGCTCGAAGAGCTACCTATTAGCGCCAAACCAGTTGATTCACGCAGTGACGATGAGCGTGCATGCGAAGAACATTTCCTTCATACTATGAAACGCACATCTGAGGGCAGGTTTTGTGTACGCATACCGTTCAAATATGAACCTGATTTGTTGGGTGATTCATTTGCACAAGCTGAACGACGTTTTTATGCTTTGGAGAATCGGCTAGACCGATATCCAGAGTATAAGAAGTTGTATTCGGAATTCTTAAATGAGTATGAAACCCTAGGTCACATGAGTCGTGTCACATCATATGGGTCCCCAAATTATTTCTTCCCGCATCACGGTGTATTTCGGCCACTTGCTACGACTACAAAACTACGTGTCGTGTACAATGGAAGCGCAGCCTCTAGTACGGGAAAGTCATTAAATGACTTACAGTACGTTGGACCGGCTATACAGGGTGATTTAATTTCGATTCTGTTGCGTTTTCGAGAGAACAAGTATGTAGCTTGCGCAGACATAGAAAAAATGTATAGACAGGTTTTGATAGATAAAGATCAGCGCGACTTGCAATTGATTTTATGGCGCAATGATAAATCCGATCCCTTAGGTATCTACCAGTTAAACACAGTGACTTATGGAACCGCGTCTGCGCCGTTTCTCAGTTGCAGGTGTCTGAAACAATTAGCACAAGAATGTGAGGACCCTGAAGTAGCACGCACGATTCACGAAGATTTTTACGTTGACGATCTGATTTGTGGCAATAATGATAAAAATAAGCTAATTCAGATCTGCAATGACACTGCCAAAGTTTTGCAGTCTGGGTGTTTTCCTCTACGTAAATGGATTTATAATTTCGACGTAGACTCAGACGTAGACATGCCTACTGACGCAAAAGATTTTTCGTTAGGTGAGCATGTTCACAGCAAAACCTTAGGTTTAGGTGGTACCCACATCCTGACGAATTGTATTTTCATACTCAATTTGACCCTGAAACACAACCCATTACGAAACGTACAATACTATCGGGTGCATCACAAATTTACGATCCACTCGGGTTATTGAGTCCAGTCATAACACAAGCGAAGATGTTGTTTCAAAAATGTTGGCTTTTAGATCTCGGCTGGGATCAACCAGTACCCGATGAAATCTCGCAAATTTGGAAGCGTTTTGTAAACAATCTGTCGTTGCTCAATAAGATTCGAGTGCCTCGATTTGTGATGTGTGAACACCCTGTAGTTACTGAATTACACATGTTCGTAGACGCGTCCCTGGCGGCTTATGGTGCTTGCGCCTATGTGCGTACAATTGACAACGCAGGAAATGTTACCGTGCGGCTACTTTGTTCAAAGGGTAGGGTAGCATCTATAAAGCCCGTTTTGACTATACCTAGGCTCGAACTGTGCGGGGCGTTAGTGGGAGCGCGATTATATGACAAAATTTCACGCTCACTGAGATCTACTTTTGATAGAGTTGTATTCTGGTCAGATTCGACTATCGTGCTAGGTTGGTTACGTACTCCGTCTAACATGTTAAAAACTTACGTCCAGAATAGGGCCGGGGAGATACATGAATTGACTAAAGGCCATTCATGGCGTCATGTTAGTGGCGTAGATAATCCAGCCGACTTAGTATCGAGGGGACAAAGTGTAGATGCATTAAATGAAAATAATTTGTGGTTCACTGGGCCATATTTCTTGCATGACCCTACATTTGATAGTTCGGAAGACGACCAGATTGAGGTTTTACCGGAGAACTTGCCTGAGCTAAAAACTCATGAGGCACACACATTGCTCATTAACACGCAAAATTAAGAAAATTTATTTCCGTTTTCGAGGTTTTCTCAGTATAACCGCATGCAACGTGCCGCCGCTTATGTGCTTCGCTTTATACATAACGCACGTTATAAAGGTGATAAGTGGAAGGGTGTGTTAACTGCGACTGAACTAAACCAAGCTACGATAACGCTCGCTAGACTTTCGCAACGCAAATCATTTTCCGATGTGCGCGATTCACTCGTTTTAACGGGTCAAGTAAGTAAGAAACAAACTCATTTATCAAAGTTGGATTTGTTTATTGATAAGGATCAGTTAGTGCGCGTCGGTGGTCGAATTCAAGATAGCCCTAACTTCGATTTTGACAAGAAACATCCCATACTTATTTCAAGTAAACATCACTTTTCAATTTTGCTTTTTCGATTTGAGCATAAACGGTTAATGCACGCATCGCCGCAGTTACTGTTGTGTACTATCAGGGAGTCATGGTGGCCACTTGGTGGTAGGAATCTTGCACGCCAGACCTGTCATGCATGCGTAAAGTGTGTACGTATGCGAGGTAAGATTATTGCACCAAAAATGGGTAACTTAATGAAAGAGAGATTAGAACCCGGTATCCTTTCATGTATTGTGGTGTAGATAATGCGGGACCTCTGATTATGTTAAACCGGCGAGGCAAAGGTGCTCAAACTGTTAAAGCATACATTTGTTTATTTATATGTTTTACTACGCGCGCAGTTCATTTAGAGTTAGTTAGCGATCTCACTTCTGAAGCGTATTTATTAGCTTTGAAGCGATTTATTTCACGCCGTGGCAAATCGGCTGAAATATTTTCAGACAATGGGAAGAACTTTGTTGGTTTGATGAATGACTTCGGCAAATTTCTTTCCACTTGTTCTGGTGATATCAAACAGTACGCTGCATCACAGAATATTAAATTTAAAATGATTCCTCCTTATGCCAGTCATTTTGGAGGGCTGTGGAGGCCGCGGTTAAGAGTTGTAAGTATCATTTTCGACGTGTGGTAGGTAACGCACGTTTAACGTTTGAGGAGCTCAGCACTGTATTGGCACAAATTGAAGCCATACTGAACTCCCGTCCTTTGACTCCAATGTCAACAGATCCTCATGATTACCTCCCTCTTACCCCTGGTCATTTTCTGGTTGGCCGTCCTCTGACAGCGCCTGTCTGTGACGAAGACATCAGCACCGTTCCTGCCAACCGCCTGACACGCTTTCAAAGGGTCGAACAAATCCGGCAGCATTTTTGGAACCGTTGGTCGAAAGAATATGTCTCGGAGCTGCAGACCAGAACCAAATGGCGAGAGAATCAAGATGGTTTACAAAAGGACACGCTGGTTCTTATGAAAGACGATAACCAACCTCCCTTGAAATGGAGTTTAGGCCGCATTGTCGAAGTCTATCCAGGCAAGGATGGAGTGGCTCGAGTGGCTGATATCCGGACTGCTTCTGGTATCGTACGGCGAGCATTTTCGAAGATCTGCCCACTGCCACTGGACGAATAGCTGCTAGCTGTGGATCTTGCTCATCCTGCTGCAGTCTTTGGAACCTGCTGCTTCCAAGGCCGGGGAGCATGTTCGAGCACAAGAACTCTTTGGACTGACAGCTGACCTGGCTGGTTTTCTATATCTATTATGTCGTTGTGACGTGACTTCAATTTCTGCACTCATTTTGTTAATTCTTGAAAAAATGGTATTATAATAAATAATATATTTATAAATTATTACGCAATCCAGACTTTATGTGTAGTTAGACACACAAAAAACTACAACAGAGATCTTTAAGTAAGAGCAAAGCTGTAGTGATCTCGTAGCTGCAAAAACTTGTTAGATACGCTCTCAAAGGCCTCTTTTGAAACGTTCATTTTTCGTCAAAAGAGGAGAAGGTTCTTAATTAGTCGTGAACGTTTATTTTCTTTCCAGTCATATAATTTTTTGTTACCATATCAAAAGAATTCCTCGTAACAAGTATTTCAAAACACTTGAATCAAAACTGTTTTCTTCAATAAACTTACGAATCAAATGAACGGCCAATAGTTCATTCTTATCTATCAGCTGATCCTCCAGATTGTCGTATAAAAATAATACTCCCCCCACCCGCGGCCTATTATTCCCGAATGCCGGCCGATGGGTATTCGCCCTACATTTTGCAGTATTTATACACCACCGTTCCCCGAAACCATTATAATAGCGAAGCGTGTGACGCGTGTGGTGAATGTGTTGTACATTGCGGGGTTTGTGAAGTTATTTAAGAAATGACGAACGAAAGAAAGGTAATCTAACATTATATTTGACAATGTGGATATGTAGGACTTAAGGAATAAAACTCAGTGCAAAGCGAAAAGGCTTTTTCCTAAACTCTGCAATTTCTTCTTCTTATTTTTTGCGATACTTGTCACTTCTGCCTATATTATATCCAAATTACGTATTAACCCCTGGCACTAAAATACAAAATAATTTGAGCTGTCACTTTCCGTCAAATAGGTTTACCTATTACCCTTTGAACTGTATTTAATTCAAGAGTTGACTTTTGACGTAGTTTTTCCCTAAACTGTGCTGTTCTTTAGAAGATTCGGTGTCCCATATGATAAGAGAGAAAGTGCGCATATCCCTCCCGCGCCGAACTGTCAAAACGAAGCATTTGCTTCCTAAATACCTACTAACACCTACGTCAAATGTATGAGAATCAATAGAGGTTCAATAGTGTTGTCACTGGCGTTTTGCTACTGATAGACAGAGAGGTTGTGTGCTGACTACTGACTGGCAACCGTTTTAACTTTTTAGGCGCACTCTACAGCTTGCTTTAAACCCATCAATGGACACCATAGTAGTCTGTTGCTTTCTAAAACGATGGGTGATGTGATGTAGGCGCTTGCTGGCGCGAAACAAGGTTATGTGTAATTAATTATATTAACGTTTTCAGCACAGATTCACATCTAATGAGATTCGTGAATTATCTGGACCGATAATTTCATTTCCTTTGATATGACGATGAAATGATCCATCACACTGATTGATGAGTGATTGCAAAAACGATCACAAAAAAGATTACAGACGAAAACAAAAAAGAAAGTGACAATGAACTAAAACGAAAGAGGTGACCATACTAAGAGACACAATAAGTTTAGTTATTAAAATAATTAAAACTGCAGTTATTTCAGAATTATACCTATTTCATTTAAATTATCCATCGTTTTGAATTTATGTAATTTTAATGTAGCCACTAGCCAGTGTCACTTGCGCTGCTGAGACAAATCTAACGACACCTTGCATGACTATTAAATGACAGATCTTGCGGAAAAAAATGCTCAGCCCTGACCACATTACATACTCTCAAAAAACATAACCCTCTTAGGGCAGTCGGGTAAAATACTTAGTCAAGATTGCTCTTTTGGGAACGGTAACATGATTCCTTCCTAAACAAACAAGCTTAGCATAACAACTGAATTCGCTTGAAAAAATATCTAGATTCCTTAAGTAAATAAGGCCCAACCACTTTAGGATATAAGTGCTTTTAGAGTCCAAATAACCGCAATTTTTCTCCACTCTCGACAAACAGTGTAATTTTTGGTGATCCTTCATAAAATAGAGAATTCACAGAAGGACAACTCGCCCCTTTTTCCGATCATTTATGCCTACACTCGAGGGTTGTTTCTTTATCTTCAAAATGTGGTACCTGAGTTAAACATGCTTATGGTAAGTACTTACATTACTTACGTCATATCAAACTTACACCGTAGCACACTATACAAAAATATTTGTGAGTCATCCTTTTGTAGTCCAATCGCACCGAACGCTGTTGGCACTCGCTGCTAGAGTTCGAAACGGTTCGAGTTCGCACGTAGACGACGGCGTGTAGATGTGTGTTAGTATAGTGACGTTTCTTTGTAGCCGTCTTTCTGTATTGGGCAGCCGCAAATACCTACTTTGTGCTTCGAGGGTCAGGGTCACTTCACTTGGTAGGATTATCTCCCGCCAGTGGCTAACAACCTTTGACATTTGATATCGTTATAACAAGAACTTCAGTTTCGTGTTTTTGATCTGCGGTTTAGGTTCAAGGCCGGTTTGTTAGTAAATTGTGTGGTTTTGTGATCGATCAATATCATCACTTTTAGACACAGGCGCACCACATAACGTCCGTCGGTGCGTTATTTTTGCGCAGCGCTATCCGTTGCATTTGAAAAATACGATTTTCCGCCTTGTTTTCATACAAATATAGAATATGTGAAACATTTGACAGACGCATCCGTTAGCACAAAAATAGCGCACAACGCTGCGTTGACGGAAGCATTTGTCAAACAATTTGACATAAACCATAAATGTATAAGAAGAATAAAGGCAAAACTCGTATTGTCCCAACGCATGCGTTGCGCAGCGCAAAAATAACGTCAAAACGGATGTTACGTGTGTTTCTTGCCTAAATCGTTGGTTCATTCAAATATATAATTGTGGCTATTGGCTTTGTTTGCTCATAATAATTTTAGTAAAAGGGTTTTACTCGTGCAACGCAGTTCTATCAATATCAATATCAAATAGTTTATTTGCAAGAATTCACATAGGTTACAATTTATTACAGCTGACTTAGTAATAATCCTTAAGACTATGAATTCAACCTGATACAGGTGTGCAAATCTTAATTAGATAGGTAAAATAGCATGCAGTGTCATGTGACTCTATTCCTATTTAAATAATCCTTGACAGAATAAAAACAATTCATTAAGAGCCATTCAGTTAGCGTAGTTTTAAACTTGTTTCCTTGGATACATTTCAAAGTTGTAGGTAAGTTATTATAGATTGCTATACACATATTATATGCATTTCTTTTATAAATATCCTTACAACAGCGTGGATGATACAGCAAATCTTTATAGACTGATCTATGTACTCGTCTTATTACATTTGAGTGCTTTACAAAATAATTTTCTTTATAGCGTACAAACAAACAGGTTCGATATCGACTCGTATGTAAGCGTATGGAAACTTATATGATCTAGTACCACTACTAACAGCCACAACAGGCTACTTCTGAACATAGGCCACCCCCAATTGGTATTGCCACACTCACGCGCGTAATGTAAGTAAGATGTTGTATATATTCACAGGGTACACTGCTGCCCATTCCCTAAATAGGTACTCATCTCAGTTGCTTTATACGAAACCTACGGATAGAATTGGGTTGATGCTACATGATGCTACTGTAAGCCGGCAATACACGGAAAACTTAAAGATTTAAATGTTTCGGACCCCTGAATCCCAACTTGAAGGTTATTCTCTGATAAATGAATCTACTTAGCGCCATTACTACGCTCGCGTTTTTGTGAGACCCTTTATTTATGCCTAACGAAGCAAACCTCGGCTTGACTGAGTTAGAGCTTAGCCGGATTTATAGTGAGTGTTAAAACTGGTGTTGCTTTATTAGCCGACTGAAAAAGGAAGTTATCAATTTGATCATTCTTAAAACGCTAATTTTTTGTGGGATTTTCGCCAAAAGTTTCCAAGCAAGTTTGTTGGAGAAGTAAGTAATTATGTATGTAGGCAAGAAATAATTAGGTATCTAGGCATGTTGCTTTTCGTGTTTTATTCACAGGTCATTATGACCGCTAATTCCTGCTAAGCCACACAGCGGATTTTGATGCTGGTTTTTAAATAGGTATAGGCAATTATCTAAGAGTTTATCTAAGAGGTAGGTCCAGAAAATACTTTTCGGAAAAATATCTTATTACCACAGGAAAACGATTAGCGGGGTCTGGAACTGCCCGGCAGGCCGCTAAAGTAGGGGCTTTCGAATAGGCCATATCTGACAGCTATTAAACCCAAACAAGCAGACATTTCAACAAAGAAAAATTGCCTTTATGTCGAAGGATTAACCCTCGGGATTAACCTGATTTTGACAGCTGACAGATATAGCCTATTCAAATGACCGTGCTGTAGTAGTTAACAGAACCACAAAACTTGCAAGACACAACAACAAAATTGTTAACTAAGTGTAAGGGCGCTACTGGCCTACCTATGAATAAATAATGGCTGGACGATAATTCGTTACCACTTACAAGAGGCTGCCCTAATTCCTGTTTATAGGTAAAAGTTTTCAAACGGAAGGAATATACAAGCAGATATTATATTGATAAACAAAAACCTGATTGCGGTAATTTGAAATTAATATTTTGCGTTCAAACACGCCATTTTGTATTAATGGCCTGCTACTTGCAGTAGGCGGTCGAAAAACTCTGACACCAGGGTTCATCGGGTCGTTGAACGACTCGGTGTCCCACACGAAGAGAGAGAGAGAGAGAGTGAGAGTAAGAGTCACAGAAATCCAAGAATACCAAGGTGAGCTGCAACAGAGCTATACGAGCTTTCTGAGTTCTGACTCATCGACGGAAACACAGAACTATTCTGGCCTGTGTTTGGGGAGCCTATAATTCCCGAGTCCAACTAGGTTCCAAGGTCTATCACTAGGTCACAGAAACCCAAGAAAACCAAGGTGAGCTACTGATCTATACGAGCTTTCTGTGTTCTGACTCATCGACGGAAACACAGAACTATTCTGGCCTGTGTTTTGGGAGCCTATATTTCCTGAGTCCAACTAGGTTCCAAGGTCCACATTACTAGGTCACAGAAACCCAAGAAAACCAAGGTGAGCTGCAACAGCTATACGAGCTTTCTGAGTTGTGACTCATCGACGGAAACACAGAACTATTCTGGCCTGTGTTTACATGACTCCGCGTCGCCGTGCCAAAGTTTGTGTGCTAGCTACTGAGGTTCATTCATTGCAAATATATCACAAATAGAATCAAAGAATTCTAAAGACATAATTTGAGCATGTGATGTCGGTTTAGAATAGCATCACCCTCATTCTGCCCGTGGGTGTCGTAAAATCTAAAAAGCGACTGAGGAATAATAATCATTCAGGGAATGGGCAGCAGCTCCCTGTGAATGCAACATCTTGAATTGGGCTCGCCAATCCGCCTGTGGTGCGTATGGCGTATACTCCGATAGAGGGAGGCCCATGTCCAGCAGTGGGCCTTTATGGCATGGATATGGTTAAACGATTTGTGATTCAAAGGTATATTTTTAAAAATAGCGTAGGTCACTGTAAACTATATGTTTTAACAATGATAAAAAATGTAGAATTTTTAGCTGATTGGCGCTAGCCAATACTTACTTTGTGGCTGAGGTTTCGGTCGCAAACATGACAAACCAGCTTCTTTTTTAAATTTAATATCTTTAATATATTAACGAAAACGTGTAGTTATAAATCCTTCCCATTTAAACATCCAAAAATTTATCTTCAAAGACAGAATGAAAAACAATAAAATCGTGACTAAGGTAACCGTC
Source organism: Phthorimaea operculella (assembly GCA_024500475.1). NCBI lineage: Eukaryota > Metazoa > Arthropoda > Insecta > Lepidoptera > Gelechiidae > Phthorimaea > Phthorimaea operculella. The sequence goes on from JANFCV010000056.1 coordinate 695,718, forward strand.
CCAGTATCCGTCACATTTTGAATGTTGAGGTCTTTAGACCGCTACTATAAGTAAGGGAATAAAGCTTTGGGAAAAAGAAGTATGAGAAACTATACAGAATTTATTCTAGTTTGCGAATTAATTATCGTATTTAAGTTTTATAAACAATAAATAATTAAAAATTATGCCGAAATGAAAAATGGGCGATTTGTACCAGTATCCGTCACATTTGTCCCAATACTCGTCAAGATGACCCAGTACTCGACAGTGTACCGCTCTGAGTCTCCGAAAAGCGTACTCCCTAAGAAAAAGTCGTATTTTCAATGGTACCGACTTACTAGACATGCTTTATCTAAACGAATGAACTTCCTCTTTTATTTTTTTACTTCCTCTTTTATGTCCTTGCACGTAAAGTTCTAAAATGTCCACATTTTTACCCGCAGTCGTACCAAGAAGCTCAATGTGTTTGGGGTAATAGAATGTTTGTGTGTGTTTATGCTAATCCATTTATTTGTAAAACCACTGATTTGATTTTGATGCGGCTTTCAGTGATGGATTTGAATTTTGTTAGTGCATGTTTTTAGATAGATATTCCGCCAACAACTCATCAGAAGGCGTGGCAGTAAAGTAACCCTTTGTATCCAAAATATCTGGTCTGATAGTAATACTTTTCTCGATAAAGGGTTTGAATTCAGGTGACACAAACTGCACTGTAATGGACAGGGGACAGTTGCATTGTCTGTGGTAGATCTTGTGACATTATCGACATAATAAATAAACAGTGTTCTTTAGGCGTCTAACCAACACCTAAGTTTTTAGACGAAATGCAAAATGTTCGGGAGGCCAGCTTTCAATTCCTGTTGGGGTACTTACAAGATTGATATTTATCGCTGTGTGAATTTGTTTCCAGATTGGCAAAGACATTGTGGGCTTAGTAACCTGATAAAAAAATATTTATAACATAGGTCTACTACTTACTTAACTAGTAGTAGATGATTGAAACTCTTACAGCAGTTATGTCTTTTGTCGAATCGGCGTCCCACATGACAGAAGAACTGAGTCTTATATAAAAGGATTTCTGCATCTCTTTAACCTTTTAACCGCCGCGCATAATCTAAAAAAAATGTGCCCCTACCGCCGTGGTCAGTTTTTGTTCAAATTCGCTAGTGATGTCAACGACATCCACGATAATGCTAAAATACACGCTTCTGAGTAGAAATATTTGAATTTCCTTGCTAAAATAAATATTTGATTAGAATACTATATAATTTTTAATACCTATATAGGAAGTTTGATGATAAAAAAAAGCTAAATGTACCAGAAAATAATTTTGACAATATCATCAACTCATATTAAAACATCGACTGTTTGGAATCCCTATTGACGGATATACACGACTCCGGCGGTGGAACTCCGAACATGTTTTTAACAACTAGTGATGGACAGCACAGAATTCAAGAGGCTGCCCACACAAAAATCGACGTCCATTGGAAGCATCGGACGATCGTCTGAAGCTAATTTGAACTTTCGTTCGATGCGAATTCGTGCGTCAATAATGATCGCAGGAATAAGGAGGCATATATTTTGACATAATGAAAAACACACATAACACACAAGCACGCACGCCCGGACGTACATATAAAATGGGAACCTACATTTAAAAAAACAATTCTCGACCATGATTTTTATTACAACAAAAACTTTTCTCAAAATATAAAACCATCGACAACTTTTTATCAATATACCCACCCTAGTCCGGCGCTTTACGCGCTTATGACGTCACAAGCGGTCGGATATATACGACTCCGGCGCTGACGCTTCAAGCAATTTTCAAATGATTAGTGCTGTGCAATATATGGACATACTGACCTTTATAAATATTATGAATCGTATTTATAAATTCAGTTTAGCTGAGTTTAAAATATAGAAACATATGTTATACAATAGTTAGTTTTACTATGTTTCACCAACTTTGTGTTTAAGTATATATTTTCTTAAATCTAACAATTAGAATGAATAATAGAAGTATTAGCTTTTGGGTATCAACAAAGTATTGTCACAACACTACTGTCGGATTTTTACGACTGTGGCGGTGCGAGTATAAACAAAATCCGGATTTTTTTCCTTTATTTTAGATTAATTGCTATTATCGCTAATTATGTCTGTCTAACTAAATAGAATCAAAAATAAATATAGTCGGATTTTTCCGACTCCGGCGGCAGGGGCACGTACCCGCACAGTCGGATATATACGACTCCGGCGGTTAAAAGGTTAAATGAGCAGGGTTTTCTAAATACTGAGTCGAGATGATGACTATGTGCCAATTAGCTGTCGCTAAACAAAATACGCTGAAAAAATTAACATTAGTTGCAGCTTTTTTCGTATCTCGTACAGTTTCGAGGGATCCTATTATTTAAATATGCTACTCGTTACCTTTGATAACTGACGTTCGTGTCAACCACCTCCTTAGTTACCTTAGACCAGTGTTTTTCAAACTGTGGGTCGAGACCCCCAGGGGGGTCGTGAAACCTTCCAAGGGGGGTCGCCGGCAAAAGCTAAGAGTCAAGGCAGAACCACAGGTGGGTGGTCGGATAAAATTCGTAAAACACAATTTTAGTGACAAAGAATGGACATGTTTATTTTTCAAAACTTTCAAAACGTACTGCTATTTTATGCAGTATGCTGTGTTCTGTGCGTTTTTTACCTGTTTGTAGCGTGAAAAGTCGAGCTCGCTTCGGTCGCTGTACGTGCACCTTTCTGCCTGTTTTACACTCACGGCTAGTGTTAATACTTTGACTTGATTGTAACGTGAAAAGTCGTGCTCGCTTCGCTCGCGATACGTGTATTTTTCAGATTGTTTTTCACTAAGTTTCAAGCTTCTACGCTCGGTTTTAGCGTAAAAATTCTCGCTCGCTTCGCTCGCGATATTTACGGCTCGCTGTGGCTTGAAGTTTCAGCATACCCACAAGGATGCGCACAACGCTTGTAGTTTTTCTGTATCCGCCATTGAATTAATGAAATTACTAATTTTATGCTTCTATGATGACCCAACAGGGGGTCGCCATTTATTTTTTGCCTGGAAAGGGGTCGTGTATTCAAAAAGTTTGAAAAATGATGATTGCGGTCGTTACACAACCACGTCAGAGGTCTGCTACTTGCAGTAGGCAGTTGAAAAACTCTATCACCAGGGTTCATCGGGTTGTTGAACGACTCGGTGTTCCACAGAAAGAGAGAGAGTTTAAAATACTGTCATCGCCTTCTGGCGACGTGTGAGGGTATCATCGCCATTTTTAGTAAAGTAAAGTAAAAGTAAAGTAAAGTAAAGTATCTTTATTTGCACGAAATCATAGTTGTAAAGTTCTTACACAAATGATCCAATGCGTTTTTTGTCTTCTTGCAAACTTGTAAGTATAATTATAAAAACCAGTCTAGTCTTATACAGAGTTTTCCTTTAATTTTATTTGCGTGCGTACTAGCTGCTTGCCGCAAACTTCGTTTCATTTCGTACCTTATACCTTTGAAAAATTCTTATTTCCACATGAGCGTCCAAAAATGTGTACTCTGGATATCCATAACTTATGTATTGTTGGTGGTTTCTCAAACCATAGTTGCATTGCCAGCTGATGCCAGCAGCAGAAGCATCCATCGAGCTGAACAACTTTTGCTTTGAGAGCCATTTCAATATCTCCTATAGTTTAGCTGAGCTTCTGATGGTGCACCTGGTGGTCGACATCAGGTACTCCAAACCTTCTATGTCTAGTTTCCAGCAGAAGCGTATCATCAAGTTAAACAACTTTTGGAGTCATATATTCTGTATCTCATATCTTATAGTTTAGCTGGATTCCTAGTGGTGCACCAGGTGGTCTTTATTATGTTTTCCAAACCTTCGATGTCTATTTGCAAGCAGAAGCTTCCTATCAAGCTGAAGCCTTTTGCTTTTAGATCATATCTGTATCTCAGCAGCTATATCAGCTATAGTTTAGCTGGGTTTCTGGTGGTCTACATCAGGTACTCCATATCGTCGATTATCCTATTTTTTATAATTTTCCCTATATGTGGCCATTTGATGATCATGAATGAGTGAGTGATTAAGTGACAACGCGAAGATACAACTACATCGGTCAACAATGTCAGAACCCATCAACAACGTCAGAGGTCAACCAAGTTCTTCTTCTTCGTCTGGGAGATCAAGTCATCCAATGACCCGATCATCAGAGTTTTTCAACCGCCTACTGTAAGTAGCAGGCCTCTGATATGGTTGTGTAACGACCGCCGTCACTGACAGCAACCGGGACCGACGGCTTAACGTGTCCATCCGATGCACGGAACCATCTTGCTTTTCGGACAATCAGGTGGTTCAGCCAGCAATGTCCTAACCAGACTGGGAACAAATTCACGAAGTGATAAATACCTATAAACTTTGTGAGTGATCCCACCGGGAATTGAACCCGGAACCTTCTGCGCCGCAGGCAGTCGGTCAACCAAGTTAGGCCTACTTAACCAAGTCAGGGGCATTTTAACCATATCAGAGTTCTACAGAACCAGGACAGAGCCATCAAAACACTTGTAAAGTACCTGTCAACTATAGCAGAGGTATTTTAACCATGTCAGGGTCCTAATTAACCTTGTAAGGGGATTTTTAATCAAATTAGAGATCTGTTCACGATGTCAGAGGAATACTTAACCATGTCAGGGGCTTATTGACAGGCCCCTGCCTTTTTTAAGTAGACCTCTGACATGGTTGGTTGACAAGCCCGGATATGGTTAATAGGCATCTGACATCGTAACATCGTAAAATGACAACATACTTCTGATCTGATATGATTGACAGACCTCTGCTCTGCTACAGTTGGTAGGCCTCTGACAGGGGTGCTTGCTTATGGCTCTGGCGTGGTTCTTTAGAACTTACATGTTTTAAAGGCTTCTGATATGTTGTCTGAAATATTACTAATGACCGGTAGCGAAAATGCAGGACGGGCTGCTGATAAGGAATAACTTTTCCCAAGAAACATAGGTCCAAATCTGAGAAATATTTTTGTTCCTCCCATGCAAAACTTCCGAAAAGCTGATTCAAGTTCCTATGGGAGGACCTAATTTATTTCCATATTTACTCCATCCATACCCTGGAATGCCTTTCCGGTATTATGCCAAATTTCATGAAGATCGGTAAGGTAAGCGGTTTGGCTACGTGACGGATCGACAGAGAGAAAAACTGAGTTTATACTTACGATTTAGTGAGTTAACGGAAATAGGTGCAACTATATAAGTATGACCCAGTTTCCGACAAAATTAACAAAAATTTGACGAGTACTGGTACAAATTGGGTTTGGGATGTACCAGTACATGTCACCTAAAAAAGATACTTTTTGCCAAAAACCATCTCATATTTTTGTTGAACTCGATAAAACGATGAAAAAACTTTATAATAAAACAATCATACTGACCGTATTGTCCACCAATAACTTGTAATACCACGAAGTTTCAGATGCACCACACTGAAAATTCAGGTACCGAATTTCTGAAATTTACAAATTTTTTGGACCTCTCACTTTTGACAACGATTTGCGCCGACGCTGACAAGTAGAATACATAATGACTCCATTTTTTATTATTTGCAAATATACCAAAAATATGCTGGTTTACAAAAAAACTCAATATAAGTTGGTAATAATTAAATAAAAGGCTTTAAAAGTAAAGTGACGAGTACTGGGACACTGTCGACATTGTGTACACTTACCTTAGGTCAGAGTAACAAAAATACTAGATGAGTAATCAATGGACGGGATTCGAACCCGCTACAATGCTGACCGCTGGACGGGTGCCAACAAATGTGCTGTTGGTGCAAGCGCCGGTTAAAAGCGGACGGTATTGGAGGGAAATAGCCGCCATGTTGTTTTTGAGAGATAATAGTTTAGGTAGGTAAAGACCAAGTTTAACAAAATGTCTTTTCCTAATATATGATAATCTTCTTTCCCAAAATGCCTTTATTTCCAAAACGTCTACTATCCCATAATTACCGAAATGTCAAAGCAAAGTAGTAAAATATGAAATCGGTAGGTATAATCTGATGCAACAAAGAATGGGATTATAAAGTGGCCTAAGATCATGCTTTCTCACTAGCGTTAAAGCACTTAGATACAACAGGCGTACATGCTTTTCCCGCTTAAGGAACCGACACCATTTTTAATCCATTTCTTTAATAAACAAGGTTATAGGTACAGGGTGCAAGGGACAGCTCACCGAATGTTGATAGGGCAATCGGGGACTATGAAATTGAACAACTTCCCATTGGAAAATATTTGAGGTGACGTAAATATGTTTTTGACTTTTAATACAAAATTATGATCAGCTATCCGACTGCATTTAATATGGGAAGCCAACATTGTTTTAAGTGTCCTGAAAAAAAACTTAGGGTACGTTGTTAAGTTTCATAGTGTAAATGCACTATCAGTATTTTTTACACCCTGCATCTATTGGATTAATTATGGCTACAACCCACAAACATTGCAAGAATATTTGTCAGATCACGAATTCATGACAATTCGTCTAAACTCTATGACTTGGACGGCACCATAAAACAAACGTGCGACCAAAATGAAACCTAGGGGATAATGAAAAATTTCCCAGTGCAAGTAATAATAGCTTTTATGAACTGGGCAGTAAAGTTGAAATTTATGATGTGACACGGTCAGCACTAGGTAATATCTTTCAGTGTGATATAAGCTGAAACTTTTGATACAGCGCGGTTAGTAGGTTAGTTTCGTAGACTGGGTAAGATGAGGCGAGAAAAACACGGAACTTCCGGTTGTGCGTTATTTTTGCGCAACGATATCGCGTGCGTTAGGAACATGCGATTTTCCACCATGTCAAACGGTTTGACTAACGAATCCGCTACCGCTTCACACCGCACAAAACCGCGTCGACGCATGTGTCCGTCAAATTGTTTGATGTAAGCCGTACCTATTTGTAAGAGAATAAATAAGGTCAAAATTCGTTTTATTGTAACGCATACATCACGCAGCGCAAAAAAGCACTTAAACGGACGTTACGTGTGTTTCTGGTGGTGTAGTCGTCTATGGTATTAATTAACATCTGGTAATGCCTAATTTAACTCCAGCTAGCGACACACAAAATTTTGGTATCATATTGTGCAAGTTCCCGTTAGGTTAGGGTAGAGTACGATACTGCACCCTGAACCATCTAGCTGTATAAAAAATGTTTTCATGTTTCAGAAGGAACGGCGGGACATCGGATCCGATTGCTGTCTACTGTCTATGACGATTCATAGATGGAAATTTCAAAAGCTTAGACTATTTACTGAATATTTCCATAAAATAAGGCAGAAATATTTTTTATCGTAAGATTACTAAACATTTGCCTCAGGAAGTATTTCATTTACATTTTAATGATACAAGTACGAGACTATTAATTTGGAACAAAATAAAAACCAACGCAAAGTAAAACAGATCTTATCAAGAACGCGGAGAAAGGGAAATGTGAAAAACGCGCCAAGTCCCCCGTCTGTCACACAAACGGATAGGACGCATTCATTAAATCTGAGACGTAGATTAATGTCCCGATGTTCATTATTAATTCATTTTGTCATGCACGATCAACCCCCGCCCACTTGCAGCTACCCCTGTATAATATATACAGGGTGTACTGAATTTAAATTGTTTGTAGACTTTTATATTATAGGTTTGTTGTTGTTTGTATTATAGGTAACAGGAAAATTGTTATAATAAATCTTTAATCTTAATTTAAAGTTGCTATAGTTGACTATATTATGTTACTTTTTTTATAATGTTTGAAGTTAAAGCATAGGAATAGTAGTGTGGTATTAATTAAAGCCTGTTTGAGTAAAATATTCGACAGAAATTAACTAATTAAAGTTACCATTATGAGATTATCAGCATCGCCTAATCGTCTTAAAACATAAATTAAAAAATGATTTTATAATAATTTATAAAATTGAGATAATATATTAATTTATTACATCTCGTTTGATACCAGCAAGAAAGGTTTTTTACACACCCTTTCTTTAGGCTTTTAGTGTGAGTATTTGTTACACCTTTCCTTGTGCCCGGCGGCGCCCTAATGCATTATGCCCTTGTCGTGGGCCAGTAATGGATGAAATGTAAAGACCATGTCACTGCTACTTAACGTTAATAATGAATGCGGGGCGCGTAAAAATAGGCCAAGTTTTCCATTAGTGTAAAACTTTTTAGAGTATTGCAAGAGTTTTCAAGATGTACCGCGTGTTTAGATGATTTTGCCCTTTTATTAAAGTTGATTTGATACTTTCAAATTAATTTCGTTTTCTTAAAAAGAATTTCTATTTTACCCAGTAATAATTAGTTAAAACGACATTTTTTTCTCTTTAACCTCTCGTCTGGAACGCCATTTTATATAGGTAGGAAACCTACTCTGTGGCGTCCTATATAGGACTTTGCCACAGACAAGCGATTAATGAATGTAGTAATTCTAAACTGATTTATTACCCAGAAACTATTCAAATATTGCGAGTAAACAACTCAAAATTAAAAATACAGTATTCAAAGGTAACAATAGAAACCTACCTGTCAAACTTGGCTGAAATCACTACCGTGCGCCTATCATCAGGGGAGGTTTCACTTAATATCACTAATCACTCGTTTGCCTGACAAGTGAAACGATCGTTGTACCAGATATACATTACATTACACACAAATTGATATACATACACGCCAGGATAGACATTGACTGAACGGCCCTTAGGGGAGACTGGGGTAATATGATATAAGGCATAATACACAGCAAGGGATTTTAGTTTATTCAGCAAATTCAGTTACATACTGACACGCTTCGCATTTCCCTCTTGCGTCCGTAGGTATAAAAGGTAGTTTTCGCCACGTTTGACAAATGTTTGAGGCTTTTTCAGAATATCATGTATCGCTTTCCTATAAATTGAAAATGAGAAAACCACAGTCTCGGGTTCAAGTCCCGGCGGTCGCTAGTGAATTTTTCAATTTTCTCATTTTCAATTTATGAGAATAACATTTCGCTGTGTGTGCATCAAAAATTCCAATACATCGCTTTCCTATAGCCTTCTTTTCGTGTGGGACACCGAGTCGGTCAACGACCTATAGTAGGATACATTTCTAAATGTTATTTGTTTTTCATTCGAACAACGCAAATAATGAAAAACATCACTTTTCCCAATAAAAATAACCTCAAACAGACATGTTTGTGTTATTCTTTCATCAACGCCAAGGGAAATATATAAAAACCCAAAATGAATCAACGCGAAAAAATATGGCTGAAAATAAATTCCGGGGGATAAATGTTAAATGTACCCGGAACCGGCATTCCGATTAATTTATTCGACACGTCAAGGCGCGCCATCTATTGGAGGTAAAAATAATCACGCGTTTTTAGATTTTCATAACGAATTTTATTTCCGCCTAAACATGAAAGTTGATGTTGTGAAAAATCGTTCGTTGCGTTGTTACGTTTTTATAATCAGCTTTGTAAAGTTGCTTTAGTGGCGGAAATAATTGATAAACTATTCAAATAATCTAGTATTTTTAGTAAAACTTGGCATAATAATATCATGTTGCATCAACGATTTTAAAAATTGTGGTATTAGAATGAATTTACGTAAAATATTTCATTTTGATTGTCTGACGCAATAATTGTTGTATTTGCTATTTTTATTTTTGAACATAGGCCTTCTTAACCGACTCCCTCGTCTATAAAGGCCCAATTTTATTGACTTAGGTACTGTTTCCGTTTCCGGTTTTAGGTCCATAATGTCTCATTTGGGAACCGGGAGGCTTCCGCAGTTTATTGTCCAAATAAATTGGTCGGTGTCTTAATTAACAGGTTTATTGCTGTCTTTCTTTAGAGCACAAAAAGTAAGTATGTTTTTTACGTAAAGGTAGTCAAATTAACTAAAAATATTCTGGTTCAATAAATAAGTTACGAAATAAAATAAAAAATTTGTACTAAAAAATGTAGTCAGCTTAAAGGCAAAATCTGATTTCTCTCTTCTAGAGACAAAATGAGTTGCCTCCTGAGAGAGTGTAATTCTTATATCCTTTTTACTCAGTTCGATGTATGGACAAAGCTTTTTAGTTTCATGCGCAAGTACCTACATGCTTTGAAATAAGTTTTCCTTTTCAGCCTTTTTATTTAATTGTATTACATCTTCATTCACGTAAAATTATATATAGCTGAACAAAAATACCCTTAACTCTATCGATTGTCTGTCAACAAAACATCCATCAAGATAACATCTACGTAGCTTACGTGAGTCAACTTAAGGTGGTTCGTTACGTCATACAAACGAAAAACTGCACTTCAGTCGGGTTACACATGAGCTGTAGAGTTTCTTTTTAAAGAAACTTTATTCTGAATGATGAAGGCACACATAAATTTGTCGCAAAACTACTTATAGTTAAAAGATAATCAGTATTTTCTGCACAATAAAATTAAACGTATTTATTGCAGCAGTAGCTCCATCTATTTTCGTAAAGTGGCGACTCGCTTTTTACGGGGAAATCTGATGACTTAAAAAATCTTTTTAGTGTTTTGCGACAATCTTATATACCCACGGGACTCCCCATCAAGTTTTTTAAACCGTCTCTTGTCTCCTTTACATACATAACTCCATTGAATTTTTGTATGGAAAACGGAACGCCTTAAGGGCGTGCACACTTTATTACGAAAACAAACTGTTACCTCACTTAATTATCCGTTTCAGAGCCACTGGTTTGAAAAACGAACCCCGTATTAGACAGCGGCTCTCAACATTTCAAACGTTAAATTGTTTCCTACGAAATTAAATTGTAATAATACGTTGGTATAATTAAATTATTACAGCCCTTTCCGCGGTTCTGCGCTCATTTGCGTTTTCGTGGAAAATTCTCGTGTTTTATTCGTTTTATCCTTTTCGAAAACGAGTTTAGAGGAATTGTTTTTGTTAAGTGGTTTTAATAATAAAACTACAGTAGGAAGTGTTTATTATGCTTTGGCCTACTTTTTTGGTATTGCAATATTATAATTGGGGAGAATTATCGACGTAACTAGTAGTTATAGCAGAACACCAAGTTGTGTTGCAGTCATTTCAAGAGGACATAGTAGGAAATAAAAAGCACATAATTAGGTGTACTTATGAGAATGAAACAGTCCTGTATTTGGAAAAAATAATTTAAGATACATTTCATTAAATACGAAAAAAAATAAACAAGCCCTGTTTAAGTTTCAAAACATAAAAAGAAAAAGTCCTATTACTTATCTCATATCGCTTGGTCAGCTGTAAGATAAGTCATCATCTTTGACTCGCCTTTGTACATGAATGTAAATTGTAAAGTTTTATTGTAAAGTTTTGTGTACAATAAAAAATATATGAATTAATAAAAAACATTATCTAATTAGAATGTACACTTACTTTCACGCTTTTATCCCCTGTGGGGTAGGCAAAGTGTTAATCGCCACGCCTGACAAATATTTGAGGGCCTTTTTAGAAAAATCTAGTGTCATTAGCCTGTTGCCTGAAATTGTAATACATAAGAAACTCGCATTATGCCTGAAAGAACTGGGATGATGCTATTCTAAGCTGGCATAACACGAAAACTATATGAAGTTTTTTTTTCAGACAACCATGTGTAAATCATAAGAGCAAGTTATTCCTACAGCCGCAATCGGATTACGCTCTTGTCAGCTGAAAACAGCGCGGCTGAGTCGAGTAGGCACTCGGAACAATAAGGATAATAATTGTTTGGACAATAACTCGCTGCTGTGCTACTGACATCTGGAATCTAGGCTCGCAATACGGTGACACTTGTTTTTGGCGGATTTAGGATACCGTGTGGTGCCGGGTAATAGCATCACCCCATATGTTTCCCGTTAGTGTCGTAAGAAGCGACTAAGGGTGTTGGTGTGTATTGCAATTTAGCCAACAAACTGACCACCAGTCACTGGAACAATAAGGATAATAATTGTTTGGACAATAACTCGCTGCTGTGCTTCTGACATCTGGAGTCTGGGCTCGCACTACGGTGACACTTGTTTTTGGCGGATTTAGGATACCGTGTGGTGCCGGCTAATAGCATCACTCCATACCCCGTGAGTGTAGTAAGCAGCGACTATGAGGTTTGAGAGTTGATAATGCACAGTCTCCTGAATGACTCCTAAACTTTTGTCGGATCGGGTGTGATTGGCTGTTTTTTACAGTCTTTTACCTACCACGAAAGATATAGGCGTGTTATATACATATGTATGAATATATGTAAAAGCAAGTTTTTCGTACAGCCACCATCGGATTACGCTCTTGTCAACTGAAAACAGCCCGGCGGAGTCGAGTAGGCGCTCGGAACAATAAGGATAATAATTGTTTGGACAATAACTCGCTGCTGTGCTACTGACATCTGGAGTCTGGGCTCGCAGTACGGTGACACTTGTTTTTGGGTGGATTTAGGATACCGTGTGGTGCCGGCTAGTAGCATCGCCCCATATCTTACCCGTTAGTGTCGTAAGAAGCGACTAAGGGTGTTGGTGTATATTGCAATTTAGGCAACAAACTGACCACCAGTCACTGGAACAATAAGGATAATAATTGTTTGGACAATAACTCGCTGCTGTGCTACCGACATCTGTAGTCTGGGCTCGCAGTACGGTGTCACTTGTTTTTAGGCGGATTTAGGATATCGTATGGTGCCGGCTAATAGCAAATTCCCATATCTTTTCCGTAGGAGTCGTAAGAAGCGAGAGTTGATGTGTCAGGCTGACAACCTGTCACTACGACGATTTTGTCATTTTGACGGGGTGTGAATGGCTGGTTTTTACAGTCGTTTACGCTTTGCCTACTGTGAAAAGGATATAGGCGTGTTATAAATATGTATGTATGTATGTAAAAGCAACAATAAGGACAATAATTGTTTGGACAATAACTCGCTGCTGTGCTACTGACATCTGGAGTCTGGGCTCGCAGTATGGTGACACTTGTTTTTGGTGGATTTAGGATACCTACCATGATGATACACAGTCTTCTAAATGCCTCTCAAACTTTTGTCAGATGTAGCAGGTTTTTACAGCTGTTTACGCTTGTCCTACCCTGAAAGGGATATGAAGTCGTGATATAATATGTATGTAGGATACCTACAGGAGTTGAACAAATTCACAAAATGATGAATGTCTACTTTGTGACTGCCACACCGAGAATGGAAATGGCTCCGGGCCTTTGCGCTGCGGTCACACTCCCATATACCACATAGGAGCTCGCTTCTGCTATTTTGGCCTGTTAGTAAATTATTTTTACTACATAGGAAAAGTACATAACTTTTATTATTAGTAACTAACGTGTAATAAACAAGGGCTCCAATTCCTCTAGATATAATTGAACTTGGAAGTGGCACTACAGTATGCCAACTTTCTATAATAACCTGTTTTCTTTTTAAATCAAAATTATTTATTACAGCTAAATAAAGGTCTATTTTGGCAAACTATCACTGGCCGTCGCACTACTGTACGACTCAAACCATTTCTCGTTTTTCAGTTATAATGGTAACCCTACCAGCAGGCCTAGAACGCTAAAGGTAGCTCTAATTCGGCCAGGTGGCCTTATTTACCGTCTGCCTGGAGTTCCCAACAATTATAACCGGGCTTTGGCGACGTTATCGATAAACTTTTCGTTTAGAGTTGGGAATTATTGCCACATGTGATGCCGCCATTAATATCTGATGCCGGCTTAGAATAGCATCATCCTGCAGATATTGGGGTAAAATTAAAAATTAAAACTTTCTGCCCTTACCCCAAGTCACTTGGTGTCGGTGCAAAATATCCTGCCAGAGCACAAAATCATGTAGCAAAAGGATTTGGCAATGTTTTATAACCGGCTGCCTGCCTGACGTCAACCCTCCTTGGGAATGTTATCGTAGGTGGTATGACCGCCACCATGCGGTTGACCATAGTCGACAGATATTCAGCCGAGGTCAAACACTCCACGTCGCCTTTTACGAAACACCTTGAGTGAACTGGCAGCTTTTTTAGCCGCTACCATACTTCTAAAATTTGAAATTGTAAAAAATATCCAAGTCTTGTTTACCCCATCTCTATTCTGCGTGCCAGACCGGTCGTATATTTGGCCGAACGGGGGTTATGGAGCAAAACGGCACCAAAAATGTTATAGCTGCTTAATTTGGTACAAGCGCCATTAACTTGACATTTACTCTTGGTCTGGTTTTCTGTAGTAAACTTTTTGGGGTTTAAGTTAAATAAACTTGAGCTTAAAGTCTCTAAATTTAAAGTGGTGCAGTTGAATTGAGAAGATAATAAACTAATTAGTATAGTATAGTCCAGATGGACTATGAATGCGAATCTACGAGGCATCGGTCTCACGAGTGTCTGGCGACAACTCTTGTGAGTTTCGTCCTCAACGATAAGCTACTTGTTGTAACGGCTTAATTTTTTGAGATAAGAATAAAGAGATTTTTCTACATTAATGAAATTTACTTTAACAAGACATTTATTTTAATTAAAATGTTTACCTTATAAAAACTATTAAGTGAGTCTCCCTCTACTAAACACATCGGGCTAGAGAAAAAATAAAAAGTATTTCAAACAAACACATGCGGAAAATGTGGTTAGCGAAAACATTTATGGTTCCTATTCTACAACCTTCGTTCCCTACTAACAGTCAATTTTAAAGGGCATATTGTTGACAGCCTGTCACTGTGTTGACACACAGTCTTCTCAAAGACTTAAACTTTTATCATAATACGTTGTGTAAATGGCAGTTTCGACAGCCTTTTACGCTCTGCCAACCCCGCAAGGGTTGTAGGCGTGATATAAGTAAGTAAAACTCTTTATTGTACACAATCACATTACAGAACAAAGGAAAACTTATTCTAAAAGTGCGCAAAGACGGTTTTATAGCGATAGCTTCCAGACAACCTTATGTATATTGTTAGACAGTTAGCGAAGATTACAACTAAGTAGGGCACATACAGCCCCATTCGCGACCATTCTCCTAACTCCTCACCTACTGCCAAGTCCCAGAGGGCGCAAAGTTGTGAGTTAAAGGTGAGAATCACACGTAGCATCCGTTTGTGCGTCATTTTTGCGCTGCGTAGCGCATGCGTTAAGATGATGCGACTTTTGACCTTATTCCCATACAAATTCGGTTTCTGTTTGACAGACGCATTCGTCGACTCTGCGTTGTGTGCGCAGCGCTTGATGATGCGTCTGTGAAACCCATTTTTGTATGAAAATAAGGTGAAAATCGCATTTTCTAAACCATGCGATAGCGCTGCGCAAAAATAACGCACAAATAGACGTTGTTTGTGTTTCTCGCCAAATCATTAATCAATTTGTTCGCCTGTCCCCTCTCTGCGGCCCGAAGACCAAACTCTATGAATAGCTTCCTATCTTGTTCTAAATCTCGCGTGGGACACTGAATCGACAAACGACTCGTTAAGGCAATCCTTTTCCCATACGAATGTTCAATGAACTAACTGAAAATGATAAAAAACTTGATGGGGAGAGACGTGGTTATATGTGACATTTTCGCAAAACACGAAAAACATTTTTCTATCTATCAAATTTTCCAGTAAACACCGATTCGCCAGTACCGATTATTTACCAAAATAAATGAAGCTAATAGTTGCAATAAATAAGTTTGATTTTAATGCGAAGAAAATACCTGATATCTTTTAACTATAAGTAGTTTTGCGACAAATTTACGTGTGCATTCATTATTTTCATTAAAGTTTTTGAAAAATTTGCTTTGCTGCTCATGCTTAAGTCGAATGAAGTGCAGTTTAGCCTAAGGTGAAACTTGTAACGGTGCTCACCGAAGCACGGAACCATTTTCCTGATGTAACTCGTAAAAGTTGTTTACGCTTCAGAAGGGTCCCCACCAATATCAATTAATTTGTAAAACAATTAAGGCGAAGTCTTTCCGGACCGGTCTTGTGTTTTGTCAATCAGTTACTGCTAACATAATTGCTAAATTACTTGTTATTACTTGGCGTAGTGATGGGAAAATACTAGCCTAGTATTAATAAATGACAGTGCAGCTTAAATAAACACTAATTTGAGTAAGTAGGTGCTCTTCATAGTCGTTAATTCATTATTATTTTCTGTCCTACTCAACTGTTAAAATAAATAAAAGTAGTGCGTGGCAAATGTTCTTTAAATGCAATGAACATAATATACCTACATAACACACACATCCCTTTCAGAGCAGGCAGAGCATTAACGGCTGTAGAAAATGGCCATTTACACCAAGTCTGACAAAAGTTAGAGAGTCATTCAGAAGACTGTGTATCACTAAAGTTTTGTCTCCTAAAATTGCAATACACATCAACTCTCACAAATCTCTTAGTCGCTTCTTACGACACCCACGGGAAAGGTATCTCTATGGGTTAGTGCTATTCTAAGCCGGCACCGCACTGCTTTTTTGTAGTAGCGGCAGTTTAGTAGCAGTTGTAATACTTGGCAGGGTGACAGCACATCACTATTCTGTAATTCGTCGACCGAGTGATTTCATTACTGTTTTGCGAGTTCAGAGCTTACTGTCAAAGTGTATTAATAAATCCAAGTCGTTAACCAAACAACGAATTTCATAAATTTATAATCCTAATGACAAAATAATATTATGCGATTTAATTTTGATTTATTGTCTTGAAGCTGCTGCATGAATTATGGATGACTTGAGGTAAATAAAACAGGCTAATTCATATAAAAACAAAAACCTGATTACAGTAGTTATAAAATTATATTTTACGTTTAAAATCCGCCATTTTTTATATAGCAAGTGTCACTTGTGTTGTTGAGACGAAAATAACGACTAATATGTCAAAATCCGTCATGCCTCTTAGGCTGTAAGCATCAGCACGTGATTTTTTTTTTTATCCACGTACATGCAGACGTACTCTCATATAACATACCATATCCTTCTTAGGCAGTTGGGTAATAAAAATAATAAAAAACAAAAAGTTTCGATTTTTTGTTTGAAAATAATAAACCTTGAACTTGGCTACCATTTTTCACATTTATGTTTTTGGTGGGATAATAATCAGTGTCATATTTAAAATGAGAAATATCAAACTTGGATGCCGATTGGTAAGCGCAGTGCAAAATATTGCAATCACAGGAAACGCTGTTGCCCATTCCCTAGATTCATTCCTTAGTCGCCTTTTACACCATCCAAAGTTAGACGCGTCAAAAAAGTGATCGCCTGAGAAGTGAAACGTGCGACATCGCGACGCTTTAAACCGTTTCCATTAAAATGTATGAAACAGAAAAACAAAGCTCGTCGCATCGATAATGGCTGACGATCGCTTGTCTGACAGATGTCATGTTGTGTGTCGCGTCTACTCCGTGGAGTTTGCCCCTTAGGTAGAAATGGGGATGATGCCAGGGTGATGAAATTCTAAGCCGACATCACGAGGCAACATTAATGGGTGACTATACTCTCCCATTTTAGCGCCATCCATCAAGTTTCCCAGAAACCATAAGGCCCTGCGCACATATGAGACACGATAGTCGCACGACTATCGTCCTCATAATGAAATAGTACTTAGGTGCGCACATACGCGACACGACTTCGCCACGACAAAAAAGTCGGGGCCCGACCGCGATAATCGCGCGACGCAACTATCGGGCGCAGTGGCGAATCCAGGAGGGGGGTCATGGGGGATATGACCCACCTCCCTGAGCTGGTCCTAGGACCTTGACTACGTGGTTATATCGACACGCCCAAGGTAAAACAACGTATCTCATTTTTGACAACTTTACAGTAGAGCGATTTTAAGGTTTAAAAAATTCTCACGCTTTTGTTTTTTTATTAATTTAAGTGATTGTTTGTTTTAAAGAATACATGTAACGAGTTTTATATGTTGTTATATATGTTTTATTCATAATAATTTGCTTTCATTGAGTTTTATGACTTACAATGTAGGGATACGATGCATATTACTTGCAATAACAACGTAAGTTGAGATAGTGAATCTTCAATGATAGAGATATCACGGTAAATTCCAGTGTATGTCTGAGTTACGTTTGAGTTGTTTTATGTATTTATTACCTTTTACGGTTAAATTCAGTGTATGTCTGAGTTACGTTTGAATTGTCTTGTGTTTTTATAACCTTTTGACCTTAAAGTAATCCAAGTAGCGTAAGTCTTGTATGAAATTTACGAACCATAATGCAATGAAATAAAATACTTTCATAAAATCTTATATTTACAAAAAATCCACTCACCATCGATATACGATGGGTGAAAACGAAAAGGTCGTAACTAGAAAAAAAACAACTTTACACCAGAACCGAAAAACTAAAAAAATATCACCAAAAATCATAACACGAAACTATGCGTTATCTGGAAATTATTTTTTAGGTCCATGTTGTTAATTTTTGAGTATCCTCTATAGGAAATTAATATTTTCAATCTAAAGTTACGAGAAGTAGACTTTTTGATAGTTACACCCTTTAGTTTTCAATTTACTGACTGCAAAAAGGTCGTAAATGGTTCACACTTTTGTGTGTAATTGCAAGGAACTATTTATTTTATGACGTGTAAAACGTCATATCTAGACACACGGCAGTGTGTCCGCCAAGTTCGAGCAAAAAAAGCGACACACCGGCCGTGGGTTATATTACACGAACCATTTCGGGCCAAGTTCGACCCACCTATAACTCAAAATCTATTTTAACTACGCATATGAAATTTCTAGTATCTGTCGAGATCTACTTACTTATCTAAAATACAAAATTTCATTAATGTACCTATTGTAGGTCTTGAGATATTGACGTCAGAAAATCGCTATTTTTACTATACACTCACTGACTGACTGACTCACTCATCAAAAACCTAGACCACTTCCAATGGTCGTATTGACTTGAAATTTGGCATGGAGGTAGGTCTTTAGGTCAAGGTAAAGGAAAAAATCTGAAAATGTCCAAGTGTGAGTCGGTTTTAAAAATAATGAAGGTGTAAATTCATACCCCTAAGGAACTAAAACAAAAAATTTATCTATATCTTCCAATCGTCGTACCGACCTAAAATTCGTTACGATGGTTTGTATTTAGTCAAAGTAAAGTATAAATGAGATATTTCCTTACCTAACTTAATCATAAGAAAAAAAGAAAATAACCCTTACAAAAATAAATGAAATCCCACCCAAAACATAAATGTGAAAGGCTGCCAAGTTCGATAATATTGGAATGCTTCGCCTATAAAAGAAGTGAGATCTAAATAAGTACCAAGTTCCATACACAGACCTCAGTTAAAAATAGTTACAGGAATGCACACTTGATTTTTCGCAGTTTGGAAATAAGAATCTACTTTCCAAACTGCGGAAAATCAAGTGTCCTTTCACATTTATGTTTTGGGTGGGTTTATGATATTTTACAGATTTACAAATGAATAAAGGGGCATGTGAATAAAAAAAATACTTTTACTCGACTTTTGTCGTAAACAGCAACTACGTCAAATCTCGACGTTTGATACGCAATCAACGAGGTAGGCGCGCTCCATTGCTTTCTGTGCTATTTTAATCTTAAACTTATTATAGGTTTAACCTTAAGTAAGTATCAGCAGGATTTTGTCATATACCTTGGTCTTCAGGTATTGAGGTAGTTGGACTTGAAGACATCATCCAGCTTCCCAAAAGCAGCCAAGCCTAACCCAATTCGTCTTTTCATCTCTTATCCTGATCTACTGGGTCGAAGGATAAAAGATGCCCAAGACTATTTGTACAATGTCATTACCTACCTATGGTTATATTACGAACACGCAATGAACCATTTGGTCTTGGACACAATTGTTCGTTCTCAGCACGATCCTAAGATAAGCTTTGTGAAGTACTGTGAGCATTTGTTGGAGATTTGAAACGAAGCAGGTGCACATGCACCGAAATACAGTCTCCATATCAATAAAACGAGGTATCTGCCAAGGTTACACTCTCTCGCCCAAACTCTTCAATAATGTCCTTAAGGATATCATGAAGAGTGAGAAAAAGCAACGTCAATGCTGGCATGTCGCAAATGAGGATCATGTTTGTGGATAACCTCATCGTAGTGGCGGAATGTGTCTGAGATCTCCAATAAAGCTCGCAGTCACTATAAGTCACACTTTTTATGATTAATACTTGCGATTGTTGGCAACTGAATATTAGACATTTTTTGTTTATAAAAACTGAAAAACACACTTTTTATGTCATCGGTCTGTTTAGTTGCAAGATGTCTATTGCTACGCTTACCAAGTCGTGACCTCCAGTCAAGAACTTCCTTACTCGTTCTATGACAGAATCGACCAGCCAGACAGCTACTTTGGTCTTCCAGTGGTAATCACACTCTGTAATTTAATCCTTTAGTAAAACCCCTTTCCATAGCTTTCTGAATGACAGGTAGCTGGTGGACCAGTTTTAATACCAGGTTTCTAGTCTCAGCTCCTTAAGTCATGACAGATAGCACATATCGCACACCATGATCGTAATATGGCAAGGATGTCTCTAAAATATGACGCAACTCCCTAATAGCTTCCCAGCCAAGCTACTTCAGGTGTAAAGTTTATCATCGGGGATATGACATCACCCTGAATTATGCTTCGGAGTAGCAGTTTATTGGGTCTTGCTTGATGGTTCTGGACTTGAATGGACTTCCCTGCATTTAGGTAGCTCTACCTCTACATATTGCCAGTCAACTTGGCAGCGCTATAAGACAGTCAAGAGAGTACTCCAAAACAGTCCAGGTATACTATATCTTGCTTTATCATTGTATAGAGTATTAAGTAATTTTAATTTTTTGTAGGTATATTTTATGTAAACACGTTTTGGGCACTATATCTTTGCATTATCCTACGCAAAGGTTGCCTGTAAGAAATTGCTACCCTAGCAATATGGCCGCCTGTTTTGTACTTTGTCTTTTCAATTACGTTTCATAGGTTTTATTTTGTTATAGGTATACTCCTCTAACTTCTGTATAGCTTGCCGTTAGGTATAAAAGTAGAACTCGGTTATCGATGACGCTTTCATGAAACCTGGCCTATTCCGGTATTCCTTAAAAGGCTGCAAACCTAAATGTTAGAGAACTTTAATGACTCTCAAAGTCAGCTTTTATGTGCCTTACTTTTTCTAGGTTTTTATATTATTAGTTTGCCGTGTGATGCCGGCTTAGAATAGCATCACCCCAATTCGAACCGACTAAGGGATACTCATACGTAACTCAATTTACAATCTTTTTGCATGTAAATTAGGTTTTGAAAAAATACGATCAACCATCGTAAACAAACACGCGTTGTTATATTTTTAAAAGAGACAATATTTGATCCGTAAAACCAAATTGTAAATCAATATAGCATGTTTTATCCGCCGAACAAATTTTTTTTGCAGACGGCAACCACATGTTACGTTGTTGTGATTCTCGCTAACTTCGGTTCTATTGTACTTAGAGATACGTTTGTTCGACACTCGTGTAGAGAAAATTATAACGAACAAGGGTATGTAAAAAACTCATTTTTGTCGTAACTCAAGTTACGTTGTTTTACCTTGGGCGTGTCGATATTATTGTTTACATAATGACAATGTATTTTTTTGCCAATGTCAAACACAAGATTCCATTCCATTACATAAGCGGGAACAAGCGTGTGAAGCACGTTATTTGGTTGGGAACGAATGCATAGAGAATTTGAATTTTCGCGCGCCGCCCCCACTGCCCACAAAAATCTTTCCATTGACGCAGATGACGTAATAACCCGTTTCGCGAGAAAAAAAATATCGATAAAATCGACTAAATCCCGTGAAAAGGAATTTTCTTGTCACATACATACAAACATACAGGGTCTCGAAAAACATAACCCTCCCTCCTTCTAAGGCAGTTGGGTCAAAAATTACCTATAGTACCTATTAAATTGTCTTTGTGACCCCCCCGAGTCAAGGCTGGATCCGCCGCCGGTGATCGGGCGGCTGGCGGCTTCCTTTGAGTAGGGATGCGACTTTAGTAACAAAAAAATCAAATTACCAATAATCGATTATTTTAAGTCATCCAAAAAATCTATTATAAATAAATTGATTTTATTCAAAGAAAACATCGATATTGAAAACAATCGTTTTTTTCCGTATTTTACTTAACTTTACGCATTTTTTTATCATATAATTTTTGATAGAAGTAAAAAAAAATGCTGTTTAAACAAAATATTACAAGGGTCCTGATAAAAGGTGTCGTGTATTTTTATTAATACTTATACACAAGATTAAAATAATTCGTTAGTGTCAGAAAAATAATCGATTATTTTTTACTCAAAAGTTCGCAAAGGGCAAGGAACCTTAGGGGTATACCTATTGTTGGAAATCAAGAAAAAAAAAACAATTTTGGCGTCCTGCGATAAAACATGTGCCAATATTGATAGTACATAAAAATACAAACAGAAAATACTCTTCGGTAAAATGTCGTAACATGTACGGTTTCTGAGAAAATGAGAGTTAACTTTAATTTTCTATGAATTTTATACTCTCATTTTCTCAGAAACCGTACATGTTACGACATTTTACCAGAGAGTATTTTTTGTTTGTATTTTTGTGTACTATCGATTGGAACATATTTTATCACATGAACCCCAATAATGTAACCAGAATTCATACATTTTTTAAAAAATATCTTAGAAACCGTACATGTTACGACATTTTAGCAAAGAGTATTTTCTGTTTGTATTTTTGTGTACTATCGATTGGCACATGTATTATCGCCTGAAGCTGAAATTGTTTTTTTTTATCATCGTGAAGTTTAGGTAGGTATACCACCTTTCACAGTAAAATGTCCCATGCTCTATATCGATAATGAGAATTGCAAAATCGATTTAAAAAAACGATTATTTTCTAATGTTTACATCGTTTTATTCAATAATCGATTATTTTTTCACATCACCAGTGCCGAGTCGGCCGAAACCCTATAATGCACAACATAATAATGCACAGTGTGACAATGCCGACACTAGGATATAGAGGGTATCAAGGATTTAGGTACATAAAATATGTTCGAAAAAAAATGTTTGAGGACAGGTAGTGTGATTATAACAGAACACGTTCCAACAAATTTTAGTTTATTTTTCTGTTTAGATGATAGATAATATGTGACAGCATTATGAGGATTGTTAGGAGGGAATATTCAATATACATAATATAAGGAACATAAGTCAATATATGAAACAAAAAACGCCCAGGTGCGAGTTGGACTCGCCCACCGAGGGTTCCGTACTAAGATTCGAGTACGTTTTTTGTAGTACTAAGATTTGTGTACGTAGTTCGAGGTACGAAACCCTAAAAATGAAATATCTTGCCGTAAATGCCGTAATGAACGTCATTCCTATATCCCTTGCGGGGTAGGCGTGGCATTCCAGGTGAACCCTTGCACCCCAAGAAATGATGACGTTTTTAAAAACAAATCCCCTTAAACATTTCTTATAATTATATATCCCCTTAAACATTTCTTATAATAAATAAAACCCAAATTGGAAAGGAAAAAAAAATAAAATGTTATGCTCATCCGGTGACAAAATATTTAAAGCGCCTGTAAATCAAAACGCACAAAAATGCGCAGTTCAGCGTCTATGACTGAGTTGTGAGCATTAGCACCCCCTATGAGCTGTCTTAAGTTTTATTTTGAACACGCGTGAATCTTGGAAGAAATAGTCAAAATTATGACTTCTTCCATACAAATACTAATTCTTTATTTTTTATCTCTGTAGATAAGGTGAAAAAAAACAAGATGTATAAAAGATACTTGTAATTGCATCAGCTGTCCACAAAAAAAAAACAGTCACATCCGTCGACCTTCAACCCGAAATTCCTTAATGTCCCCTTTTTTATTAAATGGAACCAGTGTGTGTCGCGACAAAACTATCGCAAAACAGTCGGCCGACTATCGCGCAACTATCGCGTCGTGGTGTGCGCGGCGTGGACGACACGATAGTCGCACGATTGTTTTGTCGGGGGCCGACAAAACAGTCGTGAAACTATCTTGTCTCAAATGTGCGTAGGCTCTAAGGGTAGATAACCATTCTCTCCTATTTTAGCGCCATCTATGAAATTTCCCAGAAACCATATTCGTGCAAGTCAAAATTCACGCTATACAGGGTGTAGATGCGCGCCATCGTCGTCTGATACAGGGTGTTGCGGAACAAGCATGGCGACCGTTTTGTTCCGATATTAACCCCTCTTGTGAACGGTTTAGCGTGTGGTGCTAGTGGCAAGCTTTGTTTTAGTTTCGACCATGTTTAAAAGTCTCCAGATTACAGATTGCACACTCAGTACTAGCAACGAGTTTGATGCTAACTGGGTAATTGGAAATGACTGGAATCTCAGAGGAACTCAAGATAACTTAAGCGATGGTTGCCACGAACGTCATATTTCTAGGATTAAAATGACTCTCTTGTTTCAGATTTTGCAATTTTAATATTGTCATATTTTAAGATGTTTGACAGTCGCAACCCTAGACGTTCCTGTAGCAGATTTTACAGTTTTGATAATTCTTATTCTTTAAAATGTTTGACAGTCGCATCCCTGGCTAAGTAACAAGAGACAATTGCAAAAATCCTGAATTGGATTGATTGAACCTTCTGTAAACTCTCTCTTTTGTGACTAAATGTAGATAACAATTCTCTCCTATTTTAGCGCCAACTATCAAGTTTCCCAGAAACCATATTCGTGCAAGTCGCTAGTAGGTAATTACACGCTGTTAAAGACACTTTTCGTTGGCCTCCGATAGATGTCGCTGTTAGTTTACCAAAACGCGCTATTGAGATGTTTAGCTATAAACTACATAGTGACCTATGAAATAAAGGCTCATCAGTTCCTCATACAAGTGAAAAGTGGTATTATTTACAAAATGAAGTACCTAGTAGTTAGTCAGTGCAGGGCCTTTTCACACGTTATACAGGGTGTAGACGCGCGCCATCGTCGTCTGACACAGGGTGTTTCGGAACATGCATGCCGACCGTTTTGTTTCGATATTAACTCCTCTTGTGAACGGTTTAGCGTGTGGTGCTAGTGGCAAGCTTTGTTTTAGTTTAGACATGTTTAAAAGTGTCCAGATTACAGATGGCTCACTCAGTACTAGCGACATAAATTAGGAAAAAGTCGCGCGCCTACTAGCGACGATTTTGACGTTTACTGACTTTAACTGGAAATAGCTGGAATCTCAGAGTAACTGGAAATAACTGGAATCTTAGTGGAACTCAAGGAATCTTAGACGATGGTTGCCACTAACGTCATACCTATTTCTTCGATTACATTTATTTTATTATTATATGACGCTTTTAGATATTACAGTTTTTATATTCTAATTCTTTAAGATGTTTGACAGTCGCAACCCTGGCTAAGTGACAAGTGACAATCGTAAAAATCCTGAATCGGGTCGAGTGAACTTTCTGTAAACTCTCTATTTTGTGACTAAGAGTAGATAACCATTCTCTCCTATTTTAGCGCCAACTATCAAGTTTCCCAGAAACCATATTCGTGCAAGTCGCTAGTAGGTAATTACACGCTGTTAAAGACACTTTTCGTTGGCCTCCGATAGATGTCGCTGTTAGTTTACCAAAACGCGCTATTGAGATGTTTAGCTATAAACTACATAGTGACCTATGAAATAAAGGCTCATCAGTTCCTCATACAAGTGAAAAGTGGTATTATTTACAAAATGAAGTACCTAGTAGTTAGTCAGTGCAGGGCCTTTTCACACGTTATACAGGGTGTAGACGCTAGACATGTGCGCCGATGATAAAATGATCGACGGCGGCGTCCGGTCGAAAAAAGACCGGCGGCGGCGGCGTAATCGGCGTGGGCATAAATTTTATATTTTTAAGCAGTAAATCCCAAATAACCACACTTTTCGTGCTGAAACTGATGAACATTTTGAAAAAAAATTGAGACTGGAAAGTCAGCTCCTATTACATAGTAAAATCGATGAAATACCTCAAGATTCCTTAATTTGTTCAGGAATTTTGTGTTTACTTATAATTTAAGTTAGTTTACTGCACTGAAAAATACTAGCACTTGAATCTCCTGGTTTGCGTAAGAAACCATCGTCAAGTTACCCAAAGCTGCCGAATGAAACCACGGGATAAAATCATGAATGAATTTTATTATAAATTTATATTTTGATATCGTTCGATACCCAAGGCAATTGCGGAGATGCGGAGCACATGCACGTCTTGCGTTGAGAGTGAAAAGTTAGCTGCGCCATGTCCTTAATTTTCGGCAGTTCGCCTTAACTTTGACGCAGTGAACGTAATCACTTGTGGTCACTGTGTAGCATGCATCCCGTAAATAGTGGGTAATTAAGTATTGAGGAATATTGGAAGAAACACCCACTACTCTTCCTTGGGTATCGATTAACTCGTATAGCACTGCAAGATACGAAGTTGGTGCAAGCAAGTATCTACCCCAAAATTTTCGTCATGGCAAGCATGACATGTAGGTGGGAGATATCCGCTGCAGCAGCTAACTAAATACTGTACTGTAGTTTTCTCACAGCAGACTTGAAGCGGACACTAAAAACTCTACCGGCGTAGAAAAACTGAAGCTAAGGACGGCCTATTACTTTATCACTCCGGGGTCATACCCTCTCAAAATTGATAGATGGATCATTATGAAAGCAGTCAAACACCTGCTATATATTTAGGGCTTCCGGAGCTTCAGTTCATATCATGAGCTTTTCAGCCGATTCTCTCGTTTTTAGATATCTAACATAACTGTCTACATGTCTTTAACTACAATAAAGGATAAACCGCCTCTGGGTACCAGTTACTAGCTAGGCTAAAAGTGCGTCGCGTTTACGTGGCAGTCATAGACTATATTAGCAAAAATACAAAATATAGCTATTCGCTATACTAGCTTTAACGGTCTAGCTGGTGGCAGAGTTTATGAACTTTGTCTTACTTAACCTTAGTAAACAAAGTTATTTAATACATTATTCCGCAATTAAAGGACTTTCGATACAAATTATATGAAAAGTCACATTTAAATCCACGCCGATTTCACGCCGGTCTATCCATCGGCGGCGGCGGCGTGACCGAAATCGTCGGCGGCGGCGGCGCGGCGGCGCGGCGCACACGTCTAGTAGACGCGCGCCATCGTCGTCTGACACAGGGTGTTTCGGAACATGCATGGCGACCGTTTTGTTCCGATATTAACTCCTCTTGTGAACGGTTTAGCGTGTGGTGCTAGTGGCAAGCTTCGTTTAAGTTTTGACCATGTTTAAAAGACTCCAGATTACAGATTGCACACTCAGTACTAGCAACGACTTTGATGCTTACTGGGTAATGAGAAATAACTGGAATCTCAGAGGAACTCAAGGTAAGACTTAGACGATGGTTGCCACGAACGTCATATTTCTTGGATTAAAATGACTTTCTTGTTTCAGATTTTGCTATTTTAATATATAAAAGATGTTTGACAGTCGTAACCCTGGACGTTCCTGTAGCAGATTTTACAGTTTTGATAATTCTTATTCTTTAAAATGATTGACAGTCGCAACCATGCCTAAGTAACAATTGACAATCGCAAAAATCCTGAATTGGGTCGAGTAAACCTTCCGGTAACTCTCTATTTTGTGACTAAAGGTAGATAACCATTCTCTTCTATTTTAGCGCCATCTATCAATTTTCCCAGGAACCATATTCGTGAAAGTCGAAACACACGCTATACAGGGTGTAGACGCGCGCCATCGTCGTCTGACACAGGGTGTTGCGGAACAAGCATGGCGACCGTTTTGTTCCGATATTAACTCCTCTTGTGAACGGTTTAGCGTGTGGTGCTAGTTTGAAGCTACGACTGTTTTCAACGTAGGTAGTACAATAACAAAAAACAATAGTAAGATCTGATGGTACAAATACAGAATTTTTTTATAATCTGGTTCCCGTCCATGCTGAACAACTTTCTCCAAAAAACATGGCTTTAGGTCTCAGAATTTGCGTGTAAAATCTAATGATATTTCGACATTCTCGGAGAATGTTGTTTAAATTCATGGAGTGTTTCCGTGTAGTGTTGACCCATTTTACTTCTAATATTATCTCTCTGGAAATGAACAATTTCCAAAAATTTTTGTGACGTAAGTTGTCTAAGTTGCTATAAAATGTACTATAATGAAAGTAGATTGATGTGAGAGTCTGGATTTTTATATTTCTGAAAGGGAAGCCGATGGGAATATACATGGTGGACTTTTTTGATTACTTTAATTAGTTAGGTTTTAAGTTTAAATTTAGGCACGTCTTTATTATACACTAGCGGCCCGCCCAGCGGTTTCACTCGCTGCTACTTACCTGTTTTCCCGTAGAAATGGGATCTTTGCCCGTAGTAAAAAGTCCATTAATCCATTCTAGCAGAAGTTACTCATCATGACCATGTGCCAGCAGAGGCGGCCTGTCATGGCGAATAACTTTAACTTTGAAGCCATTACCGTATCTCTTATAGTTTTGATGGGATGCTGGTGGTCTACATCAGGCACTCCAGACCCTCGTGACCATGTGCCAGTAGAAGCGGCCCGTCATGCTGAATAACTTTAACTTTGAAGCCATTACCGAGTCTAATAAAGTTTAGATGGGGTGCTGGTGGTCTACATCAGGTACTCCAGACCCTCGTGACCATGTGCCAGCAGAAGCAGCCTGTCGTGCTGAATAACTTTTACTTTGAAACCATTACCCTATCTCTTATAGTTTAGATGGGATGCTTGTGGTCTACATCAGGTACTCCAGATCCTCGATGACCATGTGCCAGCAGAAGCGGCCCGTCATGGTGAACAACTTTTTCTATGAAGCCATGACCGTATCTCTTATAGTTTATATGGGATGCTGGTGGTCTTCATCAGGTACTCCAGATCCTCGAGGGCTGACCATGTCCGTCTTTTATATGATAGTAATATCAGTGCCAAAATTCGCGAGGATCGGTAAAGCGGTTTGGCTAATTTGGGTAATATCTGCTTTATTTCCCCGTTTTCCTGCTGCTAACCGTTTTCCCGTAGGAATGAGGAATTTTCCGTGGTAAAAAGTAGCCTATGTTACTCAGGGATGTTGTAGCTTTCTAATAGTGAAAGAATTTTGGAAATCGGTCCAGTAGTTTCGGAGTTTATCGATTACATACAAACAAACAAACAAACAAAAAAACAAAAAAACAAAGTTTTCCTCTTTATTATATTAGTGTAGATGTAGATGTAGAAGTGTAGATATACATGGTATACCTAGATTCATTGTTGATATTGTTCCGCTGTAATGTCCTTACTTGTACCACAAAACCACAGCAGAAAACGATTCCACATACACTGGGCAGGTGGCCCCAGGGCGGGCTAGAGATTGTCTCTTTCGCGCGTAAACCAATTCCTTATTCCAGGAATATCTCCTATGCATTGCTGGTTGTCTTAGTACTTCCTAGTATAGACACAGAATAGGTGTGGTGTAGATAAATGCCCTTCAGGTACGGTAAAATGGTACGAAACTACGAAGACATATCTATGCATTTCTGTAATCTTAATACTTTCTAGTACACACAGAGATAGGTAAAAATGGCACTCAGGCATGGACGACACAAAAAATACATTCATTCATATCCAATCACGACTACATCCCTTGCGGGATAGGCAGCGCGTAAACGGCTGTGTTAACGACCAATGAAACCAACGTCTGACAAAATTTTGAGAGTAATTAAGAAGACTGTGTATCACCATAGTGACAGGTTGTCAGCTTCTCGCATAAAATACACAGCAACTATCTAATTTCGTAGTCGCTTCTTACGACAGACACCTACGGGAATGATATGGTGTGATGGTAGGTATTCAAAGCCTTCAACAACAGTAAATCTACTATGTGCTATCTGAGTACTTTCTAGTAGAGGAACAAACAGAGATAGGTAGAAATACCCCTCAGGCATGGAGGGTGGTAAGAAGACATGTCTATACATTTCTGTTCTCCTAGTACTTTCTATTCCAGATTCTTTTGTTTGTATAAACAAAGATAGCTAGAAATGCACCCCAGGCTGGTTGTACGGAATCTTATCTCTTTTATTTACACGGTAAATAAAAATATGAAGTTCTTTTTGTTTTGTTGAGTAGGAACTTGAACTGCTTAGCTAGTACTACTAAAATAAAATGAAAGGTTAACGTGGCTAGCCTTTATTTCTTTTCTTCATATACCGGGAGTAACAAATATAACAAATCATAAGTAGGTCAAGCTACTCATGAAACTTGTCCGTGGAACATGGGTGGAAAAAAGAAAACATTTTGAACCTCCTATACAACATCACCGAACAACTGATTGATTTAGAATGGGTTCAATTTTTTTCTTCTACTATGGGTTTGACAGCTGTCAAAACCATACTATATAAAAAGAAGCATGTCAGCGTAATGTCAGCTAAGGTAAATAGACCTTATGTAGTGTCAAAAATGGCCTATATGAATGGCCATAACATGCCATACTATAGTAGCGAAAATCCTACATCACCATTACCTACCAAATATTCACTTAGTATTTGAAAGAACTACTTGGTTATATGTTTGTAGGTGAATATGTCCCTAGGCAAACGTGGAAAATTCACACGTATACAAACGATAAGGCTTTTCTTCTATATTTCTATGAATTTCTGTTGTCTAGGAGCTTTTGTGGTATTTTGTTTATCTCTATTCGCCTTATAGCCTTCAGGCATAAAATATTTGCTGAGTATTTGCCATGCATTTTTATTATCTCAGTTCTATTCGGGTACTTGTTTGGATTTTATATACAAAATTATCTAGGTCTACAATTTATCTATCTTTTCTATTTATATCTATGACTAAGATGGTATGTTGCCTCAGGCGGCCTAAAAGATTATCTTGCTCAAGTACAAATTTTTCCGTTCTCTATTTTAATAATTTGCGTCATTTTTTGCTGTCCTATTACTTTTGAACTTGTTTCGGGATCATTTGGTCTTTATTTAACATTTTTAACCCACTTATAACATATTTTTGGAGTAAATAAGTATGTACCTATGTTTCAATTTGCAGAATGCACTATCTTTAGAATTTCAATTTTGAGTAGGTAATGCTCACACTCTAATAAAATTCTTCCCTATGAACGATATACTGAATCTTTGAATACCCAGAATCGGATACTTAGTATTTAATAGCAAGCTATAGAGTGTGCGTATCGTCCCTCCGCCGTACTGTCAAAAGTAAGCAGTTGTTTCAGATACCTACGTCAAATGTATGAGAAGCACCAGAGGTTGAATAGTGATGTCACTAGCATTTTGCTACTGATGGACAGAAAAATTGTGTTCTAACTACTAATACCCGTTCAAAATTTTTAGCCACTCTCTATACTATAGAGTTAAAATATGCTATAGAGTCTATAGCTTGCTTATATTAACTCTATGATCGCATACCATACCGTCTTACGTTATACAGAAACAGTCTGTAACTTCTGGCAGAATGCAGCTTCAATTGTACCTAGTTATAGCAGAATGCTTCGATTGTACAGTACAATGTGCTGTATATATAAACTTAATTAATACAAATTCCGCAGTGCTCCGGACAGATATCGGAAACATGTACGACGCTGTATAATATTCCAATAATATGCTGAAATACGCCCGTTGATGCTGCAGTACGGGGAATCTTTGGATTTTTGAAAAGCTTTCGATATAGTTATTGTGAAAATTTCAATTCATTTTACTTTAGGTATATTTTGTGCTTCACTGTTTAACGTAAGGACAAGGATAAGAAAAAATAATTAATTGATGGAAAGATTCGTTTAACGGGAAAAGAACGCTCATCTAGAACTACAAAGACGTAACTGCAATTTTGCAAATTTTACAGGAGAGCGTTTTAAAGATTTTTTTACGTTTGTTTTTTGTCTTAAAACTACAATTTATATAGTTTACAACTGCAACTGCGATATTTTGGATGTTTAACTATATAGGTACAGTAAAGTAAAAAAAGTATTTGAAAATGTCAAGTTTCAGTGTAAAAAAAACCACTTTAAGTTTTTTGACACATGCAGTTATGTCTTTGTTGCACTGAAAATGACTTATTTTGTAAGTTGTGTCACAAAATATGTATAAGATTCTTTATTTGTGGCTGTGTACAGTCAAGTCAAGTCCGGTTAGACACTTGAACTGATATTAAAAGCCGTTTGTGTGGCATAGGAACGGTCTGAAGACTAAAATATCTGGTCCGACGTGAGCTTGACTGCACACCTGTTTGATAGTGCAACCTTATGGGTTGTTTGTCGCCTACTCGTTTTGATGGACTACTTAATTAACTAGGTTGGTACCCGGAACTACCCTAGTATTATTGTAAGTACCCTTTCACCACTTTTTTCGGTCCAGTGCTCTTGCGTACTCTCCGTAGTCATATAGATGTCCGCAACCCCAGCTTCTCGTGACGGTTGATACACACATCTGCCTCTTCCAGTCTAGTGGACGGACTGGACGTGTACCAACCGCCTTTATTAAGTAAGCTTGCTATTTTACGTGGATTAAGCTCCAGGACAAGCTAGCTGCTGGCTGTTATCTAGAAAAACTCTATCTCAATTCACCAGCGCCTTTCGCAGACGTCCCTCTCCAGTAATCTCTCCGTGCCCTATTACATAGTCGTCTACGGATATCACAGCAATGATCATCTCATATATTCGCGGTTGTACTACACCTGCCACTGCCTTGGTCTCCCTTGCTACCTTCGCTGTCCCAATGGAGGACAAAGTTGGTTGCCGCATCCGTGCAGGACAAGTTGATCACGCTGCAGCAGTGCGCCGAGAAGCGTACATGCAGATTCGGAGTAGGATCTTCGTGACTTTACATCACTGGCACCACCGAAAGCCTGCGCGGTACTGGCAGTGCTAGTCACGCACCTTACCGTGCTGGAAGGTTTCGGGACCTAAATCACCCCGAAGGAGTCCTACACCGAGCTAAAAACAATGCAAATGGCCAGTCTGGGCTATGGATCAAATGCGTACACGATATAAAGGCACGCGGAGGTGACCCAGGAATCATCCACTTAGTCAAGTGGATGAATCCTGAATCGTGAAGTACGACACAAGCCAGCTCTTTTTATGAAGCCTGGCGAGCTAAAGGGGCCAGGATGGACTTGGCACCGCAGGAAGAGACCAACATGGCAAAATCTCGGCTCCAAGTCAAAAGAGGAAATAAAAGTCCTGAAATAGTCAATCAGGACCTTCAATGAATTTCAGGTCTCTCACCGCATGGGGTGGACGCAGCTTCCAGCGTCGACGAGTTCCGTTCCATCGTTGTGATATTTGCTTTGGGGAGATAATTACTGCCAGAGGTGAACTGGAGGTCCTTAAACCCAGATGAGGCTACTCAAAGTGGTGCTGCCTAGCAAAGCCTGACGTGGCCTACAGTTATAGTGCTGAACTCCTCATTGAGCTGTCAGGATCATGGACACCTTCTCAGCGATGATCGGTTTCCACACCAGCTTGACCGCTGTTTTGAGATAGTCTGGAAAGAAGGCTTAGGCAGTCAACGACGAGCCGCTGCTGGCTGACGGGTACCAACCGGGTTTTTCCTTAGGGCCCTTTTCCTGTCATGCGTATTTTCGCACGCGCGCGGATCTGGTCCGCATGCGGGCCGCACGCATCTTATCTTTTGATACATGTTTTTATGTTTTTCCTATCATGCGGCTAGCACGCGCGCGGAACAGGAGCATGCTATCATCCGCATGCGGACCAGATCCGCGCGCGTGTGAAAATACGCATGACAGGAAAAGGGCCCTTATGGGTATTGGGTAATCATCCACTTGGTTAACAAGGCGGTAGCGTGAAGATCCGCCTGAACACCTGGACATGACTGCAGTCGGTACGTGGTTCTACGTCCATCAGGGCCAACCGCAAAACCTTTCACAATTTATGAATTGTGCAGTGCAATTTAGCCACAAAGTACAGTTAAGTCACTAAGTTGCTGTGCCACAATGACAGTAAATACTATTGCGTCATTAGTTCATAAAAACTAAAGAGCTATATTAGTTCAACACCGACACAAAATACATATATGGCATGTTTGCTCAAAAAATATACATAGTTTTGGTGATACAAAGACAAAAAATACATTTGCGGCAATGTAGTACTAAATTTCTTTTTCATAATTGGTGCTACTAAGACAGAAAGTACATTTACATCGGTGTAGGTCTCTGAAATGACAGATCATTACGTGGCATCCAACGCAACTGAAAAATATGACGGCGTAGCACTCTGGGAAGGTCCAATTTCGTATCAATGCAACAAAGACATTGTCGCCATATTTCGGCCATTTGTTGAACAATAAAAACGTCTTTGTAGCACCATATGTATTGACCATTTTAGAACAATTTGGCATCATTAACTCATTTTTGCATTTTTCGACAGTTACGTCTTTGTAGTACTAGATGAGCGAGAAGTTTTGGAAAGTAAACCAATAGTTATGTTATGACTATGAATTTAAAGATTACGTATACAAAGAGAAAATAATCTGCTATAAAATAGAGCAAGGAAGACGAACAAAACCTGCTAGTTGTCTAAAAAATTGTGTACCTACTCTAATCTCTAAAACTAGGCCACGATTTTAAATATACATTTTCTAATTTCTAGCTCGAGATCATCACACAAAAAAATAAATAGATAATTAGCTATTCTAATTCGAGATCACCCTACATAAAAACAAAAGCTGTCAGTAAAAAAAAAAACTCTGCTTGTGAACAAGTACCTAGGTATTTTTCTAGTAAGTATTTTCTTGTGGAGTTTTGGTTTCTTAGATTCATGAGGCTACTTTGCCGTTTTTACCCGAATGCTCAGGAGGGGACTATGTTTTTCGAGAGTATAATATGTATCTTTGTATGTATGTAGACAAGAAACTCTTTTTCACGGGCTACAGTCCAAACGGCTGGGCAGATCTTGACGTGTGTCGTTAGATTTGCCTCAGCAGCGCGAGTGACACTGGCTATATTAAAAATTATAAATTAAAGATGGCGGAAAATACAACTTTGAAATTACCGCAGTAAGGTACCTATTTGTTTTTTAAATATCTGCTTGTTTATAAAATCTAGCTACATCGATCGCAAAAGAATCATTTATTTCATTGCCCATCCCCAACGTTTAACCACTAACAGATGCATATTTATCATTTCGCGTATCCGAAATCTAGGCTATTTGTGTGTCCTAGCCTCGTAGCGCCCACGCGCCTTTAGAAAACCCAAAATAAACATGGCGACTCCAGCCCAGATTATTTTCGGAGTATCGTACAGTTACCGCCCGCGCGCCTTTCAGAAGCCCATATTGAAAAAAAGTATAACGATTTTTGCAATTTCGCGGGTAAAATAATATTATCTTGTGAATTTTTTAACGAAAGTTTAGGCAATCATTTCCGGTATGCTACCATTGGCTATCGTCCTTACGGAAGTCTCTTAGGAAAAAAAAATACGAAATCAAATGATGGCGCAAAGTCCATGGGCGTTTATGACTATAACAATTATGTACTTTGAGAAGGCATTCGGGCCGTTGTTAATGAAAACGCAGAAAATCCCTGGGCGCCACGAGGCTAGTTTTGCCGCGTAAATAACGTTTGTTTGTGTTCGAATTTCGAATTCAGCGTGAACTCATGCGAACTGGCCGTTTTGCGATAATATTTTAATGAATACAATTCGTAATCTAATTATGTATGTTTAGTTGGAAACGGGATATGACTTCTGTGATAGGGGTGTTTTAATTGAACATAATGGTCACAATTTCGTTGTGATAACTGAAATCATATTTTTGTTAATATTATTGATAAAATGATAAGCCACACTATTTTAGGCACTTATCTCTTCCAAGGTAGTCTAGGTTGCAATACAGAAATCACAGCTGATTGCTAGCGACATTGGCTAGCAACGATATGATTTAGCATTATCTATTTGTAGACTAATTCAATTCTGAAGGAGATACCTAGGTATATTATGTAGGTTTGACAATGATAGAGTCAATAGTCAAAAGTTCATTTCATCATTTTCGTAGCATGATTTACAATGCTAAGACCTTAGAGTATATAGGTATAAGCAAACTAAAGAGTGCATAGGTACCTAAATAGTTAGAACGGTTTGCAGTAGTCTGCACACAACTTCTCTGCCCATCAGTAGCTAACCGCCAGTACAGCACTATTGAACATCTATAACATCCCATACCTACCTACCTATATTTGTATTTACGGAGCAACTGTTAACGTTTTGACAGTACACCGCGGGGCAGCAAGCGCACTCTATAGCTAACTTATCTGGGGGCACGGCAGTGCCCCCGCCAAGTCGAGCGCAAAGCACACACTGCCGTACCATCCTTTACTGGAACCATTTTGCCGCATTTTCAGTCCCCTATTTGAGAACGTTTGGATAAGACCAGAACGCAGAAATTTTTGTCATCTAATAAACTATAATCACATACTTAAAATCTAAAATTTTAAGTATGTAGGTCATTTAGTTCCGAAGTTAAGCGAACGCAAAGTTTCGCATTTTCGACAGACACTCACTCACTCACTCATGATCATCAAAATAGAACTAGTACTTCCCATCAACTCAGAGAGCTGAAATTCGGTACAGAGTAAGGGTTTAATGGCCATATAAAGGGAAAACTATAAAAAGTAGGATAATTGAAGGTTTGGAGTACCTGATGCAGACCGCAAGGAGCCCAGCTTAGCCATAGGAGATACAGATATGACACCAAAGCAAAAGTTGTTAAACTTGCTGGGACGCTTCTGCTGGCGAATAGATATTGTAGGTTTGAAGTACCTGATGTAGACCACCAGACACACCACTAGGAGCCCGGCTTAACCATAGGAGATACAGATATGACTTCAAAGCAAAAGTTGTTCAGCTTGATGGGATCTGGGGGCACGGCAGTGCCAAGTCGAGCGCAAAGCACACACTGCCGTACCATCCTTTACTGGAACCATTTTGCCGCATTTTCAGGCCCCTATTTGAGAACCTTTGGATAAGACTAGAACGCAGAAATTTTCGTCATCTAGTAAGCTGTAATCACATACTAAAAATCCAAAATTTTAAGTCTGTAGGTCATTTCGTTCCAAAGTAATGCGAAAGCAACTTTTCGCATTTACGACAGACACTCACACACTCACTCACTCATGATCATCAAAATAGAACTAGTATTTCCCATAAACTCAGAGAGCTGAAATTTGGTACAGAGTTAGGAATAAATGTCCACATAAAGGGACAACTATAAAAACTACGATAATCGAAGGTTTGGAGTGCCTAATGTAGACCACCAGGTGCACCACGACCCCAGCTAAACCTCAAGAGATATAGATATGACTCCAAAGCAAAAGTTGTTCAGCTTGATGGGACGCTTCTGCTTTCGAATAGACATCGAAGGTTTGGGGTTCCTGTTCCTGATGTAGACCACAACGCGCACCAACAGGAGCCCAGTTAAACTATATGAGACACAGATATTACTCCAAACCAAAAGTTGTTCAACATGATGGGACGCTTCTGTTTCTTCTGACGCGTCTATTTGACGCGGATTGTCTAACTTGTTTCGTTAAAAAAATGTGTAGTGATAGTGCAGCACTGTGTATCTCCTCGCATGCCTTTTTAACGCGAAATGTCGAGCTCGCTTCGCTCGCATAACGTCTAATGATAGTACAGCACGGTGTGTCTTTCCGCATGCCTTTTTAACGCGAAATGTCGAGTTCGCTTCGCTCGCAGAACGTCTAGTGATAGCACAGCACGGTGTGTCTTTTTGCATGCCTTTTTAACGCGAAATGTCGAGCTCGCTTTGCTCGCATAACGTCTAGTGATATCACAGCACTGTGTGTTTTCGCGCATGGCTTTTTAACGCGAAATATTGAGCTCGCTTCGCTCGCATGCGTGTAGTGATGGCTCAGTACGGTGTGTCTCCTCGCATGCCTTTTTAACCTAAAAAGTCGAACTCGCTGCGCTCGTATAGTTTAAGGGTGGCGAAGCGTGGTTTGGTTTCTCTCAGGTTTTTGTTGGCGTGAAATGTTAAATTCACTTTGCTCGCAATGCGTGCTGTAACCCCCTCCACGATTCGGAGCTGTATACGCCACTGTTGAGGAGAAGCTTCTGTTGGCGTATAGACATCCAAGTTTTGGAGTTCCTGATGTAGACCACCAGGTGCACTACCAGAAGCTCAGCTAAACTATATAGGTAGGAGATATTGAAATGACTCCAAGGCAAAATTTGTTTAGCTTTATGGAACGCTTCTGCTGGTATCTGCTGGCAATGCAGCAATGTTTTGAGAAATGTGGTTCGAATAAATACATAACTAGCGTGATGAATAGCGTAATCCAGAGTATGAATTTAAGGCTGGTGGTGTGGAAATAAGAATTTTTAAGGTCTAAGGAACGAAACGAAACGAAGGTCGTGGGTACCAGCTAGTACGCACATAAATAAAATGAAAGGAAACCCCTGCATAAGATTAGACTGGCTTTAACCCAAAATAAATACTTATCAAATAATGCATTAGACAATTCTTTCAAATATTTTTAATCCACACTTACGAGTAGTTTACCCGAAAATCTAACAAAATAAATCAATAAGCACACGTTTCTACAAAAAGGAGTGAAATCCCATCAAAAACATTCTGTAATAAGCTAGCCAAGTCTCGATGGAGCTGCATGTTTATCTCTAAAAAGTAATGAAATCTAGACAAAGTCGTGCCAAGTCTAAGGTTCCTTACTGCAATTTCTTTATTATTATAGTTAATGTTATACGACTGGCCGTTGAATAGTCTTTATACATTAGTGTGTACGAGTCAATGGCCAGTCGTATAACATTAACTATAATAATAAAGAAATTGCAGTAAGGAACCTTAGACTTGGCACGACTTTGTCTAGATTTCATTACTTTTTAGAGATAAACATGCAGCTCCATCGAGACTTGGCTAGCTTATTACAGAATGTTTTTGATGGGATATACCTATACCTAATCTAAGGCTATGTATGACACATTACAGAAAAGTAATTAAGTAATTTCCAAAATCCACATCCTGTAGGTAAAAACATTCGCGTCCATTTTTCTCGTCTCTTCAATATCAATTTTATAATTCCCTGCTCTATTTACGCGAAAAATAGCAAACGATCCCGGAAATGGCGCGTAAGAATTTAGCTTCCAACGCGAAATGGCTCCATGCGCGCGCCACGCTCGCGCGGTCGGCAACGCGCACGGAAATAGAAGCGCGCGCATTCTTTGCGGACATGTGCGCGGAAAATGTGCGCGATTTACCATGTGGTGATAGGTTAGCTGGAGATTTTACCTCGTAGATGACCTATTCTTGTTTCTTGAAAGTCTGGGAAAGCTTTATGATACAGTAATGAACCTTTTACACCAATACTTTTTAACATATTTTATTACAACTTAAATATGTGAGAAAATAATGAGGAGAAAAGCTGGAAGCTTATTGCAGACGGCATCAGGCGTGACTACGCCAAAGTCGTTTAGCTTTGACATTGACACATTATTGACCAATCACAAGAAAGGCCCAGAAGCGGCGCGAGTGTTGCCATTATGATTACCGTAATTTTTGTATTTCTTGTAGAAACTACTTAAAGGTCAATGACAAAGATTTAGTTAGACCAGTGTTAAACGAGTGTTACAATCTTTTTTCTCGTCTAACTTTTTGTGGTAAGGCCCTAGATTTCTAAGCCCCAAACTCCACAGAGAGGACAAGGAGAGGACATAGGACGTAGGGCATGACGCTTGACGTTTGACATCGCGACGTTTCCATACAAAATATACGAAAAAGTATTGACAAAGCCCCAAGCTCCACACAGAGGACAAGGAAAGGACATAGGGCGTAGGGCATGACGCTTGACGTTTGACATCGCGACGTTTCCATACAAAATATACGATAAAGTATTGACAAAGGCACACACAAGCGTCGCCAAAGCGTCGCACCTATGACAGCTAGCGTCAAAAACTAAGAAGAATATTTGACGATCACTTGTCTGTCAACTGTCATTCTTACATCCTATGCCCTTCGTCTTTTTGGTGGAGTTTGCGCCTAAGATTTCGCGGCTGATCTATAATATAGGTATGTACATAAAAGCTTCAACGCTAAAAGACAAGCTGCAACTCTTTAACTATTTCTGTTTACAAAAATACGTCCGATACTACTCTTAGACATAAATAACGACAACACAAATACACTTTTGCTCTACAAATATTTTGTTAGGATCGTGGATTGTTACCAAGCATTTTACTGATACAAACACGATGTTATAAAGTTGTGAATAATACTGGGTGAAATT
This sequence comes from Phthorimaea operculella, assembly GCA_024500475.1. NCBI lineage: Eukaryota > Metazoa > Arthropoda > Insecta > Lepidoptera > Gelechiidae > Phthorimaea > Phthorimaea operculella. The sequence goes on from JANFCV010000056.1 coordinate 735,941, forward strand.
TTACAAGTGACCGATAGTGAAAACTCAGAAACGGCTGGTAATGAGGACAACTTTCCCCGAGGAAAAAAAAGTACAAAAAAAAAATATATGCGCCACCCATAGTAACTCAAATCAGCTGACCATCAATTTTGTATGGGAGGACCAATTGTTTTCCGTATTCCGACCTTGACTTTTCTTGGAAAAAGTTGTTCCTTATTTTATCACCAGTCGGTTCTGAGTTTTCGTTATCGGTCACTAGTAAAATTTCACCCAGTATAAGAATTACCTACCTACTATAACTTAGTAGGTACTGATCCTCTTACTAATTAAAGAACTTGTTTAAGAATTGCTCTTTTCCAGAAACAGGCCAACTTGATTGGGACTTAAACAAGTTAGGGATCTCCAAATAATTGAGTTGATTGGCCTTCTCAAGGAAACTTAATTTGTCACTGAATCTTTTAGTTAAGTACTTAAATTGAAACTTGTTATTCGAGTAGTTCATAAATCTTTATCCCATCAAAAACATTCTGTAATAAGCTAGCCAAGTCTCGATGGAGCTGCATGTTTATCTCTAAAAAGTAATGAAATCTAGACAAAGTCGTGCCAAGTCTAAGGTTCCTTACTGCAATTTCTTTATTATTATAGTTAATGTTATACGACTGGCCATTGACTCGTACACACTAATGTATAAAGACTATTCAACGGCCAGTCGTATAACATTAACTATAATAATAAAGAAATTGCAGAACTAGACAACACGACTTTGTCTAGATTTCATTACTAGAGATAAACATCAGCTCGATGGGTTCACTCCTTTTTGTAGAAACGTGTGCTTATTGATTTATTTTGTTAGATTTTCGGGTAAACTAATCGTAAGTGTGGATTAAAAATATTTGAAAGAATTGTCTAATGCATTATTTGATAAGTATTTATTTTGGGTTAAAGCCAGTCTAATCTTATGCAGGGGTTTCCTTTCATTTTATTTATGTGCGTACTAGCTGGTACCCACGACCTTCGTTTCGTTTCGTTCCTTAGACCTTTAAAAAATTCTTATTTCCACACCACCAGCCTTAAATTCATACTCTGGATTACGCTATTCATCACGCTAGTTATGTATTTATTCGAACCACATTTCTCAAAACATTGCTGCATTGCCAGCAGATACCAGCAGAAGCGTTCCATAAAGCTAAACAAATTTTGCCTTGGAGTCATTTCAATATCTCCTACCTATATAGTTTAGCTGAGCTTCTGGTAGTGCACCTGGTGGTCTACATCAGGAACTCCAAAACTTGGATGTCTATACGCCAACAGAAGCTTCTCCTCAACAGTGGCGTATACAGCTCCGAATCGTGGAGGGGGTTACAGCACGCATTGCGAGCAAAGTGAATTTAACATTTCACGCCAACAAAAACCTGAGAGAAACCAAACCACGCTTCGCCACCCTTAAACTATACGAGCGCAGCGAGTTCGACTTTAGGTTAAAAGGCATGCGAGGAGACACACCGTACTGAGCCATCACTACACGCATGCGAGCGAAGCGAGCTCAATATTCGCGTTAAAGCCATGCGCGAAAACACACAGTGCTGTGATATCACTAGACGTTATGCGAGCAAAGCGAGCTCGACATTCGCGTTAAAAGGCATGCAAAAGACACACCGTGCTGTGCTATCACTAGACGTTCTGCGAGCGAAGCGAACTCGACATTTCGCGTTAAAAGGCATGCGGAAAGACACACCGTGCTGTACTATCATTAGACGTTATGCGAGCGAAGCGAGCTCGACATTCGCGTTAAAAGGCATGCGAGGAGATACACAGTGCTGCACTATCACTACACATTTTTTTAACGAAACAAGTTAGACAATCCGCGTCAAATAGACGCGTCAGAAGAAACAGAAGCGTCCCATCATGTTGAACAACTTTTGGTTTGGAGTAATATCTGTGTCTCATATAGTTTAACTGGGCTCCTGTTGGTGCGCGTTGTGGTCTACATCAGGAACAGGAACCCCAAACCTTCGATGTCTATTCGAAAGCAGAAGCGTCCCATCAAGCTGAACAACTTTTGCTTTGGAGTCATATCTATATCTCTTGAGGTTTAGCTGGGGTCGTGGTGCACCTGGTGGTCTACATTAGGCACTCCAAACCTTCGATTATCGTAGTTTTTATAGTTGTCCCTTTATGTGGACATTTATTCCTAACTCTGTACCAAATTTCAGCTCTCTGAGTTTATGGGAAATACTAGTTCTATTTTGATGATCATGAGTGAGTGAGTGTGTGAGTGTCTGTCGTAAATGCGAAAAGTTGCTTTCGCATTACTTTGGAACGAAATGACCTACAGACTTAAAATTTTGGATTTTTAGTTTGTGATTACAGCTTACTAGATGACGAAAATTTCTGCGTTCTAGTCTTATCTAAAGGTTCTCAAATAGGGGCCTGAAAATGCGGCAAAATGGTTCCAGTAAAGGATGGTACGGCAGTGTGTGCTTTGCGCTCGACTTGGCACTGCCGTGCCCCCAGATCCCATCAAGCTGAACAACTTTTGCTTTGAAGTCATATCTGTATCTCCTATGGTTAAGCCGGGCTCCTAGTGGTGTGTCTGGTGGTCTACATCAGGTACTTCAAACCTACAATATCTATTCGCCAGCAGAAGCGTCCCAGCAAGTTTAACAACTTTTGCTTTGGTGTCATATCTGTATCTCCTATGGCTAAGCTGGGCTCCTTGCGGTCTGCATCAGGTACTCCAAACCTTCAATTATCCTACTTTTTATAGTTTTCCCTTTATATGGCCATTAAACCCTTACTCTGTACCGAATTTCAGCTCTCTGAGTTGATGGGAAGTACTAGTTCTATTTTGATGATCATGAGTGAGTGAGTGAGTGTCTGTCGAAAATGCGAAACTTTGCGTTCGCTTAACTTCGGAACTAAATGACCTACATACTTAAAATTTTAGATTTTAAGTATGTGATTATAGTTTATTAGATGACAAAAATTTCTGCGTTCTGGTCTTATCCAAACGTTCTCAAATAGGGGACTGAAAATGCGGCAAAATGGTTCCAGTAAAGGATGGTACGGCAGTGTGTGCTTTGCGCTCGACTTGGCGGGGGCACTGCCGTGCCCCCAGATATAGTATAAAATGAAGTCTGTCTATCGTGGAATACACTAAATCCTCCTAAACCATGCAACGGATTTTGATGCGGTTATTTGTCATAGATAGAGTGATTCAAGAGAAAGATTTATAAACATAAAGCATGTCGGGATGATGCCTTTTTCTCCACGGGAAAATGAGTTATTAGGGCCACTAATTCAAAACAATTTTAAGTTAAATTGTTTATTGTTTCTTTTTATTTTTTGTTTTAATGAATAGGTAATTTGTAATACAAAGTATTTTATTTTTAACGACATTTGATAGATTATGCACAAGGTTGTTTAAATAATAAATTATAATATCAAGAGCGATGACGTTTGAAGCATTGAAAAATGTATTATAAATAGTAATATAATCAAACTTTTAGAACTTAAGAGTTGTTGACTAATTGTGAATTATTTTTGTCCACAGGCCAACCGAACGAAAACGAAACTCAAGATGTGCAGTTAGCATAACTAAACTATTTAATAATTAATTGGTGTGTAGTGTAAATATTAACTAACCTTAGTGGATGTACAGTGTTTTTAATCTATGGATGACTTTTACTTAAAATTTCTGACAAAACATCAAAAGTGAAATCACCTAGTGCAACAGTGCAAATATCACTGAAATAGTGCAAATATCACTGAAATAGTGCAAAGTATCACAGAAATTGTGCAAATATCACTGAAATAGTGCAAAATATCACTGATATAGTGTCGCTAGTGTAGTGATGGTGTAGTGACGTGTGAAGATGGCGGCTCGAGCTTTGACAGTTGTCATTTTGGCTGTCATCGGCTGTCAACTTGCGGCGACTGAAAAAGGTAAGGCTTTTAAATAAATTATTCCATAGGCAAGTGAAATTAGGTCGTGACTAGTACCTTGTTCGTAATTGGTACGTACACCCTTCTAAAAAAATTGACAAGAAAGAAACACTCTTCACGTCCGTTTGTTTGTTGTTTTTGCGCTGAGTACCTAAAGCAAAGCATTAAAAAAACTTTACAACAATTTATTTTAACACATGCGTGAGGACAATACGAATTTCGACCTTATTCTAATACGAATACGTTGACGTCGTGCGATGCGTAGCGCTATCGGATGCGTCTGTCAAACTCAAACCGTTTGACATAAACCTGACCGTATTCATATGAAAATAAGCTGCAAAATCGCATTTTCATAACGTATGCCATATTAAAATAACGCATGTAACGTTTATAAACGTTACGTGTGTTTCTGCACTAACCTCGTCAAACAAACAGAAATCTTATACCTACTACAGAATAGGTGTGTCCACCAGAGAGTGAGTGATTCAATAACTAAAATAATAAAATGAAATCGGCCCATCAATTTCTCCCGCAAAATGGAGAAAAAACGGCCATTGAAAATATATTAAATTTCATGTATTGAACAAAAAACTGCGCCCCATTTTTCAATTATGAAAAAAGCCTGGCTATTTTCCCGCCGTCAACAAAAGGTTTTTAGGGTACCGTACTCAAAGAAGAGAAAATGGAACCCTATTACTGAGACTTCGCTGTCCGCCTGTCCGTTTGTCACAAGGCTTTATCTCATTAAACCGTAATAGCTAGAGAGTTGAAATTTTCACAGATACCGTATTTCTTTGTCGCTATCACAAGAAATACTGACAATTTAAATAAAATAATAATGCGACCTTCCGCAAAAAAACGTGCTTTCTATGCTCGATTTTATCTATAAATAATAAATAAAAACATATCTTTACATCACATGAGACCTCCCATTAAGTTAGCCGAGCTTGTGTCGGGAGTGACTCGCAACTTTCCTTTTGGACACATTTGAAAATAAGTAAAACAGTAGGTAATATTAATAATATTAAGTACTAATACTAAGACTAATACAAAAAATTGGTAAACATCAACTCAACGAAAAGTTTTAATTAGGATTGTGAGTGAAGTAAATCTATAATGGTTGAAAGGTTGTATCTCATGAACAGTAACAGTAACACAGGTTGAAAGTTTCACAATTACGTATTGACAACAAATACAAAAAAAATAGAAGAAAAGAAGAAGAATAAAACAAACGTATTTTTTCATCATCTTCCTGCCCATATCCCAATTCCTTGGGGTCGGCGCAACACGTTTTGTTGAACACAAAATCGTTTTGCAAAAGGATTCGGCTTTATTTTACGACTGGCCGCCTGCCTGACGTCAACCCTCCTTGGAAATGCTTTTGTGGTGGAAAAACTGCCACCATACGGTTGGCCCTCGCTGTTTGGGTCGTGTTTATACCCTGGTCGTGATTTTCGTGCGATATTTTAACGAAATGGTACGGCACCCTTCGTGCGCGAGTCCGACTCGCACTTGGCTGTTTTTATTCAGACGACGGCCGAGAGTGGTAGGTAGGACTCGGGTGGGACTTTTCCAATGTCAGCTTATATTTTCCTTGATCGAAGCCAAAGACGCTGTGAGAAATATTTGCTTTTCGTATTTTCAGGCTAATAATATTTGCTGTCTACTATTATTTTTCTGTTGTGATTTAAAAACGAGTGCCTATCTATAATCGTATTTGATACATTCTCTTGATAACGTAGGAACGGAGGCCATTTTCCCACATATTCTTCTATAGAAGTAGGGGTCGGAAATATTTTTTTAATTTTTAGCGAACATCTTTCTTTTCGATCACTCATGTGGTTCAACCCTACAATGTCCTAACCAGACTAGTAGGTATAGTATTGGTATCAGCAGTACAGCTGACGAAGGTCGCAGGTTCAAATCCTGCCTGCGGTGGAAAATTATGCAAGTTTTCCAATAACAAACCTGGATTGGGGAGTGACCCACCAAGAATCGAACCCGGAAATATCGGCATCGTATTTATGCAACATAAACCTGTCAAATCACATTTGAAACTATTTAGTCCTAAATAAAATAGATAGGTAGTCTTTAGTTGCGGTAAGTTGTTATAGTGAAACAACAATTTGCTGTCTTAATATTCTACCTTCGTCTTGAAAACACCCTAGTCACGCAAAGTCTAAAATGTTCAAATCAGTGGTACAGTCGGCTAAATTGATGACCTACTTCTCTTTAAGTTCTTTACTTTCATTTAATTTATCGAAGTAGTACTTATTTTAGAAAAACTTTTACTTAATCTAAACGACTGGTTGAACAGTAGAACAATATTTTAAAAACCAGTACCCAGAGAAATTAGATTTTCGCATTTCGAACTAGATAGAGACTTGTGAATCCTGAGATGAAACGTAGAGCGTTAACCGCTGTAACAACACAGTCGCTATCGCCAAGTCTGACTAAAATATTACAGGATCATTTCCGAAAAAGTCGTATTGGAGTAGGTACCTACAGTTATGGTGGCAGGTTGTCAGTCTTCCCGCTAAAATTTTCACACAGTAGCCGTTCATAAAATGACTTTTCACAAAATCCCCATTCTCCGCCATCCATAAGCCAACGAAACGTAGATGCGACATCTGATAGCTAAAGTCCATTAAAAGATAGGTCAGTTTGTCCGTTCCGCACAAAATGACAGCTCAGGACAAAATGACAGCTCAGGACGAAATGACAGCTTGTCAGATGAGTTTAATCAACAGCCGGCGCTGGCAAAACACCGGAGTGTATCCCTTTGATAGTGTTTTTGCGTGTTTTTTGGTGTTTAGGGATCCGTAGATAATATAAAAGTTACGCTAGGTTATTTATATTTCTAGCTAGCGGCCCGTTAGCGGTTTCACCCGCTGCAACTCATTTTTCCGCGTGAAAAGGCATTTTCCTGGCATTCGTTTTAAAAGCTATCCTCTTTAACCACTCTATCTACTACAAACAATCGTATCAAAATCCATTGCGTGGTTTGGAATGAACCAGTGAATTCCACGACAGACAGACAGACAGAGAAACGCAAAAAGCAACTTCATTTTATATTACGTTTATTGAATCAGATGGAAAAAAAGATTTTTATACGACAAACTCAAAAGTGTACTGACTATAGGTATTTGTGTCTAGTTAAGCCACATCGAAGGAAGACTTCACGACAAAAAGTTTTGTTTCAAAAGATAGTCATATCAAATTTATCGCCACTTTTTCGTACCGGGTAAAACAAACTAACTACTAGCAAGCAACAACAGTCCACTGCTTGACATGGGCCTCCCCGTATTGGGGGTATTGCCATACTCACCACGCTTGGCCGGCGGATTGGCGAGCGCAGTGCAAGGTGTTACAGATATTCACAGAGAACGCTGCTGCCTATTCCCTGGATCCATCACTAAGTCGCCTCTACGACACCCACGGGTAGAAATGGGGTGATGCTATTCTAAGCTAGAATTAGAGGAACTAACTAAAACTAATATTTAAGAACTTGTCTGATGTTTTACTTATCACAAAATAGGTAGGACTTCTGCGTTAAAAACTTTCATTGCTTCTAAAACTGAGTAGAACCCGATGCATTTTGATGTTATCCTACACTTTTCCAAGAGCCGGTGGAACCCGTACAAATTGAATATCCGGCTGCCGTAAGCATATTTCAGAGAGACGAGGGACATGTGAATTTTGCAGGGTTTTTCAGTGCCAGTCGCAGCGAAGTCTAAATAGATTTCTGTCTGTGGAGTCTTTTTTCATGCGGGATACGTCGGCTTTTGATTCTGAACCAGAAATAATAGTAGAAAGATGGTACTGGTCTATTAAAATAAGTTGGACGCTCTTCGGCCAGGTAGTGACTGGTTGGCGTAAGGGGCAAGCGTGACAACAGTAGATACGCGCGACGCGACGCGCAACATGACATTTGCCAGACAAGTGATCATCAGTCGTTAGAGATGCGACGTGCGTCTCACGTGTGTAGCTTTAAATCCTCTGTTTCGTACATTTTATATGGAATCGGTTGCAAGCGTCGCTATGTCGCACATCACACGACTACGATAATAGTTGTTTGACAGATGCCATCCCACGCGTCACGACGCAAGTGTCTTCTGTGGAGCTTGCGAATAAACGGGAGATCATGCCTTAGGGTACGCTTATCAACTTGACGTCGCGAAAAATACGCCGCCGCGACGCCGCGACGCTTGGTTTTTAAAGGTATCTTTATGCCGAACCCTTAGAAGCTCACGTTCAGTTGTGTACTGCTAAAACCATGTCAGAGGCCTGTGTCTTACAGAAGGCGGTTTAAAAAACTCTGACACCAGGGTTCATCGGGTCGTTGCACGACTCGGTGTCCCACAAGAAGTGAGAGAGAGAGAGAGCTGATAGGATGAATTGTGGATACCAGTATCATTTATAGACCTGTATAAAATGGTAGGTACAAGACCTATAATATTTCGAGTGCAATATTCCAACATAGTCCGAGTTCTTATTTGGCAGTTTGTATGGAGGTATGGTCCCATCTGGCAGAAATCATGAAACTTGCCATGTGTGTAGCTTACATGTGTAAGCTTCAGGAAAAGAAGGGAAGCAAGTTGGACCCCCCCTGCTTCCCCCTTTACCCCCTTTTTGTCCCAAATTTCAGTTATCTTTATTTTCTCGGAAACGATTAAAGATAGGAGAAATTTGTCAAGGTAAGAAATATTCCTTATAAAATTGTCTACATAATTGTTCTTAGGTAGATGTTGATAGGACTTATACTTTTCGAGTTATGCTTCTGGGAAACCCATCATTTTATTGAAAGTGACTTCCAGCTCTGAATTAGCCATAACTACCATGTGATAGAATATTTTTTCAAACTTGCTATTGGCTTTTGTTAGTTAGGTAGTCTTCAAAGGAATTCCGCAGAGACAACACTTCAATCACGCCTGTGGGGTGGGGAGGAGGCAAAGTTTATTTTTTCCGAGCTTAACTTGAGGACTTCTGACTCCTTAAGTAAATGTGACACGAGAAATTGAGTATCATTTTCGAATGAACCAAGGACGGAGTATTCATTTCTGGAACGCTCTTTGGTACATTTCATACAAAAATATAAATATATTAAGTGAAATGGGAAAAAAAAATGTTTCGTTCTCATTCAAACTCTGTTTTCTTCATGACCTTGAGACATATTTATTAGATAAAAACACATACTCGAAGACTTACTCACCCTTATTATAAAACCATATTTTATTTTCGAAAATATTAGAAAATACCTGGCCTACGGAAGCCTAAATATTTTTACAAAGTTATGTTTGTAGCTGGAAAAATTTCAAGTTCATAGATTTTGTATGCAAAAATACGATTACTAACCGCAAACTTATATTTCTCAATTGTCGCTAAACCATTCCAGATAAAGAAATGCCCTCATAGGGAATGTTGTTTATACTGAAGGGTAGTTTTTGTTGGAATAAAGAAATTGAGGATCTGGAGTACTTGATGTTTAAGAAGACATTACAGTATCTCGAATAGTTTAGCTGGGCTGTTGATGTTCCACATCAAGTACTCCAGATCTTCAATTTCTATATATCAGCATAAACAACTCTTCAGTATAAACAACATTTCCTATGAGGGCATTTCCTATCTGGAATGATTTAGCGACAATTGAAAATATACGTTTGCGGTTGGTAATCTTATTTTTCATACAAAATCTATAATTTGAAATTTTCCAGCTACAAACATAACTTTGTAAAAATATTTAGGCTTCTGTAGGCTAGGTATTTTATATTTTCGAAAATAAAATATAACTTTATTATTCGGGTGAGTATGTCTTTGAGTATGTGTTATTATCTAGTAAATATGTCTCAAGGTCATGAAAAAACGTTTGAATGAGAACGAAACATATTTTTTCTTATTTCACTTAATATTTTGTATGAAATGTACCAAAGCGTTCAAAAATGAATACTCCGTCTTTGATATATGCGAAATGATACTCAATTTCTCGTGTCACATTTACTTAAGAGTCAGAGTCTCAAGTTCAGCTCGAAAAAAAAACTTGCCCCCCCATCCCCACAGGCGTGATTGAAGTGTTGTCTCTGCGGTTTCCTGAACTACCTAACTAACAAAGCCAATAACAAGTTTGAAAGAATATTCTATCACATGGTAGTTATGGCTAATTCAGAGCTGAAGTCACCTTCAAATGATGGGTTTCCCAAGCATAACTCGAAAAGTATAAGTCCTATCAACATCAACCCAATAACAATTGTGTAGACAATTTTATAAGGAATATTTCTTACCTTGACAAATTTCTCCTATCTTTAATCGTTTCGAAAAATAAAGATAACTGAAATTTGGGACATAAGGGGTAAAGAAGCAGGGGTCCAACTTGCTTCCCTTCTTTTCCTGAAGCTTACACATGTAAGCTACACACATGCCAAGTTTCATGATTTCTGCCAGATGGGACCATACTTCCAGCTAAGGAGCCGTACTAACATAAGGGACATCTAAAGAGGAGGAAACATGAAAATACACAAGAATTAGATTATGATAAGATGCAAGATTTTAGGAAGTGTGCAGCAGCGTTTTATGTGAATTAAACATCTAACACTGCACTCTCCAATCCGCCTGCCAAGCGTGGTGAGTATGGCAATACTCTCCGATAGGGGGAGGCCCATGTCCAGCAGTGGACTGTTGTGGCTGAGCTTAAGGTAAAGATAAAGATGGAAGATTAGTAGTCAACTTCAAAAAGAACAAATAAGAACAGATTTGAAAAATAACACATTTTTACGATTGAAAAGAAACGCGGTAAGTTATTTTTTGCAGCTATTCAATATATCTGCCCACTGTGCCAAAACCGAGTAAACATTGTGAATGCAAACAAACTGTGTTCACTGTTCACACTCTGAAATCACACCCGGCACGTCACAAGTGCACTGAATACAGGGTGTTAGGAAAACACTGAGAATATAAATACAGTAATATTTTTATGTAGTGAAATGACTGACCTTGTTGTTTAAAGTCGAGGCTTATAGAGTCTCGACCTTTCAATACAATAAGTGATGAAATCCTGCAGTCCATCATAGTAAACTTATTTCATCGAATCGTCGAGACTATGAGCCACAACTTTAAACAACAAAGTCAATCGTTTTACTACAAAACATATGAGTAGTCCATTGGGATAAGGGCAGGAAGATGATGATGATATGAGTAATCCATGTTCATTTAAAAATTTAACACTAATATTTCATGAATTCACATTGTGAATGCAAACAAACTGTCTTCACTGTTCACACTCTAAAATCACACCCAGCACGTCACAAGTGCACTGAATACAGGGTGTTAGGAAAACTAAATACCTACAGTAATATTTCATACCATATCCAACAATCCAAAACAGCCACAACAGTCCTATGAATATGGACATGAATTTTTATCGAGGGGTATTTGCCATACTCACCACGCTTGATAAGCGAATTGGCGAATTTTCAGGAAACGCTACTGCCCATTTACAGGATCTCTTAGTCGCTTTTTACGAGACCCACGGTTAGAATTGGAGCGAAGCTATTCTAAGCCGGCATCACATGGAAAAAATATTTAATACGGAATAAAAATTCTTGAAAGTGGTCAACTAGCGCTTGAATTTAAACTAAAATGTTAGCCACGGTCACGAGTCGTTTTGTACAAGTAGGTAGGTAATTTTATGTTTAATTTTATTTGTGGAAACCTTTGGAGCGTAGGGTTCAACGCTTGAAAATATCAAGTTCTTTAGTACAAAAAAAATGATGAGTTTGCCAAACTTCGTCAAAATACGATTCCTCCAACTTACACGAAATTTCGCGTATTAAAAACATAATATCAGATTAAACTGTAATTTTAAGCTAAAATCAGCACCCGTGGTTTTATAAAACCACACCCCGTACGTCACAAAAGTGCTAGCTGTAAATATTATAGTTGGCCCGCTCTAACTCCTCTGTTTATGTGTTTTCGGCGAAACTGGGCGAATGGGGCGACAGTATAAAAATCCAGAAAGCTTTTAAGTCCACGTCACGGTGGTTTCGAAGTACGAGTGATTGAGGGCTGGCCAGACGAGCGGTCTTAGTGGAAAGCTCCACAGAATAGACTCGCTAAATGACACCTGTCAGACAAGCGATCGTCAGCCGTTATCGATGCGACACGCGTCTCAAGTGTGTATCTGTGTTTCTTCTGTATCATACTGTTTTGAAGTGTCACGATGTCGTACGTCTCACGTCACCGACGATCACTTGTTTTACAGATGCTATCTTACGTCTCACGTTTACTCTGTGGAGTTTGCCCCTAAATCATTTTCATTTAACACTGCGGTACTCGCGCCCAGATTTTTGTTATGGATGCTCGCGTGGCCTACTATAGTAGGCCATTTTAAAATAACGATATAGGTGAATAAATACCATAATTATGGAATAAAACATATTTTTTCAGAGAATTATTTTACTTATTTGCTTTTAGGACCATTTTCATAAGAGTTAAAGCAGTTATCACTTGAAATAATAATTAAAATACTAAATAACAAAAAAATGCAGGGTATTTTGAACTGACCTAAAACTATTGAAAAACAAATTACTTTTTTGTTTTATTGTGTACCAAATTTACATCAATTCGTAACAATCAGGGCATACAATAGCGTGATAATCAGGAAAAATCCACTAATTACAGGTTTGACATGAAAAAAAAATTGTTTGATTACGCGCGCTCTAGGACAAAATAGCGCATCTGCCAACCCTACCTAATTGTGGTATAAGGTTATGCTGCTGTTCGGATTCTTGGGTCCCCAAAAGAAAAGAAAACCAGGCTGTCAATCTTATTCATCTTCTTCACTCTCAATAACTTCATCATCTGAATCATCATCTCCAAACAACCAGCTTTCTATTTGCGCGTCGTTCATAGTGATGGAATCTATCAATAAAACAATACATAATATAGGTAAAAAACACAAGTCTTTATAAAAAATAATAAGAAAAATCACATGCCAAAAAATCTATATAAAAACCTAAAGATATCAACCATAAACCAATAATAATAATTTGTTGCCTTACCTTAACTTTCAGTACACTAGTAGTCGCGCGGATTACTATGGTAGGCCCCGCACCTTTAACACCAATTAATTGACACAAGCAAAAGTGTCCTTCACTCGCATATGACTAATCTGGTTGCTCAGTAAACTGACGAGGCTTTAATGAAATCTACCCTCATTTGCACGACTATTTAAAAAAATATGCCACTGTTTATGACTATGGTCTACTATAGTAGGCCACGCGAGTACTCTAGTGTTAATATGACGACCGACCCGATGAACACGAGTACCTTAATGAAAATACCGCAATACGATATTTTAAAGACCAGATTAAAAGCGAAGTTGAGCCCACGGTAATTTCGACTTAAGTGACTAAAATTCCAGAATTTCAGGTGCATAATGTGTTCTTACCTCTCTTCTAACTTAAGTAGAGTGAATATGCACAAGCATGTACCAACATCGCCTGCTTCATGTCTTACCAACAGGAGAGATAGCAGACAGAAATAAAGCCTTTTTTAAGGCATATTTTTGTCTAAACCGCACAGATGAGCGGTCGTGCCGCCCGTCTGCCTGCACCTAGTTTAAATGCCATACAGGTTGTGACTTTTGCTTCCACCGGAGTGTATTTTTGTGCTCTCTGAGGCCTTTGTTCGCGCCGATAAGAAAAATATTAGCTGACATCGGAAAAATCCCACCCCGTTGAAAAAATCCTATTGTTATAGCTACAGAAGTGCGCGAGTTTTTACTTTAGAGAATACGAAGTTTAATATACTGGGTTTGCATTTTATTTTATTTTTGTTGAAATTGGTATAATCAGCTTTTAGAATGTTGTTTAGAATGTTAAGAGGATTAGGTAGTATTTAATTTTTAGTGTCGAATACACACAAATACGGAGAATAGCTCGATCACACTAGCTAGTGAATAATTTGAATTAGAAATATTTCTTTCAATATGGCAATTACAATTTTTAAAATATGCTCTGAAATATTCTAATATATTGAAATCATTCAGAGTAAATCGTTTACAAAATATATTTAATCGAATAGTTGTGACCGCTAGAAGGTCGAAGCTAATCAAATTATTTATTTGATGTATTGGCAAATTTGTAGAGATTCAATTATTCGAATCGCTGGATATTGAACCCAATATGATCAATAGTTCAAACAAGTTTTACCAATTTGTTTAAATAACTTTTTCAATTAGTTTTAGTTATTGTCAATAATTGAGTTGAGACGGCCACTCACAGTATTGGCTGCCGTATGGCAGTTGTATGGCTCTCCCTTTCTCACTAAGTGGCAAACTCAAGTTAAGTTAGAAAGGGAGCGCCAAAATGAGAATACTAACAACGTAGGCGTAGGTCACATCCTATTCACAATAAAGTTGACATACTTTTCAGCTTGTATTCATAAAATTTTTAAGAAGTAAAATATTTTTAAACGTGTGAAATATACGTAGGAACTATGATACCAATGTTAATAACAATACTATGCAGTTTACGTTATCATTTTTAAATATAACAACAGTGAAAATAAAGTAGGTATTTTAAAAGCTTTTATTTAACTTGCAGTGTATGTAAGTATGTAAGTAAGTAAGTAAGTAACAATGATTGTTCGGGGCAAATCTTGCAACTCAATTTAGAAGCAGATATCTTCAACCGATTGAGCTGAAATTTTGTATACACGTTTAGTTCGGATGACAATGCATGGCTAGTTATACAACATCATTCTAAATATGTCATGGCGGCACATCCAAGATGGCCGACAAGTAATTTTTGATGCTCTCCTACAATATGGGTGTCAAATGAAAGGGCTTGCTCAGAATAAATCGAATAATAAAGTGACGTTTACTTCACTCAAAATAACACCTGATATGGCGGACTAAATGTTAGATGGCGTATTAAGTTTGTTATGTTTTCTTACTAAATGGGTGACAAATGATAGCTTTGTGAGGTAAATGACGTGGCTTTACACAGATTTTTCAGGTTTGAATGGTTGTTGTGTTGGGGTTTTTAGTCTTCTATTCATGGCACTGTCAATGAAGAATAATGACAATTTATACCTATTAGGTTCACGAATGCAAAAGTAGGTACTATCGCACAATGTACATAATCAACTGTGGCATAACAGAAAAGATCCTTCCATAGATTACTAAAAAGCAAAAAATAAATTATAAGTAAAAAACATTTTTAAAACAAGCTTTTATTTGGATGCGCTAAAAAGTACAAAATAATTTATGTCCTGAAAATTGAACTTTTAACTTACAATGACATTAATGCTACGTCTTCACAATTTATATGATATAAAAGCTTGTCGCGAGATTTAAGAAGGTACTCGTGTGGTAAGTTTATTCAAGATCACTTACACTAGTTACGTAATTGACTTATACACAGGTTTAATCTCGCGACAAGCTTTTATATCATATAAATTGTGAAGACGTAGCATTAATGTCATTGTAAGTTAAAAGTTCAATTTTCAGGACATAAATTATTTTGTACTTTTTAGCGCATCCAAATAAAAGCTTGTTTTAAAAATGTTTTTTACTTCAAATTTATTAGTTAGTAAAAAAGTTAATGAATGTGAACTTTTTTGTTTCAAAGAAACAGCTTAAATATGAAAACTCACACTGGCTATAATAACTCTACCACACATTTTAGGGAAGTATTTTTTTTATTCGCATATTGTCATATTTTCAGCATTTTATTCGGACGTACCATTTCAGTGACCAAAATTTTAGGATAAAATATCTTTCTTAAATGCGGTGTCCTATCGCAAAAAGAGATTGCACGAAAATTCTCATTAATTTTTATTAAATTTGATATAATATTACGAATCCGGAAACGGGAGCCAGATTTTTTTAAGATTGGCAATACTCGGCACATTAAAATTATTCCCGCTAACCCTCGATCCCCTGCGACTGGGTTGCCAGCCGTGAAATCAAATTATTACTCATAAACGTCTTTTATGCAGGTCATTTGATGACTTTGTTTTCCAGTCAAGTATTGAGCGACCAAAAAAGATTTGATTATTGTTATTTATTTTTGCAGCTTTGAAAAAATACACTTAAAAACAAAAAGATATAAGAAAAACAGGTGACCATTACATGAATCGAAGCAAGTAAGTCTCACCTCTATCATATTATATAACATATGAGCAGCATGTCAATTAATTTGGCCAATTCAGATTTATTCTTTAGCTGTACGTTTTAGAGCTCTATAGGGTGAAATTTACTAGTGACTGATAGTGAAATCTTAGGATCGGCTGGTGATAAGGAACAACTTCACCCAAGGAACATAGGTCAAAACAGCAATTTTGTGTAGGAAGTTCAAATTTTTTTTCTTTTACCTATGTTCCTTGTGGAAAGTTGTTCCTTATCACCAGCCGATTCTAAGTTTTCGCTATCAGTCACTAGTAAAATTTCACCCAGTATATTGCTCAGACCCTGTTTTTTTATTAGAAATAGAATTTGCGTAGCTGGCAACACTGTGCAAATGACCCCGTTTTGGACCCCACCGCTGGGGGGCATCGAATATTCACAAATTTAATATCGCAAGTCGAATGCAATTTATAAAATGACTACCCAATTTTGCTTTACAATTTCCATAGGTAAGTGTGTTGGGTAGAGATAGGAGAGAAAGTCAATGTTTTATATTAAAAGAATATTTAAATTTAAATATCCGGATTTAGTATAAAATAACAACTGGTTACGTCCAACATAAGTATTTGCACATTGCATCCCAATTTCATTTTGTTCTTCGTTAACAATGTCAAAAAAGGAACTACGTAAGAAAGTTTAAGAAAGTAAACACTGATACACAGGGAAAGAATATGAATATTCATCTTTTAAAGATTACTATTCGTATTTTCTGTATTTTCCGTAAAACGTGTTGTATTTGTGTCATTCCATAATTACAGCAATCTTTATCAAGAAATACTTAAAAATATACGGTTAGGTACAAGCAAATAATTGTTTTCAAGATTAAATTTACCTTTCTAATAAACCCCTGTAAATTGTCTCTAGGACAAGCACCCTAATTCATACCTCATT
Source organism: Phthorimaea operculella (assembly GCA_024500475.1). Classification (NCBI taxonomy): domain Eukaryota; kingdom Metazoa; phylum Arthropoda; class Insecta; order Lepidoptera; family Gelechiidae; genus Phthorimaea; species Phthorimaea operculella. The sequence continues at coordinate 752,940 of JANFCV010000056.1, forward strand.
TATTTTGCTGTCGGTACCGGGTCGTACTCGTAATTCGTTATTACCCAGACCCCGCCGATTCATATGTTTTATATATTAAATCTGGCAAATGCTCGCGCAAATATATTTGATCATTTTGATGTTGGGTAAGTGAAGTCTTTGTATTTTAACGGCTTGGCTTACTTTTTTGTTGATATGGAAATGAAAAGTTCATAAAAAATACTTAAATAATATCTAATTCAAAGGTATGTAGTATTGTGTCAACTTATTAAACTTTGACACCAGAAGAGAAAATAGTCATAGAATGAATAGCACCTTAATCCAAAGATGTGATTCTGTAAGGGATTTTAAATTGGCGCCCAACAAGGGGCTGCAACACTGTAAATTTTATTTTTAGTGTAACTAAGTTAAATTTAATACAGTCATTCACAATAACTTAAAAAAAACGTCAAATTTAAAATTATTTGATTTTTGTCCTCAAATCCACCTGTCACATTTTAACCTGTCGTACAAAATTGAAGTACCATGGCTGTAACATCGCTACGGGACCTTTTCACGCACCGTCGGCTCTGCTTCAAACGTGATCGACTGGCAAACGCACAATCTGACGTAGAATAAAAAAATACGTTCTACCCTACCTCTACCTTAAGAGGACACCAGGAGTGATGCCTGTTTTTCGCTTTTACATAAATTCTCGTGTTTTTTTTCCGAATATTACCATAAGAGCTAAAATTCTTTTCATACTTTTACCTTTTTAATTCAATTGACAAAATGTTATCATTCGAATTTACTATTATAATATTTATTACTTATTTGTCGCCAAGTATTTTATTTTGGCGCCCAGCGTGGGATCATAACTAGTCTCATTTATTATTACAGGGTAGAATAGCAGGCGGTATAAAACATTGATTCCAGGGTTAATCGGGTCGTTTATCAACTTAGATTTTCATAAATAGAAAACGTAGTTTTTTTATTGAAGGATTTCTTGTTTTCAAAACCCTACACGAAGTCCAAAAAATACTAAAAGTCTGTCGTATTTAAAATCCCAGCGGGACCTTTTCACGCACCGCCGACTCCGCTCGAAACGCAATCGAACGCAAAGCGCACAATCGGACTATACAAAGGCGTTAGATAAAAAAAATACCCTTCCGGGGGCAAAGGTTTGTGTGTGCTGTGACATGTTTGAAAGGTCTACAGTTATTCCAGTGTTTTACCGAATCTGGTTCTTTGGCGGAAAGAGTTTACGAAATCCCATACAGAAACCGGGTATCATGGCATAATTTGCCGCATCAAATTGCGGATATCGCAAATAATAATTTGTTGTCTTAATACATACATACACAATATCACGCCTATATCACTAGCGAGGTACAGCAGAATGTCAACCTGTCGCCTAAAATTGCAATAGACATCAACTTTCAAAATTCCTTAGTCGCTTCTTATGACAGGGTGATGTTATTCTCAGCCGGCAGCACACAATATTTTCGTATAAAACATACTAATTTAAAAAAAGCGGTAAGTTACTGTTTCGTAAACATTTGTTTTCAACTTTGTTCACCCTTTGCAAGCCACACTCAATGTTCCGACATCATATCAAAGTGTACGAACAACTAATAAGGACATCGATGTCGAACTTTCCAGAACTTATTAACAAGACACTTCGCGTGAGAGCTCATAGACTGTGACGTCATAAGATTCAAGATGGCGGCGAGATGTAACGAAGTTTGTCGGAGATTTTTTAAAGAAGTTCTAGGGATTTCACCACGCGATACTATTAAAGTTTACTTATTTACTAGTTACCTTTCATACGTAATATGGTTTTTTTATTCATGCCGTATTATTGCAGAAGGTAAAACCTTTATCGATCCTTTTTATTGCTTTGGCAAAAATATTACCATATTAGAAATGAAAGAAGTATGCGAATTTCAGAATCCATACGAATCACGACTTTATCTCCTCCGAGGTAAGCACATGGAGCGTTAGCGGCCGTAATAATAGGGTCTCTATCGTCACGTCCGACATTACTAATATTTTGATGCCGTTTTAGAAAAGTCCCGGATAACTATAGCGACAGGTCGTCAGCCTTTGGACTGGCAATTAAAATACCTACACTTGACCTACACATGAAATTCTAAAGTCGCTAAGAAGCTTTGTACTCAAAACGCGGGTAGAAAATGGGGTGATACTATTGTAAGCCCGTAAGCCGACATAAGACGGCTTATTTCAAAAGATCTTTAAATATTTCCTCCCGCAACTGAACATCTATGAAAAACTTCTACACGGTATCTTTTTAAACTCGGCGGTCCCACTCTGGGCGCCAATTAGTGGGCGGACTAATTACCCGTTTTATTTACGTGGCCCATCCTGCCTCTTCTTATTTTAATACCGAGGGGTTTAAAACTAAAACTTGTTTTTTGGTGGAGATTGCACTGGATGAATAAAACGGATAAAGTTTTTTTTTTATGACTGTGATGTGACTGATCTAAACACAGTCAACGATGGAAGTCTATTTTGTACCACACTTTCCACACCGCACTTTTGCTCAGAGGAGCTTAGAAACCAGTTGGGCCTAGTGAACGTTTTGAATAAAAATTAGAAATTAAAAAAATATCAGACAACGACCGGGGCTCTAACCCGGGCTGCACGGGTAACGCCACACTTCTCTGCCACTGAGCTATCGATGCATCGATCGATGCCTATCAAATTTAATATAGTACTGTGAATGGGTTTGTATCCCAATACCTCTTCGATCTCAGAATATTTGAAAAGCATTTTTGAATATTCTAAGGCTCTGTGCAATCCTTGAAAAGTTAACCAAAAGCCTGTCTGAACTGCGCATAATAAGGAAAAATATTGTAATACCCAGTATGATTACTTAAGATTCATCATCAATATTCATTTACATTTTAAGAGGATGAAGCAAAATGAGGAAAATGATGCTCTTTCTTGGTCCTTCGAGATTTGGATTCCTAACGCGTCCCAAGCTTGCGCGTTATAAATTACAAACTGTCCGTTCTCATTTTCTATATTATTTTAGGGAATGGTCTTTTCCCAAGGTAAAAATAATATTAAATTTACAGAATACAGAATAAGTCTATCTTTAGGTACGTTTAAAAGCGCATGTGCTCTCAAAGTTTTCAAAGGCCATTTTTACGGACGTTCAGGCTCTGCCTTCCACGCGGGGGATATAAGCGTGATATGTATGTAAGTACAAATTTAATTTTTGAAGCAAACACAGATACGTTACACGTCATAACAACGTGCCGAAAAGCAAGTAAACTGATGACCTGCTATTAACTAATAATTTTCGGTTGTTATTTAAGTTATTACCATGTTTAAGTTTCCATCTGATTGATGACAAAACTTTCATCAAAGTTAGCCTAGTCATTGTCCGCTATTCGGGAAATAAACTTTCTTAAGTCACCTTAAATTAGCGCTGTCTTTTTTTGTCACATAGAGCGTATGAGATAATCTTAGGCGAGGAACACACGCAACGTCGGTTTGTGCGTTGTTTGTTCGATTTTCCACCTTATTTTTATACGAATACGGTTTATGTCAAACGATTTGACAGACAACGCAGCGTTGTGCGATGCCGTTTGACACAAACCGTATTCATATGCAGGTAGGGTGGAGAATCGAATGAACGATGCACAAACCGACGTTGCGTGTGTTCCTCGCCACGTATATGTCACTGGAGTCTTGGCCATTTCTCATAAATATAGCCGCCTTTATTTTCCCCGTCGTCTTATTTTTACAGATAACGAGTATTTTGAAAAATTCGCTCTCTCTCAAATTATGAAAAAATTTTAGTCGTGAATCATCTACTACATACTGTCCTTCTCTAAACCTATTTGACGGAAAGTAACAGTGCTAATTTAAGTTAGTTAAGAGAATGTAATTCCCGAATCGCGTCCATTAGTAGACTTACATAAAGATCAAGAATTGGAAACCCAATTCGACTTTAGCCGAACTTCGATCATGTAAATACGAGAACAGAATAGTGTAAACAAATTTCCATCTGTCTTGTTGTTTGTTTGTTTGTTCGTAATTGGAGAGGCTGGTTTGAGGTTTGAGTTTCGCCAAAATTGCTTTAAGCACTGATGGGTTATCAGGCTGGTATGGGGCATTCGTAAACTACGTGAGGTGTAGCTATACATGCAGGCTGTAAGACACAGCCTTTTGAATACAGATAGAGTGCTTTCAGACCGTGGAACTAAACAAATATTAGTATATCAAGAAAAAAACATTGATCAAAATTACGATCAGCTAAGTAGGCAACTTTACAGGAAAAGTAAAAAAAAAATACGTTCCTACAGTTTTCAAAGGGTTGTCCCTTACACTGCGTATTTTCCACTTCATTATATTCTTGTAAGTCTTCTACTTCTTCGAGTGGGACACCAAGTCATCCAACGACCCAATGAGCCCTTTTTGTAAGTAGATCCCATTCTTTTTCGAAACCTGATAAGTAAGTTTCAATTCGTTATTAATTAAGTATAGGTAAATACTTAGGTGTAAGGTTTTACCTTACATTTATTTTAAAAAGTTAAGAGTGTTTTTAGGAGCCCTCTATTCTTAGGGATAACAAGGTTTAACTCATCCTCCTCAACTCGCACATGTAATAACTGAAAGCCCCGTAGCCCATACCTATCATAGAAACAGAAGTTCCAAGCTCTTGGCAGAATTTTGGATCCAAGTACCTACTATTCTACGAAACGATCGCTAGATGCAGAGGAAATTCAGAAAAGAGTGCTAGCGCCAACTCGCAAACCAACCCATATATTATAAGGGATCAAATTTAAACTGGTATTCATACAAATAAAAGAAAAACTATTATAAGCTGATCCCTTAAATTGGTAGTTGGATTTGCTGACGATAGTGTCTGAAATTATCCAATCAAGGGATCAGCATAAACTGTTAACCCTCTCTCTCTCTTAGTGTGCGACACCAAGTCGTACAACGACTTGATGACCCCTGGTGACAGTATTTTTCAACCGCCTACTGCAAGTAGCAGGCCGTTAATTTTTGAATGAGAAACCAGTTTTTGATTTTTTTTAGGTTTGACACGTTTGACAGTATAAGGTACCTAGTGAGTTTCTTCTTCTCAGTCGTACACTCTTGACAGAGTGGTCGTGGTTGCTCCGATGGCTTACGAGGTTGGATGTACGCGTACATAGTTGTCGTCAGTCTTCTGGATAGTTTTCCAGGCAATGTCTCTCCATTTCCGCCGGTTTTCTGCGTTGCGAGAACATTCTGTCATGGAGATTTGAGTTGATTTATCAAGTTTATTGAAGAGTTGAGACATTGAAGAGTTTAATAGTTCGTATAACTAGTGGTTATTCTTAATAGCTAGTGCTATTACTGAACACTGATTATAGCAGCAGTACCTGTCACTGATTATATTTTGAGGCAAAACTCGAAAGGACTTACTAACTACCTTCATGAAACGTTAGCAATTTGGTACCCTAAGCTCTTTAACCACAAGAAACTTACCATATGCAAATGTATTCACTGAAATCCGTTAGTGTTCAAAGACAGGATAATTACTAACTTCTAGACTAGAATGGCCCTAAAGCTAGTATTAAAGTGTGAGGTAAGGGACTACGCAGACGGACTGCGTTATTGCTTAGCAAAAACAAAACTGGAGTTATGTGGGTTTGTATTTGTATTTGCTTATATACAACCATATTGCAGTTATTTGGACCCGTGCATACAATTAAAGTATCTGTTTTAAACGCTACGATTTTTAATTTGCTCAGTTTGACAAACCGATCTAGCACTAGCTATAATCTTTTCAAGTTTTGATTTGCTTTCTGGCACCTGACAGGTAAATACTTTTTTTTGTACTTCCTTGTTGGGAGGTCTAACATTTTTGAAATATCTTCCTTTCCTTTCCTGTTCGTTATCTGATTTTCGCTATCGGTCACTAGTAAAATTTAACCCTATTATAATCATTGATTATAATGCTCTAAGGTCAAAACTGTTTGCGGCCATGTTTCGAACTGTTTAAATCTTTGCAGTTGCCTTGCAGTCCGTCTCTGTCCACCCCGAATCTGTTTGGGCAGCATTACCAACCCACGGACGGTGTTTTAAGTCCTCAACCGAACTAAACTTGTGATCGCCTGCCTTATGGTTACCTACTGTCATCACACCTCTATCTCGCTTTTTCCGGCCTGTCTAAATCTTTGCAGTTACCTTGCAGTCCGTCTGCAAAGCCCCGAATCTGTTTGGGCAGCACGAAACCCACGAACGGTGCTTTAAGTCCTCAACCGAACTAAACTTGTGATCGCCTGCGCATCTCATCAAAGTTAGTCATCGACCATTGGCCCTGTCGCCACTTGTGCACTTTCCACTTGCGTCAGCAGCTGCCTTGCATTTACTTCCAACTAAACTAAACTGACTAAACTGACATATAACCATGAGATTTGCACTGGCTTGTTTGTTTAACTTCTAGTCTAGGTGGACAATGACACAATGTTTTTAGCTAAATGACCTAAATCTAAACGTTTGTGTCAGTAAACCAAAGATGCAAACAGCTTAATGTTCCCACCAGTGTACGCAGCATACGAATTGAAGAAAGACTTGTCTCGTGCGCAAGAAGATATAAGATGTGTCAAATCATATATGTAGAATTTATCAAAACAACTAACTTTGGCAAATATATTATAAATGTATCGTGCGTGGTCGCAGCATGCTTACGGGATAGGGGTTTCTCAATCTCAGCACCATGGAGACTTTTGTAAGAAGTACATTCTTTTATAAACAATGGGGAACGGTCTAAGACCACGTTATTGAAAAAAAAAAAGATGACGCACTCTTAACACCATGTAGAAATGACGATAAACTGCGCCATCTATATTTTGCTTTTCAATAATGTGGCCCTGAAATGACCCTCTTTTCGCCTCTCTTTCTCTGATACCTTGGCATAGATATGCAGTGTGTAAGTTATATTTTTCTTACCTTCTAGTAAAATATAAATTCCAACAAGAATGTATGCCAACCTGTAAAAAGCTAGCTAATGTCGCACAAGTGACGAACAGGCTATCGATGGCTTTGGTTTAAATCTCGAAGTTCGTATTAACTAGGTATGTAATGTGATGCATACCGCATCCTATGAAAACCAATAGATATACATATAGGTAAGTATTACCTACTAGTTTTCGACTAAGTACTGAATTTTACTGGAAACTCTATCAAGTGATTTCAACCGTTTGATAGTATATTTTATTCCCAAGGTGGGTGACGTCAGGCGGCCGGTCGTAAAATTAAGCCAAATCCTTTGCAAGACTATTTTGTGTTCAACAAAACGTGTTGCGCTGACCCCAAGTAATTGGGATAAGGGCAAGAAGATGATGATAGTATATTTTATGCATTGCGCAAAATTCGAGATGACGTCTCATCGTGAAGCCGTACAAAATCATGAAACTATAGGTTGGTGGCCAGACTCACGACAATACTCTCATTCAAAAAGTTTTATGTTTACCCCAAAACAGGTGGGTAGCTTGCAACAATCAAACTACCAAAATACTTGAAAAAGCTGAGAGTTCATTGGTTGAATTGTGCATGAATGTAAATGGCTTTGACATGCCTTTCATTGAGGTTCCATTTTCCTGACGTAGAGATGTAAGGCGTAGCCCTACTTGGTTCTATTCCCAGGAGTTGTCAAATGCGATACGCCTGTGGTATTAATTTCACATACACTCCATAACACAAGAAAACTGTACGTTGTGCTCGCAAGTTGCTTACTTTACAAATGAATTGTATAATTTCTTGCAAACTTTAAAGGCACTAAGAAAAATTCTAACTACGTGGCTATTTTCATAAACAATTTTAAAAGTTGATAATTACTTGGAATCCACAAAAAAACGTGGAACATGGGGGTGATTCGAAAAACCCCGCACTATACAAGCTATTCAAATTTTGTCATTGGGCGTCACTCCATGGGCCATCCTGTATACGGGTGTAAGGGACGGTGTGACGAAAACTTTGCAGGCTTGCTCAGACCATAAAACTGAACAACTTTTGCCCATGGAAAGTACGGTGTTAAACGAAAAAAAATTTTGAGTTCCCATTTGGTTCCCATACAAAGACTTGCTGATCAAGCTGATCGTGAATTTTTTATGGGAAGTCGGAACTTTTTTCTCGTTTCCCACCATTGGTTCCATAGTAAAAGTTGTTCAGTTTCATGGTCTGACCATACCTATAAAGTTTTCGGTTCACTGTCCCTTACACCCTGTATAGTATGTGATCGGTCGTACAAAGCTTCAAGACGCGGTACCATATCTATGCCTTGGGTCTACATGTCGATGTGTTTACGATCGGGTTGTGGGCTGTATATCAGGATTCTAGGGGCCTATTTAGTGTTATTGTTTGCTGTCCTATATTGGTAGCTATAGTGATATCGGTCGCTTTGTTTAACGAGGTATCAAAAAGTCTGCCTGTCTTATTAAGACGGCCTTTGTAATTCGAAGCTTTAAAAATTTGAAGATCTCAGCAAAATGCTACAGGACTTCAATCGGGTTTCCCAAGAAGTGGGCCTCAGAATGAATATGGACAGGACGAAAGTCATGACCAACTCTCATGTAGCGCCCACCCTTAAATCAATATCAGGTAGTAAAATTGCAATACACATCACCTCTCAAATCCCTTAGTCGCTTCTTACGACAACCACGGGAAAGATATGGGGTGATGTTATTCTAAGCCGGTACTACACCAAAAGCGGGATGATTTTTTTTTATTCTCACACCTACCAACTATCGCTGCCTGATCCACTCTAGACCCTTTCGTCCCAAATCAATACGGGCCAGTGGTATTGGCCGTTACGTTGCGTTACGGGGTGGGAACGTACACGGTTACGTTTCGTGAGACGTAAATTGATTTTGGGATTAGAAGGCCTGGAGACAATCTTGGATAAAGGCCTTTGACTATCCCTGTTCTAACTGAAGAGATATCGTAAATGCTGAACACATTGTTAACTTAACTGCGTTTTTAACAGTTTCCTGGAATTGTTATTTCAGACATTTTCTTTTTTTTGGTGTTTGGATGACGAGTCGTCATTTAGTCATTTATTATTCTTAAACCATAACAGCCACAACAGTCCACTGCTGGAAATGGGCCTCCCCCTATCGGCCTATTGCCATACTCACCACGCTTGGCAGGCGGATTGGTGAGCGCAGTGCCAAGATATTACATTTACAGGGAACGCTGCTGCCCATTCCCTGGATGAATATCCCTTAGTTGCTTTTTACGACAGCCACGGGTAGAATTGGGGTGAAGCTATTGTAAGTTGGCATCACACGGCAATTATTCTTAAAGTACCTAATAAAATAAAAATGGGAAGTCCAAAATTTCTTTCCATATTTCGACCTATGTTTCTTGGGAAAGTTGTTCAGTTTTATGGGCTGGTTCATCCGTCAAAAAGAACGCAGTACTTTTCCTAACACCCTGTATAATTCGAAAATAGGACTAAATCGTCACAACCTACGTTACAATTTATATACTACCTACATAACCAATGTACATAACCTACTAACCTGCACATCTATTCCAAAAAATTGTGAAGTCTAAACCGAAATATTCGCAGCTTTGTCACGATTACAAACTACGGTAGAACAGAAGAAAATATTTCACTGTGACAAGGTCCCACAAGCCTAGAGAAAAAGGACTATTTGCATCCCTGTCATAGTCATAATGCTGGCTGCGAACATTTCCCAACGGGGCCGAGAGATTTACTACAGACATGTCTTTACGGCACACTGGGGAGTTACTGGTTCGTGCCAAAGGTCACGGGTTCGATTTTGTGGTAAAAATACTGTTTGTTTATCTACTTTGTTTGTGATAAGCAGAGATTTTTTCAGAGATTGAATTTGACCGTCAAATTCTTATTTCTGGTCTCCGTCGAAATTCCGCGGAAGGGATTTTGTACCTGCAAACAACCTACCAACCAAAATATACTCGTATAGTAAACTACTAAACAGTTTTCGATGATGTAGTTTTTGTGTTAAGTAGATAATATATTAACCACTAAAGGATATCATTAGGAACCCATTTGTGCCCGATGTCCTTTTTCTTCAAGTGGGACACCAAGTCGTCCAACGACCCGATGAACACTGGTTTCAGGTGAACCCTGGTGATGAACCCCGATGACCTTATTTTATAGCAATTATTTATGGCATATCATGCACATGTTCTTTAGTGGTTAAACAACTTGACCTAAAAAGGAACGGAGATCTAAGGTCAAAAAATAGGTTTCAAAAACCCACTAGGTCGAAAGGTCACTCATAACCTCATAACAGGGGAATAAAATGAGGCTGCGTTTTACGGACGGTATTATTGCGTGGCAGTAAAACGCAGGCATTTGAGTATCGGGACCTACAAAGTTCTATATAGTGTAGTGGTTTTTGTCTCTTAGTTCGATGATTGTACAGGGTGTTAGGAACGGTGTACCGAAAACTTTGCAGGCATGATCAGACCATCAAACTGAACAACTTTTACTATGGAGCCAATGGTGGGAAGCGAAAAAAATTATTCGACTTCCTATACAAAGTCAGCCAGCTGATCGTGAATTTTGTATGGGAGGTCGGAAAATTTTTTCGTTTCCCACCATTGGCTCAATAGTAAAAGTTGTTCAGTTTGATGGTCTGATCATGTCTGCAAAGTTTTCGGTGCACCGTCCCTAACACCCTGTATATAGTGTAGTGGTTGCTGTCTGGGGTTTCTATATCGATGATTGTGTATTCGATTTTGCCTAAGGTCGAATTTTGGATACAATTTTCCTATAGAACTTTGAATAATGTAATTTAAAACAACAAACAACGTGTGAATCATGCCTTGTCGTCATCCATCACCATCCCAGAACCTTTTATGGAGGTGTCCGATTTTTCAGACTTAGTTTAGAAGTCGAGAGGCAAAACACTTAACTTAGATTCATACTAAAGGAAGTTTGAAAACGCGTACTATATCTCTGGAAATACAAGACCGATTTTGCTAGAATATTTACTGATGTAATAAAAAAAAACTAGTTTTAAATGTGATACATATTTTGATCTTACGTACATATTTTGTTGAGACTTAGTTAAGAGGTCAAGAGGCAAGACTTATACTTAACTATTCATACTAGGAAGTTTGAAAACGCGTACTATATCTCTGGAAATACAAGACCGATTTTGCTAGAATATTTACCGAAGTAATAAAATAAAACTCTAGTTTTAAATGTTATACATAATGGCGGATCACCGCCACCATCATGGACGTCCATACCGACTAGTTAATGATACGATATTTCTATAGTACATCTACAGGATAACTCAAAGAGCCCTCCTAGGGCAACTACGACACAATACGTTACGATATTTCCTGGCGCGGCGGAGATTCGTTCAGATTGCAGCGCTGATGGTCTTTCTCTGAAGAATATCATTGACAGCGCTCCAGCTTTGACGCTTCTCCAGATTGACCAGACGTCAATCTTGTCCCAGCCAGCAACCAGCGACTATCTTGAAGCAAAGAGGCGGCATGCGCCGTCATACATAGGTATTTTGATCTTGTTCCGTATCTAATGCATCGTATATGTCGACCCACGCGAATAAAAAAGGATTCAGTAGTTCTACATGGTGTAAAAAAATTAACTGCAAATATTGTAAGGGGTGAACCAGTCCGTGAAACTGAACAACTTTCCCCAAGGAACATAGGTCGAAATATAAAAATGTTTTTGGCCCTCCCATACAAATTACCGCAGCTGGCCAGCACACTTAAATAAATAAATACAAGACCGATTTTGCTAGAATATTTACCGAAGTAATAAAAAAAAACTCTAGTTTTAAATGTTATACATTATTTTGATCTTGTTCCGTATCTAATGCATCGTATATGTCGACCCACGCGAATAAAAAAGGATTCAGTAGTACTACATGGTGTAAAAAAATTAACTGCAAATATTGTAAGGGGTGAACCAGTCCGTGAAACTGAACAACTTTCCCCAAGGAACATAGGTCGAAATACGAAAATTTTTTTGGCCCTCCCATACAAATTACCGCAGCTGGCCAAATGGCTGGCTGAATTGGACGTACCCTTGGGAATACGATATTTGATAAGTACTTCAGGAACATCTTAAGCTACATACATAACTACTTTATAAGTTTCCCCGTAAGCTTACACTTTTTACACGTTTTTTTCATATATTTTTCCGCCTGTCTGGTTTCAAGGTATGAGGACGTCGTGACCTTATTCCAAAAAGACAACAGTTCTGAAAGATATAATTATCAAGAAAGATTCTTGGAAAACGTATATACCGGGAAAGGAAGTGACCGTTCTAAATTTTCCGGGAAGGAGAATTGAAAAACATACTTACCTACAACTTTATTGTCGCGTTGAATAGTGCTTCCCACTGTCTACTGCTGGACATGAGTCTGCCTTGGAGTGTATTTTCTTATAATCATTCCTTGGATCTATCCCTAGTTGCGTAAGTAATATCCGCGCGTAAATATGAGGTGATGCCATTCTGAGCCTGCAGTACACAGCACGATAGGTACCTGCACGTAAATATGAGGTGATGCTGCTCTAAAACAGCACCACACCACGCCATAAGCCGACTGCAATACCAGGCGCACAGAAATGCAAAGAGCCAGTTAACAATTCGCCGCGTGGAAGAGCTTCTAACTGATTGCTTTAGTTCCCCACAAATGACACCCTTCTTAGGACATAGAGAGATATCTTATGATATGGGGTGATGCTGTTCTAAGCCAACAACACACAGCACGTTATAAGCCGACTGCAAGTACCAGGCGCACAGAAATGCAAAGAGCCAGTTAACAATTCGCCGCGTGGAAGAGCTTCTAACTGATTGCTTTAGTTCCCCTCAAATGACACCCTTCTTAGGACATAGAGAGATATCTTATGATATGGGGTGATGCTGTTCTAAGCCAACAACACACAGCACGTTATAAGCCGACTGCAAGTACCAGGCGCACAGAAATGCAAAGAGCCAGTTAACAATTCGCCGCGTGGAAGAGCTTCTAACTGATTGCTTTAGTTCCCCTCAAATGAGTTTTGCGGCGCGATTTTCATATTTTCAGCCTCCTTGACTTTTTCCCAGTTTTTTTACCGGTATTTTACCGAGTTGATTGTCCCATGTTTTTTTTTATTCCAACACAGATTGTTGGTTTAAATTTGGGCGATCTAATTACAAGTTGAAAGACAGGATAAGTATCAGAATATTTCCCCAAAAAATCTAAGGACCTGAACACACCTACGTCGAAATTTCGAGACTGAATATGAAGATGTATTTGGATTTGATATTTATTTGATTCTTGAAAGGTGTAAAAATTTACTGCAAATATTTTGAGAGGTGTACCAGTCCGTGAAACTGAGCAACTTTCCCTATGGAATAAAGGTGGATAAGAAAAAAAGAATTACCACCTTCAAAACACTTTTTTAATATTACGAACATAAGTCGAAAAAGGGTTTCATGGGCTGGTTGACTACGAAATACAGTAATTTTACATTCTTTATCAATATGTTTACCGAATTCTTTTTATATTTTGTGAAGTTATAAGCACAATAATAATTTTGCCTATTAATTGAAAAGAATATAATAGGATTCTATATCAATGAAGACACTCAATCTAAACTTAAAATACTAACTGATCAAGCAGAAAAAGACTTATTTAGTTGAGAAAATATATCTCGATTTTATTCTTTTGTTCAATAACTTGAGAAACATGCGTAACATTCATTTGTGCGTTATTATTACAATGCCTAGTGTATGCTTTAGGATCATGCAAATTTCGACTTTATTCTCAGGCAGAATACGGTTTATGTCAAAGATTGACAGAAGCATCCGTCAACGCAGCGTTGAGCGATATTTTTGCGGTAGCAGATGCATCTGTAAAACAGTTTCACATAAAGGTGGAAAATCGTGTTTGTGTAACGCACGCGACAAAGCTGCGCAAAAACAACGCACAAACGGATGCTACGTGTGTTTCTCTTCGCCTTACCAGACAGAAACATCCAATAAAAGTTCGTTTCCTAATTTAATTAAGCAATCGAACCTTCTCGATACTAAAAGAGAAACAAAATGTTCTTTTTTTCTGTCGGTACTCGAACCACTTCTGTATTTTACGGTACTTAATAATAAAGATCTGTCATTTTGAAGGGGGTCAAATATACATGGTGTAAAAAAATTAACTGCAAATATTTTAGGGGGTGAACCAGTCCATGAAACTGAACAACTTTCTCCAAGGAACATAGGTCGAAATACGAAAAAAGTTTTGGTCCTCCCATACATCCCATAAATTTCGGAACCGAAATTATCAAAAACATATTACAACTCTTCGAATTTTACTTGTCTGTATTATTAGAGACTAGCTGCCCGTCAGCGGTTTCACCCGCTGCAACCTATTATTCCGCGGGAAAAAAGCATTATTCGCCAAGAAATGTCGCTGTTAGTTTTCGGCGAAAACGTTTAAAACGCGAATCGGCTCAGTCACGCCACCTATTTCATTGGAAAATGCGTGATCCCGTAGGAATGAGACATTTTTCCGTGGTAAAAAGTATCCTATGTGTTATTCCAGATGCCCTTTTATATTTCTGCAAAGTTTCATGTCAATCTAATCAGCCGTTTTTGCGTGATGTCGTAACAAACACACACACAAACATCCGCCTTTATAATATTAGTAGGATTTTACATCCTCTCTTAGCAGTCGGTAAACAAATCCGAACCTATACATTATTTATTATTACCGTCAGCTTAACTTCGATTAACGTTACAAGGAAAATTAATACCAATCTTGGTGTCTCAGTGGGGAAAAGCTTTTTTAATTAATTTGTGATTAAAGATGATTGATTTATGAAAAGATATTCTTTTTTAAGAAATAAATTTTATGCCGTGTGATACCGGCTTAGAATAGCATCACCCCATATCATGCCCCTTGGGTGTCGTAAGAAGCGACTAAGGGATTTGAGGGTTGATTGGCAATTTTAGGCAACAGGCTGACAACCTGTCACAAGAAGTGAAACACTGTTATGTAAAATGGTTTTTGCCCTATTTCAGACTCTGCCTACCCCACAAGAGATAAATACATGTAAAAGTAGTACAAAGATGAATAAAACTAGTGTATAGGTAGTAATGCGGCTTTTCTTTATAATTATGGAGCTAGCATACTGAAAATTAAATTTGCTGAAAAATTATCCAAGCTAGCTTATTTTAATTTTTGCTATGAAACCGGAGCTAGCCACAGAAAATACAAAGAGCCAAGTATAGGTATACTTCGCAATATTTTTGGTCGAAGTATATTTAAAAATGTAAAAAGCAACATTTTCATTAAAAGACTTGAAAAAGTTCTCAGTTTACCAAACCATTTCTTTTTAAATCTTTTCAAAGATCTGTCTTTTTGAAAAGTGTTAAGGCGCATCGTTACGTCATACAAACGAAAATTTGAACTTCAAATTTGAGTTAAACATGGGCTAAACAACAATTTTATCAAAAAATCTTTATGTAAAATGATGAAGGCACACGTAAATTTGTCGCAAAACTGCTTATAGTAAAAAAATATTTAGTTTTTTCTCCACAAAAAAATTAAACGTGTTTATTGCAGCAGTAGCTCCATCTATGTTCATAAAGTGGCGACATGGTTTTTACAGAGAAATCTGATGGTTAAAAAATTATTTGTTTTATTTTGCGACAATATTATAGAAGCACGGGACTTCCCATCAAGATTTTTAATCATATTTTTGTCTCATTTCAAGACGTAACTCCATTTAACTTTTGTATGGAAAACGATCCACCTTAAAAGGTTTGTGGTTAACTGAAAACCTGATCTATTTGAGTTTAAGCTGGTTAATGAGAAACCTTTTTTAAAAACATTTTCAATGATCTCTCTCTCTCTCTCTCTCTCTCTTCGTTTAGGATATCTAGTAGTCTATTAACCCGATGAACCCTGGTATCAGAGTTTTAAGGATAACTGGATCATGTTTATATAAATGGGCGTCATATAAAGAGAATATGGGATAAATTAATCCAAGGAATGGGCAGCAGCGTTCCCTGTGAATACAACACCTAACACCGTTTGTGAACCGTGGAGTATGGTATTACCTTCCAATAGGCCCCATATCCAGTAGTGGACTGTTGTAGCTGTTTAATGTTTGTTGACAGCTGATGTGGCGCACGGTTAGTATGACTGCCTGCCACGCAGAAGGTTCCGGGTTCAAATCCCGGTGGGGTCACTCACAAAGTTGTTATTTATCACTTTGTGAATTTTTGTTCCCAGTCTGGTTAAAACAGGCTGAACCACCAGATTGTCCGAAAAGTAAGATGGTGCGTACTTCGGTCGGTCTCGGTTGCTGTCTATGGTGGCGGTCGTTACACAACCATGTCAGAGTCCTGCTAGGTACTTGCAGTAGGCGGTTGAAAAACTCTGACACCAGGGGTCATCCGGTCGGTGTCCCACACGAAGAGACAGAGAATGTTTGTATGATTTAACACGCTTCTAAGACCCCGTCGTATAAACCACTCCACTAGTTCTCCCTTTACATTGCTTGCTCGATAGGGCGTGTCAAATGTGCATGTAGTGTCTAACGAGGAATGGATGGGGGTGTCAGAAGTAGGGGTGACACGCGCTGACGTGACAGTTTCAGGGCAATGTAGTGATGATAAATAGTTCGTGTTCTTTTTTCCGAATGTGAGAAGAAAAACTGTTAAGAAGAAAATCTGTTTTGTGTTTAATTTGGTTAATATAATAAAAGTTCGCGGCGAAATGAAATCCTCATCCTTTTTGGTTTTTCTTCGTTAATACTATAAACGGTTTTGTAAAAGTAGGTACAAGATTGAGATACCTTCACCTTTCTTGCGTAATTTAGGTACCCAACTAATTATAATTTGTTATTACTACTCTCTACCAGGAGATCTCAATTCAAGTTACACAAATACTATTATAATTTTCCTTTAAACACAATAAGAATCAGCCGCAATATCCTCGACCGTAACAAAAAAATAAAACCACGATCCTTGACCACACGTATTAAATTACACCCCTTCAAAAACAAGTAAAAATCAAAGAATAAGCCAGAGTTATTCTTAGGGGTAAGTTTGTGGTTTTGAGATGCCTATATAAAGAGATACTGATTACTAATGAATAGCTACCAGAAACGTGCCCTCTGAAGTACGGAAGTACCAACAAAGTGTAACAGAATGGAATGTCAAACCGGAAGTGTATAAATTCCATCACCGCGCCCGCAAATCCCTGTTTCCGGCACAAGGGAGAAAACTTGACAAATGAACTATCTTCTCGGCCCATCATTGCATTTAATTACTATCCCGCAATTAATGTCCACGACGGGATTCGAACCCCGGACCATTCTGTCTGGTGCGCGGTGATAAGGAATTTTGACTACGCAGTAGGCTGGCAGCATCGGAATATATCTTTCCCGTGGGTGTAGTAGGAAGCGACTAAGGGATTTGAGAGTAGATGTGTATTGAAATTTTAGGCAATACATATCTACTCTAGCTAGGCTAACAACCTGTCACTATGGCGATACAGTCTTATGAATAACTCTCAAACTTTCATCAGACGTGTGCAGTGATAAAAACCAATAACGCAGTCCTAAAAACGTATGACAAAAGTTTTAGAGTCATTCCGAAGACTTGTAGAAGCTCTGCAAAGTTATGCGATTGGCAGAAGATTACTAGTAGTCCCGTAAGTTAGCCGATAAATACTTCGGATTGTCATACCGGTACCAAATTTTAGTATGTTAATAAACATGACATAAACTCTAGAAAACCGCCGGGAGACAAGCTGATGAGGGCCTGTCTCCCGCAGAAATGACGTCATCAAGATGGCGGCCGCCGCATTTAGAAAACTGCAAATTGTTTGAAAACTATAAGTTGCATTGTCATGTGCATGGTATCAAATGAAAGCTAATTAATTGTTCTACATATTTGTCTTGAACTACGACCAGGTACATAGCATGATTTTGAAATTAAAAGACTTTATGTAAAAAAAAAACAGCAAATAGTTTATTTGTGTGGCTATAGAATTCAAATAATTCATTTTTAAGAAAAGTGACATAGAAGAAAAGTAACGCTCAATGAAATAGCTATAAAAATCTAAAACCACTTTATTGTTCGAATAAAGAGACCTTAAGTTACACTGATTTGAGTACAACGCTGTCTCTTTCCGCGCCACTTCTATTTGTTGTATATGCACGTGTGTGGTGTCAAATGAAAGGTAATTAATTGTTCTGCATTATTTTTGTGAAGCACAACCAGGTACATAGCATGGTTACAACAATTAAAAAACTTTAAAAGCTATTTTTTGTCGGGTTATAGAAACTAAAATAATACTTGCTTACTTCGCTGGCTCAGCGACCCGAAGTGGATCTTGGCCTCCGATGCAACTGCACGCCACACTTCCCTGTTCTGCGCAGTTTGCTTCCAATCAGGTTTTTGAAGTGTAGGTCCTTCAAAATTCCGACAGTCCAGCAAAATCTAGGTTTTCCGACAGGAACTCCGATACAGGTTTGAGGGTTTGGAGGTCTAAAAATGCATTGAAAAAGGCTGGGAAATTTCCGAACCCGAGACACGTTCTCTCTCTCTTCGAATGGGACACCGAGTCGTTTAACGACCCGATGAGACTCATTAAAGAGGTGAGACTAAGATCTTATGGAGAAAGAAACGACACTCAAAGAGAACATGGTGGACACAATGATGCGAAATAGATGTAGAAGAAAGGAGAAATCACAAAATCCTAGCGGAACAAGATAAAGAGTTGTACGATAAAGTGCACACAAGATGCAAGAATACTATAAGAAATGCGAAAAAACACCACCTAAAACGCAAAATTGGAGAATTAAAGACACTAATTAGATCAAGTGAAATTCGCAAATTTTCAGGAAATAAGATTTCGTCAGTCCAGCGATATCTATACGTAGGTTGTCCGACACGACGCTTGCCCGTCGGCCGACCCCTTCCATCTGCTCGACGTGGCCAAGCCAGCCAGCGCAGCCTATCGGCTTCACTCTCCCCGATGGTATTGGGCGATGATTTTCTCTATCTCCCTGTTTTTCTATTTCTAAAAGTGTCATGCTCATTCTGAGTTGGTCTCAAGATTTTCCGTAGTGTTTTCCTATATTAAGAGCTTTTCTTCCTCCGTCAAGGATAACGTCCATGTTTGGCATCCGTACATTATTAGGCCTTAAGGTAAGGTCATATGACGGTCTTGTAAATACGAACCCTTGTTATCCTGCAAGTTTCGATGTCAACACATTGTGCAGGGCTGCTGAGTACCTTGGGGCATTCTGGACGCGAATGTTGATTTCGTCGTACTTAAATTTGTTCACCCCTTTGTAGGAGGTGTCATTGGCTATAAGGTTGTTTCTCTTAGTCTTGGCGCTCATGAATCTTCTCATGTGGAGGTACTCTGTCTTGTCATGGGTTACCGTGGGACTTACTTTTCTTCCTTCTTCCTCCAGTGTACTGGCCATTGCTTTCACGTCTGCAGCACTTCTACCTATTAGGGCCAGGTCGTCGGCATAACCTATTATTTTATGCATTCCGTTTAACTCCACTCCATCAACGAACTTTTTGGACCACGTGTTTGAGCATCAACTTAAACAACATAGGTGATAGCGCGTCTCCTTGTTTGAGCCCTGTGTCCACTTCAAAATCATCCGAGAGACAAGAAGACAGTACTTTGTAGGCAGTCGGGAGTAGCGTGATAGGTACCTACCATTATAGTTGGAAAATTTATTTCAAGAGCTTCTTTTGTGAATCGGGCAGATAACTCCCATATTCCACTCTTTTTGCAGATTTTCTTCCTTCTAGAGTAACAATATTCTCATTTGCGACTGTAGTGCTCCTCTGCCATACTTCCACAGTTCTACCGGCATGTCGTCAATCCCTGGACATTTGTTGTTCTTCAGGTGCATAATAGCTTTCCGCTTCACATATATCTCGCTAATTTAGACTGAAAACTATCAGCGAGCAATTTAGCAGGGCCTTAAAATATTTGTACCGTTCAGTTTTCAGCTTCTCCGGGTCAGAAACGAGGTATCCTTCCTCATTTTCAAGAAACTGGGCGACGGGCTGATATCCTTTCTTGACCAATCTCATTTCCTGATAAAATTTACGAATTTCACTAGATCTGATTGGTGTCTTTATTTCTCCAACTTTGCGTTCTAGGAATTGTCCTTTTGCATTTCTTATTGTATTCTTGCATATTGTGTACAATTTATCGTTTTTATCCTGCCACTAACTTGTTCCGCTTCTTTCTTCTACATCTATTTCGCATCATTGTGTCCACCATTTTCTCTTTCAGTGTAATTTCTTTCACCCTAAGATTTTAAGTCTCACCTCTTTAGTGTGTCTCGCTCGGGTTCGGAAATTTCCCAGCCTTTTTCAATGCATTTTTTGACCTCCAAAGCCTCTAACCTGTTTCGGAGTTCCTGTCGAACGATCTAGATATCGCTGGACTGACCAAATTCTGAAGGACCTGCACTCACTCCAAAAGCCTGATTGGAAGCAAACTGCGCAGAACAGGGAAGTGTGGCGTGCAGTTGCAGCGGAGGCCAAAATCCACTTTAGGTCGCTGTGTCAGCGTAGTAAGTATTATTTGAGTTTCTATAACCCCACAAAAAATAGGTTTCAAAGTTCTTTTTTTAATATTAATTCTTTAACTATGCTATGTAACTGGTTGTGCTTCAGAAGAATAATGCAGAACAATTATTTACCTTACATTTGACACCATACCCGTGCATATACAACAAATAGTCGTGGCGCGGAAAGAGACAGCGTTGTACTCAAATCAGTGTAACTTAAGTTCTCTTTATCCGAACAAAAAAGTGCTTTTAGATTTTTGTAGCAATTGCATTGAACGTTACTTTTCTTCTTTGTCACTTTTGTTAAAATGATTATTTTGAATTCTATAGCCACACAAATAAATTATTTGCTGTTTTTTTTTTACATAAAGTCTTTTAATTACGAAATTATGCTATGGACCTGGTCGTAGTTCAAGACAAATATGTAGAACAATTAATTAGCTTTCATTTGATACCATGCACATGACAATGCAACTTATGGTTTTCAAATAATTTGCAGTTTTCTAAATGTGGCGGCCGCCATCTTGATGACGTCATTTCTGCGGGAGACAAGCCCCCATCAGCTTGTCTCCCGGCGGTTTTCTATAGTTTATGTCATGTTTATTAACATATTAAAATTTGGTACCGGTATGACGATCCGAAGTATTTTGACTAAATTCGGGATTAACTTACGCCGCTATAGCAGACATTGGTGGCTTAAAAACTCTACAGTTCATCGGGTCGTCATTTTGGTGTTCTACACGCAAAGAAACACTTTATTCTACAAAACACAATTGCTCGCTTTCACAATAGCTAGTGTTCCTAGTTATCTAGACTGCTAGCTAGTGCTTGTAGTTATCTAGACCGCTAGACAATGCGCCTGACCTTTTGCGTGAGAATACTGTAGGAAGGTACATGTATTATTGTGATTGTCTTGTATGGTGCTTCACGTATGTACCTTAGTAAAATAGCAAGAACAGTCCAATGCTGGATATGGGCCAGACATTATAATACTACCTTTATTGGGACAATTTGCCAAACACAAACCTCTTGGCAGGTGGATTGGCGAGCGCAGTGCAAGGTGTTTTAGATTTTCACAGACAACGCTGCCATGCGCTGATGCTCACTCCCTGGAATCATTCCTCAGTTAAGATAGGCTTAAAAACCAATTTTGACGGCGTCGTTGTCGCTGCGGTCTTGTAGAAAAACCCGACCGCATCCCATACAAACTCTAAGCTTCTCAGCGCGCTGTCAACGTGACGGCGTCGTGGCGCGCCGCAACGACGCCGTCGCTTGGTTTTTCTGGTTCCCCATACAAACCCATACAAACCAGTCATTTGACAGCGGCAACGACGCGCGTCGTTGTCGCTGTCGCTTGGTTTTTAAGCCCACCTTAACCTTTTGTGACACCTACAGGTAGAAATAGGGTGATGAATTTCACCTCATTTCTTTCCCGTGTGTACAAATACAAAGAGACGAGGTTTGTGTATTACAAGCTGACAACGTGTCACTATAGTGGTACAATTTCTGACCTAAATATTTGTCAGACGTGGCGATACCGCCCGTATTTTTATGGATGTTCACGCTTTGCTTTACTTCATTCTACAGAAAAGAATGAAGGCATGCTATATTATTGTTGAAATCCTGCTTAAATGTCAATAATATGATAGAGAGGCAAACAATAATGTTGCCAATTCGTGACATATTCTTTATCTGCGCCAGTTATAGTACAAAGTTCTTTACTTGTCCAGGCCGAAACATTAATCTTACAGTGGCATTATGTTAGATAAGGCAAGAAGCCGCAGAGATGGGGGTAGCCCGCAAATTGGGGGGCAGATAGCCGTAGTATATGGGTATCGATTGGAGATTGGAAGGCGGTGGTCCGCACTGAAAACGGGTAGTATACCTTACAAAAAGCGCTACAGTACCGACGTTTGAATAGGCCATATTTGACAGATGTCAAAATCATTCGGCAGATAGCCGTAGTATATGGGTATCGATTGGGGAGGCGATAGGATCGGCCTAAAACTGGTCCATACTTGCTACTCTTCTTAAAGAACGATGCCTAGCACAAAGCGCTTAGAGTCGTTGGCACTAACTGCGTAAGTTATTGTTTAAAACATTGATTCAAAACTTCGGCGATGGCAAATTCCACTATTCTGATTCATTGTGATCCCTTTAGGTACTTACCTACTTACTTTTATTTTACGTGAGATGGGGGTAGCCCGCAAATTGGGGGGCAGATAGCCGTAGTACATGGGTATCGATTAGAGGGTGGGGATAGGATCGGCCTGAAACTGGTTCATACCTGCTACTCTTCTTAAAGAACGATGCCTAGCACAAAGCGCTTAGAGTAACACTAACTACATGTGTAAGGTACTTGTTTAAAACATTGATTTCGAAACCTTAGCGATGGCAATTTGCACTATTCTCTTTAATTTTGACCCCTTTAGGTACTTCTTTTAGTTAACGTAAGATGGGGGTAGCCCGCAAATTGGGGGGCAGATAGCCGTAGTATATGGGTATCGATTGGAGGGTGGCGATAGGTTCTGTTGGTGCCTTGCAAAGAAATGTTCTAAAATTCAGAAATTACCTGAGAGTAGTTAGTTATGTTATGGAATTTCACTTTATTTTCACTTACTTTTTGATACTTTTTGATCAGAATAAAAACTGATCAGTAGACAAAGTGTAGAAAGTTGGCAAACATACCTAATTAAAGTGACTCAATCATACATCACCATCGCCCTTATCCCAAATAAGTTGGGGTCGGTGCAACATCATGGTGAGAGCATAAAATGTTGCAAGAGCACAAAATAATGTTGCAAAAGGATTGGCTATGTTAAAAGACTGATGGACTTCAAGCCTGACGTCAATCCTCTTATCATTACCGCCTCCGTGTGGTTGACCATAGTTGACAGATATTCAGCAGAGGTCAAAAACTCTACATCGCCTAATACGAGAGACTGAGACTGCATGGGGCTGGCAGTCTTGTGGCAGACCTAGGAGGTCGCGACCACACGGCTAATCACGAAAGACTAAGATAATTTCTCGATATACCTATTTAATCCATCATAAACCTTCTTCTTGTATCATTTCAAAATCCACTGCGTGGTTTAGAAGGATTTAGCAGTATCATCCATGATATAAAACGCTAAAAGCGAATTCATTACGTGTATCAATATTGATTTGTACGCCACTTTAATAATAATATACTCCCTTCTAAATCATTTGCCTTAATACCGAAGCATGTTTTCCTCAATCTGTTTTTCGTATATTTCTGTGTAAATTTATTTTCTCAACGAAATAATTCGAGTCATTAGCCAAATTAAAGTCTTACCCAAAAATATCTCGACAAATTGCATCCATTTTCTTCTATCAAAAGATAATTAAGAAACTCTCATTGGAGACGTATCACAATACGTATCGTTGTCCCTATCTAACACGTGGTGAATTAAAATATCTTGTCTCGTTTCGTCCTCAGAGTAAGTAGGATTGTGGGAATGACTTACATCAATCTTGTTTTGGATTAAAAGCCTCTACTCCTCCTGGATTCTGTTTCTGAAGGCACCTTTATGTACTATGGAACATTTATTATTATGTACCGTTTACGAAATTTGTTTGTTTGTCACCTTTAAATACCTAATTTAATCAATCTGTAGATAAGATAGAGACAACCACCGATACATATTAATGGAAGAAAAAGACTTGTTACGCCGACCCCAAATAGATTGGGATAAGGGCAGGCAGATGATGATTATATAATCAATCACTAATATTCTAAATTGATTTCATTTAATCAACAACTACTTATTAACAACCTACATATTAATAAAGTTAATCTAAGAATTGAACAAAATCAGTATTTCTACTCGAGAAAATGGTAGCGTAAGAGCGAGTTTAATTTTATTGGGCTGAGCTCTACTAGGTATCTACCTAAATCGAATTAAATGTTTTGCTATTGAGTTTAAGACGATGTTAGAATTTTTTGCATTACGTCATATTGCTTTTATCTGCTAACCAAGTTATTTATAATATGGTGCTTATTTTTCACTTTTTACATTGGTTTTTAACAAGAGATATTTGAATATTGTATAAATCGAGTAATTCTACTAAAAATCTACAATAAATAGACTTGAAAATCATATTTTCTAATTATTTTTAAAGGATCAAAGGACTTATTGAAATATGACGAAAATTTGTTTTAGCGTAACCTAAAGAACCTAACCTCAACGTAATACACATACAACCCCTAAGGATAAGAACACTCGAATTAAGTGTTTGCTATTGCTTAGTTTCGTGGGGGAGATATATGTGTATGATTGTCTGTATGTATGTTTGCGGTGTTGAGTTGAAATGTCTGCGTTTGAATCAGGGAGGCAAGCAACATGTTTGACGTCAACATTTAATTTTAAAGGTAAAGACAGGCATTAGTTCCTACAGAACTTCAATTCAAGTTATTTACATGAGAGACTAATTTGTACTCGTTAGATTTTGCTGTTTTGATATTCTTCTACTTTGAGATTTTTGACAGCAGCAACAATAGCTATGTAACATAACAAGTGACAATCGCGAAAATACGAAGTGGGGTCGAGTGAACCTTCTGTAAACTCTCTATTTTGTGCTATTATAATGTCGTTCACACTTCATCAAGTCGGGTGAAGTTTAAGAACTTCTTCCGTTCTGTTGGTCAAAAGAGACACTTTATTAAGTTTTCTTAAGGGTAGAGAAAAGATGGGTCTATTCTCGATGGTTTATTCTAGATAACACTGTATAATAATGGTGTGAAATTTTACTAGTGACCTATAGCGAAAACTCAGAACCGGCTAGTGATAAGAAACAACTTTCCCCAATAGTCCGGTTTGTAAGGGGAAGGCTTGTATGGAGACCATTCGGATTGTGATTAAAGCGTGAAACTTGGCATAGATGTTCTATGGGTACATCTTAGTAGGTAATGCCCGGTTTCCAGGAGTTCCGCCCCCCGGAGCAGGTGGGAGGGGGGGAGGAATGTTACGGTCGCCGCGCAACAAACAAAAAATTCTCACTGATAGAATTGAGGTTTTAAGGCAAGTTTGGTATCGTTTTCGAGTAAAAATAACATGAAGAATCCATTTAACGTAGTAAAAAATAACGTTTTCATTAAAAAATACAAAGAAATACGTAAAAAAAGGAAAATATACCACACTATTTTCGTCTTCAACACGCTATCACTATAAATATGCTAATATTTAGGAAAAAATAAAAATAGCACTAAAAAGCTTAGATATTCAGCTTTCTAAAAATATATACTTTTTGTATAGTTTTAACCAAAATTACACATTAAAAAAATAATAATAGGTAGAGCGGTCTCGAGTTTAATACTCTCTGCGTACGTACATCTTCTTTGTTTATGAATAGAACTGCAAAATTTAACACAAGAGATAATATACCATTCTAATTCTAAAGAAATTAAAATAAAGCTGATCTTGCTGTCCACATTTAAGAAAAAATAACCGCAAATTTAAGTTTGTTTTTCATATGTTTTGTATGAAAAACAAAGTTAACTTTTCAGCTTAAACTAATAACGGAATACGAATTGAACGCAATATGCAAAAACCGCACAAATACGGTCCAGAGTACCTACCGAGGAAATTTTGGTGCTATTTAACGTGGATATAGTTGTCCCATTACCATTAGCGCGTCGCCTCCCTCACCTCCATCAACAGCTCGAGGTAGATCAGTGTGCGGTAGATCATCCATTTGCCATCTTCAAGTGACCGGTCCATCTGACCGCGAAAGTTGCGCTTATTTTTCACGTGTTATGTGCTGGTTGTAAAAAATCTGCGCCATGTAGCTGGAGAGACTACTTACTAGCAAATAAAACGTCCCTAAAAACGTGGATCCGAGGTGTTTTGGCATGGTTTTGATTTGAAAAACAGAAGACAAAATGCCCCAAAAACTTAGGCGATCACCCGTATGAGCCGCAGAGCCACGTCTGTTGTCTATGCTGTCCCCGAAAGACCATTACGAATCGTCTGGCATTACGTTTAAAACCTTCCAGCCAACGAAACAGGTCGGGTTCTGTAATGAATTCAAATACCGTGGCTTGGGTGGACGAAGACATATCCATCTATACTGCAATTACTGCACCATCCATGCAGAAGTCAGAGAAGTAGATCTATTCTCCTCTGTTTCGCTTTTATAATCTACGAGTAAGCTTCGACTCTACTGAAGCCCGGGCCGTTCAATAACCCTTGCAGCGCTGCCAGGGCGCCTGGTGATAAGTGGAGGTGCTGAGAAATTCAGTACCGAATGTCAACTATGTCCGTTCAAGTCGAAATTCTCTGAGGTGTAAGACATTATACCTCCGCACCTCTTCACTAAAGCGCTGGAAAAAGACCTCCTCCTTCAAGATTCTACAGTGATTGTCTTAGCATAAATGTCATCGGTAAATATTTAACACACCACCGCTTTGAAAACGACATAATGTAAAAATAACATAATTTTAGATTTCTGCGAGACCTCTCAATAATGTTGCTTCGAGACGCGTTGGACTTGGGATGAACTCGGACAAAACCAATGCCATATAATATAATCAATATATCATTCCTGAGCCGGTTTTCGCCGAAAGTATATCCTTGAATTTATCAAAAAGTATATATGATACCTTCAGCAGAGATATCAGTTGGGTAAAGACAACTTGGGTTGTGAAATCACTAGAAGAGTGCAGCTTGTCTGGCAGTATTTGGGAAGTTAGGTCCTTGAGACTCCTAGCTGCAATTCATTACAATGGTGTTCAATCAGTACGTCCTTAACATAATTATCGAGCCTAGATGTGAAACCTCGCAGTAAAACTGGCTGACCTACCACCTACATGGTCACTTAGAAGCTTTTGAATAAGTCTGATCGGGATCACACTAATGGATCAAGTTATATAAGAGAAGACCAATTTACCAGACGACATAGTCTGGATGTGTGGCAAATAGAAGTAGCTGTCAGCTGATCACATCTGTAATGGAACAGAACTGCTGGGATGTGGAGTAAGAAACTGATGGAAATCCGATGTAAAGGTCACGCCTCGGCAAGAGTAGACCACAAAGAATGTCCTTTAGTCAGATGGACCGATCACATGAAGATGGCAAATGGCTGATTTACCGCACACTGATTTACCTCGAGCTGTTGATGGAGGTGAGGGACGCGACGCGACGCTGGTAATGGGAAAACTATGTCCACGGCCCGGGCTTCAATTGAGTCGAAGGCTTACTCGTAGATTATAAAAGCGAAACAGAGGAGAATAGATCTACTTCTCTGACTTCTGCATGGATGGTGCAGTAATTGCAGTATAGATGGATATGTCTTCGTCCACCCATGCCACGGTATTTGAATTCATTACAGAACCCGACCTGTTTCGTTGGCTGGAAGGTTTTAAACGTAATGCCAGACGATTCGTAATGGTCTTTCGGGGACAGCATAGACAACAGACGTGGCTCTGCGGTTCATACGGGTGATCGCCTAAGTTTTTGGGGCATTTTGTCTTCTGTTTTTCAAATCAAAACCATGCCAAAACGCCTCGGATCCACGTTTTTAGGGACGTTTTATTTGCTAGTAAGTAGTCTCTCCAGCTACATGGCGCAGATTTTTCACAACCAGCACATAACACGTGAAAAATAAGCGCAACTTTCGCGGTCAGATGGACCGGTCACTTGAAGATGGCAAATGGATGATCTACCGCACACTGATCTACCTCGAGCTGTTGATGGAGGTGAGGAAGGCGACGCGCTAATGGTAATGGGACAACTATATCCACGTTAAATAGCACCAAAATTTCCTCGGTAGGTACTCTGGACCGTATTTGTGCGGTTTTTGCATATTGCGTTCAATTCGTATTCCGTTATTAGTTTAAGCTGAAAAGTTAACTTTGTTTTTCATACAAAACATATGAAAAACAAACTTAAATTTGCGGTTATTTTTTCTCAAATGTGGACAGCAAGATCAGCTTTATTTTAATTTCTTTAGAATTAGAATGGTATATTATCTCTTGTGTTAAATTTTGCAGTTCTATTCATAAACAAAGAAGATGTACGTACGCAGAGAGTATTAAACTCGAGACCGCTCTACCTATTATTATTTTTTTAATGTGTAATTTTGGTTAAAACTATACAAAAAGTATATATTTTTAGAAAGCTGAATATCTAAGCTTTTTAGTGCTATTTTTATTTTTTCCTAAATATTAGCATATTTATAGTGATAGCGTGTTGAAGACGAAAATAGTGTTGTATATTTTCCTTTTTTTGCGTATTTCTTTGTATTTTTTAATGAAAACGTTATTTTTTACTACGTTAAATGGATTCTTCATGTTATTTTTACTCGAAAACGATACCAAACTTGCCTTAAGACCTCAATTCTATCAGTGAGAATTTTCTGTTTGGTGCGCGGCGACCGTAACATTCCTCCCCCCCTCCCACCTGCTCCGGGGGGCGGAACTCCTGGAAACCGGGCATTACCTACTAAGATGTACCCATAGAACATCTATGCCAAGTTTCACGCTTTAATCACAATCCGAAAGGTCTGACCCCTTACTAACCGGGGTACAAGGATCATAGGCCGAAATACGAAAAAAAAATTTTGGACCTCCCATACAAAATTGCCGATCAGCTGATTTAAGTTACTATGGGAGGTTCATATTTCTTTTTCGTATTTCGATCTGTGTTCCTTGGGGAAAGTTGTTCCTTATCTCCAGCTGGTACTGAGTATTCGCTAGAAAGGTTATGTAAAACACATACCGTGATACGACTTTTTCTCGCGGGAAAATAAGTTGCAGCGGGTAACTGAAGGAAGCTGACTGACAGGATTGCGCTAGCCAATACTTACTTTGTGCCGCTAGTTTGAAATAAAATAAAAAATGTCAAGACGTCTGAAATAAACAATTTCTTTAAAAAAAGTATTATTTCGGTAGGTAGTTGATCGGCAGTAAAATCTCAGAGAATTCATCGCCTCTTATTTTTTAAATCGGTTAAAAACAGTTTGGGTCATAAAGTAACCTGTTTAAGTGCAGGCCGCGTAGTCCTAATGAAGACATTTTCCATCAGCGCCCCCTGTCCCGGGTTCGCTTCCCGGGCGAACCAGACTGTGACAATTTGATTTGATGGACCGAGGTATAATCTTTTGGGGGAGATATACTGGGTCTTATTACGTGAATCGACCCGACCCGGCTTTCGATGGCTTCAGAATTTTAGTATATTTTAACGCTTTTGCGTTTCTCTATCAGTCTGTCATGGACAAGAAAGGATTCTAAGTTACGGAACGGATTTTAAAACGATTTTTTTGAACAGATATTGTTTCAATTGGTAGGTTCATATAATAATATGTCATAGATGCCAGAGCCAGAAAAACGTATCATTCGCAGAAGAAAACGATTAGCATCGAGTAGCTACGAACGCTAGGTGGGCCCCTAGTTCAGAATAGATCAATCAATTTTACCTAAAGCTAATTCCTTGTCACTCAGATACCTCTGAGTCTCAGGCCCAAGTAGACGTGCGACGCCACGCGCAACATGGCATCTGTCAGACAAGCGATCGTCAGCCATCATCGCTACACGCGTCTAGCTTTATCTCTTCTGTTTCATAAATTTTATACGATAACGGTTTCAAGCGTCGCACGTCTTACGTCTCCGATGATCACTTGTTTGCCAGATGCCATCCCACGCGTCACATGTCTCTTCTGTGGAGCTTTTTCCTTAAGACCCGGTCTAAGTACCGTCTTAGAAAGGGGAGCACTTTGACGAACAGCGAGTTGTAACACGTTGGGACATGTTAAGACGAGCCGGGACAGGAGGGGACAAGTTACGACGTCGATATAACATCATAAGGAGCCAAGTTATGGTTACAGAGAACTGAGGTATTAAATTTATATGATCAAAACGGGAAAGGTATACTTACTTCCGTGGTCAAACAGTCCAAGTTTATTTTATTTTACTTTACACAAAAAAATTAAAGCGTGACACACCGCCTCCGTTCCGTATGCGTTACGTGCACAATGCACATCATTACTAGCGTGGAGTTGACTTTGTTTCGTATGGGATTGCGTGAGAGGTCGAACGCTGCCTTCGTATGAGAGCGCGTAATCACGCGGTGTGCGGTGTCTCATACGGTCGTGATGACGTGCACGTAACGCATACGGAGGCGGTGTGTGGCGCGCTTTACCTAATCAATTTTTGTGTAAAAAAAATAAACTTGGACTGTTTGACAACGAAGGTACCTTTTTCAAATTTCTTGTCTACATACATACGGGCAGGGCGGGTATAGTCACCTCAGTGGTCTATGCTTGGATCGTAGTTTATATTCTTTCATACAAGTCTAACGTTCTAATAATTTTAGAACCTCACGTGCTTCTCCATAAGACTTAATACCTACATTTTCCGCTCACATCAGCCCCTAAATATGTACGATGTTTTGTTCATAAGAGGCTTGTAGTAATAGAGTCTGGTATAAGTACCGTGAATTTTAATAACTTCGATGCACGGTGCAGGCTTGCGCAGTCGTAAGAAGATTTTGAAACGCGTACGTATGTAGTTAGGTATTTGTTCGTATAGTGATGGAAGTTTAAGATTGTTTCACAAGTTTGCTTAAGCTGGTTTGATGGTAATTTTGTATGAGCTTATAAAGTAGGTAGGTAGAGGCTGGCGAGAGAATCGCGCCGTGAAAAGAGCATTTTTAAGGAAATCAAACGGCAAACGCCCGGTCGGACGCCCCAGATATCACTGGGCCGACGAAGCAGAGAAAGACCTCTTGCAGATTCAGCACTCTTACTGGCGAATGACAACTGGGGACCTCTGGTGTCGGAGGACAAGATTCTCTTGGGGTCATTCCTATCTACGGGGAGCATCGGGGAAATCCCCTTGCTGCAAGCTATAGAAGCGCCCTAGGCCCTATATGCTATTCGACCCTTTATATAATACAAACACACATCACGCCTTTATCCCTTGCGGAATAGGCAGAGCGTCAACAGCCGTAAAAATACGGTCGTTTTCGCCACGTCTGACTAATATTTAAGGGCCGTTTTAGCTTGTCACCCGCTTTATAGCATACATATTATACTCGACCTTAGATTTAGGGCTCTCCCTACACATGAGTGCAAATCCGGCAATCTCATATGTCGTTATAAGAGCACAGTAATGCGTTTAGTCGGATTGATTCACTAACAAGAGGGGGAGGGTCGGGTTTGGACAAACTACCTATAAATGCCTAGGTAAGTTTGTTCATACTATCAGCAGCAAAGCATTAATTTACTCTGGTTACTCTCAGTAATTTTACGAATAACCAGAATAAAATGGTCCCTTACTGGATAGATTGATGTGCTGTTGATAGAACCTACCTATCATCTATCTAAATAATGTTATTTTTCATTAGACATAATGGTAGCCTAGGTCGCAGGACAGACGTAGAGTCTATGATAGAGTGAGTACACCTAATAGAAACGGTTTTGTAGTACCTACTACTTACATACGTGTAAAAAGAGTTTAGACTTATTCTAAAGATAATTATTATAACTTTCAGCATTTTCGTAATCTTGATTGAGTTAATTTCATCTAATTTTATATCAAATTAATCTTTGTAAATTTTGTAATCAAAATAAGTTTTTATTATCTTACAAAATTGAATGGACTTCAATATGATAACTTCTGATCAGCCAATAACTACCAATCTAACAAAAAATAAACATTATTCAGTATGGTATATTTTAATCAGAGCATCCCTCTTTATAATTAATTCACATCAATCATTTAACCGACAATACAAGACACCGGTATTCAAATTCAATATTAATTTAACATTAGAATTTAATATAACTACCCCAAAACATAACTTCGTGACAATGTAACCCCAGGGTACTCAGAGAGCTTAACTCATCTCATACAAATGAAAGGTCCCTAAGGGTTCAAATTATAGGGTGGACGTGCCAATTTTAAACCCCTTTTAGAATTCAATAATATGTGATTTCAAATTTTAATAGGTAATCATTTAAAAGGCAAGTAATGAAATGTACTTAATTCAACTTACAGGCTAATATTTAGGAATTTTATTTTTTAATTGTTTGTAGGCTCAATCTTACATTTTATGTTGCTCCTTTCTTGAACCATAGGTATTTGACCACGAAGCCAAAAACATAGATTTAAACAGTGTTTTTTTTTTTTAATTTTTTCGGGTTGTCATACAATAAACGTGATTTTTTCATTGCCATGCACAATGGTACGACACCCTTTGTCGGACTCTCACTTAGCCGTTTTCTGTAAATCGTTGGTGCACACCAATTTTTACTAAGAAAATTATGCTGTTTCGTAAATTTTTACACCCCAGCCCCTTAAATCCAGAAAATCCATGATTTTTCCCCATTTTATCATAACTCATCCATTTTCTCCCTGAATTGAGGGTGTTCGGATAGAAAACAATGCATTACACCTTTGTGTGACCCCCTGGGAGGGTAAGGTGCAAATGTAGGTTATATAGGGTGTGCCTGTTTATGTAATGCAATGAAATATCTATATTCTAGACATCCTTAGCTACCAATTAGGAAGATTGTTTTTTCATCAAATTAGAAATTTATTGGACCTCCTATTTTAATAACGCTGCTGTCTGATAAAAGATTTTGTATGGGGTGTCAAAATTCTTTTCTTTGACTATTAAAAACAATATTCCATTGATACATAAGGAGGACTAAAACATAGATTTTTCTTTGGATCACTTAAACAGGGACACCCTGCTGTATCTACCATTTAAGGGACCAACTTACACTAGTTCTTTAAACAAATACTAAGTAAAACCAGTATATAAGTTCATCCCTTAAATAGGAAGGTTGTTTTGCTAGCGATACCTTTAAGTAGGGCAGGTAAAGAATGCTTTTGTTTGAGATATTATTGTGTAGGTAAGATAACAGCAAATATTTTATCCAAGGCGAAGATGTAGGTTGTACATCCAGGTCACAGGATAAAAATATTACTTACTAAGGTACGGCCATTAGAATAGGTCATATTTGCCAGCTGTCAAACCCATACTAGAAGACGTCGTGTCACAGCACTAACAAAAAGTAATTTCAAATCATGGTCACACTAACACATTTAGTAGTAGGTACATGCAGGATAAAAGAGAAAATTTTGCACTACAAATTTTCCCTTTTTTAAGTTTGAATTAGAATGTGACTTTCTTAAAGTGAATCTTGTAATTCCTACTGAGAAATAAATGCTTTTGATTTTGATTTTGATTGATGTAGAAAAGTCAACTGCAAATATTTTACATCTTATTTAATTTTCACATTCTTTTTTCTTGTACCAAAAATCTCTATACAATTACTCAATCACAAAATAAGAAATCACTAGAGGGGGACCTTTTTATGAAATACCAGAGTAATTCCTCATCATTCCTGTCCCATACAAGCACCCACCCCTGGTTTTTCTCGCCATGTTGTCAAAATCAAATTTATCTTTTCTTATCAAATCGACAGTAACGACCAATTGCTCCCCCTTAAGAAACGGCATCGACTTAAGAATTGATGTTTTTCTACCCTTAAACACAGTAAAGGTGGAAAAATGTACAGTTCGAAAAGTGATTCTTGAAACACGCAGTTGTATTAAAGAACAAAAACCCGACTGCGGTATCTATTATCAAACTTGAATTTTGCGATTAAAACCTGCTATCTTGAATTAGTGAAATTTTAAAAATAACCATTGTCACTTGTGTTGCAGAGACAAAGCTAACGATCCGCCATGTAATGGTCCACCCAGCCCTTTGGGCTATAGCCTGTGAAAAAGAATTTGTTGTCCACATACATACACTCGAACAACATAACCTTCCTTCTGAGGCAGTCGGGTTAAATATAAGATGACAGAATATAGGTTGAGAATGGTTTTACTTCATAAAACTGATTAATTTTGTTTTTTGAGACGCAGTTTACGTTAGGGACGTGGAATTTTTTAGGAGTGATAAATCCAAGTCTCAGTATTAAAATGCGTTTTTATTATAAAGGTAGGTACCTATTCATCATGAGACGCTAGGATTTACTTTCTCATTTGTCATTTTTGTGACGACCGTGCCCAAATCGACAGAAAATAAGTATTATCAGAAGTAATAATGAAGCGACAAAAAATTCTATCACAGCTTACCTACTGATTTACTTCCCGTTACTGCATCCGAGCGTTACTGTGACTTTGCTCCCTAGACACATAAGGGGCCACACTTAGCATAGAGGAGATAAGAATAGAAACATTTATCTTCGAATAACAACTTCAAGCTGAAATAAACAAAATGAAGTTGTACTGTGCAGAAACATTTTCTCTACAAGGTTTGAATCCCGCCTGCGGCATAATATTTTGCAATGTTTTACTCCTGCCGTGTGATACCGGCTTAAACTAGCATCACCCCATATCTTTCCCGCGGACGGCGAGGAACACACGCAACGTCGGTTTGTGCGTCGTTCATTCGATTCTCCACCCTACCTGCATATGAATACGGTTTGTGTCAAACGGCGTCGCACAACGCTGCGTTGTCTGTCAAATAGTTTGACATAAACCGTATTCGTATAAAAATAAGGTGGAAAATCGAACAAACGACGCACAAACCGACGTTGCGTGTGTTCCTCGCCGGGTTTCAGATATCCCTTCTCTATACCTATCTGACGATACACGATTTTTTTTAAAGGCCCTCAAATGTTTGTCAGACGTATCGATAGCGACCGAATTTTATTTCCGTTTATGCTCTGCCTACTTCGCAAGGTATCAAAGCGTGAAGTGTACTCGTACGTTACTAAAAGAAAAATGAAATTGGCATTAACTTAAATTACTATTACAGGTGGGTTCCCGAACCAATCTAAATTTCCCTTCTTTCCTTCCACGACCCTTCTAAAACGTAATTTATATGTGTTCAAAAATGTATTTAGATCCAATAAGGCCTTTTTAGTTCGGACAGCTATCCCTTATTACTTATTGCCTCGGAAGGAGGGTTATGTTTTTCGAGTACCTATGTATTTATGTGGGTTTGTATGTATGTATGGAATAGAAATTATTTTTCACGGTCTACAGCTCAAATGGCTGGATAAAATGAGGTGCCGTTAGATTCTGACACCAGGTTCATCGAGTCATTTAAAGACTCGGTGTACCATTCCTTCTTTTAAACCCCGATCCAGTAATCACCAGTTATTTCCAGTTATCTTTTTTTCATTCGCCATTTTTCATCGCGTTAATGTATTTCAGCTCTGGGGCATAAACATTGCGAACGGAGGCAATTTGGAGATCGATGTAGACGAACGGATTTGGTTTGATGTGATTTGATCTGTTAGCTAACCATGTATTTTTTTAGCTTTTTATAAAATACAACTTTTCCCAAGGAACGTAGGTCGAAATATGAAAACAAAATTAGGCTCCCCGCACAAAATAGTTGATCAGCTGATTTGAGTTAGGTACTAATTGGAGGAACAATTTTTTTTTTAATATTTCGACCTATGTTAAATGAGGAAAGTTGTTCCTTATCATCAGACGGTTCTGAGTTTTCGCTATCGGTCACTTGTAAAGTTTCACCCTATAAAGGGTGTTAAGAAAAGTAGTCTGTTACTTTAAACTACGCGTTCTAACCAACGTTTATGTACATTCTAAGGTATAACCTCTTTTCAGCCAGCAGCTAATACATGTTTTTTTTATTATAGAGATTTTTCATCATACCATATCCTTTAGTTTACCGCTGCGATTTTAGATACTGAGGTACTTGCAGTGTATTGAATCGAACAATTGAGCACAAATTGTAAGCGAAAAATTCAGAGAATTTTGTCAGGATTTTATAAAAAGAGCACAAACAAATTATGAACATTTTTACCCGACTGCCGCAAAGGGAGAGTTTTTTTTTTTGAAACTATGTATCTATGTTTGCCTCCTTCTTCGTGTGGGAAACCAAGTCGTCCAACGACCCGATGAACCCTGTCAGTGCTTTTCAACCGCCCACTGTAAGTAGCAGGTATGAATGTATGTATGTTATAGGTGGACAATAAATTCTTTTTCACGGGTTACAGCCCAAACGGCTTGGCAGATCTTGACAAAGGTATAAGGTTTCGTTAGATTTGTCTTAGCAGCGCAAGCTATACCAAACTATAACTTTAAAAGTATGAATTATATACGCAAACTATAACTGTATTAAAGTCGGGTTTTTGTTTTTTAATACATCGTTGTGTAGATATTTACGTAGCCATTCAGTACCTTATTATGTTTATCTACTTGTATCTAAACATGTTTTTTCTTTTCAGGTAAAATTCAACATTTTATAAAAGGCAGTTTTGGATTTTCATGATCAATAATTGAAAGGTGAGCAAATAAGTAAAATTAAAAGCTAAAGACAAGTTATTTTGAAGCAAACAAAGACCAAAAATCTTTGTCTGGAAGGTCCTAGCTTATTTTCACTTTTCTGCCTACGTGTTTTAGGGAAAGTTGTACAGCATACCGAAAATTTTGTGAGCATAAGACAGAATAAATTTTACCATGGGCCAAAGATGGGTAAAGATTTTTGCAGTTTCCAGTCGGATGTTGTTTTTTTTTCGATTGTCATACATTATAATAACGTAAAAACTAACATTTCACCCCCGATAAAATTCGGGCAGAGAATCCTACAAGCCAAACCATTATCCCTAAATCTTGCGACAATAAAATAGGAAATGTACATACGACGCTTCCCCAGGACCCTTTCTAGTGGGGGAGGCAAATAACCATTACGCGAGTAACACACGCAACGTCCGTATGTGCGTTTTTCTATCGGTTCTCCATCCTTCCACAAATTACAGAAACGGCGTACCGGGCGCCTTTGTAGATGGCTCACTCAGTACTAGCGACGATTTTGACGCCTACTGACTTTAAGTGGAAATAACTGGATTCTCAGGGGAACTCAAGGTAACTAAGAAAATGGTTACCACGAACGTCATATTTCTTGAATTAAAATTGGCTTAAAATCATATGATGTTTTTGTATCAGAATTTGCTGTTTTGATATTCCTATACTTTGAGGTTTATGACTGTAGCAACCCTGGCTATGCAACAAGTGACAATCGTAAAAATCCCAAATAGGGTCGAGTTAATCTTCTGTAAGGTCTTACAAAATTTGTGACCCTACCTTCATACGCTGTCAACACTGCATCGACGGATGCGTCTGTCAAACCTAACATAAACCGTATTCGAATAAAGTTGAAAATCGAACAAACGACGCACAAACGGACGTTGCCGTGTGTTTTTTGCTTTACGATAATATAAGTTGCTACTATCATACCCTGTATGCATACAGGACCGGCTTCGGTATTCATTGCTGTATCTTCTTCTTCTATCGGGTTGGATATTGAATCGGCGAACGACCCGGTATCAGATTTTTTCAACCACCTATTTGCTACTCCGCTAACTTCCTAGTAGGTGTCTGACATAGCTGTGTAAAATACGCCGTCTAAGAACGTAATCAAATCATTGACAGCAACCACCACAACAACCATTACCAGCCATCCGAGTCAATTTGTATGGCAGGTCCAATTTTTTTTCATAATTCGACCTATGTTCTTTAGGGAAAGTTGTTCAGTTTTACGCGTTGAATATTTGAATATTTGCTGTTAATTTTTTTTAAGCCTGTATTGAAATTACCCACGAAATAGCCAGCAATGCACTCCAAATCTGGCTTTGTAGGTAGTGTAATTGCAACTACAGAGTTTATTTATCTCTACCTAGAGGAGACATCACTTGCAGAATTTACGGGCGCGTCTTTCCTAAATGTGTTAGTTTTATTGGGGACTATAACTGCCTCCGTGCTTCGAAGGGCACGCAAAGCCGTTGGTCCCGGTTGGCGTCTATGATTACTTATACGGCGGTCGTTACACAAACATGTTCGAATCCTGCTATTAGAAGAAGGCGGTTAAAAAAAAATCAGGTCGTTGAATGACATGGTGTCCCACACCGAAAAGGGGACTGCCTTGCCTCTGTCTGTCTAATGGTCTAAGCGTTTGGCCAATGGTTCGATTTTCGGGAGAGAACAGTAACTTGACATGTGTTATCAATTATCATTAACACATCATTTGGAGTACGAGCGGTAAGCCAACTTGCTCGTTTTGCAAACTGGCGCGATTCGCCAACTCGCAGGTTTGTGATTCTTTTTCTGTGTTTTATGGTGATTCAAAATCCCTTTGCCGCAATTCAAAAGATATCTACATTACAATACAATTAATATTTTAGGTATTGCACAAAAGAAAAATAGTGAAATGAAACAATAATTGTAAATGTACAAATAGTGAAAATATCTAAATAAGATTAGGTAGATACTTTAGAATATCAACAAGGTAGTTTCCAAAAGTATTGGAACCTTTAGCACCAGGTCATCTTATGTTTTAAATGATTTGAAGGTTGAAGATTGATTCATGACTAAAATTACACCGTTTATATTTCATAACATGAATTTTCTTGAATTACAAATGTAAGTTAATTTAATAGTACAACAAAATCAGCAAATTACATACTTACTCAACTTCGCAGACGACTGCTAAAACTGAATAACTCGAAAACGAGGGAAAACTCATCCCCAAACGATCTCACCACATTATAATTTTCCTCAGAGCCAGAAATATTTGGAAAGTTTGCAATAATCAATTACTGAAGCAGTGGAAAAATCGGCTCACACTGTGCAATACAAAATCTTCTAAATGTCTCTCAAACTTTTTGATAGAGGCGTGATATATTTATGTATGTGTATCGAGGTATGTAAGTATGTAGGTAATAAATTGAAACTTCGTCGTCGAAATCAAATTGAATTTGCGATAAAACACAAATAAATGCATGAAAACAGCAACACTCTTACATTTCTTTTTAAGTTCCTGATATAAAAAAAAAATGTTTTTTGTGTCGTTCTTCTTTTATAAGTCATCTTCTGCCAAAGCTTTGGTATAGCTCTTCTTCATTGCTCTCTACTTCTACCTATTCTTCCTAACTTCCTTCTTCTTTTCTTTATCAAGACTATGCCGCGGTCTTTTTTAAACTGTGCCGCCTTGGCTTCATTCAATAGACTGTAAAGTTCTCTCCAAAATCTCTCACACTCTGACTAATGTACATATTTATCCAGACATTTGAGGGGGGGAATAGGGGATGAAAAAGCCCAATAATGAGAGCGTCCAGCTTTGGTATAGCCCTTCTTCATTGCTGTATACTTCTACCTATTCTTCTTAACTTCCTTCTGCTTTTATTATCAAGACAATTTTTTCGCGGTCCTTCTTAACCCTGCCGTC
This sequence comes from Phthorimaea operculella, assembly GCA_024500475.1. Lineage (NCBI taxonomy): Eukaryota > Metazoa > Arthropoda > Insecta > Lepidoptera > Gelechiidae > Phthorimaea > Phthorimaea operculella. The sequence continues at coordinate 792,734 of JANFCV010000056.1, forward strand.
TTGGCTTCATTCACTAGATTATCTAGTTCTCTCCAAAAACTCTCATACACCGACAGTTCATATTTATCCAGACTGCTGAGGGGGGAATAGGGGATGAAAAAGCCCAATAATGATACTGTCCCACAATAGTTGGTAACGAGCAATGGGCCACCGTTGGGCCACTGGGGTTGGACTGTGGGGAGGCGGCTTTTATTTACCTTTCATCATTGCTGGGAAAATTCGTAACGAAAAGCCGTGAATTGCAAAAAAGGTTTTAAGTTTGCTGAATGTATCTTATTGTTATTTTATGATTCTGGCTTTAATAAGAATATTTGTTCAGGTCTAATCTACTGTATTTTAGAACTTTTTAAGACCTAATCTCCTTTGAAAAAAAAAGTGTCTTTTGATATTCTTCTTTTGTCATTATTCGTTGCTTTTGAAATGAAATTCAATATTGTACTTAGTTTCCTTCTTGTTATCTTTGGCTTGTTCATCCTTCAACTTGTTGTCCTTGTTCCACGTGACAAAAAGGACTAAAAGGCGAGGAAAACACTTAAGATGCATTAGTGCGTAATTTTTGCACTGCATAACCGGTGCGTAAGGACAATACGAATACCGACCTTATTCTCTCTTAACTCTCGTTCTCTGACTAATGTACATATTTATCCAAACTGCTGAGGGGGGAATAGGGGATGAAAAAGCCCAATAATGATACCGTCCCACAATAGCTGGTAACGAGCAATGGGCCACCGTTGGGCCACCGTTGGTCCACTGGGGTTGGAGTGTGGGAAGGCGGCTTTTATTTACCTATCATCAATCCTGGGAAAATTCGTGACGAAAAGCCTTGGCTTCATTCAGTATATTGTACAGTTCTCTCCAAAAACTCTCATACTCCGGCAGTTCATATTTATCCAGACTGCTGAGGGGGGAAAAGGGGATGAAAAAGCCCAATAATGATACCGTCCCACAATAGCTGGTAACGAGCAATGGGCCACCGTTGGGCCACTGGGGTTGGACTGTGGGGAGGCGGCTTTTATTTACCTTTCATCATTGCTGGAAAAAATCGTCACGAAAAGCTTTGAAATACAGAACAGATTTTTTGTTTACTGAATTCGTACTTATAGTTTTTTGTATGATTCTGGCTTTAATAACACTATTTCTTTAAGTCTCATCTACAAAACTGCTTTTTAGACTACAACCGACTTTCTTTTAAAAATAATGTTTTTTTTACATTAATTTTATTTGTTTTTTTTTGGAACTAGGACTGAAAGGCGAGAAACACACGTAACGTCCGTTGGTCCGTTATTTTTGCGCTGCGTAAGGCATGCATTTCGACCTTATTCCCATACAAAGACGGTTTATGTTAAAAGATTTCGGATAGTCGCATCCGTCGGCGCAGCGTTGCGTTCTGCGATGCTCAGCGCTAGCGGATGCGTCTGTCAAAACGTTTGACACAAACCGTGATTTTATGAAAATAAGGTGGCAAATCGCATTTTCATAACGACACACACATGCGACAGCTCTACGCAAAAATAACGCACTAACGGACGTTACGTGTGTGGCTCACGAAACTCCCCAGCGACTGCCTTTGTCCTTGCGTTTGTTTTGATTAACTCGTCTGTAATTAGATGGAAGGAAAACGGAAACCCTTTGCAAATTGATCTAAAATCAAACACAACAAACGATTCCCGGTAACAAAACGGAAATACTCCTACAGGGGCCTTAATGACATCCTGACATTCTCTTGAGATACATAGATAGCAGTGTGATGCCGGCTTTGTTGAGCATCACCCCATTTCTACACGTGGGTGTCATAAAAGTGACTAACAGGGATAAATTCATCCAGGTAACGGGCACCGTTCCCTATAAATGCGTCATCTTGCGCTGCGTGGTGAGCATGGCAATAACCCTAGAAGTCCCATGTTCAGCACTGGACTGTTGTGTTTGTGGCTGTGAAAGTTGAATTTAAACCAAGTATGTGTCACACAAGAATCGAACCAGGAAAGTTCGATTCTTATGGGGTAATCATGGGTTGGGACACCAACTCGTCCAACGACCCGATGAACCCTGGTGTATGAGTTTTACTACCACCTTTGACACGGCTTTGTAACGACCACAGCCTAAGTTATCATAAACAGCAACCGGGACCGACGGCCGGGACGTTCCCTTCGAAGCACCGAATTATCTTGCATTTCGGACAATCAGGTAGTTCGGCCTAAACTGCCCTAACCAAATGTCTGAACAAATTCACAAAGTGATAAATATCAACTTTGCGAGTGACACACCGAGAATCGAACCCGGAATCTTCACAGTCGCATTACCACTGCGCCATTTCGGCTGTCGTTAATGCATTCCACAAAAGCTCTCTCCACACTTGCAACCATTTTGTACCCCAAATGAGTGGCAATACAAAATCAATGAGTTTATACCAAATCAGGAACATTACTCGCTTTGGTACTTAGGGTGGTCTAAGTTACAGAATTTAGGATTTCTTCGTGTTATACTGAGCTCTACATGGTATTAGTTGAACTAAGTGGTAACGAAATCTGGACCTAGGTTATCATCATCATCATTTAGGCCTTTAACATCTTTACAGATGATCTAAACAGCGTTGCTGTGTGAGTGGCAACGCCGCTCGTGGCTAAAGAGACCTATTCTGGAGCCGCATTTGTGTTTGCACTAGGTTAAGAGGGGGCCTTACTTCTAAGTCACCTAAACCGCATCAAGAAAAAATCCTTATAAGGCGATTTTGCAAATCAACTCAAGCAAATCAAACGGTACAAACAATACTTAAATAACTAAAAGAAAATGGCCACTGAGCGCCGAATAGGAAACCAGCAAAATATGTGCAAAGCATTAGTTTATATATATAAGTCTATGGTGCAAAGATGTCATTGGCAGTTTTCTTGACAAAATCCACGTGCATGTTATTTCAGTTGAATTTCAGGTAAGGCGTACGTGAAACACATGTAAAACGGTTTGACAAAGGCATTGCAGATCTCTTCAGAAGCCATTTCTTTGTAAAGTCGCCTCTGGGTCCCTCTTTATGTAATGGGATGCTTGGTACTGGTGACATCAATGACGAGGTAGGATTGAAAATAAGTGCTAAAGATGTGGCTAAAGCCATAAAGTCAATCTCTAAAGGAAAATCCCCTGGTCATGATGGCCTTAGTATTGAGCATTTGCAGCATGCAGGTCCTCACGTATCAAGACTCTTGGCAATATTTTACACATTGTGTGTAAGGCATTCGTACCTGCCCCAGGATTTGATGCGAACAATAGTCGTACCTGTTGTCAAAGATAAAACGGAAGATATGTCTGACAAAAATAATTATAGACCTATCTCGCTTGCGACTATAATAGCAAAAGTGTTTGATAGCGTGCTTAACACAGAGTTGGAAAAACGCCTTAAATTACATAGTAATCAGTTTGGTTTCAGACCTGGCCTTTCCACGGAAAGCACCATACTGTGTCTCAGGCACACTGTCAAATACTATTTGAAACACAAAACACCGGTTTATAGCTGTTTTCTGGACCGGTCTAAGGCATTTGATCTGGTTTCATATAACATCTTATGGGAAAAATTAGAAGCTATCGGTCTACCAATGGAACTCATACGTTTGTTCAAATTTTGGTACGGAAATCAGATCAACTGCGTTAGATGGGCTACTAGTTTGTCGGAACCGTATAGATTGGAGTGTGGGGTGAGGCAGGGGGGGTTGACTTCACCCTCGCTCTTCAATCTGTATATGGATGGCCTGATCGTGGCACTGAGCAGCATGCATGTAGGATGTCATGTAGACAACATCTGTGTTAATAATTTGAGCTACGCTGATGACATGGTGCTGCTCAGTGCCTCGGTCTGTGGACTTCGAAAGCTTCTCAAAGTGTGTGAGAACTACGCGGCTGTGCATGGGCTGAAATACAATGAGAAGAAAAGTCAGCTTATGGTCTTTGAGGTCGGTAGTAATCATTTCACCGATGTGCCACCGGTTGCCTTAAACGGCACTGCATTAATCAGGGTCGACCAATTTAAATATCTTGGTCACTTGGTAACTACGGACCTCAAGGATGACGCTGATATAGAGAGGGAACGGAGGGCGCTCTCGGTACGGGCGAATATGATTGCACGAAGGTTTTCTCGGTGTTCTAGGGAGGTTAAAATAACACTTTTTAGAGCATACTGCACCTCACTCTACACATGCAGTTTGTGGTGCAATTATACGCAGCGGGCCTACAGTGCCCTTCGGATCCAGTTTAACAACGCGTTCCGGGTGTTGTTGGGGCTGCCCCGCTACTGTAGCGCATCAGGGATGTTTGTGGAAGCGCAAGTGGACGACTTTTTCACCACTGTGCGAAAAAGGTGTACATCGCTGATGCGCAGGGTGCAGGCCAGCCCCAGCAAGATTCTGCGTATGATAGGAGACAGGATTGACTGTCCCTACATACGCCACTGCTATGGGCTACACACCCCTGGAGTTAGAAATAAGAAATGACATGTTTCAATGAAGTATGAGAATGTTTTGTGAATTTAATTTATTTAATTATTAGAAATGAAATGACATCTATTAATATGTTACCTACTAATACTAACACCTTAGGTTATGTTATAATATTTTACTAACTCTTATGTGTCGCAGTTACATGATGAAATAAATGAATTATTATTATTATTATTTAAAGTGACTATTTTTTCCTCTTCTTTTACAAGAAGGTATTACTCTACCATACGGGCCTTAACCAAGTATGGCAGAGGGTTCTGAGCTAGAGCTGATCGTTGACGACGTCAGGAACTTTCGCGTAATACGACATGTGTTGAGCACAGTGGCTTTCTGTAAAGAGTATGTCAAGTTGGTAGATATGTTCAAAATTTTAAGACTACTTGCCAGAGTTTTTGGTATGATTCCAGTTGACGAGAGTACGATGGGAACTATGTGCACGGTATCAGCGCGCCACTGAGTTTTAATTTCTATTGCAAGGTCCTGATATTTAGAGAGTTTGTCTGAGATGGTCGTTTGTATGTTGTGTGTGTTGGGTATAGCTACGTCTATTAGGTAAACTGTTTTGGTTTGTTTGTCGTGTAGGGTAATGTCCGGTCTATTGTAGTGTACTGTTTTGTCTGTTAAGATTGTCCTGTCCCAGTAGATTTTGTAATTTGTGTCTTCTAAAATGATTTCCGGTTTATATTTATAGTATGGTTGTTTTTTGTTAGTTATAAATTTGTATTTGTGTGCGAGTTCTTGATGGATGATAGATGCCACTTGGTCGTGTCTGTGCTTGTAGTCTGTCTGAACTATACTTTTACAGGAGCCAGTTATGTGCTGGATAGTTTCAGGAGCGCTACTGCAGTGTCTACATAAGTCATTTGTCTGATTGGGGTCTTTGAGAATATGTTTTCTATAGTTTCGGGTGGCTATAACTTCGTCTTGTATTGCGAGCATAAATCCTTCTGTCTCGGGAAACAGTTCACCCTTCCTTAGCCATTCGTTCGACTTATCTTTATCGACGTATGTCTGGCAAAGGTGGGATCGGTGTCTCCCATGGAGGGACTTTCCAGTCCATGTAGCGATTTTATGCTTCGCGTCTGTCAGTTTCTCGTTAGTTTGTGTCTGTCTGTCGTGTAAGTTGAGTGGTGTTAATTTAACGTCAGTCTCTGTTGCGTACTTGTGAAGTGATGAATGTTCCGATTTATTGTGGAAGTATTTCCAAAGTGAAGTTATTTGCTTGTTGTGTAAGTTGTTGACGTCTATGAGTCCTCTTCCTCCTTCATGGCGTGGTAATGTGAGTCGCTGAATGCATGATTTCGGATGGTGCTTTCTGAATTTAGTGAGAGTTGTGTGAATGGTGCGTTGCAGTTTCTTTAAATCTGTTTGTGACCAGTTGATTATTCCAAATGAGTAAGTGAGTATGGGGATAGCAAATGTATTTATGGCCTTCGTAGTGTTCCTAGAGTTCAGTTGTGAGTTTAGTATGAGGTTGAGATGGTGTTGGAATTTATTTATTAGGTCAATTTTGGTTTCTTTTTGCTGTATCTGCCTAGACTGGTGAAAACCTAAATATTTGTAAGTACTAAACTCATCCATCGATTCAACCAGTTCACCAGTTTCGAGTAGATATGGGTTGTGCATTACTTTCCCTTGGATCACCGACAGCACTTTGCATTTGTCTACTCCAAACTGCATTTGAATATCTGTAGAGAACTGTTGTGTAATATCAGCTAGTGTGTGAAGGTCAGTCTCACAGCTTGCAAATAGTTTTATGTCGTCCATGTACATAAGGTGCGATATCCTACTATTGTGTTCACTGTTTAGTTGAAATCCTACATTACTCTGATTAATCAGGTTTGACAGTGGGTTCAATGCTAAACAGAACCATAAGGGGCTGAGTGCATCGCCCTGGAAGATACCGCGTTTTATGTAAATTGGCTCAGTGGTGAGAGATTCTGACGATTGGTTTATTCTTAGGGTCGTCTGCCAGCTTTTCATAGAAGCTTCTAAAAATGTGACGATTTTAGGGTCTATTTTGTAGAGACGTAAAACTTCCAGTAACCATGTGTGGGGAACGGAGTCGAAAGCCTTACGATAATCGATGAATATGGTGTGAATATCTTTCTTCTTCTTATATGCGTGATTCAAAGCAATCGCGTCCAGTGTTAGCTGCTCTTTACATCCCTGACTATATTTTCTACAGCCTTTCTGCTGTTCTGCAAGAATATTATTTTCTGTGATGTGTTTGTAGATGAGCTCACTTATGCAACCTGTCAGTATTTTGTATATAGTCTGAAGACAGGTGATTGGCCTGTATTTAGCTGGGTTTTGTGAGTCTTGCTTGTCTTTGGGTAACATGTAAGTTATTCCCTGTGTTATGAATGTGGGCATTATGTCTGGTGATTGAATGAAAGTGTTTAATTGGTTGTGGATGTGTGGGTGAGTTTTAGTGAATTTTTTGTACCAGTAGGCATGTAAATTGTCCGACCCAGGTGCTTTCCAATTATGTGCGCGTTTTAACACCTCTATAAATGTTCCTACTGGGATAAATTCGAAATTCATTTCAGGTGTGGGTTCAGCTGCTCTACGGGCTTCGTCTATCCATTCAGCGTTCTGGTTGTGTTCAACCGGTTGTTCCCATATGTTTCCCCAGAATTGTTTTAGTGTTTCAGGTGTCGGAGGTTCTACTACACTACTGCCTTCTTGTGTTGGGTTAGAGAAATTTCGATAGAAAGCTTTCTCATTATTCATGAATTGACGATTCTGTGATTTGCGGGCGGTACAGGCCAAATACCTTTTGAAACGACTAGATACTATATTCAGCTTCTGTTTGAGGGTGTCTAAGAAATGGTTGACTTCTGTGTTTGGGTTTTCGTACTGAGCATGTATTTGGTACTTATTTTTTTATTTACTCTACAGATGCCACCATTCTAGAACTTCTGTTTCCGTTTTTAAATTGTGTAAGGCGAGCTATGTCAGATCGTAGATTTCGGATTTTGTCTTCTAGTCTTTTTTGCCACGAAGGCTTTGCTCTCCTGTTACTATTATGAGACTGTCTGTCAATGTCTATTTTAGCACCATTGCAAATCGCTGATGTGTATGCAGCTACGTAGATTATATTGTGAAGTTCGTTAAAACCTTGGTCAGCGTTGAGAAAGTCCGGTAGTATTTTTAAATCTATGTATTCTACTATCAGTGCCAATTTCTTAGAGGATTTTTGTTTAGGTATGTAGGGTCGTTTAGTTGGGTCAGAGTTGATAAATTTATCTATCGCTAATGTAAACTGGTCTTTTATTTTTTGCGCGAGATCAGCGTGTAGGGTGTTTGAATTACTATCGTCATTAGATGACGTTGTATTTTCTCCAACACTTGGCGTGGTATTTGGGATTTGTGAGGATTCGGTTTCTTCTCTTTCAGCAATAGGTGTCATTGTTCTTAGTGTAAGTTCGTCTGTAGAGTCATTGTCTAGAATGTTCTCTGGTTGGTTTTGTCGTTGGCCTGTTAGTAAAAGTTGAGTTTCTACTTCTTGTCTTATTTGTTGTATTCTGTTTTGTGGTATCATTTTGTTATTGACTATGGCTCTTCGTTGGTCTGATAATCTCTGTTCCGAAATATGGCTGAGTTGTGGATGTTTTTCTATAAATTTTGTATGTAATCTTTTTCTGTTAGCAGTCATGTCGGTTTCAATGTGTGTTACTTCAAAGTAAGTTCGTATGATAGATTCATTCAGGTCGTTAGACCATCGCATTCGGGCACCTGAATTTTGAATGAGATTTAGTTGGGTAGGTATTTCGTCTTCGCTTTCTAAGAGACACGAGGTTTCAGCTCTGATAGCATCAATTTTTGATTGAGGGATTAATTTGTTATTAATTATAGCCCTACGTTGGTCGCCAACTCTCTGCTTGGAGACATCCATTTCAGGAAATGCCTCCGTAAATTTTCGGTGGAGTGTGTCAAGGTATGACCGGGTATATTTTTCATTTTTAGTTAAAAGAAGGTAGTTGCGCCAAATAAATTCTTTCATTTCTGAACTCCATCTTTTTCTTGCGTTGGTAATGCCAGGAGTGGGTACAGTGATAGCGGCGAATGCCTGCTGTACAACATCTTCTGACATCGGTGATGCGGTAGTAGATCGAGATGGTATCTCGATTCGGTATTGGGATGATATGGGTGTTGAATAAAGACTATTGGAAGGTGATGATGATGATGGTGATTGTGGTTCGGCTGTCGTATTTTGTTCGGGGGGAACCCGCCTGGTCAGTCCCCCACCGCCAGTGGTTCGCATGCTGGAACACCCAGCACTGGCCCCAGGTGTGCCCCGGCGACCCCCGGGAAGCGACCGTAAGTTGTACCTTTTTACCTGACTTTCCATATTACGAGGGGGGTTAAGGTTGGGATTGTTAGTTGGGAAGGGTTGTGTAGATGATTGACAATTTTATCCTGTACCTAAAATAGGGATATGCTCGAGTTGTTTTGAGTTATAATGTACTGTACCTTACTTCCCGTAAGCCCCCCCACCACGACAAGGTGATCCCTTGGGGGGGTTATTATTATTATTATTATAAACCGTAACTGCATGAGAATAAGGTCGAAATACGTAATGTTTTAAGGCTTGTGCAAAAAATAGCGCACAAAGGGACGTTGACGATGTATTTTTCGCCTAGTTCTTAGGGGAGAGTTGGCTATATTGTACCCCCTAATTTCTATCTTGTTTTGCGACTAAACTATTAACGTTATACTTGTGATGTTTTGCTTTTTAGTTAGTTTAGTTAATTAACTCTGATGTACCGGAATGGATTTTTGAAATAAGTTAGTAGTTTCGTCACAAAATAGTTTACAAAAAAAAGTTGCTATCAGTACGATTTAGAGACCGGTACGTTTATTCGTACCACGAGGTATTTATATCGTACTTTGAAAATTACAATACAAATTGTGAAAATAAAATATTATGCAAATTTCTTTAAAAAAAAGCTATTAAAGAAGGGACAATGTTGTATTACCATCTCCACACTTTCAACAACTAACCACACCTCTCAGATCAGAGATCCATTATGTTAGGACTAGAATCGATATATCTTAGTAACAATTCTTTGGTACGATTTAGAAACTACGGATCGGTACGATTTCAAGAACGAGCTACATTTTACAAAAAAATTTTTCATTTCAAAACCTCATATGATTGCGTTGGTTAATTAAGTTAAGTCAAAAGGAAAATAACCAAGGAACAATCTAATTAAATTGCATTTTTTAATAGCTTGTCGTTCTTTCGTAAAACCTTAGGTCCTACACCTAAAAAACAGTAACGGGGTCAACTGAGACCTGTTTTATTTTATTGAATTTATAGTTTCATTTGTAGTGCTGTCACAAACCGTCATAGTTTTTTAGGTGTTGTGAACTATCATTTAATGTTGCCAAAGTAAATAAAAACGTACGTTTAGTGGAAAATGTGTGGGTGGTACGATTAATCTACTGGTACAATATGTCCAACTCTCCCCTATTCTTTAGCCCACACAGCTGATACGTCAGCCAAATGAGCGTTATTCAAAAAGCTCTGGATCCTTAAGGAAATGGCTTTATCGCATCCGGGACATCAATCGCGTTCACAAGACTGGATCAGCGTATTTGCTGTTTAACCCTTATTATTACACGACAAATTTTTGTTTGGTTTTTGGAAATATGGCTTGGTTTCGATTAATTAATGTTATGGCACTTCATAAAAATACATAATAATAATAAACATCCTTTGAAAGTATGTTTTTTTGAGGTGGGAAATTATTTCCCTATGTCTACACGAACTCAATTCGCTGCATGACTAGTTGTGTTTAACGGGTTTACCTCTCGAATTATTTTCATTTTTTTAATTATTTTATTTATAGGTGAAGGTAAATGTTTTAATTTAGGAACCTACTTAGTAATGCCGTGTGATGCTGGCTTAGAATGTCGTCACATTTCACGTTTTTTATATATTTGATATTACTTAAATTCCTTGGAACGAACAGAGGGAAATAATTTCCCACTTAGTCAGTTCCTAAACGAACATAGGGAAACTATTTCCCACTTTGTTTGAAAGGTAAAATTTTGCCGAAAATACCGACTTACGCACGGTCTTTTCACATAAACGTAACGAAAGATTATTTTATTAGAGAAAATTACCATAAGATGTACTTACAAAGAATTTTCTTCCAAGTTACAGAATAAAATACACCAGAAAACTGCAAATTGTGGCCATTTTAGGCATTCCAACAACTTGAAGTTCGTTTGACATTGACAGGTGACATCTTTGACAAAAGTGTTGCCATATATAAATGTGTAAAATAATAGGCTATAGATACGTTCAGACTTTTCAAATTAAAACCATAGACAAAAATAAATAAATTTGTGTTTTTGAATTATGGCATGGTGGGAAATATTCTCCCTATGTTCTAATAAGGGTTAAAAGTCGTGTAAGGGTAGGTATGAATTTCATCTCTCCGGCCGATTTCGGCCATGGTTACCAGTTTTACTCCTAATCAAGTCGGCGCTGATGCGCGCATAGGTGGCTATTCTAGCCTATTTTGGCAGTAAACTCCCGTGCACAGTGTGGGCACGTGAATTTGCCATTGATGTAATTGTAGTTCATGGCGGCGGCGGGAGGTCGGGCCTTCAATTCATCGCGTTTAGTTTTAAGGTCTACTTTGCGCTGCTCTTTAAATTCGCGGATTCGCCTGTTTACAAGAGTAGGTAGATAATGCTAGCTTAGAATTAGGATTATCCCATTTCTACCCATGGGTGTCGTACAGGTATATATTCTTAGGTATGTCGCAGGCAGTCGTACTAGGCAATACCATCATACCTACCATTTCGATGCCATTTTTTACGTCATAAAAGTTGGAAAAATGCTGTTTATCTGTCTAATATACAGGTCACGACCTGTTAATTGACATTGAACTATTTTCCCATACGATTAAAGCTAAGCCTAGGTCACACTTGGGTGGTTCCGAGAGCAACTTCGCAGGCAACTTGTTCATCGTGTAGACTCGGCCGAGCGTGTCGATTTATAAGACCCACAGATAAGACCCACTGATGATAAGACCCGGTGGGTCTCAATTGGTCTTCTTCTTCATATGTGTGGGGCATCTGTACTCGATATTATGAAACTTAAGACTACTAGTTTACAGGCTTGCTTAGCTGATTATCTTACGTACAGTACAAAAAAAAAACCTGGTGTTTGATAACATACAAAACTAGTGTCAGATTTTTACTTAGTAATTAGACCTCTGAAATGGTTGTGTAATGGCCGCCGCGCCGGCAACAACCGGGAGCAATGGATTATTATGCCCCCTCTACCACGAAACCATCGTTCGGGCAATCAGATGGTTCAGCCTAATGTCCTTTCAAGACTGAGATAAAATCACAAAGTTATAAATGTCAAGTATAATGAGTGCCCCATTCCAACCCGTAACATTTGAAGCAGTCATATTACCACCTAAAGAAGACGATTTTAAAACTCTGACACGAGGGTTCAGGCGACTCGGTGTCCCAGACGAAGAGAGGAAAAGACCAATTAGACTTAAATGGCCTGAATGCATGTTTAAAATAAAACTTCACCCAAAATGCTAGACACGCGTTCAACACGTGTCTTACTTTTTGTGTAAGGCCCACTGGGTCTAATCAGCAGTGATTCAAATGAGTGAACGACACAGCCGAGCGAGAGGTCAGTGACCCGAGAAGGTCATGCGTAAGACAATGGTGGAGCATTTTCCCACGGTAACGCGGTAGGGCTGGTAGAAATTCAATGAATGGAAAGTTAACCTCTACCTATAAGATATGCTATAAGGTACGTACGTGGTGGATCTTACAAAATACGGTAAGCTACGAAACTACCATCATCTTTCTGCCTTCATCCAAATTACTTGGAGTCTGCGCAACACTTTTTGTGAGAACACAAAATCATGTTGCAAAAGTTAATTTTACGACCGGCCGCCTGCCTGACGTCAACCCCCTTTGAAAATGCTATCGTAGGTGGTAGTTGACCATAGTCGGCAGATATTATAGGCATATGGTCAAAAACTCTACGTCGCCTTTTACGAAACACCCTGAGTAGAAAAGGGGTGGCAGAATTCTGAGCCGCTACCACTTGGCGTATGCTTAAAGTAGAATATAATATCAAATTTTCCTAAGGAACAAAGGCCGAAAGACGAAAAAAATTTTTGGTACCCTCATACAAAATTGCCGATCAGCTCACACACCAGCCGAAATCTTTACAAGCATGATCAGAATATGAAACTGAATACATACATACATACATACATCACGCCTTTATCCCTTGCGGGGTAGGCAGAGCGTCAACGACCGTAAAAGTACGGTCGTTATCGCCACGTCTGACACATATTTGAGGGCCGTTTTAGCTATTGTCGTGTATCGCTATAGTGACAGGTTGTCAGCCTGTTGCCTAAAATTGCAATACACATGATACCCTCGAGTCCTTTAGTCGCTTCTTACGACACCCACAGGAAAGAAATGGGGTGATGCTATTCTAAGCCGGCATCACACGGCATTGAACGGCATGAAACTGAATTACTGTTTATATAGAGCAGTTTTTTAAGTTACTATAGGAGGCCAACATTTATTTTCGTATTTTGACCTATGTTCCTTGGGGAAAGTTGTTCCTTATCACCAGCCGGTTCTGAGTTTTCCCTATCGGTTACTAGTAAAATTTCACCGTAGTACCTATATAGCTTGCTTTTGTATATTCAAAGCTTGAGTCTAAAAGACTTGAGCTTTTTCCAACACAACGTACAATGTAGGTACAAAAACCCAGGTTAGATTTTTCCCACAGACAGACATTGGAGTGATACGGAACGCTAAACGCGGCAAAATATATGTGAGAAGCAGTTTTTCAATAAGTTATGTGTGCTTGTGAAGGAAGACTGATTAAAATATCTCGTAATAAGAATAATGGACGGTATCTATTTGAATGAATTGGTTTACCGCATTCTTAGCATAATAGTAAAAATACTTTGGCGAGAAACACACGTAACGTCCCTGATGAACCCTGGTGTCAGAGTTTTTCTACCGCCTGCTGCAAGTAGCAGGCCTCTGACATGGTTGTGTAACGAAAGATAGAGAACGGACAGCAACCGGGACCGAGGGCTTAATGTGCCCATCCGAAGCACGGAACCATCTTGCTTTTTGGACAATCTAGTTGGTGGTTCAGCCTGCAATGTCCTAACCAGACTGGGAACAAAATCACAAAGTGATAAATATCAACTTTGTGAGTGACCCCACCGGGAATTGAAACCGGAACCTTCTGCGTGGCAGGCAGTCATACTAACCACTGCGCCACATCGGCTGTCACTAAACAACTTAATCTGTATGACAAAACAAAATACACAGGGAAAGTTGTTTCCTAACACCATTATTGTTCGGTATTTCCTAACACCGCACTGTAACAATGACTTTCATTATTCATGCTCAACCCGCAAGGGAATAGACGCGTGACTATATTTTCCTCCAAGATTTATTTAAGGCTACAATTGACGAATCGGTGATTCCCAATAGTTGAACAGCAGAAAGCACTTTAGGGACGAGAAAGAACTATTATTTTAGATGTTGGTAGCATAGGTTTAATAGTAAAGTGTAGGTAAAGCGTAGTACAGTGGTAGTGCGACTGCCTGGGACGCAGAAGGGGCCGGGTTCGATTCTCGTGGGTCACTCACAAAGTTGACATATCACTTTGTGAATTTGTTGGTAGTCTGATTAGGACATTGCAGGTTGAACTATACCTGATTGTCCGAAAAGGAAGATGGTTTCGTGCTTCGGTGGGCACGTTTAGCTGGTTGCACACTTACCACAAATATGTCAGAGGCCTGCTGCTTGTAGTAGGCGTTTGAAAAAATCTGACACCAGGGTTTATGGCTCGTGAAACGACTCGATGACCCAAAGGAAGAAGTAAACTTTACCTACTTTTCAAAATACCTATTATAGTTTAGGCATGTCTGCATGACATATTAAATAGCTCACGAAATTGCAAGAACGACTAGATCAAGAAACTCAATTATGAAAAACATTACCTTGTAGACGTGTGCGTAGAAAACATAAAATTAATTTAAAAAGCTTTTTGAAATTAGCTTAGAGAGAAACATTGTTTAGTTTCTGAATTTCATAATTTACTTTGACAGGTACCTTAAATCACGAAGGAAAAACCGAAGGAAGTTGTATAGAAATAAATACCTTCTTAATACAACGTGTTACAAAACAACCAATAAATGTCCCATACAAATTGAATTAATTTTGTATGGGAGGTCCAACTTTTTTTTTCATTTTTCGACCCATGTTCCATGGGGAAAGTTGTTCAGTTTTACGAGTACCTTGACATCCTTTAAGCTTTATTGGTTGTTTTGTAACACCCAGTATATCTGACGTTATTTCGCATAACTATTTTAAAAATTGTAATAAAACTCATATATAATTATTATAATTAATGCAAAGTGTCAGGAAGCAAAAATCCTTAGTTCTCCAGAGATTTTTGCCAACAACTTTAGTTGTTGAAGTTTTAAACAATTCACGCGCAAATCCTAACACATTAGTCGTGGCAACAACAGACACACAACTTTATGTTCTAAAGTTGTAGAGATGTAAAATAACATGTTAAGTAACTGTTATTACAAGGTTAGTGCCGTGTGTTACCGGCTTGGTAAGCATCACCCCATATCTTTCACGTGGGTGAAAGCAGAAGTATAATTCATGAAGCGACTAATAGATCATTTTGAGAGTTGATGTGTATTGCAATTTTAGGCTACAAACTGACAACCTGTGAAGCCCTTGAGTCCCTTAGTCATCTTTTACGGCACCCACAGGACAGAAAGGGGGTTATCCTATTCTACGATTCTACTATTCACGGCACCACCACCAGATTGTCAAGAAGAAACAGGTACTGTACCATGCTTTGTTAACCCGTTTCTCCCGTATGCTGTCTTGGGTTTAAAGATGGAGGTGGCCCCAACGTAGTCATTTACTTTGTATGTAGAGTAAATATTTTGAGAGTTTGATAATCTACCTCTGTGAGTCCCTGTATTTTGAAAATAGTTTAATTAATCAGTGTCAGTTAGCTATCAACCGTCACATAATTTATCAACTGCTCCTGTTACAAATAACAGTTACTTTCACCCCATCCCTTTCCTAAACTAAGTATGCTCAGCAGTTTACATAGGGTGCTTCACTTACACAGGACTCGCATCCTACAGGGTGGTCTGAGTTAGGGGAGTTCTGAATTTAAATTATGCACACTCATTATGTAGGCAACCTAGGTGTTGTTAGAGAAAACGGGCGGGAACTTAAGTTTTCTTTGGGTGACCTACTTGCTAGGAAAGTATGCCATGTTATTAAAATGAAGTGTTTTCTTATGATTTCAAACCAAGTAGTTTTGTTAAAAGATTTGAATTGCTTTTAAAATTGGTGCTTTAATATAAATTGACTTGGTAGGGTAGTTTGATATTGCTGCTGATATCGAAGACATAAGGCAATAAACACTCGCAAAGTCCGTTTTGTGCGTCATTCATTCGATTCTCCACCCTACCAAACCTTCATTTCATACGAACACGGTTTATGTCAAACGGCATCGCATAACGCTGCGTCGACGGATGCGTCTGTCAAACCGTATGACATAAACTGCGTGGCAGCTTTGTCATGTCCAGCAGTGGACTGTTGTGGCTGCCCTAAATCAAGGATAGATAACATTGTACCATAAACTCGTTGCCATAACTTCTCATTATTTTAGTCTTCATATGAAGGATGAGGAATTGAAGATTTCCTCGATTCATCCGTTTAGAAGCGGTATTGGAAGCCTTCCCGTTACGAGAAGCACGTACCAACTATTATGTCTAAATTTCATCCAATATCTGAAAAATGGCCCGATCGTGCCGCTTGCTATTGCTTTTTATCGCTTTTCATGTGTGTAATACGTAGGAATATCTATGCGGGGTAACAAAAAAAATTGTAACGAGTATCTAGAAAAGTCAAACTGGACAACTTTTTCCAAGAAACATAGGTTGTCCCAATATTTGATTGCATTTTATTCAAGTTGCTCTACCAATCACAATAAATATCATTATGTATTGGAATTTTTAATGCACTCACAGCGCAATATTATTCTCATTATTTAATATCATTATAGGTACGTGATAGAACGCTCAGTCGACGAAAGATGCAAAGTGATTAATCCTGATGTCAGAACTTTCAAATCACTTACAGTACGCGCGCGAGTTCATTACCATCCTGAAGTATGCGCATCCTTATCGCACTTGTCAGTATCTCAGCGTGTGCGACAAAGAGGTGCATTTTTCAGGATGGTAATAAACTCACGCGCGTACTGAAGTAGGTAATTAGTTAGTCAGTCTCTGATGTGATTGCAGATTCTAGTGTGCGGCTACTTAAATACAACGCCCTAACCCAAAAACAGGCTGAACCACCTGATTGTCCGCAAGTAAGATGGTTCCAAGCTTCGGATGGGCACGTTAAGCCGTCGGTCCTGGTTGCTGTTTAGATGGCGGTCGTTACACAACCATGTCAGAGGCCTGCTACTTGCAGTAGGCGGTTGAAAAACTCTGACACCAGGGTTCATCAGGTCGTTGAACGACTCGGTGTCCCACACGAAAAGAGAAGAGAAGAGAAGACCCAAAAACATATTTAAACAATCTGGGACTTTTGTTCAGTAGGCAAGCGCTCTACCATTGAACCACATTGGTGCCTAAAAGTGATTTTATTTTTAAAACCGTAGTTCCTCAAACAAATCAATGCGAAATAGTAAATACATTAGTCCGGAGGCTGCGACCCACGACCTGACCCAATTTTACCAAAACAATGCTATTTTTCTCAACGTACTTTTCTCACATTGAAACACTGAAAAATACACCTTAAGTCTTCCTACATAAAGTCTTGGTTAACCGCAAATAAAAATGGTAAAACTGCCTTACAAAACCACAACAAAACTGTCGAATTTCAAACGACTTTGACCTCTATTTCTTTACACATAAAATACACAGCAAGTGTAAATGGAAACCGACCATCCTTTTGCGTGTCTGAATAATTTAGGAAGGTTGTACAGTAAATTGGACTTTATGTTTCAGGAATAAGGTCGGTAAAAATAGGGCGGCTTGGTAAAAGACTTCAATCGTTAACTAAAACGCGAGATATCTTCCTCAGATTTTCGTTCGATTTTTGAATGTTGGTGAACAGTTTCTTTGATACCGATATTTCCAAGACTTTGAACACTGACTTTCTTTTTGACAGTATTTATATTTATCTCCGAAAAATACCACAAACCTTAATATAAAACTAGCTTTTTATTACTCAAAAGCTTTTGTTTTAACTCAAGAGGCATCCAAACAATAATTTATTAAAAGTAGTGAAACGGTGGATTTTCTCGGCTATTACAATTTCAGCAAATATTTAACTCATTATAAATTATTATGTTACGAATGGAAATAAATATTTTCTAATTCTAGAACACTATTATAACTGAAGAACAACCTTAAAATATAAAACGTTTTCCCTCCCTAAACACATCCGTCCTCATTTTTATCCTCGATCTAACTCAAATGCAGAGCCGACCATGATTCATCTCGACGCCTCGCTTGGCATAATCGCTCCCTTCTTATCACTGGTGATAGGGATGTGAAACCGGGTTTATTAACCGGTTTAAGTTACTTTTGATCTATTTCAAATGCACAGCCAGCCCATGGTTAATTTTGACGCCTCGCTTGACATAACCGCTCCCTTCTTATCAGTGGTGATAGGGATGTGATACCGGGTTTATTAACCGGTAATGTATTAACGGTACTATGCACAGCTAACACATGATTCAACTCGACGCCTCGCCTCGGTCTTTGGTCCCTTCTTCTTCGTATCTGTGGTGATAGAATCGTGTACCCGGTTTTATTATCTCTTAAAAATACATAAAATTAAAACATTTATGTAGGTACCCGATCCTAATTGCAAAACAAACACAAATACTGCGTATGTTCCGTTCTAAAGGGCTGTTTTTATCAACCTTGTTATAACCGTAAATATAGCGCTGTACAAGGAATGTTAATTATAGGTCTTATTTCAGACGTAATACCGGTTTACCGGTTTTTTTAAAGTCACTTAATATATCCGACTACACACAACCCAACCCTAATGCGGTACCCCTGAGACTAGATTCTTAATGATTTGTTTTTGTACTTTATTGCCTATTTATCAAAAGATCCTTTTAGAAGTAGCTGAATTATTTCGCGTTTTTCTTCTCTCTTTTCGTATTAAGCTTTTAATGAAATATACATACAGAGTTGATTTCTTGTTATTCTGTTTGTATATTCTCTGTGTACGAGCATGTCAGGTTTATAAATCATTAGTTGAGCAAATAAAGGTAAATGGTTATTTCAAATTCAGTAAATAAGTAAGTAAATATTTAAGTTTTGTCTGTAGAACTTAAAGGTGGTGATAGAAACTTAAAATGTCAAGGAAGACATTGAGGTTATTATGATTTTATCTAATAACTGAATTGGTAAACATATGTTTCTTCATGTTTTATTTAATATTGAATGCTGATTTTGAAACGCAGCTCAAATATTTATAACATACCTAGCTACTTTGATGAAGTCTTTCCGTTTTCACAGCAAATATTTAAATGAGACGGCATTTTGTTTTGCATCTGAAAAGACGGGTTGTTTAATATGACGTGATTGTTCTACGTTATTAATTTTGATGCTCATTTTGGTGTTAGAATAATTATATAGGTTTAACTTATAGAAGAGCCAAAAGATGTTTCCATCTTATTATGTTAAAGGGTGAAACAATTCCTAAAACATCATTCCCAAGATTAGAAACATTTGTTTCAAAAACCAATCTATGTCTCGTGGTTTCAGTTTCATTAAGTTAAGGGTATTTTAGTGGTTTAAATGCTCTGGTAAACACCAAAAGCATTAAAGTCATTGACACGAAAAATACTCTTTGATATTCTTTCTTTCAACCAAAGAAGAATGAGCAAAACGACTTCCAAATGACTCCCAATGGTAACTCATCAATATAAAGAAAAGTGAGTATGAAGCGAGTTCCAACCAGAGGTAACCCATTACTATAAAAAAGTGAGTTTAAATCGAGTTTCAGCGGTAACTTTCCGATATAAAGGATAAGCTTGATAAATGAGGTGAAAGATATCTTCGGCTTAATTTTCGAAAAACACCCGCAGGGCTGTGCTGCGTTGTATACTCGATAAATGATTTAAAAAATGTATAGAGAGAGCTTTACTACAAAAAGTTTTACGTGCGAAAGGTTTAGAGAATCTTACGAATCAAATCACTTCACAAGCTTGTCTATTAGGCTTAGAAATAACTGAAAAATTTTGGAACTAACCCACAACACAATGCCATAAGTTCTCAAAAATAGTCTTGTATGTTACAATTTTTTTGTGTGTAAGCCTATTTCGTAACTAAAACGTATACAAATAATTCTTAGAATTGCTTGAAGTGCTTGTTCTGTCTTTTATTTAGTCTACGTCCGCAAAATGGCTAAAAGAATTTATGTTTTAGATTTATCGGCATTACAAACAATTTTTATCTTGTTGATTTACTTTGTGTGTTTGGCATTTTAAGTGAAATCAGTATGTAAACCTGTTTAACAATTTTAGGGGTACTGAAAAGCAAAACAGAAAATCAACATGTTTTTTTTTTATTACTATTCGATTCTTATTGGTTAAATAGGTCCGTGGAGTTATATAAACACAGTGGATTATAAGTAGCACACCATTTTATTCTCTTGTTGATAAAGTGACAACGTCTCATTTACATGCGACAGATTAGGTTTGCTATGGTAGTCAGCCAGCGCTAATACATGCAACCTCCAACACGCCCCCTTAATCTGTGGCATGTGTACACATCTTAAAACTCATGTGCATGCACCTTTACAATATTCAGTGTGCATACACCCTAATAGTTTAAGCATGTAGCTTTATGAGCCTACGTACAACTACAGTGTTGATCATGAATGACCATTTGTCATTATACAGTAACAGCATAAAACAAAACGAAAACAAAAGAAATTAGTCATTACAAAACACAACATAAATAATAATAACTAACACAGTTTAGTTTACGTTAGCCTATTTATCCTTTCTCCTCAAATATCGCCCTCTTAATGGGTAATTTCTTTAAGAGTAGTTTTAGTTTAGGACCTGATAAGGCTTTAGTTAGCATGTCCGCACACATTTCTTGTGAAGGCAAGTACCTAAGCTCTACAGCTTCGTTTTGAATCGCCTCGCGGACAAAATGATATCTAATGTCAATGTGTTTAGTCCTATTGCTATTCATTTTGTTTTTAGCTATTGTGTGTGACGACTGGTTGTCGTTGTAGATTGCTACCGGTTTGTTATAGCTATCGTTAATCAAACTCTGTAGCAAGCTTTTTAAATAAATAGCTTCTTTCGATGCAATACTAAGACCTAAGTATTCAGCCTCAGTCGAGGATAAAGTCACGCATCTCTGCTTACGACTTTCCCATGTAATTAAATTTTCGCCTAATTTGAAAATTAAGCCCGTGAAAGATTTTCGATCGAATGACCCACCATAATCCGCGTCCACGTAGCCATGTAGTTCTAAGTTACGTGATTTTTGGAAAGTGAGTGCATAGTCGGAAGTGCCTTTCAAATACCTAAGTACACGCTTTGCACAATTGTAATGCGTCTCATCAAAGCACGAGTTGAATTGAGATAAAAAAGCTAACTGCGTGCGCGATGTCTGGTCTACTGTTTTGAGCTAAGTAGTTCAAACATCCTACTAGGTTTTGATATGGCAACCTACAACCGGATTCTGAAGCTTTGTCTAATTTAAGACCTACTTCCATGGGGGTGACGACTGGTTTGCAGTCCGTCATACCGAATTCTTTCAGAATATTGTGAACATATTGTTCTTGATCAAGGTAGATGGTTTTATCATCCCGCCTAAGTCGCATGCCTAGTACGTGCCTAGCTGGACCTAAATCTTTTACTTTGAACTTTTGCAATAATCCAGTTTTTAGTTTTTGCTTCTCGTTCACGTTATTTTTGCCACAGAATACAAAAATGTCATCTACATATATTACTACAACTATTCTGTTGCCATCGCTCAGCACCTTCTGGTATAGGCACGGTTCTATCTTGGACTGTGCGAAGCCTAGATTGAGCATCTCCCTGTCTAGCTCATGGAACCAAGCATTGGACGCTTGCTTGAGTCCATACAACGATCTCTGCAGTTTACATACCTTGGTCTCTTGACCCTTGACGATTGCTCCCTTAGGCTGATGCATGTAAATGTCTTCCTTCAGCTTGCCGTATAAGAAAGCGGTAGTCACGTCCCATTGGTCAATGAGCCAATCGTATTCAGCAGCTAGTGAGAATAATAGCCGCAGAGTCGAGCTCCTAACTACAGGTGAGTATGTCTCATTATAGTCTACACCACGTACCTGTGTAAAGCCTTTAGCTACGAGTCTAGCCTTATATTTTGATACTTTACCATCACTGTCTCTTTTTATTTTATATACCCATTTGCATTGTATCGGCTTCTTGTCACGTGGTAAGTCCACTAGTGACCACGTTTCATTTTCCTTTAACGATTGTAGTTCAGCTTCCATAGCCTTTTGCCATAGGGCACTGTCAGGTCTACCTAATGCTTCTTCAACCGTCATTGGATCGCCGTCAATTTCTGCAATGGCATTAGCAATAGTGCAGGTTCGTGAGTAGTCAACAGGTTTACGCTCTCGAAGGTTATATCTTCGTTGCGGTGCCTCAGAGTCAGTTTGAGGTTCCACGTTACTCGTTTCAGTGAGTACTTCCTGTTGTGTTGCTTGGGGATTCATGTTTGATGTCCCCGCTTCTTCGATTTCTGTATTGTTTTGTGAAGAGTCGCAAGGTTCATTTAAATTCACCGATTCTATTCGTTCCTCCTCGAAATCAACAGGAACGACTGTGTTCTTCGTCACTTGCGTACCGTCACCAGGAAAAACATTCTCTAAAAACTTGACGTCTCTGTAAAGGGTTACTTTGCCTGTTTTAGGGTCCATTAGTCTGTAGCCTTTTGTGGTTTCACAATAGCCAATGAAGATGAGCGCTTCGGTTTTCATGTCAAGCTTTTGGCGCTTCTGTTTTGGTAAAAGCCCATAGGCTTGGCAGCCGAATATTCTTAAGTGACTCAAGTCCACTTTCTTACCAGACCAAAGTTCCTCCGGTACTTTGTTAGCGACTGCTTTTGTTGGGCTACGATTTTTCAAATAAACCACGGTAAGTACCGCCTCAGCCCAGAACTTCTTGCTTAGATTTGCTTCACAAAGTAGGGTTCTTGCTTTCTCAATAATCGTTCTATTCGCCCTCTCAACTACGCCATTCTGCTCTGGTGTGTAGGGCACTGTTTTTTGGTGTTGTATACCAGCCGATTTGAGAATATTATCGAATTGTCGATTGCAAAACTCTTTGCCGTTGTCAGACCTGAAGATTTTTATTGACTTACCAGTCTGATTCTCAACTTCTGCTTTGTACTCTCGAAATTTGTCGAGGGTTTGACTTTTATTTTGTAAAAAGTAAGTATACGTGCGTTTTGCGCGTGTAGTCGTCGATGAAAAGAAGCATATATTTTGAGCCAGCAAATGATGGTTCCTCCATCGGGCCACACAAATCACTATGAACAATTTGTAATGCTTCTGTAGCTCTAGTTCCACTGTTTTTGAATGGAGATCTCGACGTTTTACCCTGTATGCAAGGCACGCATGGCTCGGTTTTATCAGTTTTGTTGATTTTTATTCCAGTAACCATTTTTGTCAACATGTTTATGTAATTTTGTCCTAAATGTGCCAATCTTCGGTGCCATAAATTTGTCAGTTCATTTGACAGTGTCAGGTGGGCGATGCAGTTGTCATTTTCAACGAGTTCGAAAATTCCGTCTATTTCTTTCAGGTTCGCAACTTTTTGGTCATCACCGTTTTCTATATAAGAACCTTTTCTGTGAAAATGTACTGAATATTCTTGCTTTAGAAGATTGCTTATAGAAATTAAATTCATGGACAAATCTGGAGCATGTAACACGTTAGGCAATGAAAGTTTTGAAAAAGTCTCGTCAAAACTTACTTTTGGCGCGGCATTTCCTATGCCTTTTACTGGAATTAGCGAGCCGTTCGCTACTTTTATATTTATTTTGCGCTTTTCAATCTTGTAGTCGTTTAACTTTTCGGAATCTTTAGTCATGTGGTTAGAGCAGCCACTGTCCAAATACCAACTGTCAGGATCGGCAGTTTCCTTGGAACACATGCAGACGGAGCACACTCCTGCGGCTCCTGCGACGTGCTTGGTGCTCTTTGTACATTCTTCCGACGGCTTGTGCCACTTGTGGCACTTATAGCATTTCGACTTTCGATCTGGCTTAGCACTGTTAGGCTTGTTTTTGTAAACCTTGCTAGCTTTAAACGCTGCGAGCTCTTTATCGTCGTTCGACGTAGCTTACCGGTTACCTTCTTGTAGCAATTTAGTTTTTATTTGCTCTAGGCTTACCTTCGTTCCGCTGTTGTCAACAGCCATGATTAGCGGATTGTATACCTCTGTAAGCCCACTGAGTAGGATGGATATAATCCAATCATCATCAACTTTCGCGTCTATATCTGATAACTGCTGAGTGAGGAAGATCACTTTAGTAATATACTTTTCCATACTTGGGAAGTTTACTAGTCTGCAGTCCCATAGTTCTCTTTGTAGTGCAATGCGCCTCCCCCATCCTTTATCTTCATATGCAGTTTTTAAACTTTGCCATACTTGTTTTGCGGTTGTCGCGTTGAAGACATGGGCATAGCATTCTGGCTCGATGAGGAGGCATAGTGTAGTCCTTGCTTTTCTGTCGGTATCTTTTGAGGTAGCCGGAAGTTCCGTACCTTCAAACTCAACTGCCTTATACCAATCTTTTGATTCTAGGTAGTTTCGGGTCGCGAATTTCCATACAGCATAATCGCTCGACCCTTTGAGTTTTTTGATTCCGCACACGCTCGGAGAATTGTCATCTGACATTTTACACTATAGCATTAAAATACACTCACAAAATAAAATATAGATATAGAAAAATGGTATCGGTTTTTTATGCTACTTTTCACGTAAATAAGCACATAACCTATTGGTTAAATAGGTCCGTGGAGTTATATAAACACAGTGGATTATAAGTAGCACACCATTTTATTCTCTTGTTGATAAAGTGACAACGTCTCATTTACATGCGACAGATTAGGTTTGCTATGGTAGTCAGCCAGCGCTAATACATGCAACCTCCAACAATTCTTGACCTTACAAAGTGTACCTATTTTTGACAACTAATCTGCTAAACTGTTTTCAAAAGACTGAATTCTCTCACAGTTGTAGTCCTAAGCAAAGTTGTTGATATCAAGAGAAAATTAAAGATTTCCACCTCTGATTTGATTCGGGATTTCCATCTTTACAAATAGATATTTTGAAGATTTCCACCTCTGATTAGGTTCAAGATTCCCACCATTATAAATAGATATTTATATACCTAGCAATCAGAGGTCTAAGTTAGATTGTCAGTTTCAAAGCTAGATCGTGGGATATTCATTGTCTAGTTAATTACTACATGGGGCAAGTTACACAAATGCTGGTTAGAAAGTTAACCAGTGGCTAACTAAGTGAAAACTTCTGGCTTGCACTTGACAGTTGACACCTTATTTATGTCATTTACTTAGTTAAAATTTTAGTATATTATGATGAGATGAGCATCTACAGTTGAATTTTACGACACCAAAGGTTAGAAATTGAGTATTGCTTTTCTATACCGGCATTAAACGGTAGTAGGTTTTTAGCTTGCTTGCTGAGTTAACTAAAAAAAAGTAACTAATATTTTTATGTTTGTTTGTTTCAGGTATATATAAAAACATTATTTATTGCAAATGAGTAAGTATCAGAAAAGTTATTTTGGTAAAAAAACCATCGAACACCGAAATTGCTGGTGCGTATTTTTCAATTAAAATGTAATCAACATAACTTTTGAAACATGGGGTTCGCTTCCGGAATGAAAATTGAAAAAAAAGTTTAGATTTGTTGTTTGTTTGTGTTTTACCCATAATCTGAAATTTTGGGTGGGTGCTGACTGAGTGTAAATTTTATTTTATTTAGGGACCTTCTACTTGCCTAAACCCTTACTAATTTTTATAAAAATTGTTACCTATTTTTAAAGTAAGTGCTCGTATAATAAAGTAATATTCTTAGTCTAACTTTATTCGTGAATTAAAAAAACAATTCAGTCTTTTCTGGTCGATATTTAAAAGTTTGTTATTAAAGTTAATTATTGACTGTGGAAAAAAAAAACAAATGGATTAAAATTAGATAGCAGTCAGTTTGATATTGTGCATCATGTTAAACTAACCAATTAGACTGGGGACATTTAACCAATTAGACTGGGGACACTTGATCCCCCACTTTGATTTTGTGATCTCATGCGTACATTTCTTAACATACGTAACCCGTGTTTACACTAAATGATGCATAATTTAACCAACTACCATTTGTGTATGTGTAGTTAGGATTATAACATAGTTGTAAAAGTTATTTAACACATTCCCTGCGTTACGGGAAGTATTTGGCCGTATTTGACTTTCCGCCTGTGCGGCAGCCTGCTATCCTTGTTTTACCGTCGGTGCGGGGTGTATTTTCCTAGGTTCCTGTGTAGGTAGAAGTGAGACAAATATATTCCTGATATTACGTTTTTAATTATTATCCTTTTCTGAAGAAAAAATGTACGGGAAGTATTTTGTCGTATCGCACTGAATGATTTTTGTTTTCGTTCAGTGCTATACGGGAACTATTTTGTCGTAATCACAACCCCGTATAGCACTGCGAGGCGCGTACGCGGCGCGTCAGTTTGGTCTAGTGTTGTGCGCAGTGACCACGTCTCGACGACGCTGCGCTTATGCAATTTCATCAATAATTTAAACTAGTTCAGCTTTTTGATCAAAAACCTGATTTTATCAAGAATCTGCGACCTTATATTATATTTGTGAACAAACGCAAACATACCTGCTTAGACAGCTGTAATTGGTAAAGTAAAGTATTTGTTATCATTTATTAAACTCCGATCTCATGTGAAAGTTTACATTATACCTACATATATTAGAGTAATTATGTACCTACAACTTATATTGAAAAGGCGCTTGTCATAAAAACATTGTTCCTCATTTGCGTTAATAAGCCTTCTTGTTTTCATTGTCTTTATCCAAATTTTATTTCCTGGTTAAATGACACCTATTACGATAAATACCGTCTAACTCTTCGATAAGTTTCGTACTTTTTGATTTTACCCCATCCCTATCATTTTTTGTGTTCTATGCGGCGGGGGAAGTAATTTCCCGTAAAATTTGTGTTTTTGAAAAATGCCTATAACTTCTACATTATAATTTAGATCCCCGTGCGACCAAAGCTGTATATTGACAATGATATTGTTTATAAGCCGGTAAGAAAAAAAAGTGAAAATCTTGATTTTCCACGCCTGTAGGAAAACTCAAAGTCAGGGCATGATACGGGAAAATACTTCTCGTACCGCAAGATTGGCTTTCTTCATACGGGAACTATATGACTCGTATAGCACTGGCAGTAAAACTAGGTGCAGAGGCTGCCGCAGTGAATGTGTTAAAGAAAACTGGTAAAACAGGTTTGCACCATGTGTCCCGTATATAAGGGAGAAATGATCCACCTAGTTGGATGACTTGATCCGCCCTGCATCAAGTCTCCCATAGTATGGGAGACATGGTTTTTCTTATTAAATATGTGAGGATCATGTGTTCCATAGTCAGGGACACGTGGGACATTACGTAAAAGTAAATAGCTATTTTATCAAGTTTGGTTTTGTTTTCTCTCCTAAATGTAATCTAAAAATGTACAAATACACCTAATGTAACGAATAACCGTTTATAATCGATAATGTAACGATACAAAAATTTAACTTGTATAACAGTCATGGATCATGTCTCCCATAGGAAAAATACATTAGTGATATAATGCTATCCAATTAAAATATTATTTAACAATGTTCCATACAGCCTGAATATACACGATATTTAATCAATCAGTCCTGATTACAATTTTCTTACTAACTGATCCCCATAAGGGAGACTTGATCCTAGAATCAAGTGTCCCTTGAAAAAATGTACCAAGTCTCCCGGTCAGGAATAATTTATACTTTAGAACAAAAGAAATTTTCTACTTAATATAAACGTTATTCTTCAATCAAAGCTCACTGCTAATGAAATATCCTTAATAATGAAACTGTTTCTCTTGCAATTCTTCGTTTATTTGTAATAAACAAAAGCCTTCAAATACTCGCCAAAATGATCTTGCGGTGCCATAGAATATATAAAGACCTGTCACTTTGAAACATGAAATAGTAGACACATCCGACTGTGACAAAAAGTTTTCCCAAACCGTAGACAAAAAGTTTTGCTAGCATTAATAAACATAGCTTTGGTAGAATTTCTGGAAATTAAAAATACCATGTCTCCCACAGGGATCAAGTGTCCCCAGTTTCCCCTACCTAATTTAGGTGAGCAAAACCGCAATGATTAAAAACCGGTTATTCGTATTAACCGATTCAAACCCGAAATATGTTTTCCAAGGTGGAAATTCATACAAGTATGGTTTAGGTATGTCAAACGGTTTTATGACAAAAGGGGACACCATGGGTAGAAATGAGGTGGTGCTATTTTGTGCTGGCATCACTTGGCAGTAGCATTTATTATAAGTTCTGAGTGAATTCTCAATATCAAAGTATGACTAAGAGGTATGATTCAATGGCATGAGAAAAAAATTGCATTGTCCGTCCAAAAATAAAAATCTCACGATTGTTTGTTGTTTGAAGGCATTATATCTTGTACTGGTAGTCTGGTAGGTATTATAGAACATAGCGTTGCGTCAATTTTATAATTGAGTTGCGAGCCAAATTAATACTTTCACCAAGATTGAGATCGGAAGACGGTTTTTTATTAGTCAGGCAGAATCTTAGAGTGTAAGCAGGCTATAGAGTGCGCCTAAAAAGTTAGAACTGCTAAGTAGTAAGTAAGAACACAACCTCTCTGTCCATCAGTAGCATAACGCCGGTGGCAAAACTGTTTACGTTTGTCAGTACAGCACGGTACGATACATTACTCTAAGCCTTAGAGTCTAAGGTAATATCTATTAGAGTAATGTAGGTACAATAGTTAGCTCTCGCTGCTTCTAACTGTGGCCTATGCATCGAAACTACAAGCTACAATTCTACAGTTGCAATTCGATGTACATTGCGTAGTCGGTTATCCATTATTATCCCATTATTAAACCGGCTACGCAATGTAAATTCGCCTCTAGGATTGTAGCCTGTAGTTTCGAAAAACCGTCCGGTGCATTATATATGTTACCGGCCAAACCCGATTTTAGGATAAACTAGTTTTTCCTAGGCCAAAGTAGTTTTTCCTACATGCGAGTGGATAAACCGGTATAGACTAGGCTAAACCGGTTCGTCCGATGGCCGATAGGAGAAACTAGTTAATCCTAGGCTGAACTAGTTGAGCCTAAAATTAATAAGTACACTTCAGGATAAACTGGTTTGGCTTAGTTAAAAATGGTTAAGGCTACAGTGACGTAGCTCTAGAGGGTAGAGGGTAACGTCGGACATCTTGGAGACATCGGACACCCTGGAGACTCGAACACCCTAGAGGGTGGGGTGTAGCATTGGACACCCTGGTGGCTCGGAGGCCTTGGATGGATGCCCTACAGTCAAGCACTACGTACACCCTGGAGACATCAACCACCCGTGAGGCCCTAACGCCCTGGAGGGCGCGGGCTAGTGTCGGACACCCTAAAAGTTCGGACGCTGCCTGCCGTAGGCTGGGCTCCCACAGACCAGCGACACCTGTGATGTGACAGCTCGTGAGAGCTATCGCCGACAGCAAGCTTCAGAGTGTCCGATGTCTCCAGGATGTCGGACGTTACCCTCTACCCTCTAGAGCACAGTCACTGTAGCCTTAATCATTTTTAACTAAGCCAAACCAGTTTATCCTGAAGCGTATTTATTAATTTTAGGCTCAACCAGTTCAGCCTAGGATAAACTAGTTTCTCCTATCGGCCATCGGACGGACCGGTTTATCCTAGTCTGTACCGGTTTATCCAAACGCATGT
Organism: Phthorimaea operculella; assembly: GCA_024500475.1. Taxonomy (NCBI): domain Eukaryota; kingdom Metazoa; phylum Arthropoda; class Insecta; order Lepidoptera; family Gelechiidae; genus Phthorimaea; species Phthorimaea operculella. Next base: position 822,377 of record JANFCV010000056.1, read on the forward strand.
AGGATAAACTACTTTGGGCTAGGAAAAACTAGTTAATCCTAAAATCGGGTTTGGCCGGTAACATATACAATTCGGCTTTAAAACAACAAAATTGTGCTATACAAAAGTAAAACAACAAAATTTCAACCACTTGCGGCAAACAAAGGGGTGTAATGGCTTCATATAAGAGTTCAAAGTTGTAATTTTACAGCCACCGTCTTTAAGACGACATTGTAGAGACGCTATTATGTGAAATTTAACTTTGGCGCATTATCCGTGTTAGCTGACTTTTGTAACGGACCCTTTACACTTACTTTGCATTCCAAAATCTAAGTGTATGTACATTTTTACTTTTTTGAGTAAAAATAATATCACGGGGTGTAAGGAACAGCTCTCCGATGAATGATAAGGCGCATTTAGGCCATTAAAATGAACAACTTCTATTAGGTACTTAAGTTTTTTTTCAGGGGACCTTAAATTTTTTGACCTCCCATAAAAAAATCACGATCAGCTGACTTCATTTATTATGGGAGTTCAACAATTTTTCCGTTACGTCTTCTAAAATAGTTTCTTATGGGAAGTTGTTCAGTTACGTGGTTTAAGTGCACCCTATCAGTATTCGGAGAGCTGTCCCCTACTGTATACTATTTTTTGGGTTAAAAGAGTAGATTTTTATGTTTTTATTTACATCTTTGTTAAAGTGTCCATCTATTATCGCAAAGTAAGAAAATAAGCTTGTCCTTGTCTAAGCCTATCATCAAGCCTATAACAGAAACAAACTGTAACTCAGAAAGTAAATCTTCAATTTCATTACATAACGAACGTTTTTATACCTACCTTCATAAGTATTTACTTCTACTACAAGTATATTTTTTTTTTTTACGTAGCCTGTTCAGTGTCCCACTGCAGGGCAAAGGCCTCCCCTCTCTCGCGTCACCCGTCTCGATCTTGGTCCTCCAGCTGCCAGTTTTGGAGAAAGACTTCCAAGTCGTCTCTCCATCTTCGGCGAGGCCGGCCACGACGACGGCGACCATCTTGTGGCACCCACTCTGTTGTTATTTTGGCCCATCGGTCCCTATCCATGCGGCAGACATGTCCCGCCCAGTCCCACTTCAGTTTCGCAGATTTTTTGCCAACATCTATTATGCCCGTTTTGGAGCGCAGGGTTGTGTTTCTAACCCGATCGATCCTCTTAACACCCAATATGCTGCGCTCCATGGCGCGTTGGCAAACCTTGACTTTGGACTTTTGTGCTTCAGTCAAAGACCATGTTTGTGCGCCGTACGTCAGGACGGGCAGAATACACATGTCAACGAGTTTACGCTTCAGTGTCAACGGAAGGTCACCCTTCATAAGCTCCTTCATGGACCAGAAGCTCTTCCAGGCGTTTTGGATGCGTCTTTCAACTTCTTTGTCCTGCCTGTTATCGAAGGATGCTATCTGGCCCAAGTATGTGTACTCGTTAACATAGTGTATTATCTGCCCGCCTACTTCCACCCTTCGTTTAGTACTGTTGCACATGAGTTGGGTCTTTGTCATGTTCATTTTAAGTCCAACTTCAAGGCTTGCCACGCTTAGCTCTTGTAGCATGGTCTCGAGTTCCGCGGCTGAAGTGGAGAACAGGACAATGTCGTCCGCAAAACGGAGGTTAGTTAACTTTTTGTCGCCGACGTTTATGCCCTTAGATGACCACGATTGTGAGAGTGTCTTGAATATTTCCTCCAACGCTGACGTGAAAAGTTTAGGGGAAAGCGGGTCACCCTGTTTTACCCCTCGACGGATTTTAAACGAGGCTCCTGATGTCTGCATTTGAATAGTAGCTGTGCTGTGACTGTAAATTCTCTTTAGTAGATTTAAATATGTGGAGTTGATGTTTTGGGATTCCAGTGCCGTAAATATTGCCGAATGATTGATGCTATCAAACGCTTTCGCGTAGTCTATAAAAGCCAGGTATAGAGGTTTGTTATATTCATTAAACTTTTCTATGGTTTGGTTTAAAGTGTGTAAGTGGTCTGTCGTAGAGAAGCCAGGCCGGAAACCAGCTTGATCTGGAGGTTGATGTCGGTCTAATTCACCTGCAATCCGCCTCTCTATGACTTTAATAAAAGTTTTATAAACATGCGAGATTAAACTTATGGGCCGGTAATTCCCTATATCATTCTTGTCCCCCTTTTTGTAAAGGAGAACGATATTGGAATGACAGAAATCATTCGGTATATTACCGGTTTGTAATATCTGATTAAACAGTTTCGTGAGGCGGGGGAGTAAGACTGGCTCTCCGATTTTCAGTGCTTCTGTGGTGATTCCATCTCCGCCTGGAGATTTGTTGTACTTCATGCTTCTTAAAGTTTTTGCACTTCACGTTCCATTATGGGAGAGATAGAATCACCACAAGAATACTCTGTGGGTAAGTCGTCGTTTGAGTTTATTGGGTCTGAGTATAAATTCTCATAAAACCTTATGCAAATGTTGAGAATCTTTTCCCTATTTCTATGTTTAATATTGTTTTCATCATTCATAGACGTTATCCATGTCTTACCCCTTGAGATACCTTGCCTAGCTACTCTAAGAGATTTGTTTTGTTCGAGAGCTATCTGAACCAAGTTTGTATTATGATCTCTTATATCTTTACGAATACTGCGTTTTACTTGTTTATCTATGGCCCTATACTCTGCTATATTACATTTCGTGCTTTCTCTCTTTTCCATCAATAACCTGGTTTCCTGTCTAAGTTTGTTAGAATTTCGCTTCTCTGGTTTTATTATCTTGCTCGCTCTTTTAATACTATCAATTATATTCTTAAATATTATATTTGGATTTGAAATGTTTTCTGTCTCTAATATATCGAAACTATTTTTTAATTCCCAATTGAAGTCGTCGGCGTGATTGAGTAACGTTCCTTTATCTAATGTTTTAATTTTACTAAGAAACTGTTGCTTTCGGTGAATTTTTAAATTGAGTGAAATTTTAACTCTCAGGGGTCGATGGTCCGAACTGAATTTGATCTTGTTGATAATTCCTACATCCTTGACCACGTCTCTGTGAGACGCCAAAACGTAGTCGATTTCGTTTTTAGTAATTGTTGTCCGGTGAAAACCATGTCCAACGACGCTGAGGCTTTTTTGGGAAAAAAGTGTTGGTTATTTTAAGATTTTGTCCAAAGGCAAACTGGAGCAATCGTTCCCCACGTTCGTTCCGTACCCCGAGTCTATGAGGGCCAATTATAGTATCGTTGTCCAGATCTTGTTTAATGCCTATTTTGGCATTGAAGTCTCCGAGGATGAAAGTCTAGGCGCCTCGGTTTTCTTCACATGCCTTATTGAGGACATCATAAAAGTCTTCTACAACGTCATCGTTATGCGATGATGTTGGTGCATATACTTGTATTAAAGTCATAATCTTACTGTCATTAATTTTGAATTTTAAAGCAGCAATCCTCTCTGAATATCCAACAAACTCCAATATATTTTCTTTCCATTTTTTCGCGACTAGAAATCCCACCCCATATCTTCCACTTGTTTCTCCTTTATAATACAAAATACTGTTGTCTCTCTCTAGTATGTCTTCTCCTTCTCTTCTGACTTCTGATAACCCAACTATATCCCATTTGATCTCTGTTAATGCGTTTTCTAGTTCTAATATTCTTTCTTCCTTCATCAATGTGCGAACGTTGTAAGTTAGAACGTTAAGCGAATCGAAGTCCTTTTTATCGTTAGCAATAGTCGTTGCGCGGTTATCGGATCTCACCCGGGGATTCTTCGCACCCCTGGTTCCAGTGCTTGTCCGGTCCCCGCGAAGGCCATCCAAGCAGCTGGAACCGCCGGGCACTTGGGGCCTTTGTAGAGTGGTATTTGCCATATTATTTGATTGAGGGGGTTTGGACCGCAACCCGCCATGCTGGTCCAGTGCAGGTTGGCGGGTCGCCAGAGCCTCGTCCGTCAGTCAGCAGGGTGAACCGCGAGCAGGTGAGGATGACTTGGGCCCCGAGAGATGTTGTATGGGACCCCTTCCACCCCTTTTATTTTATTTTATTTTATTTTATTTTATTTTAATTTTTTGAGGAATGCTAACAGCACCAATTTACATAAAGTAGTACGATTATAGATACAAACAGGCTAATAAGAAGCATCCACATATGGAACTGTAACTTACACAAAGAAATAATAATAAAAATAATAAAGTATACACAGACCCGCACTATAAAACTTAGCAGTATTTAAACACAAGTACAAATGCCACCCTCAAGCCTAACTAAGACAATTGTACCGCTGGAAATGAAGCCTACAACCCCCATGTGAGTACTGCTTAAGCCCTTGTGATAAAATGAACGTTTACGAGCGAAGGAATTAAAACATTCATGTGTTACTACTGCTTGAGCAGAGAGAAGCTTGTGTAAAACCCTCTTTATTAATACTACATCTTTTATATATATAGGGTGAAATTTTACTAGTGACCGATAGCGAAAACTCATAACTGGCTGGTGATAAGGAACAATTTTACCCAAGAAACATAGGTCGAAATACGAAAAAAAATTGGGCCTCCCATAGTAACTCAAATCAGCTGATCGGCAGTTCAGGGAGGCAGGGAGGTTCAATTTTTTTATATATTTCGACCTATGTTCCTTGGGGAAACTTGTTCCTTATCGCCAGCCAGTTCCGAGTTTTCGCTATCGGTCACTCACTAGTAAAATTTCACCCTATATAATAATTCGTGAGCTAGTAAAATCGTTTGTCTGTGATAAAAAAGAATACTGAGTACCACTGAAGGATAGCATTCAAGGATAATGTAGCTAGCTTTAGAAAGAAGTTTAGAAAGACGTTAATAAATACTAAGCCGTATTTAAAAGTTATTAAAGTACATTCAGTAAGTAGGTACATCCTGTACCTATACAAGGTTACTTTTAATCAAGAACAAATATTTCGAAAGCATAATTCTTATAAAACTGAACGACTTTTATCAGAAAATTGACTACGAAATATGAAAAAGGCATTTAGCCCTCTCATACAAACATGTTTTAAATCATTATTTTGATGGAAAGTTTCTAACAAAAGCTGTTCTGTTAGTACAACATGCCCTTAAAATATTTGTACTTAATTAAAAGTAACCTTATATATCGCTGACGAGACTGAGGTACTTCAGTAAACAGATACGTATTATAAAAACATCACAAAAATCTTCTCAAGTAGCCGTACTTGGAACCAGACAGTCCCGTATTATTTAAAACTTAAACAGTGCTCAAACAAATTGGAGTTGGTACTAAGAAAATAAACTTTATACCTCCTGTGGCAACTTGAGGTCGGTAAAGGTGCTTAAACATGATAGGTTTTGTCGTCCGCAACCTAGTAGCTTCTGGCAGTAACTTTTTATCCTTTACAGGGTGCTAGGAAAAATAGTACTTTCCTTCACACGTTCGTATGATAAAGTATATAAGGTCCTATTAAATTCACTACAAATATTTAAGGGGCAAATAAAATAAAATATAAGCATGTTCATGGCAAATTTGCAAAAAAAAATTACACGCTCGTTTTCGAGAAAATTGCATTTAACTAAAAAAACAAAACGAAAAAAGTGCACCCTGTTTGTCCTAGAAACCACCGCACCAATCACCACTTCGGTGATTACGCGCCAAAATTAAAATAAGTGCTGTGATTGGTTGGTCGTTGGTGTGCGTGTCGTGTATGATCGTCATCATCATGTCGTGGATGTTCACGTAATTCATTAAAAAGTTTGTTCGAAAATGAAAATGCCTTAGATGTTTTTCTTTTACATATTTACGCATGCCCTTAAAATATTTGCAGTGAATTTAATAGGACCTTATATAAAATTAAGGGTGTCTAAACAATTAAAAAAATAGTGATTAAAATATTTTTCAAAAATATTTCAATTAAATTATTCAACCCTACAACACAGCACATTGTACGGTGTCTGTACAGCCAATTACCGCTCCCATAACTTTGCACCGTTCCTTCGCCGCGCGCAATACGGTCTACAACGGTGCAACCGTAGCCGTATATGACCGTCACGTTCTGCTATGTCGCGCTCAGACCTAGGGTTGAACATTACAATAAAAAGTTTTTGTAATTTATGTTTTAGTTTTAAATATTATTTGTTATTATTTTAAGCATGGTCAGCACACTCTATATTTATTATACGTCCATGACTCGGAGGGAAAAGAAAAGTACTACTTTTCCTAACACCCTGTATACACCATACTTGGGCACTACAAAGTGTGTAAGGTTACAGCGTCTATTAAAAGGAAGGTATAGCCGCGATTATGCTTGTGAAATTGCTTCTGAAAAGGTAATGGTTTTTGAAGTATGTTTATAGGTATTACAAATAGAAAGAAAAAATGCAATAGAACGTCAGTCGTCGCGTCTCACGTGTGTAGCTTTGTCAATTCTGTTTCATACATTCTATATGGAAACGGTTTCAAACGTCGCGATGTCGCACGTCTCACGTATTACGTCTACTGTGTGGAGCTTGCACCAACATTGCCAGTTCGAGTGTCGTGAATGTGAACCTACCTATACACCTTTCAACTCGAAATGCCCCAAAACATCCTTGAAAGAAATAAACCGCTAAGATCGTAACTTAAAAATGTAGCCAAAAGGAAATAACATTAATCAAGTGAACTCGACGACATTAACTAGTCTAAGTAGGAAAAAAAACTGTAAAAAAACTCTGCGAAAACTCAAATGCCGTGAAATCGCCCTTCCTGAGCGCAGAGGGGCCAAAAAAGGGGGAGCGAAGTAGGTATAAAGCTTTTTCTGTAAAAAGACCATCAATCGTTTGGTCGGATAAATGAAGAAACTTTATTGGTCAGACATTTAATGTACAGAGTTTTATGGGCACTGCATGATTTTTCTATATACTTACTTACATTCATATATCACGCCTATATCCCTTGCGGCGTAGGCAGAGCGTAAACGGCAGCTGTAAAAACCAGCCATTTACATCATATATCTAACAAAAGTTGGAGAGTCACACAACATCACAACAAATTAGTGTGTTATCACACTAATACATCATGTATTTGCACTTGCGAGTCGTAATTTGTATGGAAGTGAATTGATGTATGTATGTATGAGTCGATATTTTGCCGTCCGCCTACACCAAAAGCTGTTGACACTCGCTACTAGCCGGTTCCAAACGGTTCGAAATCGCGCGTAAACGACGGCATGTAGATGTGTGTGTGAGTGTAGTGACGTTTCCTAGTACATAACCGTCTCTCTGTATTGGGGGCCCCGCCAATACTTACTTTGTGCATTTTCGTAAACTTATTTATCTATTCTTCTAACTAGTATTTACCTAAAATCTATCTTTTAAAACCTCTATATCGAAGCATATAGCAATTATCTACCATTAGATTAGTACCAGGACTTAAGGAATGAGATGGAGGTGGGGAGGAAGGAAAGGGGGGGCATGGTTCATTAGGAGTGCTTTGCGAAAATTAGCAAACTTTGACAAATCATTAATCTTGTGAGAAAAACCCGTCGACTCAGCTGGTTTCGTAGCAAACAAGCTTACCCTAAATCTTGTCTAACGTTAGATTTGCTGGATGAAAAAACATTGCTGATAATATGTTGATTTTTTGGCGATGTTGTAAAAACTAAACTACAGTACTGAGCTATTTGCCGTTTGGTGCCGGTTTAGAATAGCATCACCCCTTACCATTCCCGTGGGTGTCAAAAGAAGCGACATAAGGATGTGAAAGTTGATGCGTAGGTACTGCAGTTATAGGCGACAGGTCGAGCATCTGTCACCATGATGATACACAGTCTTCTGAATGACTCTCGAACTTTTGTTAGACGTGGGGTATCGAAATGGCCGTTTATAACAGCCGTTCGCGCTCTGCTTACCCCGCAAGGGATATAGACGTGATAAACAACTGCAAATATTTCAAGGGGGTGAATCAGTCCATGAAACTGAACAACTTTCTCCAAGGAACATAGGTCGAAAAAAAAAAAATTTTGGACCTCTCCCCCATTCGAAATGTACCAGCCTGTCAAGTCAAATTTGTATGGGAGGTCCAATTTTTTTTTAATATTTTGACCTTGTGTTCTTTGGAGAAAGTTGTTCATTTTAACTGGCTGGTTCACCTCTTAAATATTTTGTAGTTGATTTTTTTATTCTGTATGTCTATGTTTGTATGTACAGTCTGCCATTAACCAAGCACAGGTGGAAAATATCAGCGCTGTATTAGAACGTTGCGATCACTTGTCGAACGCTGGCTAAGCAGAATCGCAAACGGTAACAATCTGAAGGCAAACCTAACCCTAGCTAAGGGTCAAGAAGTGAGAAACTATCGGGAAATAACATGGATTTCTTATCACAAGAATTTTACAATATACGTATATGGTGGTGCCGGCTTAGAATAGCATCACCCCGTATCTTTCCCGTGGGTATTGTGAGAAGCAACTTAAGGATTTAAGAGTTTATTGCGTTTATTGCAATTTCAGACGACAGGCTGACAATCTTTGGCTATGGTTTTAGATACACAGTCTTCTGAATGACTCTCAAACTTTTGTCAGACGTGGTGTAAATGGCCGTTTACGGTCTGCCTACCCCGTAAGTGTAGTAAGTAATATAGGCGTGATATATGTAAGTACAGTCTGCCATTAACTAAACACAGGTGGAAAATATCAGCGCTGTATCAGAACGTTGCGATCACTTGTCGAGCGCTGGCTAAGCAGAATCGCAAACGGTAACAATCTGAAGGCAAACCTAACCCTATAGTCTAGTAACTAACGTCACAGCTATTCGGATTGACCCATCAAGCTGAAAATCGGCATGTAGGTACTTCTTGACCTCCTGATCAAAACTAGACATGGAGCCCAGCGGGCACCCCCCTTCACCTTTTACCACCCCCCCTCCTTTACAAAGGGTAACTTTTGAAGTAATTGACTTGGAGGGTAGTTTTTGCTTCATATCGTGCGTGACATCTCACTTGAAGCTTATTGTGCCCTCAAAATTACCCTTTAGGCCCCCCGGGGGGGGGCCAAAAGCCCGAAAAGTGGGGTGTCCCGTTCTTATATGAGATTTTCTTATTTTCAAGCTATCGACTCCCAAGAGGTATCAAAAGTTGCGTAATTAGACACAGATTGCAAAAAAATAAATATATCTTTAAATAATATTTATATTTAGGACTCTATCGATCGTTAAAGTGCTGTGACTACGAAACTAACATATTATTGTTTTTTAATGTTCGGCAAAGCCCTAAAGATAAAAATTATTTAAAGATATTTTAGGTATTTTGCAATCTGTGTCTAATTCCGCAACTTTTGGTACCACTGGCTGGCTTTTGGGCCCCCCGGGGGGCCTAAAGGGTAATTTTGAGGACACACTAAGCTTCAAGCGAGATGTCACGCACGATATGAAATAAAAACTACCCTCCAAGTCAATTACTTCAAAAGTTGCGCCTTGTAAAGGAGGGGGGGCGGTAAAAGGTTAAGGGGGGTGGTGCCCGCTGGGTTCCATGTCTAATTTTGATCAGGAGGTCAAGAAGTACCTACATGCCGATTTTCAGCTTCATGGGTCAATCCGAATAGTTATAACCAGCTATTGACGTTAGTTACTAGACTACTAGCTACAGGTTAAGAAGTGAGAAACTAGCGGAAAATAACGTGGACTACTACATACCTACATACAGATATCACGCCTATATCCCATATGGGGTAAACAGAGCGTAAACGTCTGCACACAACGTCTCAGAAAACCATACTACCATTGCTTGTCGGCCTGTCGCCTAAAATTGCAATACACAACTCTCAATTCTATAAGTCGCTTCTTATGACACCCACTGAAAAGATATGGGGTGATAATATTCTAAGCCAGCACCACACGGTGATATAGATTTCTTATTATGAGAATTTCACAGTAAAGTTATGAGAATTTCACAGCAAAGTTATGAGGGTTCAAACAACGCCGAAGCACTCCGAGAAAAGGAAGTGCTCTCTACCTCGTATATTTCGGTTCGACTGCTGCCGGTTGGTCATGGCAGTCAAGCTCACTAGGCTCTTACTAGGTCGTCCGTCAATCTACCTAATAGAAGTGTTCATGTGGTTTTCATGTGAGAATAGTGCAGTAGTAAACCCCTTGCTTTCTGCACCAGACATTTTAAGAACCATTTGAACCCAAAGGCCGCTGGCCAGTGGCCCGGTTGGGTGTATGGTTATACCGCCATTGCCCGTTCGCCAGTGCCTCGTCCGTTATCTACGACGCCGTCCGCAGTCCACGCGAACTACCTTCGCGAGCAGATGTGGTTGATTGACATTTTGGCCGGTGTGAAGATATTATTTTGTCAGTCGCAAAATGTCTTAACTTGTACCACACACAGGTGGCCCCGCGGGCAACTATTACCACATTCCCGCTGAGTGAGCGAGTTCGCGTTTGTTGTTAGAATTTGTTTTGCGCTCGCCAATCCGGTGTTAGTGCAAAGCTGGGCATCTTTTGCAGCTTTCTGTTCAGTGCTAATGTACAAGGAGTAATGGTTTGATTTGATGTGTTGTATTTGACTTTGGCATGTTGAGTTTTTTATACATACATCACGCCAATATCCCTTGCGGGGAGGCAGAGCGTAAACGGCTGTAAAAACCGGCTATTTACACCAAGTCTGACAAAAGTTCAGAAGACTGTGTAGGTATCACCTAAGAGACAGGTTGTCAGCCTGTCGCCTAAAATGACAATACACATCAACTTTCAAATCACTTAGCTGCTTCTTACGATACCCACGGCATAAAGATTTTAGGGAAATGCAATTCTAAGCCGGAAATTTTTAAAACAGACTTTCCTCATTTTAAACCCCGTCTTTTCACTGATAACTCGCTCGTAGCGGATTGTGAGTAAGTCTGTAGGCGGATGGTGAAATCCGCGAGGCTTAGCGCGTCATATTCTTTAAACACATCCGCATCCGCCAGTCGGTGAAGAAAGGCGGATTACCAGATGATAAATTATGTGTTTATGGCCGTTTAAAGGGGAGTGTGAAGATAAAGGTTTCGCTAATACTTCTTTTTCTGGTTTTTAGGACACAAAGTTTACGAACGACCCGATGAAACCAGTTTTAACTGCTGGCTACCAGTAAGCTTCTGTACAACGACCACAGTCTTAGTTATCGACTGGAACCGACGGTTTATCGTTACCCCTTCCAAAGTACAAATGCATTCTTTCTTACGAGTAAATACGGACAATCCGGTGGTTACTACAATTTTCCAACCAAACTAGAACTATAACATTGTATGTTCCTCTCCGAGAATCGAACATTAGACCTCAAGATCTTGAGACAAAAGCTCAGATCATGATCTCAGAAAAGGAGTTAGTCTGGATAGATAACTAATATAAAAAAGTACTTACTTACGTTGGAACTTCATCAAACTTTAAATTGAAGTAAATAAAATGGCACCTTTTTATCGCCAATAAAAATCACTTACTTGGATCCCCGTAAAAAACTCATAAAATGCCCATCAAAAACCGTCATAAATCGGCATCAGTCTAAAAACCAAGTTGAGGAAAAGAACAAAAGTTGGCATTAAGCTGATAACGTGGGTCCAAACTCTGGGCCTCATGGGATTTGAATCTGAGACCTTTCGGCCAAGGACGCTACCTAGACTAAACAAACGTTTACAGGAGTGAGAACACGACAAGCCTTTGGTCCTGGTTGTCTACGATTAGATTAATGTGATGGCGGTCTATATCTTATACCTATCAACCATGTCAGCGGCCTACAAGTCTGTAATAGTATGGGAGGCTGTTGGGAAAACTACCTAACACTAGGATTCCTCGATAGTTTCTTCCAAACGACAGACAATGTTCCATGACCTACTTTTGAAGTTTTTCCCAGATTTTGAAATTCGAATGGTAGCATAGATTCCATTTTGATAAACAAATGATTTTCAGATATTATGTGCAACAATACTATAACGAAATGCGTAAAAAATGTTTCATGTCATTTTTATTCTGAATTTCCTTATATTAGCTTATCAACTGCTATCGACAAACTACCCATCAACCTCTGGTTTCAAAATTTTTCTTACATCTTCCCGATTCAATACCCGGTATAAACCGGATAAAAAAAACTTCACCCATAAAATCACTTTTATGTCTTCCGCGCCGGTCAGCGGCGTAAATAAAAATGGCGTTTGAAAACCCTCAAACTGGCGTCAGCTCAGGAACGCGCAATGCTCACTCCATTAACTGCAGTAATCAAATTTCTTTCATCCATGCCACGCTTTGTATAGATAGCTTCGGTGTGTGTGTTACCCTGGAGTGTTTCCCCGAAATGTAGGGAATTTTCCATGTTTACGGGATAAACATTTTTAGGAGATAAGGTAATTTAGGATGTATGATTTGATGAAAATAGTAAGCTCTGGCGACCTTGAATTGAAAACCTGAACCTGAACCGTGGATGCTTTTCAAGAATGCATAGAAATAATACAATGGGTAGGTAAGAGGTTAGTTAACCTATTATTTCTTTGTCATATTACACTCATATTTTTATGGTGGTGGTGGTGCTGGCAGAGTAGAAGGGCACCACTCCCTCTCCTCCCGTGGGGATCGTAATTGACGTCTAAAAATTCAGCCAAATCCTTTTGCAAAACGATTTTGTGTTCAACGAAACGTGTTGCGCCGACCCCAAGTAATTGGGATAAGGGCAGGAAGATGATGATGATGACACTCATTTTTTATCGACTAAAAATATAAGTCCTCAAATTTATACCACGTACCACGCGAAAAAAAAAATTTAATAAGACGACATTGAAAATCAAAAGGTGGCAACACTGGGCCCGTTTTACGATCGGCACGCCAGAAATTACGACCGAGATTGCGAACGGAACACCCTGTAGATTACGGAACATCCTGTAGATTGACGGCTGTATATCCGAACATCCTGTACATTTTAATTAAATGTTTCGCTTTCTGTCTCTTGATAATCTTGCCGGCTTAATTCATTTCGTCAGACATTATGAATCTATCCATATTTTAATTTAGAAACGAAAGAAAAGTTGTTTGTTATTAGATATTTACAAAGGCTGCTTTTTACCGAGGGAAATAATAATGTTCCCGTAGGAGAAATAAGGAGCTGTGTATAAAATACGGCTTAGCAAATAATCTACGTAGTATGTTTTCAAAAAGTAACATTTTCGGATTTTGCTTGACATAAATAAATATACAGCTTAGTTTCAGACTTAGTAAGTAGATGTATGTTATATCGAAATTTTGTATTTATGCTCTGACAGGAAAAAGTATTACACCTATTTAGATAATAATTCCACAAAATACAGAGTTTACAGAAGGCTCACTCAGGCTACTTCAAGCTTTTTGCGATTGTCACTTGTTACATAGCCAGCCTTGTTGCTACTGTCTAAAATCTCAAATTATAAAATACCTACCAAAACAGCAAAATCAGATACAAGAATGTCATTTGGTTCTGAGAAAATGTTATTCCAAGAAATATGACGTTCGTTCGAACTCAAGTAACATTTTGGTCGTTTCCCTAACTTGCGGTTTTTTCATCAATTAGTATTCCGTAGTTTTTTTATTCTAAAATTTCTAAAGCCCCTTAATAAGCAACCGTCTTTTCGTCTTTTGCGCAACCGAAACTTGAAATCGAACTTGACTTTCAATCTATCCTCCTTTTCAAAAGTCGGTTAAAATGTGTAATTTAATAACAAAGTTTTATCACAATTTCACAGTGGTCTGACCTAGTTTAAATAATTGGCGTACTATGCAAATTGTTTGATAGTTAAACCGTTTTTATAACTACCTTAATACTTATCAGTAATAACGTTAGCTTTTAGTGGGATTATAAATTATTTAAATTATTCATTTATAATCCATTATTTTTATGTAGTTAACGAGTTATTTCGTTATAACAAAAACTAGATTTTATGTTTTTTTTGCACATCGTACTAAAAAAGGTCCTTTTGCCACGCGCAGCTGTTTCTACTAGCTAACTGATGAACTTTTTACAGTGTGTCTAAAACGTGGTGACAAAAAATGACGGCGCTACTTTGTATGAAATTTCAGATTTTGGCAACATTGACTAAAAACGCTACGCAAAGGTCCCGGGTTCAATTCCCTGCCCAGGCAGATCATTTTTAATGTTTATTTTATCATGTTTCCTAAAGACATTGAATTACAAACAGAAAAGGTGTTAAACGATTATTAATGTCATCACAAACAGCCCTTAAAGGGTTAAGCTCGAAGTCATAGGTAAGCGTAAATTCTCACTCAATAAATCACCTAACCCCATCTCTTGAGAAATTATGGCGGTATTAACGTTACTGAAAGTTATATCCTACTGAGTTTCTGGTGATAATGAAGATCGTACGAAATTGAACATTCTGTATTAGATACTTATTCACACACCACGCCTTTGTCCCCATCGGGGCAGGCAGAACGTCAACGGTCGCATAAATATGGTCGTTATCGACACGTCTGAAAAAGAAATTGGGGGCCGTTTTAACTATTGTCGTGTATCTACATGTGCGTACTTGCATGTATATTTATAGGAAATAGTATTTTATAACTTGCATTATGAGTCATCATCATCTTCCTGCCCTTATCCCAATTACTTGGGGTCGGCGCAACACGTTTTGTTGAACACAAAATCGTGTTGCAAAAGGATTTGGCTGAATTTTACGACCGGCCGCCTACTAGACGTCAACCCTCCTTGGGAATGCTTTTTTGGTAGATTAACTGCCACCATACGGTTGGCCCTGGCTGTTTGGGTAGGGTTTATCTCTCGGTCGCCTCTTACGACCCCCAAGGGAAGAGAGGGGATGGTGCTATTCTACTCTGCCGGCACCACACCTTGCATTGTGAGTAAGGCTATCAAAAGGCAATACAACAATAAGGTTGGGGATGAACCCCCAACGGTGGCTGTTGAATCTTCTTCTTTTCGTGTGGGACACCGTGTTGTCCAACAATCCGATAAACTCAGGTGTAGTATTAGATCCACCTTCTATAAGTCGACGCCCTCCAACTTGGTTGTGTAACGACCGCCGCATAAGTAATTGTAGACAGCAACCGGGACCGGTGGCTTAACGTGCCCTCCGAATTACGAAGCCTTTCCTATCTTTCCTACAGTAAATAAGGTGGTTCTGTAATGTCTTAACTAAACAGGACCTGCAAGCAGATGCCCAAAAGAATCGAACTTGGAACATCCGGTTTGTTAACTTGAAACTGTACAGTTCATACGCTATCATAGTGTAATTAATTACCAGCCTAAGTAGGAGGCCAAGTTATGCTGGGGCATAGTAGGTATTTATGTATTACAAACCAGCGTAACGTGGTTATTACACTATGATATCGGATCAATCTTGTTCGTTGCTAAGACCATGAATGTATGTATAGTTATACCTATTAATGACGCGTATCCGCCAATAATTACTAAGAAGTACAGGTAGCATACACGTAAGCGGCTTATACGTATCCAAACTAGTGCTAATCCGTATTGACCGAGTGAATGGAACGAACGGAATTGAGTGAATGAATGAATGAGACGGGATTATGTTCTCAACAGATTGTTGAAGGAAGCAATATGATATTACCCATTTTGGGGTTTGTGTATACTGGTTTTTACTGATTACTGTATGGAGGTCCGTAATATGTAGGTCCCTTCAATGAGAAGCTCTGAATGCCATAGCAACAGCTTGGTTTGTAGTCAATCGTTATATTCGGTTAAAAATGTACCAGCTTTTGAATCTTTCGTAGCTTTTGCTACGATCGAGCTACGGCGCGCTACGGCGGCGTAGCAAGACTGCTAGTTAAGAGGTCGAATTTTGTCAATCTTCTAACATTTACAAAGAATATTCTATAAACACTAACAAAACTTGTTATTTGTAAAGTTATCAAATGAATATTTTTAAATAATGATTGCTGTTTTCACAACATTTACTCTCAAAATATTTATCGAACTTTTTGTACCCCTTGCATACACTTACCAAAAAACCAGCCTAAGACTTTCAAACGTACACCGTTTTAACCTGAACATTACCACCCATATCTCAGAGTCTAATGCGCTAAGGTGAGAGGGGGGGCAGTCAAGAAGAGGACGGGGGAGGGGGGAGCTTAGCCCCCGTAATTTATGACCCTCCCCCCCCCCCTCCCCCAAAGCGGCGTAATTTAACTGCACGTGTGATCCAACGCGCTTTATTAAAAATAACACGTGGTATCTACGAGGAAGACATGCGTATATCACGCCTATATCCCTTGCGGAGTAGGTAGATTGATTGTAAACGGCTTTAATAAACGGCCATTTACATCACGCCTCATAAAAGTTTGAGAGACGTTTCATGGGGAAAGTTGTTCAGTTTTATGAGTACCTTGACTTTCTTTCAGTTTATTGGTTGTTTTGTAACATCCAGTATAAGCTATTCTTAATTAAATTAGCATCTGATTTAACATAATATGGTAATGGTACGAAATAATGATGCGACGCGCTTTATTAAAAATAACACGTGGTATCTACGAGGAAGACATACATAGTATACATACGTATATCACGCTTATATCCCTTGCAGGATAGGCAAAGGGTAAACAGCTGTAAAAGAAACGGTATTTAAGACAAGTTTATTTTTATTCAGTGCACAAACTTTGCAGCATGTTTCTACTTGTGATTCTGAATAATTTTTACTATGGGGCCATCAGAGAAATTAAAAAAAAAATTTTTGGTTGTTAAATTTTTGCCGAGTACGTAGGTATAAAATTTTTCTATGGAACATCAAAATTTTCTTTGCGTATTCGCAGGTGGACTCAAAGTAAAAAATTATCATAATCACGAGTAGAAACACCCTGAAAAGTTTTTGCACAGACTCAAAATAACCCTGTATAGTATAGTATAGAAAGTTTTACATTAACTGGTAACTATCAATTTATTAATTTGATTAACATCTGATTTAATATGGCATGGTTCAAAACAGTTATTCTGTTGTATTAAATTTAATCCACTAAATATAACAAAATAACATTTGCATAATTTTGTTGGCCGCAATTTGAAATAAAACAATTCGATATTATATCACTAGTATGATTTTACAAATTGCTTGACTCAACGCATCCATTACTAAAGTAACGCAAACAAGGCGTGATTCTCGCCATCTATCTATCTTCGTGTGGGACACCGAGTCGTTCAACAACCCGATGAATCCTGGTGTCAGAGTTTTTCAACCGCCTACTGCAAGTAGCAGGCCTCTGACATGGTTGTGTAACGACCGCCCGCCATCAAAGACAGCAACCGGGACCGACGGCTTAACGTGCCTATCCGAAGCACGGAACCATCTTGCTTTTCGGACAATCAGGTGGTTCAGGCTGCAATGTCCAAACCAGATTGCACTAAATCTCTCGCCTTTACAGCTTATTAGATGTTTCTTCACCATTTTTTTTTGTAATATTATAAGAACCATACACTAAAATACCAAAGTGCTTGTTATTATGTTATTAATAATTCACCATGAGTTCCCCATACAGAATAATTCATGGTAACCTGACCCCACACCCTGCTGTAATGAAAATTGACACTTTTGGCCACTAAACGTGTTATACAATTGCAGAGGGTTAATGCTGTCAAAATAATAGTGGATTATACTGTATTGTATACTTAGAATTGTATGTAATTTCCGCTCCCGTATTGGCTTATACAGCCATGAAAAATTTTGCCGCAGACACTGAATAAATCGTCTGACACAGACGCAGTATAAGGCCAATGATGATATAATTTATTCACACAACTTTACAACATTATGATGAACAAAATCTTGGCACCATTAAACCGGGATTGGTTTGTTTTGGTGCTGCACAATCCTCTTAATACTAATATAATATAAAAAAACAAGGCTCATCGCTAAAAATAAAAATAAAACGACACAAACAAAAATTACAAAACATTAACGATCGTCTACTCTACGCCATTCAGTATTTAGTTAAATATACTATACTACATACCTACATTCAGCAGTGATTTAAGGCGAAAAACACAGGAAAAGTCCGTTGGTGCGTTATTTTGGCGCTTGGCCCTGGGTGGTTTTGTTAGTGGTCAAGATGCACTTGTATAATTTGCGGGCTTGGAGTGAGTCGCTGTAGCCCAGTTGGTATCGCCAGTACAGATGGCGAACATGGCGAAGGTCGCTGGTTCAAATCCAGCCTGTGGTGAAATTTTGCAAGTTTTCCTAAATTGTATACCTAACACGGGACGTGTTCCAAAAATTTGGTATTCAAACTGTTGATTTTCTTACGAGTTTTTGGTAAAGTCAGTCTTTCAGTTCCATGCGTTGGACGACTTGGTGTCCCACACGAAGAGAGAGAGAGAGAGAGCTACAGACATTGACGCGAATAAAATACCCAGAATCGTGTTTCAACAAAACGGCTGTAAAACAAAATAAACAGTGTTGAGCCCATCTTATTTGACAGTAAAAGCCGCTGGCAAACAACAACACAACGAACAAACACAGCACAAGAAATTAACAACTAAATCGTCTGAAGCGAAACGAAACGCGCGACTCAAATTGTACAGGCTTGTTCCACTATGCTCCTTACATGCTTTTTTTGGAAAACATCCGAAGGCCTATTTATTTGTATTTCAAATGCACTCACAGTGCTTTATTATTCTCATAAATTAAAAATGCGAAAATTTAAAAATTCATTAGTAGCTACTGTTGGGACTTGAACCTTAAGTATTTAGTTGTTAAAACTACTACTAGATGTCGCTTAATCGTAGCTTCGAGACGAGCACCAAGAGGTTAAGAAATTCATCAGGGTCCGCCAGGCGCCCGTAGCTCAGTTGGCAAAGTGGTGGAACTGTGATCCACATTCCCGGGTTCAAGTCCCGGCGGTCACTAATGAACTTTTAAATTTTTACATTTTCGATTTATCCGAAGGTCTGCTTCAGCTCTGTCAGGTATTGTGTCCACTCAGTGATCAAATCAAATCTCAAACTGACAGGTAGACCACTAGACTCGGGGATGGTTTTACGTGAAGCCGGTCAGTTGCAGAAATTAAAGAGATCAAAACCGGGTGGTGTCGTTGAGGTCAATTGGAGAAGGATGAAGATGCTCCTCAGTCTCTCTTAGGATGCCACGGCAGTGTTGTCTCCCTGTAGGCATTCATAGGGCTTCGTGGCCAGAGACCGCTCGTCAAGTAAATGTAATTTAATTCTGAAAAAGGTTTAAGATGCGTATAGTTATCCGTACCCCCTGAACAGTATTTTCCATACAGTCGAATATCACCGGATCTGGTAGGGGCAAAAGCCATCGGATCCGCCGGATTGAAATCTCTACTAGTTAGCGCACACCGGATACATTTACCATTGCCAGTGCCCAAACCGTGCGCCGTGAGGTGCCGGCTTAGAATAGCATCACCCCATTTCTACCCAAGGGTGTCGAAAAAGGCGACTAAGGGATCCAGGTAATGGGCAGCAGCGTTACCTGTGAATATCTACAACACCTTGCACTGCGCTCGCCAATCCGCCTGCCAAGCGTGGTGAGTATGGCAAAACCCCCCAATTGGGGGAGACCCATGTCCAGCAGTGGACTGTTGTGGTTGAAATAGTAGTAGTATAGTGCCCAAACTGGAAATTTTTCAAACTTCTCGCTTAGGGTGCTTCTTATAAGACCATAAATTTTTTTTTTAGATTTTGTACCGCGTCATGGTTTTATTCTGTTCTAGTATACAAAAAAACACTATGTAATTTTTTTAAATTTTTTTAAGCATCATTTAGGGGTCGCTACCGGCAAGTAAAAAAAAAAACAAAAAGTTAGCAAAAGAAATCGTTTGCAATATTTTCAAAAAAGCAGTATGTTACATAATATAAACAAAATGCCAACAAAAATGTAAGATAACTATTATAATAATGTACTTTTCTTCATATCTGGGTATTTTTGACTGAATTTTTTTACTGCCAAAAGAAGATATTGCTTCTGGTCTTCATTTGTTGTGATTTTAGCTTATTATACTCTTCAATTAATGCCACACCTCGTTCAGCAACATCCCTAACTACTTTCATTGCACGTATCATACTTTTTGATGCTATATAAACTTCGTCTTCGTTCCATAAACAAGGGTCTTCTTGCAAAAATGCCGATTAAATGCCAAGGATACTGAAAAACCTTAGGGTGTTCGAGGATACAAAATACTCGATATTTTTTTCAGCAATAATACCTATTATGATTTGTTGTCCAAGCATATTCGTTTTGGGCTGTAGTCCGAACCTTCTTCTCTAGTTCTTCGTAAGTGCGGCAACCATTTTCTTCTTAGATAAGATTTCTTAGTGATTTTTACTCCTTGTTCTACTGTACAATCTGCCGCAGTGTAAAAATGTGATCTATGGTACTGTAACCTTTTCGGAACCCGGCTTGTTCGAGAGGCTGATACTCGTCAACCCTCGAAAACAGCTTGTAAACATGACTCAGAAGCGAGATGGGCCTATAATTTTTAAGGAGAATCTTATCACCTTTCTCAAAGAAAAGCACCACACTTCTGTTCCATGCTTCTGGCGTTACACCTTGGAACAAGACAGAGTTAAAAAGCTTCTGAAGGAATTTAAATACTGGTGTTCCACCCGCTTTCAGTAGCTCTGATGTGATTCCGTCCTCGCCCGACGACGGCTTGTTGTTTTTCAACTGTTCAAGGGCCATCCTAATCTCATACTAGCTGATGCCCGGGATATCCTCAGTATAGTGTCGGATAAGCTTTGCTCTAGGTGTATAGAGCTATTAACAGGTTTATAGGACTGAAGTGTATAGCAGCTGTCCATAGAACCGCCCGATCTCCCTCAGTACTTCTGGCTTCGTGGACGCTACACTGCCGCCCTCGGTCTTCAGCTTTGTCAGCTGGCTCTGCCCAATAGACAGGTCCCTGGCGGAAACTTTGATGCCTTTCTTTTGCTCAATCGCTTCTTTAATATTTTTAGTATTAAAGTTTCAAATATCGCACCGCAGGGACTGGCATATCTGTTTGTTGAGCTGCCGATATGACTCCGTGTCATCAGAGGACTGCAGAGTCATAGAACGCATTTCAGCCATGAGGTGCAGAGTTCAATCGGTTAGTTTTAAAGGTCTGTTTTTACGACAGGGCTTGAAGAACTTGGAACCGACCGTGTGAACAGTTTCCACCAAACTGTTATTTAAGATTCTTAAATTGCGATTTCGTGGACGTTCTTAAATTAAGAACGTCCACGAAATCGCAATCTAGGTAAGCAAAGCGATTTGTGAGTTCCAGTTGGAAGCTTTCTGGGTTCTGAATATGGGTCGCAGATGGTCGGAGCGTACACTTCGCTAGGCAAGACCGCTCTAGTTTGACGTTTATATTCAATGTGACTCTGGCCATTCGATGATTGTTTCCGGTTTTTACTCGGTGGATCACGGAGACATCGTTGAAGCGACTGACACCAAACTGCCGCTAACTCGTGGGTGATGGGGACATGACATATGGGTATGCTACTATGCTAGGTTGCAGGAAAAGTAATAAAAGCATGTTGCCTCTTTAGGATTATGTCAGAAAACACTAAATAACGCGTTTAAATGTTGAATTAAACCGTTTTGCGTACAGATAATATTGAGTGAAAAATTGAAAAAATGTAACAAATTTTCAAAACTTTGACATGCGGTAGCGACCCCTAAAACTCGGCCTGACGTAGTCATTTTTTAAAAGTCGATAAATAAGAAGCACCCTATTCTCGCTCCAGTCCCACAGTATAAAACACTGTCCCGTGTCACCAGATACGCTGTCTACTCTTTTAAACAGCTTCACCAGTAAGAGTCCACCAGCCGGGACGTGCTACTTGGGTAGTAACCGCACACGGGGTGCACTAACCATTTCCAGTTCCCAAACGTGAAGTTCCCAACCTTCTGGCTATAACCCCAAAGGTACAAGCACGGCCCCGTGTGGACTATCTTCAGCAATGGAACTTGTTGGAACTCGTAATCGTTCCAGTAGGTCAAGTAGTCGTTACCGCACACAGGCTCAAAGACATCACATTTTGTATCTATTTTTACGACACACTTGCCCAAATATTGTACTTTCAAAGGGTTGTCCTCAGTGCTTGCGAATTCGAGTCCACACCGGTTGGCGTAGGTGACGTCGTCTGACCCACAAACTTTCCCTGATGCCAGGTAGTCCTTAGGGCATTTAAAGTACCTTTGTGGCTGGTTGCTGGTCTTCATTGGGTATAGAAAAGTTAATACTGGAATTAAAATAATAGATGCGTTAGTTTAGTACCAACATTCAATCAAAACATTGTGGGTATAAAATGAAGTCGCTTTTGCCCGTTATGACTTCGAATTCGCTGACTCCTCCTAAACGGGTTTTAACGCAATTTTTTGTACTAGATAGAATGATTCAATAGAAAAGCTCATATGTATAACCCGTACCGACAAATCTTCCTATTGTACACACGATTTAATTAAAACTATCATTTTTCACTTTTATCTAGATGGACTTCTGCAAAGTAACGCCTGATACTATAACCTAGTTAAAAAGAAGAAAAAAAACTCACTGAACACAGTAAGTGTTGTCCACCACTTAGCGCTTCTAGACATGATGGCAATTTGAACTAGAATCACTATTCTCTCTATAGTAATATTAGTAATGCGAATTTATAAACTACCTTTATAATTTATAAACTGCCTGCCCTAATAGAATTGCTTTTGTTTTTTCTTGTGAATAGGTTACGTTATTTAAATATTTCTTGTCACAAGTAAAGTTTATACTTAGCTCAGGTAGGATTTAATAATGATTTAAAAAGTTTATATTATATTGGTTATCCGATCATAGATTATTTTATTTTGTATTTAAAAAAGTTATTATTAGAGCTCAGTAGAAGAACCCATTGTTCAAAAACACAAATTTACTTTTGCTACCGCCAACCACTCTACTCCAAACTCCTACAGACTGTTTTGTCGTGGCCAAAGTTTCGGATAACTTGGCTCACTTACTAACCTATTTTTCGTACGGGGTTGCCATTTTAAAAGGTTAATTGTGCAAAAATTGGGGGCAAATGTGAAAAGTTGGCTTAGGGGTAGCGATTAAGTACTTACAGCAACCCTAAACTACCGACATAAAAAGGTACGTTTAATGACAAATCTGTAGCTTTCGCCTATTACCAAAAAAAGCTTACCTATTGATATATGGACCGATGAATTAAAGAGTGTAGATACTGGTATCGACTGGATGGTGAAAACGGAAGATGAAGCCTACTTTCTGCAGTGGACTGCTATAGGCTAATGTGAGGTGAAGTAAAAGTTATATCGCGAGTGCTTAAAAAGTTATAATTAGTTTAATAACTTATGGTTATCGGATCGTCATGATAATCACTTCGTATTGGGTATCGGTTTATTTTATCGTACCTATCCACATTCTTATAGATCCATAAACTTAAATCTGATAGATTGATTGTATTTTTAATAGCCACAGACACAAAAAAGTTTATACAAAAACAATTCAGGTTTAATTGTTTGCTGAGCAACATAATTTTCGTAGCTTTATTTCAACAAAATATAATTTAACCGACGTTTTACATTTCCATTGAATTTCAAACTGGGCCGTTAAAAAACCATGGTCCGGAAAAAAATGGAAATTAAATTATACCGGCCAGTCGACAACTGTCACATGGTGAATGAGTGAGTGAGTGAATGAACACAGAGTTCTAAATACTACCAGAGGGGAAATGTTACAAAAACTCTTAGAGCGGTTCTGCACTACGTCCGATCCGAATCTGATCCGAACCCGTGAAAATATTGTCCGTAGTAGCCGTAGAACTATTTCTATGGTTATTTACGCGCTGTACACCTCTTTCTATGGTTCATTATGGAAATATAAGAAAACTGAAAACTAATTGCAGAGAGCAGCAATTGCAGCTGCCAAAACGCGTGATTAAAAAGTACCTGTAAAGTTTGTCAAATTTTCGACCAGTCATAGAAAAATGCCACTGTCGAGAGTGGCGTTGTCTCGCAGTTTGCTACTTTTTTTAGACAAAGTTCCGTCCAGTGATCTCGTTGCTCTGAGTGAATGAACAACTGAATGATTGAATTAGACCCTCCATCACTCATCACTCATTTCGCTCGCGTAAACTTTTTCACATGACGAGCTTTTTTACCCGACTGCCTAAGAAGGAGGGTTCTTAAATTGTTTAAACTTAAGTGCGCCATTTTAACTTTAATTATATATCACACGGATTTTAGCACTTACATTTTGAGTTCAATCGCGGTAGGTATCCAAATGTAAGTGCTAAAATCCGTGTGATATATAATTAAAGGAGGGTTCTTTTTTTCGAGAGTAAATATTGTAGGTATCTGTGTAACTCATTTTACGGACTACAGCCTAACCGGCTAGACGGATGTTGTCATAATGAGGTGACGTTAGATTTGTCCCAGCAACGCAAGTGTCACTGGCTAAATAAAATTTTCATAAGCTCAGAATGGCGAGCTTAAAACGTAAAGTATGACTTTGAAATACCGCAGTCGGGTTTTTGTTTTTAATAATTATTCTTGTTTGAAAAATGATACGCTTGCTTTATTGTTCGTAAAATTTTCGGACGTTGAGTTTTTTGTGTGATTTTGTTTTGTATTCTGGTTCCGGGAAGTGATGAAATTGATTGAGTATTTTTAGCCATTTTTTATTTGTTTTCCGTTTTTATAAAATTAAAAGGTTTAGTTGTGTCCGGACTTTCTTTTTCAAATGGGACACCGAGTCGCCCAACGACCCGTTTAATCCTGATGTCAGAGTTTTTCAATCGTCTACAAGTAGGTAGCAGGCCTCTAATATGGTTGTGTAACAACCGCCGTCAATTACCTAATCATTAACAGCAACAGACTAGAACCACTTCTTAACTTGCCCTCCGAAGCACGGAACCATCTTGCTTTTTTGACAGTCAAGTGTTTTAACCACAGACTGGGAACAAATTCACAAATTGATAAGTATCAACTTTGTAAGTAACCCACCGGGAATCGAACCCGGAACGTTTCTCGTCACAGACAGTCACACTACTATTGCGCCACAGTGTCAATCAATGAGATGAAACCAAACCTTCAAGCTTCTGAAAATACGTTAGTTTTATCATGATTTTCAGTATTTGTATATATCAAACTTTTTATTAAAAAGCTCCAAAGCCGATTTACGCAGAAACTTTTCATACAACGTTGTTGTAATGACGGTTCTGCGGAAATGCGGTTATTTTCAGGTAAAGTAACCCATAATTACTTCATTCCAGGAACTTTATTTTGTTATGTGGAACTTTGAGGTGAAAAACTGTATAAAATATGTGAAATGTTGAAGTCCTGAATATTTATATACGTCCGACAAAAGTTTGAGAGTCATTCAGAAATGACTACGTATGACCATAGTGAAGGTTCTTAATTATAGGCTGTGGCTTGAAATTACAACACCCATCAACTCTCAAATCCTTTAGTCGCTTCATACGACACCCACGGGAAAGATATAGGGCGATGCTACTTTTAGCCAGCACCATACGCTAGGTCCTTGAACGAGTATAGGTTATTCCAAATTCTGCTGATGGTACGCATATAAGCTAGTAAGAAGAGAGTCGTGTGCAAAAACGTTCGCAAGATAACCGCCATTATTTTATTGGGGCGTTCACTGAAATATCACCCTTTAGCTCAGGGCTGGCTATGAAGAAAAAATAAGAAATAAAAAAAATGTCATACATCGACCGGGAATCGAACCCGGGCCGCATGGGTAAACGCCCCACCACCACTCTTTCACTGAGCTATCTATGCACCGGTTGATGGATGCCAAATTTTCAATCTCTTGATAGATTTTCTATCGTCTCCAAGCGAGAATCCAGCGACGTCTGTAGAAAGTATTTACGACTTTACTACTATACTTTAATAAATATATCACTGTGAGTGTATTAAAATCCCAATAGATTGGCTAAGAAGGGATTTTATTTTGGGGTGAGAGAATGTTTGTGCGTTTGTGCAAACCTCTGTCGACAATTGTCTCCAAAATCACAGGTCGGATTGTAATGCAGTTTTCAGTGATGGATTAGAATTTCATTGGTGTATGTCCTAAGATGAACAGGGATACAACAAACACAACTTTCCAGGGGGCACTGCAGTAAATACTTGCTAAATGTCTCCAAAACCATTGGTCAGATTTTGATGCAGTTTTCAGGAATAAATAAAGATTAGACTGGTGTGATGATGTTATGTGATCTTAAGGTGAACATTACGTCGCCGTGTGATGGCGATTGTGAAGTACTGTGTGAAGCTATTTTTAGTGCTAATTCAAGATTTAAGCCTCGTGGACTGAGCAAAACGAGTTTGACCTATTTTCCTTACACCCAGTAAAAACCGCCTGCCAGCCCTACCCTATCGGTGGCGCAACTGACATCCAAAATCCTTCCACGATAAATGGGCACCTTCGATACCACACGAGAACCCACCTTACCCCTTTACAATAGAATCTATAATTCAACCACAAATTACATGCCATCCCATAACCCCAGAGCCATTGAAATCTGGACCCTATCTTGACTGAAATACGTCTTATTTTAAAGTGACTTTGGGAGTGGAAATGGCAGGAAATCTTCGATTGTGCTCAGGACACAGGATTTCTTTGGGAATAAGGTATTTGGGTGGTTCTCGGACGTTTTGGAAATTTATAGAAAGATTCCTTAGGCAAGTCAAAAGGTTATAAAGTTTCTTGAAATTATTAAAAACCTTAAAACTTGTTCACGTTATAGGGTACTTGGCTGACAGATCATTTGAGCTTCTTTTTAAAACGGTATTTTGTATAAAAATACTGGCTTGTGACGTTGTGACGTCATTTACAAAGTTATTTTCATACTATTTTTCAATTTTGTTAGTGTTTCGTGAAATGTTAAGATGATAGTATTAATTATTATGCAGTTGTTTTAAGAGCACATCTTTTGTATTTTCGTAGTAATCCAGTAAAATACCCTATTGTAACGAAATGTTAAGCTGTAAAATGTATTCATAATTAACATTATTATTTTTCTTTACAGGTAAGCACGTTCACCTTTCATTAAGTCGTTTGAAGTCTATTAAAAGAAGAAAACAAAGCAAGTAAGCAGAAATTTTAAATGTCGCTAATAAGGATTCTTATTTACGTAAAAGCTGATAAACTTTCGAAAGCCTTTCTTATAAAATCACAAAAACAAAACCTACACGTTCTTAGAACAGTTGCTCAATTTTGGATTGTTGTTTGAATCTGACTTGAAACAATTTTCGTGTAATCGTAATTTGAAAGTCAAAAGCGATTTTCACACGCGTCAAAAGTAAAAGTTATCGAAGTATGTATCCGATTTATTAATTTTTTCGTATTGGACACTGCGACGTCCAACGACCCGATGAACCCTGGTGTAGTACCTAGGCCTAACTACCGACGTTTTCTAACTACCACCTTTGACAGACAGCATAACATGTCTTCCGAATCACGGAACCATCTTTCTTTCCGGACAATTAGGTACTTCAGCCTGCTATGTGCTAGCCAGATTAGGAACTAATTCATTTTATTCTTATATTCAGATAGGTACCTAAATATCAACTTTTGTGAGCAACCCACCGAGAATCGAGCCCGAAACCTCCTGCATCGCAGGCAGTCGCACTACCTACTGCGCCACATCAGCTGAGCGTAAGCAGTCACGATTAAGAAATAAGTTGTGCCTTTTTAGGGTTTCGTAGTCTACTAGAAACCTTTATAGTTTTGTCAAGTCTGTCTGTCTGTCTGTCTGTCTGTCTGTATGCCGCGCCCTCATATCTTCGTCAGTTTTAGAGATATCGACATGAAATTTGGTGAGAAGATAGATCGTGTTGACTCTAATATAGAAATGTTAAGAAAAAATTATATTAAATGTTTTATGGACCCCCTCCCATACAAGTGAAAGGGGGGCAAATAAAATTTTTTTCTTCTGTAATATTGAGTAGGGTATCGTTGAATAGGTATTTTAAAACTAAGGTGAGGTTTCTTTGAAACAAAGTCACTAAAATGTTTCTGTCACGAGATATTTTCTTTTAAAAAGGGCGTTTTTGACCCATAATTTGTTCCAGCTGTAACTTCTAAAGTATAAACGCTAAAAATTTGAAATAAATATGGAATATAGCTTACAATCTGAAATTACAATGAAAACTATAACGGATATTGGATCTTTAAAGGTTTCAGAAAAAAATGCGTTTTTCTATTTGCGGTTGGTCATCATACTGCTGCTAACTAACCAGCAATAAAATTAAGTTTGTAATGCTGAAAAACCTCATATTTAAACGCTGACTACGAAACCCTATTTGTGGGCGTGTCTGACACGCTCTTGGCCGGTTTTTTTTATTTTTGTTATTAGAGGTACAGAAAATAGTTCAATAAATAAATAGATTATGCAGCACAATGAAAATCTTCAACCGCAAGATCAATCCTGGAACCTTCAAAGTTTTGAAACATGGCTCCCATAACAATAGCGAAGTTACAATCCTTGATGCATGACCAGTCTTGTGGGCGAATAAATCATACAACACAGGCCCTTTCATCGGCTGTCAAACTTTGCTGAAACGTAGGGATGTGACACGGGTAATCGATTTTTTAATAATCGATTTTCTCTCAAGGCGCGAGGGAAGGGAATAAACCTCCAAAAGATAAATTCTTTTTCTAAAAGTCACGTAAAACAGTTTTGCTTTATTTGTTTCTTTTTTATAGGAAACCGGTACCATATAATATTGTTACATTAGGCGCTCATAATCTTTTTCTTATTGTAAGCTACTTACAAACTTTAACACTAGAGTTTATATCACGTCGCTTGTCTTCTCACTGCCTGACACAATTTGAATGAATCAGTCTGAATAAGGCCTGCTATTTGTAGTAGGCGGTTGAAAAACTCTGACACCAGGGTTCATTGCATCATTATACGATTCTGCATCACTTGAAAAGAATAAGAATCTGAACAATAATAGGCATTTAGGCAATCGAAAATTTATTACGATTATTTCGTATTCAAATTTCGATAACAGTTTTCCATCCCTATAAAAGGGCCAAGTCGTAAAGTTTCCCTTACCGTGAACAACACTTTTTGCGAGGATATCAGTTTTCTTATACAATGATTATTGAAATCGATTTTTATGAAATAACCGCTTACTGTTGCCCATCTCTATGAAAGGGCCAAGATAGATAGTTCCTCTTACCGTGAACGCCCTTTGTGAAGATAAGAGTTTTCATGTCCAATGATTATTTATTCCAGTTGTGTACGTATTATTTGGATTTCCCATGTGGATACTGTTGATACGTAACGGGACATCTCTCAGAATACTGATAGGGTGTTTTAGACCATGAAACTGAACAATTCCCACGGGAATTTATTGCAGTCAACGTCATTTTTCCCATAGTAAAGGCAGACACTCATCGTGACTTAGTATGGAAGGTTGATTTCCTTTTGTCATTTCCTGATTTAATTTTTTGTAGGAAGTTGTTCAGTTTCATGGCCTGAATCCACCCTACGTATATATTGTTGTAAATACATTCTATAGATGTTGCTAGCTTGGAGTCGAAATTTGGCAGGCATCGATAGCTCAGTGGCCCGGGCTCGATCTCAATCGATGCATTACATTTTTTAATTTCTTATTTTCATTTATATTATAACTTATACTGGTTCACCATAGTCATTAGACTCATTAGGATTAACCATTGTTACTTGATCACTTTAATGGTAGCTAGACCGAAGGAACCATCTTGCGTTTCGGAAAATCAGGTGGTTCAGCCTGCAATGTCCTAACCGGACTGGAAAAACATTCACAAAGTGATAAATATTAATTTTGTGGGTGACCCCACCGGGAATTGATTCTTGGCGTGGCAGGCAGTCAAACAACCACTGTGCCACATTGGCTGTCAAATGGATGCTTGACTTACAATACGACTCTTTCAAACATTGTCAGCACAAAAACCTCACATCACTTCAGCAGCACCACGTTCTGTGATCAGACGGTCCGCGTCAGCAAGCCTTTGACTGATTGATCGGCCCCACGGGACCTGCCGTGGTAATGCACGTAATTATTCTGTGTCGCTTAGACGTAGATAGATGGCGACACCATGGACTAATCCTTGCTATGTGTAACAAACTCGAACCCCGGCCTATGAAGGACTATACGCCTCCAGGCGCCGCGCGCCGGCCTCTGTTGTTATGAAGATGATGTCTTGAGTTCTAGTGTTCATAGTAACCCAGACCTCAAGTATAGTATAAATTAATGGCTCGTGATATAAAAGTGATGTCTAGTTAATTATTGACCCATACATTGTGTTTAAATAAAGTAATATGTAACCCATAAATTCTTTTAAAGGTAATTGAGACATCTCTGTACTAATCATTGTAATAAAGTGACTCTGATGAACAGGAGAGGGAAAAGGGCAGGAAACTGAGCTCCAAACGGGCCCCCAGTACTTCAACGCCCGAGGATTGTGGAAGCCCTCGCCAATAGATACCTTTCTGTATTCATGAACGCTCCACGGTCATTCCCACATAATCAGCCTTACGCATGCAAATTCTTCATGCGTAAAACTTCATTGTAAAAATAACCACTAGAGCGTCCACCGAATACAAACGGTAAATTATCTGCTCCCCCCAGAAGAAGGATAAATATGGTGAGACCTGCCGTCTCTGCTAATAGATGCGCCAAAACCACAGGCGCTTGTGGTACAACTACCACGAAGAAGTATAGGAATCATTAGATTCAGATGTCCTTTGCAGAACAAATAAAGTAGTTTAGAATAAACAGTCTTATAACTGACCAAGCCGACACCCAAGTGTCTAGTTGGTTAAGTAAGTAAGTATGTTGTAAATATTTTATCAGTCAAATGACATGATTTCAACGATTATCTTTAGGTTTCCCTAAAGAGGTACCGGCAAGGCCGGTAAGCACCGAATATGAAATTGCACTGGTCAGTCAGTCTCCACCCACATTTAACTCTTACGGAAGTCAGAATATAATATGAGAATGCTTTATGCAAGTCCCAAATCACATGTGAGCATACATGCTTATAAGTTGAAGACGGGAGAGCAATATTTTGCACATCCCAAGAGAGAATTGTAGAATAAGCCATGATGTTCACATGTACCTCCTGAGAGAATGTGGACTTCCACGACCAGAAGCTGCCACTACAACCATACCGAATGCTAGGTAATAAATAGATAGGTATTCGATGAAGATATGATAAAAGTTGTCCCATGACTAGACATCGTTATCTTTGGAGCACGAATGACGTTGTCATGTCATAGAGATGAGTTGCGGACTTTTTTCGAAACACATGTTATCGATGTTTTCGTGCTACTAACATACATGGCCTTGACATGGTGTATAAAAATCGTTGAAAAAATATTAAATATTTTTAGATATCGACCTTGGGGTAGTAAGTTGCTCAGTTTCATGCGGTGGTTCACCCCTTAAAGTATTTGCAGTAGATTTTTTGGTGGAATTAGATTTTTAAGTTAAATGTTATGTTTCTTGGTCTTCTTATACGTTGCAATTTTAAACGGACGTATTTTTTTATAATATCTTTGGTTTCGCTTTGACAGCAACTAGGTACTTGAATATAATCTATCGATATCTAAGGTGTCGATAAAGGACGCCACCTCTACGAATATTTTGTTAGTGCTCCAAAGATAACGATGTCTACCCATGACATTTGATGACAACCATTGTAATTAGTAGGTAAGTTGTAGTCATAGTTTTACTATGATGGGCACCATTTTAGCCAGTCATAAGAAGAACTTTAAGAACTTCATGACTAGAATATTACTTTAGATATGATTCATCTGAATCTGTTATAGGATAGGATGATAGGAAGGATATTATCCATTCTACCAGCCATACATATTCTCAGAGAAACAATACTAAACAATATAGCAAGTACTATAAAATAATATTGTTGTGGATAGATGATGTCTACTGCCGGACACATTCCTTTCTGAAGGTATCAAAAATAGTTGTAAATAAATGTTTATCCATCGCTGGACACATTCCAATACTGAAGACAGTTTTCTTTGTATAACAAGAATACTGTTGTAGATGATTATTTATCCACTGCCGGACATAACCAAGCAGAAGTAGTAAATTAGCAGATATCTAACAATATCTACCTATGTATACTTCATACATAGGAACATCAATCAATCAAGTCCATAGTCGCTCAGCAACCATAGTATAAATAGAAATCTGTCCACTGATGGGCCAAGCCAAACAATAGGTAAGTAGATACAGTATGTAAGTATGTTTTAACCACAGGAACTTTATCCAGTAAATCCTTAATCGCTCAGCAATTATAGAATAGTAATTTATCCACTGATGACCACAGCAAATAATAGATAAGTAGATAACAATATCTCAGGATTTATCTCAGGAACTTTATCCTAGTCGCATAGCAATAATAATTAAGATAAATTATTTTAATTGAAACTACATTAATTTGGTTATTAAAGTAATACAACGTGTTACAAAACAACCAATAAAGCTCAAAGGGTGTGGAAAGGTCCGTTGCAAAGAGTTAATTAACATAAAAATTAAAGCCGTAGTATCGTTTTTGAAAACTACGAAAAAAATATATTTTTATTTAATTACACTTATTTTTAATCGTGGCATCGCAGCACTAATTTTGACAGCTCAAAGTTCAAATGAAGTTACCGACGCGGCGAAGCGCAGTTCGGTTTACATTGCTGGCTATTACATGAATGTCATCAATAAAAGAAACTAAGTCAACCAGCAATGAATGCCGAAGCGGTCTTTGTTCGCCAGGTACTGTAGCACCTGACCTAGACTAGTGATGTGATTATTTTATCGACTGATGATAATGAAAAATATTCTTTTTTTTGGTTAGTTATGTAACAGGTTGTATATGGCTGGCAAACGGATAAGCAGATAGGAATAATAGGATTTTACAGGTTATCCTACCTACTCCTAAATACTAAGATGAAACCTAAGCTATCTAACGACACTAATTAGCCCAAATATCCCTAATTTATGATTAGATGTGGATACTATAAAGTTTATATGAAACAATCAGAACGCAGATTCTTTAAAATATTTGACCCGACAACAAAACAAAATGAATATAGGAAGAATCTACTAAAACCATAAAGATTCCAAGCGAAGATTCTTCTCATCTTATCAGCTGTTTTGTAAATGCTGAATTTACTAGAAACTACAACCTATTATGACTCATTAGCATGTCTGTACACCTGTATATAAGAACATACTGCTGATAAGACAAGAGAATAGCAAAGATTATACTTATCCATCGCCTGCAGGAAGCTGACGTCACCCAGAGACCCAACTGCTTACTCTCGCGACATTATCCACCTGGCAGACTCCAGTGCACGCTGAAGTACGCATCCTCTGCATCCAACACCACACCCTCCACGTGCTACACGGGTTCCAAGCACTTTTCACAAACCAAACACACTCGCGAATCGAGGGGTGACCAGGCAAACGTCGAGACTCCCTGGCCCACGGCGCGACTCCACCAGGACTGATAGGTAAACTAATCACTGCACTAGGTATTCCTTTTCTGCCCTGGGAGACTTCACGATTAGAACTAAACTGCCCGCAGGCCGTATGGCTCGCTATTTTATACCAAAAAGCTTCGAACTTACGAGAAGAATTATTTTCTAGAAATCTGCTACTCATCAAGAAAGAAGATATTCTCCTCTCTTTCATACACATTTTAGAAGACATTCGACTATTCTAGAATTTTTTAGAATGTCTTGTTTCGCTACTTGTTGCCAGATACCAATTCAGGGAAGGGGCCACGACCCATCCTGACATTCAAGAAAAACTTTTAGTGTATATTGAGTAAATCATGGGTTTAACAATATTATTAAACATTTATTGTTGGTTTATAGAATTTTTAGAAAATACATCAATTTTTTATAAACCGAAAGTGTGACTAATAGAATAAACCTTAGGTATTTTAGTCGCTATGGCACTATAATAGGCCTAGTAGGACCCTGTCTAAGATGACACTTTGCAGTTTCCGCTACTCGACAATAGATGGCTCTAAAAAAAAAATAGCAAAATGTTATGTCCTGTATCATATAAGCACGAAAAATTATAAATGCTACTGCAAACGCTGTGCAACTATCAGCTAATTATCCAAAATTATTTAGTCTTGCCTATACGAACGATACGATGAGAAAACCAAGAAAATAACTTACAACTTCACTGTTTCATACACATAGCGCCATCTATCAGCTGTGTTCAGGATGTTTTACAACTGATTCCAAGTTTTGTTAATTATAACTTCTTATTTGCCGTTTGATTTTTTTACAACTGATTCCAAGTTTTGTTAATTATAACTTCTTATTTGCCGTTTGATTTCATATCTTTCCTGTGGGTGTCGTAAGAAGCGACTAAGGGACTCGAAGGCTGCATGTGTATTGCAATTTTAGGAGACAGGCTGATCATCTATGACTAAAGTGAAACACGACAATAGCTAAAACGGCCCTCAAATATTTGTCAGACATTCCGATAACGACCGTATTTTAATGACCGTAGATGCTCTGCCTACTCGGCAAGGGATAAAGGCGTATTTATGTATACAGGTAGATTTCATAAGATTTGACAAGCTAGAATCTTGGACTGAAGTCTCCAGACTCTCGTAAGACAGTTCACCATTAATATTTCAAACGAAATAAGTCCTCATAAAAAAACTAAAACCGACTTCAAAGTGAAATACAATTAACCCCTGTATCTAAAAAAAAATATTCTAATGATATTTATGCATAATTCTTCTAAGTATACTTTTTGTACTAACAGAAAAAGTATAATTGAGGTCGGTTTTGAAGTTTTAGATATACGCGTGGACAAAAATGATACATAAAAATACATAAATTTCACCCAACCAAGTAGTTTTTCAGGAGAGAAAGTAAAATTTTAATTTTAGTTTCTTCAGAGTAGTTTCACAAGTTAGGGAAACGGCGCGCTGGGGGCGCCTATACAGATGATTTACTCAGTAATAGAAACGATTTGATGCTTACTTAATTTAACTGGAAGTAACTGGAATCTCAGGGAAACTTAAGGTAACTAAGAAGAAGGTTGCCACGAACGTCATATTTCTTGGATTCTTTTCTCAGAATCACTTTTACGTTCTTTGATATTTTTGACAGTAGCAACCCCGAAAATGTAACACGTGAGAATAGCAAAAATCCTAAATAGGTTTGAGCTAACTTTTCTGTAAATTCTCATTTTTGTGGTAGTTCACAGAACGTTGAAAAAATTCGGCTCGAATTGTTAACCTTCTTTTAATGTCGGCAAATAACACAATATGCAGATATGACGCAATGACATTTTGACAAGATTGACAAGGGTCAGATAAGGGTACTGTACAGATGCCAGATGGAAAATCTAACCCTATCTTGTTGCTAGTTTTTGTGAAATGATTTTCTTTGTTTCTCTTTTTCATTGTAAAGGGGTGTCTCAAAAGTGTAAGATTGCGAATTAACTTGAAAATATGGATTGCAATCCGGTCCGGCGGATCCCCGGATCTTTTTGACTGTCCCGTTGGCGTAGTGGATAGTACTAGCCTTCTACGCACGACGGGTTCGATTCCTACCGACACAAATATTTGTAAAGTAAATTTTTAAATATTTGTGTTTAGTCTGGGTGTTTTCTATGTATAATATGTATTTATTAACAAAAAAAGGTATATAAGTATTATATCAGTTGTCTAGTTTCCATAGTACAGCTTTGCTTAGTTTGGGGCTAGATGGCGCTGTGTGTCTCGTCCAGGGATATTTATTTATTTTTGCCCCTAACCGGATCTAGTGACATTCGGTTGGATCCGGAAATTGTGAAAACTGTAGGGAAAATACTTGTCAATGTATCTATTTTAGCAGAATGCAATGCAAATAACGTAGCGACAACTGAAAACAAATGCGTGATGGCTTAGTATTATTATAACTGTCCACTATCTCTTCGCACCTAACAAATGAACCGATTTTTTTTGTAAACTAACAACGTTATCCGTTAAAAAAATCGAGGAGTTTCAGTCCTCTAGGTACTAGACATTTTAAACATCCTTCATGATAAGTAGCAGTCTTTACCCACAATTAAAATACCTAGAGGCAGTTCATGTTTAAAATTAAAGCTTCATTTATATTTAAACCATCGTCGATCGGAGTCAATCGCAACAATGTTAAGTCAATAATTTCAAGTAAATTCAAACAATGTGCTTTATTAAAAATTCTCATTCATTCTTCAGCATCCCGTCGATACACGAAATTTAATATAATTAATTCATAATGATTAATATAAAAACAGACAGCAATCAGCAGAATGTGATGTGAGCCGAAAAATAGTTAATTGGTGCTTTTGTGACGTAATGTACCTACAGTATTGGGGATGCGTATTTACAATACAACTGAAGGTAAATTCTGAAATGAAATGCGGTTTCATTTACTGTATTTGTTGATTGTGTGCACAAAATACCTTTGTTAATTAGGGTCATATAACATGAGCACATTGCTGTGAACTGTTGGACACAGATCTCCCCAAAGGCACGCAACATGGCACAGTCTCTCATTTTCGCTATCCAGTCGCTCTCAGGGTCCATCTGGCCGGGGGGCGTCCAACGCTACGATTGCCGAGGCGTGCCTCCACTCGAGAACCTGCTTACTTCACCGTCCACCACGTCTACGACAGATGTGACCAGCGCACTGCCACTTCAGTGTGCTACTCTTCCAGACTATGTCCGTTACTTTGGATTAAGGATCTTTCCTTGTTATAAAATTCGTGTAGATAGTAAGTGACACAGACAATTTAAGTCACAAAACTTTATCATTGAGACGTTCTCAAACAACCACAGGAAAATCGCACAGTCAGTGGCATCAGTTTGTTCCAGTTTTCTTTCATTCTAGGAGGATTCAAGGAGGATTCAAAGGAATAGTAAGGTCAGTATTTGTTGAGCTCGTGTTTATCAAAAACAATGTCATTAGCATAACAGACAAAGTAAGCTATAGTAGGTAATACGAACACAAATTAAAGGAACTGGAAAAAAATATCTAATAATACAAGCCAGAACACGCTTAGTTACAGGTTTAAATTCAGTCAATAAGGACTTTTACAAGTTTCCTGTAATATTTTTTATACTTAACACGACAATGTTTGGTATTTATTCTTTGGCATTCATTCATTTTAATGATTGGGCCGTATAAAGTCTACCTACACAATTTCATAGTAACAATTGTATTTGCATGTAATATTCGGAGTTGATAAATACGCGTCCTGCTTACAGTAATTTGACAAAATTAAAGCGCGCACGACAGTTGTTTCAGCGCAAAGTGTAATGTTGATTATTTCGACGTAATGAGATTCGATTGTTGTCTGTCTGTGTTTTCGCAATACGCAACAATACACCAATCGGAAACATTGTCACGCCGTGAATTATAAATTTCTCATTTACTGTGTCATTAAATGGATCCAACTTTGATGTATATAGCTTCTGTTGGAGAGACCGATTATTTATAAATGAAAATAAGAAAATTAATAAAAATAGATTGTGAAACAGTACAAGATTTTAAATACAAACATATGATAATAGAGTTTCACCAAGCGGCGTCAATCGCATGTATAAATTATAAGAAAATTGAGAAATGAATTTGCGTCGGCCGGGACTTTAATCCGGGATTACTACTGTAATGTGGACTAACCAGAGTAAACAACTACTACTATTATAAGTAGATGTCGCTTCAAGACGAGCATCAGGAAGTTGAAAAATTCGTTGGGACCTGCCGGACACCGGTAGCTTAGTAGGCAGAGCAGTGAGACGGTACTCCACGTTCCCTGGTTCAAATCCCGGCCGACGTCAACGAAATTTTCAATTATCTTGCATTAAAATACCAAAACATCAGTTTATTTTACGTTGCGAAAAACTGACACTAGGGCTAGGGCTCGAAAAAAGGACGAAGAAGATTGGGAGTGATAATTCGACGCCTCCTTGCTTCAAAAAAGCGCCCAGTAAGTATGTTCAGCAGTGAACTGTTGTGACAGTTACGGCGTGTCCACATACCTCCGGCACGGCGCCGGCGCCGTGGAACGTCACGGTGCACGCCGTGGCACGGCACGACGTCGTGTCGTGCCACGGCACGGCGCCATGCCGGACCACGACACCGTGCCGTGATAATCCACGGCGTGACACAATTCTCAGTCTCTAAAGAGATTGGGTCTCTCAAAAAGAGAAATAATTATTGGTATGCCATAAATTTCGATTGGCGACAAAAAGCGACTTACAAACTTTGGGCAACAATGTAATAACTTAGTCCGAAAAATAACATTAGGGCTGCAAATAATATTAAGTGATTATCGGGGCAGCAAAATAATAATTTGAGGAGCAAGTTTTTACAAGCAGCTTAAGTGTCATGCGGGCAATCTCTCATTTCTTCTATCCTACCTAAGGTACATTAGGTCAACGACCGACTTGACGAACCAGGAGACCTCTGTCAAGGTTATCTCAACGTTGACTAGGCCTCTAATATGGTAAAGTAGCACTCTGACATCATTAAGTACATGACAGAGGCCTGACTTCTGACATATTTACAGTCCAGCAGAAAATAGTAGAAATTAAATAAAATGGAACTAAATTTTTTTCTTACTAAATTATTGCCATTCATAGTTAATATTGCCATATAATTTTGAAATTTCTTACTCAGTGGCGCCTTCATTTTTTGTCTACTCTTTTTTGCTGGACTGTAAGTATAGTTCAGCACGCCCATCGACATGATTGACATGGCCTCTGACACGGATAATATTGTGCTTTGCAAGTACTTTGACTTTCGTTTTATTTGGACGGAAGAGGAAAACTGCCGTAAGCAGTTAAAAACACTACCATTGTGTATTTTTTGAGGCTCGAACTCGACATATTTGATTGATTATTAAGTTGCTATTTAAATTTAAAAAATATATATATATTTACGTGTTGTGTAATCGCATAACAAAATTTTTATCCGTATGACACGCGCATTGAAGTTTTCTTATTACCTATGTTCACATGTCTGATAAAATATATTGTTGTTCAGAAATATTTACTGTCAACGATAAATATTTACTAAATATTTACTGTCTATTTACGATTAGCAATTTCTGCTTAACAAAGTTAATTTTTAGCATTACAAATAGCATTTTTTTGCTTACTGCTTAAATAACACCCGAAATATCTTGCTTTTCATGGATGGAAAGGATGATGGTCAAAATATGCCCCAAACCTAACAAATGGTAAAATATTGACCAACAGGTTTGTGATGTAGGTCAATAAAGAGACTATAGTAAGGAGTTCATTTACTACTATACTGGCATTTCTCTAATGTGTAGCATAATTCCTAGAAAAATCAAATTTTGTTACTACGTATTCATATTACGACACAGAATACTACAAACAGCTGTATTTAAGCACTTGTTGATTATGCTAAAGCCTTCCACATATGTAACTATGACCACGAATGAAACAAATATATGTAACTATTTTTGAATTAGTTTAAAATTACAGTCCGTTGAGCAAGCTTCCTCCATTAAACGCGGTGCAAGCAAGGAAATCCGCTTTTACCTAGACATAAGAGCAATTATTCCAGAAACTGACATCTACATGGTAGCTTAAATAGCAGGTTATAAACTCTATAACTAAGCGCGTTAAGCGTAAAATAGAACTAGAACAGTTAGATACATAGTCTCTATCCAAAACCACTCTTTTAGTTCTATTTTACGCTTAACGCCAAGCGCGAATAGAAGATGCCTGGAAAAGCTACTGGCCCATTGAAAACTTAATTAAGGGAAACCCATTTGCTTAAAAGGCAAACTTATCCACTTGCGCATCCTTCCCAGCTAAAACAATGTCTTACAATATAAAAAAAAAACTAAACGGGTAACTAGTTTTACCGTAGGTCAATCAAGGATTTTTAATGCAATTTGTTTCAAACTTTGTGATTAGATTAAGCAGCTAAAAACCGCAAGTGAAACCGCAGGCAAAGTGTTTATGATATTATTATTATGCATGATGAACCTCCATGTGAGTAGATTTAAATAGAAAATAATGAAGTATTAAAAGGCAAAACACTGTCTTCAGGTCTATGATGCAGATAAATCGTCTGTTGGATGTTCATAGCTAGTACTGGTAGCTGACTGATGAAAATAAAAGGAATGACTTCACGACAGGGAACGACATGAAGTCAAATAAAAAAAATGTGTTGGATGAAATGATGATGATGTCTGTCGGAAAAACTGCCGTGACTGCAGATCAATATTGCTGCAGCGGCCGTGCGATTCGCACGTATCTATTTTTGCTATTTTGCTATAAAACGTAAAATGTGTGGTTCAGAAATAACTAAGCAGTAAAGAACTATCCAAATTATTAAAAAACGAAACCCGACAGCGGTAATTTCAAAGGTACCTATTATACCCTACCTAGATTCGAGTTCCGGTACCTACACTGAATTAAACCAAGTAAGTACATATTTACAGTTCGTGCGTGAGTTATCTGTAGGTACCTATGTACCTACCTGCTACTCTGCCGTGTGATGCCGGCCTAGAATAGCATTACTCCATATTTGCCTGTGAGTGTCGTAAGCAGCGACTTGAAAGTAACATGTGTGTTGCAATTTTTGGCGACAGGCTGACAACCTGTCACTATAGTGATACACGACAATAACTTAAATGGCCCTCAATATTGATAATGCTGGCTATAACGACCGTATTTTTACGGCCGTTGAAGCTCTGTTTACCCCGCAAGGGTTTAAGGCGTGATTTATGTATGTACGTAAATCACGCCTAAAACCCTTGGTACCTACTACCTGTAGGTACCTATCATATCTACCTAAGTGTACATGCAACCATCGGCAGTCGCGGCATGTGCCGTCGGCTGTCGGCTGTTGGCCGGTGCCTTCGGAATCGCATCTGCTGCAACTGCCGCAGCATGTGCTGCAACTGCCGATAGCTGCGGCCCTTGCAGTATATGCTGTCGGCTGGTCTGTCCGGAATAGCGGCTTAAAGTTGACACGCACGATGGTAACGGATTATTAACTAACATAAAACGAAATTTTATGTTTTCCTTGTAGGTTTACTGTAAAAAAAAGACAATTGAGTCTGAGTAATAACATAATTGTACCTATTTAAGAATAAAGGCACGACTGGTGAAGAGTAGAGACGACTTTGCGATGGTGGTTGCCGACGCCCATTAGTGTATGACACTAAGATAAGAGCAGAAGATTTAAGAATATCCTGCATGCTAGAGAAATGTCGCGATAGTAAAATATAAACACTTGAATGACTATGTTCTATGTTCATACAATTTAATTCTGCTGATCAATATTTTTTTAGATTTTTTATATTTAGTTAGAGGAAGAGCATAGTTCTCATACAAAAATGTTCCAAGTCCTTTAAAGAACAATATCTTAACTATGACTGACGTAGCTTGTCATGTGGCCTGACATACGCTGTAACAATTATGCCAAAATAAGAAAAATTTAAATGTGATGTACCCTCGCCCTCGATAACAGATTTGTCGATATCGATAATATCGATTGGTGAGGACTGTTCTTCCTCTGAAGAAGAGTATGCTTTTCGGGAGTTATTATGTATGTATGGGTTGCATAAGTAAATACATTCGTTAGATTTGTCTCAGCAGCGCATATGACATTGATTATATGGGGTGAAATTTTACTAGTGACCGATAACGAAAATTCAGAACCGGCTGGTGATAAGGAACAATTTTCCCCAAGGAACATAGGTCGAAATACGAAAAAAAATTTTGGACCTCTCATACAAAATTGCCGATCAGCTTATTTCAGTAACTTTTTTTTTCGTATGTCGACCTTTGTTCCTTGGGGAAAGTTGTTCCTTATCACCAGTTAGTTCTGAGTTTTCGCTATCGGTCACTAGTAAAATTTCACCGTATACATATAACTATTTCTTAAGGCGAGGACGCCAAAAAATACGATTTCAAGATTAGGGTTGAGGGGGGTGAGATGCGGGGCGGGAGGTCAGCGGGAGGCTGGTTTTACCGCGAGGACCGTCCGAATTTTTGAATAAAATGGGTGTGTTGAATTAAAATTAGTTAATCTGCTAAAACCTTATTGTATTAGCGCTCGGGAATTAAATGAGGAATCTTTTGCTATAAAAAAACGTAAGGAAAATAGTTAGTTAATGTTACATAAATATTGAATCAAAGTATTTTTATTTTTGCTGTTTTTGTGATTTTTTTTATTCCAAAAACATTATGCAAGCCAAGAAAAAAATTGGTATTAGCTCCAGAGCATTTCTTTGGATACGTCGTACATTTTTTGAGGTCACAGTTACCACACTAAAGAGGGTAACTTAGACGGCGGTCGTTATCGTTACACAACCATGTCAGAGGCCTGCTACTTGCAGTAGGCAGTTGAAAAACTCTGACACCAGGGTCCATCGGGTCGTTGGGCGACTTGGTGTACCCCTCGAAGAAGAAGTTCCCCCGAAATGCAAAAAAAGCCATAATACTAAACAAATCTAGAATTTCGGCCAAAATCCTAAGTTTTTGGCCAAAATCCTAGGTTTTTAGCAAAAAATGGATCAGCTTAGGACG
This sequence comes from Phthorimaea operculella, assembly GCA_024500475.1. Classification (NCBI taxonomy): domain Eukaryota; kingdom Metazoa; phylum Arthropoda; class Insecta; order Lepidoptera; family Gelechiidae; genus Phthorimaea; species Phthorimaea operculella. Next base: position 864,893 of record JANFCV010000056.1, read on the forward strand.
ATGGCCGAAGGAAGTCTACGATCTTGACATAAACCTAATTCTGCCATCGTACTGCGACATATCGATAAATTAGAGGCAACCCTATCGTTCCATTTTCAAAATGAAAACATGGATTCCTTTTAAACACTTTTATGTAAAATGTTGCCGGGCAAGATGTAGTCAATTCGCAATCTTTGGGTCATTTATTGAAGAAATGACATCATGATCAGCCTATGCGGGAGGCCAAGTTACGGTGGTCGCGATACTTAGATACTACGTGTCCAACGTAACTTGGCCTTCCGCTTAGGCTAGTCATGACACATAACATGACTATGATTTTGAATGGACTATACTCTGTAAAAAAGATATATAAATTAGAGATGGGCCGAATATTCGGTTTATGTTCGGTATTCGGCATGTTCGGCACGTTTACCGAATATTCGGTTTCGGCCGAATGTTCGGTGAATTTTGCCGAATATTTGGCCGAATAAAAACGCATCCTTTTTATATTATATTGCATTGCAAATTGGTATGTCAAGACCTCAAGACAAGCAACGATGCAGTTTTATTTTAATTTGTTGACAAAGTTTCCAATGTAAAATGTTAGAGAGGTAAAAAGCGGAGTGGTTTGGTGTGAATCAGCGCATAATTCGTAAACAAGTGATGCTCCTAATTATATTATATGGACATCGATTCCTTCCGAATTATTCGGCCGAATATTCGGTTCGGCAATCTTTTTACCGAATATTCGGCCGAACCGAAGTATTTGGTGAAACCTATGTTCGGCCCATCACTAATATAAATCATAAACAGAGTCAAGCATCTCAATTTATACGCCCTATTACACTATTACATGTGTCTGCATACCTATTATCTGAACCCTAGTTGAACTCTAGCATAAAAGTGAAATCTTCATAATAACCGGGTGGTGAAGAGGAGATGAGAAATTAATACAAGTTGTTTTTTTTGCCACTCGCATAGTGATAATGATAAATTTTAGTCTACACAAAATTTCAGCTTCTTATTACTTTAGAAAGTATCCTAACAATATGATCCTCAGTGTCTCAGTGAGTCAGTGGTGAGTAACAAAATCTGCGTAAGACATAAAAAGTACTTATTAGATTTATAAAATTTACCTATGCGTTGTACACGGTGATAAAAAAGGTGAACCCCATTTTGATGTATACTAGAAATAAGGTACATTCTAGCACACTTCCTACAGCGTAATCTTTACTTCTAATGTAGTTCATTGCCTCTTGAATATAAGTGTAGACAGCCAGAGTTGTGGTGCATTTTTTCCTAAAGCCGTACTGATCATTATCCAATAATTTATATATTTCTAGGCAATCGTTGATTTGATTTGCCATTGCCCGTTCGAATGTTTTTGACACTGATGGTAAAATCGCAATTGACCTGTATTGACTAATATTATTTGCAGCGCCGCCTTTTTTGAGGATAGTTTTAATTACAGCTATTTTTAACGCGTCGGGAGAAATGCCTGATTCAAATGACTGGTCGATTAGAAAGGTTAGCGGAGGTGTGAGTACGTTTGCACATTTCTTTATCAGCATAGGTGGAATATCATCCACACCATTGCAATACTTGTTTGGCAATTTTTTTATTATATTTGATACTTCCCGCTCAGAAACCGATCGCAAGTAAGTATAGGGAGTTGATAGCTGGTGAGCAGGCCGCTACCCCTGCCACAACTCAGCGTAGCATCTGTTGTCGGAGTCGGTGACTCACCCACAGTCGAGAAGTACTCATTAAAGCAGTTAGCAACAGCTTTGGGACATACAATGGCTTTGTTATTATAATTTAGTTTTATGTTCTTTATGTCGTTTTTTTATAGTTTTTCTGTTTATGATTGACCACATAGTCTTTGTTTTATTTTCAGAATGTGACATTATTTTGTTTTAATTTAATTTAGATGATAGTCTAATACTTTTGATGATAATCTCGTACTCATACTCTCATGCTTTTGCCTTCGCGATATCTATTTCATATTTTTGCATGGTTTGTCTTGGCCGGAGCGCGACCGTGCCCCCAGATAATACTTGCCCGTCTTAGTGGCCAGTGTCAGTAGCAACAACCAAAGAATATATAATACCCGCGTCAGCTTTGTCGCCGTGACGCTAACGTGACGCACGTCGTGACGCCGACGTGATGCACGCCGTGCCATAGCACGGTGTACACCGTGGCACGGCACGGTGCCCGCCGTCGCCGTGACTATCCACGGCGCCGGCGCCGTGCCGTAGGTCTGGGGACGCACGCTTAGTTATGGTATGGTATACAGTAAGAACTAAGATAGAACTATAAGACTAGAGAACAAAAATTACCTAAGTCATGGTCTATCATTGCACGTGTATCCGTGGCATAACGTCGCCGTTTATTGTGGCTTTTGCCCTTTGCACTTTCTGTGCAATGAAGTTTAATAAATAAATAAATATTGAACTCGTACTAACATCCCTTTAGAACTTTACAAAACAAAATAGTAACATAGTCCCAAATAAATCATCCCACAGATTGATTGAGTGCAAGACCCAATCTCGAAATACAATTTGTCGATTAATGCTTCTTCGACTGAACAATGGTTCGAAATGATTTTTGACCGAAAGCAGTTTATAGCGAAACAGCAGTGTATCGAAAGACTTATTACTCGACTAACACCAAATCGACTGAACGATATATCGAAAAGTTTTATTTCGATGAACTTTAAAGCGACAATTACCAAATCGACGGAACGATATATCGAAATGTTTAATTTCGATGTGCTTTAATGCGACAATCTCCAAATCGACTGAACGATATACCGAAAAACGATCAGCAGTGATATACCGAAAAACGATCAACGATGATGCTGACGGCCTTCTGATACTAGTTCAGTGTAGTAAAGTGACAGATAGCAGAAGTGATTATGTTTCTCTAGCTTACGTCTTGTTTATTTGCTCTTCTTGGTTGTAGAAACGCTTGCATCCTGCGCTGTTGTTCACTCTATCGTTGATTTAGAGCATTTTAGGGTTTCGTAGTCTACTAGAAACCCTTATAGTTTCGACAAGTCTGTCTGTCTGTCTGTTTGTCTGTCTGTATGCCGCACCCTCATTACTTCGTCAGTTTTAGAGCTATCGACATCAAATTTGGTGTGGAGATAGATCGTGTTGACCCAAATTTAGAAATGTTGAGAAAAAATATTTTAAATGTTCTTTGACCCCCTTCCCATACATGTAATTGGGAGGCAAAAAAATTTTTTCTCCTGTAATATTGAGTAGGGTATAGAATAGGTCTTTTAAAACTAAGGCGACGTTTTTTTGAAATAAAGTCTCTACAATGTTTCTGTCTCGAGATATTTGCTTTTAAAACGGACGTTTTTGAGCAATAATTTGTTCCAGCTGTAACTTCTAAAGTATGCATGCTAAAAATTTGAAAAAAATATGGAATATAGTTCTTAATATGAAATTACCATGAAAACTATACCGTATACTGTACCACTAAAGATTAAAGTTTTTCAATTTGCGGTTGGTAACCATACAGCTGCAAACAAACCAGCAACAAAATTAACTTTGTAACGCTGAAAAACCTTATATTTAAACGTTGACTACAAAACCCTATTTGTGAGCGTGTCTGACACGCTCTTGGCCGCTCTTTTTCTTTCTTTTTTCTAACTCAATCATGATTTTGAAAATATTCTACTTTTTCCTTCCAAGTAGACTATTCGTGCTTTGGGGCCAGGATACTACAAAGAATTGAGAGATTTTACACAAAGTAAGTAGGTATTGGCGGGCGCCCAATACAGAAAGACGGCTACAAAAAAACCGTTACTTCACTCACATATACACATCTACACGCCGCCGTTTATGCGCGATCTCGAACCGCTTCAAACCAGCTAGCAGTGATTGTCAACAGCGGTCGGTGGGAGCGGACGGCAGAATGATGACTCGCAAGTGCAAATATTTTTATTTAGTGTGTTGCAGTATAAGTAATGTACACGTATGTTTAATCCAGATACCGCATCTCAAAAGTTCAGTAGCAACCCTAGAGCGTGTAAATGATCGGGAAAAGAGCTGAGCTCTCCTTTTGTAAACTGTCTATTTTGTAGTTTTTACGCCAGGGACATGGTCTATTTACAACAAGTTAGAAACCGACACCCCAATTCTCAAAACTCTGTAGAATCCTGGCACCAACAGTGAAATGTCCTACTTGGAAGGAAGATAGAATATTTTCAAATCCATTATTGAGTAGGAAAAGGAAGAAAAAGCTCTGAATTACCTCACAATAGAGAGAATAAAAGCGCAAGATGCAGGCGTTTCTTGAACCAAGAAGAGCAAATAAACAAGTAAGCTAGAGAAACATAATCACTTCTGCTATCTGTCACTTTACTACACTGAACTAGTATCAGAAGGCGGTCAGCACCATAGTCAGCACTGCTGATCGTTTTTCGGTATATCGTTCAGTCGATTTGGTGATTGTCGCTTTAAAGTACATCGAAATTAAACATTTCGATATATCGTTCAGTCGATTTGGTAATTGTCGCTTTAAAGTTCATCGAAATAAAACTTTTCGATATATCGTTCAGTCGATTTGGTGTTAGTCGAGTAATAAGTCTTTCGATGTTCTGCTGTTTCGCTATAAACTGCTTTCGGTTAAAAATCGTTTCGAACCATTGTTCAGTCGAAGAAGCATTAATCGACAAATTGTATTTCGAAATTGGGTCTTGCACTCAGAGATTGATTTACCGCTACCTAGAGGAAACGCGGAAAAACTAATATCAAATTCCTATAGCGTTTCAGCCCAAAAATTTATCCGCCATATAAGTTGGTAAGCAGGTATGCGTCATGTTAAGTGCGCAACTTGCGCTGAACTTAGCACCTGGCGCAAATTAAACTAAGTGTTGCCAACAACGATATATCAGGCACATGCTAGTACGGTCCGACTGCAAAGTTTGTGAAAGCGCCTTGCATTAAATTAAGATACCTACGTATAAACTGGATGTGAGAAATAGTGCAATATTTAAATGAATGTGTCGTGTTTTGCCCCATATCTTTCCCGTGGGAGTCGTGAGAAGCGAGTAACGAATTTGAGAGAAGATGAGTACTGCAATTTTAGACAGCAGACTGACAACCTGTCACTATGGTGATGCACAGTCTTTCGAATGCCTCTGAAACTGGAGTAAATGACCGTTTTTCCAGCCGTTTACGCTCTGCCTACCCCGCAAGGGGTATCAATTCACGAAAATTAACAAACCTTAAGAAACATGGGTCAAAATGTAGAAAAAGTAATTATATGCCTAACTTAACATTTTACTACACTTCCCATCACAAAAATCGAAACACCTCGGTTTTTCTTGTTTTCGGCCGAATTAAACACCAAAAAGTATTGTTTGCATTAAAAAAATTATATGACTGTGTAGCTGGCAGTTTTGTCTTTTCAGTGTGTATAAAAAAAATCAAAATTCAAAATTGGAACCCCACCTGTTTGTTCTGTAAATGAGATGAATGACTGAGACACGTTTGCAGTAAGCGCCTTTTAACGATTCATAACATTTTCGACATTAAAATTTAGAGCTTGTCTTATCTTATCTTAAAACTTTTGTTTTTTTAATTGTTTACTGTGACTTTAGATCGCCTAAAAAAAAGTTAGATTTTATCTGAATCATGGGTATTTTGCCCGTAGAAGCCGCCCAAGTGGTGACATTGCCAAATTTTGGACTTGGTCATCGTATTGTGGCTGAATGTTTGCATTTAAGCCTCACCTTTGTTCATAAAGCTTACAAACGCTATCAGAAGACTGGTCTGTTTACGCGACGTTCAGAATCTGTCGGAAATCGGGTCAGTTCTGACCGACATGATCGAATCAATGTTATGAGTTTTTTGCAAAATCGACGCCTTAGCGCTTTTCAACTGCGGTAAAAGCTTACAATTGTACAAAAGGTGGCTGAAAGTGGCTCTACAAACAGAAGAAGGTTAAAGGAACGTAGACTGGTACCGCAATAGCCAGGAAACGGGCCCAAATCAACTGCAGACACGAAGACAAAATCTGTCATGCCGTCGGCGCTGATTCCTTCCGAAACCGTCCACGAACTGTCACCATAACTGACCTTTTTATCAATGCAGCATTGTGTAAAGCATTTTTAATCCCTTCTGTAAACCATAGTGCTTCCGTGGTTACCATTCAGTGTAATTCTACACTCAGCAGAAAAGAGGAATTTGATCCACTGGGTATACCACCAGTTTAGGTGCTCACTTGCAAAGTTAAGGCGCGCTATTTAATTGTCTTCAGTTGATTTGGGCCCGTTTCCTGGCTATTGCGATACCAGTCTACGTTGCTTTAACCTTCTTTTGATTGTAGAACCGCTTTCAGCCACCTTTTGTACATTTGATAGCTTTTGCCGCAGTTGAAAAGCGCTAAGGCGTCGATTTTGCAAAAAACTCATAACATTGATTCGATCATGTCGGTCAGAACTGACCCGATTTCCGACAGATTCTGAACGTCGCGTAAACAGACCAGTCTTCTTGTTATAAAATGTAAATAATACCACTAAAACCGAGTTTAGATGTAAGCAAGACAGCTTATTTTATTAGAGTGATGTTATGTAAATTCTATCAAAGTGACAAAGTCACATTTAAAATATAGAATGGACAGGGTGTGCCATTATCTAAAAAGAGTATTTACAACACCTCCCCGTAATGGGACATCCTGTACCTATATACAAATAAACGACATATCAAAGTTACTGTACAAACACACGAAGACACAACACAAAATTAACACTATACACAAACAAAAATAACATCAACCTGTATATACACTTCACCAAAAAATTCATCCTGTATATACACCTAACCTAGAGAACTATTTACATACCTAACGATGATCTGAATCCTAGCCTAATCCTAATGCACATGAAAATTTACAATGTTTGATTTTTGGGAGAGGCTTGGTGAGGATGTCTGCGATCATGTTATGTGTCGGTATGTATGTAATGATGTAGTCCTGTTCTGAGAGTAGGCGTATGAAGTGATGTCGAATGTCGATGTGTTTTGTGCGAGCGTGGAATGTGTTGTTGTGGGTGAGTTTGATGGTGCTTTGATTGTCTGTATGAATGGTGAGTGGCAAAATTAACAAAATTTCTAACGCTCTTTTGGTACCACAACTTTCGGCTAATTTATTATCTGTTAGTTCCATGGCGGGGAAGGGTTTTGCTACAGTTTTTACTAGTAAGGGTGCTCAAATTTTTATCGAAAATAGTCTAAAAATTTCGGGGGAATTAGTAGCAACAGGGCAAAATTATAAAGGCATGTATAAATTACAAATTCCTGAGCCACAACAACAAGCACAGCTGACAAATGTCAACAATGAGACAGCTGTTCTGTGGCATAGACGTCTGGGACATCTAAATGTCAAAGCGCTAGCTTCTCTAAAAAAGAGAACAGTTGGCATAAACTGCGAAATAAATAGTTTAGGTTTGAATGAAACCTGCGTCCCTTGCCTCCAAGGTAAACTGGCAAAAAAGCCATTTAAAAGGTCAAAAAGTAAGTCATTCAAAAAGTGTGAACTCATTCACTCGGACCTTTGTGGACCAATGAGCACACATTCGTGGGGCGGTGCCCTATACCTACTTACTTTCACAGACGACTTTACGCGCAAAACTTTTGGCTACTTGTTAAAGTCAAAAAGTGAAGTTTTCTCAAAGTTTGTTGAATTCAAACAACTTGTAGAAAACCAAACAGGCGAAAAAATTAAAAAGTTTCGCACCGACAACGGTCGTGAATTTGTGAACGGACCGATGTCTTGCTTTTTAAGGGAGAATGGAATTATCCATCAGACCTCTGTAGCCTACAACCCTCAGCAAAACGGCGTCGCTGAACGGGTTAATCGAACGATTATAGAAAAGGCCAGAGCAATGTTGCATGATGCAAAACTCCCAAAAGCATATTGGGGTGAGGCAGTAAATACTGCAATTTACTTAAAAAATCTTTCGCCCACCCAAGCATTACACAATAAAATTCCTGACGAACTTTGGTACGGTAAACGACTTGACGTCTCGCACCTTCGTGTTTTTGGCTGTGAAGCGCACTCTTTTGTACCAAAAGAAAAGCGTAGCAAACTGGATTCAAAAACCCAGTCTTGCATATTTGTAGGATACTCAACCGAGACTAAAGGCTATCGCCTTATAGATCCCCGTAACCCACGAGCGATCATATTGTCAAGGGATGTAGTCTTCATTGAAGATAAACTTGGAGTTACTGAACAACCGCAGCAACCCACCATCCCAAACAATAGTCTCACTTACGATTTAATCGTAAATACAGGAGTACACCAACAACAATCACAACCACCAACGACACATCAAGAGCCAAGTCCACCGCCACCTCAGATCTCAGAAATTCCAGTTCCACTCCCCGAGTCTGATATAATCCCTCAAAGCATTGAACCCCACCCACAGCCTCTACCACAGCTAGATACATCTGCAACTGAACCAGCATCACCAGAGTATCTGTCAGCTACCTCTGAACCGGATGAACCTGTTATTTCAGATGTTCCAACTGAACCTGAGCGCAGGTACCCAGCCCGTGTTAGGAATCCTCCTGAACGCTTTGGCTACCTCACTTCAGACCTGGAACCCGAATCTTACAAAGAAGTAACAGATCACGCCGAGAAAGAACAGTGGCTAGAAGCTATGAAAGCTGAATACAATTCCTTGATCAAAAATGGAACATGGGTTCTCGTTGACCGACCATCCGGTAGAAAGACAACGAAATGCAAATGGGTCTTCAAACTGAAAAAAGACACCAGTGGCCAAATAACCAAATACAAAGCCAGACTAGTTGCGAAAGGGTTCACCCAAGTAGCAGGAATAGACTACGGTGAAACTTTTGCACCAGTCGCTAGACTGTCGTCAGTGCGACTTTTATTGGCTTTTGCGGCTCAACGTGGACTGCAAGTTGACCACCTAGACGTGGAAACTGCATTCCTCAACGGTGACCTCGATGAGGAAATTTATATGGAACAACCAGACGGTTTCTCCACAGACCCGAAAACAAAAGTATGTCTGCTTAAAAAGGCTCTATATGGTCTTAAGCAAGCTCCACGACAATGGAACTTGAAAGTTTGCGAAGCAATGAAAAAGCTTAACTTACAGCAAGCTTCTAACGAGCATTGCCTGTACTACAGACGTGACGGCAACGACCTGCTTGTAGTAGCGGTTTTCGTCGACGATTTCTTTATCCTCTGTAGTAATGACAGCATGAAGGACAACTTTAAACTTGGTTTGAAGAAACTATTTGTGGTCAAAGACCTTGGTCCTGTCAAAGACTGTCTTGGAATGCGTGTTGTCCAAAAACCTGGCAACATATCTCTCGATCAGACTAAGTATATCGAGAAAGTAATCGAAAAGTTTGGTATGACTGACGCCATCCCTGTCTCAACACCCATGGAACCTGGTATGAAGCTCACAATCCCTGATAAGGATGATGAGAAACCCGATTTGCCATACCAACAACTTATTGGTTCTCTAATGTACATTGCAATTGGCACCAGACCAGATATATCATATGCTGTATCTTATCTGAGCCAGTTCAATGGACATTACGGGGAGGTGCATTTTAGGGCTGCCAAACGGGTTTTAAGGTACCTGAAGGCTACTAAGGACCTTAAACTAAGTTACAAGAATGGTGATGGGTATCCCACCGGCTATGCTGACGCCGACTACGCCAGCAACGTTGTAGATAGACGTTCGTACACAGGGTACGTTTTCAAGATGTGCAGTGCTGCCATCTCTTGGGAATCCAAGAAACAGCGCACCCCTGCACTAAGCACCACAGAAGCAGAATACATGGCTCTAGGTGAAGCCTGTAAAGAGGCAATTTATCTTCGCACCCTCATTAAAGAAGTTTACGACGTCATACAGCCACTCACCATAGGGTTGTACTTTTCAGTTAAACCGGTTAGCATGATCACTCCTACGAATTCGTCGTCGACGGGAGCCTTTATTTCCACTAGTTGCTGCTGCGTGCTGCGAATTCCGTTCACGTATTCTTCCATGCATTGACAGTTCTCCAGGCGTGTGTTGAAGAGCTTACGTAGAAGGTGTAAGCGCCGTAGAAGGCCGCTTTCTGCATAGGCAGTTTGTAGCTTCTTCCATGTCTCCTGGGCTGTTGGGCTGCTCATTATTACTGGGTAGATTGAGGTAGAAACAGATAGGCATATTTTTGCTTTTGTCTTGGCATCAAGACGCTTGAACTGCGCTTCTCCGAGGTGTTCTTGCATTGTACCTGGGCTTTCGACGAAGTCCCATAGGTCACTCACTATGAGTATATTCTTCATTGCGAAGCTCCAGCTGGCGAAGTTCCGTGCTCCTTCCAGCTTTTCTATATTTGGCACGCCGATCTGCTGCATTGTCAGTGGATGCTGCGGCTGTGCACCTGGTGAAGCTTGCGCTGGTGGTGCCGATGGGTGATGATCACCCGCCGATGGAGAGTCGTTTTGGGTCTCCATAGCACTTTTGAAGATACTCTAGAATCTAAACTTAGGTTAGAGGGGCAAGAGGAGGCCCATAACCTGTTATAAAATGTAAATAATACCACTAAAACCGAGTTTAGATGTAAGCAAGACAGCTTATTTTATTAGAGTGATGTTATGTAAATTCTATCAAAATGACAAAGTCACATTTAAAATATAGAATGGACAGGGTGTGCCATTATCTAAAAAGAGTATTTACAACACTTCTGATAGCGTTTGTAAGCTTTATGAACAAAGGTGAGGCTTAAATGCAAACATTCAGCCACAAAACGATGACCAAGTCCAAAATTTGGCAATGTCACCACTTGGGCGGCTTCTACGGGCAAAATACCCATGATTCAGATAAAATCTAACTTTTTTTAGGCGATCTAAAGTCACAGTAAACAATTAAAAAAACAAAAGTTTTAAGATAAGATAAGACAAGCTCTAAATTTTAATGTCGAAAATGTTATGAATCGTTAAAAGGCGCTTACTGCAAACGTGTCTCAGTCATTCATCTCATTTACAGAACAAACAGGTGGGGTTCCAATTTTGAATTTTGAATTTTTTTATACACACTAAAAAGACAAAACTGCCAGCTACACAGTCATATAATTGTTTTAATGCAAACAATACTTTTTGGTGTTTAATTCGGCCGAAAACAAGAAAAACCGAGGTGTTTCGATTTTTGTGATGGGAAGTGTATTTCATTCATGGTTAAAATTGATTTTAATGGTTTTTTCTCTACATTGAAGAAATCTTATCTAGAGGGAAACCCAGTCGTTAAACAACAAATCACAGTCTACAGATATCAAAAACATATCTGCCTATCGGCCTTTATAGCTGTCTCTCTAAGACACAGAACAAAATACATCAATCGAAATGCAAAACCGAACATAACCCTAAAAAACCTACACGACTCTGGCGTTTCTGCCGTCAGTACCCAAGTGTCGATTGCATTTACGCTTCCATATTTTAACTCTTCTTCGAAATACATTGCTACTTGCGTTCACAAGTTTTAAAACATACATCGTACAGAAACGTCAATGGATGAGAAATAATTTTATAAGCGCCGTGGTGGTAACATCCGTAACTGATTTATGCCCGAAGGGGGCGCAAACCCGAAACTACTGTCATTAGTCAAAGCAACGGTTTTTTGCGCCCCCGCTGCGCCCCAACCGCAGGCGCCCTCTGTGGCCGGTAAGTGATTGCTTGCGGACAGTAGTTAGATGATGGCTGCAAAGTTTGTGTAATGATATGCATTTTCATGTGTGTTAGAGATTTTGCGTTGTTAAAAATATGTAAACGTAGGTAACCTTTGGGTGGATAAAAACTTGACAAGTAATTTTTTACGTGTTTTTCATACAGTGTAGGTATATTTAAAGTCAGGTCTCAGTATAATTTCAGTAGTTTAATCCACTCATGATTACATTCATTGATTAGTTTTTAGTGCGGAGCCAAAAAGTCAGCAGTGGATACCATGGGAAATTAAATCAAACTTTATGAAATTATATATGAATTTATATTTGTAAAACTTACGCAGACGTAGAATTACCCTGCATTTACGTACGGGCTGAAAATACCCACATAAGAGTGTTAGCCTGATAGATTTCGTTTGCAATTTTACGTCATGTCCAAATCATATTACGTTCACCTTAAAAACAGTGAAATATATTCCATTTTAAACTTGTCAGTCACCATTACATTTGCCCACTTCTGACATCAAATTACACGGATTCTACCTAGCCATCATTCTAGAGGACAATTAAGTACAGTCGCTGTCAAAAGTGTCTGCCAATCAGCCGGTCGCAAACAGACAATGAAGCTTACTAAGTGAACTCGATCAGATGTAATTTGATTCGAGTTTCGGTTAATGGCGACGGCGGTACTAAATGAATTCGATTGAATCTCGTTTGAGTTGAGTGGGTGGTCGGGAAAGGTGTCAATCTTGTGAAGTGATTGGTAAAGATCTTTACGATAAATGGATGTAATATACATTGCCTATATTATAGTATTTTAATGAAGTATTCATGAAATACAATTTTTTTTTAGCTTATATTTTGTTTTTGTAATGTGATATAATATTAGTAGTAGGCACGACACGATACCTCGCTCTGTCTTTGTGTAAGGCACTTTACCTGAGTGCGTACTATAAACTCTATGTGCCTAATTATCTTATTTATGTGACAATACAACTCATTTCTTACCCACTCAAATCTTCTCCACACTCTCAAACCATTAGTAGCAAACAAAAGACGAGATAAAAAGAAATAAAATTAGACGTGAAATGGAATAACAAGATTACGCTTTTGCGGGCGACTGTCCCCGAATTAGGTGAGCCTAGATTTTGGCGCGCAAATGTGTTTGGACAAAAGGACTTGGGCGGCCATTTTGTACAAATTCAAAACGACTTTCTTTTCATTGTGTCCGAATTACGCCATGACAAAGGGGCCTTTCAAACATTGTGTATGTTTTAAAAGCAGTTGTCCAACTAGATAAGGAAAATAAAGAAATGGAGCGAAAGAATGTCTCCGTTTTATTTGTTCCTAATAGGGTGACAAATCAAATTTTGATAATACTAGGAGAAAGTAATGTGTCCACACGATAGAAGATGAAGATTTTTTTTTTATAAAATAGGGTGGAATTTTACTAGTGACCGATAGCGAAAACCCAGTACCAGCTGGTGATAAGGAACAACTTTCCCCAAGGAACATAGGTCGAAACACAAAATATTTTTTTTGACCTCCCATAGTAATTCAAATCAGCTGATCGGCAACTTTGTATGGGAGGCCCAAATTTTTATTCGTATTTCGACCTATGTTCCTTGGGAAAGTTGTTCCTTATCACAAGCCAGTTCTGAGTATTCGCTGTCGGTCACTAGTAAAATTTCACCCGATATCATTTAACATACATAAGTATTCATACCTGTGTATACATTTCTATCTATTTAGCTTTCAGTAGCCCACTGCTGGACGTATCATAAAATGAACAATAAGAGCGCCCAAAAAGACTGCATCGCTAAAGGTACTTAAGCACTTACACATTAATTTTTCAAGTCGACATTTCCATTAGCGTACATCCAACATTCATTCAATGACATAAGCAAATACGAAAATAATCTAACAAAAGTCCCACACGACGGCTCAAATAATGAAAATCGTAATTCCCTCCGACGCCGTACGTACAGTCGCAAAGGAAAATGCTGAGTTTTCGATAATGGTGTTTGCCAGCGTGTGACGACGGCGTTCCTTTTTCAAAAAGGTGAAAAGGCAGCGGAATAAAACAGGTTGTATTAAGTCGAGAGTTCGAGAGATGCTGAGTGGAAATGTGAATTATTTGTTGCGTGTATTCAACTAGGATGCTTTGGTAAAAGGCGCCAAATCCAAATAGCTTGTATTTTGTTATTCTTAGGCGGTTTTAGACTTTTTCACGAGATCGCTAAATCAATTATTTTATATCCAGGCAAAAGGCCAAGAAAATACAAATTCATGATAAAGTTTCCAGTCTTTGGTAAAGTGCGTCACGTATTTTATTGCCATTATTAACAAAATTCCGTCAATTAACGTTTGTGTACGTGATTGTACTCGAGAAGGCAATGCGCTATGTTTTACTGTTTTGTTTGAATCGTGCGACAATATTTTGCAATTCATTCTTTTATGACAATACACAATATTACGTGTGTTTCCAAATCATCGTGCACGGTGTAATATCTATACAGGGTGTTAAAAATGTAAACTGGTGTGGTATAGGTGTTATAGGTGTTAAAATGTCGTGAGCAGACCTTCTTATTATTAATTAGAGGATTCGTATAGAACAAAATTATCTAATTTAGAATTGAAAGAAGCACCTAGTGCTTATTGTAAAACTAGCTTTATTGATATTTTATCAGAATCAGTTCAAAAATACCGTTATGATGAGTATGAAAAATTCAGGAAAAAATATTCTAGCTGGGAATTCTTAAAGCTCATACTTTTACAAGTAGATTAGGTACCTAAATTATCACAACCTGATACAAATAATTTGAAAATCCTTCGATATAATTTTGATCTAAAAAATAATTGTCAAAAAATTTGCAATAGATTGATTTTCGAAAACATCTACCTACGTGTACCCTATATAATTTTGATCTAAAACATAATTGTCATAAAAATGCAAAAAGATTGATTTTCGAAAACATCTACACTACAAACCATACTGCTTATACCGCAAAACCACTTAAAACAGCTATACCCGCTATACAGGGTGTCCCACCGTCCGTCAAAGCCCGCTCAGGTGGTTCCGCGCACCAACTTTGATTTATACGCGGTTCGGACCACAAATCACACCACCCTGTATAGTGCCTGAGTTATAGACACGCTGTAGATGAAATAGTGTTGGGAATATTGAATCGACTCAGCTAATCTCAAAGAGTCAAATGAGTTTATTCAGAGTACAGGAAGTGTGGTTGTCGTGGTAAACAAGGTGTTAAAATATCGAGAACATACCTACTTATTATAAATTAGACGGTTCCTGCATGATAGTTCAAGATAACAAAGCAACAGAATTATCTAATTTAAAATTAAAAAGAGCACCTAGTACGTATTTAGTCTAGCTTTATCGATAAAATCATCAGAACCAGTACATAAAACACCTTATCAGTAAGGAAAAATACAGGAAATGCTTACTTTTGGCGATGGAATATTTTTAGATGCTGTAAGTACTTAAAGCTAATACATTAGGTACATTATCACAACCTCATACATAATATTTTAAAATCCTTCGATATAATTTTGATCTAAAAAATAATTGTCAAAAGATTTGCAAAAGATTAATTTTCGAAAACATCTACCTACGTGTACCCTAAAAACCATACTGCTTATACCGCAAAACCACTTAAAATAGCTATACTCGCTATACAGGGTGTCCCGCCGTCCGTCAAAGCCCGCTCAGGTGGTTCCGCGCACCAACTTTGATTTATACGCGGTTCGGACCACAAATCACACCACCCTGTATAGTGCCTGAGTTATAGACACGCTGTAGATGAAATAGTGTTGGGACCATTGAATCGACTCAACTGAACTTAAAGAGTCAAATGAGTTTATTCCAAGCAAAGTGATCAATGTAGTTGCTGCTAGTATAACGGGACACAAATTTTAGGTCCAAAATTAGGTTCCTTATTTATTTTATGTTTTTCAAGTGATAGGTGCGATAAGAAACATTTTGGAAGTTATTTTGACCCCATTAAGATCCTATCTTTTAGACAGAAAATCATAATGTACTTTTTTTTTTTTTCATAATACGCTTGTTGGCTTAATAAGTAACAAAAAAATACAAGGATGTACAGTTCCCTGAATCTATAGTTATTATAGTCATTGGTTAGAATAAAATTATTTGGTAGAATTTATGTTATGATTACTTATGATAATGCGTTTTACCGAGATTTCTTCATGAACTTCTTTTCGTGTCGATTGTTTGGTTTGAACATTGAATTCATTATTGACAGTACAGATTTTTCCATTAACTGAATATTTATTGATTTTCAAATTGACTCAAAACTGAATCAACTCATTTCTTCCCATCCCTATTTTGGACCCACGAATTGGTCCGTTGCCCACAAAGAGTGTTATTCAGCTAAAGCCAGTACCACGGATTGACGGAAACCAGGGAGCCTCAGAGGAAATAGATGTTTCAGAGGGAGCCATACGAACAACCACATTGAAGTGATAAAAAACTCGTCGCAATCAAACGTGTCGTATGCTACTATAACACTGATTATTATAATTTTACGTCCTACTACTACAATTTATCTTTTAAAAAGAGACTACCTACAAGACGGCAAAAAAGGCTTTTGATACAGAAATTTCTATTTTTAATAAACAGACAGACAACGCATGTAACACTACTACTACTGCTGCAGCTGGAACATCCATTGTTGGACATGGACAAACCGGGGGTATGTTAATGGGGGTATTACCATACTCACCACGCTTGGTAAGTAGATTGGAAAGCAGTTTATTTCATAGGTAATGCTGCCCATTGAATGGCTGCCCTGGATGAATTATCCCTTGGACTGTTTCTACGACTTCCATGGGTAGAATTGGGGTGATGCTATTCTAAGCCTTGCAGTAGGTGCAAGTGGCCCTAATTTGAGTGAAACAGGAAAAGCACTCTTTGAAATAGCATTTTAATAGTTAACGTAAGTAATATTTTGTAGGTACTTTTCATTATTTTTTATTGGTTGCCACGTCTTATTCATAGTTGGTTCATTCTGGTTGGGCATAGGGCTACCTTTGAAACATTTTTTTACTCTGTTCGTGGGCGTAACGCTTTTTGATCTTACTCGCCTTTCATTAAATCGCACGGAAGGTGTTAAAAGCAAAAAAAGGTCAACATACTTATTAAGGTTGCGGCTTGCGGGTTCTATTGTTACTATTTTATTTTGGGCAAGCTCGAACACCTGAGCTGGTAGCCCAGTTGGTAGTGGCGTCGGCGGTACAGATGCCGAAGGTTACTGGTTCAAATCCTGGTGGAAAATTCATCGGTTCCTTTTTGGCTGCGTGCACAATGTAATTTTAAGATTCTATTTAAAAAGCGGCTCGGGCGGGATAAACATAAATAAAAAAAACGCACTGCCGAGTAACCACACGGCATGTACCTAACTTTACGACACTTACACCATTAAATGAAATCAAATCCATACAAGATTTTCAAAAAGGCATAAATTACCCAGAACATATTCGACTCCGGACCGAATTTAAGTAATTAATAATTCCAGATAGTAATGAATTTTATTAATAAATCATAAAATGGCTTATCCAGGAATCCAATAATGAAAAATTTCGCAAGCATACGCACAGTTCATAACGGGAAACCGCGGAAAATGAAATGCATGTAAATGTATTGAGATATTCGGTGTGCGAATCAAGTAGGTAAGTTTAATGAGATAATGGTGAATTTTGAATATTAAGAATGCAATAAAGGTACACTAGAAGTAATATGTCTTCATTAAACTATAGCAGTCCACTACTGAACCTAGGCCTCCTACAATCTCCCATCCGGTTTCGCCAAGTACCAAGACGAGAAAGCCAAGGAGAGATAATATAAGCTAAGGAAATAATAATTTGGTCGGATTTGTGAGAGCACAATTATTTGTATTTTTATTATTTTTCATAGGGCAAGATATGAGGGTAGGTACAATAGAACAAAAGATGAGCACAAAAGAACCATCTGGTAGAGAGTCATTTAGAGATTAAACATTCATCGGGTAAAATTGATCGAGTGGTAGCGCCTTGTTGCCATCAGAGTGTTTCGTAAAAGGCGACGTAGAGTTTTGATCTTGGCTGCAATATCCGCCGACTATGGTCAACCGCATGGCGGTAATACCACCTACGATAGCATTCCCAATGAGGGTTGACGTCAGGCATTTTGATTATTTGAAAATCATATCGCGCTGACCCCAAGCAATTTGGATAAGGGTAGGAAGATGATAATTTATCAGGTCAATTTATATTTCTTAAATTCAACCGCGAAAATATCAGTTGCGAGTAAATTTATGGCTAAAAGAGTGTTTAAAAATAAAATTGTAATAGGTATCTGTTGTCATTGAAATTAATTGCATAATCGATGTGATGTTTCGTCGCGCGGTTGTTCAACAAACCGTGAACAAAGCGCTAGTGACCCGTAACGAAAATGAAAGAAAAACTTCATTTAAAACCCTATTAAACTTCTGCGGTCGCGTGGGATGAGAATATACCTTCTGCTTATCAAGTGGGACATCGAGTATTCCAACGACCTTATAAATTTTGGTGTCAAAAGATTTTCAAACTTATTATTTATAAATTGAAAATTGGCCCGCATTTGCCTGCTTTCTATAATATAATATTTTTCGAATTAATATAGGTAGATATTTCGTTGCTGATCAGAGCGATCAGTAGAATTACCCCGACCTATATTGCATAGTGGGGTTGACAGGGATGAACCAAATAATTCAAAAATGTCAGTTGACCAAAATTGGACCACCCAATGGCCTAAGAACACAAATTAATGTACTCGTAGATGGATGAGTCAAAATATACCCTACCTACTGGTTATTAAATATCAACTGAGATACGGGCGAGCTCCACAGAATAGACGCGCGACGCGACGCGCTACATGACATCTGTCAGACATACGATCGTCAGCCTTTATCGATGGGATGCGCGTCTTACGTGTGTAACTTTGTTTCTTCTGTTTCATATATTTTATATGGAAACTGTTTTAAGCGTCGTGATTTCGCAAGTCATAAGTCTCTGACGATAACTTGTTAGACAGATGCCATCTTATGTCTCACGTCTTCTCTGTAGAGCTTGCGACTTATTTTATTATAACACGCCTTCCTTGGTCAAACGTGTCTTGTCTTGGAAGATCTTTAATTCATTATACAATCTCCAAACTTCTTTCTATTCTAATCTTCATACATTGCCAAACAAACAATAAGCATACAGCTAAAACTCAGCGCTTTGCCAAAAAATATGGCTGACACGGAAACACAGCAAATCCCAAAAGCACTGTCCACAAATAACACCTTGTGCAAAGAGACAACCCTGCAAAAAACCGGCGTAAACCGGTTTCAGCCAGTTACAAGCGGTGGTCGGTCGAAAAATATTCATATCGAGGCATATTTTATGCATCGTCCGGCATGTAGTACACGCTTATAAATGAGTACACGCGTCGAATAAGTGCGCATGGAAAACGAATTATGGATATGTTCAAATTTTCATATACCGGGAGTAACGGAAAGGGTATAACAAGCCGAAAGGAGGTTAAGGTACTCGTGGAACTGAACAACTTTCCCCATGGAACATGGGTCGAAATGTCAAAAAAAATATTATACCTCCCATACAAAATCGCCGATCAGCCAATTGATTTAATAAGGTCCAAATTTTTTTTTCACATTTCGACCCATGTTCTATGGGGAAACTTGTTCAGTTTCATGAGTACCTTGACCTCCTTTCGGCTTGTTATACCCTTTCCGTTACTCCCTGTAGATAGAGAGGACGTATCGCCCTGTGGTGCCTGCTTAGAATAGCATCACCCAATATCTTTCCCGTGAATGTCGTATGAAGCGACTAAGGGATTTGAGAGTTAATGTGTATTGCAATTTTAGGCGACAGGCTGGCAACCTGTCACTGTGGTGATATAAAGTCTCCTGAATGAATCTCTAAAATTTGTCAGAAGTGGTGTAAATGACCGTTTTTTACAGCCGTTTACGCTCTGCCTACCCCGCAAGGGGTACCTATTTATGTATGTATGTACAAATAGTAGACACACGTTCAACCCATAAATAGTTAAAACAAACATTTATTTCGTATTTTGAATATTAAAAATCTTAGAACGAAATACCGGTACAATCCCATTCCAAGCTTTTCGTGCAGAAAATCCTCGAAATACGAAATAACAATATTGCTTGCACCTTCTGTATAAAACCATTTGAAATAATCAAACTCTACTGAAAAATAGACCTTATTTCTATGAGACAAAGTCGAAAATCTTCTACAGGAATCAAGAAAATAGCAGTCTTAAAACGTTATTTTGTATGCAAGCAAGAAAGTATTTCTCTAATAGTTTTTGGATTGTAAGTCGTACTGGTCTGAATATAAAGGCTAATTTTATTTGCGCGTGGATAGTGAAAATTTTCATTGTTGGCAACAGTTTGGTGAAATGAATTCGGTGCTTGTTTCGGACAGAACTAGGTTCGATTTTGTGTTCGTGTTGAAGATATTATTTTAACTTGTTATCTGGACCAGATTGTGCAGAATTTATTTTGTGCCCCCGATTTTGACTGACATGTATGCCGTGTGGTGCCGGCAGAGTAGAATAGCACCACCCCCTCTCTTCCCGTGGGGTTCGCAAGAGGCGACTGAGGGATAAACCCGACCCAAACAGCCAGGGCCAACGGTATAGTGGCAGTTAATCCACCACAAAAGCATTCCCAAGGAGGGTTGACGTCTGGTAGACGGCCGGTCGTAAAATTCAGCCAAATCCTTTTGCAACACTATTTTGTGTTCAACGAAACGTGTTGCGCCGACCCAAAGTAATTGGGATAAGGGCAGGAAGATGATGATGATGATTTTGACTGAGATGTAGGTAAGTAGAGTTTATGTTTGGTTGATGAAACTAGGGGATGTAGCAGATTCAGCAGCTTAATTGTATTTGATATCTGATATCTTTCACACGGGTTAAGCCATAAATGCTCGAATTATCGTCAGTTTACATAAATGGCTGAATGATTTTTTTTGTGTTCTTGTCTAGTATTTTTAATTTTGAGGCTATCTGCACAACGATTTTATGTCACGCGATTTTTTTCTCACTATTTTGTAACACATTAAATTTTATGCAAGTTTCCGCACTGACGAAAAAGCTATCGTTTGTTTTATCATACAAAATATGAATATCGCGGTATGCGAATAAAATTCAATTCAAAGACAGAGCCTTAGCGTTACTTTTCATTACAATACAGGGTGTTAGGGACGGTGTACCGAAAACTTTGCAGGCATGATCAGACCATCAAACTGAACAACTTTTACTATGGAGCCAATGGTGGGAAACGAAAAAAAAAATCCGACCTCCCATACAAAGTCAGTCAGCTGATCGTGAATTTTGTATGGGAGGTCGGATTTTTTTTTTCGTTTCCCACCATTGGCTCCATAGTAAAAGTTGTTCAGTTTCATGGTCTGAGCACGCCTGCAAAGTTTTCGTTACACCGTCCCTAACACCCCGTATAAGTAAAACTTTTGCTCTCATCCGTTGCCGTACAACATGTGCAAGCAAACCAACCGACAGGCTGTGGCGGTTATGTAACCCAATCCTGTAAGCCATACAACCTCATACAACCTCATAAAAAACGGCAACCGTCAGAATCCATGCGAGAGATAGGCAGAAACACATGTTTGTGCGTTAATTTTGTGCTGAGCGCATGCGTTACGACATTAGGAATTTCGACTTCGGAGTGTAGTTTCAGAAGAAAAGTACCATTCCACCATCTTTAACCCCTTCTTCCTCCCCTCTCCACCTCAAAATTCTCTGACGACATCACCAGGAATCCAATGATACCAAACATGCGTATTTAGCCAGGTGTCAAATGAAACTCAAGATCTAGAGGTTTTGTTGAAAACATAGACTTATATATAAGTTGAAAATGAACCAGTCTATTAGTTGACGCGTCTGTCAAATCAAACCGTTTGACATTATCTGTATTAGTTTGAAAATAATTGATTCTTTTACACCTTTATCTCTACGAAGTAACCAAATCGTTAACGATGGTATCCGTTAGACGAAAAACACACGATCACGTCTGTTTGTGCGACTTTTGTTCGATTTTCCTCGAAATAGCATCACCCCACTTAGATAAAGCCACTATTATTACTTACTAGCTGCCCGTCAGCGGTTTCACCCGCTGCAACCCATTACTCCGCGGGAATAAAAGCATTATTCGCCAAGAGATGTCGCTGTTAGTTTTCGGCGAAAATGTTTAAAACGCGAATCGGCTCAGTCACGCCACCTATTTCAAAAATATTGGAAAATGCGGGGTCCCGTGGGAATGAGACATTTTTCCGTGGTAAAAAGTATCCTATGTGTTATTCCAGATGCCCTTTTATATTTCTGCAAAGTTTCATGTCAATCTAATCAGCCATTTTTGCGTGATGTCGTAACAAACACACACACAAACATCCGCCTTTATAATATTAGTAGGATTCTAGATAGGGAAGACGAGCACCGAGGCGCGACGCCTGATATTAATATTAACGCAACCCGTGGGAAAGGAACATCTGAATGCTAGTTTTGCAGTGTTGCAAGACTTGGAGTAAGGATTCCGCAGGATTTTCGAAAAATAAAATGGAAATGCGTTTTTAGTGTAGGCTTAAAAACCAAATGACTGGTCAAATGAAAAGTCAAATGACTGGTTTGTATGGGGAATCAGAAAGACTGAGCGTCGGCGTCGTTGCGGCGCACCACGACGCCGTCACGTTAACAGCGCGCTGAGAAGCTTAGAGTTTGTATGGGATGCGGTCGGGTTTTTCTACAAGACCGCAGCGACAACGACGCCGTCAAAATTTGACGGCGTCGTTGTCGCGACGCTTGGAAAATAAGGGTACCATAAGACTTTGGAAAAAAATAGGTTTAATAATACCAATAGACTATTATTATTATAGTATCTGGTTTTCCGAGATCTCTGATAAAATACTCCCAAAAAAGGGTTTGGGAATGGGACCCGATTAAAACAACGATTTTCTGGTAATGAAACCTATTACAAGGGTGATACATTTGGGTACTTACTTTTACCTATACGAAACGAACTATTAAAGATTGCTCTACTACGAGTATAATACTTTAACAGGATTTCATAGTGAAACAGTTTGTTTCACCATCAATATTTTTCTAACGGCCCAATCCGAAAATCGAATACATATAGATTTGATTCCAGCAGATTCTGCAAAACTCTTTAATATCATGGCAACACCGTTCGCTCGTGGTGCCGGAATAAGATATTCTCTTGCAAATTAGTGGTTACTCTAAATAAAGACTTTTTACTCCTTTTGTTAGCGTAAGCAAAGTGAAGGAACTATATTTTAGTCAGAATCCTTTTAAACTGTGCTAAAGTTTTTTATTTAGTTTCGTCGTGTTGTATTGTATGCTGCTTAGATACAAAATAAATATCAAATACCTTCATTTATGTATGTGGATTTCTTATAATCTGACTAAGCATCAATAAATGTTAAAACAATAATAACTATACGCTAGTATAATAATCATTAGAAGTCTATGTTAATAATTGCTTTTTATTAACTTATATGTTTGTCAGACGTAATAGTACCCCGAATGTACCCTACTGGTTATTATGATAAGATAACAGAATTTCTATCGCCAGCAAATCCATCTACCCATTTAAGGACTCAACTTATACTGGTTTCTCATACCAATTCTTAGCAAAACCATTATTAGTTGAGCCACTCAGTAGGTGGATTTATTTGCGATAGTACTTATAATATTTTTAAAGTTTTGAGGGAATCTCGTTGGAAAAGGTAACAAAATACGCAAAAAAAGCAATTTTTTCTCTACAAATAACCATTTTATTCACTTTTATACTTCGTCTATGTAACCCCATACTACAAAACAATATCCAAGCTGTCGTAATGCAGTCGAGTAGAAAATGTAGTCGGTAGGTAACCTGATATTGTAATAATAAGGACCCGTGGGAAACTAGTAGGAAGAGACAGTGTACCTTGTAATTTACCTATAGCTCTGTTTTCATCTACATCTACAGTAATCATAAAGAAGAAGGATTTGATGTCCTTTTTTTTTGTTTGTATGCCTTGTGGTGCCGGCTTAGAATAGCAATCCCATATCTTCCCCGTGTGTGTCGTAAGAAGCGACTAAGGGATTTGAGAGTTAAAGTGTATTGCAACTCTACAACTTGCCATTATGGTGATACACAGTCTTCTAAAGACTCGGAACTTTTGTCAGACGTGGTGTAAATGGCCGTTTTTAGGGTTTCGTAGTCTACTAGAAACCCTTATAGTTTCGTCATGTCTGTCTGTCTGTCTGTCTGTCTGTCTGTCTGTCTGTCTGTCTGTCTGTCTGTCTGTCTGTCTGTCTGTATGCCGCGCCCTCATATCTTCGTCAATTTTAGAGCTATCGACATGAAATTTGGTGAGAAGATAGATCGTGTTGACCCAAATATAGAAATGTTAAGAAAAAAATATTTTAAATGTTTTTTGGATCCCCTCCCATACAAGTAAAAGGGGGGCAAAAAAATTTTATTTCTTCTGTAATATTGAGTAGGGTATCGTTGAATAGGTCTTTTAAAACTAAGGTGAGGTTTCTTTGAAACAAAGTCACTAAAATGTTTCTGTCGCGAGATATTTGCTTTTAAAAAGGGCGTTTTTGACCCATAATTTGTTCCAGCTGTAACTTCTAAAGTATAAACGCTAAAAATTTGAAATAAATATGGAATATAGCTTACGATCTGAAGTTACAATGAAAACTATAACGGATATTGTAACCTTAAAGGTTTCTGAAAAAATTGAATTTTTCTATTTGCGGTTGGTCATCATACTGCTGCTAACAAACCAGCAACAAAATTAAGTTTGTATTGCTGAAAAACCTGATATTTAAACTTTGACTACGAAACCCTATTTGTGGGCGTGTCAGACGAGCTCTTGGCCGGTTTTTTTTACATCTGTTTACGCTCTGCCTACCCCGCAAGGGATAGAGGTGTGTGGTTAACCATGCGAGGAAGATATTCAGTTAGGTATTGAATAGTACTAGGGTAGGTATTTAATTCTGTGGCTAAGGTCAAAAACACTTCGTCGCCTTTTACGAAACAGCCTGAGTGGACTTGAGGTGGCATTATATTTCCAACAAAATATTTTTTACGATATTATGAACATAAAAAGCCTTTTCCACTCAAACTTGTTAAGACTTTGACATCTTTTCTTGCTTTGTCGGGAGAGTTCTTTTTTAACCTCTTCTTAAACTTCGCGACCTCGGGAAAAAGCAGCCGGTAGTTCTCACGGACTACTTTTTTATCCGACTGTTATAAAGTGGGTAAGAAAAGAAGGGTTGTGATTTTAAGCCATCTTTTTGTAAACTTTTTTTCTATAGGTTTTTGGAAAACATGCTAAATTAAATATTCTACCACATACGACCACAGGCAGGATTTGAACCTATGACTTTTGCTATCAGTACTAGCGATGCCCCTGACAACTGAACTACCGCGGCTCTATCGTCGCCTGTGAAATTATGCAAGTGTGTCGTTTATTCAGAACTGTGACTGCACTTAAATCATGAGCATAATCAACAGTCATAACATGTCCACTGCTGGACATATGTTAACCCCAGGTGCGTCCATAAAACCGCGATTTTGGAACAATCGCCGTCTGTGTTTCAGAGAGAACGTTAAGCCATCGATTCCGGTTGCTGTCTATGACTACTTAGACGACGATCCTTAGAAAAACCAATTTAAAATCCTACTCTCCGCTTTCTTCTTCTTCGAGTGGGACACAAAGTCGTCCAACGTCTCCGCTTTTTGCGTGACCGACACTCTATGACCAACTTCTTCTTATATTTTAAGAGCTCATTGCTCTTTTCGGCGTCAGTTATCTCTGCTTTCTTGGACATCCCTATACGCATGACCATTAATTTGTCCTGCACTTGGTCTAAATTACTCCTCCTTGACCTCAAAATATTCTTGATTTCAAAATAATCGCTTACCTCTAAATTTAATCAATTCAACAAACTACCCAATACGAAAAGTATGACAACACAAACCGTTTAGAGGTAGGTATATCAGTAACAATATTAGTGAGGCAATTAGTACAAATATGGAAACACAACACGTGCTACTTGATAGGTACTACAAATTACCGGGTAAATTATTACCTATTACCGGCGACGATGTCAATCAAATAGTAAACTAAGACACAGTAAGAGTAACAAACAGTATGATGTCTTTACAAGCGTCTGAAAAAAAAATACCGGCATATTACCGGTATTGTAACAATAAAGTAGTAAACTAAGCCACAGTAAGAGTAACGAACAGTACGATGTCTTCACAAGCGAATTAATTTATTCTACTGGCCTGGCATATTAAGACTTTACCGACGGCGATGTCAATCAAATATTAAACTATGCCACAGTGTCATGTCTTTACGAGCGACTGAATCAATTCTACCGGGATGTTACCGCGCTGATGACTACAATCAAATAGTAAACTGAGTCGAAGAAGGAGTAAGCAACAAATTTTTCATCGTAGGTATACTTGAAAAATATGAAACATCTCTAAGGCTTTTTAGTTTAGGCCTTCTGTTATAAACCTAGTTCCGTGCTTTAGGTATTTACATGCTAAACAAGGGCTTGCGACCACAGAATATAGAATTTTAAGGTCGTACTTTTCTATTTTGAAATTACAACCGCCTACTGTAGATGTTCGGACATGCTGTCACTTATAATTACTGTGACTGTGCCGTGTTATGCTAAAATAAGACATCAAAAGGTATTCCTGCCTTGTTAGGCACAATATAAGACGGGGTATTTCACCAAATTGCTGTGTTTTTCCATTGTTTTGCTTTTCAAAGCAAGAATGTGCTACTTAAAAAAACACAAATATTATTTCCTCGTAGATAAATCAATGTTTTTCGGAAATTAGCAGTATAGATACTGGATGTTACAAAACAACCAATAAAGCTGATATGAACCTGAACAGCTTTCCCCATGGAAAGTTGGTCGAAATATGAAAAAAAAAATTGGGCCTCGCATACAAAATGAATTCAACTTGTGTGGGAGATCTTTCGTATTCGCTACCCTCTTATTGTTCATCTAACCTTAGGGCGTTCAATGCTACGCTACGATCCTCAAGAATCGTTGACCAAAACCGCACCAAAGTTTATATTTAGCCTCAAAAGAAAAAGCCATTCGGAGGTGGTAAAGAGGACACGAAGCCACACTAAACGCAGTCAACCGTGAATCCTAGCGAGGGCCTGAGCCGTTTGGCAAGCCGCTTTAGACTCTTCCGATCTGTTCCGATCAGATTTGGCAATAATAATACATACTGACTAGATTTCGTACAGTGGTTAATATAAACCAGTATAGCTAGGCCTTCAAATGCAATATAAAGTACCCGAAGAAATGCTGATACATACCAGGGTTTTACAGAAATCTCAAGAATATCAAAACAGCAAAATCTGATACAAGTGCGTCATATTATTATGATTCTGAGCAAATTTTAATCCAAGAAACATGACGTTCGTAGCATCCATCTTCTTAGTTATTCAAAGTGGTGAATAATTTGTGGTGATACTTCCTATTCTAAGCCGGCACCACACGGCAGTATTGTGGACTTTTATAAAACTCTTTTACAAGTGAGCATGTCGCACAGTGTAAAGGTCTTAAAGGAGTGCTCAGCCAAGCGCACATCCTCGGCGTACTACTCGCGATCAAGGTCACAGCCGTTTTGTTTTACCGGCTTGGAATAGCAGCACTCCATATTCTGTCTCGTGGGTGTCGTAAGAAGGGACTAAGGGATTTGAGAGTGTATTGCAAATTAGGCTCGCTCTGCCTACCCCGCAAGTGATATAGGCGTGATATAATTATGTATGTATACTCGTAAAACTCTACTTTTACAAGTAAGCAAGTCGCACAGTGTAAAGGTCTTAAAGGAGTGCTCAGCCAAGCGTAAATCCGCTGCGTACTACTCGCGATCAAGGTCACAGCCGTTTCGTTTTACCGGCTTAGAATAGCATCAATCCTATTTGTCTCGTGGGTGTCGTTAGAAGCGACTAAGGGAAAGTCAATGTGTATTGCAAAGGTTCGCTTTGCCTATATCGCTTGCAGAGTAGGGCCTGCAAGTGATATAGGTGTGATATATGCACGATATATGTATGTATAAAACTCTACTTTTAAGTTGTAAGCAAGTCGCGTAGTGTAAAGGTCTTAAAGGAGTGCTCAGCCGAGCGTAAATCCTCTGCGTACCACTCGCGATCAAGGTCACAGCCGTTTTGTTGTCCCTGTGAAGCAATTCAGTAAATTATGGGGTTGAAATAACCTCTTGGGTTTCTTGGTTTTATATACAATTCAATTTCGACCGTTTATTTTGTATTTGCCGTGAAGTGTGGCTTAGAATAGCATCACCCCAAATCATTGTCGTGGGGGTTGGTCGTAAGAAGCGAGTATAGCGAGGTCAATGAATGATTCAGGCTGGAAATTTTACTTGTTTGAAAATTTGTTTGAATTGACCCTTAGGTATTCAAACATAAAAAAAAACCTCACCTCTCCGAGGTTGGACGCCATGGGGGAAGCACAAAGAAGGTCAGAATTTTGGTTATCGGCTTACTTAAATCTCAAACGATACATTGTACAAACTGTTGTTATGTTATATACGAGGATATCTTGACTGTTTTACCAAGCCAGATTTATATTAAGGGTTCGCATTTCTAAAGTTGTAGAGCTCTAGGTGGACAACGATTGGGAACAGGTAAAAACTGTTAGGACTACACATGTAGAGCATTTTATAAGGTTTCATTGTCTAGTACAATGAAATTTTGTTCAACCTATAGTTTGCGAGATATTTAATCAGAAAAGCAAAAAAAAACTTTCTTTGCTTTTCCCCCACGGCGCTCAGACTCGGAGAGGTGAGGTATTTTAGCATGTTTGTGTCCCTAAGAGTCAAAACAAAGCTCCGTTGCAAAATAACAGGATTTTCCAACAAGAAGGCCTAATCACCACACATATTAATTGACCACTGGATTTGAGAGTTGACGTGTATCGGCTTTACTAATAAAGTGATTCCTGGAATAGTATCGTGCGTGGGAAGGATGTAAGGCCTTCATTATTGTTATGTGACTGCAGCAGATCGAGTGGGTGTACTTGATGTGATTTCTGAAAGCTGACCTTATAGTCTGTATTCCGAAAATAGTTGGCATTCTAACTTGGATTCTTTTCTATTACATTTCAAAGTGTGGTGCCGGCTTAGAATAGCACCACCCATATCTTTCCCGTGGGTGTCGTAAAAAGCAACTAAGGGATTAGAGAATTAATGTGTATTGCAATTTAGGCGACAGGCTGACTACCTGTCACCTAAATGAAACAAAGTCTTCTGAAGTAGTCTGAAAATTTTGTTGGAAATAGTATGAATGGCCGTTTTTTTCAGCTGATTAAGCTATGCGTACCCCGCAAAATGTGATATAAGTAGATAATGTATATATTTGTTTTTTGTATAGACACAAAATAATAACAAAAGTTGTCCCAGCCATATGGTAATTTCTTTGAACGTATCCTTATTATGATGTCCTTATGTTCATGATTACTCGAGCGTGGATAACATTTCTGTAATGTTTCTCAGAATAATACTTTGACTTTGCAACATTCCAACAGAAACAATTATACCGGGAGTAACAAAAAGGGAGTAAAAAACAAGTTGAAAACCGGTCAAGGTAAACATGAAAATGAACAACTTTCCCCATGGAACATGGCTCAAAAAGAGTTAAACCTCCCATACTATGGTATGTATTTTTTTTCATTTTTTGACCAATGTTTCATGAGGAAAGTGGTGAGTTTCTTGAGTAACTAAACCTTCTTTAGGCTTGTTATACACTATTTCTTGCTTTAGGTATAAAAGTTAAATATTTTGTATAGAGACAAAATGTAAACAAAAGAATGTCCCTTTTAAAGTCACCCCACTTCGCAGTCGTATTATTATTCCCTTGAACGTATCCTTATTATGATGTCCTTATGCTGATGATAACTCGAGCGTGGATAACATTTCTGTAATGTTTCTCAGAATAATACTTTGACTCTGTGACATACCAACAGAAACAATTATGCCGGGAGTATCAATAAGTAAGGGTATAACAAGCTGAAATGAAGTGAAAGTACTTACTCATAAAACTGAACAACTTTCCTCGTGGAACGTGGGTCGAAATATGAAAAAAGAGTGGAACCTCCCATACAAAATCGCCGAAGGGTTGTTTGATACTATAGGAGGTACATTTTTTTTTCATATTTCGGCCCTTGTGCCATGGAGAAAGTGGTTCAGTTTCATGAGTACCTTGACATTGACCTGGTCTTTGGATGTGAGGACATGATTAATGCGACGGGTTATTGTCGAGCTTTCCTATAAAAAAATACTAAGAACGAGCTTTTTATTAAATTAATTATAGTGGTCAATAAAGTTATAGGGCATCTGGTTGGAAAATCGACAAGACCTTCTTTGTGTTTCCCCCACTGTCTAAGAGCCCAAACAAAGTTTTGTCGTAAAATTGATGGTCCAAGATTCCAACCAGAATCGTTCATTGACTACTCTACTATTTTCGGTGTCTTGATATCCCATGAATGCGAACACAGCATTAAAATTCATCAAATAGTTCAACAAAGTAATAATAAGTACAGAGTCAATTAGCATCCATACCTTTCTTAACCTCCTCACCCCTTACCTACAACCGCTGACTCCACTTGACTGCGCATATGCGCTCGGGCGCACGGCGCGTCCACAGCACAAAGATGTAACAGTAAAGAAACTCGAACTGTTTCTGTTGAATCGCAAGGATTGTCACTTTTGGTTATATAATATAATAATATAAAATTGAAGTTACTTTAAAAAATCTTCACCGTTTATAAACTGCATTATCCCTGTGAGTAACAAAGGCTACTTATTACATGGGAAAACAGCTTATTTCCTTTTCGCGAATATTTCGCTCGGGTGAGACTGGATCAGTTTCCTTGTAAGCGGCATAGCGCGTCTGTTTCGAGTGTTTGTATGAACTTAGTCGGCGAAAGGTCCAGGTTGTTTCACCTTCATTTCGGATCTTCATGTATGGAAGTGTCCATACGACTTTAGGATATGTTTAGTCCAGATGGACTCTGAATGCGAATTACACTGTAATGTGTACAAGTGGCTTATCGTAGAGTACGAAACTCACAAGAGTTGCCGAAAGACACTCGTGAGACCGATGCCTCGCAGATTCGCATTCAGAGTCCATCTGGACTAAACATATCCTGTTTGTATGAAGTTTCCACACTGCTGAGCTCATGCGAAGCCATTTTTTCGCTGTGGCGGGTCCGTCCGTGCGCACTCAAGCGCATCTCCCATCAACGGTCGGGGATGGGAAGTGGCCTTTTTTGTTGCGCTGTCGTGGAATAAAAAACTGTTTTAAGGAATTGATAATGATAATGTGTCAGACGTTGCTATAACGACCGTACTTTTACGGCCGTTGATGCTCTGCCTACCCCGCAAGGGATAAAGGCGTGATGTATGTATGTAATGATAACAATTCTATGTATATGCATACATACAGTGGGCCTTTTTGTCGCGCTGTGGTGGAGTTTGTAGAATAGTTGTTTTGAGGAATTGATACCAATTCTTTACATATGCATACATACACACATCACGCTTATATCTCTTGCGGGGGGGTAGGCAGAGAGTAAACGGCTGTAACGGCCATTACAAAAGGCTGTACAAACGTCTGACAAAAGTTATTTAGAAGACTGTGTATCACCATAGTGACAGGTTGTTAGCATGTCGCCTAAAACTACAATGCAATACACATCAACTCTCAAATCCGTTAGTGGCTGGCTTCTTACGTCACCCACGGTAAAGATAGGGGTGATGCTTTTAAAACCGGTACCACACAGCACCACATATTAATTCTACATGGAGTGACAGAAAGGGTATAACAAGCCGAAAGGAGGTCAAGGTACTCTGAAACTGAACAACTTTCCCCACGGAAAAGGGACGAAAAGTGAAAAAAAAAATTGAAAAAAGTAAATTTATATTATTTATTTTGAAAAATAACATTATTATTTTTTGTTCGCAGGTATGCGTTAGTTGAAGCTGAGACCATCCATGGTGTTATAATAATCAAATTGGTCATTCAACAACTTGGTGTCCCATATGAGAAGTAAGTGGATAGGTTAGTAAAATAACACAGATATAAAAGTAGAGTCAGTAATACAGAAGTTTGAAAGAAGTACACAGACAACATTTAGATAAAAGTAGACAAAACATTCATACTTATTTAAATCCAGACATGCATAGCCTTTCTTGCAGAAGCATGCAAAGGTAAAAGTACCTACATTCAGTGCACCGAAAGAAAATACTAGCTTGCCTAATTTAAAAATGAATTCGTTTATTTGTCATTTTGCATACCCCTATTTTTTATTTTCCATTATAAAAGAAAATAGTTCATTTATCGAAACTTAGTATTAAATAAATAACAAAATAAGACCATGCCTACAATATCTACCTACCTACAACCTACAACATACATGCCATCATTCGAAAATGAAACAGAGGAATACGTATGTACTAAAACTTAGCTCAAGTTCTGTTTTTTTTTTAAGTATTTCAGTGTTAGGTATACGTGATAAAACACAAATGTAAACACAATCTTCTGAAAACAAACAATAAAACGTAATTTGCGTGTTTCCAAAAAGCCAAAGAAAACACCGATCTAAAGCTTGAACCCTTCAAAATCCTTTCACAGTTTGTCGATATTAAGGGATTCCTTTCCAGCGTTATTATTTTAGGTGAAGACTCGTCCTAAGACTAGGTGCTGCCTTCATCACTTTAAATTCATAACTCGGCCGAAAGCTTTAACTCTTCAAAATCCTTTTCTATTTTTTTGATATTTCAGGATTTCTTTGTAGTGTTGTTTCAGGTCTTCCTAAAGACTTGCTGCCCTTATCACTTAAATAATCATTACTCGATAAAAACGTAGTTTACTTAAGTCTGTTAGTAGAGATTGAAGTACAGTTACCGTACAGCTATAGCTTATTAAAAGGACTTATTAGAAGGACTTATGCCAACTAAGCTGAATCATTTTAACCTATACAATAAGTATTCTGTAAATAACTATTCTTCAGTACCTGTATATCAATCTAAAAAAAAACTAAACCAGTGCATTTTCGATTAATAATTTTTTCATCGAGTTACGAATTTTAAAGTAATAAGGACAGCGCCTAGCTTTTCAGAACGTCTTCTCCTAGAATAAACATTGCGATGGAATCCCGTAATATCGACAAACTGTAAATATATTTTATAGTTAAATCTTGGGATCAAGTTGTGAATTTTAAGTAATGAGGGCAGCACCTAGTCTTTGGGAGCATCTGAAGGAACCATTTTGTAAGATTCGGCAAAAGGATGAGGCCTCGGGCCACGGACATCTGATAAGCTGACTCAGATATTGGTGTAAATTTAAGGGGGGTGCATACCAAGTACAAGGTTACATTTAATTCAGTAAAATTATTTTAAGGTCGTGATCTACTCACAAAACAAAACACTTTTATGAGATACTTTTCTTCATAATATGAAAAAAATAATTGGTCCTCCATAAACATTTTTGAAAAAACTCGTCGCTTAGTGTCCGTCTAAATCTTATTTTTCATATTTTTATGAAAAGTTTTATAAAAGTTGTTCAATTTTGTGAATAGAACACGCCTTGAAAATATTTGTGCTTAATTACATTTTACCCTATTTTTACACTATGTTTCAAAAATCGTTATTTTTTGGTCCATATACTACAAATATTGAAAACCAGTCGTAAAACTCTGTCTATGTGTATATATAGTTCTGCGGTATAGAATTCCCCTATTTCTAAAACACCACTCACATAGGTAATGTAGGTATTATTCAGACGTGAAAAGAAAACATTGGCCGTGTGATGCCGGCTTAGAATAGCATCACCCCATTTCTTTCCTGTGGGTGTCGTAAGAAGCGACTAAAGGACTCGAGGGTATCATGTGTATTGCAATTTTAGGCGACAGGCTGACAACCTGTCACTATAGCGATACACGACAATAGCTTAAACGGCCCTCAAATATGTGTCAGACGTGGCGATAACGACCGTACTTTTACGGTCATTGACGCTCTGCCTACCCCGCAAGGGATAAAGGCGTGATGTATGTATGTATGTATGTATGTATGTATGAAAAGAAAACAAGATAAAAATGATAGTGATTGAACACAACTAGAACTCTTTTCACGAGCATTTGGGGAAATTGAAAACCTGAAATGCGATAATTTAAGTGACAAACTTTACAACACATGTAGTCATGTAATATAGGTATTTAAGATAAGACTTCCGTACTTATCAAACAGTTAAATTTTTTTGAGTTACCTATTGAACAAACGCTATATCTAGTCGTAGGTGCTTCAATATTTCAAAGAACATTTTTATTTGATTTAATAATATTTGTGAACAAATGACGTCCTCCAGGGGCAAGTGTGCAACTACCCTTACCAATCCAATTGGGATAAAAGCTTTGGACGATGTGATGGCTTATTCCCTTTGTTATTTTACATTGCATCTCTTTTCGGGTATTTTCACCGCATTTTTACATACATTTCTCCGTTAGAAGCATTTCCTGTTACGTAATTTGGTTTAGAACGCTCGATGTACAGTATGTAAAGTAATGGTCCGAAAACGGCGCCCTGTGGGACATCAGTTCAGCATAATAACGTTTTCATATTTAAATTGCGATATTTGTTTAAGGAAATGTATAAAAATGTGCTTCTTGTGTTTGCTTTGTACGATATTTTGCTTACATTAAAAATCAGCATCTGGTTGACTAAACATTGCTCTTTTTTTTGGAAATTGTTTTTCAGAAATTATATCTAGCTAGATCGATTTGTTGCCCTGAATCCCTTACAAGCAAAAAAATAAAATCGGTGGAGGTATTTTCGAGATCTTGATACTGACACGAGCTCTTGAAATTTTCCTCATTCAAAGGTATTTCAGAGATAAATTCAAAGTTATACAAACAATTCCTACCTAACTTCTTCCAAATAAACTAAAGGTACGAACCAACAAAACTTTCTATAAATAAACTGAGCTAAAATAAGATATTTTGAGCGATAAAACAAGAAGTCTTAAGTTTAATCCTAGCTTGAGGGATAATTTTTTAATTCTAGCTAGGGCTTAAAAAGTTTCAAGAGGGATCATGAAAAGAAAATGTTTACTTATAATATTTTAAATGGAATTTTGAATAGAATTATAATGATTATAGTTCTGATAAACTTAGTTGCCTTAAAACCTGAAATAATGGCGACTAAAGTTTTGATAAAGGTTTAAATAGACAGTACCCATTTAATGAACATACATAGATTATGTCACGCCTATATCCCTTGCGGTGTAGGCAGAGCGTAAAAGGCTGTAAAAAACGGGCATTTACACCACGGTTGAGAGTCATCCAGAAGACTGTGTATCACCATAGCGATAGATGGTCACCCCATCGCCTTGCAATACACATCAACTTTCAAATCCCTTCGTCGCTTCTTACGACACCCATGGAAAGATATGGTGCCTGATGCTATCCTAAATCGGCCCCACACGGCAAACAACTGAGTTTTTCTTTCCAGTTCAACATAATTGGAGTAACAGCACACTAATAGACGTAAAATGCATAATATGTTTAATATTCTTGTTGTATTGGGACGCTGAGTTGACGACCAACCTACTGAACCCCAAACTGTACAGTGTACAATGATAAAGGGCAGAACACACTGCCTCCGTATGCGTGACGCGCATGTCAGTCATAAAACACGTCACTAAGACATTGTAATGTATAGGGCCGAGTGGTATACGGCACACTACAGTCTCCATTATTTTTCTTCTCGTGTCGATTGCTTTGCAAAATCGAAATAATTTTGGACAAAAACCAATATATCATCGGTAAGCCCGTGATGATGATGATGTGCACGCATGCGAACAGCATACGCAGGTATTGTGCTCTGCCCTTAAAGCCCATCTGAATTAACACATAATTCCCAGGAGCCAGTACTAAAAGTAAAGCACACGTGAAGCTGGCATTAAAAGCCGTTTATTTTACGTAGTATATCTGGTATTCTGGCAACATTCTGAGTTTACTTTGTAGGATCTGTTAAGCTATTCCGTATGTAAAATGTCTGTGTCCGCGGTTTGTTGGTTTGTGAATCACGATATGCATGCAACACCTTTTGGAATTTACTCTTTTTTGTTCCAAAATGATGGAGCTTGCTCGTTCAAACATTCTCGTAGGGTGTTTGAAAGGTTTTGGATACGCTTTATTTAGCTTGATGATATTTTGTTCTCAAAATATTGACTGGTTAGCTTGGCTGGTTAGATATTGGATCAATACACAGAGACGTCACAAATCAAGGGTCTACAAGGAAATGTCACAAATCTCACACATACATCTACATGCGTCGTTTACGCGCGAATTCTAACCGTTTCGTACCCGCTAGTAGCGAGTTTCACGAGGACGGCAAAATGACGACTCGCAAGTGCAAATAATTTTGTAGTGTATAAAAATGTGTAAATGTGATATTTGTAAGTTATGCACCTAAGTACATATGTCTAACCCAGGTACATATGTGTAACCTACTATATTTCAGAAATTCATAGAGGCTAAGTAGCAACCCTAAGGGTGTAGGTATAAATGATCGGCAAAAGGGTGAACTGCCCTTCTGTAAATTTTCTATTTTGTGTAAAAATCTAAAAAGTGCACTTACGCTTGTTTTGCTCACAGATAACATTATTTTGTTTTTGCAAACATAATAACGCATTTTGTTCAGCACTAACGAATTGGGATAAGGGCAGGCAGTTGATAACGCGACGGTTGTGTATCTAACCGTGAATTAGTCTCTTCAGAGAGATAGGATTATGCTCTGTCTTCTCCGCAAGGGATAAAAGCGTGATGATCACAGTATTTGTGAACATAATAAAGCGTAGGTTGTGTATCTACCCGCGAATTAGTCTCTTCAGACAGCTAGGACTATGTTCTGTCTTCCTCGCAAGGGATAAAGGCGTGATGATCACAGTATTTGTGAACATAATAAAGCGTACGTTGTGTATCTACCCGCGAATTAGTCTCTTCAGAGAGCTAGGACTATGCTCTGTCTTCCCCGAAAGGGATAAAAGCGTGATGATCACATTATTTGTGAACATAATAAAGCGTAGGTTGTGTATCTACCCACGAATTAGCCTCCTCGGATATTTAGCTAGGACTGTGTTCTGCCTGCCCCGCAAGTGATAAAGGCGTGATGTTTACAGTATTTGTAAACAAGATAACGCATTTTACTCAGCACTAACGTGGCGTTTGTGTATCTAACCGCGAATTAGTCAGTTAGCTAGGGTTGGCATAAATGGATTAGATAGGTATTAGAATAAAAAGAATTAGAACTACCAAATTTTAAAACACTTCCCGTGTTAGGTGGGTATTCAGCGTTTTTGGAAAACTTGCAAAAACAAGGGATTTCATCGTTTTGGCTACACTCGATGTGTTAAGAATAAACAAGTAGCTGGAATTTAAAAATAAGGAAAAGAAAACATCAGTACAATATTTATCAGCCGCATTATTACTTAGATAGCAATTTCTACTAAGCGAACCTAGAAAATCTTCACTATGATAAAAAAACTAACACTAACAGCCCTACGAAAGTTATCTCCGCACTCACACATACATCAGCCGGACATGCGGAGATAAGATTCTGGCAACCCCACGGGCGAGTAGGCAGCACTGGCAACACTGGCGACTCAGTGCAGTGTGGCCAGACCTTTGACAATAACAACACTAATGTCGCTGCAGTTTACTGTAATGTGATGTTATCTGGTCAGACATTCATTTGATTAGTAAGTGGGTTAATGGTTATTAGGCTTTTACTAATTTTACTAGTTTTTAGTGACAAAGGATGATACTGTTATGTGCAAGTAGCTTATCGTAAAGGACGAAACTCACAAGAGTTGTCGCAAGACACTCGTGAGACCGATGCCCCGCAGATTCGCATTCATAGTCAGTAGGTATATTTGCCGTGTAATGCCGGCTCAAAATAGCATCATCCCATATCTTTCCCGTGGTTGTCGTAAGAAGCGACTTAGGGATTTGAAAGTTGAAGTGTATTGCAATTTTAGGCGACAGGCTGACAGCCAGTACTCTGAAAACCTTCAAACCTCAGTTAGACGTTGCGTAAATGTCATTTTCTTATACTCTGCCTACCCCGAAAAGGATATACTTAAGCGTAATATAATGTACCTATATGTATGCTTAACACGGAAAATGTTTTAAAAATGTTACTATCGTCAATGCAACTATTACTTTTTCACAGCATCTAGTAGGGGATATAAAATAAAAGACTCTGATAAATAAGAAACCACCACAATAATAAAGTCGATTAACAAGCAGATGCATAAAACAAAAACATAACAGCGGAATATTCAAAATTGCTTTTAGCGAAATAAATGCGCCATCTAGTATTTATGATTTGTTTCTTAATATTGCCAGCCAGTGTCACTCGCGCGCTGAGACGAATCTAACGACACCTCATATGTCAATATCCAGGTAGAAGTTTGGGCTTTACACGAATTCCTTGTACAAACATACACACATACTCTTGGAAAACATAACCCTCTATCTGAGGCAGTCGGGTAAAACACACTTAAGGCTGGAACTTTTTCCTCGTGCCTAAAACTATTTCGCTAAGCAGTAAAAAATAAAAATATCCCCGCATCGCAGGCACTCTCGCTGACAACACTTTTTTCATTGTGCATTACTCCTATTGTAGCTGGCAACACACCCTACATGCTGAAAAAAAAAGCTAAAAAATTTAACTGAATAGGTGCGACGAAGTGGATCGTTTTGTTTTTCTTTTTAGAGTTCCGTAGTGAAGTGGGACTTTTAATATAGGTACTGTTGTCATGCATATTGTAAAGGGCTACTTTTTAATGTATCCGAAAGGGGGCACATCTTCCGAAACATCTTTCAAAAATGACTATGAAATTTTTCATTTTTCACTAAACATACATGCATAAATCATCTCATACATAGTTATTGTCATTCAAATAAAAAATAAAGCATGGGCAGAAAAAAATAGTATAGCAAAACTGGGCTCATAATTTATTATTGAAGAAGTAAGAACTCCACACTTTATGTGTTTGGTTTTACTACCAAGAAGTACTTTCTTCCAGACAGCTTTAGCTAAATGCGCTACAGAACCTAACCGGTAGAAAAAACACTTAACCACTTTTAGTTTTTAGTTTTAAACGAATACGTTCGGATAGAGAACGAAATATGGAATATTTCGGTTCATTTTTGGGTGTTCTTTTTATGAATTTCAGGTTTATCGGTGATGGGTAAACTGGCTGGAATTAAATTGAAAATGGAACATGACCCGACGTTTTTCTTGTAAAAGCCATTGTAAAAGCTGTGATTTTTATGTTTTTGGCCTTAGTACTTAAATGGATACTAGGCATCTCACACGATATCATGTTATGGCAGGAAAACTATGAGGCCGTAGCTACACTGAGGAAACGCGCGACGCGACGCGCAACATTA
Organism: Phthorimaea operculella; assembly: GCA_024500475.1. NCBI lineage: Eukaryota > Metazoa > Arthropoda > Insecta > Lepidoptera > Gelechiidae > Phthorimaea > Phthorimaea operculella. The sequence continues at coordinate 904,187 of JANFCV010000056.1, forward strand.
CATCTGTCATAATTCATAATTCAATTCAATAATTTATTTCTTAGTAGGAATTTAAGTACAAGATTCTCTTTAAGAAAGTCACATTCTAATTCAAACTTAAAAAAGAGAAAATTTTTAATGCAAAAATTTTCTCTTTTTTATTACAATTTGTGTTCCTACTCTATATGCGGCTCGGGCGGGATAAAAAAATAAAAATAAAGGCACTGCCTCGGGGCTGGCCAGGCTAACCACACAGCATGTAACTTTATGCCTCAGTAAATGACAAGTAAATGGAATTAAATTCTGTCAATATTTTAAAAGGTGTTCCATGTGTATAGTTAGCCGGACCCCCTGGACAGGAAAACCCCCCAAAAACCTGCCCAGAAGTGCACCTATTCTAAAGTTGACAATATTTTAGGCCCTATGTAACCCTAGCTAAGTTAGAAAATAAATTAATAGTATAATAGTAATAGCCAAAAACGGCTCAACAAAATAAAAATAATATTACAGTAGATTATTCTAACTGTTTCGTCTTTAAAATATACTTTAAACATACGAGCAATAAAATAACATCACAAAAAAAGTAAATTTACAGTAAATGTAAAAAATACATGTCAAAAATTTAAGAATAATAAGTATGAAATGTCAAATTTAACCACTATAGGTACATGTCAATTTGCATATCATAAAAGTATAAGTTTATTTTTAAATAATGCCTATCTCTTGCATTGTGTTGGAGCAACTGTTGCTACTAACCAGACATCTTTGTCTTTCAGATAACGTTCAGTATTGTAATACGCTTTCGAACATAAAGTATTCTTTATTTTAATTTTAAATTGCCTATCATTTAACTTTAAAATTTCCTCTGGAATTTTATTATAGTAGCGTACACAGTTACCCATAAATGATTTACTGATCTTACTTAATCTGGTTTGTGGCGGTACAATTTTATTTTTATTTCTTGTATTACGACAATGAATATCAGAGTTTCTTAAATAGAAACTGGAATTCTTACGTACATACATTATATTGTCAAATATGTACTGCAAAGGAAGCGTAAGAATGCCAATTTCCTTAAACAATTCTCGTAGGGATTCATGACTTCGAAGTTTATATATTGCTCTTATAGCCCTTTTCTGTAACACAAAGATAGTTTCAATGTTAGCGGCTTGACCCCATAACAATAATCCGTAGGACATTATGCTGTGAAAGTAACTAAAATACACAAGCCTGGCTGTAGCAACATCGGTCAATTGTCGAATTTTTCGAACCGCGTATGCCGCTGAGCTAAGTTTACTAGCCAGTGCTAGTATATGTGGATCCCATTGAACGGTTGCGTCGAGTGTAATCCTAAGAAAACTGTTTCAGTTACATAATTAAGCTTTTCATTGTTTAGAACAACATCGTGTTTAATACTTTTACATTAGGCAAAGAGAATTTAATACATTTAGTTTTTAGAATTCAGCACTAAATTGTTTGACGTAAACCATTTATGAACCTGATCAAGTGCGCCATATACTTCGTCAATATTTACAGCCTTTCTATCCACTTTAAATATTAAAGAAGTATCATCAGCAAAAGCACTATCTTGGCTAGATTCTGTACCATGAACGGCAAGTCGTTTATGTATACTAAAAATAGAAACGGTCCTAAAATTGATCCTTGCGGTACACCAATTTTGACGGCAGATCCCAGCGACTTCACACCATTTATCTGCACTGTCTGCGTCCTATCTCCGAGATAAGATTGAACTAAATCAAGCGCTTTTCCTCTTATACCATAATGGTCCAGTTTCAGCAACAGTGTCTCATGATCAACGCAATCAAATGCCTTGGACAAATCGCAGAACACCCCTATGACATCCTGCGACTCCTCCCAAGCACCGTAAATAAGTTGCAGGAGGTTAACAGCAGCGTCGGTTGTCGAGCGCCCTTTCGTAAAACCGAATTGTTGATCATGTAGTAATTTATTCAAATTAAAATGTAGGAGCATTTGATTAAGTATAATTTTCTCAAAACTTTACTCAAAACTGGTAGTACAGATACTGGCCTAAAGTTACTGGGATCCGTTTTATCTCCTGCTTTAAAAAGAGGTATTACTTTACTGTGCTTCATGAGATCAGGAAATACGCCATGATCAATGCAAGCATTAAATATACAGGCTAAGTATGGTGCTAATGTATCTATAAAAGAACTACATAGTCTTACTGACATGCCCCATAGATCCTCTGTAGTTTTTACTTTTATATCTTTAAAAGTTTTTAATATTACGTTTGCATTAATGTGCCTAAACTCAAATATATTAATACAAGTCTGAACATTAGTTTTAAGAAGATTTGACGCGATGATTGGCGAAGAGTTAAGTGACTCAGTAGTTGTAAATGGGATGTTACTGAAAAAAGTTTCAAACTCATTAGCTACATCAGCGTCTGCAGTAACAATGCCCTGGCCAGTCTTTAAAGAATGAGATTTTTCGATTGGTTTAGTTCGACCAGTCTCTGAATTGACAACTTTCCAAACAGTTTTAATAACATTTTCAGCAGAGTATATTTTATTTTTGGTGAAAATTGCTTTAGCTTGTATGCAAACATTTTTGAATATTTTAGAATAATTTTTAACATGTTCAACAAAAGCTACACTATGATTATAAGACTTTTCGTCATACAGCTCAAATAACTTGTTCCTACTTGTTCGAATGCCTACAGTTGCCCAGTCGCTGAATTTAAATTTAGGATTAATTGTTAATTTCTTTACCTTGAATTTGTCTTCAAATTCATCACGTATCGTTATAAAAGCTTTGAATAAAAGTTATTTGGATTGTTAGTATCATAGTCTAGAACTGGTAGTTTTTCTGATAGTGCAGTATGGAGTTTGTCTACTTGGTTGGAGCTTATACTTCTTTTACTAATAACAATCTTTTCATCTTTAGGACGACATGGAAAAGCACAGATTGTCCATTGTGGTCTGATTTACAACAATTTACTATTACTTGGTCTGAATAGTCACAATCACAGTAGATATTATCTAAACAAGATGCTGTGGTTGCAGTTATTCGAGTAGGTTCTTTAAATATGTTGTTTAGGTTAAAAGACTTAAACAAACTGATAAATCGACTTCTAAAAGCAACATTTTCTAGTAAGTTTATATTGAAATCTCCACACACGATATGAAATTTATTCTTTGATTTTAATAATATCTTTAAAACATCTTCCATAATTAGTTCAAAACTCTCATAGTTACCATTTTTAGGGGGTCTGTATACGCACACTATAATATGTTTCTCCAACTCAATGCATGACAGTTCACACACACATTCAATCGAAAGTCCAACAATATCTTTTCGCTCTTTAGCTTTGATATTTTTATTAACAAGAATAAAAGTGCCTCCGCGAGTAGTGGACTTTCGATTGAAAGCACTGACTATTTCATAATTTTCGTAATTTATGAGCATCTCATAGTCCTTCAACCAGTGTTCAGAAACGCATAAAATATCACATTTTCTTGACTCCAGGAACAACTCAATCTCAAGCTCCTTGCCGGGAAAGCCCTGAATATTCTGATGAATAATACTAAGCGGCTTTCCTTTGTCTCATTGTTTAGTTTAAATGTTGAGATTTATTGTTCCTGGATGCAAGAGGCCTAAGTCTAGAATGATCTGGTATACAATGTGTAACCGGGTCAGAAATGTTCATAGCTAACAAATTAGCTAAAAGTTTGCGGTAATAAAGAGATAAGTACATTGTACTGTTTGTCAATATAAAATTATCAAATAGATTAATGTCAACTGTATATAAGTTGTCACTATGACTAAATGTCAATTTATATAACATAGTATTAAAATTAAATATCCTACTATTGTATTCAACTTGTCCCTTAATATAAGGTAATGTGCCTATAATACAGTTACGAACATTTAGGGTGGCACAAGAATTAATAAAATTAGTCAAGGCTCGCTTGTCGACACCGCTACTGTGACTTAATAATAGCACCACTGTAGTGTTTTCCGAAAAGTTATAGTTTAACATTCTATTAGTAATTTGTTCAAACGAGGCCTGGGGTAAACAAACATTTTCAACAACCTGATTAAGTTGATTGTGCAGTAAATAACCTAAACCTTTTCCTATTTTGTCACTAAAGATGACCGTCTTAGCGAGATTAGTGTCCACGGGTTTGGGCAGCTGCTGAACGTGCTGGGTACGAGTACTCGGCGTAGGCGTGCTAGTGTGCAACGCCAGCGACGCGCCCTGGGCTCCTTGCCCGGCGACGCGCGGCGTGAGCAGACCTGACCATGCACGCGTAGGCGGCGGTCCGCATGGCGAGGCGTGCGGGGCGCGGGGCGGGGCGTGCGGAGCGCACATGGTGGGGCGTGGGGCGCACAGCAAGAGGCGCGGGGCGCTCAGCAGCGGGGCGTGCGGGGCGCATGGCTGCGAGGCGCACGGCAGGGGCCGCGGGGCGCACGGCTGCGAGGCGCTCGGGACGTCCAGTGGAGCGCGCGGTGGTGTGGTGAGTGCACTCGCGTCCAAGCTATGAAGTCCCTGCGCGGCGCCACCAGACTGCTCGACTCGTGATTTAGGAGTACTGGGCTCCTGATCCATAGTAGCATGCTGACCTCGCTGCAACTGCTGACAATGCATAGTGCCACAGCCCCGCTTAGGGTCAACCTCCTGCGGGGTGGGGGGGCACCCTGCAGATTGGTGAGAGCAGTGTTGTGGTTTTAAAACAGCTTGGTGCTCCTTCACTTTTTTCTTCTTCATTGACGAATGACGGTTTCTCTTCTTTTTAGTCTTGGGTGACCCGCTGTCATTTGATGAAAATTCAGACCGGTCTCCTGTGTCACTTAGCAATGACAGATGTTTCTTGTCTGTATCATCTTGTAGCAAGGCCATGATTTCATTGCATTTTTGTTTAATTATATTTTTATTTGTTAGTGGTGCAAATGTAGAAGATTGTTGGCTCAGCTTGGTCTTTGCTTCTTCATGCTGCTCAGATAAAGCTGAATAAGCTGCCTTGAGTGAGTCAATCTCCTGATATAATACTACTCGTTTCAATAGACTATTTTGTTTCTTATATTTATTTTTGTGTTGTCTCCTTAGTAATCTATTTGCATTCAAAGCTCTTAGTAATTTTGCCTTAATCTGCTGAGGTCTCTTTGGTCTTGGATGATTTTGCACATTTATAGTAGATGTTTGTGCAGTCCATTGAGTAAATCGTTGATCACTTGTCACATTTGCAAAAGAAAGCTCCTCGTGTAGGGCAAATGACAGTTCATTGTGGAGTGATTGTGACTGAATTAAAGCTGTAGTTTGCTTCTCATTTTGTAAGATACTTAGGCTGCTTAGTGCCTCACGAAGCTGTTGTTCTAAAAGTTCAACCCGGTCTGAAGTAACTTGTAGCTTAGAGATCTCTGCTCGCAGGATGTCAATGAGAGCTTGCTTGTGATCAATATCTGCCTTAGATTCCTCAAGTAAACAGTAGGCATTTGTGAGTTTCAGGTTGATTGTATCCTTGCTCGACTTTAACATTCGCATGTCACACTGTAGGTCATTTCTTTCATCGACCAGCCGGTCAACCTGAGCTTCATAGTCCTTCACTTCTATCATAAGTCTTTGTAATTTCTGTTCTTTAGCCATAGAACGTGTTTCAGTCGGCATTTTGATGCTGCTGCTTCAGCTGAAATATATAAAACACTACTTAATACACAATATACACTTGCTCACAAGCTAGTGAGTAGGTACTGTAACTAATTAAGCAATGTGATGTGTTTATGTAGGTAAAATAACCTGGTCAAGTGTCATCAGTTTCCCTTCCCAAATTGACAAGCGATCTGAGACACTGTAAGAACTAGACTAGACTAAAACGAAACTAGCAGGAGAAGTAAGATTTTGAGTTCCTATGGGTATAAAGTGTTTGTTGAATAACTTGTCTGAGCGGCAGTTGACCTTCCCGTCAGGTATACTTCGTTAAAAGTAACCTGAGGCAAGTTCACGCGGCTGTGTTATGTTTAGGTAGTAAATTCCCACAATAAGTGAGTTGTGCTGTCGTGTACTATGGTATTATATGATACTAATGTGGTAATTGATTGTGAATCGTATAAAAGTTATCAAAGAAACGATACTCCCAGGGGATTATCCGTTGCTCGTTCAAATCTTGATTCAAATCCTTTGTCTGGTTATGACAGACAGTCGAAAATCCAAGTATTTCCACTCGAATTTGTATTGGACAGCATCCGATATATTATAAACTTATCACTTTCACATATTTCACATGATTTTTTAACAAGAAAACGTTTATAAACACTAAATTATAATTAAATTTGATTAACAGCTGATTTTGACGACCGCTCAGCTCGGGGTTGCCAGAGCAAAAAAAAAAGTCAGACAAGCGATCGCCAGTCGTTATACATGCGACGCGCGTATCACGTGTGTAGCTTTGTCTCTTCCGTTTTTATATGGCGATGTCGCACGTCTCACGTCCCCGACGATCACTTTTTGACAGATCCCATTGCACGCGTCACGATGCACGCACAGTTCATCTGTGGAGGTTTTCCCTTATAATGTAATGTTCTTTATTGTACTGTCAGATAATTAATGTGTAGGTAGACAGATGAAAGGTATACTTAGGGAAAGAAAGGAGATGAAATAGGTAATTCTGTGTCGTGGAGCGGAGGACATAACAGCTCCATTTATTGAGGTCTGAATGCACAGCAGTGGTCATTCAGCCCCTTGCTATTCAGGGTACGTAGGTACTCACACATACTTACATGCTAGGGCTATCGCATGTTACAAGCATACATAAAAACATATTGTTAAAGACACTTCACTTTGGCCTTCGATAGATGTCGCTGTTAGTTACTAGAACTCGCTATAGAGATGTTTAGTTGTAAGCTATATAGTGACCTATGCAATAAAAGCTCTTCAGCTCCTCATACAAGCAAAATGTGGTATTATTTACTTAGGGAAGTGAAGTAGTCGTTAATCGGTTCAGGGCCTTTTCACATATATTACGCCCAACATTACGCCTAATATCTTTTGCGGGGTAGGCAGCTTTGCAGGCGGATTGGCGAGTGCAGTGCAGGATGTTGCATTTACATAACAGCTCCATTTATTGAGGTCTGAATGCACAGCAGTGGTCATTCAGCCGCTTGCTATTCAGGGTACGTAGGTACCCACACATACTTACATGCTAGGGCTACCGCATGTTACAAGCATAAAGTATCTGTACACCCATCATCTCATCATCTTCCTGCCCTTATCCCAATTACTTGGGGTTGGCGCAACACGTTTCGTTGAACACAAAATCCTGTTGCTAAGGATTTAACTTAATTTTACGACCGGCCGCCTACCAGACGTCAACCCTCCTTGGGAATGCTTTTGTGGTGGATTAACCGCCACCATACGGTTGGCCCTGGCTGTTTGGGTCGGCTTTATCCCTCGGTCGCCTCTTACGACTATGGGAAGAGAGGGGGTGGTGCTATTCTACTCTGCCAGCACCACACGACATGCGGCGGAGGACATAACATGACATCCACACATTAAAATTACTAAACACTCATCGAAAAGTAAAAATTCTTATTTACAGGTTTGACTAAAGTTTGAGGGTCATTCAGTTTACACTCTGCCTACCTCGCAAGGGATTTAGGCGTGATATATGTATATTTAAAAAACATAAATATTACACGCCTGTATCCTTTGAGGAGTAGATAGAGTAATAAAGGTAATTCTGTGTCAAGGAGCGGAGGACATAACAGCTCCATTTGTTGAGGTCTGAATGCACAGCAGTGGTCATTCAGCCGCTTGCTATTCAGGGTACGTAGGTACCCACACATACTTACACGCTAGGGCTACCTCATGTCACAAGCATAGAATGTGACTTTCAAATTCAAATTCAAAAACATTTATTTAGTAGGAATTTACAAGATTCTCTTTAAGAAAGTCAAATTCTAATACAATCTTTTCTACTCTAAACGCGGCTCGGGCGGGATAAAAAAATTAAAATAAAGGCACTGCCTCGAGACTGGCCAGGCTAACCAGACAGCATGTAACTTTATGCCTGAATGAATCAATATTTTAAAAAGGAGTTACATTGTGTATGGTTTACATATATCACGCCTAAAATACCTTGCAGGGTACGCAGAGCGTGAATCGCCATTTACACCGCGTCTGACAAAAGTTTAAGGCTATTTCAGAAAATTTGTGTACTGCCTTTAGCCTAAAATTGCAATAAACATTAACTCTCAAATTATGGTTTAAAAACAACCCTTTTAAAAGCAAAAATTTTGAGACAGTATCATTTTCGTGACTTTGTTACTAGAAAACCTCCCATTAGTTTTAGAAGACCTACTCTACAATTACCCTGCTCAATATTTCAGGCAATTTTCCCCTTTCATATAAGAATAAGAATAGAATAAGAATAATTTATTAAAAAGCTTAATTTCAGTTTTACATAAATGGTTAGATTACTTAAACATATGTATGGGAGGGGGTCCAAAAATCATTATTTAATTCTCAATATTTCTGAATTTTTGTCAACACGATCTACATGTCGATCGCTCCAAAACTGACAAAGTTATGAGGTCGCAGCATACAGACAGCCAGACAGACTTGACGAAATGATAGGTAAGGATTTGTAGTAACCCTAAAAACTCACTGCAGGTGCCAACCCTACTGTAGAATGTCCATGACTATTTACTACTGCTGAATAGAATCTGGCTAGAAGAGATAAATTATGTATTTCGCCTCATGTCACGTCGCCAAGGATAAAATATTCGCTTACGTTGAATATTTTTGCTCGCATTTATCCAATTGAAACGAAATAAATCAGAATTTCTGATAAAATCTTTACTGTATAAAGTACTGACTTATTTAATATACTTAGAGTAGGTTTTGCTCGAGGAGAACCTAGGCTATATAGACTGGTTTAGTCAGCATTTAAGCTGATACGATGAGTACTATAATATTGTAAATGCAAAGTAGGTAAGGTACCTACAGTTTGTTTCATCTACAATTCTATTTATTAGGTCTGTATGGAAGTGTGCAATACAACATGTGTTGCCGCAAGACACTTGTAAACCAATGCTTCGCAGATTTGCATTCATAGTCCATATTAACTAAATACTAGGCACGTAAAGAATACATCATTTCATTAAGTATAAATGTTTTATGACCGGCCGCCTCCTGACTGACGTCAACCCTGTTTGGGAATGCTATTGTAGGTGCTATCAGCGCCATCATGCGGTTGACCATAGTCGACAGATATTCAGCAGAGGTCAAAACTCTACGTCGCCTTTTACAAAACATTTTGAGTGGACTAGGGATGGCATGATTCTTGTCCGCTAGCACACGGAAACCATAAGATCATTAATTATTAGAGGCGATAGAAAAGAATCCTACAATATTTTAAACCATTTCAGGATATTCTATGATAGTGGTATATTGAGGAATATTAGTTATTATAAGCCTAACTGAAAAAAAAATGTCTATATAATGTCTAAACATCTCTACAAACCCTAGACCTCTATATTATCATAAAAAAATCTTCTCCGACGAGAGCACGAAGCCAAACAAGCAAAAAACAGCACATTTGTAGACGTACCTAAGTAATGTAAACAGGACTGGCCGCTTGAAAACTGCACAAATGATCGCCCTTACATTCATAAAGGCATTATTGTAGAGTAAACAAAAGATAAAGGAGCGCGTTTCGACCGTGCAATGCTGGCTTAGAACAGCATCACCCCATATCATCAGTAAGTAGATGTAAACAAGACTAGCCACTTGAAAACTGCACAAATGATCGCCCTTACATTCATAACGGTGTTACTGTGGGGTAAGCCATAGATAAAGGAGCGAGTTTTGACCGTGCAATGCTGGCTTAGAATAGCATCACCCCATATCATCAGTAAGTAGATGTAAACAAGACTGGCCACTTGAAAACTGCGCAAATGATCGCCTTTACATTCATAACGGTGTTACTGTAGAGTAAACATTAGATATAGGATCGAGTTTATTAATTGTTCAAAATTTAACACGACCATGAGTGGAACTTAGTACTTTCGGCATGAATGCGGCAACGCTTTTAGGGGCTAACTTGAGGTGCTGCTGCACTTAAACATTCGTGCATACCTACCTATATCAAGTCTATATCCCTCGCGGGGTAGGCAGAGCGTGAACGGCCGTAAAAACGGCTATTTACACCTTTTCTGATAAAAATTTGAGAGTCACTCAGAAGACTGTAGTGTATCATCGTAATGACAAGTTGTCAGCCTATCGCCAAAAATTGCAATACACATAAACTCTGAAATCCTTTTCTTTACGACACCCTCGGGAAAAATATGGGAAGATGCTATTCTAAGCCGATAGATACCACACGGCATAAATAAAAAAAGAACATAAAAATTGAAAATTCATGACTTGATGAAAACGTTATTTTGTTCCGTTCATTTGTGTACTTCACTCGCTGCATTTAAGGCCAAGATTTATGCACTCAGCAAAATGGACCTATTTTCTTTCGTTCGACACAACAAAAACACTTCCTCCTTTAAGTCCTTGCCAGCCCCGGTATTACCTCACGGCATTATACTCTAGTGGGGGGTTAAAGTGGCCTTTCAGACAACCTGAATGGCTAAGTTTTAGGCCCAACTCGCCCCATTCAAAAGGGTAGCTCACGGCAAAATGGAATGGTGGAATGAGCCCATTTTTTTTAATTCACTCTCCTTAAAGCGCGAACAGTGTAATTTATAATTACCAGTGTTTCGCTTGTTTCGGAGTTTTAATGATCTGGCAACACTTCTGAGTGGATTGGGGAAGTTCGGGATAAATGGTGAGTGCGGCAATCATGGAATATTATGAATTTTTTTACGGTTTATTCTTCTGGATTTAGACAGTGTTTCAACAACTTTGAGTGTTATCTTTTTTGTTTTATAGCTTTTTAAACAAAAGTTTTAACGGTTGTGTGAATTCATTGAAATCACATACATACATACTTATATCACGTGAACGGGATATAGATCCCTTGCGGGTTAGGCAGAGCGCAAACAGATGCAAAAAACAGCCATTTACACTACTTCTGAAAAGAATTGAGGTCATTCAGAAGACTGTGTATCACTATGACCGAAAGGTATACAGGCGTGATATATGTATGTATAATACCAGCAACTCTTCATATCGCAATACAATACAAATCTAAAATAATTGCTAAGGTATTGCATTAATTGGCATCGCGAACCGCAAATTAATAAAAAGTACGCAAAAAATCGTAATTGACGTCTATTCATCGCGGAAGCTCTTCAAAAATTGCATGCATTTTTTTTATTTATCCGCCATCTTGCGGACACTTGAAAAATAATAGAGAGGGTGGATTTACCACGAGCGTGAGGGCCCTTACAACCTTGATAGATGTTATGTAATGAGCGCCATTTTCTTTTTTTTACTCCATTTTGTCAATGAGGATTTAGGATTTTTTGGTAGGATTTGTGTATAAGAGGTTTAAAGTATTGTGTCGGATGGATACTAAACGGTATTTTTAGGGGTAACATTTTATAAAATAAAAAAGTGATCCCTCATGTTTTACTTTTACATCATGTTTTAATTTTACATGATGGATCACTTAGGTACATACAAATTAGATACAAACTGCTGATTTGTAACGAGTGCAATTATTCTATATTTTTCTTAATGCATATAGGTAAAAAAAAGTTCAACTGCGGTCATTTTAAAGTTATTTTTTGCGTTTTAAATCCAACATTTTAAATTAATGAAGTTTTATCAAAGCTATTGTCACTTTCGCTACGACAACTCACGAATCTAACGACAACTCATTTGTTGTAATCCGACAAAACGTTTGGCCTGTGGCCCGTGAAAAAGAATTTTCATGTCCACATACGGACTTACATACATACATACCAGAATACATACCTACTCTCAAAAAAAATAACCCTCTCTGTGTAAGGAAGTCGGGTAAAAATCCACTTTTACTTCAAGATAACGTTAAGTAAAGCATAAGTCAAGAAGGTTCATACTTCATATTTGCTTGCACGTCGCAGGCTTAAAAGTACTCTTACAAAAGCTGCCTTGGGTATTTACAGACGGACCACAATAAAATTTATCTAACCTTAGTAGTATTTGGAAATACTTCAGGAAGTCAATCAAGCTTTGAAAGTGAATAACTTTTGAGTACTGTGTGGTAGCGGTTAAAAATACTGCCAACCCTAGGCCACTCAGGGTGTTTCGTAAAAGGTGACGTAGAGTTTTTGACCTTGGCTGAATATCTGTCTACTATGGTCAACCGTATGGTAGCTGGCAGTGATACCACCTACAACAGCATTCCAAAAGAGGGTTTGCGGCAGGCATAACCAAAGCACTTACATTGCTAATGTAGTAATGAATGACTTACATAATATTATCAATATACGTATATTTACAGTCAATGACATCTTTGTAGCTAAGAAAATGTCTAGCATATTTAATTAATATAATAATAGGTATAGGATCGCAAAAAATTACGGCATCTTAGACCTTAGCCACATTTCATTTATAACAGGAATTGCTCTATTCGTGAGTGCATTACTAACATGGCAGGTACGCCACACGGGAACCGCTAGTAATTTTAAAAGAGGCTATAGGTAGAGTCTGGCCAGCGAGTCTTTGGACACGGAAATGGCGCCAATTTTAAAAATCTTTCACATGTTAACACTGAAAAACTACAATAAAACAATTTTGATACTTACTGTTTTTTTGTTTTCTGCTCTTTAGTTTGTGTTTACCTTGCCTACCGGTATGTATGTATGATGTATCTAGTAGATACCGTATCTAGTAGATACAGCATACATTTGTTTTCTGCTCTTTAGTTTGTGTTTACCTTGCCTACCGGTATGTATGTATGATGTATCTAGTAGATACCGTATCTAGTAGATACAGCATACATACATACCGGTAGGCAAGGTAAACAAAAACTAAAGAGCAGAAAACAAAAAAATAGTAAGTATCAAAATTGTTTTATTGTAGTTTTTCAGTGTTAACATGTGAAAGATTTTTAAAATTGGCGCCATTTCCGTGTCCAAAGACTCGCTGGCCAGACTCTACCTATAGCCTCTTTTAAAATTACTAGCGGTTCCCGTGTGGCGTACCTGCCATGTTAGTAATGCACTCACGAATAGAGCAATTCCTGTTATAAATGAAATGTGGCTAAGGTCTAAGATGCCGTAATTTTTTGCGATCCTATACCTATTATTATATTAATTAAATATGCTAGACATTTTCTTAGCTACAAAGATGTCATTGACTGTAAATATACGTATATTGATAATATTATGTAAGTCATTCATTACTACATTAGCAATGTAAGTGCTTTTACCTTGTCTTTAAGTGTGTTTACCTTAGATACAGCATACATACATACCGGTAGGCAAGGTAAACAAAAACTAAAGAGCAGAAAACAAAAAAATAGTAAGTATCAAAATTGTTTTATTGTAGTTTTTCAGTGTTAACATGTTGCCATTTGAAATATTTGAATTATTTGACGTCCAAAGACTCGCTAGCCAGACTCTACGTCTTTTTTGCCGTACTGATGCAGCCAGCTCGCAGCTCGTCTGTACAGGCTCCTAAGTGCACACCGAGCATACTTTTAGTGTACAAGTGTGCACTTTTCTCACATTTACGTGTGCATCGATGCAAAATGCGGGATTACATTTTAAAGATGAAATACATTTTAAAGTTTCTCCTGAGATAGGATTTGTAAGTAGCGTAATGTTTAAAGGCCTATTCAAACTACGGTGATATCCCGTTGGGTACGTGGGTAGCGGTAGGTACTCCATCGCTTGTCAATTTGTACAAATCTGAATTTCAAAGAGACTATAATCTTTGCACTAACATTATAAGGAGAAAAAATTAGTTATTGATGCCGAAGGTCGCAAGTAAAAATCCTGTCTACGGTGAAAAACTTTCAATTAATTCAAAATCTGATATTCAAGTTTATCTGTACATCATAAGACTTCTATTTCTTCTATCGTTTGGGACATCAAGTCGACAAACGACCTGGTAAACCCTGGGGTCAAAGTAAAAAAGAAAACAACAACAAGAGGTCGTTTAGCAAAATTGACAACATCCAGCGACTAAAAAGGCTTCCATTCAGCGGGGCCCATTGTAATTTTTTTAACTGCGGAATTTCAAAAGAAAAATGGCGCCGATGGAATCGCGAGCTATGTTTTTAATTCAAATGTAAATTGGTAGGGTAAGTGCTACTGTTATGGACGATGGTTGAGATTTATGAAATTGTTCCTGAAATCGTTTGTTTATGTTCTTGTGGGATTCTACCTACAAAATGTAGCAAATATATGAAAAGAAAAGAGGGAACAGGTATATTATTGAATTGGTTGCAGTGGAAAGTCTATTGCTAAGTTTATTTTAAAAACTAACGCCCCGTCATACTACATACTCTCGAACTATAAATAGCTATAATCGTGTATCGCTATAGTGACAGGCTGACAAACTAACCTGTCATTATAGCGATCAAATATTTGTCAGACGTGGCGATAATAACCGTATTTTTACTGCCGTTGACGCTCTGCCTACCCCGCAAGGGATAAAAGCGTGATTTATGTTTGTATGTATGCATGCATACTCTCGAAAACCTAACTCTCCTTCTGAGGCAGTCGGGTAAAAAACTAAATTTATAGTGCAAGTGCAAAAATCATTTAGGTACAACAGGCGGGTTCATTGATTCATTGAAATGTCTAAAATAAGTTGTATCTAAAACAAGTTGTAAGTACTAAATTTTTAAAACGCCTCATTTACCCTACGCTAATATTCCCCCGACAAACTGTTCAGGGGTTTTATTGTATCTCTGAGCAAGGAAAAGTTCAGTGGGAACTCTAGGTATAACTGAAGCCAACAAAAACTCGTCGCAATCAGACTTGGTGCACACCATCTAGGCGAAGGAGAATGACCATTCCTGGTCTCAAAAGTGTCACGCTTTACAAACAACTTTTCTAAGAAACAATTTTAAAGGAGAATAGCCAAGATAATTGTTGCACAAAACAGGAAAACTAATTTAATATTTAAAGTTTTTTGGTAGCTATTTTTACTAAACATTTTATTGGGCTTCAAACTTTTTCTACACTGTGTACCGAACATAACGTATTTAGAATAAAATGCACGATAGAGAGAGAGCCAGACTTCAGCGCTTTGATCTCTTTCGATACCCAACTTGAACATTTAATAACTCCAAAACTTCTATTTGAATAAATTTATGCCCAATGACAAAATTTTAAGCAATATTTAAAGTCTATCATTATATCACTTTGTCTTTTCATGCCATATTCATCAAGGGAATGGGCAGCAGCGTTCCCTGTAAATACAACATCTAGCACTGCGCCTGCCAATCCACCTGCCAAGCGTGGTGAGTACGGCAACACCCCCAAAAAGAAACTCTAAACCCTGAATCCTGATTGCAATTAGTATTACACTAAGTTCATATTGGTCAAAGGATCTCTCTTAAATATTTCTTCACTCTGATTATTGTACTTACTCCCTGTTTTCTCATTCTTATTGTTAAGGAATCTTTGCCTAATGGATGAGGATTTAATCTCTTTTTTATTTTGTTGCAGGTAAAACTGGCGAAATTTTTCACGTTGCCGTGGAAAAATCCAAGGTTTAAAGTATAATGAAAATATTGGCTACTGAAAGAAAGTTAGGAAGGGAAGAGTTAAGTGATTAAAAGTAAATTTAAGAGGACATTTTTTTACTTGTTTCTTTAATGAGAAACATTTTTGTATAGACATATAACAAGTTAGAAACATAATAAAGCTCAGAAAAGTATCACCCCATATCCCTATGTCATAAAAAGCGACTATGGTATTTGAAAGTTGATGACGTGTATTGCAATTTAGGCGACAGGCTGACAACCTGTCACTACACAGTGATCTTACAATCTTTGGAATGACTCTCAAACTTTCCTCAAACGTTGTGTAAATGGCCGTTTTTTGGAAGAGCCATTTATCCCTGCTTGCCCCGCAAGGGATATAGGCGTGATATTATGTCAAAGTTATCGCGAATTGTTTGAACACGACCATGATTGAGCTTCTCATTACATTAGAAATAACCAACGATTTACTATTATAATTAAATTGCTACCACTAATACCCTTAAACTAACCGTGATCAAAAACTGATTAATTCCATAACATTAATATTGTTACACATTTTGATCGCTTTGGTGAATTGCATATTTACCGGATGAAATTGCGTTTTGAGACAATGATATAAAAGTGACAACCTGTGACACTCGCACTTAGATGCGGTGACTAATCATCGTCAAATCACATCAGCACATAACAGTCAACTGGCTGGACGTAGGCCTCCCCCAGGATACGTCACAAGGCAGGAACTCCCGTTTTCGCTATCTTGTCGCTACCAGTTCTCCATAAGTCATCGCTCCATCTGGCCGGAGGGCGTCCAACGCTACGCTAGTTGAGGCGTGGCACGGCGACAAGTACTATAATATTCCACCCTTATGTCGTTGATATACCTCTCTTTTCACGAAGCGATTTGCTTCGACTTTCATCATGCGAATTGCTAAGGAGTGGAATGCCCTGCCGGCGGATCTGTTCCCGGAACATTATAACTTGGGCCTTTTCAAGTTAAACAGGCACTACCTAGGCAAACATGCTCCAACATCGTATGCATCATCACTTACCAACAGCTTTGATAGCAGACAAATGCGAATTAAACATAATAAAAAAAAGTTTATGTAGGACATTTCGTGAATTCTTTACGTACCTAATACGTATCTGGTAATACACCGGAAAATCACATGCCGCGTGTGTGAACCCCTTTTGTTGGTTTTAGTCTCGTTAATTTCAAAATCAAATTTCGTACCTGCAATAAATTAGTCTGCCACGTAAGCCTAATAAACATTGGATATAAAATCCCCTTTGGCGGTAATATATAGCCTAAATTTAATTAACACCCGATGATGTAAATTATGCGTTCATTGACCAGGGAGCGTTAGTTCAAACCACAGGTTCAAACCTACAACACCGCTGGCAGAAGCCGGTCTGTGTTGTAGTAGTGTTTGCACGTAAAACATCCTCAATAGCGACTGTTGCACAGAAACACTTGTTCTTATTTTTCTCTCTCTCTCTGTCTTCGTGTGGGACACCGAGTCGTGCAATGATCTAATCAACCCTTGTGTCAGAATTTTTAAACCACCTAATGCAAGTAGCAGGCCTCTGACATGGTTGTGTAACGACCGCCATCATAGACAGCAACCGGGACTGTCCGGGACCGACGGCTTAACGTGCCCATCCGAAGCACGGTAGACGGTACCATCTTACTGCTAAGACACTGCTAATCTTTTGCTACTTTTAAAACTCTGCCTTGTGGAAGTGGCTGGCGATACTGCTACACCCCTAGTCTAAGCAGGGTGTTTCATAAAAGGCGACGTAGAGTTTTTGACCTCAGCTAAATATCTGTCGACTATTGCCAACCACATGGTGCCAGTGATACCACCTTCAGGCGGCTGGTCATAAAACATTGCCAAATCCTTTTGTTATAGTACAAATAACAGATTATTTTTGTGTTCCAACAAAATATGTTGCGCCGATCCCAACTGATTTGGGATTAGGTCAGGCAGATGATAGACATTATTTAGTTATAATTATCATTCTAGAATTTAGTTTTACTAACCTAGGTTTGCAATAACGCAAAGCGTTTTACATATTATTTTTATTTCATTTTTTCATTTCAATAACGTTTGCACCCCTAAAACTAAATTAGTTTAACTTATTGGCTTAGGTCTAGACCAGACCGCTCTCCAAAACTGACATGACCGACCCTTGTCTTAAAATATTATTTTACAGCAATTTCTACGTAAATTGGACCATTATTTAAAATTTCAATTGTTATATTTTATAATTTTATGCTCGAACTGGGATTATCTTTATACTTAGCTATAATGATATGAGTATGATAAAAATACATGTTAATTTTTACACTAATTACCTATACTCATTTAGTTGTTTCAGGGTAGTAGTTTACTTATTCGTGGTTACTTAATTTTCTTATCAAAATCAGCTATGTGGTTTTCTATAAAAGGTCAAGTAATTTTTTTCTATAATGTAATCTAAATAGGTACCTACCTATAGGTACCCTAAGCCCCGTCGGTCCCAGTCACTGTCTATGATTACTTAGACGGCGGTCGTTACACAACCATATACTCGACTGTCCCAGTTCGACTCGAAACACAGTAAATCGACTGTCCCGATGGCGTATTGGATAGTGCCCCTGCCTTCTACGCCAAGGTGGGTTCGATTCCCACCGAACACAAATATTTGTAAAGTCAATTTTCAAATATTTGTGTTAAGTTTGGGTGTTTTCTATGTATAATATGTATATATTAAAAAAAAAAGTATATAAGTATTATATCAGTTGTCTAGTTCCCATAGTACAAGCTTTGCTTAGTTTGGGGCTAGATGGCGCTGTGTGTCTCGTCCAGAGATATTTATTATTTATTTATTATATCAGAGGCCTGCTACTTGCAAAAAACATTAAAACTATGGCACCAGAGTTCAGATCGTTGGACGACTTGCTGTCCCACACAATACAAAGAGATTTAGTATTTTTCCCAAAGGGGAAAGATTTTACGCCACTAGGCTATCTTGTCTTCAAATAATACATCATCAACATAAAACAGTCTAAACAAACTTTTTCGACAAAACGAACTAAGCGCACTCAATTTGTAGCTATTGTTTTAAGTGGCAATAGAATACCGTACTAAACTGTTCGTGTTTTGTTCACATAAATTTAGTTAAGGCGTAGTTCAACGAGCACTTAGATTTATTTGATGGTACACATAGATTTGAACCATTGATGTCGTAATTACGTAAAACCGTGTTAGGTATACCTACCTTGTTTGGTGCCGTATGATGGTGGCTTAGAATAGCATCACCCTATTTCTAAACGTGGAATTGTAAGAGACGACTAAAGGATGAACATAGGGAATGGGCAGCTAGAAGTATAACCATAAATAGAATGGCAGTTTCTAACACTGCACACGCCAATCCGCCAAAAACGTGATGAGTATGAACAATACGGAAGGCCTTACCACAAAAAAGTTACGAGTGTTCAACGCTTGTCTTACGTTTTTGTTTGAAGTTTTATCTTAAACACGCGTTCAATACTTGACTATTTTTGTGGAAAGGCTTGCAATGTCCATTAGTGGACAATTTTGGTTCAAAAAGTCAATAGACTCGAGCGAATCGAGCCATACTTACGTCAAATGAAATATATTGAACAAAAAATAAATTCGAGCATATTTTTTTTTTGTTTTCAGCTAAAAACCGTTCTCGTGTTGTTTGCATACAACAGATCAACCAAAATAAACTAATCAACAGTTAAAAACAAAACAAAACTGTGGTTTTGCAACTATTCCTCGAATACGGAGTACGGTTCGAATTTCGAACAATTTTAATTAAACGATAGACTCGATTCCATGTTACCTTTCTAAACATAGATCTGTCAATTACTGAATATTTTTAACCGACGAAAATCCAAAGAGGAAGAGGTCCTCTATTCATCGCGATCTTATTTTATTTATATTTTTTGCGGTTACTCAGAGTCAGAGACGCCTGAACCGATTAGAAAATAACTTGGATTTTTGTGAATAATAATATTTCATTATCAGGACAGACAAACTATTCGCAATTTCATGTTATGACGTCTGTGTGTGATATCCTGTTTTTGTACACTACTTTTGTCTTTTCTTTTCGTCTAAAATACAACAAAACACTAGAAAATCTTACGGCGCGTTAAAATACCGCCTTCATCAGAAATTTTATGAATGAAAATAAAACCAAGTTAAGTAGTCGACAGAGTGTAGCAAACTCGTAGCACTTTCGTAGCATACTTGTATCTGTACATAAACAAAAGCAAGCCGGGTACGAAGAGAGCTAAAATAAGTAAAAATCTATTTTTTATCATGTTCGTATTGAAATGTTTCTTTTAACATTTAGATGTAAAATTTAGGGGGGCAAACTCCACTGAGGAGGCATGCGTCGTGACGTATGAAATGGCATAAGTCAGACAAGTGATCGTCAGCTGTCATCGATGCGACGCAAGTCTCACATGTGTAGCTTTGTCTCTTCTGTTTCACTTAAATAAAAACAGTTTCAAGCGTCGCAATGTCGCACGTCTCATATCTTGGGCGATGGCTTGTCTAAAATATGTCATTTTGCGTCTCGCAACACACGTCTCGTCTGTGGAGCTAGCGCGTATAACAATTTTAGTCTCGTCTCTGTGTTATTTTTGACTACGCCTATTTACCCGATATCAAGTTAGTTTAGGCAGCAACGTAGAATCGACTCCGAATATGAGTGTAACGGAAACCAATATGGCCGAAAATAAACAGTTCTGAACCGTCAGTTTGGATATTTTCACATCCACTAACGTTCACTTCGATTCATTTTGAAAACGGAACGGATGCGGTAAAGGGTAGTCAATCAGCTTGACCCACTGACGATAAGACCCAGTAGGTCTACATACATATATTATCCCCATATCCCTTGCGGGGTAGGCAGAACGTAAATGGCTTAGCAAAAGGCCATTTACACCACGTCTGACAAAAGTTCGAGAGTCATTCAGAAAACTGTAAATGTAACCATAGAGACAGACTGTCAGCCTATCGCCTAATATTGCAATACACATCAACTCTCAAATCTCTTAGCCGCCTTTTACGTCACCCACGGGAAAGATATGGGGTGATGCTATTCCAAGCCGGCACCACACAGCAAACCAGTGAGTCTAATTAGTCATTTTCTTTCATTATGTGGGACACCATAGTCGACGAACGACCCGATGTACCTTGCTAAGGCTATGAATGATAATGATGAATTTGGTAAGACCCACTGGGTCTAACCAGAAAGGGGTCTATTATGTAAACGGATGCAAAAGGGTTGGTTCTATTTTTGAATAGAGAATGTCGACTTCGGCTATGGATGTTGGAGGGAATATTTTTAGGGCCTCAGTCAACAAACAGATCGCTGGTCTGAATACTGGAGTGATTCCAGGCATTTAATGGTTCAACCTCTTTTTTTCTTTTCAAATAGATTATGGCAAGATGTGTTCTATTTTCAAGCAACACCTACTTTAAAGGCTTTTTCTAGAATAATATTAAACTGGCACTACTCTATAATGATCTGCTTTTGACTTTATTTTTATTTTGCTTTGCTTAAATTGTAGCTTTAAGTAGATACAGTAACTTACGTTATGCCAGAATGCATTTGAATGTAATGTATGTGTTTTTCTTTCTGTCTGACATGTTTATCATGATAAGGTAAGCTTAGAAAAGGATGGTATATAATAATTATGGTACACAAGTTTAATATTTTCTTTTGTTTGTACAACTATCACTCATAATTAAAACACCAACTCTCACCAACTTGGACTCCACTGATTACACAGCGGAAGAACCAAATCCAACATACTGCAAGACCAACTTCACAAGACACGGTATCTGCATTCTGCATACAACAGGAACGTTATGCTAGGCAATTAAGAAATAGATGGCGAAAGAACAAAAATAATTTTAAATTCTAAATAATGACGTCTAACACTTTAGTCATCCGTTGACCACGGACACTGCAAAGTGTCCGAAACGTCGGGTTAATTACAATCCTAAATAAAATACAACTAAAATCCGTTGAAGTTGTTTTAATTACACAAGTTTAGTAATGTCAATGATTTATTTGCCAATTCGCACCTTTACTTATGTGAATATTCGTCATTTCTTTAATCGTCACTGCAAATGTAGACAATTTTATCCTTTTTTAATGCTATTTAACTGAAAATAACAGCGGTAATTCAAGCTAAACAAGCTATCGAATGGATACTATTTTTGTCGTATGTCTTTATTTCAGTTTCGAAGAAAAATATTTGACCGTTTTCTAGAAACCACTTTAAAAATGAATGCACGATTTTAAAACAATACACACACGTGACGTGACGTGACACACTTCAATTTCGCCAGTTTTAACAATTTAAATCCATTCTCATTGTTCCACACGAAATACCAAAAGCGGATTTTCAAAATTCATTCGTACATTCGACAATTCATCGTCACGCTGTCAACACATTCAAACCTCGATTCTAAATTCAAAAAATAAAAGAAAAATGCCACGTTTAGAATTCAAAAGTGCTGGCCGCATGGGATGTCTGACACGGGCGGAGTTGTTTAAAAAAAGAGTTTGAATCGTTCGGTGTTTGAACGGTTGATCTTTGTTTGTTGACTAGGGGGTCAAAATTCTTTATAACGCGTGGAAAAAGTTCTTATTATTTTCATTATTAATATTATGGCTAGTTCCAATTATTTTCATTACCATATGCAATGCAAATATGCCTTTGGCAAAAGTCCAAAGGCACAGGTATCTAGGCATCAACATGAAATTTAGAAGGCAAATTGGCGAACGTAGAACGTCCTAATTTTTTTCGAAACCTTACAAAATCAACCGCGGGCAGGTTTTTTTTTAATAAAGTAGTCCCGCGTGTGAACCCTCGACCTTCGACATTTGTACTGCCGACGCCGCTACCAACTGGGCTACCGCGGTTTTGTCCTAGCCTGCTAATTAAGCTTCGCGTTAGTGGCAAAGATATACATATATATCTTTGCCACTAACGCGAAGCAGGGCTCCATTTTCCGGAATAGATTTGCAATTAATTCAAAAAATTGTACACCTATCTATACAAGAAGCGTTTTAATTTTTTTGTATTAAATCCGTTTCATTTATTTTTTTATTAATAGACAGAGTGATTCAAGGGCAAGGTTTACATGTAAGTCAATACGTGCCGGGAAAATGTCTTATACTCTCGGTAAAAGGCCGCTAATATGGAATTAACTCCTTGCATGGTAAAACAATACACGAAATATGCTAACAAGCTGACCTAACAGCAAATTAGCCGTTATCTTGCAGAAGGTTTTCAAACAGTTGAAGGCTTTTCAATTTACTTTCACGGAAACGACAATCTTTGATAGTCCAGTCACCATAAGTTGGTGGAATTACCATAAATTAAATATAAGAAATAAAAAAAAGAAACCGCCCGGGACCGTAGGGTACCGTTCCGCAGCCCTGATGAATATTTTAACCTCTTGATCTTCGTCTCGAAGCGACGATTTAAGCGACATCTAGTTGTTGTTTATACAACTAAATACTCTTTTTAGTACACATTACAATATTCAAACCGTATCATGAATTTTTTTGCTTATATAATAGACAGCATTACCGGTTTGTGGGCAGTCGTTGGATGCTAGGTGTACTTATTTCATTTGGTGATATATTTATTTACAATGTACAGACATAATTTCTTAATATTGTATCGTTTGTACCACTAGATGAATGTGTTATTGTTAAAAACGAGTACGTACAAAAGAATAAATAATTTTAAAGGCCTATATTTAGAAGAAGCGTCTCTTGGCTATTGACAAAGATTATTGATTGTTCAATAGTTCAACCATTTACATTTTAACTTTGACTAAATTGACTAAACTATAACCAAATTGACTAAACTATACCATGCGTAAATTGCTATGAGCCGATAGTTATCCTACAGTAAAACAGTGTGTAGTAAATTAGTTGGGCGCATTAAAAATAAGGTATTCAATTATGTAACCAGTTGCATTTCATTTTTCCTCAATTGACTGGACTACACCTAGCATAACCTGACAAGTGGCGATAGTTATCCTACAGTAAAATTGTGTGTTGTAAGCTCGTTTGGCTTTCCTACGGTAAAACGCGGTAAAACGCTGTGTAATTGTTTTCGGGCCATGTTCATAAGTGTTATCGTTGCAAGCTGTCACGAAACCAGCACTTAACACGTTCGCAGCCGGTCGTAGCTGTAGCTACGGGCTACGGGCTACGGCGTAGCAGTTATTAATACAAAGATACGTATATCACGCCTATATTCCCCGCGGGATTGGCAGAAAGAGCGTAAAAACGTCATTCAGAATCATTCAGAAGACTGTACGTACATATCACCAATAGCGATATGTTTTAAGTCTGTTGCCGAAAATTGCAATACACATCAACTCTTAAATCCCTTTGTCGTTTCTAACGAAACCCACGAGAATGATATGACGGTGGTTTAGATATTACATCAAAATGTCGAGGATTTAAAAGCCTTGGTCAACTAAAACAAGGTTAAATCAGGTTGGTTGTCTATAAAAATACATAATAAATATATTTTTGGGCATATTTTACGCGAACAATAATACAGACATGAGAGCCTTTCTTAGTATGAAACGTGTTAACACAAGAATGTACAAGCGGCACGCATAACATTGTTTGAAACAACACCCATATCCATATACGTTACTGCTTCATAAGTAGAATTTAAATAATGATAAGTAAGAACAGCAGCGTACTATGTTTGTTTGGGTTTCATTTTGAATTTTAGTAGTACTTACTTAGTACTCTTTTAGGTTCTATCCACTTATTTTGAAATAAAATAAAATATGATATTTTTTTGCTAAACTTTTTACTGACAGCAAAGAATACAACTTTAGCAGTACATAGTATTTTTGAAAAACTTACAATATTTTCCACCGCAGGCGGCATTTGTACTGGATTGGCATCTGTACTGCCGACGCCACTACGAACTGGACTACTATTACAGCCACAACAGTCCACTGCTGGACATGGGTCTTCCCCAATTGGGGAGTTTTGCCATACTCACCACGCTTGGCAGGCGGATTGGCGAGCGCCGTGAAAACGTGTTGAAGATATTCACAGGGAATGCTGCTGCCCATTCCTTGGGTCAATCCCTTAGTCGCCTTTTACGACACCCACGGGTAGAAATGGGATGATGCTGTTTTAAGCCGGCACCACACCAACTGAACTAGCGTGGCTCTATCCTAGCTTGCTAATACGTAGTAATATTTTAGGCTGTGTCAACTTATCGAAATTCGACTACTGATTACGAGTTAAACTACTGCTCATTGGTATATTGCGACTACATTCAATCTGCAAAGAATGAACTAGTCGCTGGGAATTAGTTGCAAAACTAACCCAGTAGATGCCAGCCCTGCCACGCGTTAGTTGTCAAGATATACTTGCTTAATTTGTAGCCTAAGATTAAACCGCGGTAGCCCAGTTAGTAGTGGCGTCAGTAGAGAGTGGAGAGCACTACAAATGCGGAAGATCACGGGTTCAAATCCTACCTGCGGTGGAAAATCGTTTTTATACAAATAGTATTATTTTGTATACCTCCTCATTGTTGTTGCAACATTCACAGTTCGTAAAATATTTAGAGGAACAAAATATCATGTCCAAGAAAGTATTTGTCAGAATATGCAAAAGAATTTCAAGTTATCTTGTGTCGGGTTATCGGGTACCCTGTAAAAATTTTACAGCAAAAATTCAGCAATGTGCTTCGACGAAAATATTTCAAAGGAGGAGTTTCTAAAGAAAATTCTCAACGTTATTTTAGATGCAGTTAAAGTTTAACCTATACCTTAACCTTTTTTTTTCGAGTGGGGTACGACCCAATGAACTCTGATGTCAGAGTTTTTCAACCACCTACTACAAGTAGCAGGCCTCTGACATGGTACAATAATAAACCTCACCACAAAATCAATCGTTGGCATTCATTAGGCTATAGGCTGACAACCTGTCACTTTAGTCAAACGCGATTTTCCTGAAACGGCCTTTACGGGAGTTGACGCTCTGCTAAGCCCGCAAGGGATACAGGATAAATGTAAGGTCTATAAATGTTATTGTGTTATTTCCTAACACAAGCTTTGTAACGGTATCGTGGCTTTGACGCAATAAAATTTCATTGTACTAACTACATTGTCATGATTTCAATTCCCTGCCTGTCCCACAGTGTATACAGGCGTGATTCTGTAATTTCCTGGCGCAATCTCGATGGCTTCTGAGCCATAAAGTGACTTTGTAACTACTATGTTCTCATGATTTGTAGTTTAACGGCTGGCCTTGGACTTTACCTACCCTACAGCGTTTACAGGCGTGA
This sequence comes from Phthorimaea operculella, assembly GCA_024500475.1. Lineage (NCBI taxonomy): Eukaryota > Metazoa > Arthropoda > Insecta > Lepidoptera > Gelechiidae > Phthorimaea > Phthorimaea operculella. The sequence continues at coordinate 930,173 of JANFCV010000056.1, forward strand.
TTCTGTAATTTCCTGACACAATCTCGATGGCTTCTGAGCCATAAAGTGACTTTGTAACTACTTTATGCCCATGATTTGTAGTTTAAACTCGAGGTCTCTTCTGAGACAAGTAGCTACACTGTTAGCATATAATATAAATGACACAAAATATGTGTCGACATCTATTTTAATTAATAATTTAAACTAAATTCTAAGACAAAAGAAAACCCCTCTATGACCGTTGAGTATAACACAAACAAACCGGGGTCTTCTTGCTCGCAGCCTAAGACGAAGGAAAAGCAAAATCAACTGCAAGTCTTACATCAAAATATTCAGGGCTTTTCCAGCAAAGTATTAGAAATTGAATTGTTCCTAGAGAAGCATAATTATGACGTAGTGTGTATTACAGAGCACTTCCAAACGGATCATGACATTTTAATAAATTATGAAAATTACTGTATAGCCAGTTCTTTCAATCGTAAATCCGCGATCCATGGAGGTTCTTTAATACTCCTTAGAAACAATATTAAATATAAGGAACGTAAGGATATTGTCAAATTTTCGGTTGAAAATGTACTGAATTATCGTGTGTTGAGTTGGAAAGTCATGTTATAGTATGTGTATACAGACCACCTGTAGCTCAAAATTTTAAAACATTACTAGAAGTAATGGAAGATGTACTCAAATTAGTCACAAAAACTAATAAACACGTTATTGTTGCTGGAGACTTCAATGTAGACATTCTAGAAATCAATTCCAATAGTGATAAATTTTTAGGTCCTTTTAAATCATTTAATTTGTTTAATGTATTTTTTGAACCTACTCGTGTGACGTCTACTTCTGCCAAATGTATTGATAATGTATTTAGCGATTGTCAAATGCATTATAAATTCTCTTCAATCAGATCACAGGGGTCAATCCGTAATATTCCCCTTCAAACATCATTATTAAAACAATCAAAATCGAAACCAGGCGTATCACTGCAGGTAGGTTGGAAAAGTATAAAAACGTATTAATGCAGAAATTGCCAGTCCATAATTATAATTTTGAAAATCCAAATAATGTATACAAAGACTTTTTTAGTTTACTGAGCAAAGAATTCGAAATGATCTTTAACATAGAAACAAAAGAAATTAATGACCCATGCGAAAGGGGTATTTATTAAGTGGATGGTACAAAAGGAAATTAAGCTAACTTAACTATATATACACTAACCTAGCAGCAAAAGAAATTAGTACGAAATTTAAGTTTAGTGATTGGGCGACCACAGGACTTAGGATTAGCAGAGATAGGCTTTTTGAACTTTACGAGCTTAAAAACATGTCAAATGATAACAGTTTGCATGAACTAGTTAAAAAATACTCTCAAACATTTAAGACAGCTTGTCTAATTGCTAAAGCTAATTTTATTAGTAATAAAATAAAGTCTTCTGACAATAAAATAAAAGCTGCCTGGAAAGTCATTAATAGCGAAACAGGTAAAACTAAGCCACGCGAAAATGACTTTTCACTTAATACTGACTATGGGATAATTAGTGCAAATTCAGATGTAGCGCAGGAGTTTGAGACATTTTTCAAAAATATCCCGCTAAAAACTACTGAGAATCTAAACTCTTCACCTACAATTTCATCGTCTTTTCTTAAAAACAATGTAGATGCTTGCAATTCTGAATTTAAATTTAGTCATGTAAGTCCACAGTATATTTTAAAAACTTTTAATAATATTAAAGTCAAGAGTACCGAAGATTTATGGGGGATGTCAGTTAAAGTTTGTAAATCCTTAATTGATATATTAGCTCCATACTTGGCAGACATCTTCAACGAATGTGTTGATCATGGCATTTTTCCTGATTTAATGAAAGATAGCAAGGTAGTTCCGCTATTTAAAGCTGGCGACAAACAAGATCCCAGTAACTATAGACCTGTTTCAATTTTGCCAGTACTAAGCAAAGTGTTTGAGAAGATCATACTCAATCAAATGCTGTCCCATTTTAATTGCAACAACTTGTTACACAACCAGCAATTTGGTTTTACAAAGGGACGTTGTAGTACAGACGCTGATATAGCTCTAATCAAACATGTATTTAATGCCTGGGAAGAATCAAAGGATGCCATTGGTATTTTTTGTGACCTTTCGAAGGCATTTGATTGCGTTGATCATGAAACGTTATTGTTAAAATTAGAACACTATGGTATTCGAAACGCAGCTCTGAATTTGTTGGATTCATATTTAGATAATAGAACTTAGAAGATTCAAATAAACGGCACCAAATCACAGGGATCTCGTGTTTAAATTGGTGTGCCTCAAGGTTCTATATTGGGACCATTTTTATTTCTAATTTACATAAATGACTTGCCTTATATGATAGAGAATTTGTCCAAGATTGTATTATTTGCTGATGATACATCCCTTATATTTAAGGTCGATAGACGTGCACATAATTATGATGAAGTAAATCGCACTCTTGGACAAATTCACAGTTGGTTTAGTGCAAACAATTTGGTTCTTAATGCAAAGAAAACTAAATGTGTATTATTTACTCTGCCAAATGTAGTACATTCTTTGGATAATTATATTGTACTAAATAATGAAAAATTAGAGTTTACTACCAGCACAGTTTTTTTGGGGATTACTCTTGACTCAAAGCTCCAATGGGGCCTCATATTACATCATTGTCGGGAGATTAAGTTCGGCTGCCTACGCGGTACGTAAAATTAGAGAAATCACGGATGTTGCAACAGCACGACTTGTTTACTTTAGTTATTTTCACAGCATTATGTCCTATGGAATTTTGCTATGGGGTCGCGCCGCAGATATTGAAACAATTTTTGTTCTTCAAAAAAGGGCGATTAGAGCAATTTATAAACTTTGTAGTCGTGATTCCCTAAGGGAACTGTTTAAAGAAATAAATATAATGACGGTACCATGTCAATATATTTATGAAAACATTATGTATGTCAGGAAGAACATAAATAATTTTACTACAAATTATGACAGGCATAACCGCAATACTAGGAGTAAAAATAAAATAGATCAACCTAAGTATAGACTAGCTAATGTAAGGACTTCATTTGAAGGTCTAAGTATACGATACTATAACAAAATACCGGAAGATATATTAAGTTTATCAGAAACTAAATTTAAATCTGTGATTAAGAAAACATTATGTTATAAAGCCTATTACAAGTTAGATGATTACATTAATGACAAAGAGGCACGGACCTCTGAAGTTCCAGCTCAGCACAAGAAACATGCACGCATTGTTAATACCAAATCGGGACGTGCATGGAATTTACAATTGACATAATAATAATTGTATAATTTTAATTTTAACGCTTAGGTATCTTAATTTTATTTGAAATTCTATTTTGTTAACGTATATTGATTTTGTCTATATTATTCCTTAACTTGACATGTATTTTTTACATTTACTGTAAATCTACTTTTTTTTCTATGACATTTTGGTGCTCAAATGTTTAAAGTATATTATTATTTTAAAGACGAAACAGTTAGAATTATCTACTGTTATTTTTATTTTGTTGAGCCCTTTTTGGCTATTCATGTTAATTTATTTTCTAACTTAGCTAGGGTAGCATAGGGCCTAAAAATATTGTAAATTTTAGAATAGGTGCACTTCTGGGCAGGTTTTTTGGGGGTTTTCCTGTCCAGGGGGTCCGGCTAACTATACACATGTAACACCTTTCTTGTTTTAAATATTGACTTAGTGATTATTTCCATTTACTTGTCATTCATTGAGGCATAAAGATACATGCTGTGTGGTTAGCCTGGCCAGCCCCGAGGCAGTGCCTTTATTTTTATTTTTTTTATCCCGCCCGAGCCGCGTTTAGAGTAGGAACACAAATTGTTATAAAAAAGAGAAAATTTTGGACTACAAATTTTCCCTTTTTTAATTTTGAATTAGAATGTGACTTTCTTAAAGTGAATCTTGTAATTCCTACTGAGAAATAAATGCTTTTGATTTTGATTGATTTTGATTTTGATTTTTGTTTGCATTTGTACCTGTTTTTATTTATTATTTAAGACTGTTTGTTTCCCTAATAAATAAAATAAAATAAAAAATAGATTTAGATTCTGCCTACCCCACAACGTATACAGGCGTGATTCTGTAATTTTCTGACACAATCTCTGTAGCTTCTGAGTCATAAAGTGACTTTGTAACTACTGTGTCCTTAAGATTTGTAGCCTTACCGCAAGACTTAAACTGTGCCTACCCCACAACGTCTACAAGCGTGATTCTTTAATTTCCTGACACAATCTCGATGGCTTCTGAGCTATAAAGTGACTTTGTAACTACTGTGTGCTCACGATTTGTAGTTTAACGGCTGGTATTGGACTCTGTCTACACCACAGAGTATACAGGCGTGATTCTGTAATTTCCTGACACAATCTCGATGGCTTCTGAGCTATAAAGTGACTTTGTAACTACAGTGTGCTTATGATTTGTAGTTTAAAGGCTGGCCTTGGACTCTGGCTACTCCACAGCCATTACAGGCGTGATTCTGTAATTTCCTTACACAATCTTGATGGCTTCTGAGTCATAAAGCACAAAATAAAGAAATTACAGAAGGAAAAATCGCTTCTTTTCACGATCATTTATACCTACACTCTAGGGTTGCTACTTTTTCTTTCTGTTTTTATGAAATGCGGTATCTGGATGAAACGTACTTAGGTACATTACTTAAAGTATATCAAAGTATGACACACTATACAAAAATATTTTCACTTGCGAGTCGTCATTTGGCCATACACTCACACCGAACGCTGCTAACACTCGCTACTAGAAGGTTCTAAAGTGGCTAGTATGACTGCCTGCCACGCAGAAGGCTCCGGGTTCAATTCCCGGTGGGGTCACTCACAAAGTTGATATTTATCACTTTGTGAATTTGTTCCCAGTCTAGTTAGGACATTGCAGGCTGGACCACCTGATTGTCCGCAAGTAAGATGGTTCCGTGCTTCGGATGGGCACGTTAAGCCGTCGGTCCCGGTTGCTGGATCTGATGGCGGTCGTTACACAACCATGTCAGAGGCCTGCTACTTGCAGTAGGCGGTTGAAAAACTTCGACTCCAGGGTTCATCGGGTCGTTGAACGACTCGGTGTCCAACACGAAGAGAGAGAAGTAAACGGTTTGAGGTTGCGCGTAAACGATGGCGTGTAGATGTACATGTGAGTGTAACGACGTTTCCTTGTAGTCATCTCTCTGTATTGGTTGTCCCCCAATACTTACTTTGTGCATAAAGTGACTTTGTAACTACTATGTGCTCACGATTTGTAGTTTAACGGCTGGCCTTGGTGTCTGCCTACGCCACATCGTCTAGGTACAGGCGTGATCCTGTAATTTCCTGACACAATCTGTATAGCTTCTAGGTCTAAGGTCAAATAAAGACCGAGCGCGGCGACGTCGTAGTGCGCAGTCAATGTGACAGCGTCGTTCATAGTATGACTGGTTTGTATGGGGATGCCAGAAAGACCGGGCGGCACGCCGCGGCGCGCCCTCCATACTATGAACGACGCTGTCACGCTGACGGCGCATTACGACGCTGCCACGCTCAGTCTTTATATTTAAGTGACTTTGTAACTACTATGTGCTCATGATTTGTAGTTTAACGGCTGGCCTTGGATCCTGCCTACCCCACATCGTATACAGGCGTGATTTTGTAATTTCCTAACACAATCTCGATAGCTTCTTAAGTCAAAATAAGACCGAGCGCAGCGACGTCGTAGTGCGCGGTCAACGTGACAGCGTCGTTCATAGTATGACTGGATTGTATGGGGATGTCAGAAAAACTGGGCGGCACGCCGCAGCGCGCCCTTCATACTATGAACGACGCTGTCACGCTGACGGCGAATTACGACGCTGCAACGCTCGGTCTTTATATTCAAGTCTTCTTCTTCTTTTCGTGTGGGACACCGAGTCGTTCAACGAGCCGATGAACCCTTGTGTCAGAGTTTTTCAACCGCCTACTGCAAGTAGCAGGCCTCTGACATGGTTGCGTAACGACCGCCATCATAGACAGGGACCGACGGCGAAGCACGGAGCCATCTTACTTTTCAGACAATCAGATGGTTCAGCCTGCAATGTCCTAACCAGACTGGGAACAAATTCACGAAGTGATAAATATCAACTTTGTGAGTGACCCCACCGGGAATTGAACCCGGAACCTTTGCGTGGCAGGCAGGCATACTAACCACTGCGTCACATCGGCTGTCTAGTAAAGTGACTTTGTAACTACTATGTGTTCAAGATTTGTAGTTTAACGGCTGGCGAGGTATTTCCGGCAGATTGCGACTATGGCCAGTTTTATGGGCTGTTAGGGCTGCCAAAACGTATTAAAAATCAACCTTGAGTTTACATAAAAGTGTAAAGTTGTTTCTTCATAATATCGGGTGCAATTTTACTAGTGACCGATAGTGAAAATGCAGAACCCACTGGTGATAAGGACTTACTTTCCCCAAGATACATAGGCCAGAATATGAAGAAAAAAACGCACTCCTATAAACTCAAATCCAACGTCCAAATTTTTTTTTCATATTGCGACCTATATTCCTTGGGAAAAGTGGTTCCTTATATCGCTAGCTTGTCTTACATTTTCGCTATCGGTCACTAGTAAAATTGCACCGTAAGCAAAGAATAATCGTTTTTTAGTTATTGTACACGCACATGAAAAAGACGTTGGTCCGGGATGTTTTATACAGATATGCCTTCGTCTGGAATCACACTCTGCCTGTTTTTTTAAACCAACATCAAAAGAAAAAGTTTAGTTCAAGACAGACACAGGCTCACAAAAAGCAACTTACGTTTTTTTTTTAATTATTATGTAAGTGAAACTATGACTATTTCATATATTATGTAAAACTTGCGTAGGTGAATTTTGAACTTGAATGTTCAAAAATATCTGTAACACCAACCCTGTGGAGTTTCTTTCAACGATAACTTTGTTCACACGTCGCTTCAAACTCTAAAATCACTGTGAAAAAGCTTTCATTCGATGTTTAGGACGATAAAAAACGGTTTCTACGATTTATAGGTAGAACAGAAATTGAGTTAACATAGTACTGCAGCATTTAATTTATCTACAAAAAACAAAAACCCGACTGCAGTAATTTCAAAGTTATATTGAGCGTTTAAAACCCGCAATTTTGAATTAATATAGCCAATATCACTCGCGCTTCTGAGACAAATCTAACGACACTTTATATGTCTAGCTAGGTCATTCTCATTTGAGTTGTAGCCCGTGCATACAAATATACTCTTGAAAAACATAACTCTTCTTCTAAATCATTTGGAGAAAATCCAAAAATAAGTCAATTTTCGATGGTTTCAAACTGTAACAAAGTAAGTAACGAGTTGCAACTTCAGTGTTCTGTATTCAAAGTGCGGAACCGTTTCAGTTTTTAAACTGGCCAATGGCGGCATCGGAAACTTTTTAGAAGTAGGGCTGACAAAAAGATATTTATTCTTGAAATCGGATTGCAAAAAACAAATCTAACTGCATTATCAATGTTTTTAGACCACGACAGACAGAAAAAAAAGCGACTTAATTTTATACCATTTATTGATTTCGTATTTAATGTGCTCTAACAGAAAACATCAGAGAAAAGGTATTCACTGAATGAACACGTTTTATTATTACTAAATAATATTTATGAATTTACACATTTGTATCCAAATGTTAAAAGATATTTTTTTATTTATTCGGGGCGCCACTAGTTTATCACTTAACCGTAACCTGCATAAAACACAATCTTTCCACATCGTAGCGTTTACGTAGAACTTTGCTACGCCGTAGCTCGTAGCAAACAAAGCCCTCTACAATGTAGCCTTTATACGACCTCAAAGTCTTTAGTCTTTATGCAACTTCCAGACTTTACTCAGCATAAGCTGGCTAATTATGCTGTCAGGGAATAAAATTCAAATTTTATGACTCAAGATGCTATTGCAGTAAAATAAACAGTTATATTACAGAAAGTTATTTATTATAAAATACGATTCTTACGTTCTTTATTATAAAAGCTGTTTTCGTGCTTCGGAGGGCACGTTAAACCGTCAGTCTCGGTTGTTCTATGTGATCACTTAGACAGCGGTCGTTACACAACTTTGACACAAGGGTATTCGGGTCGTTTGTCAACTTGGTGTCCCACATTATTAAAGAAGACAGTGGTCTTACAATATTCAACGTTTTTAAAAGGGCAGCCCTGTTAATAAGAAGCTAAACTTTTGCCAAACAAGCTTAGCAGCGTAATATGCTATAGTAATATGCACACAAAACTCTCTTTTTAAAAAGTTCTTACTTTGATGCTGCGTGGTGCTAGCTTATTATAGAATAGCATCACCCCATATCTTTCACCATAGCAACTAACGGAATCAAGAATGTACGTGTGTGTATTCTAATTTCATTCGACATGCTAACAACCTGTCACTATGGTGATACACAGTCTTCTGAAATGACTCTTCAACTTTTGTCAGACGTGGTATAAATGGCCTTTCGTTTGCCACAAAGGATATGGGCGTAATATATACAGGGAGTAACAGAAAGGGTATAACAAGCCGAAATGAGGTCAAGGTACTCATGAAACTGAACAACTTTCCCCATGGAACATGGTTCGAAATAAGAAAGAAATAGGCCTCCCATACAAAATTACCGATCACCTGATTGAATTACAATGGGAGGTCCATATTTTCTGTTATTCCCGGTATATATGTATGTTACTAAACTACAAACCAGCTTATATCTGCATTTTCCCCTAAGCCCCATCACTTTTCTTTATAGCCTCAGGGTTCTTAACCCCATTATTCCCGGAATACCCCTTAGATTACGATGTTTTGCCACCGTTAAGTGATAAAGGGGGTCAATTCGAAGAGGGGGGTCCATAAAACCCCCCACAACAAAATAGAGAGTTCACAGAAGGTTCACTCGACCCTATTCAGGATTTTTGCTATTGTCATTTGTTATATTATAGCTAAGGTTGCTACTGTCAACAATCTCAAATTCTCAAAGTACCTATAAGATTATCAAAACAGTAAAATCTAATACAAAAACGTCATTATGAGCCAATTTTAATCCAAGAAATATGACGTTCATGACAACCAACTTCTTAGTTACCTTGACTTCCCCTGAGATTCCGGTTATTTCCAGTTAGAGTCAGTAAGCGTCAAAATCGCCGCTAGTACTGAGTGAGCCATCTGTATAGGCGCCCCGCGCGCTGTTTCCCTAATTTGTGCCCCCCCCGTGACCCCCTAACAACCATCAAAACGAAACGCTGTGAAATAAAAAAGAACATTAAACGCAATAAAATACAAGAGCGTCATATTTTCTCTATTCCACGTTAATTTTTGCCCGACTGCCTCAAAGGAATGGTTATGTTTTTCGAGAGTATGTCTGTTATGTATCCATGTGGGTATTTTTGTATACGGACAAATAATTTTTGTTTCAGAAGCTACAGCCTAAACGGCTTGACCGATGTTGACAATGAGGTGTGGTGTAGTTTGTCTCAGCAGCGCAAGTGACTATAAATTAAAACATCATAAATTCAAAATCGCGGATTTTAAATGTAAAAACTTACTTTGCCGGGTTTTTGTTTTTCAATAATTAGGTTTGTTCCACTGCTGTCTTTTTATCTCTATTTACACCTTAAGTCGTTTTGGAATGGTGAGCAATTTTTATCGGCAAGTTGTATTCGTAAGGCAAAATAAGTTGGTATTTATTGTGACGTGTATGCCGCCATCTTGAATTCTGCCTCGGGGATATAAAACACATCTTCACGGTTCATGGTACCTAGGCAGAGTCTTGAAATAATTTATTTTCTATTTGTATCGCAAAAAAGTGTACGCCCACGTTTACAAGACATTTTGTTATTTGTTGTACTAGCAAATTCTCCTACTCATTTAAGGGACCATCTTAAGCTGGTTTTTCATACAAATTAAATCTAGTATAACTTGGTCTCTTAACCTGCCAACCGTGTAAACTACGTATTATTTCAGAAAAAAATATGGCTAACTTTGGCGATATTTTGGAACAAAGTCTTGCCTTTTATACTGTTTAGGGTAAAAATTTAAAAGTCAACTATTGGCTCCTACACAGTTGAAGGGTTAAACGGGTAGATTGATTAGTTGGCGATAGTACAAATTATAAAAAACATTTACCTACCTCTGTATGAAAATATTATGAGTGAAAATTTTCTACTTTATAAAATATTTATTATTGTTTCCTTTGTCCACAGGTATAATAAAGCAGATGACGATACTTATTTTGTGGTGAGAATGAAAGGTGGTTAGTAAAATGTTCAACATCATAACGGCCAAACTTTCCGATGAGTAAAGGTAGTCAAAAAGGACTTTATTGTGGAGGACAAACTCTGCAATACACGAAAAAACATTAGTGCTAGCAATGCGCATCCCTTTATCGTGCGGTTTTTCCATAGTTAGCGAGACAATTGGCGAGCGCAGTGCAAAGTGTTTTATTAACAGAAAACGAAACGACTGCCTATTCCCTGGATTCATTTCTTAGTAAATTTGTACGACACCTTTAGTTAGTGATGCTATTCTAAGCCGACACCACACGATGGTACATAGCACACACGTAAAATACATGAGGCCCTTTCTAAGATTACCCAATCAAAGTTACCGCAGTAAAACCACCTTTATCACTGTTTTCGCCTAATCATTGCCTGATTACAGCCATACCTTTGAAGTGTTAAATGGAGGGTTTAAAAGGAAGATAGGATTACCTTTTGAAACTTCTCAAGGCCGCGAAAAGCTTAAAAATGACGTAAAAAGTTTAGGAAGTAAACAATAAGGTAGTAAATTGTTCAAACTTGTCAATACTTTATATCAGCTTCTGTATTCAGTCCTTGTCACCTTATTAGTCCCTTGGTTGTCTCTTACGACAACCACGGAAAAGCAATGAGATGATGCTATTCTAAGCCAGCATCACCCTGCTAAAGAGTGAGATAAATACGTTTAAATAAACCTTGCGCCGCATATTTTCGCAGAATATCGTTCAAAATTTTCTCGTCGCTTCGCTTTCAAATGCATATCTTTTCCACAAGCTTAGTAAAGTTAGTTTCCTGTGCCGGTGATGCAGGTAAACCTGAAATACTCTCGTTCAGAAACTCATGTAAATAATCTTCCGCAAAGACCGAAGAGTCCAATGGAATTTGCAAAGATGTAGCTAGAAGGTAGTGCCAAACAAATATGTTTTGTAAAGTAAGTAAAAAATATAAATGGAAATAAGAAATTGAAAAAATAACATGCATCGTCCAGGGCTCGCACACGGGCCGCATGGGTCAACGCCACACCGCTCTGCACCTGAGCTATTGATGGACCGATCAATGCATACCAATTTTTCAGTTTCTTGATGCTCGTCTCCTAGCGTAGTAGATCTAGCGACATCTGTAGAAAGTATGTGGCAGCGGTATCTGTAAAATATAGTCGTTTACGACAAAACTTGGCGGTTTCGAGTCCCATAATATAGTAGCCACACCCACGGAAAAGATAATGAAGTGATGCTGTTCTAACCCTGCATCAAACGGCATTTAATTTTCTTTATAAAATATTTTTGGTATTTTGCCTTGGCACTGTCTCTTTTACTCCAAAGTGCTGCCATCTAGTTCGAAACGAAACTTGCGCAGTTATTCGACTGTGAAATTCTTGTACTGAATTGAGTTCTGTTTGTTTCAACTTGGAGATTGTTTCGTTCGATTGTGAAAAGGACCAACTATGAAGCGGATATGATAAGTTTTCCAATACTTTACTTTTTCAACTGCTTTTGTTAATTATTTTTTCATTTTGCACTGACAACCTATATGCATACATACACATAGATATAAAGCCATTTACACCCAAAGACTTACGAGGTAGACGTAGAGAAACTTAGTCGTAAAATATGGTTTATTATTAGCCAAGTTTGAGAAATATCTGAGGATCGTTTCTTAATTATTGTGTCGTGGCAGGTTGTCAGTCTGTCGCCTACAATTGCAATTCACATGAAACCCTCGGTTCCCATAGAAGCCATGAAAAGTTCAGGTATAAAAAATGGGGTTACTCTATTCTAAGCAGGCTTCAAGTAGTATTAGCATAACTTAACCCATACCATAACCCAATAGCAGCCACAACAGTCAACTGCTGAACATGGGCTTACCCCAATCGGAGGGTATTGCCATACTCACCACGCTTGGCAGACGGATTGGCGAGCGCAGTTAATGATGTTGCCTGAATGATTATCTTGACTATTTTCATAACCCAAATTCGACACCCACGTGTAGAATTTAGGTTATGCTATTCTAAGCGGGCTGCAAGTGGCATAAACATAACTTACTTAACCATACTTACAATATTTAAGTGTCAGAACAGATTGCCAGTCATAAAATATCAGTGAGATCGAAACGATCACATCAAATCACAGTTCTTAAATTTAACACAGGAATTCCTGACATAAACTCCACAAAAGTCTTAAAAATCTTCAAGAAGTTCCATTTTCTTAGCAAAATCTCATTTCTGAACATCACTAAAAGAACTTTCATAATAATCTGAGCTAGTTTGATGAAAATTATTATTTCCTACGTTAGAGGTGCAAAACTTTAGTCATGGTATTTTTAGTTGAGAATTCAATGCGAGTTAAGAATAAAATAGAAGGAGCCTGTCAAGCCAGAAGTCATTATTTGAATACCACTGTACCGATTTTGAAGACGTTTACTGCAGCCTCTTGCAGTTTTACAATCTGTGAACCAGTAAGTTATACATGACTATTTTTGAAACATGCGAGGACTAAAATAACAATAATATACTTACTTATTCAAGGCGTCTAGTCAGTGGCAACAAAATCCTTATTTTGTACAAGCATATTTTTAGCTTATATAAAAAATTAGCAACCCGTTAGCCGTTTCGACCACTGCAACTCATATTTCCGCGAAGATAATGCATTTTCTTGGCATGTGTTATTTTATTACTTATTATAAACCTTTCTCTTGAATCTCCATATCAATTAAAATTCGTTGTGTTTAGGAGTAGTAAGTGAATTCCACGACACACAGACAGATAGACAGAGAAACGCAAAAAGCGACTTCATTTTATACCACGTATTGATTTCCTCTGCAAAATTATTTGATCTGTGCGACTTTCTTAAAGTTTTTGATGTGAAAATTATGCAAGAAACTTAATTATGGAGTCAACCTAATTTGTAATTTGTTTTGCGGACTTGTTTTTCAGTAAAATTAATGCAGAAACAAAATGTTGAGCAAAACAAATAATAGATAAAAGTCTTGCATGAAATAGAAATATACCTAGATTCTAACATCGTGCCGTATCTGAAAAAAGTTAGAGAGACATTCAGAAGATTGTGTATCAATCACCATGACAAGTTGTCAGCCTGTCACCTAAAATTGCAGTACACATCAACTCACAATTCCCTTATTCGCTTTTTACGACACCCACGATAAAGATATGGGGTTATGCTATTCTAAGCCGGTAGGTATCATACGGCAAATAATTACAATTAATAATAGTCCATTCAAAATCATAATGTCATGTCATGACCAGCCTAAGCGGGAGGATTACATGACTGATTGTGAATGGACTATACTAGAAAATGAACATTAAATATTAGCATATTTAAATATTGTAGCAGTATTCCGCTTATTTCAAGGAAGTAGGGAAAGCTATTAACCAACCAATTCTAGTTGTTGCTTCATCGATTAAAACTCTAACGACTCTGCTTCTGTGGTTGCAGGGTTGTCAGGTATAACCTTTAGTGGGATATTGAGTCTTTAAATGACTAGGCCTACATGCCACTTGATCTCACGGCACGAACATGACTCGCGAAAAAAAGTAGAGCCAAAAGTAGATTTGCCTGACAAATAGTAGTTAAGTTTCGAGTCTTCTTCTATCGAATGGGATACCGAGTCATCAGACAACCAGCAAAACCGTGGTGTTAAAGTGTTTTAACCAGCCACTACAACTAGTAGGCCTCTGACATGTTTGGTTGTAATGTGTAACAACCGCCATCTAAGTTATACAGACAGCAACCGATGGCTAGATATGCGCTCTGAAGCACGGAACCATTGTTTCTTTATTAACTTTTATTGGAATTAACTGGAAGATAACTGTGCCGAAGCCAGACGCTCCTGTGGCTGGTAGTGAGCTGGAAATATGTACCTAACCTGCCTAGTTGCGAAACTGCACTATAAATGAAAATACGTGTGTTCGGTACAGGTTCTGTAATCCAACTGACATATCAAACTATCAAAAAACATCAAAAGGACAATACATAAAAAGTAATAAAAATAAAGCCAATGCTATCAAAAAGGTGCAGTTCTGCACAATAACTAAGAAGATTGTTGCACGAACGCCATATTTTTGTTGTTTTAAAATTCTGAAATTTTTGACAGTAGCAACCCTGGCTATTTAACAAGTGACAATCGCGAAAGTCCTAAATAGGGTCGAGAGATCCTTCAGTAAACTCTCTATTTTGTGCTATTACTACTTTATGATCAAAGTCCAGTATTTTTTGCTGATATTGTAATAACTGGCAGTGGCAGCCCTGGCGTTCGGGGCAGTGCATATTTTAAAACTATTTACTTCCCCTCGCGGCAGTTCAGAAATTTCGTTTCAGGTTTTCAAATTCATGCCCCGAAGTTGTCGGTGGCGACAAAATTTTTGAGTGCTCCAGCAAATTTGTTTATATACGCTTGTTGAGAAACGTATTTGTTGAGGAACATGACAAAAGATTGGGTGGATTTTATATTTTAAATAATCTTCGTATGTTTTTCATAGAAATGGTAACTTTTGTTGTATCTAATTCAGATTCAGTTATTCAGCTAAAATCTATTCAAAAACTATTTTGAAAATTCCGCGACGCAGCACAAAGATAATGCACAAATGGTCGTTGCGTAGATTTCTCGCATATTTTTCAGGTAGCCAACTAGCCATATAAGTAAATGGCTTATTTATCTCAAAACTGTCGCGATAAGGCCCGGTAAAGTAACTAAAATATGTAAAAGTAATCGCAAGGGCTTAAAAAGTTATATAGCCATACTAAAAGTTGTTCATACAAATGCATAGAAGCTTGAATAAACGCCCGCGTGCTGGCAACTCAATGTATAATTATTTACATCGCGTCAGACACTCGGGGTGTTAGGATACATTATGATATGACAATGTTGTGATAGCATTATGCAAATAAGCTTAGTGCTAATAATAGATGCCGCTACACTTCAGATTATGTAATACCTGCAACTAATACGCTGCTTCTGTGATTTAGTATCAACTTTATTCATTAGATGTTGTGCCGGTGCAGTACATGCACAAAATAAAGAGTTTACAGGAGGTTTACTCAGCCTTTTTAGGATTTTCTTGATTATCTTAGCCAAGGATGCTTATGTCAAAAATTTCAAAGTAGAAAAATACCAAAACAGCAAAATCTGATACAAGAACGTCATTATGATTCTGAGCCAATTTCAATCTAAGAAATATGGCGTTCGTGGCAACCATCTTCTTAGTTGCGTTGAGTTCTTCTGATATTTAAGTTATTTCCAGTTAAAGCCAGTAAGCGTCAAAATCGTCGCTAGTACTGAGTCAGCCATTTGTAAAGGCGTGCCGTTACCTTAATTTGTTGTATAGTTATAATCCTTTAATTTACAACGCGTCAGACACTCGACACTCCATAGGATACATTATGATATGACAATGTTGTGATAGCATTATGCAAATAAGCCTAGTGTTAATAATAGCTGCCGCTACACTTCAGATTATGTAATATCTGCAACTAATACGCTGCTTCTGTGATTTAGTATCAAAGTGCGGAATAAAGCCCTATGCAATCCGGCGCGGTACGTTGGTACACAGTATTCTGATTCGTATAAATGGTTTGGTTTGCATAGGGCTCTAATCTGTAACTATTATTCTGTTATTGCCGTGTGGTGCCGGCTTAGAATAGCATCACCCCATATCTTTTCCGTGGGTGTCGTAGAAAGCTGTTAAGGGATTTGAGGACCGAAGTGTATTGCAATTATAGGCGACAGGCTGACAGCCTGTCACTATGGTAATACACAGTCTTATAAATTACTCGAAATCGACATTTAATAAAGCAAGCCCTATACGAATGCAAACTTAGCTAAGCGGTACTAGCGCGGTACGTCGTCAGTTTCTGATATTCTACATGGTACAGTTTTCCAGGTGGTGCCGGCTTAGAATAGCACCAACCCGTTCCCGTGGGTGTCTCTTCCCTATATCCCTTAGACTCTTCTTACGACACTCACAGTAAAGATAAGGGCTGACGCTACTACAAGCCGGCACCACATACTAAATATCGACTATGCTTTTCCTTCTCATCTCATCTCATTTAGCCGTCGGGATTCCACTGCTGGGTAAAAGCATCCCTCTCCTTCTTCCACTGCTCGGGGTCCTGTGCCTACGCATACCATTCCTTGGAATACCAGTCCAATTCATCACGCCATCTGAGTCTGGGCCTCTCGCGACGACGTCTATTGGCACCTATGCTACATTTAGTGGCGGTCTTAGCCCATAGTTCGGTTGCCACTTTTCCTTTTAATCTATTAAATATCTTTGACGTCATCATAAAACATTTTATTTCGCGGCAATAATCGTGCAAAAATATTAGCCCCCAAAGTTGCGTCATTAAATTTCAAACGCCATAACTTTGCGTACATCGCGATGGAGCATTTCTTGGGAACTCGTAAAGCATGGCTTCTTATTCGCGTTTTGGCACACTCTCCAAACGTGCGACTTAGATCTGATATGAAGGGTAGAGGCAGCGCCATGAACAAATATAAAGCTACTACCACTACAGTCTCACCAGTCCACTGCTGAACATGGGCCACCCTCTTCTGTCTTTTTGTTAATTGTCATGCTCACCACCCTTGGCGGACAGGGAACACTGCTGCACATAACCTGGATGAATATGCCTAAGTCGTATTTCAAGACACCTACGGGATTATTGAGGTGATGCTTGTAAGTGTAAGCCGGCACCCCACGGCAATATAAAGCAAAATATTATATTAAATTCTTGTGATATAAAACTTGCATAAATTACTGGTGACACAAGTACATGAAAATGAATAACGCAGAACATTATTTATGCATAAAAATAATTTTAGTCTCATCGTCCCGCAAAATAAAATCAAGTTACGTTCGAACTTTTTGTAGTGGACAATCTGTCAATGTAATGTTTGATGTTTTAAGGTTTATGGTCACGGGATACAAACGAAAAACTGAAATTCATTCAAAATTACCTAGTTGAGGAGAAACTGAAAAGAGAACATCTTCCACCATCGGTCTTTAAAAATAATTTCGTACTGTCTTTCACTTATTTAAAGTTATTTTCACTGGAACTACCACCAAATCTTTCACTTTTAACTTGTTTTGACTTCTTTTAGAAGGTTTGTTTACAAGGCACCGTCTACCCCACTTCATTCATCGAATATTACACGGAAACATAAATCGTTGCTTTTAGCCAAATTAAATTTGCAACGGCTGCGGGAACGAGACAAAATATACGACAATTCAGTAGGTTAGAAAGAGATGGATGTATTAATGGTAGATTTTAGATTCAGTGATGGAAATTTGAGTGTTCCTGTGTTACTCTAATTGAGAGCTGCAGGTGTTGACAAGGTTGGTACTTAATAATTAATTTGATGGTACATTTAAGGCTCAAGCATTGTTAGTTTGCTCAAGCTATTTCACTGCAGTAATTTGTAATATCATCGTTTTCCTGCCCTTGTTTAGTTTCGTACGAAATGGGCGCGCGGCGCTGGCAACACTGTTTTGTCATTGTCTTGTCCTGTGGCCGTGCGCTCGCATCGTTGATGCGAATTTTAATTATAAATGGTGTAATTTAGTGTGCTTTCGGTTTTCTCGTGTGGTTTTCCCTGTTCGGTGGGGAAGTGAACCAAGTGGATTTGGTTCCGGCGCTTTGATTGAGAGTCACGCGGCCGCCGGCAAAATATAACCTCACTTTTCGTTCGCTCGCGTCGTGGCTGCCGATAGCTACATATTTTTAATTGTTTTCTTGATTGGAGGCCAACGGGGCCGATTTCTCATTCGGAGAGAAATCTTTTAGTCATTTTGTGTTAAAAAACATTATTTGATGTCGAACTATGAACAATAGTGAACCCAAGTGCTTGTGAAAACTAAGCTGTGAATCTGCGACTGATTGACGGGACGGAGTGCCACACGAGCTGGTGTCCGGGTGCAGTAAGTCTAGTACCTAAATTCCAATCCAAAATGTCTTCCTCCAAAACCTGATACCTTTTTCCTGTCAAAAACTAGACTTACAAGGAAACGGCGGCGTCATGGTTCGCACGGTAAGCAATTCGCTGCTAGGCCCTGTTTAAGTAGACTTTGGAAACAAGAATTTCTCGGCCGGAAACTTTCCGGAACAAAATTCTCTCATTAAATTTATTTTATTTAGCTATAGTAAAGAGCACTACGAATCGTAGTCAAATGTTGTTCCGAGGCTGATCGACCATTTAGTTTTAGATTTTAAGATAACTTTAATTTGCTTCCACTGCGCTAAGATCAGCTTCGGAATCAAACATTTTTTGGTAGCAGAGCGTGGTTGCTTTATTGCAACATAGTTAGCCGTAATTTAGTATTAAGCGTGTTTTTATATTACCCACATATTTTATTAATTTTGGAAAATATTGTTTCGGTTTTTGTGACTGTATTGTTTGCCTAGTGAACGGTACCTTATCGGTAAGGTCTAGGCCAGTCAACTAACATTTATTTTGTGGTATTTGTTTATTGGTTTTCGTTTTTATTAAGTCGAGTGTGTAAAAGTTGGTACCATGGCTCCTCGATCGCCAGGTATAAGGCTGCTATAAAGACAGAATTAAGGTGGTTTACTACCACAGCGGCGATGATCGGCCGCGAGGACCGGGAGGACGCGCTCTTGAAAAGTGCACTACAGGCAGATGAACGGGTTCGGGTTGTGTCGGAACACCTCACAGAGTGCCTCATGCTCCTTGAGGAAGCTCCTAGCCCTGAAGATAAGGAGCTGGTTGAGGGCGATGTAAGCCAGTGCTTGGAGCTGGCACAGGACATTGCGCAGGCAGCTGCGGACATATCTAGGCGACGTGACGGAAAGGAAAAGCCATTCCGTGGTAAAGTGGGACAAGGATTACAGGTGCCTCTTCCGCCTGTTACGGTTCCAGTCTTTGCAGGCGATTACGCCGACTGGCCGGCGTTTGAGGACCTGTATAGCAGTGTGGTCCACACACGGACGGACATAACGCCGGCGTACAAGATGGCTCAGCTGATGTCCAGGCTACATGGAGAGCCTCATGAATTGCTGACGCATTTGGCTGTCTCGGATAGCAATTATGAGGTGGCGTGGAAGATCCTTACCGACCGGTATCGAAACAAGCGCCTGATTGTAGACAGGCTGTTAGACCAGTGGCTGTCAATACCAACCATAACGCGAGGTACGGACCTCCGCGAGAAAATCTTCCACCCAGTCAGTGTCGCGGTCAGCGCACTAGAGCGACAGGGTTTGCCAGTGGCGGGCTACGGTTATATCTTGGTCCACACAGTGCTTCGCCGCCTGCCGAGCGAAATGGTCGCTCGATTCGAGCAGCTCCATGGGGCAAGTCCTCGGACCACCTCCCGACCTACGAGGATCTGAAGTCGTTCCTCGAGGCCGAAAGCAGGCGAGTGGACGTCCAGGCTGGTGAAGCCCCACGCAAGGAGACCTCTGCCCCTCGCCACCCAGAACGGCCGGGTGCACCGGCGCGAGGAGGCAACAGTAGGCAACCCAGGCGGTACAACACCGCATTGGAATCAGGGTGTGCCTACTGCAGGGAGACAGGCCACGGGGTGGCAGCGTGTCAGGAGTTTGCGGCGCAGCGGGTTCAGAGGAGACGGGGTGTGGCACAGCAGAGGCGTTGGTGTTTTCGGTGCCTGGGGCCGCATCAGGTGCGAGAGCCCTTCAAGCACCAACTGTAGGTACTGCCAGGGTGCACACCATCCGCTGCTTTGCATGAATCGCTCCGGAGACGCCGGGGGCAGCGCTGGATCGGATAGCGAAGGGAGCCTGCCCACCAAGGGAGGGAGCAACGCTCCCACCCCTCCAAGGAGGAGCCCACCTCCGCATCGGTCACAGGGACAGGCAGGGGGACGTCAACAGACGGAGCCCACTTACCCAAGGACGTGGGGACGATCCCCAGCACGGCAGCAGGTGCCGGATTGGGGAAGAACGACACAGGGACATGGTCAAGGACACCCATCCCAGGTACGGGATCCAATGGGCGGGTGTCAGGAGAGCACTAGGCAGCCACCAGGGTACATGCAGTATTCTGCGGGCTTGAGCCACCTGGTTGGGTCTCAAGACCCACGCATGCCTCCGCCTATGCCTGAGTACCCGCGGCTACAGGCGCAACCTCGGTACGGACGTTTGCCGTCGGGGTACTATAGAACTCCAGCCATGGCCTTTATGGGCAGACCTCCCTACCAGCAGGAGTGGGACCCATACACAGGTTTGGGTAGCGAGGATACCCCGCGGGACGCGGCCTCACCGCGTTTAGATTCCCGCTAGGTAATCGCCGCCTACTCATCAGCTTCGGCTCCCCGTCCAATCACGGTACTTTTGCCAACGGCTAAGATTTGGGTATGGGGATACGGTGGCCGGACCATTCAAGTAAGAGCCCTACTGGATACAGGGGCTCAGGGATGTATTGTATCGAGTAAGCTGGTGAGTAGGCTAGGCCTAAATGTACGGCCAAGTGAGGATGAAGCTGTAGGCATCGGGGCCTAAATGTGCCTGACATTCGGGGTCAGACGAACTTTGAGTTCACATTAGGTAGCACATGTACAGGCGTCAGCTATCAAGTCTCAGCCGTGGTGCTGGATGAAGTGGTTGGGAAACTCCTCAGGTTAGGTTACCACCAACGGTACGAGGGTTAACCACAGGGTTGGAGTTAGCTGATCCTGATTTTGATACTCCTGGTACGGTGGACGTACTTCTCGGGTCAGACGTCCTCGGGAGATTATGGTGCGGTAGGAAGAAGGTACTCCAGGAAACTGGTTTGGTGGCCGTAGATACCACAGGGGGGTATGTTGTTTTCGGCCCAGTTTGGAGACCTCAGGACCTACCAGAAGGGGATCCGGTCCTCTATGGTAGTGTGTTGTCAGAGGTGCTGCAGAGGTTTTGGGAGTCTGAAGAGCCGCCCACGGCGGACAGACGGAAGCCAGAGGATGACGAGTGCGAGTTGTTCTATCAATACAACACTGCGAGATGCTCGTCAGGCAGATTCGTGACCAGGCTACCTTTTCTCCCAAACCGCCCCGCTTTAGGTAGTTCGCGACAGCTCGCGGAACGAAGACTACTCGGAATGGAGCGGAAGATGAGGCGAGACCCAGCACTTCGGCAGAAGTATATAGAATTCATGCGGGAATATGTTCAATTGGGCCACATGTCGGTGTCCAGCCTGGATTGGAGGTGTGTCGAGCATTATTACATTCCACACCTGGCTGTCTTGAAGTCACCTGAGGCGAAAATACGGGTGGTGTTTGACGGTTCTGCTCCTACCTCGAATGGTGTGTCTGTGAACCAATGTTTGCACGCGGGTCCTAAATTGAACCGGGACATTGTGGACATTCTCACAGACTTTCGGTTACACCAGGTAGCGTTCGTCGCAGACGTCAAAATGATGTTTCGCCAAACCATGATACATCCGGATGACCGTCGGTATCAGCTGATTTTGTGGCGTGAGAGCCCAGATGAGCCGATGGTCACATACGAACTTAACACGGTGACGTATGGACTTAAGCCAAGTCCGTATTTGGCAGTACGTACGCTGCGAGTTGGCCGCACAGGAAAGGGTAAGATATCCTCGAGCCGCAGCAGTACTGGATCGCGACGTCTACGTGGACGATATCTGCACGGGTGCTGATAGCGTGGAGCAGGCGCTAATTCTACGAGACGAGCTGATCGCGATCATGGGTTCAGGAGGTTACGAGTTGCGGAAATGGTTGTCCAGTTGCCCAGAGCTCCTGGCTGGTTTGCCAGGAGAGTTCCATCAGGACCCGCACCTCTTTGAGAACCCGGACAATCCAAATACGTTGGGCATCCTCGGGGTGCAATATAGGCCAACGCATGACGTATTCACGTACAAGATCGAGCCCGACCTTTTGGAGAAAACTTGGACTAAGCGGTCGGTACTGTCGACAATCGCTAGAACGTTCGATCCTAACGGATGGATCGCCCCGGTTACGTTCATGGCGAAGTGCTTTTACAAAGGTTGTGGCTAGCCAACTTAGGATGGGACGACCAACTCTCCGGAGAGTTGTTGAAGGATTGGCTCAAGTTTGTGACCACCCTACCAGGGATCGTGCACATCGCGATACCCCGCAAGTTAGTCCCATCGGTGGGATGTAAGGCTACCCTACATGGGTTTTGTGACGCCTCGGAGCGAGGGTACGCGGCAGCTGTATACCTTCGGACAGCAAGTTCAACGGGAACTGTGCACGTGCGTCTGGTTATGGCCAAAAGTAAGGTGGCACCAGTCAGAACTAGATGGACCATCCCCAAATTGGAATTGGCAGGGCAGCTCTTCTAGCGCGCTTGCTAAATCATGTAACCTGCAATCTGCGTGGTACCATCAACTTGGATGAAACGGTGTACGCGTGGACTGACAGTCGGATAGTTCTATGCTGGTTGCAGACGTCGGTACATACACTTGAGGTTTTCGTGGCAAATCGGGTGTCACAGATTACGGGGTCGGAAACTCCGTTAGTGTGGAGGCACGTACCGGGAGAATGGAACCCAGCGGACTGCGCTTCGCGCGGGTGCAGGGCACCTGATTTGGTGAGTCACCCACTGTGGTGGGGACCTCAATGGCTGACTGAGTCGCCGCAGGAATGGCCATTCAACGAGTGCAGGGCGCCGCTTGGGCCACCTGATCGAGGTTTGCGAGTGAACGTGGGGCAACTCGTACCGAAGCCTAACCCAGCTTTCTTGCTGGAACGGTATAGCTCCCTCGACAAACTTCTTGGGGTGACAGGTTGGATCAAACGGTTCGTGAACAACTGCAGGAAGCCTCAAGCAGAACGGAACTTTGCACCAGTCCTCTCGCCTGCGGAACGGAATGCGGCTCTATGCTCATTAGTTAGAGTCGTCCAGGCGGAACATTTTGAAGAGGAGGTCAGGCTGCTCAGGGATGGACGTGGAAAGCTGAAGGGAGGAATTGTGCGCCTCAACCCATTCCTGGATGAGCAAGGTATGCTCAGGGTTGGAGGCAGACTTCGGAACGCTAGCCTGCCCTTTTCGGCTCGGCATCCACTGTTACTTCCATAGGGGACCCTTAGTTGAGCTCTTAGTCAGGGATCGTCATGAGAAAAACTCGCACGCGGGCTGTAATGCGCTATTGGCCATCCTACAGCGCGAGTTTTGGATCTTATCGGGACGACGAACGGTACGTAGCGTTGTGTTTAGGTGCTTGCCTTGTTACCGCTTGAAGGCAGCCACAATGCAGCCACAGATGGGAGATCTTCCACCGGACCGGGTGACGGAGGCCTGGACGTTTGCAGGTGTGGGAACGGATTTCGCAGGCCCTTTCATGGTAAAGGCATCACGCCTACGGAACGCAAAGTCTATCAAGGCGTACTTGTGCGTGTTCGTGTGCCTAGCCACCAAGGCCGTCCACTTGGAGCTCGTGGCCGACCTTTCTACGGAGGCCTTTTGGCAGCGCTGGAGAGATTTACGTCGCGACGAGGGCGACCAGCGCTGATCAGGTCGGATTGTGGTACCAACTTTAAGGGTGCTGATCGGTGTATGAAAGAAATTGTAACGTTCTTACGGGAGAACGAAGAAGCCATCAGCACGGGCCTCTCCCGTCAGGGCATTGCCTGGGTGTTCGATCCACCAGCGTGCCCTCACTGGGGTGGTATTTTTGAAGCGGTTGTAAAGTCCGCTAAGACGCATTTGTTGCGTGTCGTAGGGTTAACAATTTTGACTTTCGAGGAGCTGGCGACCGTGTTTTGTAAAATTGAGGCTGTACTCAATTCGCGTCCTTTGTGTCCGCTCAGCTCAGACCCAAATGATTTAGAGGCCCTGACGCCAGGGCATTTCTTAATTGGCCGCCCACTTAACGCCTTGCCGGAATATCCCTATACGGAGGTGAATAGCAATCGTTTGTCGCGTTATCAGTTGTTGCAGCAAATGACTCAAAACTTTTGGAAGCGTTGGTCGCTTGAGTACTTGCACATTCTGCAGCAACGCCTTAAGTGGACGGACAGGACTGAACCCCCCTGCATTGGGGATCTCGTTCTGGTTAAGGATGCCAACCTACCGCCACTGCGTTGGCGCCGGGGGCGCATTCTCAACCTGTTTCCGGGTAGTGATGGCACTCCTCGAGTTGCAGAAGTTCAGGTGGGGGATTCAGTTCTTAAGCGAGCAGTAGCTACATTATCACGCCTGCCATGCATAGAGCGGACCGATGGGTCGGTCCGGGGCGGGTGAATGTTTAGTTTCGTATCAAATGGGCGCGCGGCGCTGGCAACACTGTTTTGTCATTGTCTCGTCCTGTGGCCGTGCGCTCGCATCGTTGATGCGAATTTTAATTATAAATGGTGTAATTTAGTGTGCTTCAGCCAATTTGTTGGCTAATCAGACAACTGCTTTTATTGAGCAGAATATCAATACGAACCTTATTACCTTGGAATCGGTTCCAAGTACTTTAAATTAGTGCCTAAGACAACAGAGAGTTACTCTGGCAGTACTTCGACATCTCCTACTAACCTAAGTCAGACTATCTTGCAAAAACAAATTTTGAAAAATAATAATAATAAAAAATGTACGCACAATAATAAAATTCGAAATAGCCATGTTTTAAAAATTGTACACCAAAACATCGAGGGCATGTTAAGCAAGGAATTAGAAATTGAGCTTTTCATGAATTGCAATAATATTGATATTCTTTGTGTGACTGAGCATTGGCTCAGAGATTACCAGCTCATGTTCAGTTTTAATAATCACCAAGTAGCAAGTTCGTTCAACAGATCTACGGCAATACGCGGCGGCTCGTTAATATTACTTAAAAATGAGTTTAAATATAAAGAACGCACTGATATCGTTAGCTTGTCTGTTGAGCGAACTATCGAAATAGCCTGCGTAGAACTTGAGCATATTGTTATTATGAGCGTATACAGCCCACCAGATGCTAAATATGATTCCTTCGAAAAGTTATGGAGGTTGCCTTATATAAAGCAACAAAATCTAATAAAGGAATTATTGTTTGTGGAGATTTCAATGTCAATATTCTTGAAAAATCTAGTATTAGTAAGAGGTTTCAATCATTATTTTTATGTTACAACCTCGTACATCTTATTTCGGTGCCTACGAGGATCACGGCTACTTCAGCCAGGTGCATAGATAATATTTTTACAAATATTAAACCCGCAGACGCGTCTATCATAAATAAATTAAGCTCTGACCATACTGGTCAGCTAGCTACGTTCAAAATAAACATTGAGAAGGCACCTAAACAAGATATTACGTGTGTGCCGGTAAACGAAAGTAGGCTAAATCGGTTTAGAGAAAATATCATAGAAAAACTACCCGAATTACAATATGATGTAAATCCAAATAATTTATATAACTCAGTATTCAGCCTTGCCAAAACAGAATATGACAATGTATTTAAATCTAAAAAAATTTAAGTTAACACAAAATTATTATTTAGTGATTGGGCGACGGTAGGAATTCATAAAAGCAGGGAAAAATTGTACGATCTGTATGATGAAAGGTCATATAATAAATCAAAAGCTTTTGCTGATTATGTTAAACGTTATTCTAAAACTTTTAAACAAGTTTGTTCTGTAGCAAAATCTAACTTCATTAAAAATAATATTAAAAACAGCACGAATATAACAAAAACTACTTGGAAATTTGTAAATAACGAAACTGGGAAATCTAAACGTCGTAACGAAAATTTTAAACTCATGATAAATGATGAAATAAAAAACACCAATTCGGAAGTAGCTCAGGCTTTTGAAAACTTTTTACTGATATTCCAGTTTCGACTACCAAATCGTTAAACTCTTGTCCCGATCTCGCTGAATCAGTACTGAAGGAAAATGTAAGCCATTGTGATAAATATTTTAGATTTTGTCACATTAGTGACGTTGAAATTATAAAAATATTTAAAACTTTACAAATGAAAAGACTTCAGATCTTCACGGCCTCTCTGTCAAAATTATAAGTTCTATAATCGATTGTATTGCTCCATGTCTAGCATTTATTTTTAATCAATGTGTTGACAGTGGCGAGTTTCCTGACTTGATGAAGCATAGCAAAGTTATCCCGCTGTTTAAAGCCGGTAGTACAACTGACCCCACTAATTTTAGACCTATATCAATATTACCCACACTCAGTAAAATTTTTGAAAAATTATCCTAATTCAATTGCAAGGTCATTTTTATCGTAATAACCTAATGCACTTACAGCAATTTGGTTTCACACGGGGTCGTTCTACTACTCATGCAGGTCTTGACCTCATCAACCATATAATGGATGCCTGGGAGGAATCTCATGACGCCATAGGTGTATTTTGTGATTTGTCCAAGGCATTTGATTGTGTCCATCATGAAACTCTAGTCAGAAAGCTATGTCATTACGGCGTAAAGGACCAGGCTCTAAGCCTTTTGGAATCATATCTGAATAATAGAATCCAAAAGGTTGATATCAATGGTGAAAGATCATCTGGATCTAATTTAACCATGGGCGTTCCACAAGGTTCGATTCTTGGTCCTTTCCTGTTTCTTGTATACATTAATGATCTACCGTATCTTGTTAAAGACAAATATGATATAGTATTGTTCGCCGACGATACCTCATTGCTTTTAAAGTAAAGAGGCATCAACTCGACTATGACGACGTGAACAATACTATAATCGATGTAGTAAAATGGTTTACAGTAAATAATCTCCTATTAAATGAAAAGAAAACTAAATGTATAAAATTTGCATTGCCAAATGTTAAACCGAGCACTACAATTATTAAGGTAAAGGATGAACAGTTGAACCTTGCAGATTCAACAGTATTTTTAGGTATAACTTTGGACGCCACGCTCCAATGGGGGCCTCATATTGAGAAATTGTCGAAGAGACTGAGTTCAGCAGCATACGCAGTTAAAAATAAGATATCTCACGGATGTAGATACTGCTAGACTAGTTTACTTTAGTTACTTCCATAGCTTAATGTCTTATGGCTTATTATTGTGGGGCCACGCTGCGGATGTAAAGAACATTTTGTTCTGCAGAAACGGGCTGTTCGTGCAATTTATAAATTAGGGCCTCGTGTCTCCTTAAGGGAAAAATTTAAAGAAATCAATATATTAACATTTGTGTCACAATATATATACGAAAATTTGATTTACGTCAAATCTAATATTAATACTTTTGAGAAAAATTGTGATATACATAATTTCAACACTAGAAATAAGGACAAACTTGTAGCACACAAGAGCAGGCTTAGTAAAGTAAGCAAATCCTTTAAGGAAATTGTATACGCTTTTATAATAAGCTTCCAAAAATATCCAAGATTTACCCTTAAATAAATTTAAAGAAGTAAAAAACATAAATTGTGCAAGAAAGGCTATTATGAAATATCCGATTATATGCAAGATAAATCTTCATGGGAGTAGTTTTACATGTTTGTTTATATACAGTATTTTTTTAAGACGATACAGTTAGAATATTCTACTGTAATTTTTTATTTTATTTTTACTTATTTTTAATTTTGTGTTGAGCCGTTTTTCGGCTATTACTATTCTTGTTTTTTTCAATCTTAGCTAGGTAGCTTAGGGCCTACAAAGATTGTAATCTTTAGAATAGGAGCACTTCTGGGCAGGTTTTTGGGGTTTTCCTGTCCAGGAGGTCCGACTAACTATACACATGTAACACCTTTTTAAAATCTTGATCGAATTTAGTTTCGCTTACTGGTCGTTAAGGCATAAAGTTACATGACGTGTGGTTAGCCTGGCCAGCCCCGAGGCAGTGCCTTTATTTTTATTTTTTTATCCCGCCCGAGCCGCGTTTATAGTAGGAATAAAAATTGTTATAAAAAAGAGAAAATTGTGCTTTGCAAATTTCTCTTTTTTACAATGCCTAATCCATTTCTGCGTAATGTAATGACTATCAATAAGTGATATTTTAATATCCTATTTTGAATAAAAAACTTTCACTTTCACTTTCACTTTCACTTTCACTTTCGGTTTTCTCGTGTGGTTTTCCCTGTTCGGTGGGGAAGTGAACCAAGTGGATTTGGTTCCGGCGCTTTGATTGAGAGTCACGCGGCCGCCGGCAAAATATAACCTCACTTTTCGTTCGCTCGCGTCGTGGCTGCCGATAGCTACATATTTTTAATTGTTTTCTTGATTGGAGGCCAACGGGGCCGATTTCTCATTCGGAGAGAAATCTTTTAGTAATTTTGTGTTAAAAAACATTATTTGATGTCGAACTATGAACAATAGTGAACCCAAGTGCTTGTGAAAACTAAGCTGTGAATCTGCGACTGATTGACGGGACGGAGTGCCACACGAGCTGGTGTCCGGGTGCAGTAAGTCTAGTACCTAAATTCCAATCCAAAATGTCTTCCTCCAAAACCTGATACCTTTTTTCCTGTCAAAAACTAGACTTACAAGGAAACGGCGGCGTCATGGTTCGCACGGTAAGCAATTCGCTGCTAGGCCCTGTTTAAGTAGACTTTGGAAACAAGAATTTCTCGGCCGGAAACTTTCCGGAACAAAATTCTCTCATTAAATTTATTTTATTTAGCTATAGTAAAGAGCACTACGAATCGTAGTCAAATGTTGTTCCGAGGCTGATCGACCATTTAGTTTTAGATTTTAAGATAACTTTAATTTGCTTCCACTGCGCTAAGATCAGCTTCGGAATCAAACAGCCCTCATCCAAAGTCAGTTGGGGTCGGTGCAACACAAAAAGGGTGCAACATGTTTTTTTAGAGCACAAAAAAAAATCATGTAGGGAAAGGATTTGGCTATGTGTTATGAGTTATGACAGGCCGCCTACCTGACGTCAACCCTCTTCGGGAATGGTATTGTAGGTGGTATCACCGCCACCATGCGATTGACCATAGCCACAGATATTCAAACGAGGTCAAAATCTCGTCTTTACGAAACAGCCTGAGCGTACTAGGGGTGGCAGTATCCTTAGCCGCTACCATACATTCTTTGCAGTAATTGTAAAACTTACAACCAAAACACTTTGCGGTGCCGGTTAAGAATAGCATCACCCCAATGCTTCCCAATAATGAAATGGGCAGTGTAGATGCAATATCTTGCACTGCGCTCGCCAATACGCCATACGTGGTGAGTAGGGCAATACCCTGTGATGGGCGAGGGTCTTTAATCTTTATCCAGCAGTAGATTATTGTGGTTTTTAAAGTTAATAATAACTGTAAAACTAGGGTAACACCTATACAAACGTACCTGGTTCAAATTGGGGACGTTCTTATAAAAGGTCAACTGTCAAAAGTGCCCTAAACCAACAAACATGTATGAAAATATTGATGAAATGTAAGGATGTAGTCTCTGCCTACCCTTCACTTTCGTTAAAGATTTTTATACTTCTAGGTAGGTCCTCTATTTAAAAAAATAGGGTAGGTAATTTTTTTTATGATTTTACTTTTAAGGCTTATTACTTAAAAATGTTTTCAAGACAGATTAATTATTAATAATTTTTCGTGACCTTCAAAGAATAAAATTAATTACTAATTTACGTACGGAAAATACGTTTATTGCTACAAATCCTAAATTTTTTCTTAATCCCACTGCACGCTTTTAACTCTAAACATCCTTGCCAGACTACCCCATCTTACTAAAACCACTTGCCAGTGTTGCCAGACGTTTCACCATTGTACCCTACAAGCCATGGCTCATTTCACACAATAACTCATTCAATCCATTCAAGTAACACTTTGCTCTTAGAAATTCATTTTATAAATGTGTTTGTTATGGACCTTACAGCGAAAAGCGTTAGTTTACCACAGACTCTGTAGAAATAAGACTAAGCATGAAGATGTTATTATTTTCTCTACTCACGGAATGAGTTTGCACGCAGCTATCCGTTTCTTTTTCTCACAAGAATAAGGTTTGTTTAAAGCACGGCTTAAAAGGAAGATTGTTAAGGCTATTAATAATCGGTTGCGTGTTTTCTAAGGAGGTACAGAATGTCAAATCAAGTCAAATCTATACTAACTATGTATTGATTTGATGGATTGCATTCGTAAATAACTGCAACATTTTAATTATTTACATTAGTTAAATATAAGCACGCCAAGCTAGAGTAGAGTTTGAGCAATTTCATTGGCAGGAACGCTGCTATTTTCACTGGTTTTATTCTGTACCACGAAAATATAACCAATAAAGACCAAAAACTACAACACTTAGTAAGTTTTTAAATAGTAAAAAACTGTTACAGGTAAATATATGCTTTCCTTACAAAATAATACCGATTTGCTGTTCATTAATTGCAATAACTGGTTTTTCATTTTCTCTACTCTCCAATCGAGTTGAAATCTCTCGATACTTTATTATTTACACTGTTGATAACAGAGTCTTCTCCTACATTCACTGTTTGTGGTTTTCCGTCTTCTCCACTCTCCAATCGAGTTGAAATCTCTCGATACTTTATTATTTACACTGTTGATAACAGAGTCTTCTCCTGCATACACAGTCTGTGGTTTTCCGTCTTCTCCACTCTCCAATCGAGTTGAAATCTCTCGATACTTTATTATTTACTCACTTCAACATCTTGTTAGTGGAGTTTTATCAAGATTTTTCTGTTTAGTTCGCTGGTTTTAAGATTATTGAAACTTTTAAAGATTTTCTTGAGTGGACTTTACTTCGAAGTGTATTTTTATTTCGTTTTAGTTCTAGTGTTTCTCTACTGTTAGAGTGATGTGATAAGAGCATTTAAAAGATTTAATGGAACTAAAAGCTTTTCGATTTTATTAAGCTTTTTATAGATAGTTCAAGTCTAGAATTTATTCAGGCGTTGATTTTTACAATATTTTTAGGGTTTCGTAGTCTGCTAGAAACCCTTATCATTTCATCAAGTCTGTCTGTTTGTATGCCGCGCCCTCATAACATTGTTACTTTCGGAGCGATCGACATCAAATTTGGTGTGGAGATAGATCGTGTCAACCCGAATTTAAAAATGTTCCCATACACATACACAAAAATTTTGCATAGGGTATAGTTGAATAGGTCTTTTAAAACTAAGGTTTTGTTTCTTTGTAACAAAGTCACTAAAATGTTTCCGTTCCAAGATAATTTCTTTTAAAAGTGTTTTGGAATATTTTCTTTATAATAAGTGGTTCAGTTTCATGGCTAGAGTCTGGCCAGCGAGTCTTTGGACACGGAAATGGCGCCAATTTTAAAAATCTTTCACATGTTAACACTGAAAAACTACAATAAAACAATTTTGATACTTACTATTTTTTTTGTTTTCTGCTCTTAAGTTTGTGTTTGCCTTGTAGTAGGGTCTGTGACTTTTGGAAATGTATGGAAAGGTGACGATTTTTGTTTAAGTGAAATTTCGATATGGGGCCGTGTAGAGGACCTTAATCTAAGGTTTTTGAGCCCGGTTACCAAACTCCAGCACGTGGTGGGGGGGAGGGGGGGCCGTTTAAACTTTCGCGTTACCGCGCTTCAGTAAAAAAAATATGTGGCGTTGGCTTTACATACAATTTTGATTTTGGTATCAATTTCTTATAAATCGAGGATGTACCTTCCATTTTTTGTATCAAAATACCTATATTTCTTACGAGAAATATGAAAAAAATTTAAATAAATGAAAAAAATCTGCAAAGATATGTAATTTTTTTCATTTGACAGGCTATATATTTAAAAATATATGAATAAGTCATAAATAAAAAATATTATCAGTTAGTCTTATTATTTAAATTTATGGAACCATACACAGTAATGCCAATATTCGAAGAAAAAACTCCCAAAAAAAATAAGAACCGTGCCTACTGCAATGTGTACCCGTACGGACCTACTGCTATGTTTACCGCATAACATTTTTATCTTCCTGAAAAAGCGTTACAGAGTTATTATTTGTATTGTCAATTATTATAATAAATAAAGTAGACGTATCTACACTAATATAATAAAGAGGAAAGATTTGTTTTTGTATGTACGTATGCAATCGATAAACTCCGAACTACTGAACTGAATTCAAAAATTCTTTCACCATTAGAAAGCCACAATATTTCAGAGTAACATAGGCTACTTTATAGTACGGGAAAATATCTTATTCCCACGGGAAACGGTTAGCAGCGGAAAACCGTTAAATTTAGCTGATATTACCCAAATTATCCACAGCACTTGACCGATCTTCGAGAAATTCATCACTGATATTGCTAGCATATCAAAAAGGGCATGGACTACGTTTTGTCAGACCTTGCTAAGCATGATGGTCTGCTTCTGCTGGCACATGGTCATCAAGGGTCTGGAGTACTTGATGTAGATGACCAGCATCTCATCCAAACAATAAAAAAATACGGTAAAGGCTTCGAAGTAAAAGTTGTTCAGCACGTCGGGCTGCTTCTGCTGGCACATGGTCATCGAGGGTCTGGAGGATGTGATGAATTTGGTAACGGATACAAAGTAAAAGTTGTTTAGTATGACGGGATGTTTCTTCTGGCACATTGTCATTTAAGGTCTGGAGTACCTGATGAAGACCACCAGCATCCCATCTAAACTATAAGAGATACGGTAATGGCTACAAAGTAAAAGTTATTCAGCATGACGGGCCGCTTCTGCTGGCACATTCACCTTTGCTAGAACGGAGTAATGGACTTTTTACTACGGGCAAAGATCCAATTTCTACGGGAAAACATGTAAGTAGCAGCGGGTGAAACCGCTGGGCGGGCCGCTAGTTTGTTATAAAAATGATTTTATTATCCTACAATATTTATGGTATTGCCTAATAAATGATGATCTATGCAATGATGAACTTTATTCAAAGTCTCCCTTTCAAGAACAAATAACTTGAGTTAATAACAATATCTAGATAAAAAATACTTTCTTGCCATTTTGTATCTCATATAGTATAGCAGTGCTCCTTGTGCCCTCCATCAGGTACTCCAGATCCTCAAGTTCTCACAAAACGTAGTTCATGCCCTTTTTTGATATGCTAGCAATATCAGTGATGAATTTCGCGAAGATCGGTCAAGTGCTTTGGATAATTTGGGTAATATCAGCTAAATTTAACGGTTTTCCCGCTGCTAACCGTTTTCCCATGGGAAGAAGATATTTTCCCGTGATATAAAGTAGCTTATGTTACTCTGAAATATTGTAGCTTTCTAACGGTGAAAGAATTTTTTAATTTAGTTCAGTAGTTCCGGAGTTTATCGATTACATACATACATACAAAAAACAAAACTTTCCTCTTTATTATATTAGTGTAGATACGTCTACTTTATTTATTATAATAAATGACATTACAAATAATAACTCTGTAACGCTTTTTCAGGAAGATGAAAAAAGTTATACGGTAAACATAGCAGTAGGTACGTACGGGTACACATTGCAGTAGGCACGGTTCTTATTTTTTTTGGGAGTCTTTTCTACGAATATTGGCATTACTGTGAGTGATTTCATAAATTTAAATAATAAGACTAACTGGTAATATTTTTTATTTATGACTTATTCATATATTTTTAAAGATATAGCCTGTCAAATGAAAAAAATTACAAATCTTTGCAGATTTTTTTCATTTATTTTAATTTTTTTCATATTTCTCGTAAGAAATATAGGTATTTTGATACAAAAAATGAAAGGTACATCCTCGATTTATAAGAAATTGATACCAAAATCAAAATTGTATGTAAAGCCAACGCCACATATTTTTTTTACTGAAGCGCGGTAACGCGAAAGTTTAAACGGCCCCCCCTCCCCCCCACCACGTGCTGGAGTTTGGTAACCGGGCTCAAAAACCTTAGATTAAGGTCCTCTACACGGCCCCATATCGAAATTTCACTTAAACAAAAATCGTCACCTTTCCATACATTTCCAAAAGTCACAGACCGTACTATTGCCTACAATGTATGTATGATGTATCTACGGATAGTAACAGAAAGGGTATAACAAGCCGAAAGGAGGTCAAGGTACTCATGAAACTGAACAACTTTCCCCATGAAACATGGGTCGAAATATGAAAAAAATATTTGGACCTCCCGTACAAAATCGCAGATCAGCTGATTGATTTACTCTGAGAGGGCCAAATTTTTTGCATATTTCGTCCCATGTTCCATGGGGAAAGTTGTTCAGTTTCATGAGTACCTTGACCTCCTTTCGCCTTGTTATATATAGCCTCTCCGGATTTCACTGTTATCGTAGGATAACCTAGGCCCATCGCGAAAAGCCGGACAATTGCGAAATACATCGATTTATTCACCATTGGCCTAAAAATCATGGCAAATAACAAATTCGTCAACTTCATGGACAAAAATATAGGTCACTGACGTAAAACACCTCACGCGCGTAGATGCCAACGCGTACGCACCTACTACGACTTTTCGGAGCTTTAAGTCCCTCTGCGCGCATGGAAATATAAATGCGGAAGGAAGTGAGCGTGCGTTTGGAAATGAGCATGCACATAGAAATGAGCATGCACACTGATATGAGCATGTGCACTGCATGGAAATGAACTGAAAAATATATGCATATTTCCATGCGCATGCTCCTTTCAGTGCGCATGCTGTCTGTGTTGTAGTCTGGTATGTATTCACGCTCGCAGGTGCTCCTGTGTACGTGTTTCAGTGGCGTAGAGCGACCTAAGGCACCGAAAAGTCGTAGCAGGTGCGTAGGCATCTACGGACGTGTCACCTTATACGTCATTGACCTAGATTTTTGACCATAAGGTGGACGAATTCGTTATTGACCAAGATTTTTAGGCCAATAGTGAATAAATCGATGTATTTCCCAATTTTCTTCGCGATAGGCCTAGGAAATACTTGATCGACCGGATTTCACTGTTTTCCTGCTACGAATCATGGGAACTGTCTCCATAAATAAACAGAAGTTCTGTTTTGGAACTCTGACACCAGAATTAACCTTGCAGTTCATACGTTAATAACATGTGAATAATACAATAGTATTAACGATACTAAACAAAAAAAAATACAAGTACATTTTTACAATGAAGAAAAGTCCTAAAATAGAAAGGAAAAGATATATTAAAATGTCCTGTCTTCTCCAAATTTTTATTGTTATTATGTTTAAACAGGCAGTTGTAGCAACGGATTATGCCTGTATCTCGCTGTCCTCTTGTTTGGATTTCTCAGTTGAGTTTAATTTGTCCAATCTGTTTTTAAACTGGTTTGTGTTTTCTGAAAAGTGGATCACTTAATTTATTGTTGTTGATGGCTTCAAATTTTGATTAATTGATCTAAATGAATAAAAAGAACCAAAGCATATGTAATCAAAGGCAATAATACCCATTTTCTAGTTTATTTAAATGTGGTAAGTATCAAGATGTTTTGGCTGTACTTACCTACTTGTAGCCGATAGAATTTCATCCAAAAGTCGTAGATTTTCTTCAATAACTCTATTGATATCGCTTTTCTGTAGTTCATATTTGGTTATCATTGTATACAACACCTTTCGAGCACTGTTTTTAATGATTTTCGGTATATTTTTTTACAAAAAAACACATAAAACGCGCATCGCAAAACTAAAGGCGCCCACACACCGGACGCGTCGCGTTGCGTAGCGTGCATTTCGACGCATGCGGGCAGACCCTGCCACACCGGAAACGCAGCGATGCGCTGCGTTGCGTCGCGTCTCCGTCGACGCACGCGCACGCGTCCGCCATCTTGATTTGAGTTTGACAATTGAAAACTAACGTTGCCAGAACGTCCGGATACAAAACGTTTTCCGTCCTTTTTGAAGATAGATTGTCCTTGTTTTTTGTCTTTGCATCCACGGTCCCTTTTCGGATGGTCTCAACCTATACACTCGTTGCTTTATTAATAACTAGCAGCCCGCCCAGCGGTTTCACCCGCTGCTACTTACCTGTTTTCCCGTAGAAATTGGATCTTTGCCCGTAGTAAAAAGTCCATTACTCCGTTCTAGCATAGGTAAATGTGCGAGCAGAAGGGGCCGCATGCTGAATAACTTTTACTTTATATGGGATGCTGGTGGTCTACATCAGGTACTCCAGATCCTCGATGACCATGTGCCAGC
Organism: Phthorimaea operculella; assembly: GCA_024500475.1. Lineage (NCBI taxonomy): Eukaryota > Metazoa > Arthropoda > Insecta > Lepidoptera > Gelechiidae > Phthorimaea > Phthorimaea operculella. The sequence continues at coordinate 966,399 of JANFCV010000056.1, forward strand.
AGAAGCGGCTTGTCATGGTGAATAACTTTGTTTATGAAGCCATGGCCGTATCTCTTATAGTTAAGATGGGATGCTGGTGGTCTTCATCAGGTATTCCAGATCCTCGATGACCATATGCCAGCAGAAGCGGCCCGTCATGGTGAACAACTTTTTCTATGAAGCCATGGCCGTATCTCTTATAGTTTAGATGGGATGCTGGTGGTCTTCATCAGGTACTCCAGATCCTCGATGACCATGTGCCAGCAAGCGGCCCGTCATGGTGAACCACTATTTCTATTAAGACATGACCGTATCTTTTATAGTATAGATGGGATGCTGGTGGTCTTCATCAGGTACTTCAGATCCTCGAGGGCTGACAAAAAGTAGTCCATGTCCGTCTTTACTATGCTAGTAATATCAGTAACAAATTTCGCGAAGATCGGTAAAGCGGTTTGGCTTATTTGAGTAATATCCGCTGTATTTCCCGCTTTTCCTGCTGCTAACCGTTTTCCCGTGGGAAAGAGGAATTTTCCCGTGGTAAAAAGTAGCCTATGTTACTCAGGAATAATGTAGCTTTCTAATGATGAAAGAATTTTTGAAATCGGTCCAGTAGTTTCGGAGTTTATCGATTACATACATACAAAAAAACAAACAAAGTTTTCCTCTTTATTATATTAGTGTAGATGATGTTTGTGATCATTGTGCATCTAAAATGTTGTGATATTTTACGATTGCTCTACCAACGTGTTTAAATGTTACTTTTTTGCATTCAGATACTAGTAATTATTACATTTATGCCGTTCTCAGTATTAAAAGAAAAGGGGCCAACCAACTCAATTATAAAAAATACCTCAAATAAAAGCCAAACCATACGAAATCGACGGAGCAATCTGGCAGCACTGTTGATATTGACATTGACGTGCGTCGCGTCTGCCGCACGCAGACGCACGCGTCGGCCATTTTGTTATTGAAAGTTATACAGCCATACAAAGTGAACAAAGTATTAAAAATGTTTTAGGACCATTTATATTTATAATATTAGTGTAGGTAGATCGTGTTGATCACGGGTGTAGATGAAAAATAGTTCTTGCCTAAAATACCAGCAGTAAATTATTAACAGGGATACGTATGTATTGGTAACTACCAATTTTTTGATTTGGTAACACTGCTTATAAAAATGGCAACCTTGCAAACGCACGCACTGCGCTAGAGCGATGCGTGTCCGTCCGTCGCCGGTGTGACATCTTACAAGGAGATCCATACATTACAACGTCATCATTGGCTGCCATTGCTGCGGGCACGCACGCACGCAAGCCGCCATTGCAGCGTCTCTGCGTCGCGTTGCGTTGCGTCGCACGCGACGCATCCCGGTGTGGCACCCTTCATACAACTCAATACATTACAACCCTTGCGTGCGTCTGCGTGCACGCGCACAGACGCACGCACGCACGCAGACGCATCCCGGTGTGTAGGAGCCTTAAAAGAAGAGGTTATGTATGATCTGACATATAGTTTGACATTTCTTTTTCTAGTGTTGCCATTTGAAATATTTGAATTATTTGACGTCCAAAGACTCGCTAGCCAGACTCTATCGCCTATCAGTATTCGGAAAGCTGTCCCTTACACCCTGTATGAGGTACCTAAGAAAGCATTGTACACCACTCTTCCATCCATTTGTGGAGCGAAATCCATTCCCATAACAAATGGCACCTTTTAGTCAAACACCACTTGAGACAAGAAATATGGGCTCAGACAAGTGTGAAAGAGATGACATTAGTTTTGACACTTCAAAAGATAGAGTATTGGGAGTTTGTGTATGAACGTGTGGATTTTAGTGCTTGATAGAGTGCAGGCCAAGTCTGAAAAAATACATTTTCTGTTTATGTTTATGTTCATTGGCCCTGATAATGAGTCACAACATCTACCAGGTAGATTCTAGAGGTACCTAATCATCATCGTCAAACATCTTGCATTGCGCTCGTCAATCCAATAAATGGATATGATACTTGGATAAGTTGCAAAACTATCAACACTTTCTTCCGTCAAATCATTTAGTATTTGGAACTAGGTGTTATATGTGTCCAATATTGACTTCATATCATTATTTGCGTGTTATTTATTTTATTAATTAGTGCACCGTCAACTCGGATCCTTTTTAACACCTTTCGATAAGATTTTTCTGTAAAAAAAGGAAAGAAATGTTCGTCTGATGGTCGCAATCTTACAGAATATTTTCTACATTATTGTCGGACGTTGTGCAAAATGATGCTTTGATTAAACGCACAAAAGGTTCATTTTCAGTCGCCGCGGGACGCCGGATGTAGGTAATTTTAGACTATTGTTCCTTAAAAAGGTTCTTGGTATGTTTTTATCACTTTTGAAATTGATAGACATTGAGAGTATCAACTAAAGAAAACTGTGCCAGAGCCAGATAATAAAAACAACTGCCTACCCCTCCGGGAAAGAGGCGTGATGTATGTTATAAAAAAAAGTACTTACAAAAACACAAAAACAGCAACAGTGAAAGCAGTAAAGGTGGCAACACAGTTGTAATGTCGTAAAACCAGAATGTTATTTTGCAGGATGGCAAGACCTTTACGAAAATATTGCTTAACTGTCACTGTAGCTCACACAGAAGTTACTTTTATAAATACAGGATTTGCATACAAAAAGTCACGGCTGAATCCCGTACGGGCTAGGCAAATTCACTAAGTGCATCGCAGTCATTACGGTCACACACACAATATACACCAACGTTTACAGAAATCTCAAAGAAACTCAAGTTAACTTAAAGCACAGCTGAGTCGGGTAAATAGGAATCTGTCTTCGGCCAGGGTAGCGACTGGATGACGAAAACAAAAGATCGTGCCTTGTGGCATACTCCGGGGGAGTCCTATGTCCATCAGTGGACTGCTGTGGGCTAAATATCTGATATGATTTGTGATTGCACACATTCTCAACCAAATCTTTCAAGTTACTCAATCCCAAAATGTGGGTTACACAAAATCTTACATACAAAATACAACCAATATTTTAAACGCTGCAACTTTGCAAAACTGTGTCACTCCCCCAATAAATACATAAGCCAAAACTGCTGGGAAAATGGCATATTTCAGCCAAGTATGCGATTTGTGGTTGCGTTGTAAATAAAGTTAATAGCCCGTGGGCAATAATAACCCAAAAATGTTAGGGTGTTTGTTTTAAGACTTTCTAGATTACAACTGAGAAATGAAGGCAGTTGACTTTCGTGATCTAGCCTGGTTCAATTCCAAATATTGCAATAGGTATCATTTTCTATCGTGTAGCTCTGGCTTAGAATAGCATCATCCATCCTATAATATCTTTACCGTAGGTGTCGTAAGTAGCGAATAAGGAATTACGAGTAGAGAGTTGATATGTGTATTGCAGTTTTTTAGGCGACAGGCTCACTACCTGTCACTGTCGTAGATAAGATAAGATAAATCTTTATTGTCAACTGTGTTTACAAGGTGGTATAGTACAGAATGGTATCAACAGTTTGCCCTTTCGAGCGTACAATATTCTTAGTATTTAAACAAATTATACACATGCAAAAAATTCATTCATATTGTAAAAACCTTTTTCCAATAGCCAACGCTTTAAACTGTTTTTAAATTTCATTCCTTCGAGCATTTTGATTGAAAGAGGAAGGTGATTATAAACTTTAACTCCAAATGCAAAGGTGCATTTATACAATGTTCTACTAGTTGCTGATACAGTGCACAAGTCATACTTATAATAGGAACGTAAATTTTTCTTGATGTCAGATTTCTTTATAAAATTATTATGGTCATTCTTAACAAATAAACAAATTTCTAAAATATAAATAGATGTCAATGTAAGGAATTTATTATTAGTAAAAATTAATCTTAATGAGTCCGTCATCTCCATTTTATAAATCATTCTTAAACACCTTTTTTGCATAAGAAAGGTTTTTTCTACATTGACGGAATTTCCCCAAAAGATAACTCCATAAGTTAGCAGTGGATAAACAAAGCCATAATAAGCGTTTTTTGCTACGTCTATTGAAGCAACATTAGCCAAAACAGACAAAACATAGCAACAGCTGGAAATTCTTTTGTTTATTTTTTCTATATGAGATTTCCAATTTAAATGGGTATCAATCGTGACCCCTAAGAAATTCATTTCACTCACTTCTTGGATTTGTTTACCCCTGTTTACAACCTGCAAATTTTGGGGAGCCCTTCTATAGTTTCGAAACTGTACAATTTTGGTTTTTTCCAAATTTACCTTTAAATTTATTGTTTCTAAATAGTCTACAACATTCCCGATAGTTTTGTTAATCTCTTGTACATAATCACAGTCATTTTTATTAGGTATAAATATAGTAGCATCATCTGCAAACATAACACATGGATGATTAACTATTAAAGGTAATTCGTTTACATATATCAAAAATAATACCGGTCCCAAAACACTACCTTGGGGTACGCCTAGTATTACATTTTCATAGTTAGATTGTATGCTCTCTACTGACTTTTCCCTCTTGTTATATATATCAATCATTGTAGCTTGAACGCGGTTACTTAGGTATGACTCCATTAACCTTAATACATTTCCACGAATTCCAATGTTGTCTAATTGTTTTAGTAGTATTGTGTGCAAAACACAGTCAAAGGCTTTTGAAAGATCTAAGTAAAGACCGATACATATATTCTTGTTATTTATGCAGGTCCATACTTGTTTCAAAATACTAAAGATAGCTTGAGACGTATTTTTCTCTTTTTGAAAGCCATACTGGTTTGGATTTAGGATGTTTTGTGACCTCAAAAAAGACATCAATCTGGTACATATAAGCTTTTCAAAAATTTTTGAAAAAATGGGCAACAAAGCTATCGGCCTATAATTATCCATGTCCATTTTATTCCCTTTCTTATAAACTGGTTTTATTACTGCCTTCTTGAGGTCGCAAGGAAAACATCCCGTTTCAAAGGCTAGATTAATTATGTAGATTAAGGGATCTGCTATATAATCTATACTACTTTTAACTGCTTGAATAGGAATGTTATCCCAACCTACGCTTCTCTTGTTCTTCATCCCACGAACAACCTTTTTTAGCTCATCTTCGTCAGTTGGTGTTAAAAACATACTTCTACAATTTGGTGCAGTTATTGGTTTATAGGCAACGTTAGGTGTATGTGTTTTACATAAGTTTACAAAATGTGTATTGAGCGTTGCAGCTATTAAGTATCTACTAGGAAAAGCCAAAACCGATCTCAAAGCCACAAACAAATTTAAATTTGTTTGGAGTAGATATGGTAAGATATTTGTTAGAAAATCAGAAAACTCCAAAATTTATTGGATAAAATGTGTAGATGATATCACTAAACTAGCAGCCTAAGCATTTCCTTTTGTTACTTATAATAATTTAGTACCTACATTGTTCAATGTCTATGGACGAGCTAATTGATACTGATAATAACACTACAGAAATATTTGAATGTATCGATATAAACCAGTTTTCTAAAAGAATACCTAAAACACAGTCCAATAAATTAACCTGTATTCACATTAATATTAATTCACTAATTAAGTACTTTTCTAAGCTAGAACAAATAGTCTTTTCATACGAGAACTCAGTTATTGATGTAGTAGTGGTCTCCGAGGCAAACATATCGGACGAAATAAGCTACTTGTTTAACCTGCAGAGCTATAATATGCACACAAAACTAAGAAAAAATAGAAAAGGTGGAGGTATCATTGTTTACATTCACAAAAAACACACTTTTAACATGCTAAAATCTAACACTATTCACTTTGAGAGCCTTTTAGGCGTTTTAGAAACTCAAAACAAATATAAATTGGCCTTGTGTGCAGTTTATAGACCCCCCAAGCACTAACAAGCACTCATTTACGAATGAACTAGAACGCTCACTAACTTTTTCGCAGAACCTAGACATGATATTTATCGGAGATACAAATTTCGACCTAAAATCGGGTGACACTGTAACAAAAGCATACATGAACGTGCTGAGCGCGCAGGGTCTTGTAAGAGGAATATCCGACTACACACGAGTAGAATTACGGAAGGGTATTGTTACTAAATCTTGTATTGACCATATATTTGTACGATCCCGAATACAAGATGTATACTGCGGAGCGCTCGGAACGAAACTGGCAGATCACCGCATGGTCGCCGTAGCAATGACTATTGGACCGCAAATACAGGATGTTCCAGTTTTCGCGCGGAAAATTAATAATCGCTTGCTTATGCAGGCACTTGCGGAGGTTGACTGGGAGTCATGTTTAAAGTTCAATTGTCCATTGGCCATTTATAATGACGTAAATAATAAGCTTCAAAACTGTTATAAACAAGCTACAAGTTTGCGAAAAATAAGTTGCTCCAAAAGAAACAAAGAACCATGGGTGTTTGGTAGGGTAGTCAAAGCGTGTGAACTAAGGGATAGGCTATTTTCAGAATGGCTCAAGGACACAAAAAACAACGTAAATAGACTAGCATATAATAAACAAAGAAATAAAACTAATAAACTTGTTGAACAACAACGTAACATTTACTACAATAATAATATCAATAACAACCAGGGTAACATGAGAAAACTTTGGCAACTCTTAAATCGAATTTCGGGTAAAATTACAAAATCCATTGATGAAAATATTAAAAAAGCATTTCAGTCAGTCGGTTCTGATCAAGAAATAGCTAACTTATTTGCAAAATCATTTAAGAAAAACGTTGATGATATAGTACCGAAATGTGATATTAAATTACTCGATGAAAATGCATTTAGGCGGCCAATAAACCATTCAATGCTGATCCGTAAGGCCTCGTCAAGTCAAATAATTAAAATAATTAAAGGTCTCAAAAACAATAAAGCGCCAGGTTGCGATGGAATTCGTGCTGCAGATATCAAGTCTATTGCAAACAAAATATCGGGTAGTATAGCCCATTTCATAAACCAAAGCTTAGCAAGTGGAGTCTATCCAGATGACTTAAAGAAGGGGCTAGTTCGACCTATATTTAAGGGAGGAGATAGCAAAGATTGCACCAAATATAGGCCGATCACAATGCTTCCTATTGTTGACAAAATTGTCGAGAAATATATAAGTGATCAAATACACGAATTTTATCGAAATCATGACGTTCTTTCCGAAAACCAATTCGGTTTTCAGGCTAGAAAAAGTACTTCTCTCTTACTGTCGAAGTTTACTGATGAGATTAATGAGTATCTGGATCACAAGAAACATGTCCTTATTATCCTTATCGATTACAGTAAGGCCTTTGATACCCTGCGTCATAATACACTTATAAAAAAGCTAGAAGACTCGGGTGTGCGAGGACCTACATTGGAGTGGTGCACTAACTACCTGAAAAATAGAAGCTACCAAGTTAAGGTTGGGACTTCGCATAGTCAAAAAGAGACTGTTACGGGAGGTACTGCTCAGGGGTCGGTCTTGGGGCCACTGCACTACCTAGCATATGTCAATGACATGAATAACTGTGTTGAGAAGTGCTCCATTTATCAATATGCAGACGACACGTGTCTAATTGCTGCACATGAGTGTCTGAGAACTGCGGAGACCCTCTTGCAGGATGATTTCAATAGGATTTGTCAATGGTCACACGATGCTGGGCTCGTGCTTAATGCTGAAAAGACTAAATTGATTCATATACACTCCAATCAATCAAGAACAGTCGATGCGATTAGTATAATTGGTCACGACCATAACTGTTTGCACCTGGGTATTGGAAATGTACACTGTAAATGTTTGCCACTGCAGCAAGTAACCGACCAAAAGTATTTAGGACTCGTCATTGATAACAATTTTAATTGGGGACCGCATATAAACAATATTTGTAACAGACTGCGAGCTATATTGGCAAAATTTTATATTATTAAAAACAGAATACCCTTTAAAATTCGACTACAAATGTATAACGCGTTGGCTGAAAGTATAATAACCTACGGGTTAAGTAGTTATGGCCGTACTTTTCGATCCTATCTTGATGATATTTATAAACTACAGGTAAGATTACTCAAGTTAGTAGTTCCGTTTAACTTCAAGATTCGTATCTGGGATGAAGCGGAATTGTTTACTTACTGTAAAGTTTTACCGGTTCATTTAAATTTTAAATTTCAAATGCTAAAAGAGCATTTTTTTCGAACAGAGATACAAAATCCAACATCGCATTTTAAATTGACTAGACAAGTTACAAATAAAATTCTTTTGAAACCTAAAACTAACAATTACTACGGAAGAGAACGTCTAAATATTTGATAGCTGACCTTATTAACAACTTAAGTAAAGAAATACGAGAAAAATTACACCAAAAACTTGTCAGTTATATTACAGAACGAATTTTTATCTCACCTAGAACTCGACCTTAAGTAAATATTGTTTGTCTTTTTATTCGATAACTTTGGAGCATCCTGTGTGGCGTGTTCCTGCAAACCGGTCTCACTCAGCCAGCGCAAGTACTCGAGCGCGCGCAGCAATGATTGTTATGCTGCGCCTGCCTGGGTGTGCGATCCGTGAGCGATAGACGCACTCGCATGCATGCTAGTACTCACACATAGTAGGTACTGTACCTACATAGTACATAGGGACCTAATTTATTTGGACCTGTTTTAGGTACAACTGTTTGTGTAACTTGCTTGTTTGATGTTACTTACCTACCTACTTGTATTTTTATTGTTATCTATTTAATTTGCCTACCTGTATTTATTGTAGTGATAACATATTATTGCCGTTGTACTATATGTCTTATGCGGATAGACCCCGAGACAAACCTATTATGGGTTTAGCGGAGTCCTTGTATCGTTATTTGTAATGTTCTATGTAATAAAAGTTTAATAAAAAAAAAAAAAAAAATTTCTTCGGGTTTCGTTATTAATACGTCATTATAAAGGACACTTTTTACAGTTTCTCTAATGGTGTTAGTCGCTTTTGTATTTTGATTAATAATTGACCATGTAGCTCTATTTTTGTTGGAGCTCTGATTTATGAAATTAATATTTGAAATTGACTTTGACTTACTAGTTACCTTTTTTAACATTTTACTGTATTTTTTATACGAGGATCTAATATTTGGACATTTACTTTTTTGTGCTTGCAGATGGAAGATCCTTTTTGTTTTACTGGCTATGAGTATTCCCTTAGTTTTCCAGTTTGGTGATTTTTTATGGGTAGTTTTAACCTTTTTAATAGGTACACTCGGTTCATAGATCAGAGTAAAGATATCTATAAATTGCTTATAGGCCAAATTTGCGTCTCTTTCAGAGTAAATACTGTTAAAATTAATTTGAGATATGTATTTGACAAAAACATCCATATAAGCTGCTGGATTTCTTTTGTAAATATACCAGTGATTTTCGCGAAAATATTCATTTACTGGAAATGATAATATTTGCCCCGTATGATCTGACAATCCCAAATTTAATACCTTGACTTTGTAGTTTTTAATGTTCGTCAAAATATTATCAATGCAGCTTGCAGTACGCCGAGTTATCCTTGTCGCTTCTGCAACTGTAGCATGTATTTTAAAAGATCGTAGAGTATTGAGAAACTCTTCACTTTTTTTGGTTTCTAAAAGGGTATTAATATTAAAATCGCCGACTAAAAATATTTTTTTGAAACATCTTTTTTTGACTACTAATTTACTAAGCAAATCTTCAAAATTGGGCATAAATTTATCAAATTTTCCATTAGTTGATCTGTAAACACAAACTACAATACAATTTAGTTCAGGTATCTGAATACCACAACATTCCATATGTTTTTCAATGGACATATCAGATACCCATTTTAACTCTACAAAATTTATATTATTCTTTACATAAATTGCTACTCCCCCACACTTCTGCCTAGTTCTATACGAGGAAGCAGCTTGTTGGTAGTCTTCGATTTTTACAGTAGACACATTTTGTTCCCTTAAAAAAGTTTCACTTAAACAACAGACATCGACATTTTCTTGACTTGTAAGTATTTCAAGCTGATCAACCTTCGATCTTATACCCTGAATGTTCATGTGAAGTATATTAAACATATTATTAACATTATTTACGAAAAAACTGATTTTCTCCCATTTGGTCCACTTTCGTCACACTGTGATGATGTTGTTGTTGAAAATCTGAACTTTCAAACTGATCAACTTCAAATTGCGATGATGCGAGGTACCATTTCTCAATTTTAGTCATTAGTCCAGTAATCTCGTCGAATATTGCTTGCACACCGACATTGTTTAGAAAGCCTGTGCGACTATGAAACATAGTTTCGTCATATTTTAAATTCAGGTTAGAATCTATCAAGTATGCATATTCAGCTGAAGTGAAATCCTTATATAGCAGTTTATTGAAGTGTTCGACTCTCCAGTTATACAAATTGGCTGATCTGTTTAATTTATAGGTCGGTGAGCAGATTAGTATGTTGGTATGCTGAATATGTTGCAAAGCATTTCGTATATACAGTACTAAATCTGGATAATTATTTGTTGACCTAAAGTCTTTTTCACCAAGAAGAATCACGCAGTAATCATTTAGAGTAAAATCTGATATTTTCAACGGTAAGTTTTCCAATTGTTGTTTTATTCCTCGATTTGGCATCAAATAGTGGCATAGATGGTACTTATTTTCAAAGGTATTCTCTGCAATTTGCAATATTTTATTATTAGTATTTGTGCTTAGTATACATATTTTATGTTTGGGGGGTACATTTTCGACACAGAGTTTTTTCTCAACTTCCGGTTTAATGTCTTCAGTAGGTAGGTTAATTTTGTGTTGATCAAATTTCTTTGTAGGGACTTTCTCCATTTCAGCCATTAACTCGTCATTTTTATTCCTCAATTCAGATAGCTTTCTTTCAATTAGTTTTATCTTCTGCTTGAGTTTCTTTATTTTCTTTTTGTTGTGGTTTACATAAGAAATTTTTAAACCTGGTGCTTTACTTGATGTGTCATCATAGATAACGGTTTGGGTTGAAACGCTTTTAGAAGTTCTTTTAAGAGGTGTGCTCGTAGGTAAAAAACTCTTGTTCCATTTTGATGAGCTGGGGTCAACCAGTGCTGGTGTAAGTTGTTCATTAATATTGAATGATTGATTACGCAGTTCTAGCGATGGTGATCCAGGTTCACATATTTTTCTAAGGTTGGTCGTAAGGTTGCGTAATCGCTCATTTTCTTTTTTCATGTCTACTATTTCCAACAATAGTTGATCTATGTATTTATTTGCTTTGTCTAGAGTCAATTGTATCTCATACGCTTTTAACTTTGATGCTGTATCTTCTAACGTAGATGTTTTAGTGAAGTTGTAGGTAAGACTAGAATCATCGAAACTGTACTGTGAAGCTTGAAGCCTCTGCTTCCTCCGAGTAACGTAATCAATTTGGCTGTTATAAATTTCATCCTTCTCCTTTTCCGATAGTATTGTTTCATGCGCAGCTATGTCACATGGTGGAGTGCCGGATAAGTTTTCTGCTTTTTCTGCTAAATTAAGAGCAGAACCGTGAAGGGTTGTCGTAATGCACAGTGTTCTGAATGACTCACAAACTTTTGACAGGCGTGATGAAGATGGCCGTTTTTACAGCCTTCTACGCTATGCCTATCCTGCTAGGGATATATCTGATAGGTTAAGAAAATATGCGTGATATGAGTATGTGATATGATATTGCAACAGATCCCCAGCATAAAATAATATATTTTTTTTATTTACAGATTGAATATAGCCAAAGCGATAAAACCTATGACTTCCATATGTTATTTATTTGTTTATTTATTTCCTATCTTCATATTTCCACGTCCTAATTCACTCGCGGCTTGCACTTGACACAATTCGGGTCAAGGGTGTTCCTGCCAACCCTCCATTTACGGGGAACAATAGGGTACAATAGGGTACATTTGGGTGCTAAACAATGGTACGGGGAAAAATCGCGCGCGAGATAAGGCTGGTTCTGACGATGGGAACGAGGGAAAAATTACGGGTATTTCAGAGGCTGGAAAAGAATAACATCATAATTTTTTTGTGAATTCAGGAAAATGAACTGCAGCGTTCCCTGTGAACCTTGCACTGCGCTCGCCAATTCGCCAGCTGAACGTGGAGAGTATGGCAAATACAAAATCGCTTGTGTTACTGCAATCGGTATATTCTGTTTTGTAGCAATTTAGGCAGATGAAGTTATGTAATGCTCTAAGTTTGCAAATAATACTTCTTACGTACCTACAACATTGCAAAGATTTAAATATTTTTAATCATTAAATACTCTACAATAAAATGTCTCTCAGATTTAAACAAAACTACTTGAAAGCAAAATAAGTTTCCTGACATAATCTTGAACACTTCCTTCTTTTAATTTAATCGCTTCTTCAGCGTAATTACCATAACTACACTTTCCGTCTCTTTTACTCTTACAAATTAATACACTTCCTGTCCCTTTCACTCCTACAACGTACATAAATTTAAGTTAAAACTTTAGGAAGTTTGAGTACATAATAACATCAAGAGATTCGAGCAACTTTGTTTCAAATAACATACTGTGCAGGGGTCAGAGTAAATAAAAGGGTAGATGGAGTACATTCTCTCTCAAATAAAGTCAAGCCTTAACGGTCTGCGCACCAAGACAAGCTTATTTCCGTTTAGTGCCAATCCGCCTTCTAAGCGTGGTGAGAGGCCTATGTTCAGCAGGACTGTTGTGGCGAAGTAGTAGTAGTTATGTTATATTGTTAAAAATAATTATGTATTTAACAAAGTATAAAAGAACTTAACGTGACGTGACTCGGTTAACTTGCAAAATTGACTTTTGTTACATCTTACATGTCTTACAATCAGTTTTTAAGCTATGTTGATGAAATGAGTCTAACATTTTGTTAAAACGAAAGCTTTACGCTTTTCGGGGTTTCACATCTTTCGTACGGAAGACATCCTCTACCTTATTCTAGAAAGAAGTCTTAGGGATACTTTGTACTAGCTTTGTACAAGTTTTGGTCGGTCCAGACTGGTTTGAACTAGTTTTGAGTGGGTTCTAAAAGTTTTTAGCGCATTTGATATTTAAATGCGGATTGTCAAAAAGTTTGCATTTCTGCACGAAATGTCCGACGAGAAGTTGTAGTTTTGAGTGTTTTTTGTAAATAATATTTCAATTTTCTCTGCAAGTAGTTTTATATGTGCCGTGTGATAATGGCTTAGATACCGTGTGATGTCGGCTTAGAATAGCATTACCCTATATCTTTTCCGTAAGAAGCGGCTATAAGGTATTTGAGAGGTTGATGTGTATTGCAATTTCAGGCGAACGGCTGACAACCTGTCACTATGGTGATACATAGTCTTCTGAATGACCCTCATAAACTCAAAACTCAAACTCAAAATCATTTATTCAAAGTTGGATACAAAAAATATCACTTATTGATAGTCATTACAAAAATAATGATAAGTCATTGTAAAAAATAATAATTAAATAACACAATTTTCTTTTTCTTATAACAATTTTGCGGTCCTAGTATAGACGCGACATACTTTGTCAGACGTGGTGTAAATGGCCGTTTTCTACAGCCTTTTACACTCTGCCTACCTCGTAAGGAATATAGTCGTGATATTTGTAATGTTGTAATTTCTCCAGCCGGCAACCAAAAATATTCACTCTTAAGATACCTACATCTTTCAGTCTCGTATAGTGACTACCTCTTCTCCCATTTTGGCAATTTCCAATGGGAACACAGACGGCTCAGGAAAATTGCCTATAAGTATGGTAAAATATTTACGACGATCCAAACGTGATGGACACAAATAATTTCAAAACATAAAGTTTATGATGTAGATAGCGCTGTTATAAATGAAATAATTTTATTTTTATTTTTTTAACATCACACACCATAGGAACCTATCTAGATAGCCTTCTACTACTGGACATAGATCACCCTTTTCAAAGAAACCCAATAGAGCTACCTGCCCCTAGGTATAGGCAGGTCGTGTTTTTTTTCGCCATTTAGTCTAAGCACGTTTTCGGCATCCAGTCACCTCCAGCCTTCTCTAGACGCATCTCAGTTGACGTTTGTATGGGTTCATCTTCCTGCCTACTCTTAAAAAGATACAGGTGTGATTGGCGTGACAGTCTTTTAATTTCATTATAATGATTACATGGTATATGATGTCACGGATATATACATGACGTCATGTTTATACAGGATGTTCGGAAAAGTAGTACTTTGCTTTAAACCACGAGTTCTGTATGTATATATGTAATAACAATGTATTTTGAGAATGTTCAAAAAAATAATTTATTAAAGCTCTTATGTTAAAATGTTCAACCCTAGTTCTGAGCGCGACATAGCGTGTCGTTACAGTCACATACAACTGCGGTTGTACCCTTGTAGACCTTTTTGCGCGCGGCGAAAGAACTGTGCAAAGTTGTCCGGGCGGTAGTTGACTGTACAGCTTGCTGGGTTGTAGGGTTAAACAGATTAATAAAAAGCTTCTTATAAAATAATCAACCTTCTAACATTTTTTATAAAACTTTTAAACACGCTTAACATACTTTATTCTACCTATAGAATGCGTGGTTTAAAGGAACGTACAACTTTTCCTAGCACCCTGTATATGACGTGACGTATATTGATCAACGGTTTCCTCCAAGTCATGACGCTAATACGCCATATAAGCGTGATTTTCGTCACGTCATTACGTTCGTATTATTACATTGTGTACAGGGTGTGCCATGTGATGCTTGTTTAAAATTAACATCACTCTATATTTTTCTCTGTAGTGTCGTAAGAAGCGACTAAGGAACTCGGGTTTCAATCCTAAAATAAAATAAAATCTCTCGTGGGCTCACAACATACTAAAAACTTATATTTTGGAAATTGTATTAAAAAAAACATATTATGTTTAAATTGTCGTTTTTCACAGCCGTTTACGCTCTGCCTACCCCACAAGGGATATAGGAGTGATGTATGTATGTATGTATGTATGTGTGTTTCTTAAAGCAGTAAAACAAAAGTTTTGTAAACTTAGAAACCTATTATGAGGGATATTCATTATTTTCCTAACGCGTTGTGTAAAACTTTGACATGCTGTATATAATAGTCTTATCTTATGTCAGCACCCTATTTTAGTGTTGTGGTCATAGAGTATATAAAAGCAAGCTATAGAGTGCGCCTAAAATGTTCGAACGGGTAGCAGTAGTATGAACACAGCCTCTGTCCATCAGTAGCAAAACGCCAGTGACCACACTATTGAAACTTCATAATGTCTCATACATTTGATATAGATATGTAATAGTATGTATGGAACAAACTGCTTACGTTTTTGACAGTACGGCGGCGCGGGGAGATACGCGCATTATACCTATAGCTTGCTGTAAAGCAGACCTTGACACTAAACGCGATGAATTCACTTCAATTATGTCAATGACAAACTTATGTGTCCACACTGTGCACGGAAGTTTACTGCCACAACGGGCCACAATAGCCACCTTCAGGCGGGTCAGCGCCAACTTGATCAGGAATAGAAGTGGTCATGGCTGAAATCGGCCTGAGAGATCATCATCATAGCTTGCTTATTATATTTTCTAAGGTTGTGGTATAATTTTACCATTTATCTGCGGAACAGGGTTGACGCTATAATAAAGGGTGAAGCGAAGAATGAGGATTATGAGTAAATAGAGGAATTTGGTGATAAGATGGCGGAAGATGGTCTTCGTGATACAATTCTAATAAAAATATTTGCTTAGGAAAGTAGCGGAACTGGTAACCCAGTTCTAGTTACCAACAAATCATCAATGTAGATACACATCAATACATAGTGTTAAAAAAGACTCCTTCTGAACCACGCATCGGATTTTGTTGCAGTTTTTTACAATATTTAATATTTATATACCTAGAGAGAGTGATTTAAGGATGATGCCGGGAAAAAGTCTTATTTTTACGGGAAAATTAGTTTCAACTGTCGAATTCGCTAGCGGGCCGCAAATTTTATATACGGTTACTTTTAATTAATGGGCGTGTTCTACTCGCAAAGCTGAAAAACTTTAATTAGAACCTTTATATCGAAATTTAAAAACAACATTTAGATCGATAAGCAGGTCTTAATAAAGTACTTACAAACAAGCATAAATATTAAAAAATCGTTAGCGATTATTTTAAAGTTATATACCTATTTTGTGTTTCAAATACACCATTTTTTGAATTTTTGAAATTTGATATAGCCAGTGTCGAACAACACCTCATAATATGTCCGCCCAGCAATTTGGGCTGTAGCCCGTGAGAAGAATTGAAACACGAAAAGTAGAACATACACACTCTCAAAAAACGTAACCAGTCGAGTGAAAATAAAGTCATCAAAAATATCTTGTAGTGCCCAGTCAGGTAACTTAATATAAAACAAACTAAATCCAGCTTTGAAACAATCAAAAAGTTATACGTTTCGAAAATACACCCAAGTTTTCAGACTTGTGTTTCTATTGGAGATCTCAGATGGCAGCACAGACGAATGTTGCAAAGTTTTCCTTTCAACATTTTAATTGCTGTAGAGAATTTAAGTTTCTAAACTCTTCAGAAATCTTAAATTACAGTAGAGTGGATAAGTTTTTTATACAAAAAGATATGCTGATTTCATAAATTTATATTTTACCCGAAACAAAGGGCAATGATTATACTCACAATCATAACATCAAAATCAACATTGCTTTTATTAAAAAATGTGACTTTTCACAATGTAATCTTGTGAATTCTTGAATTAGTGTTTTTATACGTTTTCTTGTTTATAAAACCCTGTGAAGTAGTGAAAGTGATAAGTTTATAATATATCGGATGCTGTCCGATACAAATTTGAGTGGAAATACTTGGATTTTCGACTGTCTGTCATAACAGACAAAGGATTTGAATCAAGATTTGAACGAGCAACGGATTATCCCCTGGGAGTATCGTTTCTTTGATAACTTTTATACGATTCACAATCAATTACCACATTAGTATCATATAATACCATAATACACGACAGCACAACTCACTTATTGTGGGAATTTACTACCTATACATAACACAGCCGCGTGAACTTGCCTCAGGTTACTTTTAACGAAGTATACTTGACGGGAAGGTCAACTGCCGCTCAGACAAGTTATTCAACAAACACTTTATACCTATAGGAACTCAAAATCTTACTTCTCCTGCTAGTTTCGTTTTAGTCTAGTCTAGTTCTTACAGTGTCTCAGATCGCTTGTCAATTTGGGAAGGGAAACTGATGACACTTGACCAGGTTATTTTACCTACATAAACATATCACATTGCTTAATTAGTTACAGTACCTACTCACTAGCTTGTGAGCAAGTGTATATTGTGTATTAAGTAGTGTTTTATATATTTCAGCTGAAGCAGCAGCATCAAAATGCCTACTGAAACACGTTCTATGGCTAAAGAACAAAAGTTACAAAGACTAATGATAGAAGTAAAGGACTATGAAGCTCAGGTTGACCGGCTGGTCGATGAAAGGAATAACTTAGAGTGTGACATGCGAATGTTAAAGTCGAGCAAGGATACGATTAACCTGAAACTCACAAATGCCTACTGTTTACTTGAGGAATCTAAGGCAGATATTGATCACAAACAAGCTCTCATTGACATCCTGCGAGCAGAGATCTCTAAGCTACAAGTTACTTCAGACCGGGTTGAACTTTTAGAACAACAGCTTCGTGAGGCACTAAGCAGCCTAAATATCTTACAAAATGAGAAGCAAAATACAGCTATAATTCAGTCACAATCACTCCACAATGAACTGTCATTTGCCCTACAAGAGGAGCTTTCTTTGCAAATGTGACAAGTGATCAACGATTTACTCAATGGACTGCACAAACATCTACTATAAATGTACATAATCATCCAAGACCAAAGAGATCTCAGCAGATTAAGGCAAAATTACTAAGAGCTTTGAATGCAAATAGATTATTAAGGAGACAACACAAAAATAAATATAAGAAACAAAATAGTCAATTGAAACGAGTAGTATTATATCAGGAGATTGACTCACTCAAGGCAGCTTATTCAGCTTTATCTGAGCAGCATGAAGAAGCAATGACCAAGCTAAGCCAACAATCTTCTACATTTGCACCGCCAACAAATAAAAATTTAATCAAACAAAATGCAATGAAATCATGGCCTTGCTACAAGATGATACAGACAAGAAACATTTGTCATTGCTAAGTGACACAGGAGACCCGTCTGAATTTTCATCAAATGACAGCGGGTCACCCAAGACTAAAAAGAAGAGAAACCGTCATTCATCAATGAAAAGAAAACAGTGAAGGAGCACCAAGCTGTTTTAATACCACAACACTGCTCTCACCAATCTGCACGGTGCCCCCCCACCCCGCAGGAGGTTGACCCTCAGTGGGGCTGTGGCACTGTGTATTGTCAGCAGTCACAGCGAGGTCAGCATGCTACGATGGATTTGGAGCCCAGTACTCCTAAATCACGAGTCGAGCAGTCTGGTAGCGCCGCGCAGGGACTACATAGCTTGGACGCGAGTGCACTCACCACGCCACCGCGCGCTCCACTGGACGTCCCGAGCGCCTCGCAGCCGTGCGCCCCGCGGCCCCCGCCGTGCGCGCATCGCAGCCATGCGCTCCGCACGCCCCGCTGTGCGCCCCTCGCCTCTCGCTGTGCGCCCCACGCCCCACCCTGTGCGCTCCGCACGCCCCGCCCCGCGCCCCGCACGCCTCGCCATGCGCCCAGCCGCCTTCGTGTGCGTGGTCAGGTCTGCTCACGCCGCGCGTCGCCGGGCAAGGAGCCCAGGGTGCGCCGCTGGCGTTGCACACTAGCACGCCTACGCCCAGTACTCGTACCCAGCACGTTCAGCAGCTGCCCAAACCCGTGGACACTAATCTCGCTAAGACGGTCATCTTTAGTGACAGAATAGGAAAAGGTTTAGGTTACTTACTGCACAATCAACTTAATCAGGTTGTTGAAAATGTTTGTTTACCCCAGGCCTCGTTTGAACAAATTACTAATAGAATGTTAAACTATAACTTCTCTGAAAACACTACAGTGGTGCTATTATTAAGTCACAGTAGCGGTGTCGACAAGCGAGCCTTGACTAATTTTATTAATTCTTGTGCCACCCTAAATGTCCGTAACTGTATTATAGGCACATTACCTTATATTAAGGGACAAGTTGAATATAATAGTAGAATATTTAATTTTAATACTATGTTATATAAATTGACATGTAGTCATAGTGACAACTTATATACAGTTGACATTAATCTATTTGATAATTTTATATTGACAAACAGTACAATGTACTTATCTCTTTATTACCGCAAACTTTTAGCTAATTTGTTAGCTATGAACATTTCTGACCCGGTTACACATTGTACACCAGATCATTCTAGACTTAGGCCTCTTGCATCCAGGAACAATAAATCTCAACATTTAAACTAAACAATGAGACAAAGGAAAGCCGCTTAGTATTATTCATCAGAATATTCAGAGCTTTCCTGGCAAGGAGCTTGAGATTGAGTTGTTCCTGGAGTCAAGAAAATGTGATATTTTATGCGTTTCGGAACACTGGTTGAAGGACTATGAGATGCTCATAAATTACGAAAATTATGAAATAGTCAGTGCCTTCAATCGAAAGTCCACTATTCGCGGAGGCACTTTTATTCTTGTTAATAAAAATATCAAAGCTAAAGAGCGAAAAGATATTGTTGGACTTTCGGTTGAATGTGTGTGTGAACTGTCATGCATTGAGTTGGAGAAACATATTATAGTGTGCGTATACAGACCCCCCTAAAAATAGTAACTATGAGAGTTTTGAACTAATTATGGAAGATGTTTTAAAGATATTATTAAAATCAAAGAATAAATTTCATATTGTGTGTGGAGATTTCAATATAAATTTATTAGAAAATGTTGCTTTTAGAAGTCGATTTATCAGTTTGTTTAAGTCATTTAACCTAAACAACATATTTAAAGAACCTACTCGAATAACTGCAACCACAGCATCTTGTTTAGACAATATCTACTGTGATTGTGACTATTCAGACCAAGAAATAGTAAATTGTTGTAAATCAGACCACAATGGACAATCTGTGCTTTTTCCATGTCGTCCTAAAGTTGAAAAGATTGTTATTAGTAAAAGAATTATAAGCTCCAACCAAGTAGACAAACTCCATACTGCACTATCAGAAAAACTACCAGTTCTAGACTATGATACTAACAATCCAAATAACTTTTATTCAAAGCTTTTTATAACGATACGTGATGAATTTGAAGACAAATTCAAGGTAAAGAAATTAACAATTAATCCTAAATTTAAATTCAGCGACTGGGCAACTGTAGGGATTCGAACAAGTAGGAATAAGTTATTTGAGCTGTATGACGAAAAGTCTTATAATCATAGTGTAACTTTTGTTGAACATGTTAAAAAATATTCTAAGATATTCAAAAATGTTTGCATACAAGCTAAAGCAATTTTCACCAAAAATAAAATATACTCTGCTGAAAATGTTATTAAAACTGTTTGGAAAGTTGTCAATTCAGAGACTGGTCGAAACAAACCAATTGAAAAATCTCATTCTTTGATGACTGGTCAGGGCATTGTTACTGCAGACGCTGATGTAGCTAATGAGTTTGAAACTTTTTTTCAGTAACATCCCATTCAAAGCTACTGAGTCACTTAACTCTTCGCCAATCATCGCGTCAAATCTTCTTAAAAACAATGTTCAGACTTGTGTTAATATATTTGAGTTTAGGCACATTAATGCGAACGTAATATTAAAAACTTTTAAAGATATAAAAGTAAAAACTACAGAGGATTTATGGGGCATGTCAGTAAGACTATGTAGTTCTTTAATTGATACATTAGCACCATACTTAGCCTGTATATTTAATGCTTGCATTGATCATGGCGTATTTCCTGATCTCATGAAGCACAGTAAAGTAATACCTCTTTTTAAAGCAGGAGATAAAACGGATCCCAGTAACTTTAGGCCAGTATCTGTACTACCAGTTTTGAGTAAAGTTTTGAGAAAACTGTACTTAATCAAATGCTCCTACATTTCAACTTAAATAAATTACTACATGATCAACAATTCGGTTTTACGAAAGGGCGCTCGACAACCGACGCTGCTGTTAACCTCCTACAACTTATTTACGGTGCTTGGGAGGAGTCGCAGGATGTCATAGGGGTGTTCTGCGATTTGTCCAAGGCATTTGATTGCGTTGATCATGAGACACTGTTGCTGAAACTGGACCATTATGGTATAAGAGGAAAAGCGCTTGATTTAGTTCAATCTTATCTCGGAGATAGGACGCAGACAGTGCAGATAAATGGTGTGAAGTCGATAGGATCTGCCGTCAGAATTGGTGTACCGCAAGGATCAATTTTGGGGCCGTTTCTATTTTTAGTATACATAAACGACTTGCCGTTCATGGTACAGAATCTAGCCAAGATAGTGCTTTTGCTGATGATACTTCTTTAATATTTAAAGTGGATAGAAAAGCTGTAAATATTGACGAAGTAAATGGCGCACTTGATCAGGTTCATAAATGGTTTACGTCAAACAATTTAGTGCTGAATTCTAAAAACTAAATGTATTAAATTCTCTTTGCCTAATGTAAAAGTATTAAACACGATGTTGTTCTAAATAATGAAAAGCTTAATTATGTAACTGAAACAGTTTTCTTAGGGATTACACTCGACGCAACCGTTCAATGGGATCCACATATACTAGCACTGGCTAGTAAACTTAGCTCAGCGGCATACGCTGTTCGAAAAATTCGACAATTGACCGATGTTGCTACAGCCAGGCTTGTGTATTTTAGTTACTTTCACAGCATAATGTCCTACGGATTATTGTTATGGGGCAAGCCGCTAACATTGAAACTATCTTTGTGTTACAAAAAAGGGCTATAAGAGCAATATATAAACTGCGAAGTCATGAATCCCTACGAGAATTGTTTAAGGAAATTGGCATTCTTACGCTTCCTTCGCAGTACATATTTGACAATATAATGTATGTACGTAAGAATTCCAGTTCCTATTTAAGAAACTCTGATATTCATTGTCGTAATACAAGAAATAAAAATAAAATTGTACCGCCACAAACTAGATTAAGTAAGATCAGTAAATCATATATGGGTAACTGTGTACGCTACTATAATAAAATTCCAGAGGAAATTTTAAAGTTAAATGATAGGCAATTTAAAATTAAAATAAAGAATACTTTATGTTTGAAAGCGTATTACAAGACTGAACATTATCTGAAAGACAAAGATGTCTGGTTAGTAGCAACAGTTGCTCCAACACAATGCAAGAGATAGGCATTATTTAAAAATAAACATGACATTATATTTTAGTGGTTAAACTTTTATGATATGTAAATTGACATGTATAGTGGTTAAATTTGACATTTCATACTTATTATTCTTAAATTTTTGACATGTATTTTTACATTTACTGTAAATTTACTTTTTGTTATGTTATTTTATTGCTCGTATATTTAAAGTACCTTTATTTTAAAGACGAAACAGTTAGAATAATCTACTGTAATATTATTTTTATTTTGTTGAGCCGTTTTTGGCTATTACTATTATACTATTAATTTATTTTCTAGCTTAGATAGGGTAGCATAGGGCCTAAAATATTGTCAACTTTAGAATAGGTGCACTTCTGGGCAGGTTTTTGGGGGGTTTTCCTGTCCAGGGGGTCCGGCTAACTATACGTATGGAACACCTTTTTAAAATATTGACAGAATGTAATTCCATTTACTTGTCAATCACTGAGGCATAAAGTTACATGCTGTGTGGTTAGCCTGGCCAGCCCCGAGGCAGTGCCTTTATTTTTATTTTTTTTATCCCGCCCGTGCCGCGTTTAGAGTAGGAACACAAATTGTTATAAAAAATAGAAAATTTTGCATTAGAAATTTTCTCTTTTTTAAGTTTGAATTAGAATGTGACTTTCTTAAAGAGAATCTTGTAAATTCCTACTAAGAAATAAATTATTGAATTTGAATTATTGAATTTGAATTTGAAATAGTATTTTACATCGTACAAAAAAAATCTAGATAATTAAATTTTTATGATTGTTTCAGTAAAATATTGAAATGACTTAAATTATATTTCGAGTGCCCAAGAGAATATATTCAGAACATATTCAGGGTTCAGATCTTCAGGCCCATAATCACCGATTAAACCTTAAAGCTGATTAAATTATTCAAAGTAATCTGCCTGATCGGTCATAAATTCAAATTTAATGTAATTTACGAAGACCTCGCTTATATTGAGTGATGGCTCGCCTCAGAGATTAGACAACTTTGCATAAGTATCGATGTTATAAATCATTTATGAATCTGGCGATAGTTCAATTTCTAATATTTGCATGCCATCAAAATAAATAATTTGATTAAGAAAAGCTTATAAATTATTCATAGGATATCGTCTCAATACTTAAATAAATATTGTGACTTTTAAAGATCGAGGTTACCTTTATAGGTTAAGTTGATAATACTACTTGTTGCATGGTAAAGTAATTTTTAATAAAAATCATTCTGAATGAGATCTTATTGATACTTTTATAAGCGTAGACATGCATGCATATAACTGCCCTGTATTTAAATAACTATCATAAGACTCTCGAATATATACGGTCTAGAGACTATTTTTAAATTATTTAATTGTACACTGAACTTGTCCCGCCGACCGTACAATAAACTTGTTAGAAATCTAAGTTTATTGTAATGAATTCCTCGGACTTTGACAAAAGTTATATCATTTAATTCCTCTTTTAGACTTGTTAAACATAAATATTGGGGAGCAAATGGAATATTGCTGATCTTGCTAAGAGAAGGGTTTATTTCTAATCTAACGGCCCGTTAGCAGTTTCACCCGCTGAAATTCATTATCCCGCGGGAAAAAGGAATTTTGTCGGCATGTGTTAAACACATAAATCTGCCTCTTGAACCACGATATCTACTAAAAAAACTGCATCAAAATCTGTTTCGTGGTTTAGGGAATTCCACGACAGACGGGAGAAATGTAAAAAGCGAGTTCATTTTATACTATTGAAAAAGGGGTTATATAATGGTGCTTTAATATTACCATCATCCATGGTGTATGAAACGAAAGATACTTGAAGATAATTTCAACTCTGCATAAAACGGAAACTTTTTAAGGCAATCCTAGTTAACCCTACTACAATACCGGGAGTAACGGAAAGGGTATAACAAGCCGAAAGGAGGTTAAGCTACTCATGAAACTGAACACTTTTCCCCATGGAACATGGGCCGAAATATGAAAAAAAAAATTGGGCCTCCCATACAAAATTGCCGATCAGCTGATTGATTTACTATGGGAGGCCTAAATTTTTTTTTCATATTTCGACCCATGTTCCATGGGGAAAGTTGTTCAGTTTCATGAGTACCTTGACCTCCTTTCGGCTTGTTATACCCTTTCCGTTACTCCCGGTATATCCATCCAGGCACTTAGTGCATGGTGAAAAAACTCAAAGATAGTAGTAAAGAAAGGTGTAATATAAATTATTGACACTGGCAGGTTGTTTGTCTAAATGTTAAGAAGTCATAAAACAAAAAAAGGTGTGCGTGGGTATCATGGCGTCAGGGTACACGCATAAAATTGAAAAATATTAATAAGAACATAATACAATAAACATTACTAGTTTTCTCCATAAATATAGTGTTTTCATTAATAGTATATGGCGCAGCCGGTAGGATAATTACATCTCCCCATAAAGCTGAAACTTTTTAAGGCCATCCTAGTTAACCCTACTACAATATATCCATCCAGGCACTTAGTGCATGGATCTGGCGGTGTGCCAGTGCCGTGACCTGGTGCCGGGTCATGTGGCGGCATATGCTGCTGCTGGAACCAAGATGAGATGTTTTATGGGCGCGTGAATAATTTTGCGTTTTAGTTATGGTGGTCTAGGTTTTTTTTGTAAGTCAATAGTAGTTTGACCACCAATTAGGGGAATGGCGTGTGGGGTGCCTTATACAGATGGCTCACTCAGTACTAGTGTCAAGATCGTCGCTAACACTACAAGTAGTAGCGTCAAAAGTAGCGTCGCTAGCGACGATTTTTACGCTTACTGACATTGACTGGAAATAACCGGAATTTCAGGGGAAGTCAAGGTAACTAAGGAGTTGGTTGCTACGAGCGTTATATTTCTGGGATTAAAATTGGCTTAGAATCATTACCTATGTAGTTTTTTATCAGATTTTACAAGGATTTTACTGTTTTGATATTTTAATACTTTGGGATACTTGACAGTAGCCTTGCTATGTAACAAATGACAATCGCAAAATTCCTTAATAGGGTCGAGTGAGCCTTCTGTAAACTCTTAATTTTGTGGTTTGACCGTGTGACGCCGGCTTAGAATAGCATCACCCCATTGCTAAATAGGTGTCTTAAAGGTGATTAAAGTTTGCCAGTGCCGTGACCTGGTGCCGGGTCATGTGGCGGCATATGCTGCTGCTGGAACCAAGATGAGATGTTTTATGGGCGCGTGAATAATTTTGCGTTTTAGTTAAGTTAATATATCACGCCTATATCTCTTGCAGGGTAGGCAGATCGAAAACGGCTGTAGGTAACGGCCATGTACACCACGTCTGACAATATTTGAGAGTCACTCAGAAGACTGCGTATCACCATAGTGACAGGTTGTCAGCCTGTCGCCTATTGCAATACATCAACTCTTCTCGCGTCTTACGACGCCCACGGGAAAGATGGGGTGATGCTATTCTAGGCCGGCACCACACGCCAATAGTAGGTCTAGGTAAATTTGTAAGTCAGTAGCAGTTTGACCGTATGATGCCGGCTAAGAATAGCATCGCCCCATTACTAAATGGTGACTAAGGTGTGCCAGTGCCGTGACCTGGTGCCGGGTCATGTGGCGGCATATGCTGCTGCTGGAACCAAGATGAGATGTAGTTACTCGAGGATGTTTTATGGCCGCGTGAATAATTTTGCGTTTTAGTTATGGTGGTCTCGGTATAGTTTTGTAAGTCAGTTTTCACTCATATTTGTATATTTTTGTAAACTGCTATAGTCTGATCACAAATTAGGGGAACGGCGCGTGAGGCGCTTATACAGATGGCTCACTCAGCAATAGCGACGATTTTGACTCTTACTGACTTTAACTGGATCATTAGAAGTCTGTGTTTCATACAGCGTGTTAAACTGTACATTTAGGTTTCTAACTACTATTATCATAACAGGCTGTTGTAACCGAACCACATCCGAGACTTGGCTTTTTTTGTGAGAAACCGAGTCGCCTAAAGACCCAAAGATTCCTAGTGTCATAGTTTTTTAACCAGATGCATACTACTAGAAGCATGTTCCTGACATGGTTAGGTAAGTAGTACGTACTAATTACCTGTCGTTTTATCGTCTATTTTTGATACTAGTTAGGATTCATGGCGTCGTTCGTCGTCGCATAGGAGTAAAGAAATGAAATATCAACATCTTAACAGACACACAAAAAACTCCAGACAAATCATCTTCAACGAGGGTCCATCCTCGGGAAATCCGGTGGAATCTCCATCTAGATACGGACTTGAAGATCGCAGATGAAATTATTACAATCACCTTAAAAGAGAGACGAGATTTCTCGTAATAAATTGTACTGCGGAATAGACAAAAGGAGCCGGCGCTCTGCGGAGCAGTCTTATCTAATGGGATACACATTGGCGACAAGGTTGTGACAGTGACCGTCAACCGTCTTCGATGCGACGCGCGTCTCAAATATGTAGCTTTGTCTCTACGGGGCAAGCTCCACAGAATAGACGCGTGATGCGACGCTCAACATGACATCTGTCAGACAAGCGATCATCGGAGACGTCATCGTTACACATGCATACGCATAGCCATAGACTTACAATATCATTTGTGATGTTAGCGCTTTAATGTTGCTTATAAAACTGAACAACTTTTAAACTAAACAACATTTAAAACTGAACAACTTTCAAGTTTAAACACCTTTCAAAACTGAATAACTTTAAAAACTGAACCACCTTTCAAGTTTAAACACCTTTCAAAACTGAATAACTTTTCAAACTGAACAATTTTAGAACTGTTTAACTTTAAAAACTGAACCACCTTTTTTTACAGATGCAAACAAAAAATACACATGCTAAAATTCGATAATCCCAAAATAAGTAAAATGTTTAAAAAATGTGTAATTGACTGTACACTGTAGCTATAGTTTACCAATAGCTCAGTCGGCGAATGGCGTAAGTAGGCCTAGCACGCCAGTCGGCAGTAAGCGAGTTGGCGAATCGCGCCGGTTTGCAAAACGAGCAAGTTGGCTTACCGCGCGTACTCCATTTGGAGGTTGAAGTAATTTTTTAATAACAATTAATATGAAAAAGGTCTTATTGATACTTTTATAAGCGTATACTTATATACACTCTTTTCCCTGTCCTATATTTGAATAATCATCATAGGTTGTTTTTCGAAGATACGGTTGAGAGACTATTTTTAATTTATTTTATTGTACACTGACCTTGACCCACCAACCGTACAATAAAGTTGTTAGAAATCTAAGTTTATTGTAATAAATTCCTCGGATTTTGACAAAAGTTATATCATTTAATTCCTCTTTTAGACTTGTTAAACATAAATATTGAAGAGCAAATGGAAAAGCGCTGATCTTGCTAAAAGTGGTTTCACCCGCTGCAACTCATTATCCCGCGGGAAAAAGGCATTTTGTCGGCATGTGTTAAACACATAAATCTGCCTCTTGAACCACGATATCTACTAAAAAAACTGCATCAAAATCAGTTTCGTGGTTTAAAAAGAGTTAGCGAATCCACGACAGACTGATAGAGAAACGCAAAAAGCGATTTCATCTTATACTCGACATTTTGTCGAAGAGCGAATCTAATCTATTTAGCAAAATGTAAAAGTTGATACGCTATTCTGAGACAGCTCTCAAGCATTTGTCAGACTCCCGTGTTTTTACGTCCGGGAACGCTCTGCCTACTCCGCAAGGGACAAAGGAGTGATTTTTTATGTTGGAAGTGAAAGATACTTGAAGATAATTTCATCTCCCCATAAAGCTGAAACTTTTTAAGGCCATCCTAGTTAACCCTACTACAATATATCCATCCAGGCACTTAGTGCGTGTTGTATGAAATGAAAGATACTTGAAGATAATTTCATCTCCCCATAAAACGGTAACTTTTTAAGGCCATCCTAGTTAACCCTACTACAATATATCCATCCAGGCACTTAGTGCATGGATCTGGCGGCGTGCCAGTGCCGTGACCTGGTGCCGGGGTCATGTGGCGGCATATGCTGCTGCTAGAACCAAGATGAGATGTAGTTACTCGACGATGTTTTATGGCCGCGTGAATAATTTTGCGTTTTAGTTATGGTGGTCTAGGTATATTTTTGTAAGTCACTTTTTACACACTTTTGTATATTTTTGTAAACTGACATAGTTTGACCACAAATTACCGCCTATACAGATGGCTCACTCAGTACTAGCGACCATTTTAACGCTTACTGACTTTAACTGAAAATAACGAAATTCTCAGGGGAAGTCAAGGTAACTAAGAAGTTGGTTGCCACGAACGTCATAATTCTAGGATTGAAATTGGCTGAGTATCATATGACATTTTTGTAATAGATTTTACTGTTTTGATATTCATATACCTACTTAGAGAAAATTGACAATAGCAACCCTGGCTATGTAACAAATGACAATCGCAAAAATCCTGAATAGGCTCGAGTAAGCCTTCTATCAACTCTCTATTTTGTGGTTTGGCCGTGTAATGCCGGCTTAGAATAGCATCACCCAGTTCTGTTCTGTGACCTGGTGCCGGGTCATGTGGCGGCATATGCTGCTGCTGGAACCAAGATGAGATGTAGTTACTCGAGGATGTTTTATGGGCAAGTGAATAATTTTGCGTTTTAGTTATGGTGGTGTAAGTTTTTTGTAAGTCAACGGCAGTTTAACCACAAAATATAGAGTTTACAGAAGGTTCACTCGACCCTATTTATGGTTTTCGCGATTGTCACTTGTTACAGAAAAGGAGAACATACACACTCTTAAAAAACGTAACCAGTCAGTGAAAACAAAGTCATCAAAAATATCTTGAAGTGCCCAGTCAGGTAACTTAATATAAAACAAACTAAGTCCAGCTTTGAAACAATCAAAAAGTTATACGTTTCGAAAATACAGCCAAGTTTTCAGACTTGTGTTTCTATTGGAGATCTCAGATGGCAGCACAGGCGAATGTTGCAAAGTTTTCCTTTCAAAATTTTAATTGCTGTAGAGAATTTAAGTTTCTAAACTCTTCAGAAATCTCAAATTACAGTAGAGTGGACAAGTTTGTTATACAAAAATATACCTACTTTGATTTTTTAAGTTTTATATTTTACCCGACGCAAAGGGCAATGTTTATGCTCACTTTCATAATATCGAAATCAACATATCTGTAATTAAAAATCGTGACACTTTACAAGATAATTTTGTAAAGTGTTGCTTAGTTTTTTACATCGTTAGAAATAAAAACCAAGATCATTTAAATTTTATGATTGTTTCAGTAAAATATTGAAATTACCTAAATTATATTTCGAATGCCCAAGACAATGTAAAACATATTCAGGGTTCAGATCTTCAGGCCCATAATCACCGATCAAACCTTAAAGGCTGATTAAATTATTCAAAGTAATCTGCCTGATCGGTCATAAATTCAAATTTAATATAATTTACGAAGACCTCGCTTATGTTGAGTGATGGCTCGCCTCAGAGATTAGACAACTTTGCATAAGTATCGATGCTATAAATCATTTATGAATCTGGCGATAGTTCAATTTCTAATATTTGCATGCCATCAAAATAAATTATTTGATTAAGAAAAGCTTATGAATAATTTATAGGATATCGTCTCAGTACTTGAATAAATATTGTGACTTTTAAAGATCGAGGTGACGTTTTGAGGTTAAAATGATAATAAAGAGCGCTACACACCGGGCCCGTATGCGTGACGTGCACGTAGTCACGGCGTTACTACGCGCGTAGAGATGACGTTGTATGGTATGGGATTGTATGAGAGGCTACACACCGCGCTACGCGCGTGATTACGCCGTGGTTACGCGCACGCATGCGTATGCGGTGTGCAGCATCTCCTACAATCCCATACGACACAACGTCATCTCTACGCGCGTGATGACGTACACGTCATGTATACGCGTCCAGTGTGTAGCGCCCTTAAATCTTGTACGTTGAATCATTATGAAAGAGATATTATTGATACTTTTATAAGCGTAAACATGCATGCATATAACTATCATAAGACTTCAAATTATACGGTCGAGTGACTATTTTTAATTTCTTTAATTGTACACTGACCTTGACCCACCGACCGTACAATAAACTTGTTAGAAATCTAAGTTTATATTGTAATAAATTCCTCGGACTTTGACAAAAGTTATATCATTTAATTCCTCTTTTAGACTTGTTAAACATAAATATTGGAGAGCAAATGAAATATTGTTGATCTTGCTAAGAGAAAGGTTTATTTCTAAACTAGCAGCCCGTTATCGGTTTCACCTGCTACAACTCATTATCCCGCGGGAAAAAGGCATTTTGTCGGCATGTGTTAAACACATAAATCTGCCTCTTGAACCACGATATCTACTAAAAAAACTGCATCAAAATCAGTTTCGTGGTTTAAAAAGAGTTAGCGAATCCGCGACAGACTGATAGAGAAACGCAAAAAGCGATTTCATCTTATACTCGACATTTTGTCGAAGAGCGAATCTAATCTATTTAGCAAAATGTAAAAGTTGATACGCTATTCTGAAACAGCTCTCAAGCATTTGTCAGACTCCCGTGTTTTTACGTCCGGGAACGCTCTGCCTACTGTCTCTGGTGACGGTCTCTTCAGTTGAAATAAAAACTTGTCGTGTCTTTTTCTTTGTCAAAGTGACAGATCATGCGAGTACCGCCAAACAAATTTTATTTTTTTTCTGGCTTGGATACGTGGCTTTTAAACCATTAAATATGGTAATTTGACATTTATTTAAAAATATTTTTTTAGAAATTTTAATTATTTGACATCTTTGTATCTTGGATTTTATTTTAGAAATTTTGACATTGTACCTATTTATTTTGATTCAATTACTGATTGCGCATGTATAAATCTTTATAATTATTATTTTTATGTGGACATTTGCATGCTATTCTTATGGCTAAACAAGCGGACTTTGTATTAATCTATTTTCATCTCGACCTTATTATGTACCTTGTTTAATGGCAAATAAATGATTATGAATTATGAATTATGAATTACTCCGCAAGGGACAAAGGAGTGATTTTTTATGTTGGAAGTGAAAGATACTTGAAGATAATTTCATCTCCCCATAAAACGGAAACTTTTTAAGGCCATCCTAGTTAACCCTACTACAATATATCCATCCAGGCACTTAGTGCATGGATCTGGCGATTCGCCAGTTCCGTGACCTGGTGCCGGGTCATGTGGCGGCATATGCTGCTGCTGGAACCAAGATGAGATGTAGTTACTCGAGGATGTTTTATGGGCGCGTGAATAATTTTGCGTTTTAGTTATGGTGGACGATTTCAATCCAAGAAACATGACGTTCGTGGCAACCAACTTCTTAGTTACCTTGACTTTCACTGAGATTTCGGTTATTCTCTCTCTCTTCGTGTGGGACACCGAGTCGCTCAACGACCCGATGAATCCTGGTGTCAGAGTTTTATTCGGTAGTCGGTTATTTAAATAAAGTTATAGTCAGTAAGCGTCAAAATCGTCGCTAGTACTGAGTGAGCCATGTATATAGGCGATCCGCGTGCCGTTTCCCTAATTTGTGACAATGTTTTTATAACCGCGTGGATAATTTTTTAGTTTTAGTTTAGTTGGTCTAGGTATCTTTGTTTGTAAACAAGTAGCAGTTTGACCGTGTGATGCCGGCTTAGAATAGCATCACCCCATCGCTAAATGGGTGTCGTAAAAGGTGTCTAAGGTTTGCCAGTGCCGTGACCTGGTGAAGGGTCATGTGGCGGCATATGCTGCTGCTGGAACCAAGATGAGATGTAGTTACTCGAGGATGTTTTATGGGCGCGTGAATAATTTTGCGTTCTTTTTTTTTTAATTTGTCTAAAAACGTAGAAATACGCTTGGTTATTGCACAGTTGTGACTTCGCGAGGATTTAGTTGTTAATTAGGTTTTTTTACGTGTTTCATCCAGCATGTTAAACTGTCGGTCTACAGGTTCAACCACATCCGAAACTTAAATACCTTATTATTCGGTATTTTCTTTTTCGTGTGGGCTCCTAGTCGCCCAAAGAAACCTGGTGTCAGAGTTTTTAAACCAGATGCATACTAATAGATGCATGTTTCTGGAATGGTAAGGTAAATAGTAGGTACTAATTCACATAGTCGTTTTGTTTGTCTATCTTTGATACATGGGTTAATAGCGTCGTTCATACTTTTAAGGTTCCACATGATAGAAGTAAAGATATGAAATACTAACATCGTAACAGACACTAGCAAAAACTCCAGACAAATCATCTTTAACGAGGGTCCATCCTCAGGAAATCCGGTGGAATCTCCATCTAGATACGGACTTGAAGATCGCAGATGAAATTATTACAATCACCTTAAAAGAGAGACGAGATTTCTCGTAATAAATTGTACTGCGGAATAGACAAAAGGAGCCGGCGCTCTGCGGAGCAGTCTTATCTAATGGGATACACATTGGTGTGAAGTTTGATAAGCTTCACCACACAGATTCATTGTCCAGGAATAAGTTCAATATTGGACGGTTTGGCGACGACGGTTACCTACACGAATAAAGAGCATAAAACGAAAAGTAGATTTACTAAAAAACAAAAACCTGACTGCAGTGATTTCAAAGTTGTATTTTGCGATAAAATCTGCCATTCTAGATTTATGAAATTTAATATAGCCAGCAAAGATAGTAGTATAGAGTATGTAGATGGAGCTTTTTAAAGTTGAACTTTTTAGATATATGAATCCTTTTTACACAGATGTATTACGTCATAAGAAAAAAAGAAGCAGCTATAGCTACTTTGACAGCTTCAAATACTCCAGTGTCGCCACTTTGTCTATATATACACATTTATATATGTATATAGCACTAGTGTTGTGCAATGTGCAATATCGATAACTTTTCGCGGGAAATTCAAATGAAAATTATTCTGAACCTAATCAATCTGCCCGAATAAAGCATCTATTGAAGCAGATTGAAACATAGCGCAGACCGGATGCATCATGCGTGCGTGCGTGCACGCCTGGCACCAGTTGTAATGTATGGAAGTGTATGACACAAATACCAACCAGATGCGTGGCATTTGCGGTTTGGTGCAAGATGCTTGCTGAATGGTGTAGTATGCTTGCGAGGTGGTGCGGGATAGAATGGGGGCTTGCGGTAAGATGCGGGATGTTTGCAAGACTGTACGGGGTTTTTGCGACATGATAAAGAAAAGTAAAAAAGCTGCAACTACACACTTACAAAGTTTAATTACTCACCATTGATTTACAAATGTTCAATTTGTTTGTGTTTTTAAAACAATGTTTTATTTACAAAATTGTACAGA
This sequence comes from Phthorimaea operculella, assembly GCA_024500475.1. Classification (NCBI taxonomy): domain Eukaryota; kingdom Metazoa; phylum Arthropoda; class Insecta; order Lepidoptera; family Gelechiidae; genus Phthorimaea; species Phthorimaea operculella. The sequence goes on from JANFCV010000056.1 coordinate 999,959, forward strand.
ATATTCACTACTTACAGCTATACACAAAAGCAAAAATTTTTACAACTTTATGTAATCTACAAAAATGTACAGAATGTACAATTATTTACTACAACTACTATAACAGCCTTTTTCGTTGTTTCGCTTGTTTCGCTCTTCTTAAATTATTTATCCACTTCAACTACTATAACAGCCTTTTTCGTTGTTTCGCTTGTTTCGCTCTTCTTATATTATTTATTCACTTTTTTTTAGTTCGGGATCAACTGGGAATCTGGAATGATTATTTATTTTACTAAATTGATATATTATTCAAAATTACCATACGAATTTATTCCATTTGGGTCCTATTAATAGCAATACTGCACTTATGCAGTACAAAATGTAAATATTTTATCGATATCGATTGGACGCACTTTTGCAGAATTTATGAGTAGGTAACATGTCAAATACCGGCGCTGGGAATTAGTAAATAATATTTGTATTAAATAATCTAAATTATTCACCTAATAAGAACCTGCGACGTAAATGTATTGTTTCAATGACTTCAAAGGATGCATTTAAGTAAGGATTAGTTTATTTCTCGCGGAGTATTTGGAGTAGAAAACTTACCGGTGAAATGACTTTTTTTCCGTTTTCATCATTTGGTTCAGTTGCGTGGCTCTTGCAGCCAGGAACCACACACGACGTGTTTAAAAACAGTTGCCTCCATTCACTTTAGAAAAAATCCCAAGATTTATAATTATTTTTCACCAGAAAATAATAAAAATAAAAATCCAATGTTTGTAATCATCTGGTTACACTCAGTTTGACCTTGATCCGGCTGGTGGCGCGCGACGTTTCAAGTCAGTCACTGACTTCATAGTCGTCACTTTTTTTCTCACGAAAAAGGTTCGTAAGGCGTGAAAGAAATAAAGATAGGTTTATGAGTTCAACTTAAAAAGCGGTATCCACCTACCTATACTAAATCCTTGATAGCCAGTATCACGCTACTGAGACCACATATCACATGTCAAGATCCGCCCGGTCGTTATCATGCGAACGGCTAAGGAGTGGAATTTCCTGCCGACGGATCTGTTTATAACTTGAACATTTTTAATCGCTATCTATGCAAGCATGTTCGAACATCGTCTCCAACATCACTTACCAACAGAAGACATAGCTTTTTTAAAAAAAACCTTGAAGGTAAAAATAAAGACCAAGCGTGGCGACGTTGTAATGCGCCGTCCTCGTGACAGCGTCGTTCGTAGTATGGAAGGCGCACCGCGGCGTGCTGCTCGGTCTTTCTAACATCCCCATACAAACCCATACAAACTAGTAATTTTGACGTAATTTTGACCACGTCGCGTCAAGCTCAGCCTTTTAGTTGTGAACAAAGCAAAAATATTCCTAAACAAGTTCCCTATCCTGAGCTTCAGCGTGTCATAATTTTATCTCGTCAGTTTTACAGCGAGCGCCGCCGGCGGTACTTTCTTGTAGAATAACATTTTTGATAGTGTCGTTCCTTTTGCCGCCATCCAGCGCCGTGGGACTGCCTGTTTTGATGTACTGAGCTTTTTTATAACCTTGTACACCGTGACGCAAATACCAGTGATCCGGAGGTGCCGAAAGATTGCATTTACAGCAGGTTAACTGAAAACTTTTCCTTAAATAAAATAAAAATATCGTACAGAAAAGTTAGGTAATACTTTTTCAATTGCGGAAAATGGTTCAGTCTGACCCTTTGAGTTTACTGCTTTCAGAAATGTCGGTCGTTGAATACCACCCTGTATCCTAATTGACAGCCGATGTGGCGCAGTGGTTAGTATGCCTGCCTGCCACGCAAAGGTTCCGGGTTCAATTCCCGGTGGGGTCACTCACAAAGTTGATATTTATCACTCTGTGAATTTATTCCCAGTCTGGTTAGGACATTGCAGGCTGAACCACCTGATTGTCCGCAAGTAACATGGTTCCGTGCTTCGGATGGGTACGTTAAGCCGTCGGTCCCGGTTGCTGTCTATGATGGCGGTCGTTACACAACCATGTCAGAGGCCTGCTACTTGCAGTAGGCGGTTGAAAAACTCTGACACCAGGGTTCATCGGGTCGTTGAACGACTTTATTTATTGTTTCGGGTTTATTTACTGTTTTGAAAAGTCATAAATTATGGCTAAATCAGAAAGAAAATCAATAAAATTGACCTCCTCTACGGCGTAGCGTAGCATATTTACTACAAACTAGCTAAGAAACCAAAATCTGGAAAGTAAGTCTGGTAAAAAGCTTCAAGAAGGCGAATCTTGTGTTTAGTTGTGGATTTTTTGTAACTGCTGATGATTTTTATGATCGACTTTAAAAGTTGAATAACTCTATCTACAAAAAATCGTAGAACATACGTAAAGATTCAGATACCAGTCGGTATAAGGGATTGTCGGAGAAGGATCGAACTCTGTGGGTATTTGGTGAAATAATTTGACAGTTGATAGTTTGCGTTTTGATAATTTGTCTTTCCATTCCATTGCTAGTTGAATCTTGCAGAAACGAAACGCATAGCGCTGGCAACACTCGACATAGGTGGTGCACTTTATTTGCACACCGTGGGCTAAAGACAGCAAGATAGACTGGATTGACTTTAGAGGCGGTGTAGTTCGTTCTCACAGTTCATTGTTGGCTACATTCGTGATAAAGAAACGGAACCCAGGCGGCGAATTGAGTAAACAACTTTGACAGTTCCAGTTTGGGTGCGAATCGGGTCGTGTTTTGAGGTTAGGTTTCAATCCGCTGAAATCGTGGTAATCTTGGAGTCTTTCGAGGTGTTGTGGTCATCATTCGATGGCGAAGCCCTAGATTCGTATGGGCTACGGGATATTTGTGAAGATTGTGAGAGTTCCGGATAAAGTGTGGTTTAGTTTGTGTCTTTTTGAGATATCTTTCGTAATCCGATGAAATCACAGGAATCCTGGAGTATTTGGAGGAACCGGAGTCATCAGGTGATGGCGGAGTCCTATATTTGTGTGGCTTTTGGAATATTTGTGGAGATCATGAAGTGTGTGATAATTGTTATCGTTTTACCCTCAACAGGTTTGTGAAATGCAGAGATCGTGCGAGGATGGTGACTACTGCTGGTGGTGTCCCTCTGCAAGCGTACAGGGCTGCGGGCAGAGGACTTCTACGGTGTTCAGTGTTGATCACCGTCATGATTGGAATCCGATGTGTGGTAAAGACGCTGTGCCCAAGGTTCTAAGGTTGGTTTGCTAGTGGCATGGTATGACTGTGGACGGACGGCTTGTCGTACGGTGATACCGTGCCTGACGAGGAATCATATTCCGAAACAAGCACATCGGAGGAGCTGACTACGTGATAGTGAGTATACTGTGGTTTATCATTATAGCGGCAGTGGTTCGAGATAGCATGTGACGATGTAGTATCCTGACATGAGTTGGCAGTTGACTATGCAGTATTCCATCCATCAAGTATCCATCAGGTACTCGACGAGTATACGCCCACGACGTGCTGTTGGTTTTATATCCTGACATTCCTGACTTGTAAGATTTTATGTTTTGTTTTGTTATGGGCTTCTTCTTCTATGGCCCTTCTTCCCGCTCGTGCCCCCCTCGCTTCTTGATCTTCGACAGGGATTAATATTTTTGTCTTTCGACATCGCTCTTTGGGCCATCCTGTAAGTATAATATAATTTTCATGAAATCTACATTTACCTGTAAGAAAAATAAGCCATTTTGTAGCACCTTGTACATCTCATTTTTTTATCAGCCGCGTCTCGCCGAAGCAGAATTTTCAGAAGAACAAAGAACATCTTAGTCCATTGTAAGTCGAGACAATAGTTTTTGAAATGCTAATGCTCGTGTTTAAATTGTTAGTCAAATGCTTAGCAGCTGTGGCTTTGAAAACACAAAACTAAGCTCCGCTCTTTGTTTTCAAATAAGGTTTTAATTTAGTTCAAAAAGTATATAGGGTGTCAAAAAATACTTCAAGTATTTAAAGGAGTGAACCAGCCTATGAAACTAAACAACTTTCTGTAACGATCATAGGACAAGATATGAAAAAAAATTTGGTCATCCCATACAAAATGTGTTGGCTGGCTGAGTCCAGCCAGTTTGTATGGGAGGGAAAAACAAGATGGTTCCGCTTTGGAGGGCACGTCAAACCGTTGGTCCCGGTTGCTGTCTATAATCATCACTTGGACGGCAGTCATTACACAACCATGTCAGAGGCATTCTACTTGCAGTAGGCGATTGAAAAACTCTGTTACAAGGGTTCATCGGGTCGTTGGACGACTTTATGTCCCACTCGAAGGAGAAGAAGAATAGAAAGTACTTTATACCAAAAGACATAGGTACTTAGGCTTAACTTACTGATAAACTTGCTTATCTATGAACATAATTAAATTATTAGTGGTCCATTAAAGTACACCTATGCTAATCAGTTAACGTAGTTTTCATCTCGAGAGAAAACCAGTGCAGACTGCGGGTATACAGGGAGTAACAGAAAGGGTATAACAAGCCGAAAGGAGGTCAAGGTACTCATGAAACTGAACAACTTTCCCCATGGAACATGGGTCGAAATATGAAAAAAGAATTTGGACCTCCCATACAAAATCGGCGATCATCTAACTGATTTACTATGGGAGGTCCAAATTTTTTTTTCATATTTCGACCCATGTTCCATGGGAAAAGTTGTTCAGTTTCACGAGTACCTTGACCTCCTTTCGGCTTGTTATACCCTTTCTGTTACTCCCGGTATAACAGCTTCTGGAGGCGTATTATTGAATCATTAGACATTTATCCCTTGCGTGAACGAACGGAGCAAACCACGTCTGACACAAGTTTGAATTCCAGAAGACATTGTTTCACCATACTAAGAGGTTGTCAGTCTGTCGACTAAAATTGCAATACACATGAACTCTCAAATCCCTTAGTCGCTTCTTATGACACCCACGGGAAGATATGGGGTTATGCTATTCTTATCCAGCACCACATGGCACGGAAATCACAAACCTGGTTCAAAAATACGCCTCCTGTACTGTGTTTTGGACGGCAGCCAGGCGGTCGTGATCGTAACCTATATCATGGGTAATTATAACGCCTGGAGATGGTGCTAATTTTTGCTATCTCATACACTAGTGATTTGTACAAAAAACACTTGATAAAAAAAACCTTAACGAACTAACTAACTCCGCTGATTCAGCGAACCAAAGAGGATCTTGGCCTCCGAAACGAGCTCTCTACTTATCCCTGTCCTGCGCGATCTCCTGCCGTTTACTGAAAAAACCTTGGAATTAACAATATTTTCTAGTATTAATAATTTGTCTAACGAAGCTGCCCAATAACTCAAATAAACAGCTGGTTTCCTCGGGATACAGAAGTAGAAATAAGATTTTACCGTGCCGTGTGGTGCCGGCTTAGAATAGCATCACTCCATATCATCCCGTAGGTGTCGTAAGAAGCGAATGAGGGATTTGAGAGATGATGTGTATTGCAATTTTAGGCGACAAGCTGACAACCTGTCACTTTGGTGGGTGATACACATTCTTCTGAATGACTATCAACGTTTTGTCAGACGTGGTTTAAATGGCCGTTTTTACAGCCGTTTACGCTCTGCCTACCCCGCATGGGATATACGAAAGGGCGCTCGACAACCGACGCTGCTGTTAACCTCCTGCAACTTATTTACGGTGCTTGGGAGGAGTCGCAGGATGTCATAGGGGTGTTCTGCGATTTGTCCAAGGCATTTGATTGCGTTGATCATGAGACACTGTTGCTGAAACTGGACCATTATGGTATAAGAGGAAAAGCGCTTGATTTAGTTCAATCTTATCTCTTAGATAGGACGCAGACAGTGCAGATAAATGGTGTGAAGTCGCTAGGATCTGCCGTCAAAATTGGTGTACCGCAAGGATCAATTTTAGGACCGTTTCTATTTTTAGTATACATAAACGACTTGCCGTTCATGGTACAGAATCTAGCCAAGATAGTGCTTTTTGCTGATGATACTTCTTTAATATTTAAAGTGGATAGAAAGGCTGTAAATATTGACGAAGTATATGGCGCACTTGATCAGGTTCATAAATGGTTTACGTCAAACAATTTAGTGCTGAATTCTAAAAACTAAATGTATTAAATTCTCTTTGCCTAATGTAAAAGTATTAAACACGATGTTGTTCTAAACAATGAAAAGCTTAATTATGTAACTGAAACGGTTTTCTTAGGGATTACACTCGACGCAACCGTTCAATGGGATCCACATATACTAGCACTGGCTAGTAAACTTAGCTCAGCGGCATACGCTGTTCGAAAAATTCGACAATTGACCGATGTTGCTACAGCCAGGCTTGTGTATTTTAGTTACTTTCACAGCATAATGTCCTACGGATTATTGTTATGGGGTCAAGCCGCTAACATTGAAACTATCTTTGTGTTACAGAAAAGGGCTATAAGAGCAATATATAAACTTCGAAGTCATGAATCCCTACGAGAATTGTTTAAGGAAATTGGCATTCTTACGCTTCCTTCGCAGTACATATTTGACAATATAATGTATGTACGTAAGAATTCCAGTTTCTATTTAAGAAACTCTGATATTCATTGTCGTAATACAAGAAATAAAAATAAAATTGTACCGCTACAAACCAGATTAAGTAAGATCAGTAAATCATTTATGGGTAACTGTGTACGCTACTATAATAAAATTCCAGAGGAAATTTTAAAGTTAAATGATAGGCAATTTAAAATTAAAATAAAGAATACTTTATGTTCGAAAGCGTATTACAATACTGAACATTATCTGAAAGACAAAGATGTCTGGTTAGTAGCAACAGTTGCTCCAACACAATGCAAGAGATAGGCATTATTTAAAAATAAACTTATACTTTTATGATATGCAAATTGACATGTACCTATAGTGGTTAAATTTGACATTTCATACTTATTATTCTTAAATTTTTGACATGTATTTTTTACATTTACTGTAAAGGTGATATTAAAGGGGTTTTTCAATTTCGTCTGATATAAAAAGTATATCATTTTAAAGCTTAGTTGAAATGTTACTAAAGCATATATTTAATTTTATTTAAAAAACCTCCATTTTTTTATATTTAATAAAAACAAATTGTGGTACTAAAAATGAAATGAAATGAAACGAACATGCATTTTTGTTGCATTGCCATCGAAATCATAATGAAACCTTCTTAGATGACGGCATAGTATCTATAAAACCTTTATGAATTATGGCAGAAGTATCAATGTTAAAAAGTAAACTGTCATTCATATCTGTCATTAAACCAAAACAAACACAAACATTGTATTTCATTGTTTATAAATAGGTATATTTTAATGCCCTAGAACATTTTTACACTTATCTATGCATCGAATATTATTTAATACCTAAATTGTATTCAAATAGGACTTCATTCGCACATTCTGTATACAGGATTGTACTGATTTAGAGGCAAAAACACAAGAAATCATGTTATTCGATAAAAAGCACAATAAATCACTAAAAACCTACTGATGTCATTATTATTGACGATGCCCTGGTCTGCAGGTAACGGTAAAATATGTAATAAACTATAAAAATCGCACAAAATAAGTAAAATAATTATCAAAGCTCAAAGTAAACAAATCAATTGTCAAACATATTACTTGACAACCGAGGGATATTTTTTTGCATCTAAAGAGTTTTTTTAATGAGGTTGCATGTGTAGAGTAGGTAGAAAAAGTAAAGGCTCCCGCAGACAGGACGCGTCGCCTTGTGTCGCGTCACGTCGCGTAGCGTGTATTTCTACGCAGGCGCGCAGACCCTGCCGCACCGGCAAGCATACGCAGCGCATGCCCTTACTTCAAGCAGTGCAGGTCCTCGCATTGATAGTCCCAGCGACGCAGAGCACGCCCTTAAAGCTAACGCAGACCGCACGTAGCACGCGTGCGTGCATGCAGTAATGGAATGGAGACGTCAGATGACAGACGTACGCACGCAACGCAACACCTGGGCCCCAAGTCTGCTAATTTTTAGCCATTGTAATGCCAGCGACACACAACTGTCATTCTATAGCCACTGTGATTTTCCATTAAAAACTGTTAGCAGACTACGAAATTACCAAAACCATGCAACTGACAAGCCATCGACATCCAAGTGAAACGATTTTCATTTAGCAGACTTGGGGCCCTGTCATCTCTATATTATTTACTGCATGAAAGCACCCGCGCTGCACTCCGTCTGCGTTAAGGCTCCCGCATACCGGATACGGCACGCAATGCAATTAAAATAAGAAGTCCAGAAAATGACGCGTATATGCCCACTTAATACAGCTCCATACATTACAACCGTTGCATGCGTCTGCGTCTACGCGACGTAGCATTGGTCTGCTGGAACCTTAATTAAAGGGTTTCTGGCTCGGATACGAGCTCTTTTAGCGGTGCCAAACTGAGATTTTACCATAGTGTTGCCAGCATTATCATTATGATTACCACTTCACTTATTTAAAACTTATTTTAATAAAAAACGGGGATAATTTTCTAAAATATACCTTAGGAGTTTTGCTTTATTAATTATGTACTTTAAACCTGTATAACTCTCACTTCAGTCGAAATTCTCCGCCCGCGTTTCACACATTTTCCGGATGTCTCTTTTACTTTTTTGTTATGTTATTCTATTGCTCGTATGTTTAAAGTATATTTTAAAGACGAAACAGTTAGAATAATCTACTGTAATATTATTTTTATTTTGTTGAGCCGTTTTTGGCTATTACTATTATACTATTAATTTATTTTCTAACTTAGCTAGGGTCACATAGGGCCTAAAATATTGTCAACTTTAGAATAGGTGCACTTCTGGGCAGGTTTTTGGGGGGTTTTCCTGTCCAGGGGGTCCGGCTAACTATACACATGGAACACCTTTTTAAAATATTGACAGAATTTAATTCCATTTACTTGTCATTTACTGAGGCATAAAGTTACATGCTGTATGGTTAGCCTGGCCAGCCCCGAGGCAGTGCCTTTATTTTTATTTTTTTATTCCCGCCCGAGCCGCGTATAGAGTAGGAACACAAATTGTAATAAAAAAGAAAAAATTTTTGCATTAGAAATTTTCTCTTTTTTAAGTTTGAATTAGAATGTGACTTTCTTAAAGAGAATCTTGTAAATTCCTACTAAGAAATAAATTATTGAATTATTGAATTATATAGGCGATTTTATCCCAGTAGTGTCTGAAGTAACAAAAAAGTACTTTTCTAATCAATGTATTTTATTTTTGTTCCAGGTATTAATCATGAAGATGACGTCAAATATACATTGGGTAACAAATAGATACCTAAAATAACGCGTAAAATATTGTAGAGTCCAAAAACAGATAGGAAAGTTTAGTAAAGCGCGAAATGGTTTTACCACTCCAAATGTATTCACTCCATTTCCACCCCGATCTAAAACTTCATAATTGCATTAAACCCAAATCTATTTACAATTTTGAACTGTGTTTACACGAATAAAACAAAATCCGCAGTCCGTACTAATTCCAAACATTTCAACGTACTATGCAGTTTTGTTGCACTTAATGCAGTTTCTCTATCCGCACTAGTGCAACTTCAACTTGCTTCGTTAACAACTCTATCATTGTCTGCCTGCCCTTATCTCAAATAAGTCGGAGTCGGCGCAATATGTTTTTAAAGAGCACAAAATCATGTAGCATCAGAATTTGGCAATGTTTTCCAACCGTTCGCCAGCCTGATGTCAACCCTCTTTGGGAATGCTATTGTGGGTGGTATTACCTGACGGCAATACCTGAAGGTATGGTGACCGGTATACGGTTGACTATAATCGACAGATACCTACTTAGCTGAGGTCAAAAACTTTTCATCGCCTTTTACAAAACACCCTGAGCGGACTAGGGGTGGCAGTATTCTTAGTCAATACCAACGCATTCATTACTCTATGCCCCTGTCTTTGTAATACATACAGATCAAATTGAGAGGTTGTACAGCGTCAAGTAAGTACCTGAAATAAATCGAATATGTGCCATTTGAATCCGGTTTACGATAGAAATATTTCATCTTATTTCCTCTTCCAAGCGTGGCGACAATGGCAATACCATTTAATCGAGGGATGCCCATGTTCAGCTTTATACGCTACTGCAGTGTACTGTTGTGACTGTTGAAGTTAAAAAAAAGTTGAAGTTAAAAAAAGGTCGTTTCTGGCAGTGGATTATTGTTGCTCGAAATAATGAAGCAATAGACATATCATTTAGTAAGTATTACAAAATGGTATGCCGTGTGATGCCGGCATAGAATATGGCTGACGTAAGAATCTGCCATATACCTATTATGTATGTATGTACAATTGCAAACGGAATACGAAATTAGCTGTGTGGTGCCGGCAAAGTAGAATAGCACCACCCCCTCTCTTCCCGTGGGGGTCGTAAGAGGCGACCAAGGGATAAACCCGAACCAAACAGCCAGGGCCAACCGTATGGTATCGGTTAATCCACCACAAATTCGCATTCGCAACGCATTCCCAAGGAGGGTTGACGTCTGGTAGTCGGCCGGTCATAAAATCAGCCAAATCTTTTGCAAAACGATTTTGTGTTCAACAAAACGTTTTGCGCCGACCCCAAGTAATTGGGATAAGGGCAGGAAGATGATGTACAAATTGGAAACGCATGAGTGTGGATATGTCCAGCCCACTGTGAATCTGCTTGCGACCGCTCGCAACCGCATCTAAACATGTCCCGACATGTTCTAACTTGTAAATTATTCGCGGACTGGAACGGGAACAAGGCCCAACGTGGTGGACGTTTGTCGCCATACTTGATTGCAGCTATTTTCAATGATACTAACTAGTTTTTGATTTGTTTTGTGAGTAATCAATTTACGGGGCACTAAAAGCACTTCTTAACAGCATTTTTTTTGTGGTTGTGGACACCTGTCAGTATGCTGTTTAACCCTCCCCTTGTTTGACCCTCCCCCCTTTGCTCCCCCCGTCCGCATTCCCCTCATTTTCTTTGAAATGTGTCAAAAATTATAGACTTCGTATTTATGACATACCTAACTATAATAATTAGGTACCTAGAGAAAAAATTACACCGCTCTCGACTGCGTGTTTGTCTGAGATTGCTCAAAATTGTGGCAATGTCAAAATCGAACTATTTTTTTTTTAGTTTATTTGTGTGTTTAGGCACAGTTGCAACTTTCGCCATCTGAAATAAGCTTTGCGTTTTTTCCACACTTTACAGAAAACTTTGTGAATGTATTAAATTGAACCTAGGCGAGATAAACTAGGTTCTGACTTCAACCAAATTGGTAGCGGTAAAAAGTACGAGAGGCTGCAATATCTCTACTGTACAGTATTGAACCAAAGAATACTAACAGCTAACTAAAGTAACTCTCTCGTTTTTTCTCTCTCTACTTGGCAATGATTATGCCTATCTGATGGTGGGATCTGCCTTTCTGGTCTTCTCTCTCCACTTCACTCTGTTGGACGTATCTTCCTCAGTCACATCGCAGGAACTCAAGGCCTTTCAGGTGACGTCTAACTACCTGGTCTTTGGTCTTCTTCTTCTTTAGATCCCTCGGGTGTTTAGATTGACTACTGTATTGCCTATACATTCAGGAGATCTTTTTACAAGTTCATACCACCGCAGATTACTCTCCTAGAAAATAACTAAGATTAAAATATTTATACTAACCTAACCTACTTTTCTTATAAACCTTGGTTAACTACCTACCTTACCTGCTTTATATTTACAGGAAGCTGCGCTGTCTTAATGGAGCTTTTCCCTGAGATTCAAAGGGGAATAAATAAAAACTTCTATTTATTTACTTGCAAACTTAAATTACCTTTATAAAACGGTGCTAATAATGTGTACCATTTTTTGTATTTTTTTAAAAACCGAGCATAATGGAACTACGGCATACCGGGATCAAGGGTTTTCTTTAACGACCTTCAAAACTGAAAATTAACCTTCAAAGTAAATAATTATTATCTCATTTCAGATAGTATGGGAGGACCTACAGTTGTTGCTTCTGGAAATTTATTCTTCATTACCAGCCGGTTCTGTATTTTCGCTATCGGTCACTAGTAAAATGTAACCCTATATGTATTTTTGTATAAAAACCTTCAGTAGGGTAGGCAGTATTGGACTGTTGTTATATTTTAGAACTAGAAATGTGCAAATACTGGAAATTCCACCAATACCCAGAATACTAAATATCTTGCATAAATTATGTTTAAACCACTTCACCAACCAGATTCTGCTGCATTTATCTGTTTAGTATTTCAAAATGGCGGAGCATTGTGCTTAGGGTTGCCAGGGTTTCAAAAAATATATTGTTAAATATTTTATCCATAAAAATGAGGAATTGTGAAACATATTATGAGACGGAGACGTGACAACGCGACTCTTAAAACCGTAACCATATAAAATGTATGGAACAGAAGAGACGCCGGCTAAATACGTGAGACGCACGTCACATCCATAACGGCTGACAATAGCTTGTCTGACGGATGTCTTCTTACGCGTCGCGTCGCACGTCGCATTTGTAGAGCTTGGGTCTTAGTTTCTCTATAGTACATAATTATGCTAGCCCGGCTGGTAGCCCTAATGTTGCCCCATCTTACAGCTGCATTTCCATCTCTGAGCAACGCTTCCCAAGAGCAATTTTTTTTCTTTTCTTTTCTCCTGCCCGGTGGAGGAGAAAAAATAGAAATAATAAAGCGAAGAGTTACAACCACGATACTTTGTTTACATTGTCTCGAATGAACATTATGAGAGGCAGAAATGTTTTACACAAACGGAGTTTCTCTTCTAGATGTAGTCTTGTTTATTTTTGCAAAGGAAAACAAAGATTTTAAAATGAAACTGCTAACATAACCAAACACACACAATGTTACGCCTTTATTAAGCAGGTAGGCAGAGCGTCAACGGACTTAAAAATCGTTTTAAAAGTACATAAGTAGTGTTCACTATATTAACAGTATTTTAGTAACGTTTTTTTTTCAACAGTTGCTCATTTGACCTAAAGTAGCGGATTTCCGAAACCCACGGGATAAAAAAGGGCTAAATCCAAGTCATCATCACATAGCAAAAATTTAGCTTCAAATTCAGAACCAAAAGTCATGACACAGGAAACACATTGTGAAACCAAAAACCCCCTTTTGTGAACTGAAACTGAATACCAAACATTTCGCGAATAGTTGTTAGAGCCATTAGCTTGCGATTCTAGGTGACATGTTTGATTCTGCTACAGAGTTAGAAGGTAAGCTAGTATTATTCTTTGTCCAAACTTAAAGGCTGCTGATTAAAAGCAGTTCATTCTTTAGCAAATACTATGGTTATCCATAACTAACTTCGCTGACTCAGCGACACAAAGATGTTTTCCATAAAACATTCTTAAAAAGAAAAGCAATTAAATAATACAGCAATTTCAGGATTTCTTAGCTGTATCGTAGCAAACATGCTATGTCGACGTAGAGAAGCGTATTCTTTATTATGTTATGATTATGTTTATGAATGAGCAAAATAAACATTTTATAACCGTTATTGGCTATTTCTTTAACTATCTTACCATTTTTGTTGTTTGAACGCAGAACCACAGAACCAATTCATTAATATTCCAATCAGTTTCTCTAAAGCAAAATATTATGGTAACTGCAGACATTTTCTGAGAGAATACCAAAATTTTATGGTAACTTCGGCTCGTAACTAAAGGTCAGCTATAAGCTGACTTAGGCCTGGCCCGCCACGACCCGGTACGCCGCAGATCCGGTACGTCACTTACTAAGAAGGATTTCATATCATTCGGATAGCAAACGTTGCCTTGGAAGTCCTCCGTCTCCGGTGGACCGATGACTTAAGAAGACGGCTAGTAGTGACTACCCCCGAGTCTGTAAAATATTTATGAATCATTTCAAAAACGTTGCATCACTATTAGTGATAAGCTGTCAGTGTCAGTAGCCCATAAACTAAATTTGTATTTGATACACATAACACCTTTTAGTCCCTTAGTCACCTCTTATTATACCAGCAGAATAGCTACGGAACGGATCTATTGTAAGTCGGCATCACACGGCAATTATTGCATAAGTATTAAAATAAATCGTGCCGAATTTCTTCTTTTCGTGTGGGACACCGAGTCATTCAACGATCCGATGAACCCTGGTGTCAGAGTTTTTCAACCGCCTACTGCAATTAGTAGCAGGCGTCTGACATGGTTGAGTAACGACCGCCATCATAGACAGCAACCGGGACCGACGGCTTAACGTGCCCATCCGAAGCACGGAACCATCTTACTTGCGGACAATCAGGTGGTTTAGCCTGCAATGTCCTAACCAGACTGGGAACAAATTCACAAAGTGATAAATATCAACTTTGTGAGTGACCCCACCGGGAATTGAACCCGGAACCTTCGCGTGGCAGGCAGGCATACTAACCACTGCGCCACATCGGCTGTGGCGAACTGAACTGTGGCATACCGGGTCTGAGTCCACAAAATAAGGGTCGTTCCAGATTATGCAGGTCACGGGTCAAGTGTGTATCGATCCTTAGTCTAATGTATGTAAGTGGGGAGCAAAATTATGCCGGATTTCAGGGGGGATATTGTGAAGTGGTTTAACAGCTTAGGCGAAAACAAGCGGGGTTTATAGAAGAGAAATACTTTTGTTTCATCACTTTAACCTAACCTTAACAGCCGTAACAGTCCACTGTTGGACATGGGTCTTTCATTGTATTAGAATATTTAATGCACTCACAGCGCAATATTATTCTCATAAATTGAAAATAAAAAAGAATAAATTAAAAAATTCTCTATCGACCGCCGGGACTTGAACCCGAAGTTCTAAATACTTTCTACAGATGTCGCTGGATCATCGCTTTGAGACGAGTATCAAAAGGTTGAAAAATTCACCAGGGTCCGCTAGGCGCCCGTAGCTCATTCGGTAGATCAGTGGAACGGTGATCCACAGTCCCGGGTTCAAGTCCCGGCAGTTGCTAGTAAATTTTTCAATTTTTTCATTTTCAATTTATTGGTCTTCCAAATTCGTGGGTCTTTGTACAAGATATTGTATGATGTTTTCTGTTTATTAACATGAATGACTCTTCATAATAATACCGAGACGACTTTAATTCGTAACAAATCGAATCGATTAGTACGTAATTATTTAGTTACGAACACAACGTGAATCGGAACATGACAAAATCATGGTTGCCAACTGCCATATTGAATTTTGCTGATTGGTTAATACCGGGAGTAACGGAAAGGGTATAACAAGCCGAAAGGAGGTCAACGTACTCGTGAAACTGAACAACTTTCCCCATGGAACATGGGTCGAAATAAGAGAAAAAATATTACTTCCCATAGGAAATTAATTAGCCAATCGGCGATTTTGTATGGGAGGCCCATATTTTTTTTCATATTTCTACCCATGTTCCATGGGGAAAGTTGTTCAGTTTTATGAGTAGGTACCTTGACCTCCTTTCGGCTTGTTGTACCCTTTCCGTTACTACCTGTACAACGTCAAAGTATCTCTTAGCATATGACATTACGGCACTGACTTAGAACTGTCAGTAGAAAGTCTCCCATAGCTTGAATAATTTTAGACACAGCAAATACCAAGAGGCTTTGAAATATTATTGACAAAACGTTGCTCTATAATCTCTTCAAGCCAGCCTGTCACAATAGAGGGTTCTATAGCTTTAGTACAGAGGGTCCCGGCTTTAGGAGGTCAAGTGGGGCTTAGAAATAGTGCAGTTTACGGCCAAACTTGATTAACAATAAAGTTGTAGTTTACGGGACATCCCTAGGGGACTGTTGGATAGTAGGACTATAGGACAAAATAGAGATTACAGAAGGTTCACTCGACCTTATTTAGGACTTTCGCTGCAGTCAATTGTTACATAGCCAGGATTGGTACAGTCAAAAATCTCAAAGAATAAGAAGATCAAAACAAAAAAAACTGATGCAAGAGCGTCATATTATTATGATTCTGAGCCTATTTAAATACTAGAAGTATGAAGTTTGTGGCAACCATCCTGAGATTCCAGTTAAAGCTAGTAAGCGTCTTTATCACTATTACTGAGTGAGCCATCTATAAAGGCGCCCCGCGCGCTGTTTCCCTAACTTAGGACTATAGTGCGAGGTAGTTATGAGTAGATCGTAAAATGAGACTGCGTCAACGGTTTTGGGTTATGTTGCGTTTATGTTTTGAAGGCGATCTTTGAAAGTCACCTTCACCTTGGCAGCCGATGTGGCGCAGCGGTAGTGCAACTGCCTGCGGCGTAGAAGGTTCCAAGATCGATTCTCGGAGGGTCACTCATAAACCAAGTTGATCTTTATCACTTTGTGATTTTTTCTTAGTCTGGTCAGGACATTGAACCACCTGATTGTACGAAAACAAGATGGTTTCATGCTTCGGAGGGCAGGTTAACCCGTCCCGGTTGCTTTTTCGTAGCAGACCTCTGATATGGTTGGATAATAACTAGTCTAGTTACTTAGATTTCGATCATTATCCAACCATGTCAGAGGGTACTAGTAGTACGCTTCATCATTCGTCGGCCCTCAAATATTTCTTTGACGCTCTGTCTACCACTTAGGGAATACTGCCGTGATCTGTGTATGTGTGAGTGTGTGTATAAGTCTATCAAATCATACGTATACATATTATGTTTACGCTGTGTATGACGCTCATTCGCTTGTGGATCTATTTCGGGTATAATCTCATAAAGCTCGTCGCTAGATTAAACAATTTTAATCCGTCTCAACTCCATCTCTGATACACGGTTAGGTAAACAGTTTATATTTATAATATTAAACGCTTTGCAGAATGAAGCCGGCTCTGAATAGCATCACTCCATATCCATCTAGTGGGTGTCGGAAGCGACTTAGGGTTTTAGAGTTGATGTGTGTTGTAATTTTAGGCGACAGGCTAACAACCTGTCTCTTTGGCTACATAGTCTTCAGAATGGCTCTTTAACTTGTCAGACGTGGTGTAAAAAATTGGGTCTCCCGTAGTAAATCAATCAGCTGATTGATGACTTTGTATGGGAGGTAATTTTACCCATGTTTCGACCCATGTTCCATGAGAAATGTTATTCAGTTTCATGAGTACCTGGACTTCTTTTTCGCTTACTATCCTTTTTGTTACTCCCGGTATAAACTATTTTAAAAACACGGGTGCCAACGCCAACCCTAAACACACTCCACTCTAAACAACAACCGACAAAACAAGTATGAGATTAGTTTGAAAACACCAACTGAATCCGGCTGAAATCTAAAACACTCTGAATTCAGAAACCAGTTCCAGAACAGAATTATGCAGTGTAATGCGGAAATTAAATAAGCTGAGTATTGAAATACAGCTACGGAATTGCAAATTGCTTGTATTTACTTAGTCAGCGTTTAAGCTGAAGCGATGAGTGCCGAAGTACCGATGGCGAAAGTCCTGGGTGTTTCACCTTCAATTCGGTTCATCAGGTATGGAAGTGTCCATACGACAACCTTTTAGCTCAGGTATATCGGTGGTCTCACGCGTGTCTTGCGAAAACTTTCGTGAGTTTCGTCCTCTACGATAAGCTACCTTATACGTAACAGTGTAATCCGTATTCACTCAGTCAGCATTTAAGCTGAAGCGATGAGTGACGAAGTACCTATTCTTGTGTTTACCCGACTGTCTCAGAAAGAGGGCTATCTTTTCAAAATTGTGTATGTGTGTGTGTGGACAACAAAGATGGCGGTAAGATAGCGAAATGGGTTTGAAACTGTCAGGTGAAGAATGAAATAAAATAAGCTTAACAAGATAAGCGACCAGCGTAACTTGGCCTCCCGCTTAGGCTGGTCATGTCATTTCATGACACTGATTGCGAATGAACCATAAAACAATCAGATCCTTTTCCAAGCACATTGCGTGTGACAGTGGACGGTAAGAGAGTCCTAGACTGAATAGCGAATTTCGGATAATTAGTGGAATATTCTTATTTCATCTAAAAAACGAAATACCTATACGAGTTTTGGTATTGGTGTTTTCTTTAAGAACAAATCTGTTTTACAAAATGTTATGTAGTAAAAAAGCCTAGTTCTAAACAATTAAACAGATAAACTGAATAAGAAAATTTTGCGTGCGACGCATCATTTTCTCTAGCAAAAGTTACTAATGCAATTTTTGGAATACTTGCGAAATTTTGCACCGGCAGGCAGGATTCCAAACTGCGACCTTCGGCATCTATACTGCCGATGCTAATTCAAATCCTGCCAGCGGTAGAAAATTTTGCAAGTTTTTCAAAAATTGTATACCTAGAACGGAAAGTGTTTTAAAAATTTGGTATTCAAGTTACTTATGTGCTTTCAGAATCATAAACACACATGAAACCAACCTCACAATGTTTCCTTCTAGCAAGCGCTTCCCGTAACTTATTCTTCGCCGCAAACACCCATTAACCGCCGCAAACCAGAACAAACAGGAATTAACCGGTTGACAAGAAGTGGGGTATTTAATTAGGCCGAGTGTGAGCTCGTTGGCAGGGATGGGGCTTTAGTAGCAAAAAATCGTTTTTTTTACCTTACGATTATTTCTTCTCGCTGGGACGTTAGTCAACCCGCGAACATAACACATGAAACTGTGTTGAATCATGGGGTAAATCAGGTAAATTATTACTATTTACTTAATACTTAAAATGCGACTATGTCGGGAAAAATCCAAATTATACCGTCGACTTTTAGAATAATCGATTTATTTTCATGTTTTACTTGATTTAGGAAATAACAATTGCCAACAGACGACTTGGTGTACCATTTGAAGAATTAGAGGAAAAACAGGTGCAAAAAAACATAAACATCTAACTGCCGAATAAATTAAGATCTAAAATTAGGTGTCATTTATTCTCATTACTGTAACGCAAGATCTGAAATATTTTTTTAGCGTATACGCGGCGCAAATCAACGAAATTTTAACTGAAATATTTGAAAATTCGACTAAATGATGTTTTATAATACATTTATAGAAATCGATTTTTCTCAAAACATACATAAAATTATTTTAAGAATCGATGTTTTTTTCACATCCCTAGTTGTTGGTATTGTGTGAACGTTTTGTCGCCTGTGTGAGCGATCCTTTAGTTCTCGGTGTGAAGGGACCTTTAGTTTTGTGTGGCAGAGTTTTGGGAAAGTTGTGTTAATGAGTGACCACTATTTTAGGGATCTGTTTTGTAGTCGTGGTTTTAGACAATGGGTTCATTTGCAAGATAAATGTGGTTTTGTCTGGAGAATTTCATAGATTATTATTTCATAGAACACTCAGTTGCAAGGCGGGAATCAATCGTAATCGTAACGTCTCATTCCATACAAGTTAGGTTTTAACTGTAAAATATCAGTCAAAATTATAGTAACTTTGTTTCAAAATACAAGCTTAGTCACGCTGCGGGCCATTAGTCATTTTTAACAATTTTATTTAGTTTTTACTGGTACCATATAGGTTCGCCGTGTGATGTCGGCTTAGAACAGCATCATCCCATTTTTACCCGTGGGTGTCGTAAAAAGCGACTAAGGGATACTTATCCAGGGAATGGGCAGCAGCGTTCCCTGTGAATTTAAACATCTTGTACTGCGCACGCCAATCCGCCTGCCAAGCGTGGTAAGTATGGCCATACCCCCCAATACAGGGGAGGCCCATATTCAGCCGTGGACTGTTGTGGCTGTAAAGGTAAAGGTACTATAAGTAAATTATCAAAACAATGCGAAGTCCTAGAATATTACAAACAAAGAATTTAATTATTTCTATTACCTTATTTTGTTCATTTCAGTAAGCAATTACGAGTAATTAAGAACAATTTAGTTTTAGTTGAATAGAAGTTTGCACTTTGTTGAAAGTTCAGACCTTTTCTTTAAAGCTTTGACATTTTGACACTTAATTCAATCAAACTTATATTATCCTAGAAGTTACCTTGAAATCGTATCAAAAGTTCGAAAGTTATTACACATATTTATTTGATTATGCTGCGAAACTTATAACCGAATGATTAATTTGAATTTATTTATTACTAAAATCCTTACCTATTCTTAGTAATGCATTAGCCCTATAAGATCACTTTTTTATGACACTACACAGTAGGATATGACATTTTCTTTGTGGGACACTGAGATGAAGTACGACATGATGGTATAATAAACCGAACAGATGTACTTTTTATGTTTAAATGAACTTTAGGTGCTTAAGTTAACAACAAAGTGAATAAAATACAAATCGACTTCTTTGTTTGAATTTATATTTTCCATAATTTAGTTGCTAGTTTCAGACTTTCGGCATTCCTTATCTTACCACAATTTGTCCTCACATTTTCCACCTACCTACATGAGTGCGGAGGATATTTCCTGCGGCAATAAGTCAGCCACGATAGCGGAGTGTGGCAAAAACGGCAAATCGCCACTTCAGCTGAGCGGTGGGGCCGTATTTCTCCAGAAGTAGATACTCTGTAATATCCTTAAGTCATAAGTAACGTAAGGAATGGTGTTACAACTGCCTCCAGGCTTTTGAGGTGCTGGGTTCGATTCTTGCGGGGTTTTCATTTACAATGTGGGGCATACAATAGGGGCTTGTATTTTACAAATGACCCACAAAACTGAACAACTGGAAAAAATGGACCTACTATAGAACGTACTAGAGCCGACCGAGTCACTGCCTCCAATTTATTTTTAATATATCAACCTGCGTTTCATGGAGAAAGTTGTTCAGTATCATGGGTAATTTACATACAAAATATACCCTGCGGGGATGGCAGAGCGTTAACGGCTTTAAGAAACGGCTATTTACAACAGGTTTGACAAAAGTTTGAGAGTTATTCAGAAGACTTTACATTTTCTGCTACCAGCGATAACGCGTTATAATCCGCCATATTACTTAAACTGAATATCATAACACTATTATAACTTAATACAGCTTATTATGAACCATAACACCGAACTACGGTTATACGGAGGGCGTCTAAGTTAGTTTAATTACTAACATAAGCTAAAGTTGCTAACTTGGTCTAACTTAAAACATACTTTAAGGATTAGAGCAAGATTTGCATATAAGAACATAAGATGGAGTTCGAGGCTTAGATATTATAATTAGTTTGGGTTCTATGTGATACATGTATATTAAAGCAACACCTTAATGTGCTTACCTATATGAAAGATCAAAATAAACTGCTATTTTATAAAGTTACTACAGAAACCAGTATAGATTTTCCCATTTCTTTTCCCTTGTTTCCACTTCTTTTCTATTCGACCCTTGGTGAGTATGGCAAATACCCCCCTGCTAGGGGAAGGCCCCCTGTAGTAGTAGTAGTAGACACTCTGCCTACTCAGCAAGATATAAAATGAGTATATGTTCGTATCACTCTAAAACAACCCCTAATACTCGTTAATCTAATACAAATAGCGATCGATCCCCGATCAGCGACTTATTGGATTATTTCCAGACAAACCCGGGTAACATAACTAGTATGTAGCTGTGGTGAACTGTGGTAATTCGAAATCGGATATTAATAAAATTGCGAGAATATTGCACAGGGATGGACTAAGAGTATTTTCAGGGGTCCTAAAAAGGAACCGAATAGAGGTGGCATAGAATAGTATGACACGTTTTCGCGCTGTGTGGTAACTGAATTATAATATATTAGACAATGGAAAAGAGACATTCCCAGAGTTCCCATCATATACATATATGACGCCTTTATCTCTTGCGGGGTAGGCAGAGCGTAAATGTCTGTAAAAAACGGTCCGTTGCTCTACGTCTGACAAAAGTTTGAGAATCATTCAGAAAACTTTGTGTCACTATAGTGACAGGCTGTCAGCCTGTAGTCAAAATTTACGTTTCACCCGCGGTAAAAAGACATTTTTTCAGCTTCTGTTATATGTATTCGCAAATCTTCCTCTTGAATCACTCTATCGATTACAAAAAAAAGCATCAAAATCCTTTGCGTAGTTTTGGAGATGTTAGCGAATTCGACGGCAGACAGACAGACACAGAAACTCAAAAAAGCGACTTCATTTTATAACTACTATGTATTGATGAGAAATAGTAGGCCCCTAAACTGAGACCAAGTCCGTCCCCGACATAATCCATGGATGTGTCAGAGCATGAAAACCAGTTTCGACTCAGCATATTTGAAATATATTGAGGCTTTGATTCACGTATAGTTGATAGACTGGAGGATAAAGGATATTGAACTACGCATTACGATATTCGCTTACACCAACACTTTCATCTCAAAAACTATATTTATGTTGTGAATGTACAAAGGTGTGTGTTCATCTGACATCGGTAAAGGCAAAAGAGACATTGGTATAGCACCCATCATAAAAAGTGTAACAGATAGAGATGCGTCCAGTTCATTCCAGTAATAGAGATGCCACAAATTAGGGAAAGGGCTTGGCTAAATTTTCATACAACAAAAACCCAGAATCGCCAGCAACGAAATGCATATAAATGGGTTCACTAGGGTATTGCTATTTTATTAAAAAAATATACAGGGTCCTACCTCATCTAGTATAGAAAATATCAGATGAAATAGATAAACCTAATACGAGAGGTCGGTCCAGTGGTTACTAACCACCGAGTATATCTTGTACTCAGTTGTAGCTAGTATGTCAAATAAATGCATAAAATATAATCGTGTATCTAGTTAAATAACAAATAGGATAAATATGTTTGATTCAAAGATAAAATATATTATAAAATATCTTGGATGACTTTGCTTAATGTTTATACAAGAAGAACCCAGATTTGTCTGGAACGAAATGTACCTATGTATACAGGATGTAAAAAAAAACAACTGCAAATATTATAATGGGTGAACCAGCCCATGAAACTGAACAACTTTCCCCAAGGAACATAGGTCGATGTATGAAAAAAAAATTGGTACTTCCATACAAAATGTACCAGCCGACCGAGTCAATTTGTATGGGAGAGCCAATTTTTTTTTTCATCATTCGACCTATGTCCTCATGGGAAAGTTGTTCAGTTTCATGGGCTGGTTCACCCCTTAAAATATTTGCAGTTGATTTTTTTACATTCTGTATCCATACATTTCGTTCCAGACAAATCTGGGTTCTTCTTGTATAAACATTAGCAAAGTCATCCAAGATATTTTATAATATATTTAATCTTTGAATCAAACATAATCTACCTAGTCGTCATTTTACTAGATACGCGATTATATTTTATGTACTTATTTGACCTCCTTACAACTGAGTACAATATATACTCGGGGGTAAACCACTATAGGTACGGGCCTCTCGTATAAGGTTTATCTATTTTATCTAATATTTTCTATACTAGATGAGGTATATTTTTTTAATAAAATAGCAATACTCTAGTGAACCCATTTATATGCATTTCGTTGCTGGCGATTCTGGGTATTTTTTTGGCCAAAACCTTTAGGGATTCGGCGCGCGGGGCGCCTATACAGATGCCTTTGACGACGATTTTGACGCTTACTGACTTGAACTGGAAATAACCGGTATCTCAGGGGAAGTCAATGTAAGTAAGAAGTTGGGTGCCACGAACGTCATAGGTTTTTCTTGGATTAAAATTCGTTCAGAATCATATGACGCTTTTGTATCAGATTTTACCGTTTTGATTTGGTTTTGGTACTCTTTAAACTTTGAGATTGTTGACAGTAGTAACCCAGGCTATGTACCAAATGACAATCGCAAAAATCCTGAATAGGGTCGAGTGAACCTTCTGTGGAGATGCGCTAAAAGTGTGCAGTAATGGACATCAATTAATGTGGGAACTTCTTTAAAGCCACGCATTGCTTACGCGTAGAGGAATAGAAAATGGCAATCTGTCTAAGGCAAGGCCTACACGCTATTTTAACGCACTTATAACGCATGTATCTGTCAGATGCATACAAATATTGAATGTCCCTTAATAAAGGCGTTATTACGACATCGGTCGGCGAGATCATTACCAGTTGTATCCCTTACGTGTGATGAAAAACGAAAACACACTGATCAGAAGCGAAACGAAGCTCAAGAAAACATTATTAAGAATCAAAAATTTTGTATACTTAGTGGGTAGTGTTTCAAAAAACTAGCCTCTGCAGAAAAAGTGGTTCAGAATCCCACTCATACCTGCAAAATTTTCGTTATACCGTTCCTTACACCCGGTATACGACACATAACACCCCGTTCCCGTGACAAATGTCGCGGTCGGCGAGTAATAGACAATTTTCTATGCAATAAATCTGACTGAGGCACTTTGTCACTGTGGATCTAGCGCCCTTTTAAGTTACGCCCTTTCTCAACGAAATTTTGCGTTTGTTTTTTTTTCAAAAGTTCGTTGCACTTTTCGTAGCCTGATTTTTCGAGTTACCTTTTTCGAGAGTTTGCATACGGGGTGACTAAATACAGAAACTAAAATTGACTAGGTTTTTTTCAACACTTTTTACGACATCCTTTGTCGATACTTAACCTAACCTGAAGCTATGGCACGCATTTAAATTAATACCCTGTATATGGCAAGAAATTCTTTTTCATACTTCTTTTCAATATTTTAAGGGCATTATTCAGAAAAAACACTACTATGACAGGCTGTTAGCCAGTTGCCTAAAATTGTAATACACATGTAACCCTCGAGTTCCTCAGTCGCTTCTTACGACACCCGTGGGAAAGAAATAGGGTGATGCTATTCTAAGCCAGCATCGCACTGCTTTTTTCACAGCAGGAAAACTATTAAAAGTAAGCCTTTTACCTTGAAAAGCCTTTACGGCGCTCAATTTTGTGTCCACTAAAAAGTAACTACAAAAATATCACTAGCGTTCGTACTTATCAGCAGCACATTAACCCACCTATACCGGAAAGTTGTAAAAACAGTATAACAATCCGAAAGGAGGTCGAGGTACTCATGAAACTGAACATCTAACATGGGTCGAACTATGGAGAACAAATTGACCTTCCTGCTGAATTGATTTTTTGCTGAGTCACCACCTTTTTCGTGGCATCATATCTGTGTCTTATAATTTGTGATACATAATAAGAATTGTTAACCTACACTAAGGGACCTCGTATGCATGTCGACCAATAAATGAGTTTTCTTTCTTTCTTCAATAGGTACAAAATCGCCGATCAGTTTAATGATCCTACTATGCGAGGTAATTTTTTTTGTCTCATTTCTTGCCATGTTCCATGGGGAAAGATGTTCAGTTTCATGAGTACCTTGACCTCTTTCCGACTTGTTATACCCGTTTTTACTTAATAAGTACTTGTTTTTTTTAAACTGTATGGAGAACCTTAAAAAAGGTAGTTTGATGTTCTGCTCATAGTACACACTACAGTTTAAAAATGCTGAATTTCATGCAAAGCTCTGTGATATACGAGACTTTGCGTCGTCTGTAAACTAGACTATGTCATTCAAAGCGGAAGTGGGTTTTTACGAAATAAGTTATGAAAGTTCCGTGCCGTTTGCCGTGTGATGCCGGCTTAGAAAAGCATCACCTCATATTTTTCCTGTGGGTGTCGTAAGAAGTGACTAAAGGGTGTTAGGGATGATCTGTGGATAGGTAATGCAATTTTAGGCGACAGGCTGACAACCAGTCACTATTAGGATACAATTAGGATACACAGTCTTCTAAAATCGCTGTTATCACTCTGACTACCCCGCAAGGGATATAGGCTTGATATATGTATGTATGAAAGTTACGTAACTACTTAACTTGGTGACTGAATGTGAAACAGGCCGTTCGTAAACATTATGTCCCACTCGGCATACGGACGCCCGCCCCTTTGAATGAAGTCAAAGTTTTTAAACCATTTTTTGTTGTGTGGTGCTGGCTTAGGATGACATCACCCCATATCTTTCCCGTAGCTGTCATAAGAAACGACTAAGAACTTTGAGAGTTGTGTATTGCCATTTTAGGTGACAGGCTGACTAGAAATTAAAGGAACGGCGTGAGGGCGCTCACTATAATGATAAACAGTCTTCTGAATGACTCTCAGACTTTTTTCAGAAATGTAGTTAATAGCCGTTTTTACCCCCGTTTTTGCTCTACCTACTCCACAAGAGATACAGGCGTGATATATGTATGTATGTGTTTAATACGTACTAAAGCGAATATTTAGTATTATTTGGTACCTAGACCTACGTCTGTCTCATGATTTTCAAAACAACCGTCGTCCAAGTAATCATAATCATAGACAGCAACCGTTTTCGACGGCTCTTTAAAGCACGGAATAAACTGAACAGCACTTTACTTTATTTTGACTTGGAGCTTTATGCTATTAGCGGTTTCGCAAAGAAAATCGTAATACTTAATCTTTGATCTCCAATAAAAGCGCCCGCGGTTATTTGTCAGATTACCGCAAAATCTTAAACAAACTGTTGACTTCTGCCGCACAGTAAATATTGGCGGGCGCCTAATACAAAGAGACGGTTACAAGGAAACGTCACTACACACACACACACATCTACAAGCCGTCGTTTGCGCGAGAACTCCAACCGTTTCGAACCGGCTAGTAGCGAGTGTCAACAGCGTTCGGTGCGGGCGGACGTGACTCACAAGTGCCAATATTTTTGTATTGTAAGTTATAGTATAATACTAGCTTTCCGCCCGCGGTTTCACTCGCGGTATTATCTGTTTGGTCTAATAAAAAAGTTTTAATACATTGCATTTAAAATCCAAAATTTTGAAACAGGTTGCATCAAAGATCACGAACGGTGGAGTTCGGCTACTTGGCAATAGATGGCGCCACTATTTAAGGGATTGAAAAAGCCATATCTTTAAAAATACGCCCTTTAAGTTAAAACGGGAACTTTCTTGTTCGAGGGGAGATAAAGGGCTGTTGCACTATATAAGTCCCTTTATCGTACCGGGAATCCTTTTAAAGTTTTATCGGCACGTACATTTTATCAACTTAGTTTTATTATATATAATGATGTTTGACATGATGTAAGAAATGTACCTAAGTATATTTGACCTACGTACGTAAGGCACATTAAAATTTCAGAAAATGTAAGTAGCAACCTTAGAGAGTAGGCATACATGACCGGAAGAAGGGGCGAGCTATCCTTCTGTAAATTCTCAATTTTGTGTTGCTGCTTTAAAACTTTGAATCTCTTTGTTTTCTTCCTAAATTTAGACACCAAGTTTTCTTAGAGAACCATTATGTTGTTCAAGTTTTAGCTTTTTAACACAAATGGGAACTTTGAATGTCTGCAGCGTGGTTGGTAACTACAAAGACTGAGAAATGCGTGCCTTTCGAAACAAGAAAGCATGATACCTAATTAGGGATTTCATTTAAATCAATGTATGGCGGCTGTTAAAGAAATAATAATTGTTTTGCTACTACGACCCCTGTGTAGGTATGATGTTCAATAATATCTAAGGGGAGACCCTCACCCCGTTCGCATCCCCTTCCCCTTTATCTGGATATGTGACATGCAAGAAGTCCCCAACTATGGTAAAAGGTGCAATTTTGCCACCTTCGTTAAGAATTTATGATTAACAGTGTTGTATGTCAGGACTGACCTCTGGAATTACTCAACCAAGTGAATAAAATATAGTTTCATCGTACCTGAGTAGGTTTTGGTATACCTATTTAAAATATAATGGCTACTTGGCTTATCCGTGTGGTAGGGGCTAAGAATACTGCCCATCTATTCCACTCAGAGAGTTTAGTAAAAGGCGACGTAGAATTTTAGACCTTGCCTAGATATCTGTCGACTATGGTCAATCTTATGGTGGCGGTCATGCCACCTACAATGATGATGATAATGATGATCTTTCCGGCCTCCGGCTACTCCTAATCTAGCATCTAACCGACAATAGCATTCCCAAAGATAGTTGACCACTATAGGCTGATGCCATGTGTCTGATTTATTAGAAACCTCGAACCCACTATCTCAGGATTGAAGCCCAATGGTAAAACTACTAGACCACGGAGGCAGCCAACACTAGTAATGGAATACGCCGATAGATGTCGGCATCCGTCAACGTTGCCCGTTCAATATATCTGCGAAACCGAGCCGTTATGAGGAATATAAACCGTCAAATGGCCTCTGACCTACTTATGCTAAAGTACTTGCTATAGGGCTGACAAAACGATTTTCGTAAAGTAAGAGCATTCTATATTATCCAAATCATAGATATGCCACCCCAGTGGCAGAAGTTGGAGATGAAAGTAAATTTATTGAGGGCAATATTAAAGGAAAAAAAGATAACCAAGAAGCAGCATTATAGATCAACTAAAATAGGAATTATGTAAGTAATATTTTTTCTTCTCTTAAAACATCGAATTTTTTTATATTGTTTTTTACTACATCTTGAACACTAGTCAAACAGCCCGCCTTTTATCGAACCGGGTGCAAAGGTTCCCATAACGCTCGCAGCGTTACCGCGTTGAATCGCTATGGCCAACCTCTGCACCAGGTAAGAACTATCGCGGGGGTAATAAACTTCGAATTGGTTAGTTTGAACAGGTATTCTTTTAACAGAATCAAATATTAACAGTAATTTGTTTAACAAACAAACACTTTATACGAATATTCTTTATTCATATGGCAACTAATAGTATTTGTATTTTTTACCATACTTTCTTTGATCGATCAAAACAAGCAGATTTGCTATTATTTTGAAAGTTTTTGAGCATCATAACCCATTTTCCGTTTCACTTCAGTAACCCTTGGCTTAATCCTACATGACAAACTACAAAAAATGTGTGCAATTTTTATTATGTGGCAGCCCTAATCCAGTTTCCATAAATCACCAGTATTATGCTCGGAAATAAGCGACAGCAGAAAAATGATACGTTTCGTCGACGATCCACCCAACTCACAATAAATAATATCCACTTTTTCCCTCCCACTTTCCGTTTTTTTGCTATCTCTACTGTAATCCTGACACCTTTCTGGCGCAGTCGGTAGGATCATGAAAAAGTTCTGGATTCGATTAAATATTATGTCACGTAATTACTTACTGTCATTTAAATTATGTATTAGTTCGTATTTTCTTGTCGGAGGTGTGGAAAGCTACATGTTAGGGCAAATCAGGGTTTTTTTATGGGAATCGGGAATAGGACCTGGTAGTGTGTAACTACAATTTAAAATGTACCTATTTCTACACCAATTTTGATCTAAAATCTAACCTAGTTATGCTCGTATCAAGTCTTCATACTTTGCGTTAACGCACGTAAATGCTATTGCCGCTACGAATTACAAGTATTTAAGTGTTGCTTCAAAAAATCGTATCACTGAAAGCGCAAAGGTTGTTAGCCTGTCGCCTAAAGTAGTGTACCCAAGAGGTGAAGATATTTTAGGCGTGTTTTTGTTTCTGCTAGTAAAACACCCCCATGCAACCAGGATATCACAGGTCGTTAGCCTGTGGGTTTTTGTCTAACCATTAAGTATAGTCAGAGAAAATTGATATGTGTTTGACAAATGATGATCTGCATTGCATGCCGTCCAGTTTTTGTGGCATCCCTATGAAAACCAGTCATACTATGACGCCGCCATGATCTGTCTTTCTTTTGAACTTCAAATATACAAAAAGAATTTATTGTGTCTCTCACCACTACTTATTACCTTTGCTATTACCTATTTTCAAGTTGCAAGTTATAAAAAGCAATATCTATTTATCTTGTAAACCGTTTAGAAATCGCGGGAACGTTAACGAGTTGCGAACTTTTAATACGTAGCTAATCTCTTCCTCTCTTCAGGAAGTCAGCACCATAATGATAAGGAAAAAGGAACTGGTTCAGATTCTCTTTGGAGAAGTTAACTTTTTTGTTCGGATTGGAAAAAATGCGTAAGGCGACTGTAGCTCCGACTGATGGTATTCTAGCATTACCCCATATCTTACTCGTGGTTGTCGTAGAAAACAACTAAGGAATTTGAGAGTTGAAGCACAAATTAGGGAAATGGCGCGCGGGGCACCTATACAGATGGCTCACTAAATACTAGCGTCGATTTTTACGGTTACTGACTAACTGGAAATAACCAAAATCTCACGGGAAGTCAAGGTAACCTAAAAAGTGGTTGACACGAACGTCATATTTCTTTGATTTAAAATTGGCTCAGAATCATATGACGTGACGTTCTTGTATCAAATTATGCCGCTTTGATATTCTATAGGTACTATCTATCACTGACGAAACTCCATATAGACATGACAAAGTTATGCACACGTTCTTTGATTCCAAAGTTGTTTGACGCAAAAACCCACTAACACATATAAAGAAGCGCGTAGTAACAAAAGTGTAGCAAAAGAATAAGATGACTAATCAAACACGTTCTATTAATGACTAATAGTAAAATGGGTAACAAAATTTCGCACTCAGTGTTAATTGCTCGAGTGGCGGATTGGTTATGAAAGCGGAATAGCAATCACGGATGTCATGGTTCGTATCTTCATGGATCGACTACTTTTTATTTTTACTTTTAGCTTTAAGAATTTTTATCGTAAATAAACGAAAGTAAAGGCAAGTGTTATGTAGAATTTTCACCTTGACTTTTGACTATATAATATTATGATTGACCTCTGAGGATTTTCTTTGTTTTTTTTTTACATTTTAAGTAACTGAGTATTTTTTTATTATTTTGAAATAGTGTTATTTTCACGGCTTAGAATAGCATTACCCTATTTCTACCCGTGGATATCGTAAAAGGCAACTAAGGGATGACTCCAGGGAATGGTCAACAGCGTGCAGCGTTCAGACTCATTCTATGTCGTAGGTTTATGACAAAACTGGGTTTTTGTCCAAAAAGCTAGGCTTTTGAGATGACAAAATTTTAACTTAACCTCTGAGAATTATCTTTGTTTCTTTTCCATTTTAAGTAACTGACTATTATATATTTATTATGAAATAATGTTATTTTCACGGCTTAGAATAGCATCACCCCATTTCTATCTACCCGTGGGTATCGTAAAAGGCAACTAAGGAATCAATCCAGGGAATGGTCAGCAGCGTGCAGCGTTCAGCGTCATTCTATGTCGTAGGTTCATGACAAAACTGGGTTTTTGTCCAAAAAGCTAGGCTCTAGATATGACAAAATTTTAACTTATGTTTTGCCATTTCTTTTAATCATAAACCTAAACCAATTCAGGTTCTTAATCAGAGACCGGGATATGACTACATTATATGTTTTTGGCAATAACTTCATCTTAATCTTCTTATCATACTTAATCCTAAACTGGTTTAGGTTCATGATTCGAAACCTATATATTGTTATAGGTTGTCGATCAAAATCCTAAAATTAATTAAGGCTTATAATAAAATAGAGTTTTAATGTTGTTATTTACTGGTCTTTGGTATTTGGTCATAAACCTGGTTTTATTAACATCGCTGCGACATATAGCATTGGCGTTACCCGTTATCGTAGCTATTGTTCTGTGGTTTTGAATTTAAAGCGGTTCTATTAAGAGTGAGTATCGAGGAGCACGCGTTGTTTTGCAAGTGTGTGAGTAAGGCGTGTAAGCGATTTTAAAAGTGCATAACTTCAGCGTGACTATATGCACTTTTTATTATGGCTGTACCTACTTTGAGATTTTTGACAGTAGCTATGTAACAAGTGAAAATCGCAAAAATGCTAAATCGGGTCGAGTGAACCTTCAGTATACTCTCTATTTTGTGACCAAACCGAAGTGTATAATTTGAGTGATGCTATTCTAAGCCAGCATCACACGGCCATTTTACGCTTTTAAAAAGCCGCATAAGTATTTTAAAGCGGAAGCATACACCCCAAACGCATTCTAAAAGAAATCTTTCTCAAGTTAGCTGCCCGCGAAGTTTGGAACAACTCATATTAATCACGTCTTTCGCGTTTTATTTATATAAGATGCTAACTTCAGATTTTGCTGGAAGATTAGCAGGAAATTAAAAGTTTTAAGTTATGGTGTGGTCACGGGTAATGTAGGAGAATGACTGGCCAAGTTAGGGTCATGGAAATACTTAAGTATGAGAAATTCTTGAGAGAAATTCTTGAGAAAACCGAAAAACTATCCAATGAAGCTTTACACCTTCTAAATTATACATGCATATATAAAGTCCATTTCCTTTGCGGTAGGCAGAGTTAAACATCTTGCACTGCTCTTGCCAATTTGCCTACCAAGCGTGTCAAGTATGGCAATACCCCTCGATAGGACTGTTGTGGCTTTTAGGGTTATGGTATCGTGGGCAGTCATCATATAGGATGACATCATGATCATTGACAGCCGATGTGGCGCAGTGGTTAGCAAGCCTGCCTGCCACGCAAAGGTTCCGGGTTCAATTCCCGGTGGGGTCACTCACAAAGTTGATATTTATCACTTTGTGAATTTGATCCCAGTCTGGTTAGGACATTGCAGGCTGAACCATCTGATTGTCTGCAAGTAAAATGGTTCCGTGCTTCGGATGGGCACGTTAAGCCGTCGGTCCCGGTTGCTGTCTACGATGGCGGTCGTTACACAACCATGTCAGAGGCCTGCTACTTGCAGTAGGTGGTTGAAAAACTCTGACACCAGGGTTCATCGGGTCGTTGAACGACTTGGTGTCCCACACGAAAAAGAAGAAGAAGATCATATAGGATGCAGTCAGCGCAAAATCATGGTCTAGATTAGAGGAACACCTAAAGGGAGCAGGGCTTATGTCCAGCGGTGGACGTTTAACGACTGTTTAGTTTAGTAGGAACTCTCACATATAAGTTAAATAACAAAGGACTTAGGTTGTAACATAGGACAAACATTGTTTAGTTTCGTATCAAAAACGGTTTCGTACCTTTTTGAGCGGACGGTGCTGGCAACACTTTTCGGTCCGCCCCGTCTGTCATCTTTACGCTAGCGTTGTTGAAGCGAATTTTAGTTTTAAGTGGTGTAAAATTAAGGTGTTTTGGCGGTTTTCTCGTGTGCTATTTGCCACAAGCCATGGCTTCCCTGTGCGGTGGGGAAGTGAACCAAGTGAATTTTGGTTTCGGCTTTTTGATTGAGGCCAACGTGGTCGCCGGTAACATAACCTCACTTTGAGTCGTCGCTCGTCGTCGTCGTGGCTGCCGATAGCTACGTATTTTAATTATAAATGATTGGAGGCCAACGGGGCCGATTTCTCATTCGGAGAGAAATCTTTTAGTTATTTTGTGTTAAAAAACATTATGTGATGTCGAACTGTGAACTGTAGTGCAAATTGGAGGAAAGGAGTTCTAGAACGAGCGGATGTTCCAGCGCTGTGAGTTTAGGTTATTCCCTATTCCTGCGCTCCTAAAATATCCTGAATACCTGATTCCTGTCATACTTAAACTCACAAAGAAACGGCATCATCGTTTGCTCGGTAAGCAATTCGTTGCTGGGCCCTGTTTAAGTAGATTTTGGAAACAAGAATTTCTCGGCCGGAAACTTTCCGGAACAAAATTCTCTCATTAAATTTATTTTATTTAGCTATAGTAAAGAGCACTACGAATCGTAGTCAAATGTTGTTCCGAGGCTGATCGACCATTTAGTTTTAGATTTTAAGATAACTTTAATTTGCTTCCACTGCGCTAAGATCAGCTTCGGAATCAAACATTTTTTGGTAGCAGAGCGTGGTTGCTTTATTGCAACATAGTTAGCCGTAATTTAGTATTAAGCGTGTTTTTATATTACCTACATATTTTATTAATTTTGGAAAATATTGTTTCGGTTTTTTTGTGACTGTATTGTTTGCCTAGTGAACGGTACCTTATCGGTAAGGTCTAGGCCAGTCAACTAACATTTATTTTGTGGTATTTGTTTATTGGTTTTTCGTTTTTATTAAGTCGAGTGTGTAAAAGTTGGTACCATGGCTCCTCGATCGCCAGGTATAAGGCTGCTATAAAGACAGAATTAAGGTGGTTTACTACCACAGCGGCAATGATCGGCCGCGAGGACCGGGAGGACGCGCTCTTGAAAAGTGCACTACAGGCAGATGAACGGGTTCGGGTTGTGTCGGAACACCTCACAGAGTGCCTCATGCTCCTTGAGGAAGCTCCTAACCCTGAAGATAAGGAGCTGGTTGAGGGCGATGTAAGCCAGTGCTTGGAGCTGGCACAGGACATTGCGCAGGCAGCTGCGGACATATCTAGGCGACGTGACGGAAAGGAAAAGCCATTCCGTGGTAAAGTGGGACAAGGATTACAGGTGCCTCTTCCGCCTGTTACGGTTCCAGTCTTTGCAGGCGATTACGCCGACTGGCCGGCGTTTGAGGACCTGTATAGCAGTGTGGTCCACACACGGACGGACATAACGCCGGCGTACAAGATGGCTCAGCTGATGTCCAGGCTACATGGAGAGCCTCATGAATTGCTGACGCATTTGGCTGTCTCGGATAGCAATTATGAGGTGGCGTGGAAGATCCTTACCGACCGGTATCGAAACAAGCGCCTGATTGTAGACAGGCTGTTAGACCAGTGGCTGTCAATACCAATCATAACGCGAGGTACGGACCTCCGCGAGAAAATCTTCCACCCAGTCAGTGTCGCGGTCAGCGCACTAGAGCGACAGGGTTTGCCAGTGGCGGGCTACGGTTATATCTTGGTCCACACAGTGCTTCGCCGCCTGCCGAGCGAAATGGTCGCTCGATTCGAGCAGCTACATGGGGCAAGTCCTCGGACCACCTCCCGACCTACGAGGATCTGAAGTCGTTCCTCGAGGCCGAAAGCAGGCGAGTGGACGTCCAGGCTGGTGAAGCCCTCGCAAGAGACCTCTGCCCTCGCCACCCGGAACGGCCGGGTGCACCGGCGCGAGGAGGCAACAGTGGGCAACCCAGGCGGTACAACACCGCATTGGAATCAGGGTGTGCCTACTGCAGGGAGACAGGCCACGGGGTGGCAGCGTGTCAGGAGTTTGCTGCGCAGCGGGTTCAGAGGAGACGGGGTGTGGCACAGCAGAGGCGTTGGTGTTTTCGGTGCCTGGGGCCGCATCAGGTGCGAGAGTGCCCTTCAAGCACCAACTGTAGGTACTGCCAGGGTGCACACCATCCGCTGCTCTGCATGAATCGCTCCGGAGGCGCCGGGGGCAGCGCTGGATCGGATCAGCGAAGGGAGCCTGCCCACCAAGGGAGGGCGCAACGCTCCCCACCCCCTCCAAGGAGGAGCCCACCTCCGCATCGGTCACAGGGACAGGCAGGGGGACGTCAACAGACGGAGCCCACTTACCCAAGGACGTGGGGACGATCCCCACCACGGCAGCAGGTGCCGGATTGGGGAAGAGCGGCACAGGAACGTGGCCAAGGACACCCATCCCAGGTACGGGATTCAACGGGCGGGTGTCAGGGGAGCACTAGGCAGCCACCAGGGTACATGCAGTATTCTGCGGGCTTGAGCCACCTGGTTGGGTCTCAAGACCCACGCATGCCCCCGCCTATGCCTGAGTACCCGCGGCTACAGGCGCAACCTCGGTACGGACGTTTGCCGTCGGGGTACTATAGAACTCCAGCCATGGCCTTTATGGGCAGACCTCCCTACCAGCAGGAGTGGGACCCATACACAGGTTTGGGTAGTGAGGGGATACCCCCGCGGGACGCGGCCTCACCGCGTTTAGATTCCCGCTAGGTAATCGCCGCCTACTCATCAGCTTCGGCTCCCGTCCAATCACGGTACTTTTGCCAACGGCTAAGATTTGGGTATGGGGATACGGTGGCCGGACCATTCAAGTAAGAGCCCTACTGGATACAGGGGCTCAGGGATGTATTGTATCGAGTAAGCTGGTGAGTAGGCTAGGCCTAAATGTACGGCCAAGTGAGGATGAAGCTGTAGGCATCGGGGGCCTAAATGTGCCTGACATTCGGGGTCAGACGAACTTTGAGTTCGCATTAGGTAGCACATGTACAGGGTCAGCTATCAAGTCTCAGCCGTGGTGCTGGATGAAGTGGTTGGGAAACTCCCTCAGGTTAGGTTACCACCAACGGTACGAGGGTTAACCACAGGGTTGGAGTTAGCTGATCCTGATTTTGATACTCCTGGTACGGTGGACGTACTTCTCGGGTCAGACGTCCTCGGGAGATTATGGTGCGGTAGGAAGAAGGTACTCCAGGAAACTGGTTTGGTGGCCGTAGATACCACAGGGGTATGTTGTTTTCGGCCCAGTTTGGAGACCTCAGGACCTACCAGAAGGGATCCGGTCCTCTATGGTAGTGTGCTGTCAGAGGTGCTGCAGAGGTTTTGGGAGTCTGAAGAGCCGCACGGCGGACAGACGGAAGCCAGAGGATGACGAGTGCGAGTTGTTCTATCAATACAACACTGCGAGATGCCCGTCAGGCAGATTCGTGACCAGGCTACCTTTTCTCCCAAACCGCCCCGCTTTAGGTAGTTCGCGACAGCTCGCGGAACGGAGACTACTCGGAATGGAGCGGAAGATGAGGCGAGACCCAGCACTTCGGCAGAAGTATATAGAATTCATGCGGGAATATATTCAATTGGGCCACATGTCGGTGTCCAGCCTGGATTGGAGGTGTGTCGAGCATTATTACATTCCACACCTGGCTGTCTTGAAGTCACCTGAGGCGAAAATACGGGTGGTGTTTGACGGTTCTGCTCCTACCTCGAATGGTGTGTCTGTGAACCAATGTTTGCACGCGGGTCCTAAATTGAACCGGGACATTGTGGACATTCTCACAGACTTTCGGTTACACCAGGTAGCGTTCGTCGCAGACGTCAAAATGATGTTTCGCCAAACCATGATACATCCGGATGACCGTCGGTATCAGCTGATTTTGTGGCGTGAGAGCCCAGATGAGCCGATGGTCACATACGAACTTAACACGGTGACGTATGGACTTAAGCCAAGTCCGTATTTGGCAGTACGTACGCTGCGAGAGTTGGCCGCACAGGAAAGGGTAAGATATCCTCGAGCCGCAGCAGTACTGGATCGCGACGTCTACGTGGACGATATCTGCACGGGTGCTGATAGCGTGGAGCAGGCGCTAATTCTACGAGACGAGTTGATCGCGATCATGGGTTCAGGAGGTTACGAGTTGCGGAAATGGTTGTCCAGTTGCCCAGAGCTCCTGGCCGGTTTGCCAGGCGAGTTCCATCAGGACCCGCACCTCTTTGAGAACCCGGACAATCCAAACACGTTGGGCATCCTCGGGGTGCAATATAGGCCAACGCATGACGTATTCACGTACAAGATCGAGCCCGACCTTTTGGAGAAAACTTGGACTAAGCGGTCGGTACTGTCGACAATCGCTAGAACGTTCGATCCTAGCGGATGGATCGCCCCGGTTACGTTCA
Source organism: Phthorimaea operculella (assembly GCA_024500475.1). NCBI lineage: Eukaryota > Metazoa > Arthropoda > Insecta > Lepidoptera > Gelechiidae > Phthorimaea > Phthorimaea operculella. Next base: position 1,037,096 of record JANFCV010000056.1, read on the forward strand.
TGGCGAAGTGCTTTTACAAAGGTTGTGGCTAGCCAACTTAGGATGGGACGACCAACTCTCCGGAGAGTTGTTGAAGGATTGGCTCAAGTTTGTGACCACCTTACCAGGGATTGTGCACATCGCGATACCCCGCAAGTTAGTCCCATCGGTGGGATGTAAGGCTACCCTACATGGGTTTTGTGACGCCTCGGAGCGAGGGTACGCGGCAGCTGTATACCTTCGGACAGCAAGTTCAACGGGAACTGTGCACGTGCGTCTGGTTATGGCCAAAAGTAAGGTGGCACCAGTCAGAACTAGATGGACCATCCCCAAATTGGAATTGGCAGGGGCAGCTCTTCTAGCGCGCTTGCTAAATCATGTAACCTGCAATCTGCGTGGTACCATCAACTTGGATGAAACGGTGTACGCGTGGACTGACAGTCGGATAGTTCTGTGCTGGTTGCAGACGTCGGTACATACACTTGAGGTTTTCGTGGCAAATCGGGTGTCACAGATTACGGGGTCGGAAACTCCGTTAGTGTGGAGGCACGTACCGGGAGAATGGAACCCAGCGGACTGCGCTTCGCGCGGGTGCAGGGCACCTGATTTGGTGAGTCACCCACTGTGGTGGGGACCTCAATGGCTAACTGAGTCGCCGCAGGAATGGCCATTCAACGAGTGCAGGGCGCCGCTTGGGCCACCTGATCGAGGTTTGCGAGTGAACGTGGGGCAACTCGTACCGAAGCCTAACCCAGCTTTCTTGCTGGAACGGTATAGCTCCCTCGACAAACTTCTTGGGGTGACAGGTTGGATCAAACGGTTCGTGAACAACTGCAGGAAGCCTCAAGCAGAACGGAACTTTACACCTGTCCTCTCGCCTGCGGAACGGAATGCGGCTCTACACTCATTAGTTAGAGTCGTCCAGGCGGAACATTTTGAAGAGGAGGTCAGGCTGCTCAGGGATGGACGTGGAAAGCTGAAGGGAGGAATTGTGCGCCTCAACCCATTCCTGGATGAGCAAGGTATGCTCAGGGTTGGAGGCAGACTTCGGAACGCTAGCCTGCCCTTTTCGGCTCGGCATCCACTGTTACTTCCAAAAGGGGACCCTTAGTTGAGCTCTTAGTCAGGGATCGTCATGAGAAAAACTCGCACGCGGGCTGTAATGCGCTATTGGCCATCCTACAGCGCGAGTTCTGGATCTTATCGGGACGACGAACGGTACGTAGCGTTGTGTTTAGGTGCTTGCCTTGTTACCGCTTGAAGGCAGCCACAATGCAGCCACAGATGGGAGATCTCCCACCGGACCGGGTGACGGAGGCCTGGACGTTTGCAGGTGTGGGAACGGATTTTGCAGGCCCTTTCATGGTAAAGGCATCACGCCTACGGAACGCAAAGTCTATCAAGGCGTACTTGTGCGTGTTCGTGTGCCTAGCCACCAAGGCCGTCCACTTGGAGCTCGTGGCCGACCTATCTACGGAGGCCTTTTGGCAGCGCTGGAGAGATTTACGTCGCGACGAGGGCGACCAGCGCTGATCAGGTCGGATTGTGGTACCAACTTTAAGGGTGCTGATCGGTGTATGAAAGAAATTGTAACGTTCTTACGGGAGAACGAAGAAGCCATCAGCACGGGCCTCTCCCGTCAGGGCATTACCTGGGTGTTCGATCCACCAGCGTGCCCTCACTGGGGTGGTATTTTTGAAGCGGTTGTAAAGTCCGCTAAGACGCATTTGTTGCGCGTCGTAGGGTTAACAATTTTGACTTTTGAGGAGCTGGCGACCGTGTTTTGTAAAATTGAGGCTGTACTCAATTCACGTCCTTTGTGTCCGCTCAGCTCAGACCCAAATGATTTAGAGGCCCTGACGCCAGGGCATTTCTTAATTGGCCGCCCACTTAACGCCTTGCCGGAATATCCCTATACGGAGGTGAATAGCAATCGTTTGTCGCGTTATCAGTTGCTGCAGCAAATGACTCAAAACTTTTGGAAGCGTTGGTCGCTTGAGTACTTGCACATTCTGCAGCAACGCCTTAAGTGGACGGACAGGACTGAACCCCTGCATTGGGGATCTCGTTCTGGTTAAGGATGCCAACCTACCGCCACTGCGTTGGCGCCGGGGCGCATTCTCAACCTGTTTCCGGGTAGTGATGGCACTCCTCGAGTTGCAGAAGTTCAGGTGGGGGATTCAGTCCTTAAGCGAGCAGTAGCTACATTATCACGCCTGCCATGCATAGAGCGGACCGATGTGTCGGTCCGGGGCGGGTGAATGTTTAGTTTCGTATCAAAAACGGTTTCGTACCTTTTGAGCGGACGGTGCTGGCAACACTTTTCGGTCCGCCCGTCTGTCATCTTTACGCTAGCGTTGTTGAAGCGAATTTTAGTTTTAAGTGGTGTAAAATTAAGGTGTTTTGGCGGTTTTCTCGTGTGCTATTTGCCACAAGCCATGGCTTCCTGTGCGGTGGGAAGTGAACCAAGTGAATTTTGGTTTCGGCTTTTGATTGAGGCCAACGTGGTCGCCGGTAACATAACCTCACTTTGAGTCGTCGCTCGTCGTCGTCGTGGCTGCCGATAGCTACGTATTTTAATTATAAATGATTTGAGGCCAACGGGGCCGATTTCTCATTCGGAGAGAAATCTTTTAGTTATTTTGTGTTAAAAAACATTATGTGATGTCGAACTGTGAACTGTAGTGCAAATTGGAGGAAAGGAGTTCTAGAACGAGCGGATGTTCCAGCGCTGTGAGTTTAGGTTATTCCCTATTCCTGCGCTCCTAAAATATCCTGAATACCTGATTCCTGTCATACTTAAACTCACAAAGAAACGGCATCATCGTTTGCTCGGTAAGCAATTCGTTGCTGGGCCCTGTTTAAGTAGATTTTGGAAACAAGAATTTCTCGGCCGGAAACTTTCCGGAACAAAATTCTCTCATTAAATTTATTTTATTTAGCTATAGTAAAGAGCACTACGAATCGTAGTCAAATGTTGTTCCGAGGCTGATCGACCATTTAGTTTTAGATTTTAAGATAACTTTAATTTGCTTCCACTGCGCTAAGATCAGCTTCGGAATCAAACAAACATACATATATCTCACCTAAATAGGCAGAGCGAAAACGGCTGTGACACAGCCATTTACACCACGTCTAAATTGCAATACACAAATACTCTTAAATCAGTCGCCTCTTACGACACCCACGGGCAAGATATGGGATCATGCTATTCTAAGCCGTCACCACACAGCATTGTATTTCGGTTGTAACTTGGAATCAAACCCAAGACGTTGAGACCAGCACACATGGCACTAAGCAAATATCGGTACAACGGTAATCTCTGTATTAATTGCACATAATTTACAACGAGAACCGGAAATCAATAAGTAACATACATGTAGTATTAATATGTTCAGTAAATAGAATATTGTCGATTAGTTGTCGTATGCATTGAAGTATGAATGTGCATAGTTAGTGTGTTCAGCTAGCTAGTGATGTTCGGAAAATTGGTAAAAGTATATCGATATTTCTATAATCCAAAGCAAGGCAAAAACGTATGAATGTATGTGGGATATAGCTTTATTCAAGTAGATGAATCTTTGTGTGACGCTTAATGGAAATAACTTTCATAAATCATCGCAAGTATAATTCTGCTGTGACACTGAGATTAAGAATTTTAATTTTTTCATTTTAATGATTCAAATCTAGTACAATGTTTAAAACTCTGACACCAACTATACTATCATGTGACCTACTATAAAGTTTTTGCCTACGTATGACAAAAGTCTTCACTTATTTTGATAAATTCCATGCAATTTAGAATTCGGTACTGAATTCTTCGGTACGAGTCTTTTCGTTCGCGAGAAAACTACTCTACAATGTACTTATATGCTGATTTGGCTGGGTTTATTGGGTAGTTCTTTGATTTGGTGTCCCACACAAAAAGAAGTCGTTACGTACTTATACCAGTAATAAAAAATACTTGCCATTGTTATAAAATGATGATATTAGACACACAATTTTATGTTTATGATTAAAATTAAAATCTTCATATCGCTAACATAACAGACCATTGCAAATATTATTCTCTGATCGACATCGATAAGTTAACAACGCACCCCATCCCTATTGAGATTAATGTAAGTCTACATGAATGTGTAACGTTGTTTGCCTGCCTATTAGAGCTTGCCTTAACAAACATACATACAAACAAACTCAATGCTACAAAGAGAGGGATTGTATAGACTTGACCGTTTTTTAATGCCTACATTAATAAAAGTAAATGCGGATTGGCAGGCAGATTGGCGAGCGCAGTGCAAGATGTTGTATATTAACAGGGAATGTTGCTGCCCGTTTTCTTGATTTATCCCGTAGTCACCTTTTATCAGACCAGTGGGAAGATGTGGGAAATATATAAGGTTACATTTAATTAAGTAGGTACAAATCTCTTAAGGGTGTGTTCTACTTACAAAATTGAACAACTTTCGTTGGAAACTTTTCTTCAAAATATGAAATTAAAATTCGGACCTCCCATACTAGGTAAGTGACACACTTTTTCAACATTTTTGTATGGGAGGTTAAAAGCTTTTTTTCATATTTCGAAGAAAAGTTTCTAACAAAAGCTGTTGTTCACTTTTGTGAGTAGATCACACCCTAAAGAGATATGTACTTAATTAAATGTAACCCTATATTATGATGCTATTCTAAGCCAGCACCCTACATATTAAGACACACTAATACAATATTATTGAATGGTTTGTTGAAATACTATATTATCTGTAATTTTAGAAAACTTGCAAAATTTTTATAACCTTCTGTATTACCGACGCCACTACCAACTGGACTACCGTTGTTCATGTTGTGCCTGTTTTCATCATCATAACAAAACACATAAGATTATGTAGTTTCATACCAGAAAACTCGTTTGTTTTTAACTGTCTCGTAACATAGTAACGGAGTTTTTATAGGAGTAACATTCTGAACTTTCATAGCAACCGGATGTTTTTACGGGAAACATATTTCATTCATTATTGATATTGTATACAAGGTGTTTCTTTAAATACGTGCCATAGTTTAGGCGGTTTAAGGTAGGTTTAGCATTGATAAAAGGATGCTGTAAAAATTATTGAAAAAAATCCCCGGCAAAAATAAATATTTTTCACAAATTTTAAAAATGTAAATTGTTATGATTTGTTGGAAAATTAAACTTTTGTCGATTAGAGAGTGCCAATACAAGTAAGTACTTTCATCTAATCAACTTTGAGTTTCAACGTATCTTGGCTGAAATAATATAACAATTTGAATAAAAAATTTTGGTAAGCATAAGAAACATCGTGAGCCGTAATGGATGCGACGCGCGTCTCAAGTGTTTAGCTTTGTCTAAACTGTTTCATACATTTTTATGGAATCGGTTTTAATTGTCGCGATGTTACACGTCTCACATGTCCGTTTAATGCCTTACGTCTTATCTGTGGAGCTCTCGCCTTAAACAAACCGCTAACAATATTTTTCACATTGCTCAGACTTTTTTAAATAAAGCACGTTCATCTCGTCGCTTTTTACTCGAAAGCTTTACGCTAGACCACTCCACACGTAAAACGTAAAAGGTTATTTTAAATAAAGTTTTGACGAAGGTACTTTAATGTCCAGCGAAATTTAACTAGTTTTAGAGTTCACTTGTTATGGATTAATTAACAGAAAGTTTGTGGAGTTAGTTAAATTAAAGTGCGCTGTACATTTTGAAGTGGTAATTTGAGGTGCTTATGGTTTATCATTTTAATAAATCTGGAGAGTTTCAATCATGTAACTTTTCCTTTCAGATTATTCGATATATAAAAGTTTACTTTTAATTAAGTAAAAATATTTTAAGGGCGTGTTCTACTCACATAACTGAATAACTATTAATTATAAACTTTACTTCGAAATATTTAAAAAAATTTACCTTCCATACAAAATTGATAAAAAAGTTTGTAGTGTTAGTGTTAGCTGACATAATGTCGACACTCAAGGGAAAAATATGGGGTGATGTTATTGTAAGCCGGCCCCACATGGTTTTATTACAAGGCCAGAATTATTATTATTTCATTCCCATTGACTAACTGATGAGATGAACCCTGAAACCTATTCCAATCCATCACGAAACTATCTAACAATGAATGTCACTCAGAACTTCCGACCACCATAAATGTAGTTGACGAAACTTTGGGCGGTAGTCGGAAAAACTAAGAATATCTACAGTTTTCCGAATATTTTATGGTAGAATTATGGATCAAGAATGCTGTGTAGTGCTGGCTTGGAATAACATAGCTAGTCTTTATTAACCTAAAGTGTCACAAAGCGTTTCAAGCGTGCGCCTTCTTTGGGAATGGAACTGAACCAACCTTCAAATTGCAAGCTAGAGGCACTTACTACTATAAGACAGAGGCATTCGAAGATACCCCAAAGTTTTTAAACTACCTATAAATATTCGGCTAATAATTGAAAAAAATCGAACCGACCACCTCCTACCCTGTAGCTAAAGGCACTTACTACTACACCACAGAGGCATCCGAAGATACCCAAAGTTACACCCAAAAGTTTTCGACGTATAAATCTTCGGCCAATTACAGAACAGCACATTTACTGCGGAACTTCTTTCGACTTTAGTGAGAATATTTCTTTTTTATTGCGATAGTTTTAAAAAGGTTAAATGTCTCCGTTATAAACGGCTAGAGTAGGATTTTGCCAATTTCCGTGTGATGTAGTTCGCGTTTGGGAAGATAGATGGCAGGGAACGCGTGTGAGGTGAAGAAAAGACTGAAAATATTTCTCTTAGAAACGTAGGTCGAAAAACTTATCGCAATTGATGTTTGGAATGGTGGTAGACAAATGTCTTGATCAATATCAATGATAATACACTTCTTATCAGAAAAATCGAGACACTCTAGTTTTCATTTTTAAACAAACCACGAACTCTACGAAAATTTCCTTTGAATTTGGAACATTTACTTTAGGATTTATAAACCTAATAATACTCACTATTAAATCATATACGACACTTGTTTCTAAATAAATACATTTCTCTGATAATGTGATCTGAACAAAACATAAAATTTCAATGTGTCTCGATTTTTTTGATGAGGAGTATATAAGTGATGATAACTTTTATCAGCTATGGAGGGCTTTTTGGCACACAAGCATCCCTTGGCGAGATGAAGATCGCAGTTACCAGCTATATGAAAATAAGACATATCTTACGTTGCGTACAAAATGACTCTGAAACCGACATATCTTATACCTTTAAACGAGCAAAAATTGTAATTGTATTTGTGATCGGGATCTCGGAAACGGCTCCATCGATTTTCATGAAATTTCGTAAATCGGGGGTTTTGTATAAATCAATGAAGATGGGTTTTATTTTATGAGAAACGTTGCTATACCACATGTTTTTGAATTTTTAATAAACTTACAACGCCATCTGGAGTAAAACCAAGGAATCTTGGTTAATCAGGTACTTTTGTATGGAGTAAGAGGCAGATTTTTCTTTTTCCGTTTTGACTTCTGCCCTGGACTGATAACAATTCTTTTCCTGATTTTTTTTATTGCTAGTAAGTATAACAAAAAAACGCCGAATAGAACATAAAGATGTACTTACTTCTGGAAGTAGCGGAACAAGTCAAATTTCCGATACAACTTGAAACGACCGGGCGCGGGATATTATCCAAAACATTACCATCTTCACCGTTGGATAAACTTTCGGTCGAATCTAGAAGTTTTCGGGGTTTTGAAACTTACCTCATGTTCTTACTAAAGTTAATCATACACGAACTAAGTTCACAAAAGAGGGAAACGGCGCGCGGGCGCCTATACAGATGGCTTACTCAGCACTAGCGTCGATTTTGACTAATAATAATTATCATCTCTAATATGGAAAGTAAGAATCAGAGAAAGTATAGTTTGCGGCCGCTTCCCGGGGGACGCCGGGGCACACCTGGAGCCGGTGCTGGGTGTCTCAGCATGCGAACCACTGGCGGTGGGGGACTGAGCAGGCGGGTTCCCCCCGAACAAAATGCTACAGCCGACACAATTCCACTTAGCAGTGGATCTTTAGAAGCAAACAATAGCCATTTTTCAACCCCAGTTTCATCACCATACAGAGTGAATTCTTTAAATATCTCACCAAATTCCTCGGCAGAAAGCCTATATCAGACACCGGATTCCTCACCTCATACATTTAGCAACCCACCTACTTCTAGATCGTCGACTGTGACCCCTATGTCAGTGGATGTTGAGCAAGAGGCACAAGCCACAAATTTTGCTCCCACTACTGGCACTACCAAACGTGTGCGAAAACATTGGACTGATGACATGAACAAGTTTATCTGGCACACGTACCTACTGGTCACAGGTTTGGAGAAAAATACTAAACGATATCTAGACGCACTATATGCAAAATTTACACAAAAATACCCGGAAATGTCAGTAACAAAGCAGAGATTAGGTGATCAAAAAAGAGCAATACTTAGAAACCGACTTTTATCACATCAAATTCTTGAACAAATAAGAGAAGAAGTACAGGAGATTCTGGAGACTCAAACTATAGATGAAATCAATACAAGTACTTTGACAAACCATACACCGTTCAAACGCGCTACTACCAGTTATGCTGATGGTAGAACAATAACATCTTCAAATAATGTCTTAAGTTGCATGAAACCCTCTACTACAAAAGCTGGAAGGCCACGTCAAAGACTACAGTGGACCGATGAAATTAATAGAGGCTTACTGAAATGTTACTACATAGTTACTAACAACGAGACAAACTTAACAGCCTACCGGCCTCTCCTACGGCAAAAATTCATAGAAGTATTTCCAGAATTAGAATTTATTAGTGAGCAACGTCTATCTGATCAAATTAGAGTCATCAATAGGAGCAACTGTATAAACTCAGTAGATAAAGAAGCACTCAAAATGCAAGTAGCAGAAGAGCGTAACAACCGACAAATACAGGCATCTTTAGATGGGCAATATAATTCAAACTTTAACTTAACTCACGAACACAATACCCCACCTCGCACTTATGCAAATGTGTTGAGTAACAATTTATCCCTTAGTCCACAAACAGAGTGTAGCCCCACAAATTCAGTATTACCTTGTATAACACAAAATACAATGACATCAATTAGTACAGAAATTGATGTAAACAACACAACAGTAGATACAGAAGTTGAAAATCCCTTAATAAACGATATGTTAGAAAAAATGACATCCCTTGTCGCACGTTATACAGGAACAGATCCCACTACAAGGCCAGTACTACCCCGGTTAAAAGGAAACCGAAAACTTCAAGAGTTTGTACATGTTTTTAACACACGCATTTTACAAAACTTTATTGATTTAGATGCAGATTTAACATATCTTCAAACAGTTGTATACTGTACTGCAAATTTAATAAGCCAAATGTTAGGTTATAAAATAAATGAAGATAACTCAAACTCACGAAGTAGAAAAACTGAATTTAAACCAAAATGGGAAGCAAGACTAGAGAGTGACATAGCCAGCCTTAGAGCGGATATAGGGCGACTTACGAGATATATTCAAGGATGTAGGACGGAAAAACTTGTTAAAAAAGTTGAAATTATCTTCAAAAATGTTAAAGTCCATTCCACTCATGAAAGTGAAAATGCTAACCCAGAAGAATATTTAGATACCCTCAAACAAAAATTTGCCTTGAAAAGTCATAGACTTAAACGGTACCGAAAGGCACTGGTAAGAAAGACAAATAATAAACTTTTCAGCGGTAATGAGAAAACATTCTATAGATCATTAAATGGCAGTAATGATAACAAACCTGATGAATCCGAGGTACCTACAGAAACTGAACTCAAAAACTACTGGACTGAAATCTGGGGAAGAACAACCGAATACAATAGTGAAGCAGACTGGATAGTTAAGGAAATAAGCAAATATGATGTAATTGAAGATATGGAGTTTGAAGACATTACTGCCGAAGAAATAGGGAGAGTGACACGAAAAATGAAGAATTGGAAGGCACCAGGAATAGACAGAGTACATAACTTCTGGTTGAAAAAGCTTACATCGCTACATGACGCGCTAGCAAAAGCAATTACTGCTTCAATAAAAGGCTCTGTACCGCTCCCGGCTTTTGTAACCAAAGGTATAACATACATGCTGCCTAAAAGTGATAAAACAAAAGATCCCTCGCAATACAGGCCTATAACATGCTTGCCGACTTTATACAAATTGATCACCTCCTGCATCACCAACAGAATAGTAAATCACCTAGAATCTCATAACATAATTGCAGAAGAACAAAAGGGATGTAGACGGAACCACAGAGGATGTAAGGAACAGCTCATTATTGACACTACTATTCTTAAACATGCCAATACTCATCGTAGAAATCTAGACGTTACCTACATAGATTATAAAAAGGCTTTTGATAGTGTCCCTCACTCATGGTTGCTACAAATTTTGCGCATATATAAAATTAATCCCTCAATAGTCACATTCCTGGAAGATGCAATGGCTAACTGGAAGACTACGCTTACACTAGCAACTAAAGCGACAAATATTTCTACAACGGAAATCCAAATTAAAAATGGCATCTTCCAAGGAGATTCTTTGAGTCCTCTGTGGTTTTGTTTGGCCCTTAATCCACTATCACGCCTTTTGACGCAAAATAATCTTGGATACCAGATGACACGAGATGCTGCCATTTCTCACCTGATGTATATGGACGACATCAAATTATTTGCTAAGTCGGACAAAGAAATGAAAGAACTTATTAAAATTACAGCTGAGTTTAGCAAAGATATAAATATGTCTTTTGGATTAGATAAATGCAAAACAATACACATAAGAAAGGGTAAAATAATAGACGGGGATTACAATATAAATGAACAAGTTAATATTTCAGCAATGGGAGTTGATGATTTATACAAATATCTAGGAATACTCCAAGGGAAATCAATAGACCACATTAAACTTAAAAAGGATTTAAAGGCAGAATACATCAGGAGAGTAAATATGCTGTGTAAGAGACAATTGTATTCAAGAAATCTGTTTAAAGCTATTAACACGTACGCTGTCCCAGTTCTAACTTATTCATTTGGTATTATTAAATGGACTAAAACAGATATCAAAAGAATTGAAATAAAAACTCGAAGTATTTTAACAAAACACAACTTTTTACACCCAAAATCAGCTACCGAAAGAATGACCATAAAACGGCAACAAGGAGGAAGGGGGTTGATAGATTTAACAATGATGTGGCAGAATCAACTTCAAAATATCCGAGACTTTTTCTACACAAAACAAGATGTTAGTAAGATCCATGCAGCTACAATAACAATCGATGACAACTATACACCATTAAATCTGAAACAGAAAGATAAAATATTTAAAACAAACCTTGAGCACAACAAAGAAAAACTTGAATCCTGGAAGAGAAAAGAACTACATGGTAGACATTTTCAAGACCTTCAACAGTCACATATTGACCAAGAAGCATCAAATAAATGGCTGAAGTTGGGTTATCTATTCCCGGAGACCGAAGGTTTTCTAGTAGCTATCCAAGACCAAGTAATAAATACCAGAAATTATAAGAAATATATATTAAAAGAAAATATAGATACAGATTTATGTCGTAAATGCCACAGAAGTTCTGAAACCATTCAGCACATTATCAGCGCCTGCCCTACTTTGGCGCAAAATGATTACACTCATCGGCATAATCAGGTAGTTTCTTACATACACCAAAAGCTAGCTATACAAAATGAGTTTATCCCGGTTAAAGACACAAAACCCTACTATGAATACATACCCAAGCCAGTGCTTGAGAGTACCAAAGCTAAAATATACTATGACAGAGCTATCCTAACCGACAAAACCATCCCCTACAATAGACCTGATATAACATTTGTTCACAAACTTACTAAAACTGCATTCCTAATAGATGTTACTATCCCAAACACACACAACATTCAGAAGTCAATAACAGAAAAGGTTAATAAATACACAGAACTGAAAGAGGAAATACTAAGAATTTGGAATCTAGAGAAAGTGTTCATAGTGCCAATAGTAATATCTAGCACTGGCTTAATACCAAAACATCTTCACAATAGTTTGAGTCTCTTAAATCTCCCTTCTAAAACATACATTACTATGCAAAAGGCGGTTATTCTTAATACCTGTCGCATTGTCCGTAAATTTTTATCGTCTGACAACAACTCAAACTCTACTGAACTGATTGGTGGATAACTATTATTTAAAATCAGTGGCCCTTGGCTGAAAAGCCCGCGCCTCTGGTTTTTCCAACCCTTTCAAAAGGAGATAAAATAAGTTTTCAAAGTAAATAATAATAATAATAAAATTCATTTATTTCTCTCACAAAAACAATCAGCCTTAAAATTAATATGCAACAGTAGTTCGTGAAGAATGCACAAATATTGTTCTATGAGAGACTGATGTATGTGATAGGCGTAAACCCGTGTTACATATCATCAGGCCCCCACCCCAGGATGAATTCATCAGTGTAGCCAAGCTTTGAAGAATGCAGGCTTTATATCTTTACAAAAGAAACTAAAAGTAAAAAAAAAAACATGAAAATCAAAATAAATAATGAAAGTAATAAATAAATAAAAAAATAAACATATGCCTACCTACTACAGGGTCTTGTTTTGTGCGTGTGTGTGTGTGTGTGTGTGTGTGTGTGTGTGTGTGTGTGTATGCGTGTGTCAGATAATAACAGTAAATAAATCTTCAATTTGATCATAATCAAGTGACATAAGCCACTTCTTAATCACAGACTTGCATTCATATTTAAGCAAAGGGAGAAGCTCCGTGCTCTAATACTGACTTTAACTGGAAATAACTGGATACTCAGAGGAAGTCAAGGTAACGTAGATGGTAATTGCCATGAACGTCATATTTCTTGGATTAAAGTTGGCTCAGAATCATATGCCGTTTTTATGTCAGATTTTACTGTTTTGATATTTTTGTACTCAAAATTGTTACAGTAGCTATGTAGCAAGTGACAATCGAGAAAATTCTGAATGGGGTCAAGTAAACCTTTTGTAAACTCTCTACTTAGCGCCTATGTTACTACTAAAGTCAATCAAACACGCACTATGTCCGTAATAAAATAACCAACATACAAAGAACAACCTAAGACGGTTGCAATTTGATGCAGCGACAAAGTGTGATATAACATGATATCGGGGATTTCGCTAACTTCTTTAAGCTAGTACTGCGTTGCGTATGTATCTATGTACCTATATGCAACCCAGTACTTGCTTAGCATTTATAAACTGAACAACTAAAACTAAACAACCTGAACTGAACAACCAAAAACCTAGTATTTCGTGGAAAACTGATCAAATAACTGACAAAAACTAAAACAATAAAGGAAGGCACTTCCTAAAATCGAATAATTCTATGAACGAATTTTCATAGAGCCCCTGAACAAACTTTCATAGCTTTTTTTTATATAATTACATGTAAGGATAAAATACAGACATATACCATATTTTATTACTGTTTAGGTAGGTACTAGCAAAGTTTTGAGGTACTACGTCTCGTCGATGCCCAACGTGGGGTAATTTTGTATGAACGATGATCCTTGTTATTTAATCTTAGTTTGCAACAGTTCGAAGAAGATAATCAGTTCTTTAGTCTAAAATTTGGAAAGTACGTCCATCATCAAGTTTTTGGCGCGGAAGTAATTGTAAAACTTTGTAAAGTAAAGTTACATTGTGTACCGTAAAGAAAGATTCTCTCGACGCAAGACAAATCAAATTCAAACTCAAAAGTATTTATTCAATATCTTATCTTATCTTATTGAGCCATCGGAATCCCACTGCTGCACTGCTGAGGCCGAACCTCCCCTTCTTTTTACCCCTATTCAATATAGGATCACAAAAAATATCACTTATTTATTGTCATTACACATAAATACATAATTGTGAAAAAGAGAAAACTGAAACATTTTTTTTTAAATATAATCGTTTCTAGTATACAAGCGGGCGGGATAACAGAATAAAGATAAAAGCATTGCTTCAGGGCTGGCCAGGCTTACCACCATACGGCATGTAACTTTACAGTAACAGCCACAACATTCCTATGCTGGACATATTTTGCTCTCTGTAGGTAGGCGAGCGCAGTGAAAGATGTTGCATTTACGGGGAATACTGGACTGTGCCTATTGCCTTGATGCTGATCCCTTAGTCGCATTTTACGACATCCCTGAGTAGGGTTGGGATGGTGCTGTTCTTATCCAGCTCCAAATTATATCAGATCAACCCATTAAGTACCTACTAGTTATCACCTGCAAATCCACCTACACATTTCAGGGACCATCTCATATTTTGGTTTCCATACACTAAGGTATACTAAGCAGTTGCACTACCTACATAGGTAGGTAGATTTTCTGGCGATAGTACATAGTCCAAAATATTTTTACCGAGCACAAAAGTAAAGTTACATCCGTGGGCGTACTTCGACAGATAAATTTACTTTAGTACGTAATATTTTATTTGAGATACCATCAGAGCACGAGAATGATTCAAAGTGAATCCATGGAAAGACGAATAAAACCATGAAAAACTGTCCCCGTTTTAACTGAACTGAAAGTATGAACAATTATTATTGAACAGAAACAAAAAATTTCATTTCGTGTGAAAATTAAAAAAAAATGTTTGACTGTCCAGACAAAATCATCAGCTGACTGCATTTTCTATGGGAAGGGAAAAAGTACTGCAAAACGGTCATTTACACTACGTCTGTTAAAAATTTGGGTCCCGTACACTTTGTATGATTGATTACCTAAAAAAACATTGCGTTCCCTCTGGCACATTTCATAGCCGCGAAAAGATACCTGTGCGAAAGAGTCTAATCTATGTTCCTCAGGCTTTCGCTTGAATATCAAACGCTTCTGCGGAGGTCGCGAGAAATTAGTTTCCATAAAAATGTAATGAAATGAGGTGAGGTGAGTATAATTTGCGGTTATTACTTTGGCGGTGGAAATTTTGTGCGTTCAGGCTTTTTCTTAAGGTGCCATTTAAAGACTGGGCGCGTCACGCGTGATGCCGATGTCAAAATGACTTGTTCGTATGACCCACGCGGCAGGCCGTGTATAGTGGCACGACGCCTTTTCTATTTACATGAAAAGTTACAAAAATCAGACCTTTACAGTAATCAACAATTACAGACTAAAACTGGCTATGTACATTCTCTCTGAAGCACTAAAACATTCAAAAACACTGTAAAAGCTTGCAAAACAAAAATACAACAAAATCCCTTTACGTCCAGTAACATCCCGAAACTAATCTACTACAAGCAGATTGTTTACTCTTACTCACACTGTTGCGAACATAGATGGAGATTATTCTTTGAAAAAATATAGATGGTCCATTAAAGACAGCGGCTGGTCGCGCCTGGGTGGTGAAAACGGGAGATCATGCCTTGTAGCGTACCCTGTGGGAAGCCTATACCCAGCAGTGGACTGTTTTAGGCTGATGTGATGTGTAATGTACGAGGGAGAGACCCATGTCTAGTAATTGATTAATGTAGCTGTCCTCTCCATCTCTCTCTCTTTTTTTCTCTCTCTCTCTTTTCTTATCCAAATTTGCAATAAAAGAGTTGAGAACATTTATTTCTCAGATCAAAACCAACATTGCCTAGTGTAACCACCGATTATGCAAATTCTTTTTTCTGACAATAATTATTAGCACTCATGTTTTGGAGATTTAAACCTAAAGCTCCTTCTGTATTTATTAATGCACACTTACTCTTTGCCGCAGTGGTGTGATAAACACACGTGTACCAGACGACAAATGAACAAAGTTTTCTCATAAAAAACTCCATACAAAAGGGTTTCATATAATTTGAAAAGTTCCTCGCTCACTGATAGGTAACGAGATTATGATGTTCACGGGTTCCAATTTCAATTCTTTTTCCACGTGTTTTTCTATGAATGTGTGTGAAAAAGTTCTGTGATAGGATTTGAATTGAATGTCGTTACACAACAGGTGTCGTTATTTTACTACAGTATTATCTATAAAACGAAAATTTTATGCAAAATACAGCTCTGGATACTTGATAAGTACTGTCAGTAGTAGGGTTTTCGAATACCCGACTAATTTAGGTACCCGGGTATCGGGTATGATTTTTTCATATACCCGGGTATTACATTTTAAAGTAAAAATGGTTAGGTGATTGAGAAACAAAGATTTAAAATTTAGCTTTATTTGAAACGGCTACCTTTCAGATAAAAGTACAGGTTTCACTTTAACATTCAGGTTAAAAAAATGAATAATTTATTAATGTAAGACAAACATAATCGGTACATAAATAAATAATAAATAAATATCCCTGGACGAAACACACAGCGCCATCTAGCCCCAAACTAAGCAAAGCTTGTACTATGGGAACTAGACAACTGGTATAATACATATATACTTTTTTTTTGTAAATAAATACATATTATACATGGAAAACACCCAGACTAAACACAAATATCTGAAAATTGACTTTACAAATATTTGTGTCGGTGGGAATCGAACCCACGACCCTCGGCGTAGAAGGCAGGGGTACTATCCACTACGCCAACGGGACAGTCAACTAAATAAACTTATCAGTCTCACTTTTCATTACTTTTAGTTTCACTTCCTTCTAAAAGTTTTCACGAATGGGATAATGCTCGGTGGTAAAAAGTATCTACCCTACAATACTTCAGAATAAGTAAATTACCTAACTTTCCAATAGTGAAAGAATTTTTGTAATCGTACACGTATCAAATCTTGAGCAAATTCCTTACAAACCTGCAAAAATTCCCATAGAAAACTTTATAAATATTTTACTGAAACTGAAGTCTAGTTACACAAGCCCGCATGGGCTTACCTACATTATGTATAAAATCAACGTGTTAAAACAAATAATATTCTTGAAAATATAACAATAGCCTTTAATCTTTTTCTCTTTCGTTTATATTAAATCAGCCTATCTATCTCTTTTTCTCGGTTACCCGGGTACGCCCGTCGTTTGTACCCGGGTACCAAAACTCTGAAATACCCGGGTATATGTGGACCCGGGTACCCGGGTAGAAAACCCTAGTCAGTAGGTATTCTACGACAAAATACAGAAAGTAGGTAATATTTTTGGATAAAACAGTAACTTTTCCTGTTTTTCATATCAGTGCAATGGCATTGGGTCGTTTGTCAAACTCAGAGTCTCAAGAAGAAAAGGAGCAAAATATTATAATCCACCAAACTTCAGACAACTCGAAAAAACAAAACAGTTAAACTATTACCAACGCATGAAAAAGTTGCGTAGCAAGTAAAATTTCCGATATTATACGAAACGCCCGACCGACGGATATTATCCGCAACATTACCATCTTTACCGCTATATAAATTTTCGGCTAATTCGCGAAGTTTCCGGCTTTTTGGCACTACCCACTGAATGTTACGGTGCAAGTTAGAGATTCAGTACTTGGCACATAGGGCATATTTTTTACGGATTTCATGAGACGGAAACTTTTTATGATATGAGGGACACTTTGTTACGATATGAAATTTTGTTTTCCGTAAATAAGGTGCTTACAAATATGTTTCGTGTTTATGAAATAAGGTTGACATCGGTTATTGTAAAACAGGCCTATTTTTTCTTCGTTGGCTGGGGTGCTGACCTCAAAAAAATTCAATACTATCAGCGAGAGGAAAAAATAGCAAGTAATAATAAGTTACGCTACAAAATATAAAAGTCGTATCAGTTTATACAAATATTTTATGAAAATATTAGATACCTACCTCTACAGAAACAATATAACACTTCTACACAGTACTACTTTGTTCTCCAAAAATGTTTAAAAGCTGAAAATCTTAGCTTTATATTAAATTTAAAGCCGGCTACACAAAGGCTATTAGTTTTATAATCCTAACACTGTGTGAGCCAGACAATATGGGACGGGGTATAAACATGTGAAGATAGGGGCTGCAATGTGGTACAGTTGGGGTAGAAAAAGCCAAATTTAAAATTCACGTTTCCCGCCTGATTTCCTACCTATGGGTCACAAATTAAGGAAACGGCGCGCGTACAGTTTTAATGAACGTTTCTAAGAATTCTGCCATCTCTATCCTACACAGGTTGTTTCGTAAAAGGTGACGTAGAGTTTTTGACTTTGGCTACAATATCTGCCGACCAAGGTCGACCATATGGTGGCGGTACTTCCACCTACGTTAGCATTCCCAAAGAGAGTTGACGTCAGGCAGACGGCCGATCGTAAAATTAGCCAAGTTCTTTAGCAACATAGTTTTGTTTTCATACAAAACAATGTTGCGCCGACCCCAAGTAATTGGGATAAGGGCAGGAAGATGATGAGTTTTAATAAACATTTCTTCTACGGACGGTAGAATTTCTTGAATGGGAGCTCTTGTATTTTTTATGGCGAGCTTTCAGATAGTACGTTCATCAAAGGGGAGGTCTTTAAATCTTTATTTTTTTTACGTTCTAGCTAGGATGGCAGGCTACGGTTGCTAACACAGTAGTTTTGATGAAAAAGTCATTTTCATACGGGAAACTACGGGGATTAAATACAACCCCTAGAAATATTTATAAAAAAAATCATAGTAGGTATAATAATTATTTTAGACTAATGATTCTTTTCCTTGTCCACAGATCACACCTCAGCAATAGTCGGCAGCACGGCCAGGATAAGATGCCGCATAGATGGCGCCTCTTGCGGCGAGATGCACAGCATAAAGTGGTACAAAGTGCGCGGTGACTCAAACGAAGATGTCAGGGTTTATGTTTACTCGGGAACGAGAGATGCTGCCATCAACCGGCCGGAGGGGGATATGGCTAAAAGGTAAGATAGATATAACTCTAATTAACCTAGTACCTAGTTGTAACTGACTCAACATGGCGTTCGATAATTAAGTATTTTGGTAAACCTCTTGAAAGTTTTTTTTTACCTCTAGGATCTTTCTGACCCTGTCGTGATAAAATTTCAAACCTTCCATATTTTAAGAAACAACGTTCGTTAATATCCTGAGTGTCTTCTACAAAAATCGAGCTCAGGACCTCCGCAGCGAAATTCCATGCTTCACGCCGAAGACAAAAAGCCAATTTCCTTCCAAAAGAGCTGTGTTACTACATCACAGGGCTATAACCCATTTAAACCCAGGTCTTTGGCATGATATTAAGACACACCCCGCAAGACCAGATAGGCTTTATTTTCCTGACTCCCGACTATTACACATAAAAAACCTGTTCCTATTCAACAACAAGGCATTATTTAGAAAACAAACTATTCCTCATTCATTACCAGTGTTGGGCAAATTGTAATTAACTACTAATTACAAAATTACAATTACTGTATGTAATTGCAATTACCAATTACGAATTAATAATTTTAAAAAGTAATTTCAATTACCAATTACTTTGATGTAATTGTAATTAGAATTACTAAATTACTCAATTACATATGAACAAGGGTCATATAAATAACAGCTATAAGGATTTTTAACTATGTGTTTATTTCTAAATAATGACCCATACAAAACAATATGATGAAATAAAAAGGTGTTTTTATCATCTCTATTCAAAAACAAAAACAGTAATGTATCAAGGATAGGTTGATGTGCTGCTGATAGTACATGAATCAATACTTAGAATTGCTTGGCCTTTTGCACTCCTTGAACCTTTCGTTTTTTTAGTGTAAGTATATCGGGTTGTAAGGGATCATCGCGTTGTAAGAGTTCATCAGGTCGTACGGGTTCATCGGGTCGTAAGAGTTCATCGGGTTGTTAAAGTTTATCGGGTCGTAAGGTTTCATTGTTCTGGTCGAAAGGGTTCTTATGGTCGTAATGGTTCTTCGGGTCGTCACGGTTCGTCGGGTCGTAAAAGTTCATCGGGTCGTAAGAGTTCATCGGGTCGTAACGGTTCTTCGTGTCGTAAGTGTTCTTCTGGTCGTAAGGGTTCTTCGTGAACTCTTAGGACCCGTTGAACACTTACGACCCGTTGAATCCTTACGACCCGATGAACCCTTACGACCCGAAGAATCCTTGCGACCAGCTGAACCCGTTGAACCATTACAAACCTAACAACCCTTACGACCCGATGGCTGACCTCTAAAGACCCATTGACAAGCAATTCGAAGGGCCGAGCCGGCCGAGTCATTATGTACTTATACCTACCTTATACCTACAAATTAGTTTAAGTTTTGACCCAAAAATTAGCGATTGAATACTTAATAATCACCACAAAAACTAGATTTTCAATCATCACTAATTAGTGACAAAATTATAAATTAAATGTAATTGAGTAATTGAATTACGAATTATAATTACTTAATTACATAATTGGAAAAGTAATTGCAATAACTGTTAATTTCAATTACATGTAATTTCAATTACATGTAATTGAATTAAAAGTAGTTCAATTATTAATTAAATTACAAAAGTAATTAATTACGCCCAACACTGTTCATTACAATCTACTACCTAAAGTACAGCCAGACCAGTAACTGAAACTGTAGGTGTGATGAATTACCTATGACGAACCGGGACTTACTTCGTGACTTACCGGAACTGTGGCAAGGAAAACGGAAACAGGCAAGCTGCCCGTCAAAAGAGCTTAACCTGGAATCACTGTATTTAATTCAAAGGGCCCGTTTGAACTTCCACCGTAAGAGAACAAATAGATACTCTCGGAATAATTTATCGCATAACGTTACTGACTAGTGTTGGGACTAATTTTGGATATAATTTTATACCGGATTCAAAGTATTTTTTGTGTTTGTCTCATATTTAAGTTGATGAGTAAACTATTAGGAAGTTTTGGCATTTGCAGTATTGTGAAAGGCCGTGCCAAACTCACCACACTTGGCAGGCGGATTAGCGAGCGCAGTTCAAGATGATACATTTACAAGGACCGCTGCTGCCCGTTCCTTAGATGATTATCTTTTAGTCGCTCTTTACCAAAGTCAAAGTCAAAAATGTTTATTCAAATTAGGACATAAAAATATCACTTATTGATAGTTATTCATTACATTAGATTAGTCATTGTAAAAAAGAGAAATTTGTGAAGCACAATTTTCTCTTTTTTATAACAATTTTTATTCCTACTATAAACGCGGCTCGGGCGGGATAAAAAAATAAAAACCCTCGGGTATATTATTCTATTATGGGTATGCTATTCACACGGTTGTACTTGTTTAACCGCTACTAAATGATTTTTGTTATTTCTTCCACCTGAAGAGATTAAATAGATACTTTACCCTGTAAACGGAATATCTTGCACTGCACTGCACTTGTCTAAATGTGGACCATCGAGGCTTTTTTTTTTTTCATTAAACCAATATTTAAAACCCAATACTTTTTCAAACATAACGCAAAATGAAAAGTTGATTTTGGTGAAGTAGCTTAATATTTATTCAGCTAATTCTTTTTAAAATTAAGTATAGCATCTCTGATCTTATTTATATTAGTAAAATCTTCGTGTACCGATATTTGCCTATGTTACCGATATCAATTTATTATATTACCGGTACACAGCACTACCCTATTGTTCCAGTCAGACATTTTATTCTCTTTGTTATATGACAACCGGATTAATTCCAATGTAGTATCTACATTGTTTGGTACATGCCCCTCTTTTGTTGATTTAATTATGTTAATTCCTGCATCTGTAAACCTTTTGAACCGCCCCTTACATAAGATTTCTACACAGTAAATAAGGTATTAATATTGTAGGATACTTACACCTATTACGCCTTTATCTTTTGCGGGATAGGTAGAGCGTCAACGGCTGTAAAAATTCGGTCGTTATCGCCATGTCCGACAAATGAATTGAAGGCAGTGAAAGTGAAAGTGAAAGTGAAAGTGAAAGTGAAAGTGAAAGTTTTTTATTCAAAATAGGATATTAAAATATCACTTATTGATAGTCATTACATTACGCAGAAATGGATTAGGCATTGTAAAAAAGAGAAATTTGCAAAGCACAATTTTCTCTTTTTTATAACAATTTTTATTCCTACTATAAACGCGGCTCGGGCGGGATAAAAAAATAAAAATAAAGGCACTGCCTCGGGGCTGGCCAGGCTAACCACACGTCATGTAACTTTATGCCTTAACGACCAGTAAGCGAAACTAAATTCGATCAAGATTTTAAAAAGGTGTTACATGTGTATAGTTAGTCGGACCTCCTGGACAGGAAAACCCCCCAAAAACCTGCCCAGAAGTGCTCCTATTCTAAAGATTACAATCTTTGTAGGCCCTAAGCTACCCTAGCTAAGATTGAAAAAACAAGAATAGTAATAGCCGAAAAACGGCTCAACACAAAATTAAAAATAAGTAAAAATAAAATAAAAATTACAGTAGAATATTCTAACTGTATCGTCTTAAAAATACTGTATATAAACAAACATGTAAAACTACTCCCATGAAGATTTATCTTGCATATAATCGGATATTTCATAATAGCCTTTCTTGCACAATTTATGTTTTATTACTTTAAATTTATTTAAGGGTAAATCTTGGATATTTTTGGAAGCTTATTATAAAAGCGTATACAATTTCCTTAAAGGATTTGCTTACTTTACTAAGCCTGCTCTTGTGTGCTACAAGTTTGTCCTTATTTCTAGTGTTGAAATTATGTATATCACAATTTTTCTCAAAAGTATTAATATTAGATTTGACGTAAATCAAATTTTCGTATATATATTGTGACACAAATGTTAATATATTGATTTCTTTAAATTTTTCCCTTAAGGAGACACGAGGCCCTAATTTATAAATTGCACGAACAGCCCGTTTCTGCAGAACAAAATGTTCTTTACATCCGCAGCGTGGCCCCACAATAATAAGCCAGAAGACATTAAGCTATGGAAGTAACTAAAGTAAACTAGTCTAGCAGTATCTACATCCGTGAGATATCTTATTTTTTAACTGCGTATGCTGCTGAACTCAGTCTCTTCGACAATTTCTCAATATGAGGCCCCCATTGGAGCGTGGCGTCCAAAGTTATACCTAAAAATACTGTTGAATCTGCAAGGTTCAACTGTTCATCCTTTACCTTAATAATTGTAGTGCTCGGTTTAACATTTGGCAATGCAAATTTTATACATTTAGTTTTCTTTTCATTTAATAGGAGATTATTTACTGTAAACCATTTTACTACATCGATTATAGTATTGTTCACGTCGTCATAGTCGAGTTGATGCCTCTTTACTTTAAAAGCAATGAGGTATCGTCGGCGAACAATACTATATCATATTTGTCTTTAACAAGATACGGTAGATCATTAATGTATACAAGAAACAGGAAAGGACCAAGAATCGAACCTTGTGGAACGCCCATGGTTAAATTAGATCCAGATGATCTTTCACCATTGATATCAACCTTTTGGATTCTATTATTCAGATATGATTCCAAAAGGCTTAGAGCCTGGTCCTTTATGCCGTAATGACATAGCTTTCTGACTAGAGTTTCATGATGGACACAATCAAATGCCTTGGACAAATCACAAAATACACCTATGGCGTCATGAGATTCCTCCCAGGCATCCATTATATGGTTGATGAGGTCAAGACCTGCATGAGTAGTAGAACGACCCGTGTGAAACCAAATTGCTGTAAGTGCATTAGGTTATTACGATAAAAATGACCTTGCAATTGAATTAGGATAATTTTTTCAAAAATTTTACTGAGTGTGGGTAATATTGATATAGGTCTAAAATTAGTGGGGTCAGTTGTACTACCGGCTTTAAACAGCGGGATAACTTTGCTATGCTTCATCAAGTCAGGAATTACGCCACTGTCAACACATTCATTAAAAATAAATGCTAGACATGGAGCAATACAATCGATTATAGAACTTATAATTTTGACAGAGAGGCCGTGAAGATCTGAAGTCTTTTCATTTGTAAAGTTTTAAATATTTTTATAATTTCAACGTCACTAATGTGACAAAATCTAAAATATTTATCACAATGGCTTACATTTTCCTTCAGTACTGATTCAGCGAGATCGGGACAAGAGTTTAACGATTTGGTAGTCGAAACTGGAATATCAGTAAAAAGTTTTCAAAAGCCTGAGCTACTTCCGAATTGGTGTTTTTATTTCATCATTTATCATGAGTTTAAAATTTTCGTTACGACGTTTAGATTTCCCAGTTTCGTTATTTACAAATTTCCAAGTAGTTTTTGTTATATTCGTGCTGTTTTTAATATTATTTTTAATGAAGTTAGATTTTGCTACAGAACAAACTTGTTTAAAAGTTTTAGAATAACGTTTAACATAATCAGCAAAAGCTTTTGATTTATTATATGACCTTTCATCATACAGATCGTACAATTTTTCCCTGCTTTTATGAATTCCTACCGTCGCCCAATCACTAAATAATAATTTTGTGTTAACTTTAATTTTTTTAGATTTAAATACATTGTCATATTCTGTTTTGGCAAGGCTGAATACTGAGTTATATAAATTATTTGGATTTACATCATATTGTAATTCGGGTAGTTTTTCTATGATATTTTCTCTAAACCGATTTAGCCTACTTTCGTTTACCGGCACGCACGTAATATCTTGTTTAGGTGCCTTCTCAATGTTTATTTTGAACGTAGCTAGCTGACCAGTATGGTCAGAGCTTAATTTATTTATGATAGACGCGTCTGCGGGTTTAATATTTGTAAAATATTATCTATGCACCTGGCTGAAGTAGCCGTGATCCTCGTAGGCACCGAAATAAGATGTACGAGGTTGTAACATAAAAATAATGATTGAAACCTCTTACTAATACTAGATTTTTCAAGAATATTGACATTGAAATCTCCACAAACAATAATTCCTTTATTAGATTTTGTTGCTTTATATAAGGCAACCTCCATAACTTTTTCGAAGGAATCATATTTAGCATCTGGTGGGCTGTATACGCTCATAATAACAATATGCTCAAGTTCTACGCAGGCTATTTCGATAGTTCGCTCAACAGACAAGCTAACGATATCAGTGCGTTCTTTATATTTAAACTCATTTTTAAGTAATATTAACGAGCCGCCGCGTATTGCCGTAGATCTGTTGAACGAACTTGCTACTTGGTGATTATTAAAACTGAACATGAGCTGGTAATCTCTGAGCCAATGCTCAGTCACACAAAGAATATCAATATTATTGCAATTCATGAAAAGCTCAATTTCTAATTCCTTGCTTAACATGCCCTCGATGTTTTGGTGTACAATTTTTAAAACATGGCTATTTCGAATTTTATTATTGTGCGTACATTTTTTATTATTATTATTTTTCAAAATTTGTTTTTGCAAGATAGTCTGACTTAGGTTAGTAGGAGATGTCGAAGTACTGCCAGAGTAACTCTCTGTTGTCTTAGGCACTAATTTAAAGTACTTGGAACCGATTCCAAGGTAATAAGGTTCGTATTGATATTCTGCTCAATAAAAGCAGTTGTCTGATTAGCCAACAAATTGGCTGAATTATTAAAATAATAAGATAGTATCTCTGCTATCTGTCGTTTATAAACTTTAGATAGATAATATCTATCCTTTGTAACATTGAAATATTTTCCAATATAAATATTGGTGTCAATAAAATGAAATTTGTCAGGATTGCGACATGTCAAAGTATGTAAGTACTTGTTACACCAATGTCGAGTATTATTTTCTAAGTTAGTCATTTTTTGGCTATAGGGAAATTCTCTATTGGTTTCTAGTTTCAGATAAGTCGTATAGGTATCACTATAGTTGTCAGCCTATTATTCAAAATAGCAATAAGTATACAAGAAATCTCGAAGTCTCTTTTACAAAACCCTTGAAAAGTAAGAGGAATAGGAATTTCTGAGCTGGCATCAGTTTGTACAGCTTTTTGTTATGTCTTTCTCTTTTGAATACTGAAGTACTTAACTTTTATTTGAAGATACCATTTATGTTTTAACTTAACGCAAGACTTTTAAGCCATAATGTTTCATTTCGAAGTCTCCTATTTAGGTCAAAGAGCCTCTGGTTTAAACTACTACATTTCACAGGTAGATAGTTCTAGCCCTAATACAAAACATAGCATCACGTGTTTAAAATATTCAACGGCTCTGTAGCTGCAACACTGAAATTGAATACGTAATCATGCTGGGTGCAACACCTGCACGCGTAGATACACAATTTTGAGCTAAAATACATACTCTACATACATGTATCACGCCTATAGTCTTTGCGGGGTAGGCATTTAGTGTATACCTTATTTGTTTTTTTTTTATATTATAGAGTAATTTTACTAGTGACCGATGATAGCAAAAACTCAGAACCGGCTGGTGATAAGAAACAACTTTCCCCAAGGAACATAGGCCGAATACAAAAAAAATTTGGACCTCCCATACAAAATTGCAGATCAACTGATTTGAGTTAGGTACTATGGGAGGTAATATTTTTTTTATTTCGAAACCTTGGGAAAACCTGTTCCATATTACCAGCCAGTTCTGAGTTTTCTCTATTGGTTTCTAGTTAAATTTCACCCGATACAATAATATTATTTTTATTGTGTAGTAGAGGTGTAGATTTTTGTAGCGTAGGACATTTTGGGAATTGGGCATTATGTTCCCAAAAGGTATATACTCCAAGTATAGGCATTTGTTACATATATATGTTTGGCATTGGCTCTCAGTAAAACACCTCAACCCGATTTCGCGATTCAAATCCCGTAGCGTACCCAATAATCCATAATCTCAACCTTATCTAATTCTGGTGCCCTGGTACCAATCTTGCTCGAGGATCCAACCAATGATCTCATTTCGGGCACAAATAGACAGACGGACGGAATAATACGCTACGTGCCGTACCGTAGTCTGGAGTCACGTAGGTAGATAACCACGTAACAACGTGAAAACGTAGATATCGCTTTATTACATCGGGGAGTGAAGGGATTGCTGATTTCAATGGCTGTGTGGTTAATGCTAAGGGTCTATCACGTAGTAGGTACGAATTTTTATTGCACGCATTTTATTTGTTTGTTGAATGAAAAGCACGAAAACCCCAAGCGAAGTTTAGTTACAAATGTATTTTTAAAGATTTTTTGTAAACGTGTCGATAAATTCCGTGTGGTGCCGGCTTAGAATAGCAACTCTCCATATCTATCCTATTGGTGTCGTAAAAAGCAACTAAAGGATATCCATCCAGGGAATTTGCAGCAGCTTTCCCTGTGAATGAAACATTTTGCACTGCGCTCTTCCTAAGTGTGATCAGTATGGCAAATACCTATGGGTAAGAAGAGGCCCATATGTCCAGCAGTGACTGTTGTGGCGGTAAAATGCGGCGATGCTATTCAAAGCCGGCATCACACGGCATCCTTGAACCGTTGAGTTACGACCAAATCCCCAGCATGGACTTGAATTATGACCTAATTATTCCCGTTACCGCGAGTTAGGATGTTATCACTGGAACTAGCGCCACGGAGCGAACTTGCGTCAGAACTAGCGCTGGCTAAACTGATTAACCAACTCTGAGATAATGCACGGACGTGGCCGAGTTACAGGCACGTACAGTGTGTGGGATAAGTTAAAAGAAATATTCTCCACGCTACCTTACGGTTTACGACAATTCGCATTGCTCTGAATTGCACAACGCTGCGTCGATGGATGCGTCTGTCAAACCGTTTGACATAAATTGTATTCGTATAAAAACAAGGAGGAAAATCGAAAATTGTTTCTCGCGTTACAAAATATCGCGTCGAAATATACGTTGCATGGTTTAGGATTAATGCATAATATTCCAAGACAGACAGAGAAACGCAAAAAGCGACGTCATTTTATACTAAGTAAGAAGGTATGTACCTATTTGTGGGAAATTAAGTCAAAGTTTTGATTGGCGTAGTAAGATAATATAGTTAGCCGAACATTCAATTAAATAATTATAGAATATCCTAGCCAATCTAGAAACTTCACATCACATCCCTCCCCTAAAATAACGATCTCCCACTCTCGCTATCCAGTCGTTACCAGCCGCTCCCTTTGATACGCTTGTCGTGACCTCCACTCGAGAACCCGCTTACTCCAACAACTCTGTTCTAATAGGAAAACACTTACGAAATTATACGTAGATTCTATGTGTATACAGGAAACGCTGCCGTCTGTGCCTTGGATTCTTCTTCAGTCGAATTTTATGATACTGGCGCAAAAAAATAAGATGATGTTATTCTAACCAGGTTTCCATCATGGCCACAAATGAATTAAAAATACAAACCTAAACTACCACACCTATTACCATAATAAACAGCCTAATGAAACCAAATCGATACATAACCGTAACCGGATCCGATATCGATACAAATACCGTTAAAAGCCCGACCAATACGTATCGATAATATCGATTTAGGTTTCGGCTAATAAATCACCACTAAGCCTGTGGAATAGGCTGATTGGGTTATGTTCGGTTTGATTTGTTCCAAAATTGGATGCAGTAGAGTAAATTTAGTTCCATATTCACGTTTTTTTTTACAGAGTATACGTGTGCAATGTAATGACTGTCCCTGACATATTGCGTTTACAGACGTGATGTGTACGAAAAACTCGATCGGTCGGTAGAAAAACGTGTTTAAAAATCTTTTTTCTTCTTTCATATGACACCATTGGACGAAAAATCCGATGAACCAGTCCACTGCTGGACATGGGCCTCCCCCAATTGGGGGGTATTGCCATACTCACCACGCTCGGTAGCCGGATTGGCGAGCGCAGTGCAAAGTGTTGCGCTCGCAGGAAAAGCTGCAACCCATTTACTGGATTCATCCCTTACTCGCCTTGTACGACAACCCAAGGGTGATACTATTTTAAGCCGGCATCACACGGCGATGAACCCTTATTATCCATTAAAGTGGGATATTAGTGCTTCGGAAAGTTCGGAAAGCATGTTGGTGTAGCCTGCCTAGTAATTTATTTATCCAATAGGCTACAATAAACCAATCGGCTACAACAGCCACCTACGGGCGCATCAGCGCCGACTTGATCAGGAGTAGAAGTGGTCGCCATGGCCGAAACCGGCCGGAGAGAGATCAGTACTTGATTACCTTGCACAACTTTCGGTACATAACCACCTTATGTCATATTTATCATCCCATTCGTGATTCTACACAAACTAATAATAGGGTGCGTTAAACCGGGAATTGAATCCCAACCTTCAAACATTCAAATCAAGTGTCGTGACACCAGACAACAACGGAACCGGTTAATTCTGCAACCGAAATTACGCAATTGCAACTATTGTGTATATCAAGTGGGATGGTCGTGATCAATCCGGGACCAGAGGGATTTTGTAGACTGATCGGCCACTGCAGATATTTGCACAAACATGTACATGCCATGGAACATAAACGGCTGAAAGGCCGTGTAATACTGACGGTTTACAGTTTTCTAGCAGTTACTTTCTTACACATAACTCATATATCTTTAGGCGAGGAACACACGCAACGTCGGTTTGTGCGTCGTTCATTCGATTCTCCACCCTACCTGCATATGAATACGGTTTGTGTCAAACGGCATCGCACAACGCTGCGTTGTCTGTCAAATCGTTTGACATAAACCGTATTCGTATAAAAATAAGGTGGAAAATCGAACAAACGACGCACGAACCGACGTTGCGTGTGTTCCTCGCCTTATCCTTTGCGTAGGTAAAGCGCTAGCACTATCAAACGAAATATTATATATGGTCGCTAACACTACGTCCGACAAAATATGTATTGTCTATTTAGCTTGTCAAGCAGATAGGTGTGCTTGTAAAAACCAAATCTCGTGACATAAAGACCCTATTGCACTTCTACTGTGGTTTGAAATAGAACTATGCAGCAAATTTTAGAAATTAAATCTCTATCTACGAGCATGAAGAACGGAGAGAATGGCTAGTAAATAGTTATATCGAATCGCCATACCGAAAACGAAGTTCGCAGATAGCATTCACAAGCTGAATTGTAGGATGAAAACGCTAAAATGCCTGTTAGTAAATCGCATTATTCCAGTTGCCAACACAGGATGGCGGTAAGCATGAAATCAAAACATTTCAAGCAGAGTGGTAACACATTTAGTAATGCAAATGCAACGACCGCCCGCACTATATGATTGGCCGGGGGCCAAGTGAACTAAACCTATTGTTTCAATACTAGTGTTGTGTTGTTGGATTATCGATACATTTTGAATTTATAGCCCGAATCTTTTAATGAGAATGGAAATTGATATGTTGACAGTGGAACGTATGGACATAATTTTGAAGATAGATGACGAAAACGGAAGGTCGTGCTTTGTGGTGCACTCTGGGCAAGGTAAGGTCACATCCAGCAGTGGAATGAATGATGTGATATGATGAGGAAAAAATCAGATATCGATGTGCTACCTACATCACTAGTGGATAGTTGCATTAATTGCGATAGTTTTTTTTGACCATTCAGTGCTCATCGACCTCGAAAGTACGGCCGTTCAAATATGTCATATTTCACAGCTGTCAAACAGACATTTCAACAGAGAAAAATATACCTACTTTGTGTCATAGCATTAATATGATTTTGACAGCCGTGAAATATGGTCTATTCGAACAGCTATACTTTAAAGCTTATCTAGTGACTGGTGAGGGAAAATATTTTATCGATATCGATAATGATCACCAACCGATGTACGCACAACACTAGTCGATAGTTGCATTGCGCTTGCAATTGCGAGTATTGCAAGCGTTTTGTTCGGCCATTCAGTGCTCATAGACCTCTAGTAGCTATTTAGAGACCTCTAGTAGCTTATTTAGCGAGACTGTTCAGGAAAAATATTTAAGAGCTTCAAAAGCTTGTTTTCCTAAAGCTGTGTATGGTGCAAGCATGTTGGATTGATTTGATATAGACGAATCTGCTCTTAATTCAATAATGCCGAGTGAGACATCGGAATCCTAAATACTGAACCTTTACATAACATGCCGTCTACTGCCAAAATTTGCCGTGTGATGCTAGCTTAGAATAGCTTCACCCCATTTCTTTCCCGCTGGTGTCGTATGAAGCGACTAGTGGACTCGTAGATATCATGTGTATTACAACAGATTTTATCTTAAGGGCACTGTCTGACGAACTGTGGCTAGTGATCCACGATTTTTCTAAAAAGGCCCTCAAAAGGCGATAGCGACCATATTTGTTTGGTTGTTCCCCGCAAGGGACAGAGGGGTGATTTATGTATGTATCTATGTTTACAAAACATTTTCAAATGCACGAAAGAAAAATGCTTGTACCGCTAGGTATATAGAAGATACCCGCAATATTTACGAGCTAATAAACCGCGGTAATAAAACCAGTCATTTTAAAGTTTTCAACCGATATAAAAAGATGGTTGTCAATTCGTATAACATAATATTTATTTTATAATATGTGACATGACCAATTTTGCACAGCTTCAAAGCTATAGTTTTCAAAACTACGTAGGTACCTATATTCTATCATATCAGCATAGTTTTTCAAGGTATTGGATTAAACATTAACTGTTATTCCTATGGGGTAGGCGAAACATATTTTGTTAGAAACTTAGAACACAAAATCAGGAAGCAAAATGATTTGGATATGTTTCGCTACCGGCGTCACCTGACGTCAACCCTCTTCGGGAATGCTATTGAAGGTGGTATCACCGCCACCATACGTTTTATCGCTGTTTTTCTACTATAAAGTCGGTTGATGTTTTCCTGTTTACGTTTTTATGCAGGATCCCGGTTTTAGTTTCGGTAACACAAGTCCAATAATGCATGAATTATTAGTTATAATTGCACACAAACGTTTTTGTTTCCGGTTTTTGTTTGTGGATTAATTGTGTTGTGCAAATGTTACCGGTGTTTGTTTTTGACGTGAATTAGGGTAATTTTCAATTTAATTGTTAATTTGAACTGAAAGTTGTACGCGGTTTGGAACATAATATTATTATTATAATCGTGGTTTATGGAAGTCTGGAAATATATGGAGTAAAATAGTGTTTTGACTTCACCTTAGTTCTTTCCGTGGCTAAAATGAATTCCAGGAATGGGCAGATGCGTTCCCTAATATAATAATACAAGACCCTCCTACCAAGTGAGGTGCGGATGGGCAATTTTTCCAAAAGGAGGCCTATGTCCAGCAGTGGACTCTTGTATTGTAGATAACTGTCCTATATTTTCCTATAATAGTAAACACAAATTAACTACATTCCATTTTCAAAAGATCGAAAACATAAGCTATTCCTCCAACAGAATTCGGATTTCGTGCAAACGGTTTCAAATTAAGTGGTTTAACCGAAACTATACCGGTTATGTACCGGTTCTAGCTTAATTGTACGGTTCCGGTATTTGTACGTATTGAGCTGGCATTAAGTCAGATTTAGCCTCTGAATAGGAGAAGGAACGTTTTGAATTAAATAGACTTCTAGTAAAATACTATCTGCTGTAGGTACTTTCTCTCTTTCTCTCTCCTTGTAAGACACTGAGTGGTTCAACGACCCGATGAACCCTGGTGTTAGAGTTTTACAACTACTACAAACAGTAGCCTAGAGTCTAGGAAATTGGTAAATTAGGAAAGTATTAAGTACCCCATTTTTATACTTGGGTATCGAAGAAGGAGACATAGGGATTAATCCAGGGAATGGGCAGCAGTATTCCTTGTAAATACTACTACTTGCACTGCGCTTGCCAATTCAGGCGTGTTGAGAGAGAATAATGAATAGCACCTTGATTACTGATCAAACCCGTTGACAGAGAATTTTTTAACGTTAGTTAAAGGGGCTGTCCCACGATGCGCACCACTTTAGAACTTTCCAACCGATAGACCATAAGGCCTTTGACAAGGACCATGTTGGTCCTAACTAGCAGTAGCCACATAATAGTTAACTATAAACTGGAAGAGATAAGGTTCATTGTAAAATTAAACTCACAAAGATTTACGTTACCTACCCTTTATTTAACATAAACATAACATAAATATACTTTATTGCACATAAAACATAAAATGGACCAACAAAAATAAAACAAAGAGTGGTCTTATAGCTGCAGCTAGGTAGCTATTTCTACTAGACAACCTTAAGGTAGAGGAAAAATTGGTTTAAATGACGGGATAGTGGTATTGCATATCATCCAAATACAACTTATTCATACATATTACATAAATAAATACATAATTTTATTAAACTAAACCATAATTACTTACATACAGAACATATATTTAACTACATTCATTCAATTAAATAATGCATGCTGATACAAGTAAGTTACAGTGAAACTATTATAAAATTTACCATAAGATCGTATGTACCTGTGGACTGCGATAAATAAATTATGAATTATTATAAAAATTACAAATATTTACCCATTAAAACTCTTACAGACAATCCTATGTTGATCTCTTGAAATTATAAGTTTATCTATTTATTGGGGAAAGTTATTCCTTATTATCACCAGCCGGATCTGAGTTGTCGCTATCGGTCACTAGTGAAATTTTACCGTACCTATATAGAGCCGTATGTATTTCAGTAATAACCTCGTTCAAACATAACTAATTATCTCCACACAAACTGGTATGCATAAACAAAAGCTAGCTAATTAGCAACGGTCAAGTTCCGTAAACTCCAATATCGACGCTCAAAATACTGCCGAATACTGCTTACATAGGTACTAGGATATACAGGGTGTACCGTGTGATGCTGGCTTAAAATAGCATCACCCCATTTCCTTGCCGTAGTTATTACAATTTTACACTGACGACCTTTCTCTATAGTAACATACGATTTTAATGAAACAGCCCTCAAATATCTTTAAAGACAATGACGCTCTGCTTTTAAGGGATCAAGGTGTGATATGTGTGGGTATTTATACACTTGTGTGTGGTATTACGATGGCATCACCCCAATTCTACTCTTGAGTGTAGTAAAAAGCGACTAAGGGATAATCATTCAGGGAATGGACAGGGTTACCTATGAATGCAATATCTTGCACTGCGCTCGTCATTTTCTCCTACCAAACGTTGTAATTATGGCCATAGCCCCCCGATAGGGGGAGGCCTAAGTCCAACAGTGGACTGTTGTAAAGCAATGTTACAAACCAGTAAAGTAAACGCACCCTGTATGCAAAACAAACTAGCCGGCACCACTCAATATTACGCTGATATTTTACAGGTATTTTGCTATTTCGATTTGCTGGCTCCAATTCGGTACTGCTGTAAATTAGAATGATAGTCAAATAACCGCATCCCGATACTGGATTCGCAGTTGAATTTCGGTATCAGAAATTCCTGTGTAAATTTCGTATCGTCGAGTCTATAGAGGTTTGCGCGGAACGAGGATAATTTGGATGCAACGTGATAGAAATGCCATCTGCATTACCGTTGTTATCTGTATCGACTGAAAAATATATGTGATATAAAAACTGCCCTGACCGCCTATCACGGCTACGTGGCTTCTGCTTTACGGTACGGAATTGTCCTGTGGGGAAACTGTGTGGAAGTTGATCGAGTATTTATTTTCCAAAAAAGGTGTGTGAGGGCCATGTGTGGCGTCGGTCCAATCGACAGCTGCAGACCATTATTTAAAAAACTAAAACTGTTACCCTTGCCTTCCTTATATATTTTGGAACTATGCCTATTTGTAAAAAAATATAGTTACCAGTTTGAAAAGAAAAAAACAACTTTCTCGACAAGATACCCGAATCGATTGGCGACCCATCAACATGGCACCACGTGCTTTGCCAAGAATAGTTATAATACGGCAGTTAAAATATTTAATAAATTGCCAGATGAAATCAAATCGTTGCCACTCACAAATTTTAAAAGAAGGTTATTTAATGTATTAGTATCAAATTGTTTTTATAGTATTGACGAATTTGTTAAGTTTAGGTTTTAGTTTTGATTGTTTTTTTTTTATTTCTATTCATGTACCCTACAGAATTTGATTGACCTCATTGTTATTTATTAATTTATTTTAAAACTGACATTTATTTTATTGACATTTGAACTGACATTAAAATAGGTCTAATTTTGTGGACTTTGAAATAACCTAATTGAAATTGTAAATTTATCTGAATAATTTGACATTGATATTTTAATTTTAATTGAATTTTGTTTTTCTTTTTAATTTGTTTTGCGTAATTTGACATTGATATTGTAATTGTAATCGATATTTTTTTAGAACTTATTAATTTCATTGTAATTATCTAGTAATTTTCTGTATTCTGCATGCCAAATGTTGGCGCAACACGCTTGCTCATTTATATTAATATTATAATATTAATTAAGAAAATCTATTGTACCGTGTTTGCCTGCAAATAAATGATTTATGATTTGATATGATTTATGGTAAAGCCAAAGCTTAAAGCAGACGGCAGCAAGCGCAATTGTGCCTAGGTAAAACAAAAAATTAACTAAACTTCGACATTGACACATTTTCAACCAATCACAGAAAAGAAGGCACATTTGAGAGTGGCAAAATTAATAAAAACAAATGAGTTATATTATTATGAAAGTTATAACAAATTATTGTTAAAAGGTAACAGCTTTGACTGGTTAGAGTAACATACATGAAGTTTTCAAAATAAAAGGAATATATGTTTCTTCATGATTTTACTAAACTGGACTGCGATAGGTCGATAATGTAATGGATGATGCACATTAAAAATCTCTAATTTCCTATTTTTTAGTCTATTCTGTGTCCTACTGTTGGGGCCCACCTCTTTTTCATCACCCATCACGGTCTGCAGTTGAAATATAAAAATCTCATTATCTGTATGGTGCCATCTCAAGTATTTGTATGGTGCCATTTCTATCTAAAGTAAAGTTAAACTTCTATGGAAGATATTCACATCTTCATTCAAATGTGTCGAGTCGAGTGTGCGAGTCAATATTAAATTGAGCATGAATAGCGGACTCGGCACTCACTTGCAGTTCCATGACAATTTGCAAAGTGAATGCAGCTGGCAACCCTGGAGAAAGATTTGTAAAGTTTTACACATACGTACACATATAACCAACTGTGATTCACGGCACTTTTCCTTGCAAGTTAGGCAGGGCGTTAACCATCACGTTTACTATATAAGTCACTTAATAAAATGGTGTAATTACCTCCAAAAAAAATAGGTAAGTATTTTTGGGAGGCCAAAATTCTAAAGACGCCGTCTGGGGGCAGGCCAGGTTAACGACACGGCAAATATCTTTATGCCTCCCCCGCCCCTCCCCCACCAGTAAATGAAATCAAATTCAGTCAAAAGATTATAAATAGATCTTAAAATGTTACTTTAATCTTGGTTGCAGGTATATTGTACTGCACTCTCTAGCATGCCTGCTGAGCGTGTTAAATATGAAAAACACAACATTCCCCATTATTGAGTAACCTATATCTGTCACTGAATTTTTGTGTCTGTTTACGAGTGGCTGTACAATAACTTACGTATTCAGTAATGTGCTGATAAAGTATTCCACTTCTAGAATAATAGTTCTCTGGTAAAACCTCTAGGGGCGGCTTGAGTTTAACTATGCGGTCTCTCCATACGTTACCACTCTGGATTAACTAACACAAGCGGATATTACCAGTGTAAATAAAAATAACATCCCTCCATTTTCAGTGTAGAATTTACTAAAAGATATTTTTTTTTGTAGGCAGCTCAGTCATAGTTCACAGAAGGTTCATTCGAAAGTTATTCAGGATTTTTTACCATTGTCTATTGTTTGTTACACAGCCAGGATTGCTATTGTCAAAAATTTCAAAGCATGCAAATACCAAAACAGCAAAATCTGATACAAGAATGTCGAGAGCCAATTTAAATCCAAGAAATATGACGTTCGTGCCAACCATCTTCTAGTTACCTTATAATCGTCGCTAGTAGCCGTTTCCCTTATGTGTGGTCAAACCTTTGCCAAGCGTGAAGAATATGGCAAATAACTTGATATCAACACATGTTGTACGTAGGTCTTCATTTTTTATCGTATGGGGCACCATGAACTCTGTTTTTAGAGGTACTGTATCGTCAGTTCTATTGCTTTATAGGATACTAGTTCTGTGTTGGAACCCAGCTTCTAGGGGCGGCTTGAGTTTAACTATGCGGTCCTTCTAGCCTTAGCGGCTCGCTGGCCGAATGTATGGAACATGCTGCACCTGAGAGAAGAGTTCTGAAATTTGGTACACTTAATCTTTAGGGTAAATGAATCGATTTGACCCGTAGTACACAATTTTGAAAAAATCCTATGAGGAGTAATGACGTCATCTTTTTTTTGTATGGGAAAAAAAAAATTTTGTTCCAAAACCTATCGTGTGTGGTATCAAATGAAAGGCCTTGCTAAGCCGATTCTAAAAATATATGACATTATTATATTTAAGTCACTTGTATAAAATTAAATAGGAAATAATTCTCGAAACATGCCACGTTTGGGCTTCTCCAGGTATGATACGGTTGAATCATTACTTATGAAATATACGTAAAATAATGTGTAATATCCTCATCTCTAACCTCAAGAAAGGTACTACGGATTTTTTGTCTTTAAATATTTTTTTTTGAATTTTAAAGTTACAGAAATTTATGAAAACACACTTAGTTGAAACTTGGCATCAAAAGTTCAATTTTGGTCACCGAGGATGACAAAAATAAAGCTAGATGAGATTTTAGTCATATGTACATCATATTCGTTTTGCAAAAAAACATAATGTGTGCTTCGGAGGGCACGGTTAACCCTCGGCCCCATCGTAGTTGCTCTCTATGAATAATTAGACGGCGGCGGTCGGTCAGGGTCGATAGTTAGGGGCCGAATAGTAACCATGGTTCATCGGGTCGTTCGTAGACTCAGTGTCCCACTTGACAAAACAAGATTCATTAATAATAAGATGATAAATACAGATGCGAGAGGAGTTTTGGTTCATCTTTATAATTTTCATTTGTCTGTACACCACATTATTTCCACACCAGTATCCTTACATTTATTCCCAGAGTATCCATCACCTTCATTAGCTATTTGCCAGCAGAAATGTCCCGCCATGCTGAATATTCTTTTTCTTGAGGCCATATGTATATCTCATGTACCTATTTAAGCTGGGCTATTTTTGGTACACCTGATGGTCTACATCAGGTTTTCAAAACCTTGATTTCTAATTGCTAGCAGGAGGGCCCAATCAAGCTGAAATATTTTTGCTTCGGGGCCTTATATGTATCTCCTGTAGTTCTCCAAACCTTCGATTTATATTTTCCAGCAGACACGTCCCATCGCGCTAAACAATTTTTGCTTTGGGACTATATAATATGTGTCTCCTGTAGTTTAGCTGGGCTCTTGGAGGTGCACCTGGTGGTCCACATAAGGTTCTCCAAACCTTCGATCTATGTTTGCCAGCAGAAGCATTCCATGATGCTAAACAATTCTTGCTTTGGTGCCATAAATGTATCTCCCATTCTATTGGGATTGTAATGCACTCACAGTGCTATATTATTCTCACAAGTGAAAATAAGAAATAGAAAGATGACGTACATCGACCGGGGATCGAACCCGGGCCGCATGGGTAAACTCCCACCGCTCTGCCACTGAGCTATCGATGCACGGCCGATGGACGCCAAATTTTCTATCTCTTGATGCTCGTCTCCAAGCGACGATCCAGCGACATCTATAGTAAGTATTTAGAACTTACTACATGGTTAGTCTACATTATGAGTGGAATTCAAACCATATGATGAGGCTTGCTTAATCAATCTATTGGGATTGTAATGCACTCACAGTGCTATATTATTCTCACAAGTGAAAATAAGAAATAGAAAAGATGACGTACATCGACCGGGGATCGAACCCGGGCCGCATGGGTAAACGCCCCACCGCTCTGCCACTGAGCTATCGATCCCCGGTCGATGTACGTCATCTTTTCTATTTCTTATTTTCACTTGTATCTCTCATTGTTTAGCTGGGCTCGTGGTTGTGCTTCTAGTGGTACACATCAGGTACTCCAGTCCCTCAAGTGGAGAAAAAAAGTTGCCTTTACCTTCTTCAATGCGATAGCAATCTTTGTACCAAATTTTATCAAAATCCGTAATAGTTTTTCAGGATGCTGTCACATACAAACATCTAAACGGAAAAAATATGTAAATACTTTTGAAACGTGTTTTGTTATCAATTTCAAGAATTTGCTGACAATTTATTTTCCAATATCTTTTATGTACAGGCTTTCGACCCTCTACAACTTTATTATTATGTATAAATTCCGTTAATTTTGCCGGTGTGTGTTTAATGTGTGTATAGAAAAATGATCACTATAACTATCAATCGAAAACTTCTCTCGCATTTGTATTTATCATCCTATAATTAATAAATCTTGTTCTGAAAAGTAGGACACCGAGTCTACGAACGACCCGATGAACCATGGTTACTATTCAGCCCTAACTGACGACCCTGACGGACCGCCGCCGTCTTATTATTCATAGAGAGCGACTGCTATGGAGCCGACGGTTAACCGTGCCCTCCGAAGCACATAACATTCTTTTTGCAAAACGAATATGATGTGATGTACATTATAATGATTGGAATCTCATCTGGCTATATTTTTATCATTCTCGGTGTCCAAAATTGAACTTTCGATGCCAAATTTCAACTAAGTGTGTTTTCATAAATTTCTGTAACTTTAAAATTCAAAAAAAATTACTTAAAGGCATAAAATCCGTAGTACCTTTCTTGAGGTTAGAGATGAGGATATTACACATTATATTACGTATATTTTATAAGTAATGATTCAACCGTATCATACCTGGAGAAGCCCAAACGTGGCATGTTTCGAGAATTATTTCCTATTTAATTTTATACAAGTGACTTAAATATAATAATGTCATATATTTTTAGAATTGGCTTAGCAAGGCCTTTCATTTGATACCACACACGATAGGTTTTGGAACAAAAAAATTTTTTTTCCCATACAAAAAAAAGATGACGTCATTACTCCTCATAGGATTTTTTTTAAATTGTGTACTACGGGTCAAATCGATTCATTTACCCTAAAGATTAAGTGTACCAAATTTCAGAACTCTTCTCTCAGGTGCAGCATGTTTTGAACTACCGCTAGGACTATTCCGTACGTTACGTTACCACGCTGGATTAACCAGCACAAGCGGATATTTGAGTGCATTATATAGTCATCATAACAACCACAATAATGTCCACTGCTGAACATGGGCCTCCCCCTATTAGGGGGGCATTTGCCATACTCACCACGCTTGGCTGGCGGGTTGGTGAGCGCAATGCAAGATGTTGCAATGCGATTGTGAAATTCATCCAGGGATTGAACCGGATGAATTTATCCCTTAGTCGCCTCTTACGACACCCACGGGAAAGATATGGGTTGATGCTATTCTAAGCCGGCACCACACGGCATTATATAGTAAGTTGTTCGAATGCTTCTTTTAAAAAAAGTGTTATATATATTATGTAGGTACTTTAAAAGTTTAAAATGCTGATAGTTTTGTAGAGTGAAAACACACCCCGCGTGGTTTCTCCCTTTAATTTATGGTACTGTATTGTCAGTTCTAGTGCCTTATAGAATACCGACTACGGAAATATGAATTAGCGTAAGGGACATTTTGGCGATTTTGAGTTATATATATCATTGGATTCAGAATTTCGAGCTCTATCGAATGGTATATATAACTTTTTGATTTCTTAAATAAAATGTCGCTTACCTTAAACAAAAAGTGAGCAAAAGTTTAAAAATCGGGAGTAAAAAGTACTGTTAAGGACATAAAAAATGATGTATGTCCCATACGTTAAATTTTTCATCATAGCGGCCAATTGATGTTCCTTACACTAATTATAAATACAAGTTTTTATGTCCGATATGCATCTTACATTAATTTCCAAAATAAACATTGGCCCTTACGCAGGCAAACAAACTTTAATAATGAGGTAGGAAACCAAAATAACATTACACTTTTATCTTACACTGCCCGCAAATCAAATTCCTCTCATATATTTTTTTTATGTGACGTCAGAATATCTATGTGAGCACTTATTTTGTAAGATATTTACACCGACCAAGAAAATACAAATTAATGTAAGGGACAAAGTAACAAAAATTTAGGAAAGAAGTTAAAGTAACGTACATGACATTATAAAATGTGTTGAAAAATGTTAATGTAACGTACATTTCTTGACCAAAAATGAGGTAAAATTGCAGCAAAAGACATCGTTTTTTCAAAGTATTAAGGCTATTTAAATAATAAAATAGTCAATTTTACTAATTTCTTTCAATAAAAATGTACAAAGACATGCGTTAATTAAATAAATATAAACAACAAAATGACTGGTTAGTAACATAGATACCATGCTCTCTCATTTTTATTGCTTTTATTTAATGAAAGGCCCTTTATTCCATCATCATCATCATCTTCCTGCCCTTATCCCAATTTCTTGGGGTCGGCGCAACACGCTTTGTTGAACTTTATTTCATGTTCCATACAAAAGTAAAGATCATTTGAAATTTCTGACCGTTACTAAAATGAACACAAATTAAGTATTGTCCGTCAGAAGAAAACGCACAAATCTTCACGCCGCTTACAGGCAAACCGCTAACATCTCGAATAGTATCGGAAGTGTTCGGTGACCATTGAAAAATTGCTTATTGAATACGGTGTCACTATGTTTGGGTGACGAAAAACCTGTTTATATTGTGATATTAATATTTTTAAATATCCTACTAATATTATAAAGGCGGATGTTTGTGTGTGTGTTTGTTACGACATCACGCAAAAACGGCTGATTAGATTGACATGAAACTTTGCAGAAATATAAAAGGGCATCTGGAATAACACATAGGCTACTTTTTACCCCGGGAAAATGTCTCATTTCTACGGAATCACGCATATTCCAAAATTTTTGAAGTAGGTGGCGTGACTGAGCCGATTCGCGTCTTTGTGGGGAAGCATAACCGTTAATTCAACGGTCTTATTAAAGTCACGGTTATCTGCGGCGGTAGTACGCTTGCCTATCAAACAAGGTGACTCGCGTTCGAATCCGGATAATGTTCTCCTTATTTTTGTTTTTATTTTTTCGAACTTTTATTTAATTTAAGTTTTGTCTTACGATATTGGCAAAAAGTGTTACACACTGGTCTTGCTATACTTCCTACGTGTGTGTTTGTTACGACATCACGCAAAAACGGCTGATTAGATTGACATGAAACTTTGCAGAAATATAAAAGGGCATCTGGAATAACATAATATACTTTTTACCACGGAAAAAAATCTCA
The DNA here is from genome assembly GCA_024500475.1 of Phthorimaea operculella. NCBI lineage: Eukaryota > Metazoa > Arthropoda > Insecta > Lepidoptera > Gelechiidae > Phthorimaea > Phthorimaea operculella. Next base: position 1,079,275 of record JANFCV010000056.1, read on the forward strand.
TTCCCACGGGATCACGCATTTTCCAATATTTTTGAAAAAGGTGGCGCGACTGAGCCAATTCGCGTTTTAGAAACTAACAGCGTCATCTCTTGGCGAGTAAGTAAGGCAAAATTGATGTATATCCCACAACACATGTACGTACAAAAATTATATTAAAATGTTTTACCAAGATATTGGATCCCACAAATACATACCTACATATGAATGAAGTATTGATGTATATGGCACAACACATGTACGATTGTACGTACAAAAATAACATGCAAATGAAAATGTTTTAAACAAGATTTTATATCCTACAAATACAGTATAAAAATTACATGGCAGGTAAAAACTTTTACCAACCAATACCCATTGGATCCAACAAATACATACATATTTCATACAAATATGACATGCCATTAAAAATGTTTTATCAAGGTATTACATTACATCCCACAAATAAATACATACGACGTTGAAAAATGACAGTGCTGTGTTTTTTTTTAACAATGTATTGGATCTTACAGATCTATACATACATACTACGTCCAAAAATAACGGAGCTGTAAAATTGTTTTACCAAGATTATTAGACCCCGAAATACATACATCATCATCAATACATAGTATAAATATAAAGTCCCTTCCCGTGTCTGTATGTATGTTTCCTTATATCTTTAAAACCCCTCAACGGATTTCGATGCGGTTTTTTTATTATATAGAGTAAGTTAAGGGGCAGGTTTTAAATATTCTTTACCTCAAATTTTAACCCCTAAACGGTTGAAAAAGGTGTTAAAAGTTTGTATGAGAAATCATTATTTTTGATGTGATCTGTTTCAAAATTTGCGATTAGATTAAAAAGCTAAAAAAAAGGAATACGTATTTCAGGGATTTTCGATTTTCAACCCCTAAAGGGGTAAAAAAGGGCTTAAAAGTTTGTATGGAAAATCATTATTTTTAAATGTGATCTGTTTCAAAATTTGCGATTAGGTCAAGGAGCTAAAATAATTAAACACGTGTTTCAGGGATTTTCGATTTTGAACCCCTAAATGGGGTAAAAAAGGTGTTAAAAGTTTGTATGAGAAATCATTATTTTTGATGTGATCTGTTTCAAAATTTCCGATTAGATTAAAAATCTAAAAAAAAGGAATACGTATTTCAGGGATTTTCGATTTTTAACCCCTAAAGGGGTAAAAAAGGGCTTAAAAGTTTGTATGGGAAATCATTATTTTTAAATGTGATCCGTTTCAAAATTTGCGATTAGATCAAAGAGCTGAAAATATTGAGCACGTGTTTCACGGATTTTCGGTTTTCGACTTCTAAAAGGGTACAAAAGGGGTTAAAAGTTTGTATGGAAAATCATGATTTTTAAATGCGATCTGTTTCAAAACTTGCAATTAGATCAAACAGCTAAAAAATCAGTAGGTACGTGTTTTAGGGATTTTCGATTTTTAACCCCTATAGGGGTAAACGATGGGTTACAGCGGGTGAAACCGCTGACGGGCAGCTAGTTAAGGATTATAATTGAAAAGTATGTTAATAACAAAACAATATTGCGCAAAACACAAAGACATAGTTTTTAGAATTTGTCGTTTTGTTCGATAAAATGTTTTATTTTATTACAAACACAGTATAAATTATTAGAATACTTTAAAAATTAATACAGAAATTGGTGTGATGAGAAGCTAAAATAGTGTACTCGACTCATTATATTATGACACGATCGAGCAAACCGCGGATCACAGCAAGGTACTGAAATAGAGTCATCTAAATTCTTCAAATGGTAAAACCCTCACATCAGGTCGAGATATTCTTGCTGTAGTCGAGAACTTCTATGAAAGTCTCATGCGTCGCATGCACCCAGACCTTTATCTGACGTGAGAAACTCCATTGTTCTCTTTCACCACCTTACTCTTAGACAGCTTAAGAATACAAAGGCTTCAGGGAAGAGTGGCCCCTGAGGCTGGTGTCATAAAATGGTTGTTCAACTCGGTAATAACTAGTGGCAAAACCTCAGAGGCGTGGTTACTCCACTCTACGAAAAGAGACGAAACGTTTCTCAGTAAGAAACGTTCCCCAGAAACTAAAGGTCAATTTTACTTCTGGACCACGTCTATAAGCTGTTCTTGAGAGTAGTCACCAATCGGTGTCATAAAAAATTTACGCCTTCATGTTTTGCGCGTCCACTTATACTTAATTTGTTATATAATTCTAATTATTACAGTCAAAACCTTGTGTTGTTTTTATTAACTTAGTATAATTTTGTTTGATTTACAAAAATTTCCACGTAGTTTAAACTTTGAAGATATATTTTACTGTCAAAGATTAAATAAAAAGTTCCTGTTCGGTTTTTTTGCTAATGACGTTATTTATTATCCTTCAAAAAGGTTTCTTATGCTTTTTATTCTAATATTTCTTACATTAAAGAATTGATTAAGAATTTGAATCACATTAGAACATGTTTATGTTGTTTGATATACTACATCGTGTTAGAGACGCAATTCTAAGAGTATTTCCTTTGAAAATAATTGGTTATAATAAAGTTTTGGGGCAAACTAGTCATAAAAACCTTTAGACACGGTGTCCTTCACTGCAAATTTACCTCGTTTTCGATGATGAAGTGTACGTTACATTAATTTTTTTCAAAATTTTTTGTGATTTTAACAGAAAAAATTAACGTAAGGGACATGCCAATTCCTAAACTACAGGGATATCTCAGATGATGATAGCTTTAGCATAAAGAACTCGAAATTCTAATGATTTTTTCCCTAGAAGTCATTTGAATCGGACAAGAAACAAAAAAGATATAAAGAATTTTAAAAAATTGCATTCGTTTTTTGGCTCTCCTGAAAAATGGCATTTTGTCCCTTACGCTAATTCATATTTCCGTAGTCGATACGTGTTCTGTGTTAGAACCCAGCCTCTAGGGGCGGCTTGAGTGTAACTATGCGGTCCTTCCATACGCTACCACTCTGGATTAACTAGCACAAGCGGATATTTGAATGCATTTAGGTACAATGCTGCTTAGTTCTTAGTATGTTTTTTTCTTCTTCTTCTTCTTTGAGTGAGATACCAAGTCGTCCAATGGTTAGTCTAATGATCCGATGAACCAGCGTGTCGGAGATTTTCAACCACCTACTGCAAGTAACAGGCCTCTGACATAGTTGTGTAACACCGCCGCCGAAGTGATCGATCATAGACAGCAAACGGCACCGATGGTTATTCCAAGATATATGACGTTCTTGGAAACCATCTTTTTAGTTACCTTGACTTCCTCTGAGATTCCAGTTATTTTCAGTTAAAGTCAGTAAGGGTCAAAATCGTCGCTAGTATAGTCCGACAAGTTCGTGCGCGACCTTCCCTAGGGGTAACAGACGATGGGGGGGGAGATGTCAGCGGGTAGCGGGAGGTGTAGCGGGGAAGGGCGACGCGCGCATCCGCGCCGCACGTCATATTAAAATGACGTGCTTCCTCGCCCCCCGACCGTCTGTACCCCGCAGGAAGGTCGCGCACGAACCTGTCGGACTATAGTAGGTACTAAGTGAGTCATCTGTAAAGGTTACTCTATTTGTGTCATCTCATCAGTCATCACGTTTGGCACGCGTCAATGCATTATATTGCAGCTGTCACAGGCTGTCATTTGTACGGTGTCTGTCACGTCACGTTGTATGTGTGAGATTTACCGTAGGTATAGGTTTCGTAGAGAAGATCTACGAAATTGCTACGACGTAGTATTTTGCTACGAGTTTCAACACTTAATTTATTCAAGCTGAGATTATTGATGTAAAATTTTAGTACTGCGCTCGGAAATTAAGCTGCAAAACAAAGTGAGGTACCACTAGCTTCTAGCCAAAAGTAATACCTACCTTATAAATCCATTTCCCTACAAAATGACCAATAATTTTCAGAAACGGTCACTCCCTAGGCGATCCCTTTGAGGTCAATAATATTTAGTTGTTTTCCCCGAGGGCCTGTCAAAGTGGTTGTTTTATTGCAATAAGTATGGATCTGTCGTACAATGCTTTTGGGTTCTAAACGGGTATTTGTTTAGGCTCGTTTATTGGTGGAGTGTACGTTAAAAGCGAAGGCGGATATATTTTTTAAAACTAAATTCTTTTTATAAGGATAAATTCAATCATCATCATCTTCCTGCCCAATTACTTGGGGTCGGCGCAACAGGTTTTATTGAACACAAAATCGTGTTGCAAAGGATTTGGCTTTATTTCACGACCGGCCGCTTACTAGACGTCAACCCTCCTTGGGAATGTGTGTAGTGGATTAACCGCCACCATACGGTTGGCCCTGGCTGTTTGGCAAATTCAATAAGAACAAATGTTTTCAGGGTATGTTCTACACAAGTTTCTTATAAAAGTTGTTCAGTTATGTGAATAGAACACACTCTTGTAGGTATTAAATAATTGTCTCTAGGTGCAATTTGTGATGAAGAGTAGCTTCTTATTGAAGAGTAACTGTTTCTGTTAGTTAATTCTCCGTCCTCCCCTGTCAAAAGCAGAATCATCATTTTAGTCACACATGATGTACCTATCACACACCATATTTTTCATTAATTATTTATTTTTATACTTTATTGCACATAGTACAAAATGCGGGCCTAATGCCACGTGGCATTCTCTACCGGCCAATCAAAGGGTAAACAGAGAGAAAAAGATACTTACGGGTGCACTCGGGTGTGAAAACATAAATCAAATTATGCCTAAGCTAAGACAAGACATAGGTTTTTCCCAATGGAAGCCATTAGCCATAAGGCACGATCGCCAGTTACCGCCATCAAGTCGCTACCAGCTGCCATCTAAGCTCATGACGTGTCCCACAGTACAACTTATTTAGGCTCGGCCCCAGGGTGACAATAAATAGACGCATCGCCATCCAGTCGCTACCAGCCCTCTTCTAAGCTCATGACGTGTCACACGGTACAATTTATTTAGGCTCGGCCCCAGGGTGACAATAAACAGGTGCATCGCCATCCAGTCGCTACCAGCCGCCGTCTAAGCTCATGCCGTGTCCTACAGTACAATTTATTTAGGCTTGGCCCCAGGGTGACAATAAACAGACGCACTGCTCCTAACCAAACTGTTTGGGCAACGCGCGAGGCATCCCGAACGTGCGCTCGACTGTACTATCTCCTAGAAAGCGCTGATAACAGGCCAGCAACGATCCCATAAATATACGCGAGATATCATCATCATCTTCCTGCCCTTACCCTAATTACTTGGGGTTGGCGTAACTTTTAATCTCACTTGATGTATCCCACAGATCACATTACAGTAGCTAACACTAGACATAGGTTTATCCCAAAAGTTAAGCCATTAGCTTTAAGACACGATCAACCCTTTTCGCCATCCAGTCGCTTCCTACCCCCCTTCTAAGCTCATGAATCTCATGACGTGACCTACGGTACAATTTATTTAGGCTCGGCCCCAGGGTGACAATAAACAGCCGCACTGCTCCTAACCAAACTGTTTAGGCAACGCGCGAGGCATCCCGAACGTGCGCTCGACTGTACTATCTTCTTTAAAAGCGCTGACAATAAGCCAGCGACACTTCCTATAAAAATCCGCGAGACAAAATTCTTAGTGTGTAGACACACTACGACTGAAATTACGCGACAGAAATTCGGCGGCTGAATTCCGTTCCGTCAGTTTTCAGCGTTTTCGGTTGGGAGGACACACTATGATCACCGAAATTACGTACAAATCACGCGGACTGGCATTCGACGTAATTTCGGCGACTGAATTTGTCTGAACTGTGTCATCCCTAATGCAAATAACATTACTGGCGTCATTGCACCGTATTCCGTCGCGTAATTTCGGTCGTAGTGTGTCAAGACAATAGACTAAGATAAGTGTAATGTACGCGCACTCTGTAGCTTGCTTACGCTAAGATGTCATTTAGCATACATACATCATGGCAATATTCCTTACGGGGTAGGCAGAGCGCACTACGTCTGGCAAAAGTTTCAGAGTCATTCAGAAGACTGTGCATCACCATTGTGTCAAGTTGTAAGCCTGTCATAGAAAAAAATATCATAGGAAAACAATTATTTATCATCATCTTCCTGCCCTTATCCCAATTACTTGGGGTCGGCGCAACACGTTTTGTTGAACACAAAATCGTATTGCAACGGATTTGCCTTTATTTTACGACCGGTCGCCTACCAGACGTCAACCCTCCTTGGGAATGCTTTTGTGGTGGATTAACCGCCACCATACGGTTGGCCCTGGCTGTTTGGGTTGGGTTTATCCCTCGGTCGCATCTTATGACCCCCACGGGAAGAGAGGGGGTGGTGCTATTCTACTCTGCCGGCACCACACGGAAAAACAATATATTTTTGTAAAAAACGAAAAGCAACGGATGAAACCGTAAAAAAATAGAAGATGAAACAAAAGATTTCATTTCATTTCTCTCTCATATTCAATTTCTACTTAAAAGTTCCAAACTTCCACCCGATATGTGAATCTTCCTCTTCTATTTGCACAATGCAATATCTCGATATTGCAATATTGTTCTGTTTATGCGATCTTTCTATACCCTAAGAATAAGAAATAAGGTAGAAAGAGCCTTGCATAGTGAATACAGGTACCAAATTTTTAAAACACTTCCCGTGTTACGTATATAGTTTAACCCTTGCAAAGAATATCTTGCACTTATTCTCGTGACTTTGTTATTTTGTAAGTATTTGTTCATAGTATGTTATAATTATAAAACGATTAACCTTATTATTTGAATAGTTTCACAAGATAAACTTCTTCCTTTAGTAATTTAATACATAGTAGGTCGGTTTTGAAGCGTAATGATTAATGCCCGTACTTATGCTGACATTCAGATTTAGAAAAAAAGATAGTTTTTGTAAACAATGCAAACAGAGTGTTACCTATTATATTTATTTGATGTCTGTTTTATAAAACAAGCCGGTATATGAATAGTGTGCATATTTTGTCCGTACAAATCGTGCATCATATAAAATTAGTGTAATTTTTTCAATAATGCAATATTTTCACTCAAAAATGTATAGGCTGTCCGATTAGAGAGTAGAGTAGTCTTTTGACTTCATGTAGTTTCAAAAGACTCTATCTACTTAATATTTTGCTCTTAGTCAATGGTAAATATGAAAATTGTGCTCAACTTCACATGGGAAGGAGAATGGTTGTTTATTGCTTTTTACTTTGATTTCGCCTAAAAAGATTAATTAAAAAAAAATGTATTTAGAAAATATTATTTTTTAAACCTACTTTTTAATAATGGGAGAGCCGGCTACAGAAATACCTATCTCATCAGGTACTACAATAGGCTCACTTTAGAACGTTAACCAAAACGTAAACAATTCGAAAGACCCAGTTCTGCCAGAGCACAAAAATATGGTACCTAACAAAGTTATTCAGTTGATACGTGACCCAAAGTAATGTACTTCCGATCTTTTGAAATCACACCTCTTTAAGGCCCAATATACCCCCATAAAGGAAGGTGGCAAAAGACCACCATATAAATACATTAGTATAAGTTTTATGTGTAACAGGCGACCGGAAGTACATAAAAACCCTACGTGACCACGGACACTCCGGCATAGAGTAGTGTTTGTAACACAGAACGTGCTGAATATAAATTTTCATATTACGTACCTGAAAAATTCAATGTCGACTTGGTGAGTTTTACTGTTTGTGGTCGTATGTCTATTTGCATATTCTATCATACATAGGGTAGTATTTACTCGTGTTTCAACTGAGTGAAACCGTAAAACATAAAATTTGTTAATATACTTTATTTATACGATCTCTTTGAAGCAATTTTACTTCAAATATAAATGCTTACACTGAGTTTGAAAATTACGTCATATTTTTAGTTTATTTGAGACAGTCTCAGCCAACTCCGCCAATTTATTATTTTGCGCGACACCGAAACTGCAACAACCCAATGAACATGATGTTGTGAATGCGGCTATAGTCGTGAGGATCACTCACTGCATTCACGGCCATATTGCCCACCAAGTGGGAAAGAGGCGCCATACGACCGGCATACGGCGGTGAATGCAGCTCGTATTCTTCTGAACCGTAATCTCAGAAATCGTAAATAGTAACCCTCCGAAACACGGCCTCAATATTTACCAAATTCCATATAATGTCTGCTGACGCAACAGTTTGCATTACTAGACTATTAATTCATACATACAAACACATTTCATGTCCTTATCCCTTGCGGGGCAGGTTGAGCATTAACGGTCGTTAAAATTCGGTTGCCTATTCCATAAATTGCCATGACAAACTTTTTCAGAAAAATCATGTCATCAGAAAAATAGCTATGACAAATTGTCAGCCTATATACTATAAATCAACTATAAATTGTAATTTACATGGCAAAATTACTCCTATCAATAAATTTATCTCTAACTAGGTGAATTATAGTATGCACGCTCTGTAACTGAACCTTCTCTGCGCCCAATATAGAACCCAGTATGAAGATTTATGTGTGCCCTTTATCTTATCAAGTTCCAACGAAAAAACAAGTTTGTAGCCTGCAGGGTACTTTATACCCTCAAGGGTATATTATAGTTTGAAGGTATTTTGTAGACCTTTGTTCTTGTGAGCATGTTATGGGGCTAAATTGGGGTAAAAAGTTTTGATGCTGCATTTTGTGAGTAAGATGAAAAACGTTATCTTCTACAAGTGATAAACGATTTGACTATTTATACAGATGCTCACGCTCTGGTCACCCCGCAAGAGATAAAGGCGTGAAAAGAGATAAGTGCGTTTGTGTTTGTATCGCCAACTAATTCTGGCAATTTAAAACTACCTAAAACTTTGGGTTTCACAAAGAACGTCTCCTTGAAGCTTAGAGTCATTTCTGTGGTAGGCAAGACAATTCCAATACAAAAATTAAATCCGAAACAAAAGTCCAAAACCTCGATAGGAGGAATCGTATTTGTACGAAATTTTCACAAGTTTGAGACCTAAATTTTAGTTTATATATTTCAAACATCTTACCAAAAATGTAACGAAAATATGACGAGTTGGTTCTATTTTATCTAAGCTCGTCTTCATATTACGTACTTATCCGTAAGCTGAAGCTAACAGGCTCAAGTCAAAGGCCTAACAAAATATTGATAAAGGTCCCTGAGGCAAATTCATTCTCAATACAAAGGAGAATTATGAAACTTCTTAAAGAAATTGTTAAGACATAGCCTTTGGTTCAAATTATTGAATAGGCTTCATTGAGCTTTTAAACGAAGAAAATACGTTGCTGGTGTTTTCTTTTATATTGCGCAAGATCCGCCATCCCTGCAAGGGATTTAGATAACTATAAACGATAATATATTATTTAGGCCAGCCCAGCACCATATTACATAGTTTGCAAGGAAAATTGAAATGTATGTACAAGCAGACATGTGAAAATATCGATTAATACTGGATGTATTTGAGCTTTTCCATTTGCGCAGTGAAATCCAAAAAGTAAATAAAAAACTCCTTTAGTAACCGTTCGCTTGACAATTAGAGGTAAAAGGAGCGTCAGCATATAACTTTAGTAATCCACAAATATGTAAGAAAATTAACTGCAAATATAACAAATATATTAAGGGGTTAACCAGCCCATGAAACTAAACAACTGTACCCAAGGAACGTGGGTAATTGCATATTATTTGCAAAACAAAGTGATGAGAAGTTATTCGTAATAAGACAATTTTGGGTCCAAGGAAAAACAGAAAATACTCTCTTTGATTTCTCATAATTACAACAAATTATCAAAACTCTGAGTAGCCATTAAAAGTTACAGCTAAAAAGGAAATATTTGTGTAAAAGCTTTCCTTAATTATACTAATTACTGAGCACTTCCGGTCTCTGCAGTCTATTCGTATAAACTTTGGCATTAATATGTGGAAGTTTCAGGTTCAAGACATGAGGCAGAAAAATGTGCCACTTGTTTTAGATAAACAAGATGACAGGGTGGTACTGAACAACCCATTTTCCCGATAACTCTTAGCTCAAAAGGTCAAACTAAACAACTTTCCCTGAGAACCAAAGTTCAAAAGCTGAAATAAATTAGACCATCCAATCAAAAAAAATGTTGTTTACTAAGGGAGGACCAATTTTTTTAGGCTTTGAACTATGGTCCTCAGTGAAACTTGTTCAGTTTGACTTAAATATCGAATGATTTTATTTAAAAACATTTATACACCCATTACAATATGAGTGTTTCACCAAAGTATACGACAGAGGAACCAAGTAAACAAGAACTGTTTTGCTGACCCTACCAGACTGTTGCACTCCATCGGTCGGACGTACGGTCGGTAAAAGTAGGAGTCCATTCGTCCACTTTCATTGTTCGAGCTAATTCCACTTGTACAGCTATTCCGCTGCTGTACAGCTTCTGGTGATATAGAGGTTGTATAAGAGGTTTTAATTTAGTACAAGAGAGAAAAAACTGCCTATTTAGATCCGTGGATATCGTAAGAGCTGACTAAGGGATTGAGGGAATGGGCACCAGTAATACCTGCGAAATACTATACGATGTACTGCACTTGCCAATCCACTTTCTCAGCGAGCTAAAGCAACAATTATCATCTGCCTTCCCTTAACCCAAACCAGTTGAGTTCGGTGCAACATGTTTTGCTTGAGCATCAAATCATGGGGCAAAAGGATTTGGCAATGTTTTACTCGCCTGACGTCAACCGCCTTTGTGAATGCTGTTGTAGAAATGTTGTAAGTAGTATTACCGGCTTAACGCCACCATGCGGTAGGCCATAGTCAACAGATAAAGCAGCATAATGTATTAGCAGTGCAAGTATTCTTATTAGGAGCACTGAGTAAAAAAAAAAGCATTTTATTGTACAACAAATAGCACACTAGTTAATAAAGACAAAGTAACTTACAATACAAGTTGCTTTATAGCTAAGGGTGCAATTTCTTCCAGGCAACCTACATCTTTTTTTGCATCTACGAGTATATCGCATTAGCAGTAACAAAGTTACCCTTTTACACCTTTAAGGGTACTTGCATTAAGGGTAAGGGTGACATTTTATTAAAAACCCACGCTTGACCGACCGACGGAGCAAAAGCAAAGTTGATTCAAAATGTAGTTGGGGTGTTTTTCTTTGATTTCATATTATTGCATATATAGGTAAAGTGTTTGTCATATAATGAAGGGCTGTATATTTAGTAGTATATGGGACTTTAACCATAATACTGAGTGTAAGTAACAGCTCTTCGAATTCTAAAAGGTACGGCATGGAGATAATGAACCTGAACAATTTTCCCCTACACGTCGAAGAAACGACAGAAAAAAGTATTATTAAATCACAATCAGACATCTTTTACTATGAAACGTAAAACAGATGTTTCTTGTAATATATTCCTATAGAAAAATTTACCAGTTTCATAGTTTAGGTGGATTCAAATTTTTTAATCTCGCATATAAAGTCGAGATCACCTGGCTGCATTTACTACCTATGGAAAGTCAACAATTTATTTCGTCTCCTGAAATATCTTCTTATGGAAGTAAAGTTGTTCATTTTCATGGTCTGATTGCAACCTATCAGTATTCGAATTGCAGGCTGAACCACCTGATTGTCCGAAAAGCAAGATGGTTCCGTGCTTCGGATGGGCACGTTAAGCCGTCAGTCCCGGTTGCTGTCTATAATGGCGCCGATGTGGCGCAGTGGTTAGTATGCCTGCATGCCACGCAAAGGTTTCGGGTTAAATTCCCGGTGGGGTCACTCACAAAGTTGATATTTATCACTTTGTGAAGTTGTTCCCAGTCTGGTTAGGACATTGCAGGCTGAACCACCTGATTGTCCGCAAGTAAGATGGTTCCGTGCTTCGGGTGGGCACGTTAAGCCGTCGGTCCTGGTTGCTGTCTTTAATGGCAGTCGTCACACAACCATGTCAGAGGTCTGCTACTTGCAGTAGGCGGTTGAAAAACTCTGACACCAGGGTTCATCGGGTCGTTGAACGACTCGGTGTCCCACACGAAGAGAGAGAGTATACGAAGAGCCATCCCTTACAACCTGTATATTACGTGGCACGTATTGTTAACTATAACTTGATCCATTAACAACAATGACCGAGTTGTGAATCTTGGACGACACTTCTAAGTGACTACGTGACCACGTAACTACGTGATCACGTAACGTGCGTGGTAATGCGTTACCTTACAAATATATCATAGATAAGACATATAATAGATAGAAGTGTGATTAAATAAAAACTCGATAGGAAGTTCACATAACATTTTCGAAAAATAGAGAAAATATTTCATTTAGATGAAGTTATTTTGAAAAGGTTTGTATGACGTTACGTTTCACTTTAAAACAGTCACGTAACATGAAATTCTTCAAGTAGCTTCGTATACCGTATGCTGGACATGAGCCTCCCCCTAACGGGGGGTATTGCCATACTCACGATTTTTGGACTGGCGGATTTGCGAGCGCAATAAAAGATGTTGCATTTACAGGGAATGCTGCAGCCTACTCCCTGGATGATTATCCCTTAGTCGCTTTTTACGACACCCACGGGTAGAATTGGGGTGATGCTATTCTAAGCCGGCATCACACGGAACATACCGTATAATATAAGTATAACCCTTAATTTATAAATGCACGTTTTCTGGTTTACACCTCTGGTACCCTGATCACGCCACCAACTTCGAACTCGGCTTAGAGTTGAAGAGTTGCATTATCCCGCGGGATAACTTACACGTATTTATTATTATAACTTTATAACACAAACTAGCTAGGAGGTCGAAGTTTGCTTAACTTTGCATCTAATACTGGTGAATGAAGTTTCGTCAAATTAGATTGATTTATCTATTTTAAAGATGGGTGTCGCAAAAAAGTAGCATCCCTAGCGTGTAGTTCGGGTCAATTCCCGGTGGGGTCACTCACAATGTTAGGAACTAATCTCAATGGAACTAAGTACTGCGAACGAAGGATTTTTTATCACTTTGTGAATTTGTTCCCAGTCTGGTTAGGACATTGCAGGTTGAACCACCTGATTGTCGGAAAAGCAAAATGGTTTTGTGCTTCGGATGGGCACGTTAAGCCGTCGGTCCCGGTTGCTGTTTACGATGGCGGTCGTTACACAACCATGTCAGAGGCCTGTGTAGTATTCGGTTGATAAAGGGTTCGTTCGTTGAACGACTCGGTGTCCCACACGAAGAGAGAGAGAGAGAGAGAGCGTGGAGGTAGGTAAGAAATGATTGAAAAAGGAACCGAGCTGTCCTTCTGTAACTTATCAATTTTGTGGTTCAGTGGCAATCTTTCGATATAAAGGTAACCTGGAAGACCAAGTGCGGCGGCGTCGCAGTGCGCCGTCAACGTGACAGCGTCGTTAATAGTATAGAGAGCGGGCCGCGGCGTGCCGCCCAGTCTTTTTGGCATCCCCATACAAACCAGTCATACTATGAACGACGCTGTCACGTTGACGGCGCGCTCTGTCTTTATTTTGACCTTTATACTGCTTTTATTTTTCACCAATTAAACACTATTTGATACGACCAGTTTTACTTTTACCCGACTTGTTCAATTTCGCGAACAAAGTCTCGGAGGCGGGTTCAGATTAACTTGGATTACCAGCGGCTTTTTCTTTGGCTTACCCGCGGTTAGTTTCCTTGTACCACTGACAAATGAACCATGGTCCTTCCTTGGGCGGGCAGCTAGAAAATTGATCTTTTTTTGCTTTGCTGATGTGAAAGAAATAACGGAAAATGAAAGTATGGATGTTCGTCCATTGCTTGCCTTACCTCACATCAAGTTTTCTGTTACTATACCTTGTAAGTATAGAAAGAATATCGAGAAAAAAAATCACTATATAGGAATATGTTTTTCGAGAGTAGGGATGTATGCGTGTTTGTGGACAAGAAAGTCTTTTTCACGGGATAGTAGTCAGATATCTCCAAATGAGATGTCTTTATAAACACAAATCATCATCTTACTGCCCATACACCTTTAACGCATTTTAATCGCAAAATACAAGGTTTTTGATATCTTAATGCACCTGCTTGTAATACGCTAAAGAAAAAGAGTTGTTTTATGGTCTGTGGTTTGTACTGGTCAAGTTGGGCAGAGTTATGGATTAAGGAGTTAGGCAAAGTTATTGGGCAGGTAAGTCCAAGGATCTATTGTATGTTGAGATTTAGCGAATAGTTATTTCTTTACTCGAACACGACAAAATCGTGAAAAACTAAAGTACAGAATATTATACCTTACAGAATATTATAATAAGCAAGCTACAAAGTTTGCCTAAAAATTTGGAACGGGTAGTAGTAGTGAGAATATAACTTCTCTGTCCATCAGTAGCAAATGACCAGTGACAACACTCTAGAAGTTCACATATATTTGATGTAGGTATGTATGGAACTACTGCTTATGCTTACGTTTTGACAGCACTGCCCGGGGCAATACGCGCTCTTTACGGCCTGCGTCTATACTCTTAGAAAGCATTAATCTAATTAAACATTGTCTTTGTTCCAGGTACGTTATTTGCAGAAGAATTCTAAGGAAAGGCACAAAAAAATAAAACATTTCCCCTCGGGTAAGAAAGCAAGATGGATACCAAAGAGTTCTTACTTGATAATTCCCACTAATGAATAAAAATTCAGTCTTAAATCAGTTAAATTACAGAAAAGGTTTTTAACTTTTAGCAGTAAAGAACTCAGATTTTATCTGGAAAAAAAGTTGTGACGAAAACTTAATTAGGATTTTTTTATCTTTCGTTTGGGACAGTAAAAGATTTTAATACTGTGTTGAACAATTCTAAATCTTCTTATTATTATTTTTCTTCTTTTGTGTGGAACACTGAGTTCACGAACGAAAGTTTAAAACCGCCTTTTACTACTTGTAGGCTTATGATGTGCGTTAGGACCGCGGGTGTACAAGTTAGGATTGAGCTGCTTATCTACAGGATGGTAGTACCTGCAGTGTACCTCAGTGTACCTCCAATGAAATCCAGTGTACCTCAGTTAATAAAAGTTATTGGATGAAATATGTACCGCCATTCTAACGTTAGGATGGCGGGTGTACATTTTTATTTCGGTCTGTAGATACTTATTTTGCTTTTCGTTTATAGTAATTTGGTGTACCTGCAGTGTACCTGTCCATAAAATTATAAAATAATAAAAATGATGACAAATACCAGTAAAAAACGTGTAAAAACGATATAGGGGAAACTGGGGGCACTTGAGCCCTAGGGGAGACTTTGTAAACGTTATTTCCAGAAAAGCAGAAGACTTAGAGAGCTACTTTCCTACAGGATGGTGGTACTTGCAGTGTACCTCAGTGTACCTCCAATGAAATCCAGTGTACCTCAGTTAATAAAAAGTTATTGGATGAAATATGTACACCCGCCATTCTAACGTTAGGATGGCGGGTGTACATTTTTATTTCGGTCTGTAGATACTTATTTTGCTTTTCGTTTATAGTAATTTGGTGTACCTGCAGTGTACCTGTCCATAAAATTATAAAATAATCAAAATGATGACAAATACCAGTAAAAAACGCGTAAAAACGATATAGGGGAAACTGGGGGCACTTGAGCCCTAGCCATCCTAATGAAAGAATGGCGGGTGTGCATATTTCATCAAATAACTTTTTATCTAAAGAGGTACACTGGATTTCATTGAAGGTACACTGAGGTACACTGCAGGTACTACCATCCTGTAGATAAGCAGCTCAATCCTAACTTGTACACCCGCGGTCCTAACGCACATGGCTTATGATATTGTTTTTGAAACTATCGCCATTAGTTAGTTGTCATAATCATATCATAGAAAACAACCATGACTGATAGATAGTTTACGTGCGCTTCGAAGCGCGGAATCATCTTACAAATAACCTGTTACTGTACAATACAAACCTTTATTTATCGTTTCTTTTTCTTTGCTTTTGAGAGAAACGAATTTTAAAATCTTAATTAAATTTTAATCTCTTTGGGTTCAATCAGTACCGATGTCCAATTAATAAGATTAATATTGGTACCTTTCACAAAATACGTCAAAGTATTTCCTGCCTAATTAATGCCCATTTAATATTTAAGAAGATCAATTTATAAATTTTCTTTGATTCTTTAATTTTTTCCATTCAAATACCTTTGAGCCTAATTAGCGAATTTTGATGAAAGATGCTTTTAAAAATTTGGCGAAAGCATACCTAGAAGTAGGTTATATTCCACCTTATTTTCATAAAAATACGGTTTATGTCAAATGGTTTGAGAGACGCCCCGCTAGAGGATATAATACCTTGCCTTAATATTATGTATTCAATGAATGTAGTTTTCTTATTCGATAATGTTTTGAAATGTGTTCATGACATAAACTGGCGAAATAATGTAGATAAGTGCTATAAATACTTATTTTAAGATCTTTTATACCGTGAATGCAAGATAATAAAATATTTCTATTTCTATATCGCACAACGCTGCGTCGACGAATGCGTCTGTAAAAGAGTTTGACATAATATACGATATTTGTTTGAGAATAAGGTCGAAATTTGTATTGTCCTAACGCAGACGTTAATAGACAGATTAAAATATCGAATACTCGGCTTCATTGTGTCAACTTGTTGTGCTAAGAAATAAAAAGACTTGAAGTGTATTAGCTGGCCATAGAAAGAATTATAATTCACTTAGTCAGCATTTAAGCTGAAGCGATCAGTGCCGAAACACCGATGGCGAAAGGTCCTGGGTGTTTCACCTTCATTTCGGATCATCAGGTATGGAAGTGTCCATACGACAACCTGTTAGGATATGTATAGTCCAGATGGACTATGAATGCGAATCTGCGAGGAATTATATTTATTTGAAGACCATTCAAGAAAGGAAAACCATATTTTAATAACAAAAAGAGAATTCAGACAAGACATGAAAGCTTACCGTTGTAAAGCTAAAAGCGTTTGGGTGAAGGAATCAAAAAGTTTTTAATACGTAGCTAAGTAGCGCCGGGATTGTCTCTGAACGGCTGACTGTTACACCGTAAGGAGCTGATGTGACGCAGTGGTTAGTAGGACTGCCGGCCACGCAGAAGGTTCCGGGTCGGTATTTATTTATCACTTTGTGAATTTGTTCCTAGTCTGAATAGGACATTGCAGGCTGAACCACATGAATGTTCGAAAAAGTAAGATGGTTCCGTGCTTCGGATGGGCACGTTAAGCCGTCGGTCCCGGTTGCTGTCTATGATGGCGGTCGTTACACAACCATGTCAGAGGCCTGCTACTTGTAGTAGGCGGTTGAAAAACTCTGACACCAGGTTCATCGGGTCGTTGAAAAACTCTGACACCACATGAAGAGAGAGATAGGAGCCAGCTCCACAGAATAGACGACGTGAGACATGAGACGTATCTAAGATGACATCTGTCAGACAAAGTGATCGTCAGCCGTTATCGATGGGACGCACGTCTGACGTGTGTGTGGATTTAATCTAATACTCCCATAATTTTTCCGAGATCTCGGTAAGTGGCTCGGAAAAATATTCCAATACCATGGTTGGACTTTCATGCTTAGGTGATTTGCCTAAATTGATTACATTTCGTTTTTAAATAAAATTTAGATTTTTACTCAGGGTAGGGTCATTTTGAGCACCCAATATTGTGATTGTAACATCGCCGAAATATTGGGTGCTCAAAATTAACCTATCGTGAGTAAAATCCCGTTAAAATATCTCAATGTTTCGTCAGTGATTCTTGAAGTTCATCAATCACACTTTTGAAATGCAAGTTCAAAATAAACTCTATTAATCTTTGTTCATTATTCAAATATAGATTAGCATGAACGCCAACCGTTCATGCCAATCTATATTAACAACAGCTATAAAAACAACCGCTGTGTCAAACTTATTGAACCTCTATTACTTCTCATAAATTTGACGTAGTTATCTATGGAACAAATGCTAACGCTTGACAGTAATATACGAGTAAAATTCCTATTTGATATATTAATAACGATACGAAACCGTGTAACAGACAGCCCAAGGGTTAAATATTCAAAAATCGCATACTTCGCCAACTTTGGGGCAAAACTTGAGGATTTCATTCCATTCTCGAAATTCACTTAAGTAGTCCTTTATTTTTTGCCAGAATAATTGCCTTTATCGGGATAACAGGCGCTGTTTGCCGGAAGACCTTCAAAAGAGCCAGTAATGGATAAGTTTTCACGTCCGTTGATTTTTTAGGGTTCCGTGGACAGAAGGTAAAAACGGTACCCTATTAATTCAGTGTCTCAGGTAAATCGATGAGTAGTATGAGTACCAAAGTAGCGAAGAGGAAAGGTACATTTCGTTCGCCTTTATTACGGTTCATTAGGTTTAGGAGACAGTATGGCAACCGTTAAGGATAGAGTCCATAATACTGTATGTATCTGTCAAATGTCAGGCATGTGTCTCACTTATATAAAAAACAATAACATAAACATTTAGGCGAGAAACACGCGCAACGTCCGTTTTTGCGTCATTTGATTCACCACCCTACACCCTAACACTTTATACAAATACGGTTTATGTCAAATTGCATCGCACAACGCTGCGTTGATGGATGCGTCTGCTAAACCGTTTGACATAAACCATATGCGTTTCAAATTATGTGGAAAATCAAACAAACGACACACCAACTGACGTTACCTTGTGTTTCATTTGTTCTTATTATTTTTGAATATTTCTAAATAATGGTAAGGAACCCTTCGCGCGTGAGTCCGACTCACCTCTGGCCGATTTTTTGCTTTGGGTCGAAAAGGGTAAAGACGTTTTTTATTTGTAAAAGTTTGAAAAGGTCGGGATTTTAAGTGGCAATTGATTTCTTCTGTAACGGCGTTCTTTTTATTGGCAAAGATTGAGTTTTACCCGTTCTTTGAAATTTATGAAAAAAGGATGTTTAGCCGGTTCAATTGCTACATAAAATAAAAGCAAAAGAGGTACAAGCCAATAGCTGGTATAAAATATAGTCGCATTTTCCATTTCTCTGTCTGTCTGTTAATAGTAGAATTTCCTCCCTTTTGATGCGATTTTTTGTAATAGATGTATAGATAACACAATAAAAAAAAGTAACCATCGAAGTTTATCTGAAAGATGACTGGATGGCGAAAACGGGAGATCATACCTTGTAGCGCACCCGGGAAAAGGCTTTCGTCCGGCAGTGGACTGCTTTAGGCTGAAGTGGTGAATCTTGTTTGAGATCATAACGCAATGTGTTTCATTCTACTACCAGATTACTAGTTGTCTTTTATTTCCTGGAATGAAATTTTCGCAATAGGTTTTATTAATATTATAATGAATGCTTTCCGACCCATGGTCCAAGAATACGTTGGATGAGGCATTTATTTATATTCTTTCACAGAAAGAATTACCGTTCACCCTTATATTTGTACTGTGGCGGTAAATAGGCAGTAGCATACAGGAATTTCTCATCATGTAAATTCAATAGACACTCAGTTCAAACCGAAGAATCAATACAGTAATTTGAACCAGGAATGGAATCTATTATCAGACGAATGAACAATGGAACAAACAAACCATTAAGCATAAATGAATTAATGTTAGAGCTTAGTAATGTGGTAGAAAAGTAGAAGTAACTCATCATCTTACCCCAAAGTGGTTGGGGTTGGCGCAGCATGTTTTGTTAGAACACGAAATCATGTAGCAAAAGGATTTGGCAATGTTTTATAACCGGCCGCCTGCCTGACGCCTACCTTCTTTGGAAATGCTATTGTAGAATAATATCACCGCCACCATGCGGTTGACCATAGTCGACAGATATTCAGCCGAAGTTAAAAACTCTACGTCGTCTTTTACGAATCACTCTCAGTGGACTAATTGGACAGTATTCTTAGATGCTACCACACGCTATCAAAAGTCCGTAGAAATAAAATCCCAAAATTAGTTAGGCCTCCTCACATTCAGTGCGTAGATTATTCATTACATTCAGTGGTTAACTCAAATAACATCTCAGCACAAAAAATGTCTTAATTTAATATGTTTTAAATAAGGAAAAAAGCCTTCAGTAAAAAGTTTCAGTTGTAGTTTCAAATATCACTAAAGTTTTCCGGTTTACTTTATTCTATCCGCCATACAAATGGGTTGATTACGGGGTTATTTCTACCTATTTATTCAGTCTAAGACAGGAAGTAAGGGAACTTGGTGTGTGTTCAAGTAATCAAAGACGCGGGCGTGCTGTAGCGACTTCTGGCTCCTGTTTCAAGGATATAAAGTACTACTGGAAATGACTGTGTTTCTGGTGTAACTGTCTCCAAAATCTAGCAGTATAATTGAACTAACTGATTGTCCTAAGGAAGACAAATCCGTGTTTTATAGCTGGTGGGCCTGGTAAATGTCTTTAATTAATTACCGAAGCCCTTTAAAAATCTGAATAATATTCCGATCGATGCGTACATGTATATGGTCATCTACTATCAATCACGATACTGCTACGCACATACTCATCGGGATCCCACTCAGATTTGGATACAACCGTAACAGTGACTTTGGGTGTAAGGGGCCCTACCAACACCTTCGGGGCCCAAGCCAACCTTACCTGCCCGTGGTGCACCCTGCTGGTCAACGGACGAGGCAATGGCGACCCGCCAACCCGCACTGGATCAGCGTGGCGGGTGACGATCCAACCCCCCTAAATAAACATGGCAGTACAAGTCAAACCATGGCCCCAAGTTCCCGGCGGCTCCAGTTGCAGAACTGGCGTTGACGGGCGCCGGCCAAGCACTGGAACCAGGGGTGCTAAGAATCCCCGGGCGGCGCTCCTCCGTCAAACGACCAAAGCAAACGCACCCACGGACAACCGACGTAGATTATCACTGATGACATACAACACGCGCACTTTAAGGACCGACGAGAAGCTCGCCGAGCTGGAAGAAGAGATATGCAGGCTGAACTGGGATATCATAGGGTTATCTGAAGTCCGAAGAGAGGGGGAGGACACGAAAACCCTCAAATCCGGTCATCTGTTCTATTACCGGGAGGGCGATCAACAGTCCCAAGGTGGTGTCGGGTTTATCGTGCACTAGTCCCTCGTCAACAATATCATCTCTGTTACAAGCATATCAAGCAGGGTGGCGTACCTGATACTCAGAATATCTAAAAGATATTCGCTGAAGGTCATACAGGTTTACGCACCGACCTCGAAACACCCTGACGATGAAGTAGAAGTTTTGTATGAGGACATCTCAAAAGCCATACATGCTTCAAAGTCGCACTACAGTGTTGTAATGGGGGACTTCAATGCAAAGTTGGGCGAGAGAAGCGGTGATGAGTTGGGGGTGGGGCCATTTGGATATGGGGATCGGAATCCGAGGGGCCAGAGGCTGGCCGAGTTCCTGGAGAAGGAGGAACTCTACATGATGAACTCGTTCTTCAGAAAGCCGCCTCATAGGAAATGGACCTGGTTGAGCCCCGACGGTTCTACCAGAAATGAGATAGACTTCATCATGGCCACAAAGAGACAAATTTTCAATGATGTCTCGGTGATCAACAGGGTTAAAACCGGAAGCGATCACCGAATGGTCAGAGGCACATTGAACATAAACGTCAAACTAGAACGGTCTCGCCTAGTGAAGTCTACGCTCCGACCATCTGCGACCCATATTCAAAACCCGGAAAGCTTCCAACTGGAACTTACAAATCGCTTTGCTTGCCTAGATTGCGATTCCGTGGACGATATTAATAACAGTTTAGTGGAAACTGTCCACACAGTCGGCTCCAAGTTCTTTAAGCCCTGTCGTAAAATAGACCTTAAAAACTAACCGATCGAACTCTGAACCTCATGGCTGAAAGGCGTTCTATGACGCTGCAATCCTCTGATGACACGGAGTCATATCGGCGGCTCAACAGACAGATATGCCAGTCTGCGGAGCGATATTCGAAACTTTAATACTAAAAATATTAAAGATACGATTGAGCGAAACAAGGGCATCAAAGTTTTCGCCAGGGACCAGTCTATTGGGCAGAGCCAGCTGACAAAGCTGAAGACGGAGGACGGCAGGGTAGCGTCCACGAGGCCAGAGGTACTGAGGAGATCGAACGGTTCTATGGACAGCTGTACACTTCAGTTGCAAAACCTGTTAATAGCTTAACAGACCCTAGAGCAAAACTTACCCGACACTATACCGAAGATATCCCGGACATCAGCTTGTATGAGATTAGGATGGCCCTTAAACAGCTCAAAAACAACAAGGCGCCGGGCGAGGACGGAATCACATCAGAGCTACTGAAAGCGGGTGGAACACCAGTACTTAAAGTCCTTCAGAAGCTCTTTAATTCTGTCTTGTTCGAAGGTGTGACGCCAGAAGCATGGAACAGAAGCGTGGTGGTGCTTTTCTTTAAGAAGGGTGATAAGACTCTCCTTAAGAATTACAGGCCCATCTCGCTTCTGAGTCATGTTTACAAGCTGTTTTCGAGGGTAATTACAAATCGTCTGGCTCGCAGGTTTGATGACTTCCAGCCTCCCGAACAAGCCGGCTTCCGAAAAGGGTACAGTACCATAGATCACATTTTCACGCTGCGGCAGATTGTACAGAAGACCGAGGAGTACAATTTGCCACTATGCTTAGCGTTTGTGGACTATGAGAAGGCCTTTGATTCTATCGAGACGTGGGCAGTACTGCAGGCTCTACAGCGGTGCCACATTGACTACAGGTATATCGAAGTGTTGAAGTGGGCGAATACATATATACATTCTTTATTGTACACAGAAATTTTACAGAAAACACATACAGAAAAAACATGTACAAAGGCGAGCTTAACTCAAAAAAAACATTGAGTTGTCTTCCAGCTTACCAGCTGATAGGACACTTTGATCTAAATTAGCAGGCAAAAGTGTACGCAATTTCAATAAACATACATATACCTACTTAAAATATAATACCTACATTATATATATTTATATAATATACATATATATATAATCAACAGATATATAAATTATTATATGACATGAAGGATACATTCATAAGGAGAGAAAATGATCCTTAACTCTTCTCTTGAACACCTCCAACGAAGGACTTGCCAAGATTTCATGCGGCAAGGCGTTCCACAACCATCACTCACCTTCGGTTTGCTGACGATATCGTGGTCATGGCAGAGTCATTCGAAGACCTCAGCAAAATGCTACAGGACCTCAATCGGGTTTCCCAACAAGTGGGACTCAAGATGAATATGGACAAGACGAAAGTCATGGCCAACTCACATGTAGCGCCCACCCCAATATCAGTAGGGAACTCGATACTCGAAGTGGTGGACAAATACGTCTATCTAGGACAAACAGTCCAACTAGGAAGATCTAACTTTGAGAAGGAGGTCACTCGGCGAATCCAGCTCGGCTGGGCAGCTTTCGGGAAGTTACGCAGCGTCTTCACGTCCAAAATTCCTCAGTGTCTCAAGACGAAAGTGTTCGAACAGTGTGTCATGCCAGTGATGACCTACGGTGCCGAGACGTGGTCTCTAACTGTCGGCCTCCTTAATAGACTAGGAGTCACTCAGCGAGCTATGGAGAGAGCTATGCTCGGTGTTTCCCTACGTGATCGAATCAGAAACGAGGAGATCCGTAGACGAACCAAGGTAACCGACATAGCTAAGAGAGTCAGTAAGCTGAAGTGGCAATGGGCAGGCCACATTGCTCGAAGGACTGATAATCGGTGGAGCAGGAGAGTTCTCGAGTGGAGACCACGTACCGGCAGACGCAGCGTAGGACGGCCCCCCGCGAGATGGACAGACGATCTGGTCAAGTCCGCGGGGAAATGCTGGATGCAGGCCGCTTCTAATCGGACAAGGTGGAAATATTTAGGGGAGGCCTATGTTCAGCAGTGGACGTCCTATGGCTGATATGATGATGATGATGTAACAGTGACACAAGATTTATTGGGTAGTTTGACGACTCAGGATAACGACACGGTTATGTTCAAAATTTTTACAACTTTCATGAATAAACAGCAAAGCGGTCGACTGCGAATGGTTGGCAAAAACAGAAGATCGTGCCTTGTGACTTATCTTGTGAGAGGCCTACATCCAGCAGTGGACTGCTATAGACTGATGTGTGTTGAGTGACTTGCATGGGAGTTTACTGTCAAAATCGGCTATAATAGCCACCTGCGAGCGCATCAGCGCCGACTTGATTAGGAGTAGAAGTGGTCGCCATGGTCGAAACCGGCCGGAGAGATCATCATCATCATTGTAGGTGGTATCACCGCCACCATGCGTTTGACCACAGTCTACAGATATTCAGCCGAAGTCAAAAACTCTACGTCGCCATTTACGAAACAGCCTGAGTAGACTAGAGCTGGCAGTTTTCTATTTTGGCGCCAACATTTTGCTATATTTTTGTCGTTATATCACGATCTAATATTTTTATACACAATAATAGAAATAGAAATAGAAATATTTTATTAGCTTGCACACACGGTAAACAAAACGATCTTACAATAAGTATTTATAATAACTTACAATATTTCAGTACATGCGTGATGCGCCAGTGCATGGCATGCAAAATTATAGACAAATTATTAACATTATTAAATTAGAAACTTCATTCATGACTGTATATTAGATCAAAGATATTAATTATTCAGATATGTCACATCACAATACGAAAATTGATTAATTTGCAAAATTTAATACAAAATTATTATTACAAAATATACGATTCAATGTCATTATCATTTAGGAATTCACTTATGTCATAATAACATTTCTGGACAAGCCATCGTCGTAATTTGGACAAAAAATACCTATTGGGAAGCTGCCTGAACTGTGATGGCACCTTATTGTAGATTTTTATAGTCATCATGTAACAATTTTTTCTGAATAAGGCGGTCCTACAGGATGGCATTTTTAACTGTGTGATATCTCTATACCGTAGTCTGGCATTTTGAGTAACATATTCGAAAAAACTAGGATTATTTCTGACAAATGTGCCAATTTCTAAAATGTACATTCCTGTCAAGGTTAGAATACCCAGTCGGCGAAACAATGGACGACAATGTTCGATAGGGCCTACACCACATAAGGCTCTAATGCACTTTTTTTGAAGTAAGAAAACGTCTCTTACGTTAGTAGAGCTTCCCCAGATTATTAGTCCATACCTCAAAACTGAGGCAACGTACCCATGATAGGCTAGTAAGGCAGATTCTTCTCCAGCTACTTTTCTGAGGTTTCTCAGGGCATATACGAACCTGTCTAATTTATTGCATATAGACTGGATATGCGATTTCCATGAGCAGTATTCATCTAATATGATACCTAAAAATTTGGTTGTATGTGCCCGCTGAATATTTTCTGAATTGCATTGTATATTTATATCAATCTTTTTTGTTTTTTAATTACAAAATTGTATGAATGTTGTTTTTGAAACGTTAATTTGTAGTTGATTTTCAATTAACCAATTATTTATTGAAGTCATTGTAGCGTTAATATTATTTATAAAAGAATTATTTATGTCAGTGTCGGGTATAATAATAGAAATGTCATCAGCAAATAGTATTAATTGATTTTTAGTTACGTTAGGTATGTCATTAATATAAAGTAAGAATAATAATGGTCCCAAGACAGATCCTTGCGGAACACAAACTCTATTATATTGAAAAGTGGATCTTTCAGAAATGGCTTCCTTTTCCTGGTTAACTCCACAAATTTCAACACATTGCAAACGATCGCTTAGGTAGTTTTTGACCCAGTCCAATGCCAATCCGCGTATTCCGTATCTTTCACACTTTTGCAACAGTATACGATGCTCTACATAATCGAATGCTCGAGTCATATCAAGGAATATAACTATTACAGGCACTTTCTTATCTAGGTATTCAGTTACTCTCTGCATTAAGGTATAACAAGCAAGGGTAGTCGACTTGTGCTTTTGAAAGCCATGTTGTTCCTTAGCAATAGAGCTGTGTTTATCAAGGAAGTCAACAAGCCTTTTGTGAAAAACCTTCTCAAATATCTTAGACATTATAGGAACTAATGTGATAGGTCTATAGTTGCCCATGCAGTCTTTCGGCCCTTTTTTATGTAACGGTTTCACTAAAGAGCACTTTAACCTCTCTGGAAAGCAACCTTGTGTAAAAGAAAGGTTGATTAAATAAGTTAGTACACTAGCGATCTGATCTATGCATGTTTTTAGAATATATGTAGAAATTCCGTCAAAACCTACAGATGGAGTATTATTTAAGGACTTTACAACTTTTACAATCTCCTCCTCTGTGCAAGGGCTAAGAAACAAACTGCTTCCAACTTGTCCGATAATATTTTTATTGTTGTTAGAATTATTATTTTGATTATTATTAGTTAATTGAATAAAATATGAATTAAAAGCTTCCGCAATTTCTACACGATTATTTAAAGTGACGTTATTGATTTTAACTGATTCAATTTCAGAGAGAATTTTAGTGGCATCCTGTTTGTTCTGTATAACGTTCCATGTAGCCCTACATTTATTTGTTAGATATGATTTTATTGTTAATTTTCCTTTTTGAGTGAATAACACATGTCCTCAGTAATGCATTATATTTTTTATATCTCTTCTTGTTGGATGACGTTTTGTGCTGGTAATAATTAAACCTTAGCATTCTTTTCACGTTACTAGAAATTTTGATACCTTTAGTTATCCACTTGGGTCTGGTCATGTTTGCATTGATTTTAATTCGGGTATCAGGAAAACATAAATTATAGAGCAAGAGAAACATGTCATGAAATGAGTTAAAAGCACTATTCAGATCCTCTTCATTATAAACTTCAGACCACGATAGAGCCTTTAAACTTTTGATAAAAATGTTAACATTCTCTTTGCTAAAATTTCTTTTATTTATATACCAGAATTGAGGTCTTATGACTGCAGTTTCTGTATTGAATTCTAAGATTTGACATGTATTGTGATCAGAAAGTTGAAGATCATGGACACTGCCATTAGCGTCAGGAATGTTGCTTGCGATATGGTCAATACACGCCATTTCACGAGTTGGAGAATTAATATGTAGTTCTAAATTGAAGTTATGCAAAATTGTTATTAGGGTTTGCTTAGCCTTGTTTTCTGTTTCCGTGTGTACGTTCCAATCCCCAACTACAATGATTTTCTTTTTACTGTTAGAAGTAAGCTTATAAAGAATTGCTTCTAATCGATTGAAGAATGTATTTACTAAATTCTTGTCCGGTATTCTGTAAATACATAGAACTATGCATTTAAAACAAGGAATTTCTACACCACAACATTCAAAAACTCTATCATCAGCAAACTCTCTACAAATAGGAAGCGGCCTGAAATCAATACCTTTTCTTAAAAGTATGCATACACCACCACGTTTATTTTTTACTCTACTATAATATGAAGCCACAACAAAATCCTTTAAGAATATGTTTTTTTCACTACCTTGCTTGATAAAACTCTCAGTAAAACACAATACGTCAAGAGTTTTATTTTTTGCAGTAAAGTCATCAATGCACAATTCTATCAAATGTAACTTCGAAAGTAATCCTTGTATATTTTGGTGAAATAGTCTGACAATATTATATGAGCTAGGTCGTTGTAGACTTGAACCCATTCTATTTTGTTGCGGAACGAAAAAACTCTGATTCATCATTTTCTCCCTTCGTACTTTTATTGATCTTAACAAAATAGTATGGGATCGTGCCTTTTTCGGTAGAGTTTCAGTGATTGCACTTTTCTTTAGACTTTGTTTAGAACATACTGGCTGTGAAAACAGTTATTAATGCCATCCTGTTTTGGAGTTTTTCTGAATTTAAATGACAGGTATTTTTGTCGTAGTCGAGACAGTCAATAAAGAGATTTATCTTTTAGACATAAACGAAATATAACTATTATGATTCATAAAAATGTCAGAACACTTTATAAATTTACAATTAGTCGCGTTTTTGCAAATGGTCTCTAATAAAATATTTAGTTTACATTCATTTAAAAACATACTTTTATTAACACTTAAAACCGTGACTTGTGTTTTTGATTTTTCCAAATGTTTAAGAGTAGCGCCAAGTTCTATTGATAATTGAGTTGGATTACAATCATTTTCACCGACACAAATTATCACATGATCATCAATTTCTGTGTCTAAAGTAAGGCACAATTTTAAAATTTCTTGAGACTTAGCCAACGGTTTTGTGATTGCAAATACTTTATAATTATTGATTTTATTATTATCAAGTCTTCTCTGTTGTACTAATTCCGATGCCAACCCAACACATTGCTGAGTCCCAACGATAAAAATATTACGTTGACTCTTCCGTTGTACTGACGACGTCGTCTCTACGGTTTGAGTCGCTCTTGAATTTATGCTTTTTGTAATTTGCTCTTGCTCCATAACATTTATATCTCCAAGACTTTTGTTAAGCTTATACTTGCCACTTGTTGTGCGTTTTGACACTATCGTTTGTGTATAGGTGGATGTATAGCTTTCTTCTCGTATGGTTCTGTCATTTTTTTTCTGTTTTGTTGATGTAGGGTTAGGCGGATTATTAAATTTTCCTTTTAAATGTTCTATTGTTTTTCTTAGGTTAGCAATTTCGGCTTTCAACGCGTAATTTTCAGTTAAAATATTCTCAATTTTTATATCAGCGGCTCTCAATTCTTGTTCCAAATTAACATTTTTCTCTCCTAAATTCTGATTTTTTTCATAATAATTTTCTTCAAAACTGTGAGAAGATAAAGGAGTATCATTTAAACCTTCTTCTATTTCCGAATCATCTTCCGTTGAGAGGGACGCAAATGAGTTACTTGTAGATACATTTATTTGCATTTTTTCTCGTGTATTTTTTGATGTACTCTGCACGCTATTTTTGACATTTACTTGTTGTCCTGTTTTAAAACTGCAATTAACGCAACTCCAAACATCTTTTCTAGCCATTAGCTTAAAAAGTGGCGATGAAACATTTGTGCATTGGACATGATAAACATTTTTACATAGACTACATTTTAAAAATCGTCTGTTGTTGATAATTTCCGTGCATTTTTCGCAATATTGCTCCATCTTGTGAATCCGACTTGAACTTCTGTCTTAGATCGCCCAGTGATCTACTTAACAGATCTGTATTAAAACCATTCGCTTTTAGAAGTTCCGCCAAACTACTATAGATGGCGCTAGTTCTTGCGTATTTTATAAAACAACTTAGTTCCCTAATTCCACTTTTCGATTCTTGAAGTTCGTCATTTATTATTAGGTAGCAATAATTTTGATCCTGACAAACATGCCAAAAGTAAAGGCTCCAAGCAGTCGCGAACCCGTACCCTGTGCGTGAAAGGCTGGCAATGATACCACTGCGCCAAAGCTCTAATGACAATGTTGACGAATTAAGTATTCTGTTGATGCAAAGTCCGGTATAAGTCAAACTATAAGATCAGCTGACTGACGCTAACACATCACATTAGTCCGTTACAAACAAAAATTTAAAATTAGTCATATTAGCACTGGTTAAACTCACAGTATTTTTTAATATTATTCTTCTTCGTCACACAGAGTATCTGCTCATCACTTTCGTTAATATTTTCTGGTGTAATAACACGAATTATTCATCGTCACATATTTTATTTGAAATATTTGCTTTATTAGTCCATGAAAAACGCCACAAACACTAACACTGTGTATTTATAACATATGTCACATATTAAAATAGTTTTTGTTCAAAACATATTAAATTAAGTATTTTTAAAAGGCAAGAGTCGTAGACGAACACTGTTTACTTTACAGCGCACTGTTTACTTTAACATTTCAAAAAGTTGCTCAATTGTCTAGTAGACGAATACCACATAACAAAATTTTGGGTTCAGTGGAAACGTGATGCCATATCCAGTAAAACTCTACACTGGAACTGTCAAACAAGTTAACCTGTAACCTGTACAGTACCTGTGAGTTTAATTAACGGCCCGCTTGTAAGACACCTGTAACTTTACCGAGAGAAATGTGTTATTGGGGAAGTATCCTTGTTTATGGGATTTTGGCCGCGTTTTATTTACCAAAGAAAAACGGGTTATACATACATATACCTATATTTCTTGCGGGGTAGGCAGAGTTCAAACAGCTGTAAAAATTGTCCGTTTACACCACGTCTGAGAAAAGGTTGAGAGTCATTCAGAAGTCGGCTGTGTATCACCATTATAGTGACAGGTTGTCAGCCTGTCACCTAAAATTGCAATACACTTCAAATAATTTAGAATATACTTCATCAAAAATAAAGTACAAAACATTTCATCAACTCTCAAATCTCTTAGTCGCTTCTTATGACACCCGTGATGCTATTCTAAGCCGGCACCACAAGGCAAATTTGTCTACTGAGTTTCAAGGCTATAATAATTTTAATATCTGAAAATTAAAGTAGAAAAGAAAACGAGGTTGAGTGTAATGATGATAAGAAACAACTCTCCTGAGAAAAATAGGTCGTGATAAAAAGAAAAATGTTTTGTCCCTTAATACATACTTACTCCAGCACGGCCTTTCAAATAGGTCATATTTGCCAGCTGTCAAACAAGTTAACCTGTAACCTGTACAGTACCTGTGAGTTTAATTAACGGCCCGCTTGTAAGACACCTGTAACTTTACCGAGAGAAATGTGTTATTGGGGAAGTATCCTTGTTTATGGGATTTTGGCCGCGTTTTATTTACCACAGGAAAACGGGTTTTACATACATATATATATCACGTCTATATCCCTTGCGGGGTAGGCAGAGTTTAAACGGCTGTAAAATTGCCCGTTTACACCACGTCTGACAAAAGGTTGTGAGTCATTCAGAAAGCTGTGTATCACTATAGTGATAGGTTGTCAGCCTGTCACCTAAAGTTACAATACACTTCTAATCATTTAGAATATAATTCATCAAAAATGAATTTAAATACACTTCATCAACTCTCAAATCTCTTAGTCGCTTCTTATGACACCCGTGATGCTATAATTCTAAGTCTATCAACTTATTTTGAAGGCGATCATTTTAATAGCTTAAAATTAAAGTAAAAAAGAAAACGAGGTTGTATCTAATAATGATAAGAAACAACTCTCCCAAAAAAATTGGTCGTGCGTGATAAAAAAAAAACTTTTTTAATCCCTTAATACGACAGCACGGCCTTTCGAAGGTCATTGTTCCAATACTACAGCACGGCCTTTCAAATAGGTCATATTTAACAGCTGTCAAACAAGTTAACCTGTAACCTGTACAGTACCTGTGAGTTTAATTAACGGCCCGCTTGTAAGACAGCTGTAACTTTACCGAGAGAAATGTGTTATTGGGGAAGTATCCTTGTTTATGAGATTTTGGCTGCCTTTTATTTACCACAGGAAAACGGGTTATACATACATATACATATATCCCTTGCGGGGTAGGCAGAGTTCAAACGGCTGTAAAAATCGCCCGTTTACACCACGTCTGACAAAAGGTTAAAAGTCATTCAGAAGGCTGAGTATCACCATAGTGACAGGTTGTCAGCCTGTCACCTAAAATTACAATACACTTCAAATCATTTAGAATATACTTCATCAAAAATAAATTACAATACACTTCTTCAACTCTCAAATCTCTTAGTCGCTTCTTATGACACCCGTGATGCTATAATTCTAAGTCTATCAACTTATTTTGAAGGCGATCATTTTAATAGCTTAAAATTAAAGTAAAAAAGAAAACGAGGTTGTATCTAATAATGATAAGAAACAACTCTCCCAAAAAAGTAGGTCGTGCGTGATAAAAAAAACTTTTTTAATCCCTTAATACGACAGCACGGCCTTTCGAAGGTCACTGTTCCAATACTACAGCACGGCCTTTCAAATAGGTCATATTTTACAACTGTCAAATAAGTTAACCTGTAACCTGTACAGTACCTGTGAGTTTAATTAACGGCCCGCTTGTAAGACAGCTGTAACTTTACCGAGAGAAATGTGTTATTGGGGAAGTATCCTTGTTTATAGGATTCTGGCCACGTTTTATTTACCACAGGAAAACGGGTTATACATACTCATATTACGCCTAAATCCCTAGCGGGGTAGGCAGAGTTCAAGCGGCTGTAAAAATCGGCCGTTTACACCACGTCTGATAAAAGGTTGAGAGTCATTCAGAAGTCTGTGTATCACTATAGTGTCACCTAATATTACAATACACTTCAAATCATTGAGAAAATACTTCATCAAAAATAAATTAAAATACACTTCATCAACTCTCAAATCCCTTCGTCGCTTCATGACACCCGTGATGCTATTCTAAGTCGGCACCATACGGCAAATATATCCAATTATTTTCAAGGCTATACATAATTTTAATAGCTAAAAATTAAAGTAAAAAAGAAAACGAGGTTGTGTCTAAATGATCATAAGAAACAACTCTTTCATGAAAAATAGGTCTTGATGAAAACAAAAAAGTACGGCCTTTCAAATAGGTCATATTTGACAACTGTCAAACAAGTTAACCTGTAACCTGTACAGTACCTGTGAGTTTAATTAACGGCCCGCTTGTAAGACAGCTGTAATTTTACCGAGAGAAATGTGTTATTGGGGAAGTATCCTTGTTTATGGGATTTTGGCTGCGTTTTGTTTACCACAGGAAAACGGGTTATACATACTCATATTACGCCTAAATCCCTTTTGGGGTAGGCAGAGTTCAAGCTGTAAAAATCGCCCGTTTACACCACGTCTGACAAAAGTTTGAGAGTCATTCAGAAGGCTGTGTATCACCATAATGACAGGTTGTCAGCCTGCCACCTAAAATTAAAATACACTTCAAATCATTTAGAAAATAATTCATCAAAAATAAATTACAATACACTTCAAATCATTTAGAATATACTTCACCAAAAATAAATTACAATACATTACATCAACTCTCAAATCTCTTAGTCGCTTTTTATGACACCCGTGATGCTAATCTAAGCCGGCACCGCAAGAAAAATTGGTCTACTGATTTTGAAGGCTATCATTTTAATAGCTTAAAATTAAAATAAAATAGAAAACGAGGTTGTGTCTAAATGATCATAAGAAACGGGAGAGGCCCAAGAAAAATAGGCCACGATAAAAAGAAAAATGTTTTGTTCCATTACTACAGCACGGCCTTTTAAATAGGTCATATTTGACAACTGTCAAACAAGTTAACCTGTAACCTGTACAGTACCTGTGAGTTTAATTAACGGCCCGCTTGTAAGACAGCTGTAACTTTACCGAGAGAAATGTGTTATTGGGGAAGTATCCTTGTTTATGGGATTTTGGCTGCGTTTTGTTTACCACAGGAAAACGGGTTATACATACATATACCTATATCCCTTGCGGGGTAGGCAGAGTTCAAGCGGCAGCTGTAAAAATCGGCCGTTTACACCACGTCTGACAAAAGGTTGAGAGTCATTCAGAAGTCTGTGTATCACTATAGTGTCACCTAATATTACAATACACTTCAAATCATTTAGAATATACTTCATCAAAAATAAATCAAAATATACTTCATCAACTCTCAAATCCCTTAGTCGCTTCTTATGACACCCGTGATGCTGCCTTCTAAGCCGGCACCACACGGCAAATATATCCAATTATTTTCAAGGCTATACATAATTTTAATAGCTAAAAATTAAAGTAAAAAGAAAACGAGGTTGTGTGTAAATGATGATTAGAAACAACTCTCCTGAGAAAAATAGGTCGTGATAAAAAGAAAATGTTTTGTTCCAATACTATAGCACGGCCTTTTAAATAGGTAATATTTAACAACTGTCAAACAAGTTAACCTGTAACCTGTACAGTACCTGTGAGTTTAATTAACGGCCCGTTTGTAAGACAGCTGTAACTTTGCCGAGAGAAATGTGTTATTGGGGAAGTATCCTTGTTTATGGGATTTTGACTGCGTTTTATTTACCACAGGAAAACGGGTTATACAGTTCAAGCGGCTGTAAAATTCGGCCGTTTACACCACGTCTGACAAAAAGTTGAGAGTCATTCAGAAGGCTGTGTATCACCATAGTTACAGGTTGTCAGCCTGTCACCTAAAATTGCAATACACTTCAAAGCATTTAGAATATACTTCATCAAAAATAAAGTACAAAATATTTCATCAACTCTCAAATCCCTTAGTCGCTTCTTATGACACCCGTGATGCTATTCTAAGCCGGCACCACACGGCTAATATACATATCGACACGCCCAAGGTAAAACAACGTATCTCATTTTTGACAACTTTACAGTAGAGCGATTTTAAGGTTTAAAAAAATTCTCACGCTTTTGTTTTTTTATCAATTTAAGTGATTGTTTGTTTTAAAGAATACATGAACCGAGTTTTAAAAGTTGTTATATATGTTTTATTCATAATAATTTGCTTTCATTGAGTTTTATGACTTACAATGAAGGGCTACGATGCATATTACTTGCAATAACAACGTAAGTTGAGATAGTGAATCTTCAATGATAGAGATATTACGGTAAATTCCAGTGTATGTCTGAGTTACGTTTGAGTTGTCTTATGTACTTGTTACCTTTGACGGTTAAATCCAGTGTATGTCTGAGTTACGTTTGAGTTGTCTTGTGTTTTTATAACCTTTTGACCTTTAAGTAATCCAAGTAGCGTAAGTCTTGTATGAAATTTACGAACCATAATGCAATGAAATAAAATACTTTCAAAAAATCTTATATTTAATTTTTTTTCCACTCATCATCGATATACGATGGGTAAAAACGAAAAGGTCATAACTAAAAAAAAAAACTTTACACCAGAACCGAATAACTAAAAAAATATCACCAAAAATCATAACACGAAACTATGCGTTATTTGGAGATTATTTTTTAGGACCATGTTATTCATTTTTAATGTGTCCTCTATAACAAATTAATATTTTCAATCTAAATATTACGAGAAACAGACTTTTCGCTAGTTACACCCTTTAGTTTTCAATTTACTGACTGCAAAAAGGTCGTCACTTTTGTGTGTAATTGCAAGGATTTATTTATTTTATGACCTGTAAAACGTCATATTTATGATACTTTACAGATTTACGAATGAATAAAGGATGTGAATAAAGAAAAATACTTTTACTCGACTTTTGTCGTAAATTGCCTTCGTTCGCAGTAGTTCCATTGAGATTAGTTCCATGGAACTACTGCGAACGTTTTTTTCGCACTAGTTCCATTGGTTCTGACAATGGAACTATCGCGAAGCTTCGTTTACGGTCATTCGCAGTAGTTCCATTGAGTAGTAATTTGGTCTGTGCATCCACCTTCTCAAATATGTCTCAGTGCGCATAAAAGTTTCTTTGAAGGAGTTGTAGGTCTCGACGAGACCTACATTTAATGTGACAGCTGTCAAACTATTGGTTTCTTTGGGAAGTAGGCTTTAACGAGATCTACATGACAGGTGTCAACTGTCATACTAAAAAGTCGTTTATATCAGAAACTATGCGTGCTAGACTATTGGTTTCTTTGGGAAAGTTGTAGGCCTTAACGATATCTACATGACAGGTGTCAGCTGTCATACTAAAAAGTCGTTTATATCGAAAACTATGCGTGCTAGACTATTGATTTCTTTGGGAAAGTTGTAGGCCTTAACGAGATCTACATGACAGGTGTCAGCTGTCAAACTTTAAACTCGTTTATCTCATTAACTATGCACGCTACACAACTAGTTTCTTTGGAAAAGTTGTAGGCCTTAACGAGATCTACATGACAGGTGTCAGCTGTCATACTAAATAGTCGTTTTTATCGGAAACTATGCGTGCTAGACTATTGGTTTCTTTGGGAAAGTTGTAGGCCTTAACGAGATCTACATGACAGGTGTCAGCTGTCAAACTTTAAACTCGTTTACCTCGTTAAATACGTTTTTTACACCACTAGTTTCTTTGGAAAAATTGTAGGTCTTGCCAAGATCTACATTTTAAATGACAGTTGTCAAACTTTAAACTTGTTTATCTCGTTAACCATGCATGCTACTCTACAAGTTTCTTTGGAAAAGTTGTAGGTCTTGCCAAGATCTACATTTTAAGTGACAGCTGTCAAACTTTAAACTTGTTTATCTCGTTAACTGTGCATGCTACACCACTAGTTTCTTTGGAAAAAATGTAGGTCTTGCCAAGATCTACATTTATGTGACAGCTGTCAAACTTTAAACTCGTTTATCTCGTTAATGAGATAAACGAGTTTAAAGTTTGACAGCTGACACCTGTCATGTAGATCTCGTTAAGGTCTACAACTTTCCCAAAGAAACCAGTAGCCTATCACGCATAGTTTCCGATGTAAACGACTTTTTAGTATGACAGCTAACACCTGTCATGTAGATCTCGTTAAGGCCTACAACTTTCTCAAAGAAACCAATAGTCTAGCACGCATAGTTTCCGATATAAACGACTTTTTAGTTTGACAGCTGACACCTGTCATGTAGATCTCGTTAAGCGCTACAACTTTTCTAAAGAAACTAGTTGTGTAGCTGCATAGTTAATGAGATAAATGAGTTTAAAGTTTGACAGCTGACACCTGTCATGTAGATCTCGTTAAGGCCTACAACTTTCCCAAAGAAACCAATAGTCTAGCACGCATAGTTTCCGATATAAACGACTTTTTAGTATGACAGCTGACACCTGTCATGTAGATCTCGTTAAGGCCTACAACTTTCCCAAAGAAACCAATAGTCTAGCACGCATAGTTTCCGATATAAACGACTTTTTAGTATGACAGCTGACACCTGTCATGTAGATCTCGTTAAGGCCTACAACTTTTCCAAAGAAACTAGTTGTGTAGCGTGCATAGTTAATGAGATAAATGAGTTTAAAGTTTGACAGCTGTCACTTAAAATGTAGATTTCATCCAGACCTACTAACTTCCCAACGAAACCAGTGGTGTAAAATACGTATTTAACGAGTTAAACGAGTTTGAAGTTTGACAGCTGTCACTTAAAATGTAGGTTTCGTCAAGTCTACATTTTTTCAAAGAAATTTATGCGCACTGAGAAGGTGAGACAACTACTCAATGGAACTACTGCGAATGATCGTAAACGAAGGTTCGCGATAGTTCCATTGTCTGAGCCAATGGAACTAGTGCGATAAAAAACTTCGCAGTAGTTCCATTGGACTAATCTCAATGGAACTACTGCGAATGATTGGTACAATCTCTATTGGTACAATCATTCGCAGTAGTTCCATTGAGATTAGTCCAATGGAACTACTGCGAAGTTTTTTTTCGCACTAGTTCCATTGGCTCAGACAATGGAACTATCGCGAACCTTCGTTTACGATCATTCGCAGTAGTTCCATTGAGTAGTTGTCTCACCTTCTCAGTGCGCATAAAAGTTTCTTTGAAGGACGAGACCTACATTTTAAGTGACAGCTGTCAAACTTCAAACTCGTTTAACTCGTTGAATACGTATTTTACACCCACCACTGGTTTCGTTGGGAAGTTAGTAGGTCTGGAATTCTGGATGAAATCTACATTTTAAGTGACAGCTGTCAAACTTTAAACTCATTTATCTCATTAACTATGCGTGCTAGACTATTGGTTTCTTTGGGAAAGTTGTAGGCCTTAACGAGATCTACATGACAGGTGTCAGCTGTCATACTAAAAAGTCGTTTATATCAGAAAGTATGCGTGCTAGACTATTGGTTTCTTTGGGAAAGTTGTAGGACTTAACGAGATCTACATGACAGGTGTCAGCTGTCATACTAAAAAGTCGTTTATCTCATTAACTATGCACGCTACACAACTAGTTTCTTTGGAAAAGTTGTAGGCCTTAACGAGATCTACATGACAGGTGTCAGCTGTCAAACTAAAAAGTCATTTATATCGGAAACTATGCGTGCTAGACTATTGGTTTCTTTGGGAAAGTTGTAGGTCTTAACGAGATCTACATGACAGGTGTCAGCTGTAAAACTTTAAACTTGTTTATCTCATTAACTATGCGTGCTAGACTATTGGTTTCTTTGGGAAAGTTGTAGGCCTTAACGAGATCTACATGACAGGTGTCAGCTGTCATACTAAAAAGTCGTTTATATCGGAAACTATGCGTGCTAGACTATTGGTTTCTTTAGGAAAGTTCTAGGCCTTAACGAGATCTACATGACAGGTGTCAGCTGTCATACTAAAAAGTCGTTTATCTCATTAACTATGCACGCTACACAACTAGTTTCTTTGGAAAAGTTGTAGGCCTTAACGAGATCTACATGACAGGTGTCAGCTGTCAAACTAAAAAGTCATTTATATCGGAAACTATGCGTGCTAGACTATTGGTTTCTTTGGGAAAGTTGTAGGTCTTAACGAGATCTACATGACAGGTGTCAGCTGTAAAACTTTAAACTTGTTTATCTCATTAACTATGCGTGCTAGACTATTGGTTTCTTTGGGAAAGTTGTAGGCCTTAACGAGATCTACATGACAGGTGTCAGCTGTCAAACTTTAAACTCGTTTATCTCATTAACTATGCACGCTACACAACTAGCTTCTTTGGAAAAGTTGTAGGCCTTAACGAGATCTACATGGCAGGTGTCAGCTGTCAAACTTTAAATGTAGGTCTCGTCAAGACCTACAACTCCTTCAAAGAAACTTTTATGCGCACTGAGACATATTTGAGAAGGTGGATGCACAGACCAAACGACTACTCAATGGAACTACTGCGAATGATCGTAAACGAAGCTTCGCGATAGTTCCATTGTTAGAGCCAATGGAACTAGTGCGAAAAAAACGTTCGCAGTAGTTCCATGGGACTAATCTTAATGGAACTACTGCGAACGAAGGGATTGGTAAATTGCCTCAATAACTTCTGAAGACTAAACTATAAATAACTAACCCACTTTTTATGAGTTTTTTAACCGTGTATTGCATTATTTATTATCAAAAGCACACATATTAAGCTACAGCAGTCCACTTCTGGATCTTGGCCTCCCAGGGTATGTCATGATCTCCAGTTTTTGCCATCCAGCCACTATTCATCATCGTGATCATCATCAACCTATATCAACTCACTACAGGTTATAAGCCTCTCCTGTTTTGCGCTAATCTTCACGGTCCTGTGTCAATCTTATCAATTCAGACCCGATCGATTTGATGATGTCATCTGACCTCCGGACTGACGGTCTGCCCACTGGTCTTTTTGCTCCCTTTCGGTACTGCTCTGTGACTGCTTTTGTCCATCGTCCGTTAAGTCTATTTGACAAGTGTCCGCTGTCCATCGCCACCTTAATCTAGCGATTCGCTTACCTAATAGTACGTTTTGATTTTTAGTCCTACGTCAAATCTCGATGTTTCATACGCAATCAACGAGGTAGGCGCGCTCCATTGCTTTCTGTGCTATTTTTATCTTAAACTTATTATAGGTTTAACCTTAAGTAAGTATCAGCAGGATTTTGTCATATACCTTGGTCTTCCTTCAGGTATTGAGATAGTTGGACTTGAAGACATCATCCAGCTTCCCAAAAGCAGCCAAGCCTAACCCAATTCGTCTTTTCATCTCTTATCCTGATCTACTGGGTCGAAGGATAAAAGATGCCCAATGTCATTACCTATGGTTATATTACGAACACGCAAAGAACCTTGGTCTTGGACACAAATGTTCATTCTCAGCATGATCCTAAGATAAGCTTTGTGAAGTACTGTGAGCATTTGTTGGAGATTTGAAACGATGCAGGTGCACATGCACTGAAATACAGTCTCCATATCAATAAAACGAGGTGTCTGCCAAGGTTACACTCTCTCGCCCAAACTCTTCAATAATGTCCTTGAGGATGTTACAGGCAAAACCCTTAACCAGTCAATAACGTTATTGACTGGAAAAACCAGTCAATTACGATATTGCCTAAGGGCCTCAGTCAAAACCCTTATTGACTGGTTTTATCTATTAAAAGCAGTCAATAACGATATTGACTGACGTGCCCAGTCAAAACCCTTAATAGGTACTTCTGCCCCGGTAGCAGCAACCTAGACTAGCTGGCTGACTGTCTCGATCGCCGGTTGTTATTCCTGAGGACATGCCCAATCGCAAACGGCTCTTCACTATCTAATGCTGACATTAGCGTATACGTGGCTTCACCTCCTAGATGTCATAGACTTCACGACGGTGGTTGTTAGGCTCCCGCCTAGTTCAATCGGCGAGCGAGGCTGTAGGCTTTCTTCTAGCTGCGACCATCTAACGGTCCTGATGACCAGCCAGGCAGTCTAGGATGCTACCACCGGTTCGGACGTACCTATTAAGGGTTTTGAAAAAAAATCTAACGGTCCTGATGGTTACTATGCAGTATGTGCGATGCGGCGGGTAGCACTGCGTTGCGGTGAGTTTATGTGCAGTGCGGCGGAAATCAGTGCGGTGCGGAGAGTTTCGGTGCGCGATGCGGCGGGTATTACTGGGTTGCGGTGTGTTTATGTGCAATGCGGCGGAAAGCAGTTCGGTGCGGAGAGTTTCGGTGTGTGTTGCGGCGGGTAGCGCTGAATTGCGGTGAGTTTATGTGCTTTGCGGCGGAAAGCAGTGCGGTGCGGGAAGTTTTGTTGTGTGTTGCGGCGGGTAGCGCTGAGTTGCGGTGAGTTTATGTGCTTTGCGACGGAAAACAGTGCGGTGCGGGAAGTTTTGTTGTGTGTTGCGGCGGGTAGCGCTGAATTGCGGTGAGTTTATGTGCTTTGCGGCGGAAAGCAGTGCGGTGCGGGAAGTTTTGTTGTGTGTTGCGGCGGGTAGCGCTGAATTGCGGGGAATTTATGTGCTTTGCGGCGGAAAACAGTGCGGTG
The DNA here is from genome assembly GCA_024500475.1 of Phthorimaea operculella. Lineage (NCBI taxonomy): Eukaryota > Metazoa > Arthropoda > Insecta > Lepidoptera > Gelechiidae > Phthorimaea > Phthorimaea operculella. Next base: position 1,119,882 of record JANFCV010000056.1, read on the forward strand.
CGGAGAGTTTCGGTGTGCGATGCGGCGAGTAGCACTGATTTGCGGTGAGATTATGAGCGACGCGGCGGGTAGCAGTGCGATGCGGCGAGTAGCACTGACTTGCGGTGAGATTATGAGCAATGCGGCGGGTAGCACGGCGTTGCGGTACGTTTATGTGCTATGCGGCGAAAAGCAGTGCGGTGCGGAGAGTTTCGATGTGCGATGCGGCGAGTAGCACTGATTTGCGGTGAGATTATGAGCGATGCGTTGGGTAGCAGTGCAGTGCGGTTAGTTTTGATGCGATGCGGCGGGTAGCAGTACGGTGCGGTGAGCTACGGTGCGATGCGGCGGGTAGGAGTGATTACTGCATAGTAACCGTCAGGATCGATATATATTTTTTAAATAAGATAGGCTCGCATTTGTCTGCTATCTCACCAGCTGATAAAAGGAGTAATCCTAGTCAGCGACGCGATTTCCCGAGGTGGAATGGGCATAATCAGGTCGTGGGGCGATTGTGCACGCTCACTGAAATGCATCTTATAGAAGATAGAAGATGGAGGCAGTCAGAGTGAAAGTCTACTGTTTCGTTCGCCGGTGGCACTGAGCCCGAGTCCTCGAGTAACTACCGGGTGGTCTATGACTTCTAGGAGCGGAGGCAGAGCCGTCTACGACTTGGGCATGTCCTTATGGAATAACAACCGGCGAGCGAGACACTAGACTTCCACTCTGGCAGCGACCATCTAACGGTCCTGATGGTGATCTTAGACCAACCAGGACATACCTATTAAGGGTTTTGACTAGGCACGTCAGTCAATAACGTTATTGACTGATTTTATTAGACAAAATCAGTCAATAAGGGTTTTGACTGAGTACCTTAGGCAATAACGTTATTGACTGGTTTTGCCAGTCATTAACGTTATTGACTGGTTAAGGGTTTTGACTGTAACAAGGATATCATGAAGAGTGAGAAAAAGCAACGTCAATGCTGGCATGTCGCAACTGAGGATCATGTTTGTGGATAACCTCATCGTAGTGGCGGAATGTGTCTGAGATCTCCAATTATGCTCGCAGTCACTATTAGCCACACTTTTTATGTCATCGGTCCGTTTAGTTGGAAGATGTCTATTGCTACGCTTACCAAGTCGTGACCTCCAGTCAAGAACTTCCTTACTCGTTCTATGACAGAATCGACCAGCCAGACAGCCACTTTAGTCTTCAAGTGGTAATCACACTCTGTAATTTAATCCTTTAGTAAAACCCCTTTCCATAGCTTTCTGAATGACAGGTAGCTGGTGGACCAGTTTTAATGCCAGGTTTCAAGTTTCAGCTCCTTAAGTCATGAAATATAGCACATATCGCACACCATGATCGTAATATGGCAAGGAAGTCTCTAGAATATGACGCAACTCCCTAAATGCTGCCCAGCCAAGCTACTTCAGGTGTAAAGTTTATCATCGGGGATATGACATCACCCTGACTTATGCTTCGGAGTAGCAGTTTATTGGGTCTTCCTTGATGGTTCTGGACTTGAATGGACTTCCCTGCATTTAGGTAGCTCTACCTCTACATATTGCCAGTCAACTTGGCAGCGCTAAAAGACAGTCAAGAATGTACTCCAAAACAGTCCAGGTATACTATATCTTGCTTTATCATTGTATAGAGTATTATGTAATTTTAATTTTATGTAGGTATATTTTATGTAAACACGTTTTGGGCACTATATCTTTGCATTATTCTACCCAAAGGTTGCCTGTGTCAGATTCAGAGAGTGAGTAAAGCTACATGTCATGTGTAAATTTATGTGAAAGCAAAGCTACTTGTGTAAATTATGTAAAATCAAAAACTACTTGTGTAAATAAAGCTTTGAAATGTGTTTTACTTGTTTAATTTGAAACTCAGGATAGAACTTTAATTGATTTATTTATCTAAGATGTCAGGATGGACTGTATTCATTAATTTATTTATCTGACTTGCAAATCAATTAATTATTTATTTAAGGAAGGTAGTTTAATAATTGAAACAGACAAAATAAGAACATATTGATTTTATTGAATTATATGTCAACCAAATTATACATATGAATTTACCAATATGTTCACCAGGTTCAGCAATATGCCACCAAGGAGAAAAGAACCTGGCCAAGAAACTCCTTTGGCATAGAATCCTTACAATACAACAATGTCCAATGCAAATGGCTAAAGACTAATTATAGAAACTAGCTTCAGCAATTAATTAGACACAAATTAGCACCAGAAAATAGATGAAAATGGCTACAGCATTTAACAACAGTAAAATAATAGATTATAGAAAAGTACTTAACTTCTGTAGGATCAGGAACATAACACACAGTTAATATTTAATTATTAATTACTAATTAATTTAAATAAATTAAACAAATTACGTAACTGAAGACAGATTCACACTTTCACGATAAAATTCTAACTGCCGCGCCGGCGGGAGCCGGCGGCCGTTCCCCGCCACCACCGTCCCGCACCGGCGAGTGACCTACTTCTGACCAATCACAACACTTTGCACAATTACGTAGTTTTTGGTAAATTATCTTAATAAATCAGAAGTATGTCACACCAGAACCTTCTTAAAACTATTCATCGAGTTAAGAACAATTATTCTATAATTTATACTTTTATCTATAACGATTTAATAAAAATGAGACTTCAAAACAAGAATGACACTTGGTAAGTTTCGTTCAGAAACTCGGCAGCACAAAAAATGTTTAACAATGACGTATGAAATATTACATAAAAGTCAAATACTTTTACCGGTGAATATTATTATAAAAGCAAGAAATGTTTATATAAAAATAATTTGAGTTAACAACTTGCATTGTGACTTGACTAATATTTATCACAATGTCAATACCAAAGGTTTCGTTCAGAAGCTAAGACTAACTTGTCGAAGTAAATAAGCGTTTTGCGGAGACAGCTATAAAAGTTATATCGAATAGTTTGTGGTTCTTGCTAAAAATAATTAATCTCACACGGCCATTCTGACTTGTGCTTCGTTCCTCGAAGCACCTACTTTCATTAATATAAACCAGCGAAATTGTGACTAATTTATTACATTAAAAGAATCCTGTTGCAAATAATTCACCAAAAAAGTAGATTATGATTGCAAACAAATACCTATAATTATATTTCTAACAAACATGTTTATGCTGAACCAACTCTCTACCTGCAAGATCACACGACCCTATCCACCCACACTATTTCACATAAACCTAGTCGACCCAAAGGTATCTCCAATCCAATTCACGATGCTCTCTCATGAACTTGCGGAAGCCAGGACCACAAAACTTCCCAACCGATTCATTTTTATCCCCAGCAATACTATATACTACTACAGAACATTCAAAGACTTGTAATGCAGCTTTTGGAAGAAGAAACCCATTCCTACAGGATACATGAAGAGACAAGCACAAGAATACCTATCGGCACCTCCAAAAAGCATGTGTTACTCCTTCGGGAAGACCACCCTAAAGATCCACTGACCAATGATACCTAATAAAGAAAAAGGCCAAAATTAATCTAATAAAAAAAGTCGAAAAAGCCGCTATGTTCACCAATCCATTCTTTCCACGCTTTCCAAATACTAATCATCCCTCTGGTTCAATTAAATTGTAAGGGTAAGAATTTAACCCAAAACTAAGATCATCATCATCATCATAACAGCCACAATGCTGCAACTGCTGAACAGATACGAAGATAATTAAGTATGATAAATTGATAAAATCATAATATTTGAATAATATCAACTGAATTAATCAATTATACCACTTAAAGTGTCCAGGCATAATTTTGAAATTAAAAAAAATCAACGTATTCTGTTTTGTCTACCAATTTGAAAAGGACACATCCTTGAACTTCACAACAAGTGACTGATCATAAATACCTACTAAGTTATATGATTCAGCGATCAACAAAGAAAAACAGGTCTAGCAGCAAGAAATCTTCAAAAGGAAACAAAAGCCAGAAAATCCATTAAACTTTTCATCCACTTCCACATTCACATTCATCAACTGAATATTAGAAATAATAGAAAAGTTATAAAACAATAATCTAGTGCTGGAATCCTTTCACTACTACGACACCAAAAAAAAAAGAATTGTTCCTACATTCCAATCTTGAAATTCCACTCAAAACTTCAAATCTATTTCAAATGTTACGTCAATCAAATATAATTTTCAATGACAAATCACTTAAAGTGATTGAACTAAAGATAACACCACCAAAGGTAACAAAATAAAATACCTTACATCGTCTTTCTTATCCAATTCACTTAAATTTTGTTTTATTTTGTCCACTGACAATCCTTTAAAGAAAAAAAAAGGAAGGATCTACGAACCGATCATAAAAAAAAAAACAAAAAACTCAAAAATTCAATACTAATGAACTATAAGATCGGAGTCAACGACTCATAGACGAAAAGTTATATACTCCCTTTCGAAGTGATTAGATAACAGAACCACGCTTTCACAATATCAACATCAAAAATAATTCATCCCCCAGCATTATAATTCCTTATTCATGACCAAAAGTTTCTTTTTCAATTACCCCATACTTAACTAGACGTCGTCAATTCTACAACTCACCACCATATTAGCATGATATCAACACAGAAAAATTAATAGGCATCAAACAAACTATGATAAAAATGTCACAAGATAAATCATTTGCCGTAGCATCCCCCACTTCTCCCTTTAACACTACAAACCCGTCATCCCCAGCCGGTATTTTTTTGATACAGACAAAAATTCATATTCTCTAAAGCTCAAAAAAAGAAAGCGTAAAAAGATTTAACACAAATAAATCTGGGACTGCAGTGGAAAATAAAATTTTAAGAATAATAGCTTGACTTTTGTTAAATTTGTATAACCACATACCTCACTAATCTCAAAAACCCACAAGAGTGTCCATTCAACAACCAACTGTCTTGTCTATAAAAAGTAAAAGTTTAAATTTGTATGAACCAAAGATTTCGTAACCGTCCTATAAAATGTATTAAAATTAAAATTTTATCTTCTACTCCCCTAATTCTATTTTACTAATTCTTATTTACATTTTTTTTTACAATTTGTTTAACTTTTACCGTTTTATCTTTCACCATTTTGTCTTTCACCATTTTTTTCATCATTTTATCTTTCGACATTTTATCTTTCGACATTTTATCTTTCATCATTTTATCTTTCATCATTTTATCTTCATCATTTTATCTTTTGACATTTTATCTTTCATCATTTTATCTTTCAACATTTTATATTACACCTTTTTATCTTTCACCATTTTATCTTTCGCCATTTTATCTTTCACCATTTTGATCTTTCACATTTTTATCTTTTACATTTTTATCTTTCACCGTTTTATCTTTTACCAATTTATCTTTAACCATTTTATCTTTTAACATTTTATATTCTATTATTTATCGCCTTTTTTATCAATTTGAACAATTCCTCAGATTTTGTAGTTAACAAAATTGATCTTTGACCTACATGGCAAATTATTTGTTAAGAGGTGTCAAAACGACTTTACTTTATTTCCAAGGTGATACCATTGAGTATCACAATCATAAACCAATTATAAACTACCATATTTCGCGAATTTATACGTAATTGAGTTTAAGTAACTGATCCAAAAGAAATTTAAGGTGGGTCATAATTCAATTTTGTTGACTATTATTATTATTATTATTACTACCCTTTGTCGTCCCTCTGCAGGGCAAATTTTGTAGACTAACTTTTATTATTATTGTTTATTAATAGGCAAGCAGCCACTGGCTGATGGGCCTATATCTTGGCTGGTATGTGTAAAAAGTTCGAAAGTTCACTTCAAAGTTCACATTATAGTCATAGTCACTTATTTTGATTTTAAGCCACTTATCAAGTCCGTTTTTTTTTAATCTAACTATAATATAATTATATTTATATATATTTTTCTAACAAGGCAGCCCAACGGTAGGATCGCTACGGATGGAACTTTAAGACCTTTACACAAGTAAATTTTTTTTTCATCTAAATTACTATCAGCAATATAGCTGGTGAGTTAAATTATATAGCACTAAAATAATTTCACCCGGGAATAATGATATTATCAAAAATTATATATGCGAAAACAAAAATACCTTGCGTTTAAAAAAAAGAGAAAAAGATATATCATTTAAAACTATATATATACGTTATGTCAGTGTAATTAACCATCGTAAAATAAATTAAACAAAATTTAAGCCTTAGCTTTTCTTAACCAGCATATTAATTTACTTTACTTAATAAAAAGTCATGTATCGAAACACGCTCGGTCACTCCTGACTAAAATCAATTTTGTTAATACTATCACGTAAGTAAACAAAAAAATAACTGAACCAACGTTCACAAAAAAACTAAAGAACTAGCAAAAAAAAAATTAAACTTGCCGTGCAATGCGATTGTGATGGCACCCTATCGTGAAAAAAGAGGTACGTTTGACTTTTATGCTTTTATTTTCATTTGTCACTCAACGAAGTTATCCGTAATCATGATATACTTAATTTTAATAACTGATCCCTATGCTTAAATTTTTTTTTATAATGTAAACACGAGATAACGAGGAAAAAAAACAAATAATGTAAAAATACTGAGGCTGGTAGCGTCAAAAACATTTAAATACAACAGCTAGACCGACAGTCGTACGTCCTTGGTAAAATAAAAGGTAAACCTACATACCTCTTATCACCGCACAAAAATCCCAAAACCTTGTCCTCCGATTTAAATTCTTTCACTTGCAAGTATCCACTGAATATATCACAACAGGATCCGGCACTACAGGAAGCTTGTGAGCTTCCAGCAATCACCAAGCAAAATGTCATCGCGTCATTGCTGGGCGTGATAGAAGACATCATCCATGGTTCCGTGAAGCTGAAAAAATACATAGCATTAATATACAGTGGCTAGGATTTTATCCCACTTCTGATGTCAGATTCAGAGAGTGAGTAAAGCTACATGTCATGTGTAAATTTATGTGAAAGCAAAGCTACTTGTGTAAATTATGTAAAATCAAAAACTACTTGTGTAAATAAAGCTTTGAAATGTGTTTTACTTGTTTAATTTGAAACTCAGGATAGAACTTTAATTGATTTATTTATCTAAGATGTCAGGATGGACTGTATTCATTAATTTATTTATCTGACTTGCAAATCAATTAATTATTTATTTAAGGAAGGTAGTTTAATAATTGAAACAGACAAAATAAGAACATATTGATTTTATTGAATTATATGTCAACCAAATTATACATATGAATTTACCAATATGTTCACCAGGTTCAGCAATATGCCACCAAGGAGAAAAGAACCTGGCCAAGAAACTCCTTTGGCATAGAATCCTTACAATACAACAATGTCCAATGCAAATGGCTAAAGACTAATTATAGAAACTAGCTTCAGCAATTAATTAGACACAAATTAGCACCAGAAAATAGATGGAAATGGCTACAGCATTTAACAACAGTAAAATAATAGATTATAGAAAAGTACTTAACTTCTGTAGGATCAGGAACATAACACACAGTTAATATTTAATTATTAATTACTAATTAATTTAAATAAATTAAACAAATTACGTAACTGAAGACAGATTCACACTTTCACGATAAAATTCTAACTGCCGCGCCGGCGGGAGCCGGCGGCCGTTCCCCGCCACCACCGTCCCGCACCGGCGAGTGACCTACTTCTGACCAATCACAACACTTTGCACAATTACGTAGTTTTTGGTAAATTATCTTAATAAATCAGAAGTATGTCACACCAGAACCTTCTTAAAACTATTCATCGAGTTAAGAACAATTATTCTATAATTTATACTTTTATCTATAACGATTTAATAAAAATGAGACTTCAAAACAAGAATGACACTTGGTAAGTTTCGTTCAGAAACTCGGCAGCACAAAAAATGTTTAACAATGACGTATGAAATATTACATAAAAGTCAAATACTTTTACCGGTGAATATTATTATAAAAGCAAGAAATGTTTATATAAAAATAATTTGAGTTAACAACTTGCATTGTGACTTGACTAATATTTATCACAATGTCAATACCAAAGGTTTCGTTCAGAAGCTAAGACTAACTTGTCGAAGTAAATAAGCGTTTTGCGGAGACAGCTATAAAAGTTATATCGAATAGTTTGTGGTTCTTGCTAAAAATAATTAATCTCACAAGAAATTGCTACCCTTGCAATATGGCCGCCTGTTTTGTACTTTGTCTTTTCAATTATGTTTCATAGGTTTTATTTTGTTATAGGTATACTCCTCTAACTTCTGCATAGCTTGCCGTTAGGTATAAAAGTAGAACTCGGTTTTCGATGACGCTTTCATGAAACCTGGCCTATTCCGGTGCCTAAAAGGCTGCAAACCTAAATGTTAGAGAACTTTAATGATTCTCAAAGTCAGCTTTTATGTTCCTTACTTTTTCTAGGTAGTTTATATTATTAGTTTGCCGTGTGATGCCGGCTTAGAATAGCATCACCCAAATTCTAACCGACTAAGGGATATTCATCCAGGGAATAGGTAGCAGCGTTCCCTGTGACGTATCGTGCTCCATGTAAAATACGGAGCAAATCAAAGTAACTCAATTTACAATCTTTTTGCATGTAAATTAGGTTTTGAAAAAATACGATCAATCATCGTAAATAAACATGCGTTGTTATATTTTTAAAAGAGACAATATTTGATCCGAAAAACAAAATTGTAAATCAATATAGCATGTTTTATCCGCCGAACAATTTTTTTTTGCAGACGGCAACCACAGGTTACGTTGTTGTGATTCTCGCTAACTTCGGTTCTATTGTACTTAGAGATACGTTTGTTCGACACTCGTGTAGAGAAAATTATAACGAACAAGGGTACGTAAAAAACTCATTTTTGTCGTAACTCAAGTTACGTTGTTTTTCCTTGGGCGTGTCGATATCTACTAACTTTCAAGGCTATAATTTTAATAGCTAAAAATTAAAGTAAAATAGGAAACGAGGTTGAGTCTTATGTCTAAAGATGATAAGAAACAACTCTCCTGAGAAAAATTGGTCGTGATAAAAAGAAAAATATTTTGTCCCTTAATACATACTTACTCCAGCACGGCCTTTCTAAGGTCATTGTCCCAATACTACAGCACGGCCTTTCAAATAGGTCATATTTTACAACTGTCAAACAAGTTAACCTGTAACCTGTACAGTACCTGTGAGTTTAATTAACGGCCCGCTTGTAAGACAGCTGTAACTTTGCCGAGAGAAATGTGTTATTGGGAAAGTATCCTTGTTTATGGGGTTTTGGCTGCGTTTTATTTACCGCAGGAAAACGGGTTATATATACATAAGCCAAACCTATATTCTTTGCGGGGTAGGCAGAGTTCAAACGGTTGTGAAAATAGACCGTTTACACCACGTCTGACTAAAGTTTGAGAGTCATTCAGAAGTCTGTGTATCACTATAGTGTCACCTAATATTACAATACACTTCAAATCATTTAGAATATACTCCATCAAAAATAAATTAACATACACTTCATCAACTCTCAAATCTCTTAGTCGCTTCTTATTTCACGCGTGAAGCTATTAAGCTGGCACCACAAGGCAAATTTATCAACTGATTTTGAAGGCTATAATTTTATAATAGCTCAAAATTTAAGTAAAAAAGAAAACTAGGTTGTATCTAATGATGATAAGAAACAATTTTGAGAAAAATAGGTCGTGATAAAAACAAAAACGTTTTGTCCCTTAATACTTAGTAACTCCAGCACGGCCTTTCGAAGGTCATTGTTCCAATACTACAGCACGGCCTTTCAAATAGGTCATATTTTACAGCTGCCAAACAAGTTAACCTGTAACCTGTACAGTACCTGTGAGTTTAATTAACGGCCCGCTTGTAAGACAGCTGTAACTTTGCCGAGAGAAATGTGTTATTGGGGAAGTATCCTTGTTTATGGGATTTATTTACCACAGAAAACGGGTTTTCGCAAAATAGAGAGATTACAAAAGGATCACTTGACCCTATTCATAGTTTACGCGATTATCACTTGTTATATAGACAACACTGTTAACTTAATAAATATAATTAAAATAAAAGCTAATGTCAAAAATGTCAAATCAAACCATCAAAAACTGATACCAGAAAGTAATTATGATTGTGAGCCAATTTTAATCCAAGAAATATGGCGATCATCGCAAGTATCTTCTTGAAACCTTGAATTTCTCTGAGATTCTAGTTTATACCAGTAAAAGTCAGTAATAGCCCGAGCGGCGACTGGTCTCATCCATACCTCACAAAAGAATAGAATAATTTAGCTATGTACGGGTAGAGGAGCTCGAGTACTTCGGATTGGTCGTGCCGCGGCAGCCGCGGAGTAGAAAGTTTGCCCTCTGAAAAAGTTAAAATATCTCATCGAAGAATAGAATGAGACATGGCTGTAGCGATAGGAGCAGTTTAGTAAAGCTTATAATCTTGGTCTGCCGGCTGCTATCTTGGCACGTTTGGCGGAGTAGCTAGTATGCCCTCTTAAAAAGTAAAAATATCTCATCGAAGAATAGAATGAAAATATATCGTACCGATAGCTTGCTTGAGTCTGCCATATACTGGTCTGCCTACAGCCTGGCAGATTTTCCGACCACTTTTACTTTTTTAGTAAAATTTTATCTCTTCGAATAAAAGAATAAAATATGTCGTACCGATAGCTTGCTTAAGTCTGCCTAGAAAATACTGGTCTGCCTGACCACAGCCTGGCAGTTTTCAGATACGACCACTTTTACTTTTTTGAGAAATTTTTATTTCTTCGAATAACAGAATGAAACTAAGTTGTAATAATAGATTATTTAAAGCTAAACACATATCCCTTGGTCTGCCGGAGCTCAGTCCGTTAGTTTCTCTGATGCGATCACTTTCTCAGTAAATTTCAATTTTAAAGGACCTGACTTTGTTTATTAGAGGCCCCGTCAATAAAATGAAAATTTGTCGTGTATAGAAGTGAGATTTACAGAGCTGTAATCTCTCAATGTCTAGATGAAGAATAAGTATGTTAATTTCAAGAATCTACAACTTCAGATGTATTCGTAGTAATTATTTCAAAAATACAATACTTGGGAAAACATTTTCTTCATCTAGACATTGAGAGATTACAGCTCTGTAAATCTCACTTCTATACACCGACAAATTTTCATTTTATTGACGGGGCCCACTCCCTAATAAACAAAGTCAGGGTCCTTTAAAATTGAAATTTACTGAGAGTGAAAAGTGATCGCATCGGAGAAACTACCGGACTGAGCTCAGGCAGGAAATCTGCCAGGCTGTGGCCAGGCAGACCAGTATATATGTAGGCAGACTCAAGCAAGCTATCGGTACGATATATTTTCATTCTATTCTTCAATGAGATATTTTTTACTTTTTTAAGAGGGCATACTTTTAGCTACTCCGCCAAACGTGCCAAGATAGCAGCTGGCAGACCAAGATTTATAAGCTTTACTAAACCGCTCCTATCGCTACAGCCATGTCTCATTCTATTCTTCGATGAGATATTTTTAACTTTTTTCAGAGGGCAAACTTTTAGCTACTCCGCCAAACGTGCCAAGCTGCGCCGCGGCAGACCACGACCAATCCGAAGTACTCGAGCTCCTCTACCCGTACATAGCTAAATTATTCTATTCTTTTGTGAGGTATGGATGAGACCAGTCGCCGCTCGGGCTATAAGCGCCAAAGTCGTCGCCTAGTACTGGCAGTGAGCAATCTATAAAGGTGCCCCGCCTCGCGCACCGTCCTCCAAATTTTTGGCTTAACTTTGGCTAAAAATCATGGAAACCAAATACTGATTTTGAAGGCTATAATTTTAAAACCATAAAATTAAAGTAAAAAAAAACGAGGTTGTGTCTTAAGATGATAAAAAATGACTCTCTCAATAGGTCATGATAAAAAGAAAAATGTTTTGTTCCAATACTATAGCACGGCCTTTCGAATAGGTCATATTTAACAGCTGTAACTTTACCGAGAGAAATGTGTTATTGGGGAAGTATCCTTGTTTATGGGATTTTGGCTGCGTTTTATTTACCACGTGTGGCTTAGAATAGCATCACCCCATATCTTTTTCGTGGGGGTCGTAAGAAGCGAAGAGATTTGAAAGTTGATATATACTCCCCATCAAAAAAATCGAAACAGTTTCGTTTCCATAGCTAAACAAACTATGAAATCTATGTAATTAAAAGCTGATTTTTGACATTATGATTTAGGAACCTCGTAATACGCACTATTGAACGATGTTAGACATTTTTTCCTAAATAAACATGTATCTCAGATAATGTGATTCGTACAATACGTAAACTTGCTAAGTGTCTCGATTTTTCTGATGGGAAGTGTATATTGCAATTTTAGGCGATAGGCTGACAACCTGTCACTATGATGATACACAGCCGTCTGAATGACTATCAAACTTTTGTCAGACGTTTTTACAGCCATTAACACTCTGTGTACCCCGCAAGGGATAAAAGCGTGATATTCATGGCATGTATGTTCTATCTCTTTGTAGCAAAAAGCTACGAAATAACTACGCCACCGTAGCAATTGCCTACGACAGCTACGCATCTGTTTAGGATCGCGTTGTGAATACGAAACTCTTATTTTACCTTTCAATTTCGGAACTTCAATCGTATGGGGGAACCCCATACATCAAAGTGAGACAAATAAGATGTAAGGGACGAGCTCCACAGGTTAGACGAGCGACGTGATGCGGAACTTGACATCTGTCAGACAAGCGATCATCAACCGTTATGGATGGGTCTTAGGTGTGCTTTGTTTCTTCTGTTTTATACATCATCCATCATCATCATCATCTTCCTGCCCTTATACCAATTACTTGGGGTCAGCGCAACACGTTTCGTTGAACACAAAATCGTGTTGCAAAAGAATTTGGCTGAATTTTACGACCCGCCGCCTACCAGACGTCAACCCTCCTTGGGAACGCTTTTGTGGTGATTAACTGCCATCACCATGTTTTATGCATTTTATATACCTACGCCTACACAGAGGCTGCAAGAACGGCAATGTACGCCATGCTTGACAAAAGGTGTAAAGTCATTCAGAATTCTGTGTATCACCATAGTGACAAGTTGTCAGCGTGGCGCCTGAAATTTTAATACACACCAAATCTCAAATCGTTTTTTACGACACCCACTGGTAAGATGTGGGGTGATGTTATTCTACGCCGCACCACACGGCACGTTTTTTTTTGTAGCAAGATATCCCCTTTTCTCACTTGACCTACATCTCAGGAGTCGTCATAAATCAGCCAAAGACGGTATGTAAATCCCCCTAATATCGGTGCATGAGTAATGGCAGGTTGTCAGACGTTTTTTGGGACGGTCTGTACCAATGACGGAGGGGAAACCATACATTGTAAGAAATGGAATGACACTTGCATTTCAGAAAACTTGTCGAAATGTTTCTGTTGGTGACATGGTTCAATACATTCATGTTTTTTTGAAAAGTTTTTTGTATTTAATGATACTAGCACTTAATTTTATTGTGAAACAATAATTACCGTGCGGACAGGGCTTGAAAGTCAAAATTTTGTTTACTTTTTTTATAATTGAAATAGTTCTGTGTCTTCTTTCAAGAAAATGAAACCTTCTGACAAAAACTCTTTTATATTCCGCAGGCAGTTGTACAAACAAACATTATTATATCACGCTTATATCATTTGCGTGGTAGGCAGAGCGTAAACGGCTGTAAAAACGGTCATTTACACCACGTCAGACAAAAAGTTTGAGAGTCATTTATAATACTGTGTAACACCATAATAACTGGTTGTCAGCCTGTCACCTATAATTGCAACAACATCAACTCTCAAATCCCTTAGTCGCTTCCTATGATAACCACGGGAAAGATATAGGGTAATGCTCTTCTTAGCCGGCACCACACGGCAAAGAGAAGGCAAGAGAGAAGGTTTTTACTTGAATAATGTTAAGCAACTCTACTTCAGTCGGGTAAATAAGTACCCTTAATTTAAGGCTAAAACTATTTCCATAATTCTTACTTTTAAGACTCGGTATGTTCAATTTGCTCATTCGAGTGGTGATTGGTGATTTATACCGGGTGTTTTGAAACCAGATGGGCACGCTCGAACTTGGCAAAACCGGGGTGCGTCGGTATCATGATTTGTGGACAGAAGTTTTGCCATTTCTTTTATTGGAGTTTGATAGCGATCGGTAAAAAGATGGATACTTTGGATTCGTTATAGAAAGGAGAAATTAGTTATGAAAATAATATATTAAAAACCTAGCAGCCATGACTTCGACTGAATGTCTGTCTACTGTGGTCAACCGCATGGTAGCGGTGATGTCACTGACTATAGCATTCCCAAAAAGGGTTGACGTCAGGCAGGCGGCCGATCATAAAACATTGCCAAATCCTTTTGCAACATGATTTTGTGCTCTCATAAAACATGTTGTGCCGACCCCAACTGATTTGGAACAAAAGCAGGTAAAGAATAGTCAATTATACTACATTATATGGCGCCATATTTTCGCAAATCTCATTTCGCCTCATCACATTTTTATCTGTTATATTCCTACCCCACCTTTGCTCAAAACATTTGATTCTAAATTCAAACCAACCGCTACACGGCCACCTGTACAGCTTATGAGATTTACCCACTGACGCCGATCTGTTCTCTAAATGACGATACATCCTGCAGTCTATGAGTTTGTATGAGATAAAAACGCCATCTTTGATCTACGAATCCTAATGTTATGTACGAAATTATTAGGAAGGTGTGGATTTTGTAACGGTATTAATTTTCTTTGTGTAGGTATAAACTTTTTTATGGAATTAATTTAAAGCCTCGCTCTCACGATAGATTGGATGCTTTCTGGCCAGACAATTCGAGGTCTAAATAAGGGTAGCTGGTAGCAACTTGATGATGGGAACGGGGATCATGCCTTGTTGTATATCCTGGAGGAGCCCTTTGTCTAGCAGTGGACTGCTTTAGGTTATTGTGGTGTACTGGGTTACATGCTCTGAGCATTGTTGCAAGCTCTGTCTACCCCACAAAAAAGACAGTGAATTCTTAAGATCGGTAACGTTGGGTAAACGTACACGTAGCCCACCCAAATCATGATTTGAAGTCCTACATATATGATCTGCCTACTACGCAAGGAATAACACGTCATGTGTGTTATGAATCTATAAGGTCGGCAACAGTGGTTAAATATACACATATCCTATCTAAATAATGATTAACATACATTCAATGCCTACCCTGCAAGAAACAAAGACGTGATGTGTTGTATGAATCTATAAGGTCGACACCAGTGGGTAAAAGTACACGTAGCCCATCTAAATAATGATTTAAAGTCCTACACCCATACTCTGTCTACCCTGCAAGGAATAAATACGTGATGTGTAGGATCGGCACCAGTGGGTAAAAGTACACGTAGCCCATCTAAATAATGATTTAAAGTCCTACATATACTTAGCCTACTCCGCAAGGAATAAATACGTAATATGTTATTATGCATCTATAGGATCGGCACCAGTGGGTAAAAGTACACGTAGCCCATCTAAATAATGATTTAAAGTCCTACATCCATGCTCTGCCTACCCTACAAGGAATAAATACGTGATGTGTTGCATTAATCTATGGGGTCGGCACCAGTGGGCAAAACTACACGTAGCCCATCTAAATAATGATTTAAAGTCCTACATCCATGCTCTGCCTTCCCCGCAAGGAATTATGACGTGATGTGATATATGTATCTATACGGTCGGCACCAGTGGGTAAAAGTACACGTAGCCCATCTAAATAATGATTTAAAGTCCTACATCCATGCTCTGCCTTCCCCGCAAGGAATTATGACGTGATGTGATATATGTATCTATACGGTCGGCACCAGTGGGTAAAAGTACACGTAGCCCATCTAAATAATGATTTAAAGTCCTACATCCATGCTCTGCCTTCCCCGCAAGGAATTATGACGTGATGTGATATATGTATCTATACGGTCGGCACCAGTGGGTAAAAGTACACGTAGCCCATCTAAATAATGATTTAAAGTCCTACATCCATGCTCTGTCTACCCTGCAAGGAATAAAGGCACATGTTTTGGACATTTTTGTATGGGAGGTCCAAAACATTTTTTCATATTTCGGAAAAAAAAACTTACATAAGTTGTTCAGTTTCACGAGTATAACATATTCTAAAAATATTTGCTGTGAATTTAATAGGACCTTATATGTATAGGGTCGGCACCAGTGGGTAAAAGTACACGTAGCCCATCTAAATAATGATTTAAAGTCCTACATCCATGCTCTACACCGCCGCTCCTGTAATATTTCACATTTTCGCGTGCTCACCGACACACAGGTCCAAACTCAGGTACTAAAACTTAAAGATGATTTTTTAAAAATTTAAGACAGAATCCATAATTTTGAAGTATGTGAACGATAATATTTTCTTTTGTTTTTACAACCATCACTCATTACAATAAAACAATTTAAACGGATATTACCTAGTTGTATATTTCTGGAAAGTGCTCGAAACGTCGGGTTAATTAAATAACCTAAATATACAACTAAAATCCGATTAAATTGTTTTATTTAATAAGTGTACGATATTAAAATTCCAACACACTCAATGACGTTCTACTGCAAAAAAAATTAGTAAAGTTTAATAGAACGACGCGCTAAAATAGCTCCATCAATTTGTATGCCTTGAACGGCATATACTTAGGCCTTTTTACTAAATAAAGAATGCGATTGTCACAGGTAAACAAAAAACATCTGCAGGTGAAACCGCGGTGCGAAAATCTAGTGCTTAGACAATTTAGATACAGTACTACTGCGTTAAAACAGGAATTCAAAATACACAGCGAATATTCTCCCCTAGAGAGCAATAGCACTGAAATGTTTATTAGCATCGTTTTAGTGCCCCGATCTAAATTTGTACGGTTTCGGTGAATTTTAAATTAAGCTTGCTTTGTAGCAGCAAACTGTTGTTTTGTTCGAGCAATTAGTGATACATGACACATACATATCGTAGATTAACAAAGGCCTTGATTCTAAATGACGTTTCAGTAGCTAAAATTTTGGTACATCTGTCACTTTTATTAGCAGCCCCCATAAAAAGTGTCAAGTGTCACAAGCCTCATTTTCTATAGGATGCAATCATGATATCATAATTATCTACCATGCAGTTCATATTGTTACTAGATCCTGTGTGAAAATATCTATTAATAAAATAAAAATTTTCACGTTCCAGCGTATGTTTCATTGGGAAAGTTGTTT
This sequence comes from Phthorimaea operculella, assembly GCA_024500475.1. Taxonomy (NCBI): domain Eukaryota; kingdom Metazoa; phylum Arthropoda; class Insecta; order Lepidoptera; family Gelechiidae; genus Phthorimaea; species Phthorimaea operculella. The sequence continues at coordinate 1,137,162 of JANFCV010000056.1, forward strand.
CTTTTCACCATCCCATCCTGTTTTTCGCTATCGGTCACTAGCAAAATATCACCCTGTATTTAAAGAAAAGTACTTACTTTCTTTCCCCATTTTATAATCTGCCCTGGCTCCGCCCCTGACGCTGCTAAATGACACCGCATCTTGCATAAATTATTATAATTCTGGTTGCGATTTGAAGGCGCGATTCAGGACGCGCCATTTTAGACCTTATTGCTACTTTCGGCGGCGTAGGTGTATTTTTATGATGTTTTTAGTCGACTGCCGCAGAAGGAGGGTTTTGTTTTTCGAGAGTATGTATGTATGTTCACAAGTAGGTAAAAGTCCCTTTTCACTACCTTATTCAATGGATAAATGGATATTGGCATAATTATGAGGTGTCCTCTCTACAGCGCGCTAGTGAAACTGGCCGTATTAAAATTTCATTAATTCAAATTATAACTTTGAAATTATTGCATTCAGGTTTTCGTTTTTTTAATTATTTTTATGTGATTTAAAGAGCTAGGGGGAATCAAATGCTAGGGGGAGGGAATCAAACATTATAATGCAATTGTAAAAAGAAACAGGTGTTTAATGCTTATCTTACTATTTCACCGGGAATACCCTCTTATAACATTTCAATAAAAGGTTCTTAAGAAATGGAACCCTTCTTACCCAAAGAGTGATGCATGGAATTTCACTATTCCGTCACGATATGGAAATAATTTTAAGGTTCCGCGGTTAGCGGTTTCAGCAACAACTTTTGTTGCCGCATTGTGTATGCAGTACAATGATTGTAGATTAATTTTGGGTTTGATTTTCAAAAGAGTTTCAGATTCGAAGGTAATGCTGGTGGGAACAAACAAATTAGTAAAACCCTGGTGTCAGAGTTTTAAATCCATCTATAAGTAACTCATCTACCTACGGGGTGTAACGGCGTGTCCACACGCCTCCGGCACGGCGCCGGCGCCGTGCAACGTCACGGTGCACGACACGGCGCCGTGCCGGACCACAACGCCGTGCCGTGACAATCCACGGCGTGACACAATTCTCAGTCACTAAAGAGATTGGGTCTCTCAAAAACAGAAATAATTATTGGTATGCCATAAATTTCAGTTAGCGAAAAAAAACGACTTACAAACTATTTGGGCAACAATGTAATAACTTAGCCCGGAAAATAACATTAGGGCTGCAAATAATATTATAAGTGATTATGGGGGCAGCAAAATAATAATTTGAGCAGCAAGTTTTTACAAGCAGCTTAAATGTCTTGCGGACAATCTCTCATTTCTTCTATCCTTTCTTAAGGTACATTAGGTCGACGAACGACTTGACGAACCCTGATACCAAGAGACCTCTGTCAAGGCTATCTCAACGTTGACTAGGCCTCTAATAAGGTAAAGTAGGCCTCTGACATGATAAAGTAGGTACATGACAGAGGCCTGACTTCTGACATATTCACAGTGCAGCAAAAAAGAGCAGAATTCAAATAAAATCGAACTAAAAAAAAAAATTCTAAGTTGTTGCTATTCATAGTCAATGTTGCCATTTAATTTTGAAATTTCGTACAACACAGTGGGGCCCTCATTTTTTGTCAACTCTTTTTTGCTGGACTGTAAGTATAGTTGAGCACGCCCATCGACATAATTGACATGGCCTCTGACACGGATAATATTGTACTTAGCAAGTACTTTTGGCTTTCGTTTTATTTGGACGGAAGAGGAAGACTGCCGTAAGCAATTAAAAACACTACCATTGTGTATTTTTTGAGGCTCAACCTCGACATATTTGAAAAATATATATTTACGTGCTGTGTAATCGCATAACAAAAATCTAATACGTATGACACGCTCATTGGAGATGTTTTATTACCTTTGACTTTGACATGTGAATGTCTGATAAAATATATTGTTTTTCAGAAATATTTACTGTTCAAGAGTTGCCTAACGAATAGCAATTTCTGCTTAAAAAAAGTCAATTTTTAGCATCACAAATAGAATTTTTTTGCTGACTGCTTTAAATAACACCCAAAATATCTTGCTTTTCATGGATGAAAGGATGATGGTCGAAATGTGCCCCAAAGCTAACAAATGGTAAAATATTGACCTACAGGTTTGTGATGTATGTCAATTAAGAGAACATAGTAAGGATTTCATTTATTACTATACTGACATTTCTCTAAGATGTAGCATAATTCCTATAATAAACAAATTTTGTTACCAGGTATTCATATTACGTACAGAATACTACAAACAGCTGTATTTTAGCAAATGTTGATTATACTAAAGCTTTCCACCGTCAATGCTCTTCGCCAACAAGTAATAGATGAAACATATGTAACTACTTTTGAAGTAGTTTAAAATTACAGTCTGTTGAGCAAACTTTCTCCAGAAAACGTGGTACAAGAGAAATTGTTCCAGAAACTGGCATCTACATGGTAGCTTAAATCGTAGGTTATAAACTTATAACCAAGCGCGTTAAGCGTAAAATAGAACTAGAACAGTTAAATACATAGTCTCCATCCAAAACCACTAACAAGCGCGTTAAGCGTAAACCAAAACCAGCAAGAAAAGATCACCGAATAGAAAAGGCCTGGAAAAGTTACTGATCCATTGAAGACTTAATTAAGGGAGACCCACTTTGCTTAAAAGGCAAACTTATCCACTTGCGCATCCTTCCCAGCTAAAACAATGTCTAAACTAAACGGGTAAATAGTTTTACCGTAAGTCAATCAAGGATTTCATGGTATAATAAGATACTCCGCCTGGTATTCCATTCCGAGACTCGTGAACCACGTGACTAACACAAGCCTACGTCATCATGCTAGTGGGTTACCAGAATCACCCAGAATTACCCACTCTTATGATGTTTCTTGTAAATCATATTTTACGATACTGTTAACTAATAAATACAATTTAAGTGTTGTTGTAAAGTTCAAGTTAATACACACGTAAATCTAAATTATAAAATTATTAAGAAATATTTTAGCTCATTTTTCTGAGATTAAGTTTACCCCATAACGTATTTTATTGAAATAAAGTGGCAATACTAGTGACGTAGGCTTGTGTTTCTCTGGGAATGTAAGACCATGTTTTATTAGACTATGAAGGATTTTTAATGCAATTTGTTTCAAACTTTGTGATTAGATTAAGCAGCTAAAAACCGCAAGTGAAACCGCAGGCAAAGTGCTTGACAGATGATATTATTATTATGCATGATAAACCTCCATGTGAGTAGATTTAAATAGAAAATAATGAAGTATTAAAGGACAAAACACCGTCTTCAGATCTATAATGCAGATAAATCGTCTGTTGGATGTTCATAGCAAGTTAGTACTGGTAGCTGACTGATGAAAATAAAAGAAATGACTTCACGACATGGAACGACATAAATTCAAATAAAAAAAATGTGGTGGATGAAAGTGTAATGATGATGGATGACGTTAGTCAGAAATATAACGATAACAGCAAAAGTTGTATTCCAAACAGAAGAACCGACAGCCGACAGCCAACAGACAACAGCACACAGCATTACTGGTTCGTATAGAGTTCTATAAAACACTATCCAAAGGCTTCGGCATTGCAGTATGTGCCGCAACTGCCGTGACTGCAGATCAGTATTGCTGCAGCGGCCGTGCGATATGCACGCGACGTATCTATTTTTGCTATTTTGCTATGAATCGTAAAATGTGTGGTTCAGAAATAACTAAGCAGTAAATAGCCTGTAATGGTTGTATAAATGTTCTTAAATAAATACTAAAAAAAAAAAAAATACTAACTATCAAAATTATTAAAAATATGACAGCGGTAATTTCAAAGGTACCTATTATACCTACGTAGTTTCGAGTTGCCAGTACACTGAATTGTACCAACTAAGTTCATACTTACAGTTTGTGCGTGAGTTATCTGTAGGTACCTATGTACCTACCTGCTACTCTGCCGTGTGATGCCGGCTTAGAATAGCATCACTCCATATTTTCCCGTGAGTGTCATAAGCAGCGACTCGAAAGTGTGTTGCAATTTTTGGCGACAGGCTGACAACCTGTCACTATAGTGATACAAGACAATAACTCAAATGACCCTCAATATTGATAAAGATGGCGATAACGACCGTTTTTTACTGCCATTGAAGCTCTGCTTACCCCACAAGGGTTTAAGGCGTGATTTATGTATGTACGTTTTTTATTATTATTATTTATTTCAACAAACTGAAACAGTTTGTTGGCGAGACGCGCTTAACTTATAACTATATCTATAACCTACCAACTAAGTACTCAAACAACTTAATCTACAAGTACCGACAGAATAATATATTTCCATTTTGTAATGCCTAATGATCTTGTTGATTATCGTTGATGTCAAGCAAAGAATTTTTCTGCTTTGTTTTAAGACTAAATAGTTTTAACTTTGGATTTTGCCTTAATAAACTTAACTTATTAAATATTTTGTCCCGATGGCGTAGTGGATAGTACACCTGCCTTCTACGCCGAGGGTCGTGGGTTCGATTCCCACTGGACACAAATATTTGTAAAGTCAATTTTCAAATATTTGTGTTAAGTCTGGGTGTTTTCTATGTATAATATGTATTTATTTACAAAAAAAAAAGTATGTATGTATTATATCAGTTGTCTAGTTCCCATAGTACAAGCTTTGCTTGGTTTGGGGCTAGATGGCGCTGTGTGTCTCGTCCAGGGATATTTATTTATTTATTTATTATTTATTTTGGGGACAATCAAAGATGACACTCTTTCGCCGTAATAGTTTTTGTATCCAGGCTGTACAATTGTTTTTTCACGTACACTTTTTGTGTTGTACTTATTTGTTTTAATAACCTGGTACTTGTCACTGTAATGGTGTTCTAAACTAATAAGGTATTTTACCTTTTCTTCCACGGGTAAAATCATTCATTTCCATTTCATGTAGGTACCTACTACCTGTACCTAGGTACCTATTATATCTACCTAAGTGTACATGCAACCATCGGCAGTCACGGCATGTGCCGTTGGCTGTCGGCTGTTGGCCGGTGCCTTCGGAATTGCATGTGGTGAAACTGCCGCAGCATGTGCTGCAACTGCCGATAGCTGCGGCCCTTGCAGTATGTGCTGTCGGCTGTCGGCTAGTCTGTTCGAAATAGCAGCTTAAAGTTGACACGCATGATGGTTACGGATTATTAGCTAACATTAAACGAAATTTTATGTTTTCCTTGTAGGTTTACCTGTAAAAAAAAGACAATTTAGTCTGAATAATATCATAATTGAATTTAAGAATGAAGGCACGACTGGCGAAGAGTAGAGACGACCTTGCTATGGTGGTCGGTAAAATTCTGCTGATCAATATTTTTTATATTTAGTTTGACGAAGAGCATAGTTCTCATACAAAAATGATCCAAGTCCTTTAAAGAACAATATCTTAACTATATGACTGACGTAGCTTGTCATGTGGCCTGACATACGCTGTAACAATTATGCCAAAATAAGAAAATTGTTAAAGTGATGTACCCTCGCCCTCGATAACAGATTTGTCGATATCGATAATGGTTGGTGAGGACTGTTCTTGCTCTGAAGAATAGTATGATTTTCGGAAGTTTTTATGTATGTATGGGTTGCATAAGTAAATACATTCGTTAGATTTGTCTCAGCAGCGCATATGACATTGATTGTATGGGGTGAAATTTTACTAGTGACCGATAGCGAAAATTCAGAACCGGCTGGTGATAAGGAACAATTTTCTTCAAGGAACATAGGACGAAATACGAAAAAAATTTTGGACCTCCCATACAAAATTGCCGATCGGCTGATTTGAGTTACTGTGGGAGGGCAAATTATTTTTTTCGTATTTCGACCTATGTTCCTTGGGGAAAGTGGTTCCTTATCACCAGTTAGTTCTGAGTTTTCGCTATCGGTCACTAGTAAAATTTCACCGTATATAACTATTTCTTAAATTACAAATGGCCGATTTGAGACAAAAAAAACTTTTGAACTTACTGCAATCGTGTTTCTGTATTTTTGTTATGATCGTTTAACCCTAGATTTGTCGCGTGGGGTCTTTAAAAGCTCTTCGAATAAACAAATGCATTTTTTGTCTTATAATAACAGATTATCTTAGTAGCTTGAAAGGGTAGGAGAAACGGGTAGGTAGGTACCGAAGTAGCAGCGGGTGAAATCGCTAGGCATTGATTGATTTATTTAATAATGTTACATTTCATCAGGCTACACAGGAAGTCATGGATATTACCTGAGAGTATTTTTCATACCTATACTAGTATCATAGCATTTGCATTAATTTTTTTTCTTCGACTGGGACACGAAGTCGTCCATTACTAGATTATCTTCATCACATTTTATACACACTCATGTTTACAACAGGCTACTGGTAATATGCAACGATCAAATTAATGGCTAAACCAGCTCATGAAATTAAACATGTTTCCAATCTGATTCGTAAATGAAAAATAAAATTATGTTAGTAAATAAAACACTTTTTACACTAGTTCCACTATTTATAATTAAAATGCTATTAAAGCGCGACCGGTTTCGTTACTTCATCTTCAGGAAACCTAGGAAGTAACGAAACCGGTCGCGCTTTAATAGCATTTTAATTATAAATAGTGGAACTAGTGTAAAAAGTGTTTTATTTACTAACATACTATGGAATTCCATCAAGAAATCACAACACAAAACGTATATCATTTGAAAAATAAAATTGTTTGGTATAAATAAATTAACTTTTAAAAGTACCAATCTATAGTTTTTTCAAATCTTATGCTAATTAAGTACTATCGGCTTGTCTAGCAGTTTCACTGATACATAGTTGTAGATATTCGCAAGACTAATTAACAATGCTACTGCTCATGCTCTGGTTTCATCCCTTGGTCACCTTTTACAACACCCACTGGTAGAAATAGGTGATGCTATATTGATCCGGCATCACGGGGTCAACGATATGCTATCGCCAGCAAATCCACCTACCCATTTTAGGGTCCAACTAATACTGGTTTTGAAATACATACTTTGAAAAACCAGTATACGTTGAACCCTTAAATGTGTAGGTAGATTTGTTGGCGACAGTACCGTACCTACTTTTTTGGTTAGATACACAGCAGTATTTTCGATGAACACCTTACCTATATAGGATTACATTTAATTAAATACAAATCTCTTAAGGAGTCGGTCTACACACAAAACAGAAGAACTTTAGTTATAAACTATTCTTCGGAATATAAAAAAAATTGGGCCTCCCATACAAAAATGCTGAAAAAGTGTGTCACTTAGTATGGGAGGCCCAAATGTTTGTTTTTTTCATATTTCAAAAGTTGTTTAGTTTTGTGAGTAAAACAGAGTTTGACATCTGTATTCCTATATTACTCATGTTTTACAAACAAATTTATTTATATGTAACACACCCTTATGACATTTGCACTTAATTAAATGTTCAAAATGTACAAAACAGAAGAACTTTAGTTATAAACTATTCTTCGGAATATAAAAAAAATTGGGCCTCCCATACAAAAATGCTGAAAAAGTGTGTCACTTAGTATGGGAGGCCCAAATGTTTGTTTTTTTCATATTTCAAAAGTTGTTTAGTTTTGTGAGTAAAACAGAGTTTAACATCTGTATTCCTATATTACTCATGTTTTACAAACAAAGGCGACTGGGCGAACTTGGGCTATGGCCATAATTTGAGTTCCTTTAATTCAATACAAACGTGGTCACTGTAGTTATGTTATGTAACCTCATCGTTAAAAAAATTGAGAACTAAAAAAAAAACTGCCCCGGGAGAGTCGAGAAAAAAAATTTTTTTTTTAGTTCTTGATTTTATACAAACATGGTCACCCTAGTTCTGATGTGTTACTTTTCCTTTATACATAATTACGATAAAATAAAAATCTGCCGTGACGATTTCGAGAAAAGGCTCAAAAACATTTTTCATTGAAATACGGCTTAACTTTTTTTCCTTTCATTCAATACAAACGTGGTCACCTTAATTATGATAGGTGACCTATTAGCTATACATGTTTGAGAGAAAACAAAATTCTGATCCGGCAGTTCTTAGAAAAAAAATAAAAATATTTTTTCTTTGACTCAATACAAACGTGGTCACCCTAGTTAAGATAGGTAACCTATTAACTATACATGTTTAAGAGAAAACAAAAATCGAACCCGGCAGTTTTGAGAAAAAAAAATGTCTTTGATGCAATACAAACGTGGTTACCCTAGTTAAGATCGGTGACCTATTATCTATACATGTTTAAGAGAAAACAAAAATCGAACCCAGCAGTTTTGAGAAAAAAATAAAAACACTTTGTCTTTGATTCAATACAAACGTGGTCACCCTAGTTAAGATCAGTGACCTATTAGCTATACATGTTAAAGAGAAAACAAAAATCTAACCCGGCAGTTTTGAGAAAAACATAAAATATATTTTTTCTTTGATTCAATACTAACGTGGTTAACTAGTTAAGATAAGTTACTTCTTATCTATACATGAAAATCTAACCCGGCATTTCAGAGAAAAAAAATATTATTTTTCTGATGCAATACAAACGTGGTCACCCTTGTAAGGATAGGTAATCTCTTAACTATACACGTTTAAGAAAAAATAAAAATCTTATCCTAGAAAAATATATTTGCTTTCATTCAATACAAATGTGGTCATCTTAGAAAAAATAGGTGACCTGCTTAAGAGAAAATAAAAATCTGACCCGGCGGTTCAGAGTTTTTTTTTTAAATATTTTTTTCCTTGATTCAATAGAAATGTGATCACCTAGTCACGATATGAGACCTGTAATCTATATATGTTCAATAGGAAACATAAATCAAATCTGACAGATTTGAGAACAAAAATATGTATTCCTTGATGTCACGTGTCACGTGGTCACCCTAGTTAGGATATGTAATTTTTTCGTTATACAATGTGTTAAGAAAATAAAAATCATTTATGATAGTTCAAAAAATGATAGCTCGCTATGCACAAAATATCCATGAAGAATACAAAAGTTGGCAAGTGATTTTCTCAATACTCACTCAACTGATTTTGATGTGGTTTTACACGAAGGCGTAGATAATATACGAAATCTAAATATCGTAACATTCTCGATATATCGTCATAGCCCAAGTCCCATACTACCGCCGCCCTGTCTCCTTTATTTATATGTAACACACCCTTATGACATTTGCACTTAATTAAATGTAATTTTATTATCGATAAATTAGAGGCAACCCTATCGTTCCATTTTCAAAATGAAAACATGGATTCCTATTAAAAACACTTTCATGTAAAATGTCGCCGGGCAAAAGCATACAGTCAATTCGCAATCTTTGGGTCATTTATTGAAGAAATGACATCATGATCAGCCTATGCGGGATGCCAAGTTACGGTGGTCGCAATACTTAGATACTACTTCCGCTTAGGCTGGTCATGACTCATAGCACTATGATTATGAATGGACTATACCCTGTAAAAAAGATATATAATCATAAGCAGAGTCAAGCATCTCAATCTATACGCCCTATTACACTATTACATATGTCTGCATACCTATATCTGAACTCTAGTGGAACTCTAGCATAAAATTTGTGACACCTTCATAACAACTTGGTGGTGGAGAGGAGATGAGAAATTAATACAAGTCGTTTTTTTGCCACTTGCATAGGTATAAGTGATAATGATAAATTTTAGTTTACACACGTAATTTCAGCTTCTTTACTTTAGAAAGTAAGTAAGAATAAGAAAAGAATATAAGTGTAGACAGCCAGAGCTGTGGTGCATTTTTTCCTAGAGCCGTATTGATCATTATCCAATAATTTATATTTTTCCAGGAAATCGTTGATTTAATTTGCCATTGCCTGTTCGAATATTTTTGATACTGATGGTAAAATCGCAATTAGCCTGTATTGACTAATATTATTTGCATCGCCGCCTTTTTTGAGGATAGGTTTAATTACAGCTATTTTTAACGCGTCGGGAAAAATGCCTGATTCAAATGACTAGTTGATTAGAAAGGTTAGCGATGGTAGCGAAGGTGAGTACGTTTGCACATTTATTTATCAGCATAGGTGGAATATCATCCACACCACTACAATACTTGTTTGGCAATTTTTTTATTATAATATAATAAACAAATATTATTTGATACTTCCCGCTCAGAAACCGATCGCAAGTATAGGGAGTTGATAGCTGGCGAGCAGGCCGGCCGCTCGCGCGGCGCAGGCGGCCACTGAGATGCGCTACCCCCGCCACAACTCAGCGTAGCATCCGTTGTCGGAGTCGGTGACTCACCCACTGTCGAGAAGTACTCATTTTGTCGCGCGACACGATGGCATCTCCAGGGCCTGCGACTCTCGCTATTCTGCAGTCTAAACATCCATCTCCGTCTCGGCAGCTTGTTTTCCCGGTAGCACCGGACCAATCATTTTCGGCCTGCCAGGTCAAGGCAGAAGACGTAGCGCAAGCCCTCGGCTCGTTTTACAATGGATCTGCCGCTGGCTTGGATGGTATCTGACCCGTGCATCTCAGAGAGCTTACCTCGGCCTCAGCGGGGGATAACGGGGAGCGATTGCTGGGATGTCTTACAAACCTGTGCAACTTCCTTCTCATCGTTCGTTTAAATAAAGAGGTGTGCCCTTTTATGTTTGGGGCGAGTTTATGTGAGTCTAAGAAGGACGGAGGTCTTAGACCTATCGCAGTTGGGAGCACCTTTCGCCGTTTAACGGCCAAACTTGGGTGTCGCACGGTAAAGGATGAGATGCCGGCATATCTTCAGCCTCATCAGCTGGGTTTTGGAACTCGCTTAGGTTGCGAAGCAGCAATACACGCGACTCGCGCTTTTGCTATGGATCCGGAGAGAAAGGGAGAGGTTCTTTTGAAGCTGGACCTGAAAAATGCTTTCAATTCTGTTGAAAGAGATGTGCTTTTGGGCGAGGTCAGGGAGAAGGTTCCTTCTCTCTATCCTTTTCTGCACCAGGTTTATGAATCACCTTCTTTTCTTTTTTATAACAGGGCCCAAATTCTTTCTCAAGTTGGCGCGCAGCAGGGCGATCCGCTAGGCCCTTTAGTTTTCAGCCTAGCAATTCAAAAAACGATTACGGAGTTAAAGTCCCCTCTAAATATATAGTACCTGGATGATGGTACCATTGGAGGTAAACCCGAAGTAGTTGAGCAAGATTTGCTCGCCTTGTTGCCGCGCCTTCGAGAGTTGGGATTAGAGGTCAACACTAGCAAATGTGAGTTCTATCCTTGTTCTTCCGAATCCCTTTCTTCTTTCTCCCGATTCTCTTCCGTGCTCCCTGGCCTTCAGGAACACACGCCTAGCACATTTAATCTCTTGGGTTCTCCTATCTTTTCGGCAGCTATTCCTGAGGCGTTTGAGTCGCGAAGACAGGTTCTGCTACAGGCTCAGAAGCGTCTTAAAAACTTGTCAGCTCACGTGGCTCTGGTTTTATTGCGGGTTTGCTTTGCTGTTCCTAAACTTTTCTACTTTTTGAGGACGACCCCACCTGGCTATATTCTGACCAGATCGGTTCCTTCGACGGTACTTTGAAAGACACCGTCGAGAGTATATTAAATGTCTCCCTCAATGCAGTCCAGTGGAACCAGGCGTCTTTGCCTGTTAGATTTGTGGGTCAGGGAGTTCGGCGTGCTCAGGATGTTAGCTTGCCCGCCTTTCTTGCGTCGGCTAATGGGGTGGTTGACCTTGTCACTGACATTTTACCCATAGATGGTGGCAGGACCTGCATTCCTTACCCGGATGGCTTATACCCATTCCGCATCCACTCCCGAGGACCTGGACAGTCAACGCTCTTGGGATGATGTTGGGGCTAAGGGGGTTCTGGGCCGGATGATGGAAGGTGCTGTTGGGGCAGATCTTGCGAGGCTTAAGGCGGTGTCTCAATCCGAGTCGGGAGCATGGCTGCAGGCACTACCTTCTCCACACTTGAGCACTCTTCTTAACGACAGCTCACTGCGCGTGGCAGTTGCTCTACGCCTGGGCTGCGATGTTTGCGAACGTCATCAATGCATCTGCGGTTCTATGGTAGAGAGCAACGGCCACCACGCCTTGAGCTGCTGTCGGTGCTCAGGGAGGTTTCCGCGTCACCACGCTCTGAACGATATTTTCCGGAGAGCTCTAGTATCAGCCAATATTCCTTGTATACTAGAGCCTCCGGGGTTGAGTCGTTCGGACGGAAAAAGGCCTGATGGCATGACGTTGGTGCCGTGGAAAAATGGCAAGTGTTTACTGTGGGATGCCACGTGTGTGAGCACCGTAGCTGCTTCACATCTTGCGCGCACTTGTAGGACACCCGGAGCTGCGGCGGATTTTGCCACCATTAAAAAGGGAGAGAAGTATTCTGTTTTGGCCAAAAACTATACTTTTGTTCCCATAGCGGTAGAGACTTTGGGATGCTGGGGTACCGAAGCCAAAGATTTTATAAAGGAAGTTGGGCAGCGTCTGAGGGAGACGGGTAGCGACCCTCGTGCCGGGTCATTCTTGGTGCAAAGGTTGTCTATCGCAACTTCTACCTTCGTTCGTTCTACTTCAACGTCTACCTTTGCGGCCGGGAGCGTTGCGGGGCGGGCTGTTTGACTAACGAAGTAGTATTACGGATTTATTTGGTCTATTTAGTATTTTATAGTATATTTAGTATTTATATTGATATTATTTTGTGAAATGAATAAAGTTACTCATTTAAGCAGTTAACAACAGCTTTGGAACATAAAATGGATTTGTTATTATAATTTACTTTTATGTTCTTTGTGCCGTTTTTTTTTTAGTTTTTCTGTTAATTCTGTTTATGATTGACCACATAGTCTTTGTTTTATTTTCAGAATGTGACATTATTTTGTTATGATTTAATTTAGATGATAGTCTCATACTTTTGATGATAGTCTCGTACTCACACTCTCATGCTTTTGCCCTCGCAAAATCTATTTCCCATTTTGCATGGATTGTCTTGGCCGGAGCGCGACCGTGCCCCAGATAATGATTGCCCGTCTTAGTGGCCAGTGTCACTAGCAACAACCAAAGAATATAATACCCGCGTCAGCTTTGACGCCGTGACGCTAACGTGACGCACGACGTGACGCTGACGTGATACACGCCGTCGCCGTGACTTTCCACGGCACGGCGCCGTGCCGGAGGTCTGGGGACACGCCGTAAGAAACGGTGTAACGTACCTAACTACCGTAACCTTTGCAGGCGTACTCAGACCATGAAACTGAACAACTTTCCCTATGAAACATATGTTAGTAAACTAAAAAAAAATGTCAGTTGTCAGCTGATCGTAAATTTTGTATGGGAGGTCAGATTTTTTTTTACTACACCCCGACGTATGTCATAGTATCTGGTTTTATTCATGAGATTTTGTAATTCCCTTTAGCAAATGTCTGTACATGGATGTGGCAAATCTTCAAAAAAATATATTTGACATGCCAGCCGTTTATTAAAGTAAACTCGCACTTGACCATTTTTCGTTCATTAATTAACAAAGACCCATAATAAATCATAATATCGTGAAAGGTTTTGACACTCCTCATTTCAGGTTGCAAGGGAAAGAAGTTAGAAAATAATACTTCCGCGTTTTATAATGAAAAATAGTTTAAGTAATTTCATGCCTATTAATCATAATAGTGAACTTTTCTTTCGTAGACATGGTTACATACTTAATTGTACTGGGTTTTGTTACCAATACTTCAAGTTTTTTTAAGCAGAAGGAAATGTTTTAATTAAAACCCTTCAAAATTGTAGTAATTATATTATGTTAAAACAATAGTCATTGATACAAATAAAAAATACTCATTTAAACAGTTTTAACCATATTTGCTTTTTTATTTTAACTATATAGTTGAGATGGCCACTCGCTACATTCGCCACCAAATGACAGTTGTATGGCGCTCCCTTTCCCACTTGAGTTTACCACTAAGTTGGAAAGGGAGTGCTATACAACTCTCATACGGTGGCAAATGCAGCAAGTGGCCCAGTGGGGTATAGGTACTGGAACAGCAACTAAAACAAGCTGAAACCCAAAAAAAAGTCGAGCATTAAGTACATTTTTAAATGGAAACAAAAAGTTTCCCACGCCAGCGTTTTTTGCGTAACGAAACTTTTTTCCTTCAAAAAAACTGTTAATAGAATAATCCGTGAAACACGTTCGGAATTTTAAAGGCTATAAAAAAATGTTACGACCGTAGGACATTTCCGGTTGCTGACCGGTCGCACTAGGGATGTTTCCAACATCCGTTTCCATATAATGCGTAAAGTATGGCCAACGAAACGAACTTTTGTATGACTCGGTGACAGTTATTTTATTACAATCTGTTCTTATCTGTCATAGACATTACATATATGAGTTGTCTCTTTCTGGTTTGTTTACATTAATTATCTCGTCTGGTTCGCCTTACTTTAGATACTTTACACTACGTCTGACAATAGTTTGACAGGCATTCAGAAGAGAGGTTGTCAGAGTCGCCTAAAATTGCAATACACATCAACTATCAAATCTTAGTCGCTTCTTACGACTCCTACGGGAAAGATATGGATGGACTGATGCTATTCTAAGCCGGCATCTAAGTCAATTTATAGGTACTACACTAAGTACTACACCAAGTATAAAAAGCTCTGTTGTATGTGGACTTTAGAAAGTAGGTTTATTAGAATACGCGCACAAATACACTCCTATTGAAGAATATTTTACATACTCACTACGCTTGGCAGGCGGCCTGGCGAGCGCAATGAAAGGTGTTGTATTCTCAGGAAACGCTGCTGCACATTTACCTGAATACATCCTTTAGTTACCCCTTACGATTCCTTAGTAGAAATAGGTTGGTGCTTTTCTATGCCGGCATCACACGGCAATTTAATACCAGATTTGTATAAATACGATGTATATATTATTAAAATGTCACGTCACATCACTAAGTGGCCGAACGTGAAACCGTAAACGTAAAAACGTAAAAAAAATATACGACCGGTCATTATTTTCACAACGTTAAATTGGAAATTTTCGATTTTCATGATTATCCCTAAGTATAAGTTTAATACAAAGTTCATTTTGTAGCGTTTCAATTGATGCATTTGAAAAAATACTCGGTTATGTGTATTTTTGATTCTTAAACCTAGGTATCTATCTCTCGCTAACTCATGAACAATTAAAAATATCGATTTTTATGTTATTGATAACAACCCGGACCATAATGATGTTGTACGATTTAGTAAATGTTGCTGAATCTAGTAAAGCAAAAATAATTATTGCTGTCAAACGCCACAGATGAAAAAAATACATACCTTATAGAGACTGTACTTTAATAGGAATTACATAATAATATATTCACCAAAACGCAGTCCGGGAATTTATTTTAAGGAATTCTAACAAGTAACTTTCCAATATTCAAAAAGTATAAAATCCCTCCACGTTTCACATTGTCGTCTCATCTCATAAAATAAAACCTACGAAAACTTTATCACACATAATTTTGCGAAACCTCAACCGAGCCTGAAGTAAGGGCCTCTTTACACGAGGCTCAAATAAGGGCCCCCGTACACGAGGCTGTCAAAATTTACGTCATGGCGGGTATAACCACTCGTAGACGCTTTGGGTTTGCGTTGCGTATAAGTTTATGTTCCTAGATTTTGTTAGGTTATTTTTGTAACAGTAAGGAAACTATACCGTGTGGAGGTAAGAATAGTATCACTGCATTTCTCACGGTGTCGTAAAATGCGACTAAGGGATGACTGGGCAGCAACGTTCCCTATCTACGTCAATTTGCACTGTACTCACCAATCTGCCAGCAAGCGTTGTGCTTGTGAGTATTGCAAATACCTCCCAATTAGGGAAAGACCCATGTCCAAAAGAGAACTGTCGTGGCTGTTGTTGTAGTAATAATAGTAGTAGGGACAATTGATTATATCTTGCATGTTTTACATACAATATTCACATATAATATTATGCCTATATCCCTTGTGGGACAGGCAGAGCTTATATAGCTTTAAAAAAATGTCTATTTACACCACATCTGACAAGTCTGAGTTTGATTAAGAAGACTGTGTATCACCATAGCGACAGGTTGTCTTTCAAATAAAAAATCTAGTAGAAAACTAGTATTCAACTAGTTTCAATACTGTTACGAAACTAACACGCCTCTATTTATGGTAAGACCAAGCCGTCACTTGTTTTCTTATGAAAATTGTGATAGAGAGGTTAAGTTAAGGTTAAAAGGGTTGTGTCCTGTGATTGTAACACTTTTGGGTCGCCCCAAAGATTTCGCTGACTTTTTTATGCTTCATTCGAAAGAAATCTGTAAGACAATCTTATAGGTACATTGTGTTTCTTAGGAAATGTATTAAATTCGTTCTGTTTTTTTTATTCGGGCTTAGAATAGCATCTTCTCATTTCTACCCGAGACTGTGGTAAAAATCGACAAAGAGATAATCATCCAGCGAATGTGCAGCAGCGTTCCCTGTGAATGCAACATCTTGTACTGCGCTCGCCAATCCGCCTGCCAAGTGTGGTGAGTATAGCAATGGCTGTCATATCTAGTCATCCTACCTTGGGAAAAGCATTTTTTTTATCATTATCACCTTAACCGGTCGTGTGTGATAGTGATAGATGACAACTGTTAAATCAGTGTTAACCATATATTAGGGGTCCTATTTAGGACGTCTCTTATAGGAAGGGTTAAAAAGATTTAAATTCCTAAAATAGGTGAATCAAGTTGTTGCCGAAAATGGACTCCCAAAAGTTTCTATTTTGGCTATTTTTGA
Source organism: Phthorimaea operculella (assembly GCA_024500475.1). Lineage (NCBI taxonomy): Eukaryota > Metazoa > Arthropoda > Insecta > Lepidoptera > Gelechiidae > Phthorimaea > Phthorimaea operculella. Next base: position 1,153,893 of record JANFCV010000056.1, read on the forward strand.
TGTATCTACAAAACGAATGAAAAACTGAGTGGACGCTTTATGTAAACCATTTCCGCGTCCATTTGGTGTATGAAGGATACCGGGATCGCACACGTGCCTTGCGCTTGCCGCATGTTGTTACGGTTTTGGCAAATGACTGTCATAGCCGCACGGTAATTTGACCCTTATAGTGTTGGCTTAGAATAGCATTGCCCCATTTGTACCCGAGGGTATCGTATAAGGTGACTAGCATATAATAGCTTTACGAGTGACACTGGCTACATAAAAATTGAAAAATTCAATGTGGTGGATTTGAAACACAAAATTATTACTTTGTATTCATTAATCATTGACCTCAGTCAGGTACTGTTTTTCTTTTAAATTCTGCTTGATAGCACATAAGTAACGCATGCGGTTGTCAGATGCAAGAAAATTTGGAGTTCCTTAAACAAAAAACAGACGGTGACGAAAATTTAAGATGGAGAAAATTGGGTTGGGTTGATGCGTAACCAAGATGTTTAAAAAAATAGAGTACGGTAAATTTTGAAAATCTTAAATTATAATCGATTTTTTAAATTATCGGTTATTTTTTTACATGCCTGGTGGTAACCACATAACCTACGTTGATGCAGCAAGGGACGTCAAGTGTGGGAACCACCTATGTTGCTTGTTTTATGTGTATTTTGATTGCCGGGTATAAACGGGGGCGTTTATCTAAGCGCGGGCTGGTTGCTCGTAAACACCCGGGTAGCTCGGAGATAATAAAACACTATACCTACCTCTATAGACAATAAAACACTATACCTCTATAGATAATAAAACACTATACCTCTAAATATTAAATAATAGTACTAGCAGTAGAGGCATACATTTATATACCACGCCTTTGTTCCTTGTGGGGTTGGCAGAGCATTAACGACCGTAAAAAAACGCTCGTTATCGCCACTTTTGACAAAAGCAATAAATGTACAGGAAACGCTCAATTCTCTTAGTTGCCTTCCATGACAGCTGTAGTTCGGCGGAGTGATGCTATATTAAGCCTATATTACATTACAAATAACCGCAAAATAGCATGGTGCATATGAGACCTGAGTTTTATGCGTGTTTTGATTGCCGGGTATAAACGGGAGCGTTTATCTAAGCGCGGGCTGGTTGCTCGTAAACACCCGGATAGCTCGGAGATAATAAAACACTATACCTCTAAATATTATAGAATGGTTATAGCAATACGGTCATACATTTATATACCACGCCTTTGTTCCTTGCGGGGTTGGCAGAGCATGGACAACCATAAAAATACGGTCGCTATCGCCACTTTTGACAAAAGTAATAAACGTACAGGAAACGCTCGATTCCCTTAGTTGCCTCTTTGACACCCGCGGTTAGACGGAGTGGTTCATTCCATAATCTCGAAAAACCGAAACTGATTTTAATTACGGTTTTCAGAATCTCAAATTCATTAAAATCGTAGTTTTTGTTGTTTCTCTTTTTTATAATTTTATGTGACAGGCTAACAGCGTGCCACTATAGTAAGGCATTTGTCGGACAATGATCGTATTTCTTTGACTACCCCGCAGGGCATATACGCGTCATTTGTGTATGTTTATGTGTGTGTGTACAAAACAGAAAAGGAACTTTCCCCCCTCTTAGGAACACTTCTTAACCCCTAAACCGCCGAGCGATATTTCACGGCAAATAGCGAGGACATTATCTTAATGGTGGTTCCCCGTTTCCGGCGTATGATTGATGACGTCACCGCCGCTTCCGGTCTGTGACGTAACAGCTGATTCGTTCAGTGTAAAAGTTATCCTTAGGTATTTCCTAATTAATGCCTGTTTAGAATCAGTATCCCCTAATCCTACCATAGGATGTCGTGAAAAGCGATTGTAGGATGATTATCTAGAGAATGGGCAACAGCGTCCTGTAAAATAGTCGGTATTGAACTAGGGGATGGAAACCATAATTCTTTTATCTCCAAAAACTAAAATCTTGAGCTCATTTTAATTACGGTTTTCAGAATTTCAAATTCATTATAACCGTAGTTTTTTGTTGTTTCTCCTTTTTATAATTTAAGGTGACATAGGCTTACAGCGTATAGTAAAATAAGTACTCAATATTTCTAAAATTTCTCTTAAGCATTTGTCGGAAATTGATCGTGTTTCTTAAGGCTGTTGACGCTCTGTCCTCCCCGCAGGGAATAAACACGTGTTCTGTGTTTGTATATCTCTCTCTTCTTGTGGGACACCGAGTCGTTCAACGACCCGATGAACCCTGGTGTCAGAGTTTTACAACCGCCTATGTGTTTGTATGTGTGTGTACAACACAGAAAAGGAACTTTCCCCCCTCTTAGGAACACTTCTTAACCCCTAAACCGCCGAGCGATATTTCACGGCAAATAGCGAGGACATTATCTTAATGGTGGTTCCCCGTTTCCGGCGTATGATTGATGACGTCACCGCCGCTTCCGGTCTGTGACGTAACAGCTGATTCGTTCAGTGTAAAAGTATGTGCATAAAATTAATATGAATCTGATTAAGTACCAATGCCAATTGTTCGGTTTTTTTTATATACATAATCATGCCTATATCCCTTGCATGGTAGGCAGAGCGTAAATGGCTATAAAAACGGTTCTCTATCCATTTGCATAAAAAGAATTGACATAATATATTTTGGCACACTGTGATTTAAACTAATGATACTTCCGCATAATTCATGTACGCATAACAGTTTAGGCATAATTGCTTTACGCACAAAAAATATTGCCATAATAATACATAAGCCTAAAATACAAAACCATAAATTGTCATATCCATAATCAAAATAGGCATAAAAATCTGATGCATTAGAAGAACCTCTAAATTGTATAAAAATAACATAACCTAACCTAAACTCACCTAATTTAACCTAATATATCTTAAAAAATACTAAACTGACTTACATTTCCTGTAATTTGAACTTAATAAAAATATTATAAATTAACCCAAAAAAATTATTGCAAAAGCAATTATGCCAAAATATTGTTAGTATAAAATACAATAGTCCAAAATATGATTATGCAAAGATAAATATTATGGCAAGAAATTTATTATGTCAAAGCAATGGTAGGTGAAAAAAAAATATGCGAAACATGTTATGCTAAAACATATTAGTGGAAAAAAAATTATGCCTGTGAAAGGGACACCTATAAAAACAACCATTTATACCACTTGATTTTAAGGTCCCGTGGTTATTATCACTAAAACTATAAGACATTATGATGGGCTTTACCTCACATTTACACCACGTCTGACAAAAGGTTGAGAGTAATTATTACATTAAGAAGACCGTGTATTACCTATGACTGTTTGTCAGCCTATTGCCTTTATTTACGGGGTTTAAGATAATATAAAAAAAAATGTTTTGGACTCTAGTTCACCCCATGATATTATTTTAAAAGTTTCCTTACGTTCTCTAGAGGCTCTATGGAGGCTTAGTTTCAGCTTAACCAAAGCAAATTTTGGCTAATAACCTCTTACGCAAAAACCAGCGGATTAACCCAGGAAAAATATTCACCCAAATAAAGATGGCGGACAAAAAGTCGCGAGATTTTTCATCACGCCCCGCGGCGCTAATACAACAGAAGAGATTGTCACACGCACTACGTTAATTTGCGTTTTTGACGCAAATTGCTTTTATACGCTACTTTTTATACCCACTGCTAATCGTTTTTCTATGGGAATAAGACTCGGTATCTATCATACAATATATTGAGTACCATTTCTCATGAATCACTCTATGTATGATCTAAACTGGATTCTTATTCTAATTTGTGGTTTAGCTAGCGGTGTCAATAACAGACAGACAGACAAACGCAAAAAGCGACTTTATTTTCTACATTGTATAAACTGCCGTGTGCTGCCGGGCTAGAAAAGCATCACCCCATATCTTTTCTGTAAGTGTCGTCAGACGCTACTATGGGATTTGAGAGTTGATGTAGATATATTGCAATTTAAGGCGGCAGTCTGAATACACAGTCCTCTGACTCTCAAACTTGTCATACGAGGTGTAAATGAACAGTTTTTTACAGCTGTTTACGCTTTGCTCACCCCGCATGGTACATAGGCGGGGCGTGATATATGTATGTTGTATATTGATGATGGCGCCGCTGTATCATCGTCGTTAACAGCCAATCGTTTGCATACTATACCACCATAACAGCCACAATAGTCCACTGCTGGACATGGGCCTCCCCTATCGGCGGGTATTGTCATACTCACCAAGCTTGGAAGGCGGTGTGATGAGCGCTTAAAGGTGTTGCATTTACAGGAAGTGCTGCTGCCATTTCCTGGATGCTTATCCGTTAGTCGCTTTTTACGACACCCACGGGTAGAATTGGGGTGATGCTATTCTAAGCTGTCATCATCATCTTCCTGCCCTTATCTCAATTACTTGGGGTCGGCGCAACGCGTTTTGTTAAACACAAAATCGTGTTGCAAAAGGATTTGGCTTAATTTTACGACCGGCCGCCTGCCTGACGTCAACCCGCCTTGGGAATGCTTTTGTGGTGGATTAATCGCCACCATACGGTTGTCCCTGGCTGTTTGGGTCGGGTTTATCCCTCGGTCGCCTCTTACGACCCCTACGGGAAGAGAGGGGGTGGTGCTATTCTACTCTGCCGGCACAACACGGCATTCTATTCTAAGCTGTCATCACACGGCAAATCGTTTACTTGCTGTCAAAAACCGCAACATCTAGCCGTGTGTCTGTGTTCCAACAAACAAAACCACGCAGAATGTAGGGCTCAATTTTTAAGGATTTCGCGTTTTAAGGGTACTTACCACACGACGCAGATTAACCTTAGAGTGTGAAGACAGGAGATCGGCGGGAAATGATTTTCTGGCCTAAGTATGTATCTATAACTTCTACATTGTACCTTCTTAAACCTAGTACAAAAACACACAACAAAACAACATATTATGTCATACATAAAAGAGGTCAAATCTTGAGAAACTTTTGGTACCTATCCAAGTTTCAACAGGAGGATATTTTGATGATTTAATTTTTTTATTTTCTTTCGGCTTTTGCATACAAGATTATTCCCCTATTTTCTTTCGAAAATAATTCTTTTTAATTAAATAAGTCTCCTAATGACTGCCAGTACGGACTGTCAATATCCAATATATTATTAAATCGGTGATAGTACTTCGCTGATACTACCGCGGCGGCAATGCGACTCACGCGCGCCGCTGCGATCGGCCGCACATGTTGAACTTGTACCTTTACCGTGCCAATCGAATTCTTCCCACGACAGTATTTCATAAAATGGAACTACGGGAAAAAATATGGGGGGAAACCTTAAACCATTACAGGAGCATTATTATGACAACTGTCAAATTGGGTACGTTACGCAGTTTTCACTCTAGCAAGTTCTGTGGCCCGACCAAAATAAACAAGGGGCTTTATCCTCGGATTATCTCTTTAAGAATTACGCATGTGCGTTATGTATGTATGTTTGTCTGTTTGTATAAAGTCTTGAGGGTTTCTGACACGAATTTGTCACATGCCAAATCCCTTTGGTTTTTATCCTTTTTCTGTACCTAAAAGGATAAGGAGTTTTTGTTCTTCAAGAACCCTTATCATTTCATACATTTCTGTTTTTTTTTTTCTGCGTATTTATTTTAATCTTGTTGTGTAGGGTGCTAAGTTGTCAAACTGACCAACTCTTCTGGTAACATCAGCGGTGTCATCAGTAGCAAATCCGCCATAATTGACTCAATCTAACTAAGAACAGTCTCTCAAAGTGCTAAATTGAGAAAAATACTATACTTACTATTGAACATTCGGACTGGGGACCACGCTTATACTGTTGTATTTAGTTTTTCAAATTACTATAGCAGAAAAAGATTTAGGATCTTCCTGCACTTATCCGAATCAGTTGGGTTCGGAAAAACATGTATTGTCAGAACACAAATAGGTACCTACATGTAGCAAAAGGATTTGGCTATGTTTTATGACCGGCCGCCTACCTGACGTCAACTCTCCTTGGGAAAGTTTTCTTTTTTACATATTTTTTGCGTTCCTGGTCGCAGCTCGGATGGTATAAAAAAATGAAAATAAAGGCTCTGCCTAGGGGCTGGCCAAAGCGTCTCCATTAAAAACAAAACCATACAAAAAGTTCGTTTTTAATTTCAAGAACTCCTCATAAACATTTCCTGTAAATACTTTTTAAAAAGCCTTTTCAAAAAAAATGTCGCGATTCCCACGCAGAGAAAAAATATAGAAATAAGGAGTCTGCTACAAAGCTACCCATTGAAGACTGCTGAGTGCAAAGAAAAGACAATGGAAAGGGGCTGGATAGAGTTACTTATACAGAGATGAGAGTTCTGTACCATAATAAGGAATTTATTCAAACACACAATTTATTTAGTTTTTCACTTTTTATACTCTTTGTTCAATTAAACTTATTTTATACTTATTTAAAGTTTAACGAATACATTTTGATCAACTGTAGAGAAAATATCGAATGATTAAATAAATAGATCATTCTTGCAGCTATGATATATCACACAAGTAAATAAAAGTACTCGTATGATCTTTATGTTTATATGGATAAAGTTAGTTAACGACGTTAACTATTATATAGTTCAAGCTATTCATTTAGCCACTCTACGTCTTATTTCTTAAATGTTACTGACTTTAAACCTTATGAAACCCTTTTATATGTGGAACCCTAAAAGGTAAATAAAAAATCCGTAACCCAGACGACCTTTGTGTCTTAAGTCAATGTCTGCCTTTTCCGATTTCTTTGTCCGTTTTTTTACCCCTCGATAGATTTAAATAGGAGAGTAAACAGTCTGATTTTCCATAGTTACCTAGACAAGTTTAAAAGAATTGTTTTTTCTTCAAAAAACATACAGTTTGATAAACTTTTTAACTTACCTCACAATTATTACCCGACTGTCTCGGGAGGGTTATGTTTTCCAAAAGTAAGTATCTCTATTTATTTATGTACGTATCCAGAAATTCGTTGTCACGGGCTACACAGCCCAAATGGCTGGGCCGATCTTGATATATGAGGTGTCGTTAGATTTGTCTCAGCAGCGCAAGTTACACAAGTTATATAAAAGAATCATAAATTCAAGATGTAGGATTTTTATCGCAAAATACTACCTATTTTAAAACCACCACAGCTGACTGCAATTTTGGGATTTTTATCATATCTGCTTGTTCTCCATAAATTTTTCTCCATAAATTTATTGTGCGTATGATTAAATGATAGTCATAAATTACATAAAATATTCATAATCCCAAAACACTTTATAGCCCAACACGTGAAATTCAACGTTTATGGCTTATTATAACACGTTAAGGGACTTACATTTTGCATATCGTACAGTCAAGTCCACGAGTTGAAAGAAACTCTAGCAAAGAACCTAGGTAGATAGCAGAAGCAAAGGAAAGGATCCTGAAATGCTAATTTAAATCGACTTCCCAATTTTGTGATGCCGTTTTATAATAGCATCACCTCCTATCGTTCTCGTGGGCGTCGTAAGACGCGATTAAAGGATTTGAGAGTTGATGCACAAAATAGAGAATTTATTTTGAAATTTTTTATTATTTATTGGGCGGCCGCCAATACTTACTTTGAAGTTGATGTGTATTGCAATTTTTGGTGACAGGCTGACAACCTGTCTCAGCTCTATGGTGATACGAAGTCTTCTGAATTACTCTCAAACTTTTGTCAGACGTACTGTTAATGGCAGTTTTTACAGCCCTTTGCACTATGCCTAGGATATAAGGGATATAGGCTAGGCTAAATAGGGATATCGGTCACTAGTAAAAATCCCCATGCACTTTTGCACTGACCTGTACTTGGTGTTAAGGTATTAAGGTGGTAGAACATTAAACTAGTTTCCCGCCACATAGTAGTTGTAAAAGTGAGCCAGGCTAATAAAAACAGGCCAAGTGCGAGTCGGTCTCGCGCACGAAGATTGCCGTACCATTGAGTATAAACATGAAGTTTTTTATATGGATGCCCCCTTAATACGCCTGACAAACTTTGGAGAGACATTCAGAAGACTGTATCACCATAGTGGCAGGTTGTCAGTTTGAATAATTGCCGGTAACTGTTCTTGAAGTGCCAAAAGTTTTTTAGCTATGACTTTATTCACGCCGTATTCTATAAACAAAAACGGAAGTCATAAAATCCAACTTTTGCGTAGAGTTGATATGTTTACAGTTTTATTGGCAGAAGCATGGCAAAAGGCAGTAAATATTGAGTTTTATTGTGGCTTTTCGTAAATATGAATTTTTGATAACACCTAGTACAACCAAAGTTACCTACAATTGAGAGAGGTAGTTTTTACCGTCGCCTAATTTTAACAGACAACGCGCATTCGCGCGTCTTAAACTATATAATTTTTGTCATGATCATCTTGTCTTTTTATACAGAAAGTGACATCGCTAAGACGAGAAACACACGCAACATCCGTCTGTGCGTCATTATTGCACTACAAGAATTTTGATCTAATTCTTATAAAAATAAATGGTTTATGTGAAATTGTTTTTGTAAGAAAATAAGGTGGAAAATAAAATTTTCAAACGCAACGGACAGCGCTGCGGAAAAATAACGTTATGTATGTATAGCTCCTACTTTAAGGTTTTTCCGAATTGCGGACATTATTTTCGCTTTCCAATGCAATCAGATTGCGCGCGGCATATACATGTACAGCCACACACAATAGACAATAGCGGTACTGTAGTAAAGTTAAGTTTTTCCAGCCATTATGCTGTGGGCCATTACCAGTTCGATACATTAGTTGACGACAGTTTCTAGTAAGCGGCGAATGATATTTGTGTCAGTATTACATTGCTGGTTTTAAGTTGTGTGGTGCCGGCAGAGTAGAATAGCACCACCCCATCTTTTCCCGTGGGGGTCGTAAGAGGCGACCGAGGGATAAACCCGACCCAAACAGCCAGGGCCAACCGTATGGTGGCGGTTAATCCACCACAAAAGCATTCCCTAGGAGGGTTGACGTGTGTTAGGCGGCTGGTCGTAAAATTAAGCCAAATCCTTTGCAACACGATTTCGTGTTCAACAAAACGTGTTGCGCCGACCCCAAGTACGGCAGAAAGATGATGATATTACATTGCTGGTTTGTGTTCCACTCTAGAACATTCCAATCCAATGATTGTTGATTGTGTGTTACATACATCAAACATAGGTACTACAGCTGCTTCATTAAGTATTATTTGATACCTAGCTAATCGAAATTTTCCTCCGCAGGCAGGATTTGAACCTGCGACCTTCGGCATCTGTACGGCGTCGGCAGTACAGATGCCGAAGGTCGCAGGTTCAAATCCTGCCTGCGGTGGAAAATTTTGCAAGTTTTCCTAAAATTGTATACCTAACACGAGAAGTGTTTTAAAAATTTAGTATTCAACTACCTAATCGAACGATGAGTTACCTACTTACTTAGATGGCGATGATCTTATACTTTTCGAGAGGGACACCGAGTCGTCCAAAGACCCGATGAACCTGTCTAGGTAGTAAAGTTACTAAAACCCGCAATGTACTGTTCACTCCTTACCAACACAATACAGTACAGAGCCCAAGTAAAGTTGCTGCTATTACCTCGTTCTATTGTAGCTGTTACAATGCACATGTTGAGTTGTTACTGACTGTACTGAGTTTGCCATTGGTATTAGGCAGGAATCACACGTTAGGTCTCTTGCTACGCAACTTCATAACGCATGCATTACGCAAATGCCAGTTTCCAACATTTTTAATGACCTATGCATATGGATTATGTCAAACGGTTTGACAGACGCATTCGCTAGCGCTGCACATCCCACAATATTTTATTAAAAAATAATTCCATAGACTGGATTTTTTCTTATTTCGGCTATAAAAAGGAAAGATTGGTCGTGTGATGCCGGCTTAGAATAGCATCACCCCATTTCTTTCTTGTGGGTGTCGTAAGAAGCGACTAAAGGACTCGAGGGTATCATGTGTATTGCAATTTTAGGCGACAGGCTGACAACCTGTCACTATAGCGATACACGACAATAGCTAAAACGGCCCTCAAATATGTGTTAGACGTGGCGATAACGACCGTACTTTTACGGTCGTTGACGCTCTGCCTACCCCGCAAGGGATAAAGGCGTGATGTATGTATGTATGTATGTAAAAGGAAAGATAATTGACCATTTTTAAGTGATGGGCAATCTCCGAAACCACATTTTTAACCAAATTTGATAATACTTTGCTCTGTTACAAAGTTGTTTCATGGTTTGGTTACAAACATATTAGAGTAGGTTTAAAGTTTTATCATCATTATCTGCCTGCCCTTATTACAATTTATTTGGGGTCGGCGCATCATGTCTTTTTCTTCCATTCATCTCTATAGCATTCAAATCCTCACTTACGCCTTTATTTTTCATATCGTCTTTTATACAATCCATCCAAACATTTTTAGGCCTTCCTCTTCTTCTACGTCCATCCACATTCATGTTCAATACTTTCTTTGTTTTACATGCTCTTCCAGGTTATAAAGTTTATCGTCGGGAAAGGGAAATAATATTCCCACGAAAAATATAGATTACAACGAATAGGCGAAATAATAACAACAAACCAATTTACCGTTACTCCTTTGAAGTTCGAATTTCAAATCTTCGACTAAACCCATCATTCTCAGTGACTTCCTGTTTCCGGTACCGATTTACCGTTTAGTTCAAAGGTCCAAGTTCCTTTGTTTTAATAATTGTAAGGTTTAGTTATTGTTCTATGTTGACAACTAACTAATAATACAACTGTCTTTGTGATGGAATAATAGGAGCCAAAAGCTCAGAACTCGGAGGTATTGGGGTCAAACTACCAAAATAGAGTGAAATTTACTAGTGATTGTTAGCGGAAATGCAACTTTCCCCAAGAAACTTTGATAGATATATAATATTTTTTACATAACATATTTTGATAATTATGACCCTCTCATATAAAATCACCTGATTTGAGTTACTATAGAAGGTTCAAAATATGTTCTATATTTCGAGGCAATGCCGTGAAACGAGATTAAAATTTTGGACCTCTCTTACAAATTACCAATCACCTGACCGAATTTCTACGAAAAGTCGTAAAAAGTTTCGTTTACATAGGGTCTATAATAAATTTGTTCCATACATGCATTTATCACGCCCGCATTCTTTGCGGGGTAGGCAGAGCATAAATGGCTTTAAAAAACAACCATTTACAAAGGATGACACAACTATATACGTCATGGTTCTTCGCCTTGATACCCCACACGATATACTCGTAACTTTCATTAGAATCAGTCCAGTAGCAGTAAAGGTCGAATCACCCTTTGTTCAGCTAATGTAAACTAATAAATAAAGTCCAAGTCAATACCCAGGAAGTCCTGGGTTCTATTCCTTGCCGTTAATTTGTCGATGCCAATTCCAGCGGTTGAGGTATTGTACATAGAGTAGGTTAAAAAGATGCCTTGCTCCAAAATATGTCTTATACAGGGCTATTTTTTAGTCAGTGCGCAAACTTTGCAGGATGTTTCTACTCGTGATTCTGAACAACTTTTACTATGGGACCACCTGCGAAATCTAAAAAGAAATTTTGGTTGTTCCATTCATTTTTGCCGAGTAGGTATGAATTTTTCTATGGAACATCCAAATTTTTTTTTGTATATAGTAAAAGTTGTTCAGAATCACGAGTAGAAACACCCTGCAAAGTTTGCGCACTGACTAAAAAATAACCCCGTATTATTGTTTCCTTTTAAAAGTATTGACGCTAACGTCTGTTAGACCCCAAATTGCCAAACGACCACTAATAGTATAACACTAGTACGCCGAAAGAACTCATGAATTGTACCAGTGATTTTGAACCCACGGAGAATCACAATCTATGGAGAAACGTCACAAAACTTGTTATGATAGTCTGTCTTCTGAAGCACTAACCATTATTCTAACAGACGATAAGGTCGTCTTTTTACTGAAACTGAAAACGGAATTTATTGAAACAAGTGAATTATTTTGACATAATAATATGCGAGAAACACACGCAACGTCCGTTTTGGCCTTATTTTTGCGCTGTGTATGCGCGTTTCGACCGTATTTTCATAAAAATATGGTTTATTCTAACAAATATGATTTATGTCAAATTGTCTGACCAATGCTTCCGTCAACGCAACGTTATGCGATATTTTTTGCGCTGGCGGATACGTATTTCAAACCGTTTCACATAAAAGGAGAAAAATCGTATTTTCCAAACGCAACGTATACCGCTGCGAAAAAATAACGCACCAACGGATGTTATGTGTACAGGTGTAGAGAAAATCCATGTCACGTGGTTACATGCTGAGGGGACTATAGCGAACCTACTGTTTTATCTACACTGTGGCCTGTGTTACCACTTTAATTATTGACTGTCCGCGGCAAACAACAGTGCACATTTCACTCCCAGTCTTTGTTTCGTATTAATTTCTATTGTTTTTAATTAAAAGTGAAATTGGTTTGTGGTCGGGGCGCGATTTAAAATGGTAATGATTGGCTACATCAGTTCTTTATGGCGGTCAATGTGGAACTCAAAGCTTATTGCAGATGGTATATGTGTTATACCCTCCTTTTATTCAAATCATTCTATCAGTTAAGAATAACAGCATCAAAATCCACAGCGTGGTTTATGAGGAGTTAGCAAATTCCACGACCGACAGAGGAAAAAGAGACTTCTTTTATTACCCTACGGCCTCAGAAAGAGGATCACGTTTATAGATATTATGTATGTGTGTATGTATGTTGACAAGAAATTTGTTTTCACGGGATACAGCCCAAACGGTTTGGCGGATCTTGATATTGTCTGAGCAGCGCAAGTGACACTGGCTATATTAAAAATCCATAAATTCCAGACGCATTTCAAACATTTGCTTGTTATACTGGTTATACTATATGAATTTATTGATACCTACGAAAATCATATATTCAATTTTAATAACATAATATACACTCAGAAAAATTCTAAAAACAGACAAAATAAATCAAATCTTCCTCATAATCATAGTAATGGCATTTTAAAGCCGGCTATTCCAGTCCACAACAGGCATTAAGGGGAGGCGTGCGGTATTAAGGGGAGGCACGCAAATGTCACTTTCTTGGAAATCCAATCAAAGGGTTCGTAATGACTACGCTGATTCCTGGTACTGTAGATGTACTTGCCTATATTTATTTCTAGTGTGTACGTCGATTTAATTCCGATGAGATTATCTACACTCGTGTGGTTTGAACTTGTCTAATGTTTTAAATACCTGTAATCATTACGAAAGAATATGGCCGCCATTCCTTTTTTCAAAAATATCATGAACCTATCCACCTTGCAATACTTAGTAGCTATTTCAATTAAAATAACATGTTTTAGCGATGTTGGGTCGGCTTAAAATTAGCATCACCCTGATTCATGATGCATATGTCGAGATATTAAAAATAAATTTTGGCCTCCAGTAGTAACACAAATCAGGTGATTAGCAATTTTGTACATGAGGTCCAAATTTTTTCATATTTCGACTCACATTCCATGGGACAGTTGGTCACTTTTATGAGCAATTTTTCAATTTCAATTTCAATTTATTTCATGCTTACATGTAAAACTTAAAGATATTACAATAGAAGTAGCAGATAGTTACATGTACCCCTAAGGGCATTATAAGTGGTGGCATGCATACGTAAGACACTTACAATACTTATAAATATAATTTCCATTTCATCATATTACAATTTCAACATTAAAACTAATAATTATAAAAAATAGCGTGAATTAAAATTTTAATGAAATGAAACGATACCACTCTTACCTTACCTCCTCCAGCTTTATTTCCGGATGCCGTTGTCAAGCTGTGGACTGTTGTATTATTAGTGCATGTAATCCAGTGACTGGAAAGCAATAAAGTGCACTAGTAAGGCTAGACTCAATCGACATCAATAATAGCAGTGAAATTGCCTTTGATGATCGTGTTTTTTTTAGATTTTCTGATAATAAAATGTTCAATAGCCGATTATATTAGTCACAAAAACAATAATTATACTAAATTATAATATAATCTTTGTGTGTAATAGCAAAGTAACCTAACCTTATTTAAATTTCGGGAATATGTATGAAGATAGGAATATTTTCGATAAAAAACAAATCAATATTTTTATTTCGCAACTTTCCAGTGGAACATGAATAATATATCTTCGGAGATCTAGATTTGTTTTGAAAAATTACCTAATAATTACCATATGAGAAACTACCTAGAGCTTGTATAACAAAGAATGTTAAAAAGTTACAAAATGGTAATATCTATTAAGCAGGGAAAGGTAAAAACTGAGACCATAAATTAAAAAGTCATTCAAAATAAATAATTTTCATTTCCTAGGACCACAGTAATAATTTTCTTCAAAAACAAGCAAAAAATTTTAACTAAGCACTGCCTCTAGGTTTCTTACATTTTTCTCATTAAAAAGTAATTAAAAGCAACAGTACTCTGTAGTCCCACTATAAGACTATCTACAGACTACCCGACTACCTATCTGTTTCGTAGGGAAATTTTAAGCGCCTCGTCACACTACGACCGAAATTACGCGACGGAATTTGGCGCAATTACGCCGGCAATGTTATTTGCATTACGGATGACACACTTCAGCCCAAATTCCGTCGCTGAAATTACGTCGCCGAATTTTGGTCCGAAGTAATTTGGTGCGATTTGTACGTAATTTCGGCGCTTATAGTGTGTCGTCCCCAACCGAAAACGCCGAAAACTTACGGAACGTTATTCAGCCGCCGAATTTCGGAATTTCGGTTGTAGTGTGTCGAAGCACTAAGTCGCAAGTTTCACAGAGTACAGAGTAACCAAACACTCTATTTTTGCCCGTGAATCGTTCGTCTACAGATACCCTAGAGGCCAAAGTGAGTCAGAAAATAGTTTTTTCCAACTAAATCCTGCGTAATAGCGTTTTCGTGAGATTGCAGATTTGAAATGGGACTAAGTGGGGTTTATAAGAGGAACTTTGGACCATTCGTAATCCTTCATCAGTCTCAGATCTCATTAACTCTGGTATGGAAACTTTGACTGTGTGATTGGATAAACTAGTAAGTCCCTGACGTTGTTTTGTCAGAACACAAAATCATGAATCTACCGGCCGCCTGCTTGACGTCAACCCTCTTTGGGAATGCTATTGTAGGTGTCACCATACGGTTGTCCAATAGTCGACAGATATTCAGCTAAGGTCAAACAATCTATGTTGCCTTTTACGAAACACCCTGAGTAGACTAGGGGTAGCAGTATTCTTAGCCGCTACCACACTGCTAATTGACTAGGAGTTGGTTTGGTTTGAATTCCACTCATAATGTGAATAAACCAGGTAGTAATGTCGTAAATACTTTCTACAGATGTCGCTTGGAGTTGAGCATCAAGAGATATAAAATTTTGCATTCATCAACCGGTGCATGGGTAGCTCAGTAGCAGAGCGGTGGGGCCCAAGTTCGATCCACGGGCGATGCATGTCATTTTCTATTTCTTATTTTCACTTGTGAGAATCAATGTATTATTACCACACGGCCAAAGTCCGTCCTCTACGCCTTACTCAGCCCTAAACCCCTTGTTTCTCTGCTAGTAATTAAGTGGCTACTCCACCAGATTGATCGTAGTGCGTTTGACATTAGTTTAAATTGGTTCCGAACTAGTAGCCAGCACGGCGAGCGTGATAAAAAGTTGTATTGGGAAGTGGTTAGGAAATAACGAAAAACTTGGTCAAATGCGAGTCGGACTCGCGCACGAAGGGTGCCGTATCTTTGTGTATAAAAACGTTTGTTGTAGGTATGAGACTGTGCTTTATTCTTTATTTCATTAAAATTTTATACAGTTCTACTGCCGCTATTACAACTAGAGGTAAATACGGAATACGGCATTTGTAAAAATTCCAAGCCTAACTATTATGGTTTATGCAATCAAGCGTGGTAAAAGATGAACATATAGACATAGGTACAGACAGACAGCGAAGTCTCAGTAATAGGATCCCGTTTTAACCTTTCGCGTGCGGCACCCTATAAGGGCATCAAATCAGTTGCGTTCTATATTCAGTTTAGATAGACCGGCAGAGAAACGCAAAAAGCGACTTTATTTCATACCATATATTGGTACTTAATATTGATGATTGATTTGATTACACTGTTACCTACTTTTCCTTGGAATGAATTTACACCCAGATCATTTTCTTTCTGTTTACCTTTTGGTTGGCCAGTAGAGAATTATGCGTGGCGCTAAGCCCTCCTTTACCACTTCTTGCAATAAATGGATTTATATAAGGTCCTATTAAATTCACTGCAAATATTTTAAGGGCATGCGTAAATATGTATAAGAAAAACATCTAAGGCATTTTAAAAAAAATCTACACGTTTAATTTTTTTTTATTTTCAAACAAACTTTTTAATTAATTATGTGAACATCCTTTGACTGACCCGGCTGACGTTCCGTCACGTAGACAGGATTCACTTACACGGCACGCACACTGACAACCAACCAATCACAGCACCTTTTTTTGGCGCGTAATTTAAATTCATCGATGTGTGAGTTTCTAGGACAAACAGGGTGCACTTTTTTCGTTTTGTGTTTTTTTAGTTAAATGCAATTTTCTTGAAAACTAGCGTGTAGATTTCTTTAAAAATTTGCCTAGTACATGCTTATATTTTATTTGATCTGCACCTAAAATATTTGCAGTGAATATAATAGGACCTTATATCCGTGCCCGGCGTGAATAAGTTGATATGTCTAAAATGATGATTTTACAGGAGAGCGATTTTAAGGTTTTGAACTTATTTCCTAAATCCAGTTTTTTGTTCAATGCAACAATTTTACTTGATCTAGCTATTATTTTGAGAGATAAATCAAATGTTAATGAGCAATTATTGAATAAAAGCTTACTTTACGAGATAATAGACTTATCAATGGTGTTTTTTGACTGTTATAGTTGTATAATTAGACTTATCCATATGTTCACAATTTTCACAAACGACATATTCACTTATTAACCTTGTTGTTAATATGAAACGTTACTTGAAATAAGCGAATCTCATCAATGTTATGCCGTGTGATGCCGGCTTAGAATAGCATCACCCCAATTCTACCCGTGGGTGTCGTAAAAAGCGTCTAAGGGATAATCATCAAGCGAATTGGCAGCAGCGTTTCCTGTCAATGCAACATCTTGCACTGCGTTCGCCAATCCACCTGCCAAGCGTAGTGAGTATGGCAATACCCTCTGATATGGGGAGAACCAAGTCCAGCAGTGGACTGTTGTGGCTATTGGCATCAATCTCATTAGCCTATAGCAGTCTACTGCTTGGTGTAGGCCTCCCAGGCTACGTCACAAGTCACGATCTCCCGTTTTTCCCTTCCAGTCGCTTTTGGCGACTCTGTTTAAGTCATCGGTCCATCTGGCTGGAAGGCGTCCAACGCTACGCTTGCCGAGTCATGGCCTCCTTTTGAAGACCCGCTTACTCCACCGTCCATTAACTCTGCGACATATGTGACCAACCGACTGCACAAATCAGCTTGCCACACTTCCATACTATGTCTGTTACTTTAGTCTTTTGGCGGATAATCGTTTAAAGCCTTATCCATTATCCATTAGCGAGATTCTTTAGACCTATCCATAGGCCTCTGAGTGAAATGTAGCAGGTGGCCCATTTTTACTGTCTGGTTCTACGTTTAGGAGTCATGAAAAGTAAGATGCACTGATCGAACACCTTAGTCTTGAGGCGTTGTGGAAAAAGTGACTCCAGAATATTATGCAACTTCTAAAATGCTGCCCAGGCTATATGTACTCTTCTAGTGATTTCAGCCTCGAAGTTGTATTTTCCTAACTGCAATGTTTGCCTAAGGTAAACATACTTCTGGACAACTTCAAGGTCTACACATTCTACTGATTGAAGATTTCATCTCTAGGCAGGTCATCTTCAATCAGTAGAATGTGTAGACCTTGAAGAAGAAGAGTGCATCTAGCCTGGGCAGCATTTTAGAAGTTGCATGATATTCTGGAGTCACTTTTGCCACAACGCCTCAAGACTAAGGTGTTCGATCAGTGCATCTTACTTTTCATGACTCCTAAACGTAGAACTAGACAGTAAAAATGGGCCACCTGCTACATTTCACTCAGAGGCCTATGGATAGGTCTAAAGAATCTCGCTAATGGATAATGGATAAGGCTTTAAACGATTATCCGCCAAAAGACTAAAGTAACAGACATAGTATGGAAGTGTGGCAAGCTGATTTGTGCAGTCGGTTGGTCACATATGTCGCAGAGTTAATGGACGGTGGAGTAAGCGGGTCTTCAAAAGGAGGCCATGACTCGGCAAGCGTAGCGTTGGACGCCTTCCAGCCAGATGGAACGATGACTTAAAGAGAGTCGCCAAAAGCGACTGGAAGGGAAAAACGGGAGATCGTGACTTGTGACGTAGCCTGGGAGGCCTACACCAAGCAGTAGACTGCTATAGGCTAATGAGATTGATGCCAATAGCCACAACAGTCCACTGCTGGACTTGGTTCTCCCCCTATCAGAGGGTATTGCCATACTCACTACGCTTGGCAGGCGAATTGGTGAACGCAGTGCAAGATGTTACATTGACAGGAAACGCTGCTGCCCATTCGCTGGATGATTATCCCTTAGTCGCTTTTTACGACACCCACGGGTAGAATTGGGGTGATGCTATTCTAAGCCGGCATCACACGGCATAACATTGATAAGATTCGCTTATTTCAAGTAACGTTTCATATTAACAACAAGGTTAATAAGTGAATATGTCGTTTGTGAAAATTGTGAACATATGGATAAGTCTAATTATACAACTATAACAAATGGACTTATCGAATGTAAGACTGAAGAGACCATTTAGATAAATTGACTTATCAAATGTTAGACTGAAGATACAATTTAAACAAATTGACATATCAAATTTAAGAATGAAGAGACTATTTACACAAATTGACATATCAAATGTAAAACTGAAGATACTATTTAAACAAATTAACATATCAAGTTACACACTTTAAGAGTAAAACATTTCTAAATGAGTAAATTGATATATCAAACTTTAAACATGTATGTGGTGTTTGTGAATAAGTTGACATATCGACATGTTCTTAATTTTGTACAAAACTCGTAAAATTATACCTTGATAAATAGTGTTGTCAACAAAATAACAAAAAAAACAGAGTTATTTACTTATTACCGAATACGATATCTCGGCCTATAATGAACATATCGAGATGATTTTTTGTGACATACAACTTCATAGCAAAAGAAAGCGGTTGAGCTAATAAAAAAAATATCATACATCTCGACTTATCAACTTATTCACGCCGGGCACGGATATATCTATGTTCTATTCGTGCAATTGGGTTAATAACTGTAATAATTATATGTGTTGTAAAACTTTCAATAAATTAATTGTATTGTAGATTCATGACTCTTCTCCTTTGTCCCCAGAATGTCGATATCCCACCAGCCGAACGCGACCTTCGCTGAGCTGGTCATCCAGAGCGTCCAACCTGAAGACGAGGGTGTATTCCGATGTGAAATCACCTACCTCCAAGTCGGGGAGGACTGCAACACCGTCCAGCTGACCGACTTCAGGACTTACAGTAAGTGAATATTTTATTATCATCAGTACCTGGTTTCCTCGGTTTTTCAACAGATGTCGTTGTTAGTTTACGAAAAACACGCAAAAAGGGAGCAACAACAATTTTTGGAAAAAAAATCTTTATTTCCAAAAATCATATTTAACATAGTTTTTGGAAGCTTCCTTTTAAGTAATCTAAGACACTTGTAATGGGAAAAGAAACCCATCTAGATCGATTTATCGCCCACTAAAACCCTATTACAGTTTACTTGAAAATCTTTGGAGCCGTTACAGATATTCAATTCTTGCTCTTTTAAAGGTATAAGAAAATGCATTTGAAACGGTCTGGCACGCAAGTCTTATTAGCAAGCTTCCTGCCTATGGGCTACCTGCTGCCTTTGCTTCTGGATATCAGACTTCTTGAGTGGATGGTCGATACAAGTGGTTTTAGAAGACCGCTCTTTTGACCAACAGACTATAGATGCTGGAGTCCCTCAAGGTTCTGTACTGTCTGCAACACAATTTCTGTTGCATATCAATGACATTCTGATGTTCTACACCCTTAGGTATGCAGATGCAAGCACCGTTGTTGATAGATTTATGTCTTAATCGTAGTGCGACTGCCTGCGACGCAAAAGGTTCCGGGTTCGATTCTCGTCGGTTCACTCATAAAGTTGAAATTTATCACTTTGTGAATTTGTTTCACCACAGTATGCTGGAAGCCATGAGTTCAAATTTCCTCATGTGAAAAGATGTACAAAAAACTAACCAATATTTCACCTATTTAAAGCCAAAATCACTCCGAGTAGTGAATTGAGTGGAGTATGTATTATAAAACCATGTGTTGTATCGATAGCCAATCGCTATTAAACCAATCCTTTAGAGGGATGGGCTTTGTTTGATATAATTATAAGTAGGTAGTGTCGATATCGATGTAAATTGTGCAATTTAATCAACATCCACAAGAGTGCAATTGATCAATGTTTATTGTTGTTCTGATATCGCTACAGAAAAGAAAATATGAAAGTCACTTAAGGTATATTAATTTCTCTCTTCCGTAATTACGTTGTGATACCTACGTACAAACCAATAAAAAGTAAAAGTGTATACTCAAATGTAGCTTTAGGACATTTTAGGCTAAAAATATAATAATATTCTAAATAGGCATACATTAATTGGCACCATCAAGTTTAAATGCGATAAGAATAGTCAAAAAAATAATGCGATGAATTGAATCGTCAAAAATATCGATAGAATTACCCCAACCCTAATTTTCTATCTATTCCCTAGAATATTGCGTTTGCTTTGCCTCAGGCTCTCCTATTGCCTACGTGCCACTTTCTATCCCTTTCAGACTTTTATTTATTGTCATCTTTGTATCTTTTTCTGTAGGACGTACTATTATTATGAACTAAAACTTCCGCAAGCAATTAAATTTAAAATTCCGCCTTAAATTGCAATGCACATCAACTCTCAAATCTATTAGTCGCTTCTTACGACACCTATCATATGGGAAAGATAATTATGAGGTGGTACATCTTTACATGGGCATAAAGTAATATTTACTATTGTAATATCTACCTTACTTTTAATATTATGGTTTTTTACACATACATACACAACTCCTTATTTTCATTCACCAAAAACGATAAAGTAATGGTTTAAACCACTGAACATAAAACTAGTTTTAAACGCCATTAATAATCTAGTTTATCCCCGCTTTATTTAGTTTAGGCTAGAGAAATTATTTAACTAGTAATATATTCAATAAATTATTTGTAGCAATCTAATTTTGTAGCAGACCCAAAATAATTTGACTTGTCACTTTAAATTAAATATTAAAATTCAAATTGCTTTATATTCACGAAAATAGACTGTCTAATCGAAAATTTTCAATCAAATTGTTGGGTATGGCTTTAATACCGAACAAATGGCCGCTTGTTACAAAATTCTAATATCAATTTTGCTTGTCATACATACATAATTAGTTTAAGATTGATCGCCTTAAAATTTACATATAAATTCGAAACTTGAGGGTCGAGATCCACTTAGCGCTATAGGCTTGAGTCGCCGTACTTACTCTTACATAGATGGTACATCTAATTGCCTTGTCCGATGCTGTCAGTTAAACTTTGACGTAGTCTTGTGATCTAAGTTTAAAAAAATGTAATCATTGGCAAAATTGAAATAAATAATGACAATACTCAAATCAAATCAAATCATAGTACATTGTTGTCGAGGCCGGAAAATAAGACTTTGATCGACGAGTAGAGTTTGAATTGAGACTTTTATTATATGAGTCTAGCAAAGTCATTTTCCCCGAGGCTTACATAGTGTTTTTCTCAAAAAAATGCTAGGAAAATTTATAAAGTAATTTTATATAAAAAGTTGTTTTACTAAGCCAAGATGTAAATTTGGAGTTGTTCTTTTTTTATTTTGTAATTCCTGAACGATTTCGATATCGCGCCAGAAAAGTTGTATTGGAGTTTTGTAAAAAAGAAATCGTTTAGAAATTACAAAATCACAGACAATGTCAAACGTTCTGGATTGTTTTTTTGAAAGAAATTGACATATTTCCTAGCATGTTTGAGAAAAATATTTTTTTGTTATTGTTATAGTAGTCGTCGTTGAATATGTATGAGGTCCAAACTCACGACATGAGACGTTAGAGGTGAGACATGTTTCCATATAAAATGTATGAAACAGTACACATATGAGACCCACGTAGCATCGATGACGGCGGACGATCACGACAGATGTCATCTTAGTTCTTATGTCTTACGTCTGTTTCTATAGAGCTTTCCTTTAACACATTCGTGGTAACGTCGTATACACTTTTGTTTTTAGCTTTTTCTGAGATTGATTTAAAAAATATTAGGATGACTTATTGGTGTCTTGCGCGATATGAGCGAAGAAATGAAGTACTCGCTTTTTTAATTTAAAAAATATACAAATTTTGATCTAACACCTCATACTGATAAATGGTGCTCCACCCTAACACCACCGTTAGCACTTTCGAGTCGTTTAAGTAAGAATGGGGTTGAAATAGCCCGGAGGAGGTCTCCGCTTTTAAATCTTAAACTTTTGTTCATTTGCACTTTAAAATCAAAGTTTCAGAGCGAAAAATAAACCAAGAGGAATTGTTGGATTGTTTTGGTAGTCTGCGAAGGATTTAATCTTTTCCGCGAGAAGGCGGGGAAATTAGAAGCTGAAAATTTTGGAAGCATTTTGATGTAATTTGTAAGTAATTTTAGCGCATTTATTTGCGAAAATTTTAATTACTTAATTTACATCTTGAATGATGCAAGGATGATGCAAAAATGGAAGTATTTTTGGCTCTTCAAAAAAGGTTTCAGATTGTTTTAACATAAGCTTCAGAAATCACGTCCTGTGGAAAGTTCACCGCAACATTGAAAATGTGCCTACACTAAAGAGATTTAAATGCACTCAATCAAGGAGCTTGTTTTTGACAAAACCTTTTAAAAGAATCTAAAATTTTACAACTAATTTACACGCTGTTAGACCTTAAAATATACGAAACAAAAAAGATAAAATGTGTTTGCGATACTTTCAAAACGAAATTATTTTCTTTTCATCTACCTATGTTTAACTGGCACTTAAATTGACAACAATACTTGAAGCCCTTAACCCTTTCCTTATAACCAGAAGACATTTCCCAAAAATATACAAAGTCTGAGCCGCATTTGTTCGGTTACAAAGGACCATTTCTGAACAATTGCCTTAAGAGCCTTGTGGCCGTGATCTTGCCGTGATCCCTTTTGCTATAAAAGCCTTAACTTGAATTAAGACAAGTTTAAGACACTTTATAAGAACCTTGACTGTAAATAAACTTGACTGTATAGAAAGGAAATACAATTTCACATACACACACAACACGTCTTTATTCTTTAAGGGGTGGGTAGAGCGTCAAAGAACAGAGAACAAAAACACTGCGGTACACAATTTAAAAATTTGCCATTTTTAATTCATGAAAATTTATAGCAAGTGTTACTTGCGCTGCTGAGATAAATCTAGCGTTAGCTCATAATGCTATCATCCGACAAGCCGTTTAGGTTTACTTGTCCACATAGGTATGTACATACATTCTAAAGAGACTGTATAGCGAAAAAGAGAGATCGTGCCTTGTGGCGTCCTACCCACGTCCAGCAGAGATCTGCTTTATTGTACTTATATACATACATACATCCATTAGATGCATCTTACGACACCCACGCACGAGGAAGATATGAGGTGTTGCGTTTCTAGTCATGAAGAGAGTCATGGCAACTTTTGTCAGACGTAGTGTAAATGGCCGTTTTTAAAACCTTTTAGGCTCTGCCTACCCAGCATTGGATATAGGCGTGCATATATATTTGTATTTATGTATGTAATGTAAATAGCTTGATACTTCAAATAAGTATGTGAGGGTAGTATCATATCTCCAGTTTCTATAACTCAGTACAAGGCAACAATAAAAGCTTGCGCCGCGACTTGGCCTTTGAATATTTATCTTCTAATCCCTTGTAGGCCGAAGATAAATTTTAGGTTAACAGTATAAAGGGACCACGCTTTGTTTTTAAGATGTTGTCTTTGCTAATTTATAATTAGGAGGGTAATATTTTAAATGATATAAAGTTTATTTTGTGGTTAGAAATGTTTAAAAGTTCGGCTTATTTTGTTTTATAGTAAGCAATGTGTTACTTAAAACCATTAAAAATAATCCACCTAACCTAACCTAACTTAACGTAAATTTCAATTCGAAAAATACTCACGACGTCCAAAAGAAACATCAAATCTTCCAAAAATAGAATTCACTTCTAAAACTTTCACGGAATTACCACTTTCGAAACTTTTCGAAGACGGTGAAATTAAAAAAAGGAACTTAAAGAAAAGACGACTGCTTTCCCGCGTGGTAATCTGTAAAGGACACATTTTTAAAAAGAGGTTTTAATCCAACTCGGTCTTTGAAAGGCTTGAAGAGCTAAAGTAAAATGACAGATTTTGATGTTATGTTTGAGGGTTATTCTTAATTGTGCCGTAAGTGCCGTGTGGTACTGGCTTAAAATAGCATCACCCCATTATATTTCCTGTAGGTGTCGTAAGAAACGAATAAGGGATAGTGAGAGTTGATGTGTATTGCAATTTTAGGCGACAGGCTAACAACTGGCCACTATTCTGATACACAGTCTCCTGAATGACTCCCAAACTTTTATCAGACGTGGTTTACCTAAATGGCCGTATTTTCAGCCATTTACGCACTGCCTACCTCGCCAGGGAAAGTTCCAAAGGGAAATTTGTTCAGTTTTATGAGTACCTTGACGTCCTTTCGGCTTGTTTGTTGTATACCCTTTCTGTTACTCCCGGTGTAGATGTCTTATATTTAATATTATGCTTCGGTACGGTGTATCTCTTTGACGTGAAATTTAAGTGTGTGTTACTATATTTTTCAGAATAGCCCAAGTTCCGCTATGCTGGGCCGTTTTGAAAATGTTGCCAGCTTTATAAGCTCGGCTGATTACAGTTTTTTATAACATGTTTCGTGGCTAAAAGGAGTGGATTTTAAAAGATGGCGTCCGGTCACTATTTAGTAGAATGTTTATGTAAATAAACAATTTCCGAGCTAAAATTTTGCTAATGGTTGTGTTTTATTTATTTACGTGATTTAGTAAACCTTATATCAAAAGATTCACACAATTGTCAAATATTATGGCTTGTTCAAATGGCCGTACAGTAATAAAAAAGACAGCATTGTTGGAAAATCCCACAGCAATGTTTTCAAAACAAAACACAGGAAGTTTAATTGAAACAAAATAATCGGAAATCCATTAACGGACGGAAGCATGCAAATTCAAATAACAGAAATGTTTTTCCCTGATAAAACAAAAATAGAACAAACACATTTTATGGTATCTTCGAAAAATACACCTACATTATCAGCTACGATATAGAAAATGTTCAGATGGAACCATTATGAATAACTAGAAAGGAGCCGTAAAAACTCCTCGGACCCAAAGTTGTTGAGCAGCGTCACAAAGACGATGTATCCTTCTGTAATGCTAAATAAAAAGATATGCTAGATAGATAATTACAATAGAGTTTATCTTCTGTCTTGAAAAACACCGCGTTGGCAAATGACCCGATTAATGAAAATAAGAAATAGATAAAATGACATGCATCGACCGGGGATCGAACCCGGGCCGCATGGGTAAACGCCCCACCGCTCTGCCACTGAGCTATCGATGCACGGCCGATGAACGCCAAATTATCTATCTCTTGATGCTCGTCTCCAAGCGACGATCCAGCGACATCTGTAGAAAGTATTTAGAACTTACTACATGGTTAGTCCACATTATGAGTGGAATTCAAACCATATGATGAAGCTTGCTTAATCAATCTATTGGGATTGATAAATAATTTGAATTTTTTTCAAGAGATAGATAATTTGGCGTTCATCGGCCGTGCATCGATAGCTCAGTGGCAGAGCGGTGGGGCGTTTACCCATGCGGCCCGGGTTCGATCCCCGGTCGATGCATGTCATTTTATCTATTTCTTATTTTCACTTGTGAGAATAATATAGCACTGTGAGTGCATTACAATCCCAATAGACCGATTAATGAACCCTGGTTTTGCTTGATTTTATAAGTATCTGTAGCTTTCTGTAGTAACATGCGACAGAAAGCGATTGAATGACAAATACTCTCATTTCCTAGGTGCCAAAGTCTAACAAAGAACGGCTTTACACTGATGTGCTAATGTCATGTGAAGTTGCGCGCAATGAGATGGTTGCTACAAGTGTTCTTGGCTTCATTTTGGCTGTGCATAAAGTTTCCTTTATAAAAGTCATTCACTCTGAGGTTTATAAAAGCTCAATATTTCTGTTTCCGTTCCCGATTTTTTAATTAAGATAGTACTTGTAACCATCCCAGAAATCGCTTTAATTTCGTGAAAGCAAAATTGACGAAAAGTCCTTTCTAAGTTCATTTTTGTAGTGATTATGTCAATTACTGTTTTGACATGACTTTTTGGTCAACATCTTTTTACTTTTAATTTATTTGTATACAGGGTGTAAGAGACGGTGTACCGAAAACTTTGCAGTTATGATCAGACCATCACCATTGACCATTGTAATGCTATTCGTATTATGTTACATATATTAATGCAATTGATTTGGGATTTGTAACTGTGATGATTGCATGTATAGTAAAAAGTTAAAATAAATAAAATTAAACTTTCAAACCAGAAGCTGAGAGACCCCTGACTCAAATAAGGTCTCAACCGTACAGTGAAGCTCACGTTTTCGCCATCCAATCACTACTAGCCATCGGTCCCTTAACCGCAAAATGAAGCTTACGTTTTCGCCATCCAATCCCTACCTGCCATCGGTCCACCTGGTCGAAGGGCGTCCAATGCTACTTTTGCCGAGGCGTGGCCGAAAGTGACTTTACTAACTAATTATTTTCGTCGATACTATTCTCTGGCTGTTACAATCATTTTAAATAATTTCTTTCATCTTTTCAAAATAAAAAAAAGAAAAGAATCCAATTGATACGGAAAACATTTGAAAACAAAACACCACCAATTAATATCAAAAGCGATAACGAAACGCAAACGAGGGATTCCTAAGGAGGTTTGCACACATGCCGCAAGAGCTTGCGGTATTTTCCGATCCAGTTTAGTACATGAAAGATACGCACGATGCGGCACTGTCGTGCAGCTGTTATAAGCTGTCATTTTCTTATTTTGACATAGATAATAATGCCTCCTTCATTCCTTTCGGGGTAAGCAGAACGTTAAGGCCGTAGTTATACAATACTATAGTAATGCCACGCACGACTAACAATTATTTTAGAGTCGTTTTCGAAAAGTCGTTTCTTGTGCAACACAACAAACCTTCGAGCCCCTGTCGTCTCTTAGAACACCTGCGGGAAAGAGATGGTTTAATTGTTATCCTAAACCAGAAATACTAGATGTAACAACTTATCTCATCGTAGCCTGGATCGTCCCACTGTTGGGCAAAGGCCTCCCTTTTCTTTTCCACTCCTTTCTGCTCTAGGCCTTTAAGTGCTAATAAAAATAAAAACTGTGCGGCACACAACTAAACACGTTGTACCTATGCAATTGGCGGCTGTCATAAACTGCCATTTGATTTGTATTTCAAAAAACGCAGTATTGCTCAGCACATGTGTAAAACACCTAAACAGGACGCATAAATACGCTAGCATGCCAAGAAAAGAAGACATCAAAAAGAAATCCAAGATGGCGGACAATTACTCGCGACGCCACCTGCCGGCTGAATATTGAACGAACGATTACAATTACAAATCAAAAGGTGTTGTTTCTCATCCCCTACTAACGGAAAATATTTTCAATACTTATTCTTTCTTGTGGGTGATTATGCCGTGTGGTGCCGGCAGAATGCCGTGTGGTGCCGGCAGAGTAGAATAGCACCACCCCCTCTCTTCCCGTGGGAGTCGTAAGAGGCGACCGAGGGATGAACCCTACCCAAACAACCAGGGCCAACCGCATGGTGGCGGTTAATCCACCACAAAAGCATTCCCAAGGAGGGTTGACGTCTGGTAGGCGGCCGGTCGTAAAATTCAGCCAAATCCTTTTGCAACACGATTTTGTGTTCAACAAAACGTGTTGCGCCGACCCAAGTAATTGGGATAAGGGCAGGAAGATGATGATTCTTTCTGGTGGGTCGGTGGTGAGTATCGCAATACCTCCCAATACGGGAGAAGCCCATGTCCAGCACTGAACTGTTGTGGCTGTAAAGGTTCTTACTCACCCGATTGCCTCAGGAGGGTTATGTTTTCAGAGATGTATATGTCGCAGTACGATGGCAGAATTAGATTTTTGGCCAAAAGCCGGCATATGGCAAAATCGTAGACTTCTTTCGGCCATCGTCCTAAGATGATCCAGGTTTTTGGCCAAAAACCTAGGATTTTGGCCAAAAAACTGGGATTTTGGCCGAAATCCTAGATTTGTTTAGTATTATGGCTTTTTTGTATTTCGGGGAAACTTCTTTTTTTTCGAGTGGTACACCAAGTCACCCAACGACCCGATGAACCCTAATGTTAGAGTTTTTAAACCGCCTACTGCAAGTAGCATGCTTCTGACATGGTTGTTTAACGACTGCCGTCTAAGTGATCAAAAAGATCAATCGGGACCGGCGGCTTAACGTGCCCGTGTAGTTCGGGCATACACTTCGAAAAGCAGGAGGTAGCATTGGACGTTCTGGAAAGTGGGAGGTAGCGTCAGACGCTCTGGAGGGCGTGGGTAGCGTCGGACACTCTGGAGGATGTACCTAAAATGATGGGCGTTGGATTTTCTGGGGGTCCGACGCTACCTCCTGATCTCCAGGTCGTCCAACGCTACCACCAATCATCTAGAGCGTTCAGTGGTACGTCCTGCTCTTATGGTGTCTGATGCTCCCCCCTGCCCTTCAGGGAATCCGAGGCAATCCTGCTGTTCAGACAGTCTGATGTTACCCCCCGTCCTTCAGGGTGTCCATTTACGGTGTCCAAGTCTACCCTCAAAAGATCAGAAGGAGGTGCATAAAGTACCTCTCCACTCTTCGTTCCCCCGAACCACACGGGCACGGTAAGCCGTCGGTCCTGATTGCTCTCTATGATCACTTAGCTTAGACGGTGGTCGTTACACAACCATGTTAGAGGCCTGCTACTTGCAGTAGTCCAGGGTCCATCGGCTCGTTGGGCGACTTGGTGTACCACTCGAAGACGAAGAAGTTCCCCCGAAATGCAAAAAAAGCCATAATACTAAACAAATCTAGGATTTCGCCCAAAATCCTAGTTTTTTGGCCAAAATCCTAGGTTTTTGGCCAAAAACCTGGATCAGCTTAGGACGATGGCCGAACGAAGTCTACGATTCTGCCATATGCCGGCTTTTGGCCAAAAACCTGATTCTGCCATCGTACTGCGACATATATATCCAGAAATTTGTTTTCACCGGTTATAGCCCAAAATCGGCTAGGCGGATCTTGACATGTGAGGTGTCGTTACATTTATTTAAAATTTCATTAGATGGCGGAATATTTCTTGTATTTCTTTTTTCTTGACCTATCTTATTCAACCTAGGTACAAAGCCGAATATGAATACCACCGCTACCGCGAAAATAGCTACGTAAGCAAAAATATTTCCTTCTACCAATGGTAGGTGATATTTCCACCGAGGTATTGAGGTGCATTTGATTTAGGTTGGTTCACGCTATTGCATTTTAGCAGGAACCCGTAATGGGTTTTAGATGGAAGAAACATTTGTCGATATGTCTGGTAATACGATTTTCATGACTGCTGCATGTATGGTGCCGGCTTAGAATAGCATCACTCCATATCTTTCCTGTGGGTGACGTAAGAAGCGACAAAGGAATTTGAGAGGTGATGCCAGGCTGAAAATGTGTAACTCAGGTGATACACAGTTTTATGAGTGATGCTCAAGCTTTTGTCAGATGGGGTGTATATGGCCGCCTTACAGTCGATTACGCTCTGCCTACCCCGCAAGCGGTTTAGGCGTGATATAATATGTATGTATTTATGAATTTAGTGTAAGTAAAATATTGTTTCTCGTAGCAAATTACTACGTTGTAGCAATTTCGTAGACCTTCTCTACGAAACCTATAGATCGACGATATTGCGGTTTGTGACCAAAGACCTTTGTGATTGTGACAGGTGACAGCCACCATATTATGACAACCTGTGACAGCTGCTATTTTATGCGGCGACGTGTGCGAAACGTGATGATCTGACTTTTGTATGTAAAATGAATGAATCCACAAAAAAGCTGTTTTACCAGTTTTACGCTCTCTCGAAGGCGTCTGATATGGTTGTATAAAGACTGCCATCCAAGTTACCTTATCCGGAACCAACTTACGTACCCTCTGATGTACGAAATCATCTTTCCACTTCAAAAAATCGATAACTACCATCTTTTTGTGGTCATCTTGGGAATTGAACCTGGGTTTCCAGGATCCTGAAGCGAACAGTCACGCCACTAGACCACGGAAGCAGTTAGTTGCATTTTAGCAGGAACCCATAATGTGTTTTAGATGGAAGAAATATTGTACTATACGTCTGGCAATACGATGAAAATGTAATTCTGATGAATGCTTGTATTTATTGCTTATGAGGCAAATACGTTGAAAAATACCACTCATGTACGTAATAGGAAACTTCTATGCATTCTGAAGTGGCATTTAATACTTTTTATTGGTTTTTTATTGTAACCTCGTGCGGTCCCAGCGCCAGCCCTGACTGACACCTTTCGAAACTTGAGAGATTCTGTCAGTGTGTGTCATAGATAGGAGCGCGCGAGGCTCACACACACACACATAAATGCAAGCAAACTCTGCGCGGTCCGTTGATAATGAAGATAAGGAAGTAATGAAAAGGGTATAACAAGCCGAAAGGGGGGTAATAGTACCCTTATTTTCCAAGCGTCGCGGCGTCGCGGCGGCGTCGTTGTCGCTGTCAAATGACTGGTTTGTATAGGGATACCAGTAAGACCGGGCGTCAGCGTCAACGACGCCGCCGCGTCGCCGTCACGTTGACAGCGCGCTGAGAAGCTCAGGGTTTGTATGGGATGCGGTCGGGTTTTTCTACAAGACCGCAGCGACAACGACGCCGTCAAAATTTCACGGCGTCGTTGACGCGCGTCGTTGTCGCGACGCTTGGTTTATAAGCCTACCATAAAGGTACTCGTAAAACAAGACAACTTTTCTTAAGGGGGATCGTTACGTCATACAAACTAAAATCTGAACTTCAACCGAGTTACACGTCATGAGCTAAACAACAATTTTATCAAAAAATCTTTATGTGAGATGAGGAAGGCACACGTAAATATGTCGCAAAACTGCTTAACGTAAAAAAATATCAAGTATTTTCTCCACAAAAAAATTAAACGTGTTTATTGCAGCAGTAGCTCCATCTATGTTCATTAAGTGGCGACACGGTTTTTACAGAGAAATCTGATGGTTAAAAAATTATTTGTTTTATTTTGCGACAATGTTATAAAAGCACGGGACTACCCATCAAGTTTTTTAATCATAATTTTGTCTCATTTAAAGACGTAACTCCATTTAAATTTTGTATGGAAAACGATCCACCTTAAGAAACATGGGTCGAAAATAGACGAAATATAAAAAATAATTGGGCCGCTCATACAAAATCACCGATCTGCTGATTGATTTACCAAGAGAGCTCCATATTTTTTTTTTTAATTAGCCCCATGTTTCAAAGGGAAAATTTTTCAGTTTCATGAGTAACTTGACCTTCTTTCTGCTTTGTTATACCCTTTCTGTTACTCCTAGTATACTATGTTTCTATCAAACTTAGACCTCTAGTATTAACCTCATCTAGAATTTCTCACCCGCTCACTCAGACCATACGTTGCGTTGATGTTTTATTCATAAAATACTCACTTCGATCTAGACTTAATTCTTGCGGTCACTTCCTAAGCTATATCTGAATCTTTTTTTTAATAAATGATAAAGTCGGCCATGTGCAAGTCGGACCTGTGCAGAAAGGGTTCCGTACATTTTTTGATAAGATAGTCATAAAATCACGGTTGTTGCATGGAAAACGCTCGTTGTCTCAATGTTTTGAATTTTTGATAAACACGTAGTGTATGAAAACACCAAAAAAAAAACCTCTGGATTCTTTCCGAATAATGCATGTAGAGCTACAAAATGAAAAACCAAAAACAGACATTATTCCGGTACATAGTAAAATTTATAATTTATTACAATCGTTATTAAGACAATAATAGGAACAGATTATTTGTGAAAATGTCTACGGCCTTATTGTTTATAAGATACGTTCCGGGTACATTCTACACACACACATAACCTACTAGGTAAATTTACGGTCATTGTAGATCGACCTATACTTACTATACTTTAAGTCATTGCCCAAAGTCTTCAAAGTACAGAGTAACGCAATTTTAAAACACGTTTTCCACAGCAAGTTAAACTTTCTTATCTTTTTTTAATGCCAGGAATAATATCAGAAAAAGTTTCGCAGAATCGAATCCATCGCGGTACTGGAGCGGTTCAAAGCCGATTTCGATTCAATTTTCCATTTCCATTGACAATGTTTTTCTTTTGATGTTTGCCGCCTCGGTGTGTTTATGCTGTGGAATTTGCTAAAAAGTTATCTTTTGGTGGAATCCATTTTCGCTTTTAGAAATTGAAAGAGATTATTTTTCGGGTTTCACTTTTGCGTTTTGGTGAAATGTATTTTTCCTTTTTTTTAAATGTCGTGTATACTTTCTGTTCTTTAGCAACTCAAAGCGGATAAACTGCTTTAGCTTTTTAACTTCGAAGTTTGGTTGATGATGGTACAAAAAACGTTTTAAGTTATTTAATTTAGTTCAAGCACATTCCTCAGTTTTCATAAAAAAACACTTAGGAAATTCAGATATGCAGCACTTACCGTAAAATAAAAGGCTTGTAATATTTAACCTACTTACAAGAAATCCACATTAATTCTTACTCTAAATGGAACCAACAATTCAGATATCCCTGTTTTACATCTAAAAATAAAATACAGTATGAGAGGTAGTGACTAAAATCCAAAGTAATTTTGTAAAAAAATAATAGAATACAGAACCTGGGCTAGTGAATATATTCATGTAGTCCTTTCTAAGTCTTTTCTTTGCCGTGTTGTTATGGCTTAGGGCATCACTCCATATTTTTCCCGTGGGTGTCGTGAGTAGCGACTAAGTGATTTGAGAGTTGATGTGTAGGTTTTGCAATTTAAGGCGACAGGCTGACCACCTGTCACTATGGTGAAACACAGTCTTCTTAATGTGTCTCAAACTTTTGTCAGACGGGGTGTAAATGGTCGTTTCTTACAGCAGTTTACACGCTTAATACGCTAGGGATATAGGCCTGATACATGTATGTGTGTTAGGTGTTTCTTACAAAATAACTTTAGAATTCGGTCACTATCTCCTAGATTAAAAATAAAACTTACACCGGAAGGAACCAGCCAGCACGCTAGTCAGAAAAATGCAGTAGCGTTCGAGCGATTTATTCGCCTCGTACACAATACATCGCCGCTTGCGTTCAAAACGGAAGCTACCACGCCTGTTGCGAGCAAGGAGTTCCCAACAAGAATACTAAATCTATGATTGTGATGTAGTAATAATCTATGATTTATGTCACTTTTGTTCTTCTGTTTCCTCCATTGGACGCTTCTTGTGACCTAGTCTAAATAAATAACTTTTATCCCCTAAAATCTTGTATTTATATCTAAAACCAGCGCAGCAGTCCACACGATCCAGTCATTGGTCCATCAAACCGTCAAGATTTTATGGTGGATCGACAAAGTTTGCGAATATTTTGCACTTCGTCACCGAGGCCAAAGGCGGCCATAGAAGATAGCGTCACGAGATTTTTCTTCGCGGAGGAGGAGCGAAGCGATAAGGAAGACGAAAATTCCACTACAGATCTTCAGCGCCGTGTGATTGCACCGACATCCTTGTGCAAGCACCGATTTGCTACGGGTTGGAGCGATTCATCTGTGTGGTAAAATTTCTTCCAAGATCAAGCCGGCTGTCGACTTCCTGGGCACAGCGATACAGCAGCTTGAATCTTCGTGCAGTTGAACCAGATATCAAGAGAGCGAAGAACATTGAAAATCTCTCAGGTTTGCTGCAGAAAGCTAGATTAGTAGAAAAATCTAGAAGCATTCATTCAAAAAACCGATACGAACCGGTAAACCGGTAAGCAGTTCTGGTCTACTTTACTTCGCATCCCTATTACGTCAAACGTCAAATACGTCGGTCGGCTATCGTCGTGCCAGCCAATCACGGAGCTTCGTTGTGCGCATGCGTCAAGATGGCCGTTCTTACTTGGCCACCCGTATAACCACGCTAAGAGTTGTGGTTGTGTGGCGGGCGTTGACAACCGGTGTGCGAGCGAGAGGCAAACACGAGTAGCTGCGGGAAAGAAGAGAGCAGACTGTTGACGTCTAGTGTTTCATTAGTAGTTATTTCTAGTTTTCGTACGTTGGTAGGGTTCATACTTTCAAAATTGTTCTAAACAAACAGCGTTACAAATTTTTGTTGTGAAAAATTTATTTTGTAACTTTAGATATTTGTGATAAGAAAGTTGGTGTTCTGTAAGTGAAAAATGGATGCCAATGCTTTGAAAAAGCTCAATTCGCACCGCGGATATTGCAAAGGTATTTTAACTAGAATTTATAATTTTGTAAGTGATGAATCAAAACTAAAAGAAAGCTCGTTAGAAGCGCTGATCACACAGCGTGATCGGCTTTTGGCTGCTTTTAAAGACTATGAAACACACAACAAAGAAATTCTATACCTCGACCCCGAGGATAGCGAAGATGTAGATCAAAAAGAGGCACAGTATTTTCATTGTCTTACGGTTTTGAATGAGCTAATAAAGTCAAAGAGTAGTTCTGGTAGGGACCAAGAACGCCAGGAGTTAGGTGGTAATGGTTGCGCGGGTGTTTCGAGAGTAAAATTGCCCAACATAAACATACCAAGCTTCTCTGGCAGATACTCCGAGTATGTCGCTTTTATAGAGGTTTTTAAGTCGGTCATACACAACGACAGGTCTATTGACAATGTTCAGAAGTTATACTATCTGAGATCCTTTCTAAAGGACGAGCCTTACGATCTTATTAAGAGTTTGCCTTTAGTAAGTGAAAGTTATGAAGAAGCCTTGCAGTTGTTGGAGAAGCGTTTCTACAACAAATATAAGATTATGTCTGAGCATGTAGGGTGTCTTCTAGATGTTCCAAAGTTGCCGAAGTTTGCAAGTCCTAACATTATTAGGGATTTTATTTCAGATGTAAGGCAAAGCTTAGCTGCACTGAAGAACCTGAAGGCTGAGGTCGACAAATGGGATCCGTTGCTAATGGGTGTCCTAACTAGAAAGCTTGACCCATATACAGCGAGAGCTTTCCAAATGGAACGTGATCAGGAGGAAGAGCCTACAGTCGTGGAGCTACTGGAGTATTTGGACAGGAAGGCTTTGTCGATGGAAAACTCAGGCTGCAATGATAAATCTGCTGCTGTTGATCAGCAGGAGAAGCGGGGGCAGCCAGCGATCAAGCCAGCCAACAAGGTGGCTCTGGCAGCTGCAATGAAGACGGCGGAGTGTAACTATTGTAAGTCCACTTCACATAAATTATTTGCTTGTCCTCAGTTTAAATTATTGCCTGCAAGTAAGCGAATTTCCTTTGCAAATGAAAAAACGCTATGTAGCACTTGTTTAAATGCTCATAACGGTCGATGCAAGTTCCACTTCAAGTGCTCCCAGTGCCAGGACAAGGGTCACCATACCCTTCTGCACCCAGATGAAGCATCTAACCCGGTAGTGCTGCAGTCAGTCGCTAATAATGATGTTTTACTTCCAACAGCGCGAGTCAAGGTTTATGCTAAGAATGGTAGGGAGGTGCACATCAAATGTGTATTGGATTCCTGTTCGCAGTCTTCTTTGATAACATCTAAGGCAGTTGATGTCTTAGGTTTCACACCCAAGCCGTCGAACACAAAGCTGATTGGGGTGACGGAGAGCCTAAGCCAAGTCAAATATTGCATTCCATTAGAGATACATTCCCTGACATCATCATACAAAAGGCTGGTCAGCTTTGAGGTGGTAGATTCGATAACCTGCAGTTTACCCCAGAATCCCATAGATTTGGCAGATTTTAAATTCCCAGATGGCATCAAATTATCAGATGAGACTTTCAACAAGCCTTCTGAGATCAATATGCTCATGAGTGCCGGTATCTTTTTCCAGGTGCTCCAGTTGCAGTCTCAGCCCGAGGTGCTTAGGTGTGATGGTGATCCGGCTTGCAATGATCTTCGGTCGCTGAGCATCATAGACACCAAGCTGGGGCATGTTGTAGCTGGGGACCTTCCTCATGAGTCAGGAGATCAGCAAGTAGCTTTGTTTTGTAGAAGTTGTGATGGTGAGGTAAGTCATAATGTCAAAAAGTTTTGGGAGGTGGAGAGTGTTCCACAATTGCTGAAAGAAGGTGATTCAGAACAGCAAATCGCTGAGGATATTTTCACAAGCACTGTCAAGCTTGTCGATAAAAGATTTCAGGTTGATCTTCCCCTGAAAGTTGAGCCAAGTAGGATAAATGAGACCTTAGGTAACTCATTTGATTTATCCCTGCATAGGTTTCTTAGCTTAGAAAAAAGGTTGCATAAAAACATCAACTTGTTATCTGCTTATCAGAATTTCATGGATGAATATGTAGAGCTAGGCCACGGCCACTACATAGACTTGAGCTCTTACAATTTCAACGAGGATCCGTTATATTTTGCGCCTCATCACCCGGTCATAAATGAAAATAGTAAAACGACAAAAACCAGGGTAGTGTTTGACTTTTCAATGAAAACGAGCAATAAAATTTCATTGAACGATATTTTACTAAATGGACCGATGGTGCAAAAGGAGCTATTTGATATTATTTTGCTGTTTAGGCTCGGCAGGTATACTTTTAGCTCAGATATCAAAAAGATGTTTCGGAATATTCTTGTAAATCCGGAGCATACTTCTCTTCAAAACATATTATGGCGCGAGCATCCTAGTCAGCCTATTAGGTGCATGCGTCTCGACACGGTCACTTATGGAGCCAAGGCTTCAAGTTATTTGGCCACACGCTGCTTAGCAGAACTCGCACAAAGGTATGAGCATGAGCTTCCTATAGCGTCTTTTATCATTAGGAACTGTACATATGTTGACGATGTATTATTTTCATGTTCTGATCTTGATAGGTTGCTCGAGGCTAAAAGGCAGTTGTGTGAGTTGCTGGATAGAGGAAGTTTTCGGCTGCATAAGTGGGCGGCGAACACACCTGAGGTTCTGGTTGATGTGCCTGAGTCAGATCAACATTTCTCTGAAATTGATTTGCAAAAAGGTAACTTTAATATGAAAGCTTTAGGGTTGGCACTAAATGTTGCTGAGGATTGTTTCATAATAAACAGTCTAGAGCCTTTTGATAAATCTAAGATAACAAAACGGGAAATTTTGTCTTATATTGCAAAGTTCTATGACCCCATGGGTTTTGCTAGTCCTATCATCATGAGAGCAAAGTGCATCATTCAAAAGGTATGGTCTTTGAATGTAAGCTGGGACGAATGCTTGCCTAACGATATAGCGAATGAATGGCTCGAGTTTTGTGATAGCCTGATTGCTATGCAACCTATTTTTTTAGGCCGGCACATCCCTACAGAGAATGCAGAGAGGGTCCAGTTGATAGGATTTGGAGATGCGGCGATTACTTCTGGCTATGGGTGTTGTATATATCTACGGGTAGTCGACAAAACAGGTAAGGTAGCATTGCACTTGCTTTGTTCGAAATCACGTGTCAATCCACTGACTAATCGGCTAACTATACCGCGGCTGGAGCTTAATGCTGCTATGCTTTTGGCTACTTTAGTGGAGAAAGTGCTTGACACTTTATCGAAGGTAATAAAGATTGATAATGTATTCTTATTCTCAGACTCTAAAATAGTTTTGGCCTGGATAAAGACTGAGGTTACAAAGCTGCAAGCTTACGTCTCAAATAGAGTAAGTGTGATACAGCAAAAAACAGGTAAATGGAGTTGGCTGTATGTGCCATCGTCGGACAACCCTGCGGATTTAATCAGTAGGGGCTGTAGTGCGCGGGACCTTCCACAATGCGCCCTCTGGTGGGAAGGGCCAGAATTTCTCAAAGGTGAGTACGATTTTGGTTGCGAAGCTTTGGATTTGCCAGCTGACTTACCTGAGATGAAAACGGCAGCGTCCGACCGAGGAAAGGTGGTGCTTACGACTACTGTACCTGGTAGTTTATTTGAAAAACTAGATAAGTGTTCGGACTTACATAAAATGGTACGGGTAACCGCATACGTGCAAAGGTTTTGTAGGAATTTGAAGGGCGGCGATAAGAACACTGGTTCGTTTAGTCCTGAGGAGTTGCAGAACGCGTTGCACCTGATAATAAGGCACGAGCAATCTCTTTTCTTCAAAGAGGAGATCGATTCTTTGCGTAAGGGTAGCGGCGTGCGTGGCGCTCTGAAGTCGCTACATCCCTTTGTTGATGACGGTGGGTTGCTTAGAGTAGGAGGTTGTTTAGAGAACTCGGATATACCACTTCCTCAAAAACATCCTATTTTGTTACCAAAACAGTCTCGAATAACTGAACTTATCATACGAAGTGAGCATATAAGGTTGCTCCATGCGGGGCCTAAGTCGCTCCTAGCTAATTTGAATCAACGGTATTGGTTGGTTAATGGGATGCGCCAGGTGAAAAAGGTTACGCATAAATGCTTGGTTGGTTTCAGGCTCAAGGCTCGTGAATCGAAGCAGCTGATGGGTAGTTTTCCGCACCATCGTGTAGTAGAATGTGGTGTGTTTAAGAAAGTCGCTATCGATTATGCAGGCCCGGTCCAGATAAAGAATTCCAGGTCAAGGAGCGTTGTAATTACTAAAGGATACATATGCGTGTTTGTGTGCTTGGTTACCAAGGCCATTCATTTGGAGTTAGTGTCCGATCTTTCCACAGACGCGTTCTTGGCTTGCTTTAAGAGGTTCACTGGCAGACGGGGTTTGCCCAGCGATGTATTTAGTGATAACGGAACGAATTTTCATGGTGCTCGAAATCAGCTTGCTGAGCTGTATAGGCTGTTTGCTTCGGCCAATCACCAGGCGCTTGTGCATGCTCATGCTGCCCAGGAGGGAATACGATTTCATTTTACTCCTAGTTATGCCCCTGTATTTGCTGGGCTTGCAGAAGCGGCTGTAAAGAGTATGAAGTATCATTTGAAGCGTACTCTTGTAAATACTGTTCTAACTTTTGAGCAATTAAGCACAGTTTTGTGTCAGATAGAGGCGATTTTAAATTCTCGGCCTATTTTGCCTCTCTCGGAAGATGTGAACGACTATTGCTACCTAACTCCTGGTCATTTCATAACGGGGACTGCTTTAACTATGTACCCAGAAAAGAATGTTTCTGATGTAAACACTAATAGGCTTAATTTTTGGCAGAAATGTACTCAGTTGAAACAAAGGTTCTGGAAAGCTTGGTATAAATACTATTTGAATACTTTGCAAAATAGAGGTAAATGGTGTCAATCTATGCCTAATATTACTGTAGGTACTATGGTTCTTATGAGGGAACCTAACATTCCGCCTTTTGTGTGGCCCATGGCAC
The DNA here is from genome assembly GCA_024500475.1 of Phthorimaea operculella. Taxonomy (NCBI): domain Eukaryota; kingdom Metazoa; phylum Arthropoda; class Insecta; order Lepidoptera; family Gelechiidae; genus Phthorimaea; species Phthorimaea operculella. Next base: position 1,193,697 of record JANFCV010000056.1, read on the forward strand.
GGGTCGTGAATGTGTTTCCCGGAAATGATGGGAAGGTTAGGGTAGTAGAATTAAAAACGGCTGATGGTAAATTGTATAGAAGGTCATTGCAAAGCATAAGTGTATTGCCTATTGAAAACTAATGTATTTTTTATTCATGAAGTGTTACGTTGTGTGACATTTTATAAGGTGCGTGACGTTTATAAGTTGTTTGGCATTTTTAAGTTTAGCTCTAAGTGACATGTAATACTTATAGCTCTGTAATGCATTTAATTATTTCTGATAACTTTATGTTTCTTTACTAAGTTATTAGAGGTACTCTGCCTATGTATTGATTAGGTACAAATTTACTTTTCATATAAGTTATGCTAATAAGTGTATAACAAAGATACCTGCTATTGGTTGTTATTAGGTAGGTAATATTTTTGATTTAACTTATGGCAATTTAAGATACTGTTTATCGTTTTCTTGGGCCGCAGCATGTTGCGAGCAAGGAGTTCCCAACAAGAATACTAAATCTATGATTGTGATGTAGTAATAATCTATGATTTATGTCACTTTTGTTCTTCTGTTTCCTCCATTGGACGCTTCTTGTGACCTAGTCTAAATAAATAACTTTTATCCCCTAAAATCTTGTATTTATATCTAAAACCAGCGCAGCAGTCCACACGATCCAGTCAACGCCGGAAGCTACACAACAATGGAAATGATACATAGCATTTCACACGATAACGCTAAAGTGATCTAGGGCTGTATCTATAAACGCGTCAACGATGCAATTTATAACAAAACGCGAAAGGAAATAAAATCGGTTTTGTTTTGTACAAGTATGTTAGTTTGTTGCAATGTTTCTGGGAAATTGTGCGGAAGAATTTCTTGAAAGTTGTTGAGGTGAAAACGCGGAAGTAGGTTATAAATTTCGTATTGAACGCTTTGTCTGGAATGTACCATATATTTTATTTTACAATAATAATTTTCATTTAAAAGAATAGCCACCCCTAGTCCTTTTAAGGTGTTTCGTTAAAGGGGACGTAGAGTTTTTGATCTTGGCTGAATATCTGTCGACTATGGTCAACCGCATTGTGGCGTTGATGCCACCTTCAATAGCTTTTCCAAAGAGTGTTGAAGCCAGGCAGACTGCCTGCCTGTCATAGCTTAATCCTTTTCCTACATGTTTTTTTGTACTAACTAAACTTACATGTTGCACCAACCCCAACTGATTTGGGATAAGGGCAGGTAGATTTTTAATTTTAATTTAAATCGAATTAACACTTTTTTACAAAATTAATAGCAAAAATAGAGATTTCATACCTAATCATAATAGGGAAAAAATTGGAAGTCTATCGCATACTTTTCTGCAAATAGTCGGTTCTTATTTTGTAGCAGTTTGCTACGTTTTAAAGCCGTCGTAGGTCGTAGGCCAAATTTTACATTTTACTTTAAAAAAAACAATGTGTGTTGTGTCCGATAATTATTAATTTAATTTATTTTAGGTACAATGTTTTTTTAATTCAGTATCTGTTGTGTCAATTGTCTTTTGTTTTCTCCTGTAGCGTTTTTATGAACAATCAATTGTTAAAGCTAACTTATAATTTCAAAAGCCATTTTAATTACATTTAGTGTTTGCCAGACAGATGTAGGTCAACACTAACGTTAGCCTGAAGGTAATATCCATTACGCTCACATCAAAACTGCAGGCAACGTTTGTTGAGGGATCTGCTTCAGGCCTATTCTGATGTATTTCGCATCCATATTTTTTCTTGCCGTGTGGTGCCGGCTTAGTATTGCCATGCGCAGAAGTTTCCGGTTTCGATTCTCGGCGTGTCGCTCACGAAGTCGATATTTATCTATAACTTTGTGAATTTGTTCCCAGACTGGTTAGGACATAATTGCAGGCCAAACCAGATGTTTGTCCGAAAAGACAGATGGTTCCTTGCTTCGAATGGCACGTTGAGCCTTTTGTCCCGGTTGCTGTCTATTGTTACTTAGACGGAGTTACGAGCCTTGTTAGAGGCCTACTACTATTTATATCCCTTGTGGGGTAGGCAAAGCGTAAACGGCCGTAGTAGGGTCCTTGGATTACTCGGTAACCTACAAGAAGAAAAAGAGAGAGAAAATGTACCTAACTGTACGCAGTAAAAATGTTTTACGCATTATAGACACCAAAAACGTTCTATGATACGCTAAATCTTTTACTCGCAAACTTTCATTGTCAAGCAAAAAACGGATTAGAAATGATTTTACTATTCATGTTAAATTCTTAAAATAACCAGAATACTGCGCCCAATTCGCAGTACAAGGAATATTTTATCAGACAAAATGTCTCGACATTGTTCTCGAGACAGGTGCTGTATGTTGAATTTAACACAATTGTAGTAGTTTGGTTCATATTTGAATAACTGTAGTCGTGAAAAAGGTAAGTTTTAGTAGGAAATGAAATTATCAATGTCTCAAATCCAATTCAGTGCACTCACAGTGTTATATTTTCTGATACATACATATGTTACGCCTATATCCCTTGCAGGGTAGGCAGAGCGTAAACGGCTGTAAAAAAAAGGCTATTCACACCAAGTCGGACAAAAGTTTGAGAGTCATTCGGAAAACAGTGTATCACCATAGCGACAGGCCTGTCGCTTAATATTACGATACACATCAACTCTTTAATCCCTTAGTACTTACCTAGCTTCTTACGACACCCACGGGAAAAATATGAGGTGATGCTACTCTAAGCCGGCACCACACGGCATATTATACTCATAAATGTAAAAAGAGAATATTGAAAAACTCTTAAAAAAATCTATAATCCATTTTCAGTTTCGTGTAATATAAAAAGAATTATGATACCTACCCAACACACATTGTCTTCACCTTGCCAAACTAAATGTGTGACCTTCGGGACAAATATATTTTTATACATCTATCTAACACATGCTACCACACACGATAATAATTGCAAGAGAACCGCACAAAGTCTTTACACATCTGCCCCGCCCTCCACGCGTCATCAAGGCGGCGACTTCAAAGGGCTCGGCTCTTTGATTATGCCGCCTGTATTAACCGCGCCACATATAGCCCAGTAATTTAGTTACATTCGACATAAGGAAATAATTGTAATGGAATCTATTGAAATGTATAATTTTATCGAATTTCCCGGTTGACCGTAGTCGACTGATATTCAGCTGAGGTCACTCTACATTGCCTTTTACGAAAAACCTTGAATGGACTAAGGGTGGCAGTATTCTTAGCCGCTGCCACAGTGCTACTTATTGGTTTGATGGTAATTGTTTAATAAATACTTTTATTTCTTTTCAGGTAAGTACCCTGCTCAGCATACTCGAACCTGGTGATCGTTTTCGTTTCACAAAAAAACAGGTAAAGTGTTGAAACAAGATTGCACTTAAATGCTAAATCTCTTTGAATTTTACATCTCTTAGAAAAAGTGATCAATTTTATGCGTGGGTCGTTTCACTTGTAGATATAACTATAATCCAAGCCAAAACATCCAAACCATCATCCAAGGATCCGTCCGCCATTTTGAACACAATGACTAACGTTTTTACACACCGGCCAAATCTGGAGCATTAGGATGGTCCAATGTTTGGGATTTTGTAGTGCAAGTCATCAACTTACGGCGATCTTAGTTTACATTTTTAACCAAATTCGTAATAATAAATTAAAAATAGTCTTAAGTTCGTTTCGGGATTACAAGATACGGGGTGTTAGGGACGGTGTAACGAAAACTTTGCAGGCGTGCTCAGACCATGAAACTGAACAACTTTTACTATGGGGCCAATAGTGGGAAACGAAAAAAAAATTCCTGCCTCCCATACAAAGTCAGTCAGCTAATCGTGAATTTTGTATGGGAGGTCGGAAATTTTTTTTTGTTTCCCATCATTGGCTCCATAGTAAAAGTTGTTCAGTTTGATGGTCTGATCACCCCTGCAAAGTTTTCGGTACACCGTCCCTAACACCCTGTATACAATTTTTTCCCGGTCTGAAAAGATTTCAGGCATCATGTATTGTGTTGTTGTCATTTTGAAATATACAAATCGGAATCTTTCTAATTTTCCTAATTGTTGTGAGGGAATGTGATTACTGCCTTCTTCTTCTACCTGTCTTATCACTTAATTTTCAACCATTTTTTTATAATACAACTACTTGCTAATTTCGCGTTGTATACAAGAAGTCGACGAACGACCCGATGAACCCTGAGATTATAGCTTGTACCACTGAAATACCGATGGGGCCCCATCGCGTGGGTCAACTCGAGTAATGTCACGTGAAATGAGCGTAGGGGACCTTTTCTATTGGCTAGTGATGGGCACCACATCAAACTTTATCGATAATAACACTGACAATTTGATGGGGTGACATAAAGTCGCTGCAGTGCATTGCAGACAAAAATTATATCACAATTATGTTTACTGCGTAATATTTCATTAATAGGCGTAGATATACTAAAAAATAAAGAGCCTGGTGAAACTGCCTAGTTACAGACTTATCTCTCGCGCAAAAGACTTTGGGCGTCTTAAATAGTTTCTAGGTTTCAGCAAAACACATGTAGACTTCTGATTGAAAGGTGAAGAAAGAATAAAAGTCGCGTGCTGCACATTAACCGGGTATTACTCAAATTTGAATGTTGTAAATCGTGATAAAATTATATCGATAAAACGGTGGTTGCGGTGTTGGTGAGGTGCATCGCTTGTACATTTGCATTAGGTTGCGGTCATACGTGTGGTTCACTCGTCATCATAAGTGCAAAAAAGCTAAACATATTTCTATCACTTTCATCAAGATGGACATCCGCAAAGTAACGCTTGATACGATTAGCTGGCTGAACCACCTGATTGTTCGAAAAGCAAGATGGTTCCGTGCTTCGGATGGGCACGTTAAGCCGTCGGTCCCGGTTGCTGTCTATGATGGCGGTCGTTACACAACCATGTCAGAGGCCTGCTACTTGCAGTAGGCGGTGGAAAAACTCAACCACCAGGGTCCATCGGGTCGTTGAACGACTTGGTGTCCCACACGAAAAAGAAAGAAAGAAAGAAGACAGGGAACGCTGCTGCCCGTTACCTGGATCCCTCCCTTATTCACCTTTTGCGACACCCTCGGGTAGAAATGCGGTGATGCTATTCTAAACCGGCACCACACGGCAATTCGTGATACAGTTGTATCGATATCGACACGGTCACCTCCCTAAAAGCCAGGTAATGCTTCGTGAAATTCCACCGCAGAGCTGATGGCACCCTCGTGTAATGAGAGCGGCACTGATAGTTCGCCGTTGTTGGAACGTTACTGACACGTTTGTAGCGCCATAAGGTCTACACCAGCTGACCGCAAAGACGGTTCCGTGCTTCGGAGGGTACGTGAAGCCGCACCCTCGTGTAATGAGAGCGGCACTGATAGTTCGCCGTTGTTGGAACGTTACTGACACATTGCCGTGTGATGCCGGCTTAGAATAGCATCACCCCATTCTACCCTGACTAAGGGATAATTATCCAGGGAATGGGCAGCAGCGTTCCCTGTGAATTAAACATCTTGCACTGCGCTCGCCATTCCGCCTGCCAAGCGTGGTGAGTATGGCAATACCCCCCAATACGGGAGTAGGCTTATGTCCAGCAGTGGACTGTTGTGGCTGTTATGGTTATGGTTACTGACACGTTTGTAGCGCCATTACAGCCCAGGTCTGGAACAGCTGACCGCAAAGACGGTTCCGTGCTTCAGAGGGCACCTGGTCCCGGTTGCTGCATATGATTACTTAGTCGATGGTCGTTTTATAACCATGTTAGAAGCCTGCTACTTGTAGAAGCGGTTGAAAAACTCTGACACCAGGGTTCATCGGGTCGTTGAACGACTCGGTGCCCCACACGAAAAGAAGAGGAAGAAGACACAACCGTGTCAGAGGATTGCTACTTGCAGTAGGTGGTTGAAAAACCAGGGTTCATTGAGTCGTTGAACGACTCGGTTTCCTACACGAAAAGAGAGAGAGAGATTAGTTGTATCGATATCGACACGGCCATCTCCCTAAAAGCCAGGTAATGCTTCGTGAGATTCCACCGCAGAGCTGATGGCACCCTCGTGTAATGAGAGCGGCACTGATAGTTCGCCGTTGCTGGAACGTTACTGACACATTGTCGTGTGATGCCGGCTTAGAATAGCATCACCCCAATTCTACCCGTGGGTGTCGTAAAAAGCGACTAAGGAATAATTATCCAGGGAATGGGCAGCAGCGTTCCCTGTGAATTAAACATCTTGCACTGCGCTCGCCAATACGTTGGCAATACCCCCCAATACGGGGGAAGCCCATGTCTAGCAGTGGACTGTTGTGGCTGTTAAGATACTGACACGTTTGTAGCGCCATTACAGCCCAGGTCTGCACCAGCTGACCGCAAAGACGGCTCCGTGCTTCGGAGGGCACGTGAAACCGTTAGTCCCGGTTGCTGTCTATGATGGCGGTCGTTACACAACCATGTCAGACGCCTGCTACTTGCAGTAGGCGGTTGAAAAACTCTGACACGAGGGTTCATCGGGTCGTTGAACGACTCGGTGTCCCACACGAAAAGAAGAGGAAGAAGACACAACCGTGTCAGAGGATTGCTACTTGCAGTAGGTGGTTGAAAAACTCTGACACCAGGGTTCATCGGGTCGTTGAACGACTCGGTGCCCCACACGAAAAGAAGAGGAAGAAGACACAACCGTGTCAGAGGATTGCTACTTGCAGTAGGTGGTTGAAAAACCAGGGTTCATTGAGTCGTTGAACGACCCGGTGTCCCACACGAAGAGAGAGAGAGATTAGTTGTATCGATATCGACACGGCCACCTCCCTAAAAGCCAGGTAATGCTCCGTGTAATGAGAGCGGCACTGATAGTTTGCCATTGTTGAAACGTTACTGACACGTTTGTAGCGCCATTACACTCCGGTCTGGAACAGCTGACCGCAAAGATGGTTCCGTGCTTCGGAGGGCACGTGAAGTTAGTCCTGGTGGCTGTATATGATTACTTAGTCGGCGGTCGTTACATAACCATGTTGAAAAACTCTTAACAACTAGTATAGTTGTGTTGTAAATACTTTCTTTTGATGTCGCTAGATCTTCGCTAGGAGACGAGCATCAAGAGATAGAAAATTTGGCATTCATCGATCGGTGCATCGTTAATTAACAAGTGTCCCCAAGGAACATTGTTCGAAATATAAAAAAAAATACACCTCTCATACAAAATATTCCAGCAAGGTCCATTTGTATGGGAGGTCCAAGTTTTTTATTTCCATTTTGACCTATGTTTTGAACTTCAGGCAAGTTGTTTAGTTTCATGGGCTGGTTCATCCTTTAAAATAGTTATTTTTTTTCTCTTTGTATACTTACGTTTATAAAGAAACTATTAGCTAACCTAGGTCCGAAATTGAAAATGGACGCCGACGTCCAATCTCCAGAATCGCATAGGAAGTTAAAATCTATTTCTATCTTTCGATCTAAAATCCAGAATTGAACTGAGCGGATCGCATAATGGCACTGGTTCTATCAAGAGTACCTTATCTCGCTAGACTCAGAGTCAGAAACTAGTTCAGAGGGAACTTTATGAATAATTTTAATGAAACCACAAAAAAGAAACCCATCGGTTTTGGTGCGCACTGCGCCCTAAAATACGACAAAATACAATTAAAAATGTTGATCGCTTAATGGCACCGGTTCTATCAAGAGTACCTTATCTAGCTAGACTCAGAGTTAAAACAGAGGGAACCTTACCACAAAAACATCATCGCCATCCGGTTTGATGTCCCTTAAAACCACAAGTTATTCCAAAAAACTTGTGAGTCGCATAATGAAACTGCCTATATAAAGAGCTCCTTATCTAGCCAGACTTAGGGTAAGAAAATAGTTCAGAGGGAATATTAAAAGGTATCTTAAAGAAACCACAAAAATATCATCGCTATCTGGCTTGGTGCGCCCTAAAAGAACATCTAAGACAAAAAAAATGCGGGTCGCATAATGGCACCACTTCTATCTAGAGCACCTTATCTTGCTAGACTCAGAGTAAGAAATCAGTATAGAGAGAACCTTGTAAACTACCATAAAAAAGCCAATAATCTCGGTAGTGAGATTCCCACTTAGAACAAACATTACTCCAATATTTTCCACGAGTGTCGTAAGAAGCGACTAAGGGGCGGGTTTTATGTGTTACTAGCAGCCCGCCCAGCGGTTTCACCCGCTGCTACTTACCTGTTTTCCCGTAGAAATTGGATCTTTGCCCGTAGTAAAAAGTCCATTACTCCGATCCAGCAGAGGTAAATGTGCGAGCAGAAGCGGCCCGTCATGCTGAATAACTTTTACTTTGAAGCCATGGCCGTATCTCTTATAGTTTAGATGGGATGCTGGTGGTCTTCATCAGGTACTCCAGATCCTCGATGACCATGTGCCAGAAGAAGCGGCCCGTCATGGTGAACAACTGGGATGCTGGTGGTCTTCATCAGGTGCTCCAGATACTCGATGATCATGTGTCAGCAAAAGCGGCCCGTCATGGTTAACAACTTTGACTATGAAGCCATTGCCGTATCTCTTATAGTTTATATGGGATGCTGGTGGTCTACATAAAGTGCTCCAGACCCTCGTGACCATTTGCCAGCAGAAGCGGCCCGTCATGCTGAATAACTTTTACTTTGAAGCCATTACGGTATCTCTTATAGTTTATATGGGATGCTGGTGGTCTTCATCAGGTGCTCCAGATCCTCGATGACCATGTGTCAGCAGTAGCGGCTCGTCATGGTGAACAATTTTGTCTATGAAGCCATTGCCGTATCTCTTATAGTTTAGATGGGATGCTGGTGATCTTTATCAGGTACTCCTGATCCTCGATGCCCATTGGCCCGTCATGCTGAATAACTTTTACTTTGAAGCCATTACCGTATCTCTTATAGTTTAGATGGGATGCTGGTGATCTTTATCAGGTACTCCAGATCCTCGATGCCCATGTGCCAGCAGAAGCGGCCCGTCATGATGCACAACTTTTTCTATGAAGCCATGGCTGTATCTCTTATAGTTTAGATGGGATGCTGGTGGTCTTCATCAGGTACTCCAGATCCTCGATGACCATGTGCCAGCAGAAGCGGCCCGTCATGGTGAACAACTTTTTCTATGAAGCCATGACCGTATCTTTTATAGTTTAGATGGGATGCTGGTGGTCCTCATCAGGTACTCCAGATCCTCGAGGGCTGACAAAAAGTAATCCATGTCCTTCTTTACTATGCTAGTAATATCAGTGCCAAATTTCGCGAAGATCGGTAAAGCGGTCTGGCTTATTTGGGTAATATCCGCTGTATTTCCCGCTTTTCCTGCTGCTTACCGTTTTCCCGTGAAAATGAGGAATTTTTCCGTGGTAAAAAGTAGCCTATGTTACTCAGGAATGTTGTAGCTTTCTAATGGTGAAAGAATTTTGGAAATCGGTTCAGTAGTTTCGGAGTTTATCGATTACATACATACAAACAAACAAACAAAGTTTTCCTCTTTATTATATTAGTGTAGATATTAAAATTTTATACGCTGGTAACCCAATGCCACTACAGCAAAGCTTCGCTTACGCCTACCCCAAAAGGGTTGTAAGTTTGTTTGAGCGTGATCCTGATGCACAAAATATACTTGACTATACCAATAGTAATGTTGATGCTTGTCGTGTGGTGTGGGTCTGAGTCTGCTGAGTCAACTAAGGCCTCGATGAACCTTCGCGATAGAAACAATGCGGAGAAATCTGATCGCGATGAGTTTTTCGTGACTTCATTCTGATTTTTTGTGAGCTCCTTCTCAAAAAGGATGTTAGTCTCAGTAGCTAGAATAGAAAACGGGGTTTAGTCTGAATAATGCCTAGGAATTTAGTGCTTAAATGATTCTAGATTTTCAGAGAGCGAAATTCTACTTCAGAGTCTGTTCTTTGCCGTACGATTGAATTTCATTATGTTTTTACTTTAGTTACTTTACTACAGAATAACGAGGGTTTTAGTATAAAGTCTGTTGCAATTAGTAATAAAAGTATGGGGGTAAGTAGGTATTTACCTATATAGATGCGCTTAAAATCCGGGCGCGATGCACCCTACGCACTACGCTGCCACTGTCAAAAAGACGGTTTAGTATGGGCTATGGTATGGGCTTGTAAAGGATACCCGAAAGTCAACGCGGCACACCATGCATATTGGCACGAAGCTGTCAAATTGACGGCACACAATATGGGAGATAAGATGGGAGATCATGCGTTATGGTTTACTGTACGTCTAGTCTTTTTAGCTTAGATGCTAAAAGATGTATTAACTAAACGTGACAGCGCTATTTTTAGGTACCTATCAATTTCATCGATCGAATGAACATTTTGATTCCCTGCCAAAACGTTTAAGGCGACAATTTATCAAAAACCTTTCAAACACTATGACAAATTGCATTTTAATATGCAGACTCAAAGATGCAACACACATTGCTGTCAAAACAATAACACGTAAAACCATTTTTCTTATAAAATATTCGTTGGGAAGGAAACGTTCATATTTTCTAGCAAATGTTTTGGACTTTTATGTCTAGACTATTTTATTTTTGTCTAGAATTCCTAGGTGTTTCTTTCGCGAGAAAACCCGTTGAGACCTTTTGATTGATGGAGCTTTGAGTAGTCTAATAAAATTTTACGAAATGTTGATTTATCTTTCAGCCTTTGAAAGGTAAGTCTTCTATTAAGTTAAAAAATGAATCAGTTTTGATAAAATTGCTTTGAATCTTCGATCAATTTTGATAACATATTAATTTACAGGAACAGCCGATGTGGCGCAGTGGTAGCGCGACTGCCTGTGACGCAGAAGGTTCTGGTTCGATTCTCAATCGGTCACACACTAAATTAAATAATGAGAAAATTGAAAAATTCAATAGTGACCGCCGGGACTTGAACCCGGGACTGTGGATCACCGTTCCACCGCTTTACCGACTGAGCTACGGGCGCCTAGCGGACGCTGTTGAACTTTTCAACCTCTTGATGCTCGTCTTGAAGCGACGATTAAGCGACATCTAGTAGTAGCTTTTACAACTAAATACTTTGGTTAGTCCACGTTACAGTAGGAATTCAAACCATATGATGAAGCTTTTTGCTTAAACCATTGTATTGGAATTTTTAATGCACTCACAGTGCTATATTATCCTCATAAATTAAATAATGAGAAAATTGAAAAATTCAATAGCGACCGCCGGGACTTGAACCCGGGACTGTGGATCACCGTTCCACCGTTACGTCCCGGCGGTCGCTATAGAATTTTTCAATTTTCTCATTATTTAATTTATGAGAATAATATAGCACTGTGAGTGCATTAAAAATTCCAATACATTGGTCACACACTAATTTGATATTTATCACTTTGTGAATTTGTTTCCAGTCTGATTTAGACATAGCAGGCTGAACCAATTGATTGTCCGAAAAGCAAGATGGTTCCGTGCTTCGGAGGTCACGTTCAGCCATCGACCCCGTTTGCTGCCTGTGATTAGTTAGACGGGAGTCGTTACCCAACCATGTCAGAGTTCTGCTGCTTGTAGGAGGCGGTTGAAAAACTCTGAAACCAGTGTTCATCGGATCGTTGGACGACTAGGTGTCCCACACGAAGAGAGAAAGGGTTAATATTTCAAAGGGTTATGGTACCCTTATTTTCCAAGCGTCGCGACAACGACGCGCGTCAACGACGCCGTCAAATTTTGACGGCGTCGTTGACTCTAACTCTAAGCTTCTCAGCGCGCTGTCAACGTGACGGCGTCGTGGCGCGCCGCAACTACGCCGACGCTCGGTCTTTCTGGTTCCCCATACAAACCAGTCATTTGACAGCGACAACGACGCGCGTCGTTGTCGCTGTCGCTTGGTTTTTAAGCCTACCATTAGGTACCCAAATTTTTGTTGATAGTTCCTGTTCAATACTATTGGTCCTTTCTGCATGTTTCTACTCACTCTGCAAAAATAAATAAACCTCAGATGTTGTTTGCAATGCAATGTAGTTGTATTTGCTTCGTTTCTATTTAGTGTCAGCAGAACAAACAATATACAAGATAAACACAATCCATTGGAAATTCACAACGCGACGGTTAGACTGTTTACTGACATGGAAATGTTACAGGCAAAACCCTTAACCAGTCATTAACGTTATTGACTGAATAAAACAGTCAATAACGATATTGCCTAAGAGCCTCAGTCAAAACCCTTACTGACTAGTCAAAACCCTTATTGACTAGTCAATAACGATATCGACTGACGTGCCCAGTCAAAACTCTTAATAGGTACATCAGCCTTGGCGGCAGCAACCTAGACCTAGCTGTCAGGTCTAAGATCACCATCAGGACCGTTAGATGGTCGCAGTCAGAGTGGAAGTCTACTGTCTCGCTCGCCAGTTGTCATTCCATAAGGACATGCCCAAGTCGCAGACGGCTCTTCACTAATGATGACCTCTGAAAATTGACTTTACAAATATTTGTGTCTGGTGGGAATCGAACCCACATACAATGTCATTTCTTCGCAGGTGGTGACATGCACATCACTCATACGGGCCCGGTGTGTGGCGCCCTTTATGGCTAACGTTGTAGCATATGCTACGCCCTAAATAACTACTTCCGCAGTAATATAAAATCGTTACCTCTTCAGCTTATGCTACGCCGTAGAGGACTATAAAGTTAGTTTCATCCATTGTAGCGGGAAAATAGAAAATGGTGTAGCATGTGCTACGTCGTAGATGAAACATGTGTGGTTCCTCCGTCGTAGGGGGTTAGTTAACCACGTAGCGGTAGGATCCTACGCGTCTTAGTGGGAGTTGTAGCATTTGCTACGTCGTAGAGGAACATTCTCTGATCCTACGCGTCGTAGTGGGAGTTGTAGCATTGGCTACGCCGTGAAAACCATTCGCTTATACTACGCCTTGTAGAGAAAATTGTAGCATTTGCTACGCCGTGAGGGCCTTTCCCTGATCCAATTCGTCGTAGTGGGTGTAATAGCATATGCTACGCCGTAGAGGACCATTCGCTGATGCTACGCGTCGCAGTTGGTGTTAAGACGAGTGACGAGACTAGGATTGAGCACACTCACCGAAATGCATCTTATAAAATATTATAGAAGATGGAGGCAGTCAGAGTGGAAGTCTACTCTTTTGCTTACCCACCGGGAGATCTGTCCTGGCTGACTGGTCTAAGATAACCATCCGTATCGTTAGGTAGTCGCCTATGATGCAAAGCCAACTGTTTCACTTGCCGACTGCACTGGGCCAGAGTTTATTAGCCACCGCCGTGAGATCTATGACATCTGGGAGGTGAAGCCAAGTACCTGCTGACAACCGGCAAGCGAGACAGTAGACTTCCACTCTGACTGCGACCATCAAACAGTCTTGATGGTGATCTCAGACCTGCCAGCCAGTCTAGGTTGCTGCCACTGGGGCGGACGTACCTATTAAGGGTTTTGACTGGGCACGTCAGTCAATATCGTTATTGACTGCTTTTAATAGATAAAACCAGTCAATAAGGGTTTTGACTGAGTCCCTTAGGCAATAACGTTATTGACTGGTTTTGCCAGTCATTAACGTTAATGACTGGTTACGGGATGCCGACAGCCGATGTGGCGCAGTGGTTAGATGCCTGCCTGCCACGCAAAGGTTCCGGGTTCAATTCCCGGTGGGGTCACTCACAAAGTTGATATTTATCACTTTGTGAATTTGTTCCCAGTCTGGTTAGGACATTGCAGGCTGAACCACCTGATTGTCCGCAAGTAAGATGGTTCCGTGCTTCGGATGGGCACGTTAAGCCGTCGGTCCCGGTTGCTGTCTATGATGGCGGTCGTTACACAGCCATGTCAGAGGCCTGCTACTTGCAGTAGGCGGTTGAAAAACTCTGACACCAGGGTTCATCGGGTCGTTGAACGACTCGGTGTCCCACACGAAAAAAAAAAAAAAAAAAAAACTGGTTAAGGGTTTTGCCTGTAACAGAAATATAAAAAAACAGATGCCGAAGGTCGCAGGTTCAAATCCTGCCTGCGTTGATTGCGGCTTTCTGCGGATGTTCTATGTGATGCCGGCTTAGAACGGCATCACCCCACTTCTTTTGCGGCTGTCGTAAGAGATAACTTATCCAGTCGAGGGTTTCCCGTGTATATCGTCGGTTTTTACGACACCCACGGATAGAATTGGAGTGATTACGAACTTGCATCTGAGTGGCCTGACAAGAAATAGATAATACTACTGATGGTCGAAAAATAACATTTAAAATTAAATGCAAAGCTATTACACGACAAAATATCACATTTTTCAATCTCCAACGCAACCAAAAAGACAAAGACGCGAAACTTATCCACACAGCGTTTTTCCACCCACTTTCCTCTAGCAAACAAAAACAAAACAAAACAAATACAAACAAAATATAGAGCAAACGCTCGGTCGCCTCTTCTGGAGTATTGCCAGGGGATAAATATGTATAGGAAACCCACCAGTATTGTGGTTCCCACAATTGATATCCGATGCTGATTATTTAGCATAACGCATGTGTCTGAATAGTGCCACCCCTAGTCCACTCCGGGTTACTACTCGTAAAAGACAACGTAAATTTTAGACCTCGGCTGAATATCGTCGTGTCGACCATGGTGGTGATAATACAGCCTACAATAGCATTCCCAAAGAGGGTTGACGTCAAGCAGGCGGCCGGCCATAAAACATAGCCGTAATCTTTCTGCCACATGATTTTGTGTTCTAACAAAACATGTAGTGTCGACTTTAACTGATTTGGGAGGAAGATGATGATGATGATGATGATGCTTGTGTCTGTCAGTTGAAAGAAAGAAAAGACTGACGCTAGCGCAGAAGCAACGCCAAAACTTGCGTTGGCATCTGTCTCTGTTACACTTGTAATGGTAGATGCAATATACCTATCTCTTTTGCACCAATAGGCGACAGGTGTGGTATCCGCCTAACCAGGATATGCAGAGTGCATCGAAAAATAAAGGCTTTGAACAGTTTTTCGTAAATAATTAAGTGTTCTTGCAAAGAAGAGTGCGATAGGATGCTTCAGGAATGAAAATTTAAAAATAGTGTTAAGTTTTTGTAGCTGCCTGGTTCACGTGGAAATATATAATAAGTCTAGGAAAGACCCAATGAACCTTGAGTCTTTGAACCGCCTAAACAGGCCTTCTACGTGGTTGACAAACGGGACAGACGGCTTCGTACAGAACTATTTTTCTTGCAGTTGATCAATGTGATTCAACTTGCAATGTCCTAACCAAACTCAGGTTAGTTTGACCAAGTGATAAATAAATATGAATTAAAATGTTTAATGTTGCTTGGAAACAGCGCGCGGAGCGGCCCGATCCACTTCAACTAATTTTCTCGCGGGAAAGAGGCATGTTCCTGGTATGTGTCATACATAAACGTGAACATTCCTATTGAATCTTTCTATCTATCATAAAAAAATCGCATCATATCCGTTGCATGGTTGAAGAGAAGTTCACGACGACAGACAGACTGAGAAACGCAAAAAGCGACTTCATTTTATAATATGTATCGATATTGAGACGGCAATGTGAACCTAAGAACCACTTACCTAACATACACTATTTGAACTAAAACGATTTAAACTCTTAAAACAACACACATCAGCACTCGACAGCGCAAGAGCAAGATTCAACAACGCAAGACACTGAAGTGGTGGAAACTCAGAATATCTTCAAACTCGCAAAGATGGCCGAGCGCAAGCCAAGTGTGACCAACTCGGAACAACGTTTCGCCATGCAAGAGCTGGAGAAATGTGGAAGAGGGAGCTCTAGGAACTATCACAGTAAAGCAAAGAAAAAACACACGTCAATCAGATTCGGTATTTGGCGAAACAAAACGCGTCCAAATTTGGTCCTTTCTATGATCGGTGTTATTTCTGTGTCTTTACAACACAATGACAATAATACACACACAATCATAGTTTCTTTTAGAATTACTTATTTATTACAATGTTCTTGTGTACTTATAAGTACACAAGAATATCCCACCAGTCAAAAATGATACCCCTGACCTCTAATCACAAAGTATGAGCAGTTTACTAATACCATATCAGTGCATTTATGCAGTATAAGTTTTTAGGTTTTCGCGGTTGTTCACAACACTAAAATTATTGTTTAAAACAGGATTATTACCGTGATAATATTTTTGTTGATCCCGATATTTCGGGGCGGTTGCACGCCCCATGGTCACGAGTAGACAGTGGTCAGTCTACTCGTGACCATGGGGCGTGCAACCGCCCCGAAATATCGGGATCAACAAAAATATTATCACGGTAATAATCCTGTTTTAAACAATAATTTTAGCATTTATGCAGTCGCTACTTTGAGTTCTCCTCCATCATATTTGGATTAGATTGTCATCTATTTGATCATGTTCTTGCCCCTATCCCAAATCAGTTGGAGTCGGTGCAACACAAAATCATGTACCAAAATGATTTGGCTATATAGGGTGTATTTTTATTAGTGGCGGATCCATTAAGGGTGTGTTCTGTCAATGAAACTGAACAACGTTCCCCAAGGAACATAGGTCGAAATATGAAAAAAAATTTGGCCCTCCCATACAAATTGACCCGGCCGGCCAACACACTTAGTATGGGAAGACCAAAATTTTTTTTCGTATTTCGACCTATGTTCCTTGGGGAAAGTAGTTCAGTTTCATTGACAGAACACACCCTTAACGGATCCGCCACTAATAAAAATACACCCTATATTTTATGACCGGCCACCTGCCTGACGTCAGCACTCTTTGGAGATGCTATTGTAGGTGGTATTACCGAGTTCATGCGGTTGACTATAGTCGGCAGATATTCAGCCGAGGTCAAAAACTCTACGTCGCATTTTACGCAATACCCTGATAGGGGTGGCAGTATTTTTAGCCGCTGCCACACAGCTAGAGAAAAAAGTTTCCTTAATGTTACAAAAATAACCGACTAAAATCTAGGAACTTAAACATATAGGCAACGTAACCCAAAGCGTTTACGAGTGGTTATACCCGCCATGACGTAAATTGTAGTATCACCGCAAACATTGTGATAGACCGTAAGTTGTCCCTCTGTTATATTTATTTACTCTAACTTCACCAAGAGCTTCTGGTGATTATCGCCGAGTGGGATTGCATTTAGTTCATGTTTTGTGCTTGGATGGCGTCCAACAGTTTTTGTGACAGCTCTAGAGATAAATTTTATTGAAGCAGCATTTTTGATTTGTCGCGCTCACGGAATTGGGCTTTAGGGGTTAAAATATTTTTAACACATTTTATACAAAAGTAAAATACTGTACTTTTAGAGGTCAGGAACTAATCTAACTTTTTTAAAAAGAAACCCAAAATCACTAATTACAAATTTAATTAGAAACTAATTCGCTGAATAACAAAATTAGCAAATATGTGACATCAAGTTATCGCACAACCGATTGCAACCGTGTCCCGAGCGGAAGTGAGTACATGGCGGGCTTGCCGCCCGACGTCGCCGCGACGTGGATCGCTCGACGACCAGCAATGAACTGCAACACGCTGTCAAACAGGCAAGTCTAGGACAGCTGCTGCCATCTGTTCTTGCACACTCGACAACACGGCCTCTCCTGACAGGAGAACGCCTTCGTTGCCCTCGTTCTCATCAGATGTAGCTCAGGTTGGTAGCCCTTTGGCCCTCGTCATAAACAGGGTCAGCTGGCAGCACCTCGTCAGTAGACTCGTCTTTAGATTGGTCTGCACCTAAGTAACAAACAAACACCACACACATTTTCCTTCAGCGAAAGAGTTAAATAATGAACAACAAAATGAACAGAGGCACTACGTGAAGCATGTTCGACAACATTGTAAAGAAGCTTTAGTTGACAGTTAGTGGGAGGAAGCACTACGTGAAGCTGTCCCGCATGCTTGCGTATGAGATAGAGGCACGTCGTGAAGCATAACTCACAACAACAACAACAAAAAGGAGGAAGCACTACGTGAAGCTATCCTTTACGAGATAGAGGCACGACGTGAAGCTTATCTCATAGCAACAACAACAAAAAGGAGGAAGCACTTCGTGAAGCTATCCTTTACGAGATAGAGGCACGACGTGAAGCTTATCTCATAGCAATAAAAACACAAAGGAGGAAATACTACGTGAAGCTATCCTTTACGAGATAGAGGCACGACCTGAAGCTTATCTCATAGCAACAAAAACACAAAGGAGGAAGCACTTCGTGAAGCTATCCTTTACGAGATAGAGGCACGACGTGAAGCTTATCTCATAGCAACAACAACAAAAAGGAGGAAGCACTTCGTGAAGCTATCCTTTACGAGATAGAGGCACGACGTGAAGCTTATCTCATAGCAACAACAACAAAAAGGAGGAAGCACTTCGTGAAGCTATCCTTTACGAGATAGAGGCACGACGTGAAGCTTATCTCATAGCAATAAAAACACAAAGGAGGAAATACTACGTGAAGCTATCCTTTACGAGATAGAGGCACGACCTGAAGCTTATCTCATAGCAACAAAAACACAAAGGAGGAAGCACTTCGTGAAGCTATCCTTTACGAGATAGAGGCACGACGTGAAGCTTATCTCATAGCAACAAAAACACAAAGGAGGAAGCACTTCGTGAAGCTATCCTTTACGAGATAGAGGCACGACGTGAAGCTTATCTCATAGCAACAAAAACACAAAGGAGGAAGCACTTCGTGAAGCTATCCTTTACGAGATAGAGGCACGACGTGAAGCTTATCTCATAGCAACAAAAACACAAAGGAGGAAGCACTTCGTGAAGCTATCCTTTACGAGATAGAGGCACGACGTGAAGCTTATCTCACAGCAACAAAAACACAAAGGAGGAAGCACTTCGTGAAGCTATCCTTTACGAGATAGAGGCACGACGTGAAGCTTATCTCATAGCAATAAAAACACAAAGGAGGAAATACTACGTGAAGCTATCCTTTACGAGATAGAGGCACGACCTGAAGCTTATCTCATAGCAACAAAAACACAAAGGAGGAAGCACTTCGTGAAGCTATCCTTTACGAGATAGAGGCACGACGTGAAGCTTATCTCATAGCAATAAAAACACAAAGGAGGAAATACTACGTGAAGCTATCCTTTACGAGATAGAGGCACGACCTGAAGCTTATCTCATAGCAACAAAAACACAAAGGAGGAAGCACTTCGTGAAGCTATCCTTTATGTGTTTGACAGAGGCACAATGTGAAGCTTGTCAACTCTTCTCCCAAAATATGCACCACAGGTTTCTGGAGACCACCCGTCTTGTCACGAAACCACGGACTCTGCCACATCCCGCGTGATTAGCTGCAAGCATTAGCCAATCGCAGCTTTTGTAACACCAGTGTTGAAGCGCCTTCGCAGGAGGGCCACGCATGCCCCAGTCCAGCTTGCTAATAACTAGTGCCTTTAACATTAAAAAAACTTCGAAAAAATGTCAATCATAATCAGGACAGCCTTGCTGTGTTCCGTCGGTGTGCGGGACTGCCAGTGCCATTGGGGGGTAGCAATGTAGTCAGTTGCGCTGCCGGAACCGGTCTTTGTCTTTAGGTGATGCTGTATCCGGTAACTCGTTTTGGAGGGTAGCGGGATCCGAGGCACGGTCTTAGCCGTTGGCCGACCGCAGTCAGTAGGGGGCCCGACTTGCGCGCTAGCCACGCGCAAAGGCTGCCCCGCCAACTGTGAAAAATCCCGGTATACTCCACCGTGCCAGTTGGCGGCTGGATGGGAGGACCCGGTGGAGTGTTATCGGGGGGGCTCGGGCGTCCCCGCAGTCTCCAAGCGAGTTTCCTCTCTGATCAGTTGAACCGAAAGGTACGAGTAGGGTTTCTAAGCAGCGCCTCGACTATCTTTTCTTTCCCCCACAAAAACTCTTTTAAAAAAACATGAAAAAGCTAAAAAAGAAGAAAAGTTTGACCAACGGCAACACTTCCTCCCACTCAAAGTGCACCTCACGAACATCCGAGGTTTACACACAAACCTAGACCCGGTCCATCACCACCTGGAGACCGAGAAGCCGCACTTATTCTTCTTAACGGAGACGCAGATAGCAACACCGTTGGACGTGGCATACCTCAACTACCCTGGTTACACTCTTGAGCACAAGTTTAAGAAGCGTGCAGGGGTCTGTGTGTATGTTCGCGATGACGTTTGCTGTAAGCGTCTCCGTGGCTTTGAGAATTCAGGGTTTCCCGTGCTGTGGCTTTTGGTTGACACTGGAGTAGAAAACTCTCTACGCCAGTGTTTATCGTTCGCACAGCGGAGATCAGGAGACGACTAGACTCATGGAGTACCTCTCTGAGACGGCAGATACAGCAATTCAGCGATATCCAACAGCAGAGCTTGTTTTTCTGGGGGACTTCAATGCTCACCATAAAGAGTGGCTGTTCCCATACCAGAAAACTGACCATGCTGGGCGAGAGGCGCGTAAACTAACATTGGCGCTAGATCTCACCCAGCTGGTGGAACAAGCGACGCGAATACCAGATATCACAGACCACACACCCAATTGCCTGGACCTTCTGCTGACAACTGATCCGCACAGACATTCGGTTTCGGTCTCGGCTCCGCTGGGATCATCCGACCACTGTGTGGTGAAATCCGTGTCCATCTGCTCTCCTCCGGATTACACCCCTAGGGGCACGAGGAGAGTATGGCGATACGAGTCAGCAGACTGGGACGAGATGCGTGCTTTCTTTGCTTCATACCCGTGGCGGCAAATGTGTTTCTCTTCGGAAGACCCTCATACGTCGCTGATGCGATCACAGCTGTAATCCGGCAGGGAATGGAATATTTCATTCCTTTCTCCGATATCCTGCTCGGTTATAAAGCCCAACCTTGGTTCAATGCGGACTGTGCTCGAGCTGAGGCTCGTAAACAGTCCGCTTACCAAGCTTGGTAAAAGCTCGTGATCGAAAAGTGCGAGCGAGAAGAGTGCGAGCAAAGAAGAGAGCATATAATGCCGCCGCCAGGTATTGCAAACGGGTGCTACGAAAGCTAGGTTCGACCATATTAGCCGTATTGGGGCAAAGCTTGCATCACACCCACCGGGTAGTAAGCAGTTCTGGTCCTTTCGAAATCAGTCGAATCCAACTTCTGCCGTCCCTCACTACCTCCAATGCAGAAACCTGATGGGTCGCTTGCCCACACCGCGGCAGAGAAAGCAAATTTATTTGCCGATCTGTTTGCGAGCAACTCTCGTATAGACGCTGGCTCGAAATATCCACCCACCTTACCTCACTGTGATTCTTTGATGTCTGAGATCACAGTGCACAATAAAGAGGTCCGTAGAGCCCTTCGCAGTCTGGACGTGAACAAGGCCAGTGGTCCTGATGGCATACCAGCAAGATTGTTGAGGTATTGTGCGCCTGAGTTGTCTCCT
This sequence comes from Phthorimaea operculella, assembly GCA_024500475.1. Lineage (NCBI taxonomy): Eukaryota > Metazoa > Arthropoda > Insecta > Lepidoptera > Gelechiidae > Phthorimaea > Phthorimaea operculella. Next base: position 1,215,056 of record JANFCV010000056.1, read on the forward strand.
GTACTGACACGCTTGTACCGCCTCTCTCTCGTGTCAAAAATTGTACCAAAATCTTGGAAGCTTGCCAATGTGCAACCTGTGCCCAAGAAGGGTAGCCGTGCCGACCCTAGCAACTATCGACCGATCGCCATCACTTCCGTACTCTGTAAGGTTATGGAAAGAGTTCTGAACTGCAAACTGCTTTCGTACCTCGAAGACAATGATCTTCTCAGTGATTGTCAATATGGCTTCCGCCGAGGGCGTTCCACGGGAGATCTTCTAGTGTACGTAACGCATTGCTGGGGCGAGGCCATTGAAAACCACGGCGAAGCAATAGCAGTGTCGCTGGACATTTCAAAGGCCTTCGATAGGGTGTGGCATGCGAGTCTGTTGAGCAAGCTTCCAGCGTACGGCATACCCACTGGCTTCTGTAGCTGGGTGGCTGACTTCCTGAGTGAACGGTCGATCCGAGTGGTCATAGACGGCTGCTCCTCTGACCTCAAGGCTATTGACGCCGGAGTTCCTCAGGGTCTGTACTCTCCGCGACGCTTTTCCTGCTGCACATCAATGACCTTCTATCTTCAGGAATTGTTGGGTACGCAGATGACAGTACTGTCACCGAGAAATATCTGTCCGGCGCAGGAGCCAGTGGTGATGAAATCCAAAGATTGAGAAAGGCTATGATTGAGCGTACGAGCCTGACGTTAAGTAACGTCTCCCAGTGGGGCGAAGACAATCTCGTCAGCTTCAATGCTTCAAAAACGCAGGCGTGTCTTTTCTCCGCAAAAGGAGTCCTTTCACCTTTTCTCCTACTTTTCGGGGTACATCTGTTCCAGTGACCAACACTCTTCAACTCCTTGGCATGGAGTTGTCCTCTGACCTCAACTTCGGCACCACCATCGAGTCCAAGGCTCAAATTGCAGCTAGAAAGTTGGGCGTCCTGAATAAAGTCAAGCGGTACTTCACGCCTGAACAGCTTCTAACTCTTTATAAAGCTCAAGTCCGATCTTGCATGGAGTACTGCTGTCACCTTTGGGATGGCTCGGCTAAATACCAACTTGCTGCACTGGATTCGGTGGAACGCAGAGCCAAGAGATTAATAGGCGATAAAAAACTGGTGGCGACCAAGCTTCACAGCCTGGCTCACCGCCGCAAGGTTGCTTGCCTATCGGTCTTCTACAGATTGTACTTCGGAGAGTGTGCGCGTGAGCTGCATGAGCTCATACCACCGTCTCCTTTCTTCTATCGGACATCCAGACGCACGGCCGGCTACCATCCGTTCTTAGTTGATATACCCACATTACGCACTAAGCGCTTCAAATCATCTTTCATTATGCGCACGGCTAAAGAATGGAATTCCCTGCCTGCGTCTGTATTTCCGAGTGCATATAACCTGAATCTCTTTAAGTCTAGAGTGAATAGGCATCTTCTGGGCAAGCTCGCTCCACCGTAGATCCCATCTCTGCTCTAGGGTAAGATTGGGGTCAAGAGTAAGCCCATCATAAATAAAAAAAAAAAAAAAAAAAAAAAAAAAAAAAGGACGCACCTACAACCGTTGAAATTTGGTAGGATGATCAGCGCACTCACACAAAAAGTAAAGAATGGAGAATCAAACTCTTCCATGAACCAATTAGCCGAGAAGGGCCACCGGCACTCCCTCGCAAGACAAGCCAACAACACGGCGAGGTACACAATAGCGCGCAAACACTCCCAGACAGACAAACCAAAATATGCCCCAGAATTATAGGTCTACCACCTGTTTCCTAGTGATTTATGACAAACAAAACAAACCCAGAATATGTTTGTGAAGGCAGATCGCCAAGCCCAAAAACTGGGGAACCTGACCCATACCTTCCCAATGCCGGTGACAAAAAAATTGCTTGGACCCTCTCTGAGCTCGGCCGTACCTGACGATCCGAACTAATACTAATTTCGAGTCCCGGACTTCAGCTTAGCAAAACAAGTATCAATCTTGTGACCAGATTTTTTACAGAATGCACAAGGCTCTGATTTCGTTGGTGCATGCGGTGGTTGGACTGCTTCCGAATTTGAATTTGACGGTTGATTATCAACATGGTCAATCTTAACCCTTTTACTGCATGTAGCCTGTCTATGTCCTGTCAACCCGCAAGAAAACCACGTGGTATCCTCAATAAATTGCCGCTTCCTAGAATCACTACTTGCGTCATCCTTACCCCGTGATGGGTCGCGCTTTTGAGAATACTGCTTTGAAATACCAGGTTTCACATAAATTGAAAAAAACTCAACCAAATCGTTAGGCATTAATTTCGCATTCGTCGCGGAAGCGCGGATTTGTGGATCTGTTATACCACGAATTATGATTGCACAAATCAACTCCTCACTTAACCCGTTTACAATCCGAAGCCGAAGGAGTGAGCGACGAGCATAGTCTGCGTAAGTGGAGTAATGGTCGGAGTTGGTGCTCATAACTTCGTACAAAATGTTTGCCAAGTCGGGCTTTTTAGGACACAATGGTTTGAATTCCTTTTTGAAATTACTCCAACTTCTATCCGACGTTACCTCTTACCACTCATTCAGCCATACGCGTGCTTCTCCTTTTAGGCAGTTACCTATGCGGGATAGGCACTCGTTGTCACTCCAATTATTAATCGTTTTTGCACTATCTACTTCCGCGCACCAAGATTCTATGTTGTGCAAATTGGGATCGAAATTTGAAATATAAAAAGATTGGCTCGATCTAACCGTACTAATAGAACGAATAGCATCCACTATTCTCTCCGTGTCACTCGATTCAACAGCCGTGGACTGCGCTCGCGAAGTTGAGGGCACCGATGCCGGCTCACCACGTGCACCAACCTCACCACGTGCGCAGACCTCACTACCCGCACGACAAAGACCTGGTGCCATCGATGATGGCGGGGGTGGCGGCGGTAAAGGTGGCGTCATGACGCCCGTGTCTAACGGCAGCGACGAAGCGGTTACGAATGGTTGCGATTGTAACGGTTGTATACTGCGACCTTGACCCTCTAATGCATTCAAACGCGCCAGAATTTGCTGCATAACCCCGTTATCAGGTGTTCTACTCCTATCACGGTACCGACTACGATGTCTACCAACACTACGTGGTCGTTCCTGGCTTCGATCTCGGCGATTAGACGGCATAGCAAACTCGCGAAAGAATTTGGCACAAATCGCACGTAAATTACAAAGAAAATCACGATTGAAAAGAACAGAATTTACACACGTCAGGAAACGCGAAACGGAAAGGACCGACGTTGTCCTATCGCACTTCTGATTTTAGAGGTCAGGAACTAATCTAACTTTTTTTAAAAAGAAACCCAAAATCACTAATTACAAATTTAATTAGAAACTAATTCGCTGAATAACAAAATTAGCAAATATGTGACATCAAGCTATCGCACAACCGATTGCAACCGTGTCCCGAGCAGAAGTGAGTACATGGCGGGCTTGCCGCCCGACGTCGCCGCGACGTGGATCGCTCGACGACCAGCAATGAACTGCAACACGCTGTCAAACAGGCAAGTCTAGGACAGCTGCTGCCATCTGTTCTTGCACACTCGACAACAGTACTATATATTTTTTCCAGCTCTTCTCCCAGCGATTTCATACGCAGGTTCTGAATTTCATGAAATAACCGAAAAATTATATTAAATATTTTACCCGAGTGCCTCAGGAGGGTTATGTTTTTCGAGTGTATGTATGTATGTAGACAATAAATTAATTTTCACAAGCTACAGCCCAAACGGCTGCGCGGATCTTGAGACGAGTGAGTGAAGTGTCACAAGGTAAGTGACACTGGCTATATAAAAAAATCATTAATTGAAGATGGCGGATGTTTATCACAAAATACAATATGTTTGTATTTAAACCACTTGTACTGTTTCACAATATTATTTTATTCTCCCGACCGGTTTCGCTTGACAGCATCTTCAGGGGTACTTACTTTATTACAAAATAACACATAATAAATACATTTTGATAAGCGCAATAAATTATCCACGTCGTATTTGGTTTGATTCATGAAGCCAAGTTTTTGATTTTTAATATATCTGCTTGTCTTTCCTTTTCCTTCGTCGGCTGTCGTAAAAAGTTTGTTCATGGGATTGACTGAGATTTACTTGTCAACTTATTCGAAATGTTCCTTAACAATAAAATTTTCTTCGTCAATTTAATATAAAAGTTTCCTTCGAAAGTGAGTTAACACTCGCAAAAGCTTTTTCTTTCGTATTCAGGCACTTACGATTGAAAATGTCTTACGGGATTATTAAAATAAAGGTTTTTCTTAGATTATGGTAAAAAATTATCGTGTAAAATGTCGTCTATATAAACATTTTCGCTATTCAAACTAAGAAACTAATGGCGAAACTATCGAATTTACTTTTGTTCTAGTCCAAAACGTATCAATTTCAAAGTTTGGTTACTTCTTACGACGCACCATGTTGTGATGCTGGCTTTTAATAGCATCACCCCATATCGTTACCTTGGGTATCGTAAGAAGTGGCTAAGAGATTTGAGAGTTGTTGAATATAGCCATTTTAGGCGATAGGCTGACAAACTGTCACTATATAGTGATACATTTAATTAAGTACAAATCTCTTGAGGTTGTAATCTACTCAACAACTCCAACTCAAATCATCAACATTTTTGTATGGGAGGTCCAAATTTTTTTTTCATATTTGGAAGAAAAGTTTCAAACACAAGTTGTTCAGTTTTGTGAATAGATTACACCCTGCAGAGATTTGTACTTAATTAAAAGTAACCGTATATAGTGATACACAGTGTTCTAAACGACTTTTAAACTTTTGTCTGATAATTTAGAGCTGTTTACGCTCTGTCCTGCAAGTAATACAGGCGTGATATATGGATGTACCTATGTATTGATGAAGGAAATCCATCTGTAAAATCTCTTGAACTAGGGCTACGTAGAGTGCTTTTTACAAAGGTAACGCTATCATACGACCTCGTTACCGAGTCGTTAACGGACTCTACTTGAATATCTTGTTACCATGATACCGACTGATGTATTGAGCGGTTTTACAATACACGATGACAGCCTTTAAAAATACATTTATTTATTTATATTTGGAAGATTACAGACAAATTTCAACTGAACATTGCAACAAACATACATACATATATCACTCCTATATTCCTTGCGGGGTAGGTAGAGTGTAAACGGCTGTAAAAAAACGGCCATTTTATACACCACGTCTGACAAAAGTTTGAAAGTCACTGTATGTCACCATAGTTACAAATTGTCAGCCTGTCGCCAAAAATTACACAACACTCATCGACTCTCAAAACATGCTCAAAACCGATTTCTTCTTACGACACTCACGGGAAAGATACGGGGTGAACATATAGCATACGGGGTGATGCTATTCTAAGCCGGCACTACATGGCAGGTTTTTGCCTTAGGTAATACTTACACACAAACAGATTTCTTACTCGTAGTTGCCTCTTAAGACACTGAGTGATACTATTCTAACAAATTGGGTGATGCTATTCTAAATCGGCATCCCACCACACCGCACTGAATCGGTTCGTCTCGTATAAAATAGTTTGTCGTTAATGAGATGCTCGCGTGCCTGTGCCGATCCGATGCAATCACTCTCGTTACCCCCGATAACATTCACCAGTCTAGGTTTCAGAGTGTCTGCCATTTATTATGCTTTATTGTTTAGCATCATACAGCTCGAAGTATAGTTAAACAAAATAGAGAGTTTTCAGAAGATTCACTCGATACTGTTTAGGGTTTTTGCGATTATCACTTGTTAAATTCACTATATCACTTGTTAAATTAGCTAGTAGGGTTGCTACTATCAGAAATCTTAAAGTAGGTATAAGAATATCAAAACAGCTAAATCTTATACAAGAACGTCATAATGATTCTGAGCTAGTTTTCATCCAAGAAATATGATGTTCGTAGCACCCATCTTCTGAGTTACCTTGAATTCCCCTGAGATTCCAGTTAAAGTAAGTGAGCGACAAAATTGTCGCTTGCACGGAGTGAGCCATCTGTAAAGGCGCCCCGCTGGCCGTTTCCCTAATTGGTGAAGGGTTTTAGTAGGTACGTATAAGTAAAAGTACGAATTACATATATATGGTTTGAAATCTGTTCTGAAAACAGTGAATATGGCTTTTTCATTATTAAATATTCAAACTCGAAAGGGTATTATTTAAACAGGCTGGATTAATTTCAGGCAATTAATTACTCATATTCAAATTTCAAACGTAATAACTTTGGCAAACAGTCCCAAAATTACTCTTTTCACTTCAAAATTCACTTACTTTTGTAACAAATATCTAGATTTCAATTTGATTTTACCCTAAAAGCTACGAAATTCGCAGATTCAAAGATACGCCCGACTACCATGCGAATGACAGTCCTTGCGGTTTTGCCAAACTACTAGTGATGTGCTTCGCTACCGATAAATTTTCATCGATATCGATATTTTACTCGCGCTTTCTTGAGAGCGGTAAAACCTTTTAATAAATTACTTGGAGCTATGAGATTTATTTTATTGCGTTTTGTTCGAGAGCCAAATGGATTGAAAACCGATATTAAACTATAGATTTTGGTTTAAAGCTGACTTTAGTAGTTGCTTTGTGGAATAGTGTTACTCAACTCAATAATAAAAGGTGTAGTCAATGTTTTTGAGTTTATTTTAGAAAATGGTGCAATGATGCAAAATAATATTTGGAACCGATGACTTAATCATTTAAAATCAGGTGATCTAGAAAACTAAAAATGATCTTTGGACAATCTGGTGGTCTAGCCTGCTCTGTCCAACCATACTGGGAACAAATGCAAAACGTTATAAATACCAACCTTTTAAGGTAACTAAGAAGATAAATGGCACGAACGTCATATTTCTTGGATTAAAATTTGCTTAGAATCATTATATAATGACACTTTTGGATCAGATTTTGCGTTTTGGATATTCACAATGAGAACAGTAGCAACCCTGGCTATAGAACAAGTGGAAATCGCAAAAATTCAGAAGTGGGTCTATTTTGTGCAATTGCTACTAACGGATCATTACTAAAACAAACAGCCATTGCATATATTAAATATTCACCACATTGACACACTCCGATTACAGTCCAGTCTGAAATTAGTACCTAATTTTACCCAAAATTAGCATCGAAAACAAAATCACATTCCCGTATAATCAGTAGTCAGTTCTGACAAGCTCGTATACATTATGTAAATCATTTAAACCGGATACATAGTCGGCCATTATGACGCGATATGAGTAGTAGTGATGTGCGAATGTCGATAGATTATTGGTTGGTTATCGAGAGATTTTCTAAATCAATAAAATGTTTGATAATTTTGTTGAGTTTGCTCTATTTGATATGTATAGAGTAGAGACAAAAATCAAATAAAATAAAACTAATTGTAAGTATATTGCTGAGTCAGCGGAGATGGTTAGTTAGTTGCAGTGTTTTAGCACTTTTTTCTGAAAATATTAATTGATTGTTGAATCACCAAGTACTGATCTATTTGCAATACTTATTGAAAAGTGCGTTTTCCTCATTGTACAATCGTACAATGAGAATGTTACGATGCATTTGAAACAAACAATATACAATGAAAACAAAATCCTCGATAGATTTTCTCAAGCAACATATTATTCCCTAGTGTTGCGTGCCAAGTCTCGATAAACTATCGATAAAGGTCCGAAGCTCGAGCTGGCGTATCGCCTGCATCGGGACTAATGCGGCACGCCCATCGATGTTTATCGACTAGTGTTGTGCCAAATTACTGAAATTTTCACGTTGTTTTGTTCTTCAGTTAGCGGTGTTTCAAGGAATTTCTGCTGAGTTATAAAACTTGTTTTTGTATTAAAACCTTAAGCAAGTAAGGTTTGCACAGACCCGTGACGTCATCACGTTACGATACATCGCGGAATAAATAATAACTACAAAGAAAAAATCTTACCGCGTAATAAAAAAATCCTAACCTTACATTCATACATATATCACGCCTATATTCCTGCAGGATGTCTGACAAAAGTTTGAGGAGAGTCATTCAGAAGACTGTGTAGTGTAGTGTGGTGTGTATCACTATCTTCCCATACAAAATAAGTAAATCGGATAATATTTCCATAGAATATCTAAAAGGATACCAAATCTTCTTCAAACGACCCAAATTTTTCCCCTGTTTTATCACCTGAAATACTTTTAGATGATTTCCTCACAACTCCTAGTTATTTCTTTCCCGTGGGTGTCGTTAGAAGCGACTAAGGGTTTTGGGAGTTGTTGTGTATAGATATTTTAGGCAACAGGCTGACAACCTGTCATTACGGTGATACACAGTGATCTGATGGCCGTCTCGTACAACCGTTTTCGCTCTGCCTACCCCACAAGGGATAATGTATGTATTTCATAGTTAGTTGGCTGCAAAGATAAAGTAAAATTTCGTAGTGCGTTTTCAAAAGCAACTTTGCAACAACTTTCAACGTTTCGACTTCATTCTATTTTCAAATCCGCGTTCCAGTTCCATTCCAAGTTTAAAATCGCCGGCTTGACGTCACCGGAAGCTCAGGGTCGGTCGACTTCCGGTGTGGGAAATGTCAAACTTTTCCTTACATTGCATGAGCTCATACCACCGTCTCCTTTCTTCCATCGGACATCCAGACGCACGGCCGGCTACCATCCGTTCTTAGTTGATATACCCACATTACGCACTAAGCGCTTCAAATCATCTTTCATTATGCGCACGGCTAAAGAATGGAATTCCCTGCCTGCGTCTGTATTTCCGAGTGCATATAACCTGAATCTCTTTAAGTCTAGAGTGAATAGGCATCTTCTGGGCAAGCTCGCTCCACCGTAGATCCCATCTCTGCTCTAGGGTAAGATTGGGGTCAAGAGTAAGCCCATCTTAGATAAAAAAAAAAAAAAAAAAAAACATTGAATCGACAAGTAGGTTGCAATTGATTTTACAAATTGTGTTTGTAAAAATATGAAACTTTGTAAAATGCTGACAAGGAAGTAGCTGGAATTGAATTTCATCTGGCGCCAATAGTTCTTTGTTGTTTTCTAAAACGATTTTTGTAATAAAGTTTCCGTGTCTTACTTTGTTGTGTGGGTTTTGGCTGTAGTTAGTTTTGATTTATGCTAGGTAGATCTGAAGTTCTGATTTTCTATTTTCATGATTTATTTGACAAGCGCTTTACATTTGGATCAGCCAAAAATTTACTGCTTCATTATTTAAATGCAAGGTGTTGCTTTAAAAAGGAACGCTGCTTCCTAGATTAATCGCACTCGAGTAGAAATGAGATGATGCTGTTCTCAATGCGACAACCTTCGACAAATCCTCCAGCCAGATTAGGGTGGCTGGTTGCGACTGGATGGCGAAAATGGGAGATTCATGTCTTGTGGCGTAGCAGTGGACTGATATAGGTTGATGATGATCTATCTAGTATAGGTGGGTAGACAGAAGCATCGAAGTTTGATAAATTATTCTAAACAGTTTTCTTTATTTCTGTTTTAACCTGCTAAACCTTCTAAGGTTTTCAACTCCTTTTTAACTACTAAAATGCACAGAACAAGCTACTTAAAGCACAATAATCGCTTCATAAGCCTGTAGTGGTCGGTTACTCGCACAGGCACCCTACACTGATTTCACATTTTGCACACTGGCGGTCAAGATATATAAATACTAGAAGTAACTACTTATTTGCATTATTTCGCAGGCTCAGATTGAGTAGCCCAGTTAGACGGCACAGCGCAGTTAAAACCCTGGCTATAGATGTTAAGACGTCATGCAATGAAGTGCTGTCAGGCAAACCCTACTGTCAGTTTGCTGTCATGTAATGATAGCCTGGTGACAAATCTTGTTCGTTTCATCATAAAGTTCCTATGGCGTCATGTTGGTAGCATTGAAATTTTATACGGCGGATTGACGGCGGCCATAATATTACATACGGCTTCCCAATGCTACCAACATGACGCCATAGGAACAATAAGATGATACGCACTCTAATGATATTTAGGGTGAGAATCCACCAGAGCTGTGCGAGGTAGCGAGGCGGTGAGCGAGGAAAAAATCCACCAATAGAATCACTTCATTTTCCTAGCCTCGCTCAGCTCAGCTCTGGTGGAATAGGGTTGAGCGAAGCGAGGCCATTCTACATACAAAACAAGCGAGAAATGTGTGCGAGGAATGTGTAGCGAGGAATGTGTAGCGAGGAATGCGTTGCGAGGAATGCGTTGCGAGAAATGTGTTGCGAGGTTTCCACTACATCGCATTCCCTCCGCTCACACATTTCACAGCTTCGCAACGCATCCTCGCTCCGCACATTAATGAGCATTTTGACAGCTCCGCTACGCATCCTCGTACGACACATTTTACTCGCACAGCTCTGGTGGAAACCCCTACACATTTCCACAGCACAGCTACGCATCCTCGTACGACACATTTTACTCGCACAGCTCTGGTGGATTCTCACCCTTATAGTAGGAAGTGAATGCATTCCCTTTGAATTAACTGATTAGGTGTGAACTTCACAAAGAAGACGAACGACGTGGCACGTAAAATCTGATCTGCCAGACAATTTGTGATTGTGATCGATGCGACGCGTGTCTCACGAATGTAGCCAGCGTCTCATCCAGTTCATACATTTTAGATGAAAACGGTTTCAAGCGTGTTACGTCTCCGTCTCATGTCATGTCGTCACTTCTCGTACAAAATGCGTACTTATTAAGACGTGCTGTTAAAAATTATAAGAATCAAATGTGACTCTCATATAGGACAAGGGCAGGAAGATTTATGTTCGAAAAGAAATCTTATTTTCTGAGTGAATCTTCACTATTCGTAGAATCTTTTCCAGCATTCCTACATCCTTTATTCAAATGAGGTACTATCGGGCTCGCGCAGCTGCAGACACCCTGTATATACTAATAAACACATGCACAATTTGTGGACACCCCGTATACGGCGGTGAATTTATTTGTGGAGCACCATGTATAGCTATTGTGCTCGGTTTTGGTACATTTGCTCGGTAAGTTATGTTCGGTCAGTTGGTAGTGTTGGGGTGGTGTGATATACATGTTTGTTTACAAGAAATTGTTCAGGTAGACAAGAAAGAATATTTGCCATTTGGTGCCGGCTTCGAATAGCTTCCATATCTTTCCCGGGGGCGTTGTAAGAAGAGACTAAGGGATTTAAGAGTTGACGTGTATTGCAGTTTGAGGCGACAAGCTGACAATCTGTCACTATGATGGATGATACACAGTCTTCTAAATGACTCTCAATTTTTTGTCACTTGTGATGTAAATGGCTGGTTTTTACAACCGCCGATTACGCTCTGCCTACCCCGCCAGGGATATGGGCGTGATATATGTATGTATGTACGAACACAGCCTCAGTTGCAGTCCGCTCCCCCCTCCCCTACGCCCTAATTCACATACCATATGTTTGGCTGCAGCAAGTGACCCAGATTTGACATAATGCCAGTTTAGTGCGGCCACAGTAAATAGGGATTTAACAGTTTTGGTGCTCGTAAAATTTCCCTTGCCGCCGTAATGACAAGTTTTGGTTAAAGTACACATAAAATATTATACCCTAAGGGTCAGAATCCACCAAAGCTGTGCGAGGTAGCTAAGCGGTGTGCGAGGAAAAAATCCACCAATAGAATCACTTCATTTTCCTAGCCTCGCTCAGCTCAGCTCTGGTGGAATCGGGTTTAGCGAAGCGAGGCCATTCTACATACAAAATAAGCAAGAAATGTGTTGCGAGGAATGCGTTGCGAGAAATGTGCTGCGAGGAATATGTTGCGAGGTTTGCGAATATTCCCTGCCAATCAATAGACGGCTGATGTTGAAAGCTTCGCAGCGCATCCTCGCTCCGCACATTAATGCGCATTTTGACAGCTCCGCTACGCATCCTCGTACGACACATTTTACTCGCACAGCTCTGGTGGAAACCCCTACACATTTCCACGGCACAGCTACGCATCCTCGTACGACACATTTTACTCGCACAGCTCTGGTGGATTCTCACCCTAAGGCTTAAAATATGCTTACGCGATGTAATGGTCTGAGATCGTTCTGAAAATCCATCGGCACAAATTAGGGAAATGCCGCACGGGGCGTTTACACAGATGGCTCACTCAGTAGGTACTAGCGACGATTTTGGCGCTTAATGACTTAGCTACACTACATCCTCGTTACTAAGTGCCAACTTTTTCTTTGAATCCAGTTTATCTAATAATTTAGATGGGATACCTGTAGTCAACATCAGTTACTCCAGATTCTCGATGACCATGTGTCAGCAAAAGCGGGCCGTCATGCTGAACAACTTTTACTTTGAAGCCATTACCGCATCTCTTATAATTTAGATGGAACGCTGGTGATATACTTCAGACCCTCGATAACCATGTGTCAGCAAAAGCGGGCCGTCATGCTGAACAACTTGTACTTTGAAGCCATAACCGTATATCTTATAGTTTAGATGTATTGCTGATAGTCTACATCAGGTACTCCAGATTTTCGATGACCATGTGCCAGCAGGAGCGGCCAGTCATGCTGAACAACTTTTGCTATAAAGCCATTTTCGTATATCATATAGTTTAGCTGTGCTCCTGGTGCCCTCCATCAAGTACTCCTTTAGTGCTGACAAAAAGTAGATCATGTCCGTCTTTGATATGCTTGCAATATCAGTGCCAAATTTCGCGAAGATTGGTAAAGCGGTTTGGCTAATTTGGGTAATATCCGTTATACGGGGTGTTAGGGACGGTGTAACGAAAACTTTGCAGGCGTGCTCAGACCATGAAACTGAACAACTTTTACTATGGAGCCAGTGGTGGAAAACGAAAAAAAATTTCCGACCTCCCATACAAAGTCAGTCAGCTGATCGTGAATTTTGTATGGGAGGTCGGATTTTTTTTTCGTTTCCCACCATTGGCTCCATAGTAAAAGTTGTTCAGTTTGATGGTCTGATCATGCCTGCAAAGTTTTCGGTACACCGTCCCTAACACCCTGTATTTCCCGCTTTCCCTGCTACTTGCCGTTTTCCTGTGGGAATGCGGAATTCCCCGAATTTAGCGAATTCCAAGACCGTAACCGCGGCGCTTTCATCGTGCACCACGCAGCTTCTCTTTGTTCCCATGTGTCTTACAGATCAGTTCTACAAAAGAACAAGTCGGAATATTTTTGCCAACTAGTTCTACGGTGGAACAAAATTTGTGAGCAGGCCCCAGAAGTAGTAGTAGAATTTCAAATTGCTAGAATGTAAACGTGATAAAATGTAAAGAAGAAGCAGAAATTATTTTTTCAAAGAGTCTAAATATTAAGGTAACAGAATGTCAACGTTTTTGAATTTTGAAATGACGGAATCTCAAAATAGCAAAATGTTAAGCAGTCAAAATGTCTAAAATTAAAGTGGAAAATGTCAAATCAGCAGAATGTGAAAATGACATTTGGATATTCTATAAGAAAGTTACCGTCATAGACTTCAAAAACTCCCAAAAACTTACAAAAAGAAAAACTGAAAAACGTACGGTGAACAGCAAACTTTACTAGGAGGGAAATTTAACGGGACAGTCTGGCAGCTTCTTCTGAGTCGTTTCTTCATTACTGAAGGTCGTGCCTGCATAGATTCCCTTCTTCCAGGTTCTTTATAATATTCCTTCATGTGTCTCTGTCTTCAGCATGTTTAAGGGCTGTGTTGATAGACAGGCCCGTAAGATTTTTTATTTGATCTGACCAGCGTGTTGGAGACCGCCCGCGTGATCGTTTTCCCTCTACTTTGCCCGTGATCATAAGCTTTTCTAAGCTATCAGTTTCACGGCGAGCAACATGTCCAAAGTAAGATAGTGTTCTTTGAAGACATATTGTTGACAATCTTGTGGTGATACGAAGCTCTTTAAGAATAGAAACATTTGTATGCTTTGCAGTCCAGGGGATGCCAAGCATTTTCCGCCAACACCACATCTCGAAGGCGTCTATAGTTTTTCTCTCAGATGCTCGTAGTGTCCAGGATTCTACGCCGTATAACAAACATCACTGAGAATACCAGTGTTTTTACCAGCCGCGCTTTGGTTTGTCGTGAGATATTTCCATCACGCCATAACTTGGTCTTCTTAGCCATAGCGCCTTTTGCCATCTGGATCCGCCTCTTGACTTCAGTTTCGCAGCCGCCCTGGTTACTCAGCATAGATCCCAAATAGACGAACTGATTCACTTTCTGGAAAGTAACTAAAGCTGTACTTGGGTTGAGTTTGTTGCCTCGGTCAACAATCGTGATTTTAGTTTTGTCTTTATTTATACTAAGACCCAGATTTCGGCTTTCATGCTCAACTATGTGAATAAGTTTGGCCATTTCCTCTTCAGAAGCGGCAAACAGAGTTGTGTCGTGTGAGTGAGTCTGGCAGCACCGACCAATAAAAAAATTAAATCTTCTTAAATGGTCACACTCTCCGAGCGCGCTGGTGACGTCATCAGCATTATAGTCTATGATCAGCACTGGCTGGGGAATCCCTTCGATTCGGCGCGTTCGGAGCGTGCGTCTTGGGAATATTTTCCAGGTTCCATAGATTTTCATAAAAAGAATCCGAAATTCGGCGAGTGCGTTTCGGCTGTGCGCCTATAAGTACGTTTACCTTATATTGTTACCCCCTGGCTAGTTTTATTAAATACTCCTTGCCCCCTGGTAGTGATAACTGACATTACTAGCAGAGATCTTTGTGGCTCCGGTGGCTCCCTTGTGGCTCCATCCAGACCAAATATAAGCTTCTTGCTCCAGATCTGTGATCATTACGCGTTGGAAACGTCCCTATAATGATTTTTTTTTGTGAAAGAACCATAGACACACTCTAAATTACAGATCATTGCTGTCAAACTCTTGCTATATCTTATCTTATGTCTTATCTGTCAAAAAAAAAATACTACTTTTCAAGAAGTTTTTGACCAAAACCCAGGGTGTTAGGAAAAGTACTGCGTTCCTTTTGAGGGATAAACCAGCCCATGAAACTTAACAACTTTCCTCAAAAAACATAGGTCGAAATATAGAAAGAAATTTTGGACCTCCCATACTAAGTGTGTCGGCCGGCCAGGTCAGTTTGTATGGGAAGACCAAATTTCTTTTTTCATATTTCGACCTATGTTCCATGGGGAAAGTTGTTCAGTTTCATGGGCTGGTTCATCCCTCGGAAGGAACGCAGTACTTTTCCTAACACCCTGTATAAAACAAATCAAACAAACCTATTTATGTACAAACTTATTTTTCTAGTATGTGGACTATCACGCTAGTTGTCTTTGTCAACGTCAAGTCAACGTCATTTTCTTCTCAAAGCGTCAGTTATTTTATTTATTGTTTTACTAGCTGCCCGTCAGCGGTTTCACCTGCTGCAACCTATTATTCCGCAGGAAAAAAGCATTACTCGCCAAGAGATGTCGCTGTTAGTTTTCGGCGAAAACGTTTAAAACGCGAATCGGCTCAGTCACGCAACCTTTGCAAAAATATTGGAATATGCGTGATCCCGTAGGAATAAGACATTTTCCCTTGGTAAAAAGTAGCCTATGTGTTATTCTAGATACTCTTCTATATTTGTGCAAAATTTCATGTCAATCTAATCAGTGGTTTTAGCGTGATTTCGTAACAAACACACACACAAACATCCGCCTTTATAATATTAGTAGGGTTCTTGTTATTATCAATCATTTATTATATATTTTTCTTCAGTTCTAGCGAGCGAAAAAGTTATTCGGAAGTTGTAGGAAGTGAGTTCTTCGTGATTTCAACGTACGAAATTGCCACGGATAAAGCAAAGAGCAGAGAAATATTTTGTTTTACAGTCAATATGGCCTATTCGAATGACCGTACTACAACAAGAGGTATAACCAAGGGGTATTTATATCATATTTCTGAACGATTTTTTTTCTAAACGAACGTAGCTATTTGTAAGATTCTATAGATTGGACGATATCTATGTTCGTAAGGACGAAACTTGTTCATGTCTTCTCATTCGTAGTACTGATAACCTTAAGCTTATAACTTAAAACTGTTATTTTGTTTTCACATACGTACTGTTTCACATAAGAACCTACTTTCACAATATTCAAATGGGCACTATCAGTATTTGTTATCAAAATGTACGTGGAACGTGGTATTCGCACAAAAACTAGTGATATTTACAGTAACATCTTACAAACTGATTAAAAGTAATAGTCTTTACAGAAACTTGGTTAAACAGCAATTTAAGTAATGAAGATTTGTGGGTAACTGTGAATGTAAAGGTTAATAACCATGGTATAATAAGATACTCCGCCTGGTATTCCATTCCGAGACTCGTGAACCACGTGACTAACACAAGCTTACGTCATCATGCTTGTGGGTTACCAAAATTACCCACTCTTATGATTATTTTTGTAAATCGCGTCAAACACCCTGAAAAGCAGGAGGTAATGTTGGACGCCCTGGAGGGCATGGGTATCGCCAGACACTCTGGAGGATGAAAAGTGGCGAGCATTGGATATCCAGGGCGTCCTACTCTACCTCGCGTCTTGCAGAGCGTCCAGCGGTACATCCTGCTCTTCATGGTGTCTGGCGCTACCCCCTACCTTCCAGATCATTCGAAATAATCTTGCTGTTCAAGCTGTCTGAAGCTACCCCCGCCCTTAAGGGCGCCCAAAGCCTTCATGGTGTCCAACTCTATCTTTGACAGACCATGGGGAGGTGCATAACGTACCTCTTCACTCTTCATTGCCTCGAAACGTAAGAAAAGCCATAAAACTAAAGGAATCTAGGACTTCGGCCACAAACCTAGGATTTTGGCCAAATACCTAGGATTTTGGCCAAAAACCTGGATCAGGTTAGGACGATGGCCTAACGAAGTCTACGAATTTGCCATATGCCGGCTTTTGGCCAAAAATGACCATAATTTTGTTGCTGTAGATTATTCCATTAGATAATATTATTAATATTTTACCTGCATACTGATCTCATATAGCAATTATTTAGTTTAGTTACATAAGAAAAATTTTTACTTTCCTAATTTTTTATTTGTTCACTGTTACAATTTTAATGAATGTTGTGTACGCCTATGATAATTGTCTTTTAAATCAGAGTTTGATGTTAAAGGATGTTGGTGTACCTTTCTGTAATAAAATAAAAATAAAAAATGTAATCTTCACTGGTAGAGTCTGGCCAGCGAGTCTTTGGACACGGAAATGGCGCCAATTTTAAAAATCTTTCACATGTTAACACTGAAAAACTACAATAAAACAATTTTGATACTTACTATTTTTTGTTTTCTGCTCTTTAGTTTGTGATACCCTTTCTGTTACTCCCGGTAGATACATCATACATACATACCGGTAGGCAAGGTAAACACAAACTAAAGAACAGAAAACAAAAAATAGTAAGTATCAAAATTGTTTTATTGTACTTTTTCAGTGTTAACATGTTGCCATTTGAAATATTTGAATTATTTGACGTCCAAAGACTCGCTGGCCAGACTCTAAGTAGCTACGAAGTAGTAAAACCTTACCTATTTCGTAATCATCATCATCATTGGCCTCATACGTCTGTGACGATGATGCCTGGTTCGCTGATCTCGCAAACTATAAATTAATATTCAGACAATTAAGGACTTTTTTCGAATTGTGACTTTTGTCTTAAATCTTTAGCTCGAGTATTTGACAAATTCATAACTACAGGACGCTTTTTATTTCTAGACTCAATGTTCTGGACAGGACTTTTGGTTCACTTACATTTAATCTAGGTATGTACTAATTACTCAAGTAACTACCTACTTAGCTTAGGTACCATTCAGGAAATAAGTACACAAATTAACAGTTCAAGGAATGCTAAGTTTGTTTCATTATTCATGTTTCAGTAAGGTTTCAGTATTTTAGGTTAGAACGAAGTAATGTGATGAAACTTCGTTGCTCCAGCTTTTGAGTGTGACATATGCCTAATGAAATTTTTATCTAAGAAGATATGTAGGTACAGCTGTCCTGTTTAAGGTTGGAGTTTGAACCGTGTTCTTAAATCGCGGTTCAAGTTTCTAACCAGAAGTGAGCTTTCGTAATCCATAACAGCCACAACAGTCCACGGCTGGACTTGGGCCCTATCGGGGAGTATTGCCATACTCACCACGCTTGGCAGGTAGATTGGCGAGCGCAGTGCTAAATGTTGTGTTTACAGGGACAGTGATGCCCATTCTGACGATCCGTTAGCTCTTTTTTACGACATCCACGGGTAGAATTGGGGTGATGCTGTCCTAAGCCGACATCACAGGGCACCACGTGTCTAGACTGTACCATCCTTTTTATACATAGGTATAGTCATGAAGGAAATATACATATTGTATAGGAACCATTGTATATTAAATTCTATACGTAGATACAGTCATAGAGGAAATATGCATAGGAACAACCATAATTTTCGCTCATCGAGCAGTAATTGCGAACTTGACAGTCAGAGGGCATGACGACCCCATCGACACTTACAACTTGATCCGCGTTCGCGGCCTCCCGTCTTCATTTCGTTGTGGCAGTCTTCATCATCATAATGATTTGTAAACTAATAAAGTGTGCTATTTTAAAGAACTCCTTATGCCTATAAAACTGAACTGAACCGTGAGAACCACCTAGTAACCTTTAACTAGTAACAAATGACAGTTTCTTATTAATTACACGTGCCGTATTCTCACAAACACAGATGTACAGTCAAGCGCAGGTAGGGGAGGGATTTGAACTTTGAACCGTCCTTGTGCCACGGGCATAAGCCTTACATTGGCGTATCGAATGTCCACGTGAGTAGACTGTACCATTGTATACTAAATTCTATATGTAGATACAGTCATGAAAGAAATATACATAGGAACAGCCATAATTTTCGCTCATCGAGCAGTAATTGCGAACTTGACAGTCAGAGGGCGTGACACCCCGTCGCCACTTGATCCCCGTTCGCGGCCTCCCGTCCTCGTTTCGTCGAGACAGTCTTCATCATCATAATGATTTGTAAAACTTTATAGAACTTATATACCTAGGTGTTTTATAGAACTTTTTTTACCTAAATCTGAACCGGAAAAATCCAGTGGTAACAAACTAAAGAACAGAAAACAAAAAATAGTAAGTATCAAAATTGTTTTATTGTACTTTTTCAGTGTTAACATGTTGCCATTTGAAATATTTGAATTATTTGACGTCCAAAGACTCGCTGGCCAGACTCTAGTCTTTATTTTTTTCCTGGGATTTTATAAAGTGGCAACTTTATATTGAGCGTGGCCTACTATCCCTATAGGGACATCCCGTACAAAATCTCCGATCAGCTGATTGATTTACCAATGAGGTCCAATTTTTTTTTTTCATATGTTGACCCACGTTCCGTGGGGAAAGTTCAAGTTGATCAGTTTCACGAGTATCTTGACCTCCTTTCGGCTTGTTATACCCATTCTGTTACCCCCGGTATACATAACGACGCTTGAAAGGCAAAATTATCTAAGCGACATTTTTGGCCAAATTGAGTTATATACATTGTTGGAATCGCCTGATTTTTCTGCGTCGTTTGGTCCTACTCACGTCTCTCTACGATGACTTTTTTGTCGCTTAGACATTTTGAAATTCGCGAAAATTCACTTTTTTCGGTTGACTAACCGACACGATTTTCGACCATTTTTGAAAATTTGGTGGTTAACGAAATTATATAATGCTAAATTTGACTTTGGTCAAATTTTACCGTTCTCTTCGTACAGTATTTTCTCCGCTTAGTCAATTTTGCCTCAATCTGACAACACAGTGTAAGGCGCATAGCTATTTTTTTCCTTACAAAGATCTCGTTTTTTCATCACTTAAGTAATTTTTGCATACCCGTTTTTCTGCGTGCTTGGCGTTTAGTTAAAAATTCCTGTTATAATTTTTCTTTATTCAGTTGGTTCAGTTTATATTACATGGCTTAAAAATAAATCTGATTGTCGCTTAGTCAATTTTTACCCGCCGTTTTCAAAGGTTCTTTTCTTATTTAGACAATTTTTACTTGACCAAATACGATTATCCAATGTCGGTTAGAACCTATGGTAGCATCACGTACAGGCGCTTGGAATATTTTTATTTAAAGTAGTTTACATAAAAATGTTGGTTACTCCTACGGATGACACACGAACAGTCGCTTGTGCAAACAGTGAATCTAGAGTTTAAGTTACTTAGATAGTTCAGTGCATCGCAGGGCATCGCTTGGGATGCACGCGCGTGCTTCGATTACGATGTCGCCAAATATGACGAATGCACTTTTCATGTAACAAGTCCAAAATTTTCAGTAGAATTTACAAATAAATCAGATTATAAATAAATTTTATTCATTCGCTTCATTCAGTTTCTTAGCTCTTTACCTACTTCTGTGGTCATCATCACATTAGCCTATAATAACAGTCCACTGCAAAACGTGGGCCTCACCAGGTTACGCCACAAGGTAAAATCCTTGCGTTTACCATCCAATCTCTACCAGCTGCTCTCTTTCTGGGCGTGGCATCCACTCGCGAACCCGCTTACTCCGTCGTCAATCGCTTTTACGACAGATGTGGCCAGACCAATTCAATTCAATTCAATTTTATTGCTTTCATGTACAGTATAAAGGGTCTTAAAAATATTACATAGTATGAGTACATGAACCCTGTAACAGGTAGGGCATCACAATTTGTTAGCATGCGAAACTTTGTACGATTTAAACTAGGACTAAAATAAATTATAATTCTTAGCAATACTCTCAAGCAATAGTCTCATAGAAAAAATAGAATAGAATTACAAAATAAATAAAAATTACGTCAAAAGTGGTTACAAATACAATCAAAGTTACAATGGTAAATGGAGGTATAATGTTAATTCAAATGTCAGATGTCAGGTATTAGATAAGAATTTGATTAGATTAGATTAGATCGTGGTATTTTAAATTTTCTCGTCAAGATATTCAGTTATTGAGTAATAGCATTTACTTAGAAGATAGGTTTTAAGTTTTTTATAAAAAAGTTTGTCATGGGGCTCTGCCTTTATGTAGTCTGGGAGTTTATTTAATATTTTGACTGCATTGTATTGGGGTCCTTTTCTAAAGATTTCCATATTCCCTTTAGGTAGCTCTAATAAGTTTTGTCGCCTAGCCCTTTTACATTTTTCAAACTTGTGAATATTTTGCTTTGCGTACATGGCTACATCTAGAATATATATACATGGAAATGGTAGTATTTTTTCTCTAAGGAAGAAGGGTCTGCAGCTGTCTCTGGGTTTAATGTTAAACAGAATGCGTATACATTTTTTCTGCAACACAAAGATATCATGGGCGTTACTGCTGTTTCCCCATAAGACTACACCATATCTCATCCAAGAATAAGCATAAGCATAATATGCAGCTAACGACGCCTCCAAATGCGTACTAGTTTTGAGTATAGCCAGTGCATATGTGAACTGCGACAATTTGGATTTTACTGCCTGTATGTGACTTTTCCAGGTCAGGTGAGAATCTATATTAAGTCCCAGCAGCTTATACTCTTTCACTTCTTGAATATCCAGTGTTTCAGAAACCATGCTTAGGTTAAGTCCCACTTTCTGATTTGGCCTAAACTGAATGATTTTGGTCTTGGTTTTGTTTATATCAAGATTATGTGAGGATAACCAATTTTCAACTGCCTTAAAGTTTTTGATGATGTTATTTCGACTTTCAGTATCATCTCTACATTTAAATAACATTGAGACGTCATCCGCAAATAAGACACACGGAGTGTCGGGCGCATTCGGTAGATCGTTTATATAAACCAAGAAAAGAATGCATCCAATTACGCTTCCCTGTGGGATAGACCAGTTCGTGAGTCTTATTTGTGATTGAGCCCTATTTATTCCTCGCGTCTCATTATTGCAGTATTCTACCTCTACGTATTGTCGTCTGTTCTGTAAATATGACTTAATCCATCCGTGTGCTTTGCCCCTAATTCCTATATCGTACAATTTACTTAATAAGATACTATGCGAAACATTGTCGTAGGCTTTTGTCATGTCAAGCAAAATGCTGACCGCATAATGCTTGTCCTGAATATAAGTAAGCGCTTCGTCAATATATTTAATAACCGCGTGTGAAGTGGAACGATTTTGTCTAAAGCCAAACTGGTTTTTGTTTAATAAATTAAATTTTTCTAAAAAAGTATAAATTCGTATGGTCATGGCTTTTTCAATTATCTTTGAGAAGACTGGTAGTAGAGCAATTGGTCTATAATGGCTTACGTTTTCTTTATTTCCGCCTTTTTTAAATATTGGTATTATCTTTGCAGTTTTCAACATATCAGGAAAACATTCCTCGTTAAACGATTGGTTGGTTAACAGAGTTAAAGGGTAGGCTAATTCGTCAATACAAGATTTAACCAAAGTATTATTTACCTCATCATCCCCGTAACTGTGTTTATTCGGTAACTGGTGAATTATTTTACGTATTTCTATCTCAGTTGCCGGTTGCAAAAATATGGAGTTTTCAACGCGTGTACTTGATAATATACCGGCCGTGGATCCTTGCGAGAAATTCAATGTAAGTGATGACTCTCCTATCGATGCAAAGTATTCATTGAATGTGTTTGCTACCTCCGAGGGGCAGTCGATGGTTCTGTTAGATGACGTCAATTTTATCTGCTCTACGTTTGTTTGTTTTTGGTTGCTTGTAACATCATTAACAATATGCCACATAGCCTTTTGTTTATTTTTCGACCTCCTCATTGTTGTAGTGTAAGTATTTTTCTTAGATTGCTTTACACAGTTTTTAAGCATTTTTTGGTATTTTCTATGGTATTTTTTAATTATTTCATTATTTGTTTCGTTAACTAATATTTTCAGGAGTCTTTTATGTTTACAAGATTTCCTAAGTCCTTTAGTTAACCCTCTGCCACTGACGTTACGTCTACCAGACACCGCAATATTAATTCGGCGTTGCCACGTTGCCGTTTCGTGGCGTATCGTTCTGTCTCGCTCTGTACCTTCATGCGTGAGCACGCGCCTCCCACCAGTGCAGCGTCGGCCGCGGCGGCTGCGTAAATGCGGAGCTAGAGCTGTTCGGTATCTACGAGACGTCAGGTCAGTAATAAGTGATGGATCTGGTAGACGTGTTGTCATTAAAATAATTATAATACCATACTGTCTTACAGGCGTCACGTCAGTAAAATATTTTTTGTCATAGTGTCTAACAGGCGTCATCTCAGTAAAATAAATAAACTGAACAAAAATTTATATGTAAAACTCATTATTGTTTAAGATTGTAAGTAAAATGGAGAAAAGTACACGCTCAAGCTCAAGGAAGAGAAAGGCGGCTGAAACATAGTCACTAATCAAGCTCAAATTCAGGAATGGTTAGAGGATGAGAAAGAAGAGTTTATGATGATGTAGGGGAACAAGACTTTGTAATTGAAAATGAAATACAGGAGGTAGGTGAAATGTCAGACGGCGAAGGGGAAGAGGAGCAAGCCAGTTGAAAAGGCAAACAAGATTTACTTGTATTGCTTGTGCCAAACTGATTTGCCTGCAGTGTGCAGCGCAAATTTGTATTAACTGTAAAGAGGATATTTAAGTGAAGATTTTTAAAAATCTACTCTAAGGATTTTTTTTATTTCTTTTTCTCTAATAAAATCAGTCTAGAAGAAGGCATTGTTATGTTACTTATGTTGATTTTATGATTCCTAGATTTTCAAAAAATAATTTAATGGCGGCTGTGTCTAAAATTCCTACAATTAGTCATAAATAAAAAAGACTTATATTTTAATTAATAATGAGCTTTATTCCATTAAATCGGGCTTTTATAACCCAGAAAAGTTGTTTGAGAGCTATGTGTGGTGCTGGACCCCTGGATTCCTGTAAACCAATTTTCATTAAACTCCGTTTACTGACCCTACCTGCAATGTACATTTTTGAACTGGGTACTTTTGTGAAAAACAACCCTGATCTTTTTATAAGGCGTCACGAAACCTGCACGTTTTCTACGAGATACCCAAATAAATTGTTAGCCCTTCCTGGTACCACAACTTGCTTGCTGAAAAATTCTTTCAATATGGCAGTTAAAGTGTTTAACAAAATACCAGAAAGTATTAAAAACTTGCCAGTTAAAAAATTTAAAAGCGCCTTGTATAATTATTTATGTGACAAATGCATTTATAATGTTCAAGATTTTTTTATATAACAATTGCTGTGACATTTTATATTAATTTACTATTTGACTATATGAATTATTTTTATGAATTATTATTAGACTAAATTAATTAATTTTGCATAATGAATGATTGTATTGTTTTTATTTAGTGTGTTATTTTTTACTTATCTAGTTAAATTTTTGCATGCCCAGAATGGGTTAAATGTGTGATACCGACAAATTGTGTAAAATATTGTAAGACCTTTTTTTGCCACATTTACTGCAAATAAATTATTTTCTTTCTTTCTTTCTTTCTAAAAATAACCCTAACATGTTGTGTTATCTCATAAATTAATGGTTATATTGGAAATTTAATAAAAATATCAAAAGCTTTTTTTATAATGCTACTTAAAATTTACGTCTGACAGACTACTCCTCAGCAGATTAGTTACAAAAATGTCACCTCAGTGGCAGAGGGTTAACCAAGTAGTTTTCTTTTTGGGTCTGATATTGATTCGTTTTTTAGGTATGTATTTATCCAAAAGATCCTGAATTTTATTATGGAAGATATTGTAGTTTTCATTGAGGTTGTTATTAGATAATAAAATATCTCCCCACTTTACTTTGCTAAGTTCTGTTTTAAATTTCATAATGTTTTTTTCCGTGTAGAGTCTTTTGCTTATAAAGTAGTTTTGAATTATTTTGTGTTTTTTGTTGCTTATTTTATACGTACACAGTAAACTTTTATGGTCTGAGACACCGTTATCAATTACCGTGGTTTTAGTGGTTTTACTATTTGTGAACAAAAGATCAATCGTAGAGGATGTTTTTTTAGTTACTCGAGTTGGTTTATCAATCACCTGATGTAAGTTGCAGGTTAGTAGAGTGTTGCAGAGCTTATCGTATATTTTTCTTTTTTTCTTATTATCTATATCTATATTGAAATCACCAGTAAAAATAATGGTTTTATCACGTCTGAACCTTTTTATTTTCTCTACAATTTTTATCGATTACGCTGAAAAAAGTGTCTATACCACGATCTAACCTATGAATGTTAATTATTACAAGATTTTGTTCTAACACTTCAATAGCACAGCATTCAGTATAATATTCTACCGACAGTTTTGAAAACTCGTCTAGTTCCTTATAAGATACTCCTTCTCGTGTCAAGATTGCGACTCCACCGCCTTTATAATGTTTTCGGTTAAAAGACGCCGCAAAATTGTAGTTATTTATTTTTATTAGATGCCGGTTATTTTCCTTAATCCACGTCTCTGACAAGCAAACTACTTCATACTTTTTCTCGTCTAGGATGCTCTCAAGAATATGTAGTTTATTGTTGATGCTCTGTAAATTTTGCGTAAGAATTTCAAATGACCCATCTATTTCCACTGACCCATCTATTTCCAGTATGTCCGTAACTTTGGTCTTCGAATAATCGTTCCGGATTAACCTCGACATATTAGCGAGATCCCTAGCATAGCATCCCCTCTCTGAATGACATGTAACCAGTGTCCCAGTTTTACTCTCAGATTTCATGTCTCTGCTCCATAATTCATCATGAGCGGTAAGATGCACTGATCAAACACCTTATTGCGGCGAGGGTGACTCCAGAACAAGATACGTCTTCCCAAATGCTACCCAGTCCAGCCGCACTGTTCTGGAGATTTCAGCCTCAATGTTATCTTTTTATAAGTACAATTTTTGCCCAAGGTATTCATACTTTTGGGCAATTTCAAGGTCTACTACACCTTTGACGGAGATATGCTATTGAACTGGACCGTGGTCTTTTCCAAATTCATCTCAAGTCCATCACGCCTCGAGGCCGTATTTAAACTGAACACCTCTAACAGGACCTGCCGCGATTCTATGTTCCTCTCTGATGATTTTGCCCATGTAGGTGGCAAAGTGGAGATTGTGAGGTATTCACTGTTGACGAAATTTTCCAGTTCATTCCATGCTAAGGTCTTCAAGCACATTGGTGAAATATTTGGGCGATATAACGTCACCCTGTTTTACACCTCGCAGTAGTTGAATGGCCCTTGTTAAAAGTGATAGAAATATGTTCAGCTTTTTCCGCGCTTATGATGGCAAGTTATGCTGCTGAGTGAACCACACGTACGACCTCAACTTAATCGACAGGGGCAGTTACTTATTAGTCGGTCCTCGGAACGTGACTGTCGATGATCTCCTGAGGATACTCCGTGGAAGTATACCTGTAGAGTGTAAAACGGTGGTTGTGGTGTTGGAGAGGTGCGTCGCTTGTACATTTGCAT
Organism: Phthorimaea operculella; assembly: GCA_024500475.1. Lineage (NCBI taxonomy): Eukaryota > Metazoa > Arthropoda > Insecta > Lepidoptera > Gelechiidae > Phthorimaea > Phthorimaea operculella. The sequence continues at coordinate 1,241,417 of JANFCV010000056.1, forward strand.
TAAGTTGCGGTCGCGAGTGTGGTTCACTCATAAGTGCGGAAGAAGCAAAACATATTTATATCACTTTCAACAAGATGGACTTCCGCAAAGTAATGCCTTATACTTTTAGTTACTTTGAATGGCTATTTATTGGAACGCATATCGATGCTATTAATTACAGGCTTCTCAGTATGTGTGGAGTGGGGATATCGATAGTCGACTTGGCGTCGTTGCAAAAACTCAAGAACAGCCCAGGTTTCGATGAAGTCAAAGACTTGCTTGTAGTCCACAAAAGCCACACAAAGCGGTTGGTCATACTATTCTGATTTCTGTAAAACATTCCGTACAGCATGAATGTGGTCCACAGTGCCTTTACAAGACCCGGTCTGTTCCAGTAGCTAGAAACCGTCAAATATTGATGCCAGACCATTCAAAGCGACTCTCGAAAAAAGCTTATGACAGTGGCTCAGAAATAGTAATGGGCTTTCGGATTGGGCAGACGAAATTTCCTATGTGTTTGTAGGAATGGCTAATGGCTAGAGAAAAACCTGGATTTGATGAGTTAAAAAGACAATTTTATCTCCGTAATAGCAAATGGGACAACCCTGAATGGTTGATGATGATGATGATCACACTACTGAGCTAGGTCTTATAGACTTTTCTCGAGATCGTAATAAAACGACTAAGATTTGACGCCTTACAACCACTGGGACGGGCAGGGTATCGTAAAGGCTTTAGTACTTTTTTAATTTTGAATTAGAATGTGACTTTCTTAAAGTGAATCTTGTAATTCCTACTGAGAAATAAATGCTTTTGATTTGATTTGATTTGATACAAATAGACCACATCCTGAAATACAGAAGTCAGAAGAGTTCAACCAACCGTTGCGTATGGCTTTTGTAGCCCACGAGAAAGCTTTTGACACGAGAGAAACCTGGGCTGTTCTGGTGTCCTTGCAGCCGTGCCTAGTCAAATGGCTGTATGTGGAGGTGCGGAGAAGCCTATTGGCGAAGACCCCCGTTCAAGTACAAAACCACAAAACAAGGTCCATACTATTACACCGAGATGTAAAACAGGATGACGTTTTATCCTTAAAACTTTTCACCAAAATGCCATGGGATGTCTTCAAAACCTGACAGTGTGATGGGTTGGGTATCAAAGTCAACGTCGAATATTTTTTGTATCTCCGCTTTGCCGACGCCATAGTCATAATGGCCAAATTGCTTCAGGATCTGCAAAAAATGCTGTCTTGTTTATATACGATCTCGAAGCATGTTGAATTCAGGATGACCTTGGTCAAGAGCAAGATAATTTTGAATGAACATGAAGTCGTTCCTGAGCCAATATCCGTGGTAGGTGTAGGACGTAGGTAGACCTTGAAGTTGTCTAGAAGTATGAATACCTTGGGCAAACATTGCAGTTAGGAAGATACAATTTCGAGGCTGAAATCACCAGAAGAGTGAAGCTGTGCTGGGTAGCAATTTGGAAGTTGCGTCTTATTCTGGAGCCACCTTTGTCACCATGCCTCTAGACCAAGATGTTCAATCGGAGTGTCTTATCATGTACGGTGATGACTAACGGAGACGAGACGTTGAAATCTGACAAATAAATTGTCCCACCGGCTATGTATCACTCAGAGACCGACGAAAAGGTCTATGTTAGAGATCTCGCTAATAGATAAGGCCCGGAAAGAGATAATCTTCTAAATATCCAGTAGGTTGGTCACATTTGCCGTAGAAACGATAGACGATGTTGTAATCGGGTTTTCGAGTGTAGGCCAAGCCTCAGCAAGCATTGCTTTGGGCGCCCACGGGCCAAATGGACCGATGGCGATGAAAAACACCGGCTGGTAACAAATGGATAGCGAATATGGATGATCGTGCCTTGTGGCGTACCCTGGGGGAGGCCTACATCCAGCAGTGGACTGCTATAGGCTAAAGTGATGATGGTCCTAGTTAAAATAGGCCTCTGGTACCTTAGTGTTGATTTTTATTGTTATTGATATAACACTTGAATTTTATAATTAGGTAAATTTTCTGTAACAAATGTTATTTAAGTCAAATTGCCGGGAAGAATTTAGTAAAAAATTGTAATCTAAGTAGTTTTGCCTCAAATTCGAAGTATTTTTGATGTTAGTTAGGCAACTTTTACTCTGTCGTAAATTCTTAAAAAAAGGTGTTTATTAAAATTTTACCGTACCTTTGTCATTCCCAGCTTGTCGGTTAGTCAAATTTGCCTGTATTTATTTTTAGGTAATTTTTGACTAAGCGACACTAACTCTAAAACTAAGCATTATTCTTTATTGATATGTATACTAAAATTTAGGTAAAAAAATAACAAAACAAATATGTAAAAACTAGGCTTTTAGGACTATCACAAAAATTTATACGATTTTTTTTCTGAAAATCCAAACTTTAAACTGCTCTCCTGTAAAGTTACTCTGATGTCGCTTAGATAATTTTGCCTTTCAAGCGTCGATAAGTAATCTGTGTGATTATCTGAGGGTGACAGTCGTAGTTCCAAATTTCGGTACTTGTCGCTGCTGTCGCTTATTTGACTGTGGCGGCAGAATTTAAATTTGGAATGAAAAATGTATTGTCAGAGTCAATTCATATGTGACAAAGACACTTCTATGACAAGAATTTTCAAAATCTCAACGTGGCGTCGGTCGTTGATCTCGTTTTTGGTGAAATTTCTTGAGTTGTCCTCGCATTAAATAATGCTTGAGTTGATTTTTGTTTACATAATCTAAGTTTTGCTTGAGTTGGTTTATCCTCGCATTATTTTATTTCTGAAGTTGTTGATAAGAGGTGCTACCTTCGCAAAACCTTCGGATGCGTGAACCATGACCGTGAGACGTGGTAGGTAAGCTGTACCTTTTTAAATTACGGGATGATTACCTAAATAATATGATGATTCATCATTTGGATATGTTTGCTCGTAGTTCTTTGTGTGTGCATAAGTGAGCAGAGCAATGTTTTGCTGCATTTAATTATTTATTTAACATGAAGGGTTTTCCTTTCAGATAAAAATGCTTTGAGTGACCATAATTACTTCAAGATCTGATCTGATGATAACGATGATAATTCTGACCTCACCTTATTTGTGGGAAAAGTAGTTAAATATTCATGTGCAACCTTCGCCCCTTCTTGTGAACACTGTACAAGCTTCAACATCTACCTAAAACGCCAGGCCGAATTAGCTTTATCATGTATGTTGCATTAATTCTTATCAAACATCGCAATGGAAATTTCCGATAAAACTCTTTGTAAGTGGTAATGTGGTAGGTTTGTTGAAATACTTTAAATAAATGTAGTTTGAAAATTTAATAAACTGACAATTTAATTCCATTTTCAGAAGTTTTATTCACAATTTCTTACTAATTTAATCAAAATCAATACAGTATACCCTACAGTAGAATGTCGCAGTTTTATCGATAATGACCGTACAGCAGTAATAATCGATGGCGATAAATATTTCGATGGACAGCACTATCAATTATACTACCTTTTTGGATTTACTATCTCCGGTCCTTATTATGTATTAACATCTAATGGTTAATGCGCGACACTAGCGACAAGAGGCGAAGAATAATGTAGTGGGATAAGTGACTGTCTTATCTGTAGCTAGTCTACATATTTAAGGTCATCTGTGGTGATTATTTCACTTCAGTATTCATAGAGTACCTTTTTCAGTATTTTCCACAGATGAACTTAAATATGTAGACTAGCTACAGATACGACAGTCACTTGTCCCACTACCACAGATTACATATCCCACTACATTATTGTTCATCTCTTGGCGCTAGTGTCGCGCATTAACCATAGATGTTAATTAGGACCATAAGGAGATAGTAAATCCAAAAAGGTAGTATAATTAATAGTGCTGTCCATCGAAACATTTATCGCCATCGATTATTAGTGCTGTGCGGTCTTTCTTCTTCTTCTTCTTTCTAGCCATCATCAACCAAGGTTTTGGTGTAGGCCTCCTTCAAACTTCTCCACTTCTCTCTGTTTTGGGCAGTAAGAGTCCAGTTGCTACCCGCCACCTTTTTGATGTCGTCTTTCCATCTCATCTGTGGCCTTCCTCTAGGTCGCTTCTGGTCCCAGGGTCTCCATTCCAGTAGTCTTTTGCACCACGACTTAGATTTTCTGGCTATATGACCCGCCCACTCCCACTTCAGCTTCGCTACTTTCAAACTGACGTCGGTGACCTTACTCCGTTTCCTTATGGCCTTGTTGGTCACACGGTCCATTAGGCATACTCCTATCATTTTCCTTTCCATAGCCCTCTGTGCCACACTCAGTTTATTTATAACCTCTTTTGTGGTGACCCAGGTTTCGGCTCCATAGGTCAGTACTGGTAGTATGCATTGGTCAAATATTTGGGCCTTCTGTTGTGCTGTCAGCTTCATTTTGAAGACGAATTCCAGTTTGGAGTAGGCTGCCCATCCTAGTCGTATCCTTCTGTCTATCTCGTTACACTGGTTCTCTTTCCCCATTTTAATTTCTTGGCCCAGGTACACATACTTTGCACTCTCTCAATTTGAGCCCCTCACGATAATCGCAGTTTGGTCTTGCTGTTCAGACGTCATCACTTTTGTTTTATCAAGGTTCATTTCTAAACCTACTTTAAGTGATTCGTTATGCAAGTCTTCAATCATAATCTGCAATTCAGACGGAGTGCTTGCAATCAAGACTATGTCGTCTGCGAATCTTAGATTAGTCATACGTGTACCTGATATCGAAATGCCTTTGTCGTGCCAGTCTAGTTGTTTGAATACGTCTTCGAGAACCAGAGTAAACAATTTTGGCGAAAGGTTATCCCCTGTCGAACACCCCTCTTGATGTTTATCGGGTTTGTTGTATATGGCAATGACACTTTCATTTTCGCGTTTTGATAGATTCTAGCTATAAGATGGTTGTATCTGTGATCTACTCTTGCATTTTTCAGTGAGTTGTGCACTGCCCAGGTCTCAACACTGTCAAATGCCTTTTTGTAGTCGACGAATGCTAGCCATAGTGGCATTTGGTATTCAGTCGCTTTCTCTATCAGAACTCTCATTGCCAAAATATGTTCTATTGTGCCATATCCTTTTCTGAAACCCGCTTGCTCTATAGGTTGATAGAAGTCTAGTTTAGCGGTTATTCTTGATGTTAGGATTTTAGAGAATAACTTGTAGGTCTGTGATAGCAGACTAATAGGTCTATAGTTGTTCAAATCAGTCTTACAACCTTTTTTGAATAGTATGATTACCACTGCGCTATCCCATTCTTCTGGTATATCTCCTGTATGCAGACATTTGTTAAAGAGAGATACTAGAGCATTTATAAGTGTGTCATCGCCTTCCTTGAGCATCTCAGGTAGGATTCCATCTTCGCCCCCTGCTTTTCCGTTCTTAATCTTGGACAGGGCAAACATTACTTCATCCTTTGTGATGTCTGGAATATCCTCTGACCCCACATTTCTTATTTTTGAGCGGTTAGTATTGCTAGGCTCATTTGTCTTTTGGGCATAGAGAGTTGAGTAGTATTCTTCCACCACTTGCAACATCTGCAACCTGTCCGTTACCAAGATACCGTCCTTATTCTTCAGTTTGGCAATTATGTTGCTTCCTGGCTTTAGTTCTCTTCTAAATACCTTTGGTCCTCTGTAACGTTCTATAACCGCTTTGACAATACTTTCTTTGTAAGTCTTGATATCTGTTTCGACCTTTGCTCGCACAGTTTTACACAGTACTCTGTATTCACTGCTTATTCCTGAACTTGACATCTCTCTTCTTTTCTGTAGCAATAGTTTAGTTTCATCCGATAGCTTGCTTCTCAGATTTGGTTCTCTTTTTGCTACTGCTGTTGCTGCATTCGTCATACTATTAATTAGGTGTTTATTAATATCATTTATGTCCAATTCATCTATTTGTTTAGTGGAGATGTGATCTTTAAGCGATTTTCGGTATTGATCAGAATTTATCTTGAGCTTGGTTCGGTCGATTTTATTTGAAACAGCTTTTTTAAGAGAAGTATAGCGCTCCAGTTTTGCATCTATATGCAATGCTGCTCTTATGAGCCGATGGTCACTTCCTGTTCTAAATCTATTCAAGACTGTTACATCTGTAATGACATATTTATGTGAACTGAAGATGTAGTCGATTTCGTTTTTGTAACGGCCTCCTGGGGAAAGCCAGGTCCATTTTCTTTCCGGTCTCTTTTCGAAAAATGAACTCATGTGGTATAGTTTATGGCATTGCAAAAAGGTGGTCAAAGTATTGCCTCTGGGATTACGGTCTCCAAAACCAAAATTCCCCATGAACGTTTCCGATGCTTCTTCTTTCTTTCCCAGTTTGGCATTAAAATCTCCTACAAGGAATGTGTATGTGGTTTTTGTGACTTGGAAAGCTTTTTGAATGTCTTCGTACAATTTGTCTATTTCATTATCTGGAGCAGTACTTGTTGGTGCATATGCTTGTACAAGTTTGATGTTTATTTTCTTAGAGATGCTTATTATTACATAGATAACTCTTTCTGATATTGACCCTGTTGACACTATGTGGTCTTCTAGACATTTGTGTATCAATATACCAACTCCATGCTCTTTCTTTCCATCATCTCTGCCTCTATAGTAAAGAGTATGACCTGTTTTTAGTTTTAAACATTCCTCGCCAGGTTGCCTAACCTCGGATAGGCCTAATATGTGCCAGTTGATCTTTTCTAGCTCTTGGTGCAGTTCTTCCATACTACTTTCTGTGCTTAAGGTCCTTGCGTTGTACGATCCGATGTAAAGTTTAGTTCCTTTTCTGTGTTTGTTGTTTGGGCAGGTTGAAGACTCCCAGGATTCTTCGCACCCCTGAACTGGCCTGAACTCACGCTCCTGCCTTTGCTGAGTGTCGCCTGTCCGCTGGGAACTCGGGGCCATTGTTTTTGTTGTACTTCCATATTGAGTTTGAAGGGTTTAGGCGTTTAACTCACCCGCCTGCCCAGAGCGTCTTGGTGAGTGAGAAGTAATCTTTCTGTCCAGACTGTGGGTAAGATGTTATAGTAGCAAGGTCTTCCGCTACCAACCCTAAGTAACACATCCTTCCCTAATGGTTACTAGACCAGTAGATGAATGGTTTGCTCTACCGGTCCCCCCTTTCTCTCTCAGTTCGTTGACCTTACCTCCCACTGGGGTTGGTACCCAATCTTCAGCAAGGTTGCTCAACTTAACAGGGTCTTCCGCGGGAAGGTGAGAGTGGAGTGGGGTCTAAGGGGGTGTCAAGCGCAATACAAGCTTTCGCAAGAATGCTCTAGCCTCTGTCACCCCAACTCCACTCTCCCGCTGTGCGGTCATTATCGATAAAACTGCGGCGTTCTACTGTAGGATATACTGTATTGATGTTGATTAAATAATAAAAAATTGTGAATAAAACTTCAGAAAATGGGATTAAATTGTCAGTTTATTAAATTTTCAAAATACATTTATTCAAAGTAGTTAACAAACTTACCACATTACCACTTACAAAGAGTTTTATCGGAAATTTCCATTGCGATGTTTGATAACAATTAATGCAACATACATGATAAAGTTATTTTGGCCTGGCGTTTTAGGTAGATGTAGAAGCTTGTACAGTGTTCACAAAAATGGGCGAAGGTTGCACATGAATATTTGCTTTTCCCACAAATTAGGTGAGGTCAGAATCATCATCATTATCATAAGATCGGGTCTTGAAGTAATTATGGTCACTTAAAGCATTTTGATCTGAAAGGAAAACCCTTCATGTTAAATAAATAATTAAATGCAGCAAATTGTACACAAAAAATTGCTCTGCTCACTTATGCACACACAAAGAACCACGAGCAAACATATCCAAATGAAGAATCATCATATTTAGGTAATCACCCCGTAACCTAAAAAGGTACAGCTTACCTACCACGTTTCAGGTCATGGTCCACGCATCCGAAGGTTTTCCGAAGGTAGAATCTCTTATCAACAACTTGAGAAATAAATAATGCGCGAATAAATCCACTAAAGCAAAAGTAAATTTCACCGAAAATTTAATCAACAACAGACGCCACGTTGAAATTTTGATAAGTCTTGTCATAGAAGTGTCTTTGTCACAGATGAATTGACTGACAATAATTTTTTCATTCCAAATTTAAATTCTGCCGCCACAGTCAAATAAGCGATAGCAGCGACGAGCGTCGAAATTTGAAACTACAACTGACACCCCCCTGGTATTTTCAAAATCAAAACGTGTTACTTCTTATTTTTCTATATTTACCTATTATTAATTTCATTTATTTGAGATATAATTTCTTTTTTCGGTCGTCTTAATTCACTTTGTGCCGAAAAATGAGTCCCTATTATTTACTGATAATAATTCTTTTCATGTACTTGTTTCGCATGTCGCAACCTTCCGGTTTAAAAATGTGTAATCGTGAACTGGGTCAAATCGAAGATTTATTTACAAATTTTACTAGACATTACACTACCACTGAAAGTGCATATTTATCTAAACAATATAATTTCACTTCTTTGGGACCAGTGATTGAACAAATGGTAACAGAGATGTGTAAAGAAATGCCGAAATTTTCAAAATGCCCCAACGATGCAAATTTCAAGCAGCGTCTTGCATCATTAGAAACCAGATGCAAGGTATGGATAAAAGCCAATATAAAACCCGAGATAAAACCGAACCCAAAAGTAGGAAATGCAACGCAAATTCGACCTGAATGGACGGTATGGATGACATTCATTACTATCTTTTTAAATTTCGTCCATAAATAAATTGATTTTGCAATAAAATATCCGAATTTTATAAAGCGTTGTACAGACATATAAACAAATTGGAAAAATAGAAAAAAGCAAACGCAAGGGCCGCCCTCAACTGCACTGCTGTGTGTCACTCGCGCTGCTGAGACGATTCTAAAGGCCCGTTTACATTTTGATAAGTAACAAGTGAGAATGAATGAATGAGAATGAGAAAATGTTATTCAGTATCAAAACATAAAAAGTACATGCATAATTATAACCTAGAGCACATTTGATACCGAAAAGGTCTCCAGCTCAGCATATGCCTACCGTAGCGCTGGTTTTAAGCTGGATCCTTACCACAAAGTAAGTATTGGCTGTGGCGCAGTGGTTAGCATGCCTGCCTGCCACGCAAAGGTTCCGGGTTCAATTCCCGGTGGGGTCACTCACAAAGTTGATATTTATCACTTTGTGAATTTGTTCCCAGTCTGGTTAGGACATTGCAGGCTGAACCACCTGATTGTCCGCAAGTAAGATGGTTCCGTGCTTCGGATGGGCACGTTAAGCCGTCGGTCCCGGTTGCTGTCTATGATGGCGGTCGTTACACAGCCATGTCAGAGGCCTGCTACTTGTAGTAGGCGGTTGAAAAACTCTGACACCAGGGTTCATCGGGTCGTTGAACGACTCGGTGTCCCACACGAAAAGAAGTATTGGCTGGTCCTTACTATACTGCCGGAACGGGACGGAAGATGCGTTGCTCGAAGCTAAACTAAAGTAAGTGCAAGTGGGATGTTTCAATTACTTACAATCAGTAAGTTTTAAGTGACAAGTGAGTGTCCAATATCGATTAGTGGCAGTGCTTAGTAAATTCAAACATCGATCGCTGGATAAAGGCATAAAACCAAGGTAAGACCAGACTGTTGCTAAATTCGCAATGCCGCCGAGAGTTGCAAGCCAGCCTAACTCTCTCACTCTCTCTCTTTGTGTGGGACACCGAGTCATTCAACGACAAGATGAACCCTGGTGGTAACCCTTTTTCAACCGCCTACTGCAAGTAGCACGCCTTTTCTGACATGGTTTGTAACGACCACCATCATAGACAGCAACCGGAACCGAGGGCTTAACGTGCCCATCCGAAGCACGGAACCATCTTAATTTTCGGACAATCAAGTGGTTCAGCCTGCAATATCCTAACCAGACTGGGAACAAATTCACAAAGTGATAAATATTAACTTTGTGAGTGACCCCGCCGGGAATTGAACCCGGAACCTTCTGCGTGGCAGTTAAACATACTAACAACCGTAGCCGGCCAGCCTAGCTATAGCCAGCCATGTCTCAGCTGCACCCGCCGCCATGCCAGAATGTAGCCAAGCCAGAGCTGAAGACAAGCCCACCGCTGCCAACAGAATAAGGCATTAGAGAAAAGTAGCTCAAACATAGCCTATACAATTACAGAAAAGTAGCTTAAACATACAGGGAGTAACAGAAAGGATATAACAAACCGAAAGGAGGTCAAGGTACTCATGAAACTAAACAACTTTCCCCATGGAACATAGGTAGAAATATGAAAAAAAAATGGGCCTCTCATACAAAATTGCCGATCAGCAGATTGATTTAGCATGGATTGCCTGTGCATTCCAGCAAAGATTTTGATCCTATGCCGTAAAATTGGTACTGGCATATATCCGTCAAAAATCTTATACAGCCTCCTATAAAGTTTATATGACGAGTTAAATGTAATGGCTAAGGATTAACAGCAAAACGTGCTATTTGGAGCACGGAAAACGTTGTCACTCACGTGTCATTAAATTCTGATGCCCTTCTTTTTGAGCTACTTATCGAAAACATGTTGTCAGATCAGGGTTTAAGACTGACAGCCTTTTACGCTGGATACTACCACATTAAAATGGCAACTTGTATTGCTTAAGACGAAACATCACGTCATACAAACGAAAAATTGCACTTCAATAGACTTAAACATGAGATGCAGAACTAATTTTTCAAAAAAACTTTGTGAAATGATGAAAGCATACGTCGTAAGGCTGCCCCCACATTGGGCGTTGGCCGAGCATACGCGTTTCCTGAGCGTACTGCTGGCGTCGGCGCGGCGCGGACGTCGCGTCAGCGCACCGTCTGCGGGGCGCGGGCTTCGCGTTGTCCAGCGCCGCGCGAGCGCTGCGTGAACGCCGCGCAGACGCCGCGCTTACGTCGCGTTCCACGGGCGCTTTCGGCCACCCGTGCCCCTGCACACATTCTCCCCCGCGCCCGCTAGCATCTCAGTCAGTCATAAAGCGCTCGTGGAACGCGACGTAAGCGCGGCGTCTGCGCGGCGCTCACGCAGCGTCCGCGCGGCGCTGGGGAACGCGAAGCCCGCGCTCCGCAGACGGTGCGCTGACGCGACGTCCGCGCCGCGCCGACGCTCAAGAAACGCGTACGCTCAGCCAACGCCCAATGTGGGGGCAGCCTAAAACTACTTATGGTAAAAAATAATACTTATTTATTTTCTGCACAATAAAATATACGTATTTATTGCAGCAGTAGCTCCATCTATTTTCATAAAGTGGCGAATCGGTTTATACGACTAAAACTGAGAATTAAAAAGATGCGCCATAGTCACAAATTATATACGGCGCAAGGGGCCCCTGTATTCAAACAAGACCACACTAGGGTTTTGCGTCGAATTATATATTTCATCAGAGGAACTACGTAAATTAGACTAAACTCCACAAAAAGGGTAAAGGATTAAGTACTTCAAACGGTTCTTTTCCTCTATTAGCTTGAAGTTAGGTGCTTGATTTTTTCACAACTACTAGCGTTCATAGACTTGAGTTGAGTATACGAATTTAATTTCAACCAGATATCTTTCCGCGTTCCTGAGATAAAGGGTATTGACAGAATGACAGACGGACGGACGGACAGACGGACGGAAAACAAAGTGATCCTATAAGGGTTCCGTTTTTTACCTTTTGAGGTACGAAACCCTAAAAATTAGTTACATGAACAAGTATTTTTCCTGCAGTTTTAAAGTTTTCCGGATCCGGTAGGGGGCAAAGAACCACCGGATCCGACGGACCGGATTGCAATCACTGGACCCGATAAACTAAACATAAATGCTTTTTCTAGTAATTAGCTATTGTTATTTAATTGTAAGACCCATTATGTCAGAAACAGGGTTCGAACCCGGACCCTTGCGGTTGTGGTAACGATAATGCTGTATTAATTAGACATCTGAAATTTTGTTCTTTGTAAATGACCGTTTGGGTTCTAATTACGTTAAGGGAAAAGTGAGAATAAAAGGATTTTTGGAAATTTACGAGCCTTTGAAATATTTTAAACAGTATTTGTTTCATTAAAAAATCGCCGAAAATTCAACATGGTTTATGTTTTCATTTATTCATTTTTATTTGGAAGATTAACAGTTTTATACAATAGTTAGCACAGATTAATTCATGATATCATACTTATAGTTATAACAAACCTCTCATTTTAGTAGTCACCATTATCTATCACACACACTATCTCATATTATCATCTTTAGACCACTACTTATACGTTTTAGTCAATAATAGTGATTACCTTTTTTTCATTAGTCGTGTATATTAGAGTTAAATTTTGTCGTCCACTTCATAGTTGTTGACGCCATAATTTTTATCATAAATCAAAATCAATGTCATATAAGCAGCCTTCATAAAAAACAGCTTAGACCACAAATTTTATCGCCAATTTTGTCCTTGCGAGCAAATTAATTTATTCTCTCTGCGACACTATGACGCAATGGATTTCCCGAGGGAATTAGTTTCCGAGATTTATGTCTGATCGTAATTTTTAATTTGCGTCCCCTATAGAGCCCTAAGGGCGTTTGTACACTCACTGAACCTATCAGACGATAGGCAAAACAAAAAAAACATGCCGCCAATGCCGGACTTATGTCATTTGTTTTTACCAACGACGGAACGGAGACGGTAAAATGTGTTAAGGGTGAGAAAATGTGTGAAAAGGTAACCTACGTTACAATTTATTTCTCCAAGTACACTGGTCCTATTTTAATGCCATTTTCGGTGATGGATTTGGATTTGATTAGTTTAGCTTAAATATGAAATAGAATCTTTGAGGGCCTTTCAGTAAAAAATCGTGTAAGTATCATTATAGTAGGTAAAATAACACGTCGTAAGACTGTCGCCTAAAATTGTAATACACGTCAAACCCTTGAGTTCCTTAGTCGCCTTTTATAATACCCGTAGGAAAGAAATGGGGTGATGTTACTCTAAGCATCATAATATTATGTCCAGATTTGACCTGTTGCGGCCACTGATGTAACTAGTTCTTCTTCTTCAAATGGGACACCAAGTCCTAGTGATTATTAGCTACATCTGGGTCATTAAAACAAACTAAATTCGGTAAAAGGCTTTGCACTAAGGCACTTAATTTACTGTACAAGACAGCACCAGTGCACATAGGGCCTTAATACCGCCCCTGGGGCGATAAATTGACGTGAGCGACGTTACATACTTCAGGAGAAGATATTACAATTTTAGTGCCCTTTTAGCCATGCCCTTAGTAATTAGACAAGACGACATTTTTATGGCATTACTGTAGCTATATAAGCTTCATTCAAACAAGGTGTTAAAAAAAATATGCACGTGTTTAAAGGGAAGAACCAGTCTTAACCTATTTATGGAACCTTTTTCCAAGGATCATGCTGAAATTTAGGAAAAAATTTACGCTCCCACACAAAAATTCTGGCCGGCCTACACATTTTGTGTGGGTGCAATCTTTTTAATCGTAATTCGACCTCTGTTCCTGTAAGAAAGTTGTGATTCGTTTGGTTTACTGTTTGTTTAGTACCTTTGAAATATTTTAATGTTTTATTGGAACACAAAATCATATAGCAAAATAATTGAGCTAAGTTTTATGACCGGCCGCCTGCCTCTAGCCTCTTTAGGAATTCAACCCTCTTTGACATCTTGTGAGAAGGAATAAATAAATAACATTTTACTTTTAAATAGATGTTATCTTTAAAACAAACAAAAAATCAGTCCAAAACAAACGTAAGTATCAACTAAGCAGCAACAACATTAGTAACCAAAGGATATATCCGTTTTGGTACTTAACCACAGTTCGGGGCATTAACGAGGATTAGAAATATGAACAACTTTTGTAGCCGTTTGTAGGGCCAGGAAATTAGCGGTTTCAAAAACGCAGGTCCACAGAGCAGAGCTGTCGCGTGACTATTACATCCCCGCTCTCTGCTTGGATTAATTTTGATTGGTTTTACAATGGCGTGTCGCAACAGATGTGAAAAATCCGCCATTAAAGTAAAATACTTCCGTGGTAAATATAAAATTATGTATAAGGATGTTTCTAACGGAGAAAGAAATTTTGATATTTGTGCAGTAATTTCGGAGTTTATCAATTACATTTATAAACAAAAAAAAACAAGCCAACCTTTCCATTTAATTATTAGTGTAGATGCAGACTCCTAAAATAAGGTAGGGAACCTAAAGGCTTTCGTTTCTGTTTTTTAATATTTTGTGTCCCAAATTAAGTATTTTTTTCAGTAATTGTCTGACACTACAATTGGAGAAGAAGCGAGTGACTTTATGCTTATAACTATAAATTTGCGTGTGTGTACAATGGGGTGATGCTAAACTGAACTGGCGGTAAATATCGCGTATCTAATGGCCCTACAACAATATTAAGCTGGCGGCTACCCGCTTATAACGCGCTTAGCAAGAAGCAATTGTGAAATAGGGTGATGTTTATCTAGCCTGGCAGTAAATATCGCGTATCTAGTGGCCCCACAACAATATAAGCTGGCGGCTACCCGCTTATAACGCGCTTTGCAAGAAGTTTTCGTTTGGGGTGATGCTAATTTAGCCTGGCGGTAAATATCGCGTATCTAGTGGCCCTACAGCAATATAAGCCGGCGGCTACCCGCTTATAACGCGCTCAGCAAGAAGCAATTGTGCAATAGGGTGATGCTAATCTAGCCTGGCGGTAAATATACTCTACTTTGACTGTCCCGTTGGCGTAGTGGATAGTACCCCTGCCTTCTACGCCAAGGGTCGTGGGTTCGATTCCTACCGACACAAACATTTGTAAAGTGTATTTTCAAATATTTGTGTTTAGTCTGGGTGTTTTCTATGTATAATATGTATTAATTTACAAAAAAAAAGTATATACGTATTATATCAGTTATCTAGTTCCCATAGTACAAGCTTTGCTTAGTTTGGGGCTAGATGGCGCTGTGTGTCTTGTCCAGGGATATTTATTTTTATTTATTTATTTATATCGCATATTTAATGGCCCCACTACAATATAAGCTGGCGGCTACCCGCTTATAATGCGCTTAGCAAGAAGTTTGCGCGCGTGAGCTGAATCACAATCGCGTGTCGTAGTGAAAGAGGACAATACGACAAAGTAGTAAGTGACTAGTCCATTCGGTGCTATAACTTACTACATGCGATAGTTTGTAGTACAAATAATTTCTTATAAACACCTGACACTGTATAAAAGAATTTGATGAAAACTTGCAAAATTCCTTAACGATTGATGGATCTGAAACTGCAACTTTCGATATCTGTATGGCACCTCGCTACTATAGGAACAACCGACGTCTAAAATTGTATATCTCCCTAACATCGGAAGTGTTTCAAAATTTGCTAATCATATTTGAAGAAATTAATTGCCACTAATATTACTCGGTAAGGTACCAAGGTCCCATACCAAGGTATCAAGGTCCCATACCTTGGTACCTTAGTCACATTATTGGGTGTTCCAAAAGATGTAATTTTTGCACATTTGGACTAAGTTCCAAAGAGTTTTTGATTTCAGTTTTATGTGAATGTGAGCCAAGGTACAAAAAAAAAATATTTGAATAAAATACACTAAATTCGATAAATCAAGTACCAGGAGCGCATAGGAAAGAGTAGTTCTCTCGAAGACTTTCCGGTTTATGCCACCGCCAGCGAGAATGCGATCCTTGCCAAGTGCTTAATTCATTGGAAATTTATGTGCCCAGAGTTATGGCTAGTTAGCTAGTAAAAAGAGAACAGCGACAAAATGTATTTAAAATAATTGAAAGCATATTTTGTATATTAGGTATATTTTGACACTACATACATACATATACCACGCCTACATTCGTGCGGGGTAGGCAGAGAGTAAATGGTTACGAAAAACGGCCATTTGCACCACGCCTGACAAAAGTTTGAGAGCTATTTAGAAGACTTCGTATCACCACAGATTCTCAGCCTTTCACCTAAAACTGCAATACCTACATATCGACTTTCAAATCCCTTAGTCGCTTCTTGCGACACCTACGGGTAAGATATGGGGTGATGCAGTTCTAAGCCAGAACCAAACAGCAAATTCTAAACCAGGCACCTCATAGAAAATAATAATAATACTCGCTGTGTATTAAAAAATTCATTAGAAAATGAATGTTCCTATGTAGCATTTTAATCTACTAACCAGGATGGTTTAAATTATTAGCGAGAAATGAACCACGAAATATCTTGTGTAACAAACTTCTGCATCCGACGCTGGCCGGTTAATGAAAACTAAAGTTAAATTGGAGCCACTAAAAAGGCAAATTCTCTTTCTCTCTCTCCTCATGTGGTACACAGAGTCGTCTAACGGTTCGATGATCCCTGGTGTCAGAGTTTTAAAACCGTTTTGGCCGGTCAATGAAAACTAAAGTTAAATTGTGGCCACTAAAAGGACAGATTCTCTCTCTTTCTCTCTTTCTCCTCATGTGGGGCACCGAGTCATCCAACGATTCGATGATCCCTGGTGTCCGAGTTTTATAACCGCCTAATACAAGTAGCAGACATCATAGATAACAATTATAGACATCAACCTGGACCGACGGCTTAAAGTTTCCTCCAAAGTATTGGGAGGGCCAAAAAAAGGTGTCGATCTCCCAAAAATTGCCGATCAGCTGATTTGTGTTACTTTGGGAGATATTTTTCTTTCCGTATATTAACTTACAAACATATTCCTTGAGGACAGTTGTTTTTAATTTATACTATCGACCACTACTAAAATTTCACCTTATCAACCGGTGTAAAAAAATGTGAAAAATCTAAAAAGACTGTTAAAAAAATACTTTTATATATTTTACGGGGTGAATCAGCCCATAAAACTGACTAATCATTTTTCCCCGAGGAACAGGTTAATATAATATGAAAAAAAAATTGGACCGCCCATACAAATTGACTCAGTCGGCTGGTACATTTTGTATGGGAGGAACAAATTTTTTTTATGTTTCGATCTATGTTCCTAGGAAAAAGTTGTTAAATTTCATAGGCTGGTTCACCCCTCAAAATATTTGCAGTTGCTTTTTCGCCTTATATGTAAATTCTCCAACCCCGCTCATTTCGAGGCCCCAACGCTTCCTCATTCGGTTGCAGTCTGTTATTGCTCAAGTTACAAGTTACACAGCGCTTCAATACAGTATACAGTATTACTGTACAGCATTTACTGTATTTAATTAAGCAACACTCCACGCTGGCACTCGCACCACGCAATGAGGGTAGTTGCAATATTGAATAATTTGTGGCTAAATATTGAGTAAGTTTTGGCTAAGTGTTGAATAATTAGTCATACGAACTTATGTTAACAAGCTGATAACCTGTTACTATGGAGATACATAATCTTCTGAATAGCTCTCAAACTTTTGTCAGACGTGGTAAAAATGCCCGTTTTTAGCGACGTTTACATTCTGTCTACCCCGCAAGGGATAAAGGTGTGATATTATATTGATCATAATGGATTAGCTTGAAATTGAATCTTGGTCCTAAAAACTGACAACTGCACCACAGAAGGAACTAAAAGAAAGGCATGATAAAACTTTCTTATCTTACAATTTTCTACTGCATTCTTAGATTGTTCCTTGCTTTAGAGGGCACGCCATGCGATCTGTCCTGATTGTTACGTATACTAAGAAAGTAATTGTACTTAGGTGTTACGAAGCGTGCTAGAAGACTACTAATGACCCGATGAACCATTACTACTATTACTAGTGGTTTAAAATCTGAGACACCATTGTTTATCGGATAATTCGTCGACTGAGTGTCCCAAACGACAAGATAAAGGTCTTACACTAAGTAGCAAAGTACTAGTGTAGGAGGTATCCTTAACTATCTGGGGCGCAAGCTCCACAGAGTAGACGTGAGGCGTAAAATGGCACCTGTCAAACAAGTGATCGTCGGAGACGTGAGAAGTGCGACATCGCGACGCTTGAAACCGTTTTCATATAAAATGTATGAAACAAAAGAGATACAGCTACACATGCGAGACACACGTCGCATGGATAACGGTTGACGATCGCTTGTCTGACAGATGTCATGTTTCGCGTCGCGTCGAGCATCTATTCAGTGGAGATTGCCCCTAGAATATTCTCCAAGAAAAGTACACGTACACAAAGAGCTACTTTAAAATTACAATTTACTGTACCAGCTCTTCCTTTTTAAACATTTAAAAAAGTTTAAAATCCTATTCAAAATTCATTTCATTCAAAGCGAGCACAATAAATTTAACAGAACGAGTCCAAAACTCTATCTGAGGACGACGCCCAACTTTGCACAACTTCAGCTTGGAATCTCAACTTGAGATGTAGTTCTTATGAATAGTGCTGCGACGGTGTCGATTGATTTGTTATCGATAAATCGCTTAGGGCGTAAATCAACTTCAAACTGCTAAACCGCAACAGTCTACGGTCGGTTTCTGAGCATAGGTCTCTCTCTGTTTGGAGTATTTGCCGTACTTGCAACGCTTGGCAGTAGAATACCTAGGCAGTGCAAAATAATTTATTTATTTATTTTTATTTAAAACTGAAGTCTACAGCTATAGTAGATAACAGATAACAAACATAATATACAAGTATTCTAAACATAAGCCAATTACAGACCTCCATTATATTTACCATATAGATAGTTATATAGGGTGAAATTTTACTAGTGACCGATAGCGAAAACTCAGAACCGGCTGGTGATAAGGAACAACTTTCCCTAAGGAACATAGGCCGAAATCCGAAAAAAAAATTTGTGCCTCCCATAGTAACTCAAATCAGCTGATCGGCAATTTTGTATGGGAGGTCAAAAAATTTTTTTCGGATTCCGACCTATGTTCCTTGGGGAAAGTTGTTCCTTATCACCAGCCGGTTCTGAGTTTTCGCTATCGGTCACTAGTAAAATTTCACCCTATATAAGAGGGTATTTTTAAGTTACCATCCGACTTCCGAGAATAAACTATTTTAATCCTTATTTATAGGTAAATGTATGGTTTAAGTAATTAAGAAGGTAGGTACTAATTCAAAAGTGTAATAACAATTAAAGAAATCTAAATAATGTATTCTCAAAATCAAAATCAAAAGCATTTATTTCTCAGTAGGAATTTCAAGATTCACTATATGAAAGTCACATTCTAATTAAAAATTAAAAAAGAGAAAATTTGTAGTGCAAAATTTTCTCTTTTTTATAACAATTTGTGTTCCTACTCTAAACGCGGCTCGGGCGGGATAAAAAAAATAAAAATAAAGGCACTGCCTCGGGGCTGGCCAGGCTAACCACACAGCATGTAAATTACATGACATACTCATCTAACACTGAATATTTCCCAATGATTGCCAAGTATATGGCAGTTTAAGAACCACCTAATGTATCATTCTCAAATTGGTTGACATCAAGCCGATAGCCGCTGCAAAAGCTAAAGTATTCATAATAACCTAATAAATTTTTGAAATATTTCAAAAATCCTTTGTATTTCATGAAAAATATTAAATCATTTTTATGCAATATATGTATCTATCGACAAATAAATCACAAACATTACTTTGCCCATCCCTAGCATCAAGTGTTCTCAAGCTATTTCACTCTGTACTGTTTGTTTCTATTTTTCGCCTGCTAGCGTGTCGTAATGTAAGCAAAAATGGACCTTATGTGGTCGTCGGTAGATGCACTTTGGTGTGTGTAGCTACTGTGAATATGCATTTGGATTTGGAAGAACTATATTTCATTGTCGGCACAGATCTGTTTAGACATAGACGGAGTTCTGAATATGCTTTTAACGTAATTAAAGAGTTCAATTGTATTTTTTACACTGTATAATCACTTAGACAACGGTCGTTACACAACCATGTCAGAGGTCTGCTACTTGTAGTAGGCGGTTGAAAATCTTTGACACCAGGGTTCATCGGGTCCTTGGACGACTGGGTATCCCACTTGTAAAAGAAGAAAATTGTATATTTTACAATTTTGCCTGTACTTACGGAGCACACAAATCAACTATTAATAATGTGAAAACTGGCTTAGGTTTTCTAAGTCAATGATTAATGCTGTCATAAGTCAAATAAGCAATGAATTGTGAACTCATTTCAATTATGTTATATTATACTTGTGTCTACCTACAACTTTATCTGTGGGAATCGAACAAAACTCGCCGAAAGTTTGGTTGAACTTTACAAGAACTCAAAATATTCCCAACTTGTCAATATTCCCGAAATAAATACATCCCGATTTGATTTACTGGCAAAGTTTGTCGAAATAGGAACCTCCGTCTTTGTCATTATTGTTACATCCAAACTTGTGAACTGTATAAATGTAAGTATAAGTGTTATTGTTACCGCAATGTAAGTGTTGTCAGGTGCCCAATACAGAGAGTAGGTTACAAAGAAACGTCACTTCACTCACACACACATCTAAACGACAACGTTTACGCGCGAAACCAAACCGTCTCAGCAAGACTAGTAGTTGAGTGTGAACAGCGTTCGGTGCGGGCGGACGGCAGAAAGACGACTCGCAAGTGCAAATATTTTTGTAGTGTGTTGTAGTGTTGTTAAGTACAGGTGCTCCATTTAAAAACTTTAGAAAGAAAAAGTAGCAACCCTCCCTGGGGTAGGGCAAGCCAGTAGGTATAAACGATTGGAAAAGGAAGCGAGCAGTCCTTCTGTAAATTCTCTGTTTTGTGTTGTTACGGACTGTACATACCTACGTAGGTGGTCTTTCTGTATTTAGGTAGTTTCTGTCAACAATATAGAAAGTTACACGTGTGTGTAACTCATTCCCATTTGAATTACAAATAGTGGTTTTATTTATTTCGTAACTAAATGGCCTTTTTGTAAATTTTTATAAAATAGCACTTCTCCGGTAAACGCATAATAATATCATGTCTATATTCTCCGCAAGAGCACAAATACCTGAAAAATAATATCATTGACGAAGGTCTCAAGTCTCAAATGATCCTCAATTTTTCTTTAACCCATTTTTCAGAGTTTGAGATAATTTTGAATCAGTTGATTGTAAATTGACCAAAAATACATTAAGTTAAGGTGACATCAGTGACATAACAGCAATAAAATATAAAAAATATTAATCTGACGTCCTCACCTTAACTCCAATTTTCATTTGTCTCAACGCCTTACGCCCACTTAAATATTAAACACCCGAATCACAACACACGCAAACAATAAGCGCAATAAATTCTCCTCATAAAGGTGACGTCTCGTTGACAGCTGTCAGACGGTGACAGCGACTGTCAGAGGCTGTCAGTTTTCGCGCCAATTTCGCGCGCCGTCACCTGTGAAGTAAGTTTTGACGGTGTTATTGCGTTGTCTCGAAAGTTTTTGTTGACGCTGGATTTTTTAATGTACAACCATCAATACAGGGTATAATCTAGATATCACGCCTATATCCCTTGCGGAGTAGGCAGAGCGTAGACGGCTTCAAAAACGGCCATTTACTCGACGTCTGACAAAAGTTGAAATTCGATCATTCTAAACCGCCATCACACGGCTGATCACGGTTTAATCTAAAGTCGCTTTTGTGTTTCGTTGTCTGTCATGGACACCGACTCCTCATAAGCCACGCAACGGGCTTTGATGCGTATTTTTAAAATAGATTAGGTTATCCAAGAGAATGGTTTGTATATGTCGCAGTAAGATAGTTATAGCCGTGATATAATTATATCCCTAGGGATATAGCTATATGCCGGGACATAGTTATACGAAAGCGATTCGTTACTATCTCACTAGGGATATAATTATAAAACGGTCGAAGTTTAGTGATATAGTTATATCACTAGATTCAGTTTAGTGAAATAGAAATATTGGTTCTGTCTTTATTGATGATGATGAATGATGATGATGATGATGTGATGATGATGATTATGGTGGTGATGATGATGTGATGATGATGATGATGGTGGTGATGATGATGACGTTGATGGATGATGCTGATGGTGGTGATGATGATGGTGGTGGTGATGATGATGATGATGGTGATGGTGATGATGTGATGGTGATGATGTGATGATGATGATGATGATGATGATGGTGATGATGATGATGGTGATGATGATGGTGATGATGATGATATCATCACGATTCTATTTCACTAAACTGAATCTAGTGATATAACTATATGATGTTGCTTATTTTAGCCAAAGTAACTGCTTCGTGTAGTCTAGTTGCATTTTGAGTTCTGTTCTTTCTGTATTCCTGTATTGTAGGATCCTGTCCTGACTGCGGTAATTTCAAAGTAATATTTTGCGTTTAAAATCAGCCATTTTGAATTTATGAAAATTTAATATAGCATATTTCAACAGCATTGAAGAAGTAGGGTGATGTCATTGTAACACTGTAAAATGGGAAATTCAATGCATATTCACTACGAAAAACGCCGTCAGAAATTAGCACCGTTTCCAATTTTCCACTTCTAGTTTTGGCTGACATTTTTACATTACAACATATTGGAAACTTTGAACCAAAATGAAACAATGAAAGAAAATGGACCGATGGGGAAAGTAGACGCATTAGGAAATAGACGCTTTGGGAAAAGAAGTTGACTGTTTGGTAAAATAGACGCTTTGTGAAAGTAGACCGATCGGGAAAGTAGACAGAACGTTCCGGAGGGAACCAATTATCGACTTTATATCAACCTGTCCAAAGTTCAGTTTAGGTTAGGGATGTGAAGAAATTATCGATAATTTTAACAGTGTATGTGTTTTTGAAAAGGAACGATTTTAAATAATGGATCATGTTATTTTAGTTAATCGATTAATATAGTTATGCGTAAATTTTAGTAAAATTTATGAATAGTAATCGATTTATATAAAAATCGATGTTTTGTTTAATGACATGACATAATCGATTATATCTGTGGGTATCGTAAAAAGCGACTAAGGGTAATTATCCGGGGAATTAGTAGCAGCATTTCTTGTGAATAAAAACATCTTGCACTGCGTTTGCCAATCCGCCTGCCAAGCATGGTTTGCATGGCAATACCCCCTAAAAAAGCCCATGTCCAGCAGTGGACTATTGTGACTGTTAAGGTAAAAGTAATCGATTAAACAAAAATCGATATTACTAAAGGCATCTCCCTGGTTTAGCTTATACTGTTGACTTGGCTAGAGCTAGGTTGAAAGGTCTCTTTGAGTGGTTTTTAGTCTTGTTTTGCCTCGGTGGTCAGTGGTGTAGTAGTTTGAGCCTTTTGCTTGGGATGGGATGTGAAGACATAGGTTCAATGTCAAATTTCGGTTTTATTAATTGTTATCTGTAAGCTTAACTAAACGAAGAAATGAAGAAAATTTAGAAGCTGAATATTTTGAAATCAGTTTGTTATATAACCTGCATTCAAAATCATATTAGAAACATTATGAACCGAGTGTAGATGAATAATAGTAAAAAACGTATTCCAGTAGAGATTATTCTATTTCATCGAAGGAACTAAGTATTTCTCTTTCCTCCTTAGGAAAAGGACAATGAAATCACGTTCAATGAGTAAAAAAAGTACCTTTTCATACAACACTTTCGATACCAAACAGAGTTTCGTCCATATATTTTTGAAACTTATACAGTGAGTCGAAAAGACGTTTTACCGTGTTATAGTACCATCATTTGTACAGGCAATATTTGACAACTGTCAAAGTCATGTTAATGCTATGACATAAGGTTTATTTTGGTTTGTTGACATGTTTCCTAGTCTGGGATTGACAGCTGTCAAATATGGTCTATTCGAATGACGGTACTATAGGTCTAACAATAAAGTTAGACATGGGTTAAGCCGTTTAATTTAGGTTTAAGGTTCAAGCCGTTTGACGACGTCAAATACTATGGAAAAAATATTGAAACTCAGTCTTAATTCGTCCATTCGTAAATGGACACATTTGTCCTTCTTTTACCTTCTTCATTTTCTTGAATCTATTTTCCTATTCACATCTGTCATCTGTCACAATTGGGATGTTAATGGCTAACCTGTCATCGACTGTCAGGATTCACAGTCTTCCGAATGACACCCAAGCATTTGTCAGACGTGGTGTTATTGGCCGTTTTTTTACAAGCGTTTACGCTCTTCCTACCCCGGAAAGGATATAGGCGTGATATGTAAGTAATGTATATTGTAAAATTATGTTACACTGAAATAAACGTTTTCTTGTTCGTATTAAATTCCCTAAAAATAACACTATTTTTCTCCAAAGCAGCAACGAAGGTGTTAAGAAGAATAGTGCGCATAATAAGTTGTCTTTTTACGAAATCAGGATTCTGCTCGTTTTGCCGGAACCTTGGGCAAGACAGGATCCGCTATATCTACTTCTATAGGGAGGGGAAGCCATGAAATGAGAGTTTAGGAACACCTTAATTTTTACATACATGTATCACGCCTATATCCCATGCGTAGTAGGCAGTGCGTAAACGGCTGTTAAAACGTCCATTTAAGCCACGTTTGATTTGAAAGTTGGTATGTATTACAATTTTAGGCGATAGGCTGACAACTTTTAACGAAGGTGGTACACAGTCTTCTGAATCACTCATAAACTTGTCAGACGTAGTGTAACTGGCAGTTATTACAGCCGTTTACGCTTTGCCTACCCCGCAAGAGATATAGGCGTGATATATGCATGCATGCATAAGTCACGTCTGAAAAAAGTATGAGAGTCATGTAGAAGACTGTGTATCACCAAAGTGACAGGTTGACATCCTGTTGCCGAAAATTGCGATGCACATCGACTTGCAAATCCTTTGGTTGCTTCTTACGACAACCACGGGAAAAATATGGGGTGATGCTATTTTAAGGCGGCACTTGAGAATTCGTTAAGGGTTTTCCGCTGATTCTATAGACACACTCCAAGATTTTTTTAACCGCCACCCTCCTTTCCCTACTTAGCAAGCTTTCACTCAGCGAAATTGAGTTAAGATTTGAAGTCGGATTTACCTCAATAGCATTTTCACCTCTCCATTTCAATTATTATTCCTATTTTTACGATCCTGTCTTTTCACCAACCTTTTTATATACGGTTTTGACGTTGAGTGAAAACCCTTACATTTTCAACGTTTCAACATTCTTGTACTTTTTATTTTTCTTTTCTACGTTTTTGCTGTTTGTCTATCTGAATGTTTTTTTCTCCCTGTTTGCCCTCTGGTTGGCTGGTAGAGAATGCCGCGTGGCAATAACTCTAGGTATTAAAAAAGGATACTACATTGATTTTGTTGCGCCGACCCCAAGTAATTGGGATAAGGGCAGGATAATGATGATGATGAATTTATAATTTTTAGTCACTGCAGCCAGCATTAAATATATTGAAAACTACTTTTTATTTCAATCATGAATAAATATCATTGAAAGCAGACCAGGTTTATTACTGGTAACCTCAGATCTAAAACAAAGGTAGAAAGAGCACGGAAAAATCTAGCAGCACTCACACAAACGCATTAGCTATAGTATCGCCGCCCAAAAGAGGCCACATTTGACAACTGTCAAATCCGTAGTAGAAGGGATGTCATCAATCATTCTTAATTTTGATTAAATTTAAATTTTCAATTTCAATATATCGACGCTCCCTACGTACATTATGCTAACTGAAAAATAGCTACTTTACAGGAGAGCCGAAAAACCGTAGAAGAGTCACAACTTTTTTTGTAATTTATCTACGAACTTGAAATTCATACAGTATGAATTTCAAACAATATTTTCATAAATGTCATCTTAATATTTAAATAATTTTGCTTATTTTTGGATTTTATTGTAGATAGAACATTTATAAGGTCAAGTCAGTGTTCCAACATACGCGTATACTATTCTAACTGCCATATAGCATACTATACGTGGCTTGATATAGCACCAATTTTTTGGTTAAACTATTCTATTTACCACATAGAATAGTATTCTTTGAAATATTATCCGATTATTTTGGACATACTATTCAATGTGCCATATAGACTCATATACCTCGGGCTCAACTCTGACATTAATTTCACATGAAAATTTAATACTAGTTATAATAATCGGTTGTGTTACATTATTCTTTAAGTTTTTATACTTAAATATATATATTTATGTAGTGAATACGCAGAAATCTAATATTTTTTGTAAATAGAATTATATACGTTGTTACAAAAAGAATAGAATTATGAATACTATTCTACAGGGTAATTTTTAGTCAGTGCGCAAACTTTGCAGAATATTTCTACTCTACTCGTGATTCTGAACAACTTTTACTATGGGGCTACCTGCGAAATCTAAAAAAAATTTTTGGATGTTCCATACATTTTTGCCGAGTAGGTATAAATTTTTCTATGGAACATCCAATTTTTTTTGCGAATTCGCTGGTGGTCCCATAATAAAAGTTGTTCAGAATCACGAGTAGAAACACCCTGCAATGTTTGCGCACTGACTAAAAAATAACCCAGTATTTAGTATCAATTTGGTACTGACTAAACATTGTCTGCTATGAAACAGGTTATTTTTTATTAAACGGCTTTATTTGGGTTAACATTGGTGTCATAGTAAAAGCTGAGTTAATTTTACGACTGCGTCGTTCCTGGCGACTGACTGAATTAGTTATTTATTTATTTAACATAATGTTCAGCTATACCATGGTGAACTTAACGCTATCTCCCAGTCTGGGTAGATTGTGTTCGCCTCTTTTAGGTCTTGGAGTTGGGACAATTGGGGAAACACAGCAGGTAGTCCATGGTTTGGACGGTGCCACAACCACACCTAAAATTGGCTGAAAATCCCCACTTTACTTTGTTTGCGTGGAAACTTCCAACACCATCCCGGAGACGATTGAGTGACTTCCAGACTGCCCAGGGAAGGTTGCCACCAGGTGGGAGTTTTTCGTCTGGCGGGAGTTGGGACGCGTCAGGAGGGTACCTTCTTATTCATTGTTCCAACCTTATTACAGGTGCCCCATTTGTGTCGGAATAAGGGTCACTCATTAAGCTTTTTCGGCTCTTAGGTCGCAGTAGTGGTGAAACGTGGTTATGCAACGGGTGTCTGGGATCCTCCGTTTGTTTTACCATCTCGACACAACAGGCAAAATATCAGCGGACGTTAGGTGGGGCTATCCCGGCTAGCGAGTACAGGTGGGAGAGTGTAGTCAGCTTGAATGTGCCCGTCACTATTCGGCAGGATTCGTTCAAGGCAACATCTACCTGGCTTGCATGTTAGGAGCGAGCCCAAACTGGACTTACGTACTCAGCAGCCGAAAAAGAGAAAGCCAGACTGCTGGTGCGAAGAACATGTGCTGTGCAGAGGCGCCCCGTTTGGTGGTGGTGAGTCTCTTTAGAAGGCAATTACGGGCACTTACTTTAGATTTCAACTTAGTGCCGTTTTATTTTAAAGTTAGTGTCCGGTCCAAAGTTATGCCTAGATATTTAGGCGTGTTGTTATGTTGAATGGCTAAACTACACCACTTGATATCAATCTCTTTGTTAAATTCTCGATTTCGGAGGTTAAACGCGCATGATTCAGTTTTGTGGTGTTTCGCCTTAAAAGAATTTCGTGATAGTAGGTTGTTAGATTAGCTAACGCTGCCGAAAGATGTCCTTCCACGTCCTCGAAATATTTTCGCTGGCATGTCAAAGCGAGATCATTCGCGTTGATAAACCGGTTCGTTGCAGGATGGTGGGGTTGGTTATTGGTGTTATTGTTAAACAGGGTAGGTGCGAGAACACTACCCTGTGGAATACATTTTTTTGTGCTCGCCGTCTGCTCTTTTCAGAGTTCAAGCTCACATGGAACCGGCGGTTACTCAGCATTTCGCTTAGGATAACAACAAAAAGTTGTTTGTGTACGTCGTCAATTTTCCGAGCTGACGCTTGTATTGACGGTGTTGTAGGCTGCACTTAGGTCGACGGATACCACCCCCGCGACCAGGTTTACCGTTAAGAAGCAGCTGGTGGGCAACCTGGTTCGCAGTAACGGGGCCAGATTGTATTGCCGGGTTAGGGTCACTAGTCAGTTTTCAAAGTATGCCCCAAGCCTTTTTACTATTGTAGGACATGACCCACTGATTCGACCAGATTAACCCACTGCTCTTGGTGACCTTCAGAGATTTCAGCCATAGGTTCCTCGCCGGCAAGTATGGTATCTGCTGAATAAGTTTCTTTTTTATTGTTTCCTTTTTTGTTTTCGTCTTATTATAGTGGGCAAATAATTAATTCTTATTATTTTACTAAGCTTTATACCGGCAAATTTGTAAATACATTAATATTACGTACAGAAAAAAAGATGGCACGCTGTGGCGGGTGCCATTTTACAAATACATAATATTTTGGAACCAAGTCTTGACTTTGTTCTTAAGCAGTTAAGGGTTAACCGATTCCACTATTGGGCCAAGGCCTTCCCTGTAGTCTACCATGTTCTATAGCTATAGTGAAATTTATTTGGTACCAACCTTGATCTGAGCAGTTTGCATTAATTGAAAATAAATAATAATTCATCATTCTTTAATAAATTTTTCATTTGTCAGTTCCAAATTCTTCAGTACGGTGTATGGTTTACAATGTATTCAATTAAATCTCATTTTATCAGCAAAACGCGATTTAGGTATACTATTCTATCTACCAGTTAGAATAGCTTCGTGACTTCATACAACAAAAGTAAACTGTTCGATCTACCAGATAGAATACTATGCGTTTCTATTATTCTATAATTTATGGCGTACACTATTCTATGTACCAGATCGAATAGTGTACATTGATTACTAATTCAGACGTTAAAACGAATACTATTCAATCTGGTAGATGGCATAGTGTACGTTGTATTAAAACAAAACTTGGGACTTAAAGGAAATTCCAGATTAATAAAGCTAAAAGAACGTTAGTATATCTTGATTAGGTATTTACTATCATTGTGTCGTGCCCCAGCAAAAATGTTCGTACTGCCAGATGTCGTAGTATTCGTGCGAGTTAAAAAAGTTGCAAACAAGGTACACTATGATAAGCGGCAGTTCGAATACTTTTAGAAGTCTTGGTGCACTTAGAATGCAGATAGAATAGTCTGTGGCTGATTTAAAATCTAAACTACACTGAATTTAGAAAAAATTTAAATGCCAGTAGATGCGTTTTAATGTGTACATTCTAATGCACTTGCCAGTGCAGTTAGCATTTTCTTTCACTTTGACTAGTATACGTAGGGAGCGTCGATATTTATTGCATATCACAGAGACGTATTAAAGATAGGTAATATTAAGTAACTATCTATACCGGGAGTAACAGAAAGTGTATAACAAGCCGAAACGAGGTCAAGGTACTCATAAAACTGAACAACTTTCCCTATGGAACATAGGTCGAAATACGAAAAAAAAAATTTTGACCTTCCATACAAAATCGCCAATCAGCTGACTGATTTACTATGGGAGGTCCTTATTTTTTTTTCGTATTTTGACCCTTGTTCCATGGGCAAAGTTGTTCAGTTTCATGAGTACCTTCACCTCCTTTCGGCTTGTAATACCCTTTCTGTTACTCCCGGTATAGTGTAGTATAGTGACAAGGAAAAAAATATCCCAAGCACTTCAGTTTCTACTTTTGCTTCAGGTCAAATAAATCATTTCAGTTATAGAACTATTTTCCTGTAAGATACGGGAAGGTTTGGAATGAATGAAAAACACCAGTTAAAATTTAAAATAAAATTATTGCCTTGCATAGATAGAAAATTACTCGGTCAGCTGATTTAATAAACATTTTGACTTTTGGTCCTTGGAGAAAATGTCGACAATCGGTATGAACTGGCTTAAATTACGGCAATACGAAAATAACAGACATTGAAGTATAAATCAATAAATTTAATATTTTTTGATGCAAACTGGTAACAATTTGTAACTTTCAGCGCTCCTTCTATACTTATTTCCAAATCAGAGGCAGAAGTCTCTGCGACTGTGTTCGTATCTTTTCTAATTAATTTGAAATGCGACAGCCGAGTTTTAATTAACTTTCTGCATCAGATACCTATCTTTTTAATAGTTGTAAGAAGTATCTAAAGGCATTTAACTATCGATAAAAAAGATCTTACGTCTAAAACTTTATTTTGCCATTTTATGGTTTAGTTGTAAGAGAAATCAATGCTATCAATAGGTTTCTGCCTATGAATATGCTATTAAAAACAGTTACATCTCTCCTTATCGTCTCAATACATATAATACTTAAATAAAAAAATAACAACCCAAACAGTTGCAATGCAACCCAACTCAATGAATTTCAAAAAGATTTTCAGTTGCGGTTACTGGTTGCCCAGCGGTTATGCTCGCTGTTAATGATTTTCCCGTAGGAATAATAAGTTTCCCTGGCATGAATTATACATATGAACCCTTATATCCTATTAAAAAACTGCTTGTATTAATCATATTCGATCTATGATTTAGCGCGAGAAAAAAATGTCGAACGTAGTAAAATGTAATTCGTGTAACATCGTAATAAACGAGATTTTAACGTTTATTGATTGTAAAGTGCAAGTGATGGATAACGAAAGCTTGATTCGATTGTGTCGTACGAGTTTTAATGTGGATGAAATTGAAGAAGCAAAATCGTTACTTTTTGAATCTGTTCGAACCGATAAACGTAAAATATCGCGAAGAAAGGATGGCAAGGTTGAACGTGACTTGCAGGATATCATCACTGTATTTAAAGAGACAGACCCTGAAAAAATTCCAGTGTTCGTAGCTCGTGAATTACATCGATTACCGCCGGTCACTTTCGACCACATAGATGCCACTCGACTTTTGAAAGATTTATTAGTCTTACGAGAAGATGTGACGAAACTGAAGGCCGAATGTGTAACCAAAAAGGATCTTCAAGAAACTCTCGAGAATCGAAAACCAAGCTTACCACCACAATCAGTTTGTCCTAGTGAACAGCCGGAATATCGATCTATGAACGTAAATAAAAACAAAAGAGGAGCATACATGGACTCGTTTCAATTAGATAGCGGACCTATTGGCTTAATGCACGTTAATGAACCGTTCAACAAATCAAATGAGCAGCAGACTATTGTTAGTACGCATAAAACCACATCTACACCTATCCAGCAAAATGATATTTCACTCAAAATTTGCAAAAATGGGCAAGAGGGTACCACGGTACAGGAACACAATACGTCAGACATACGTCATCGGTCAGCTGGCTGCAGCGCCGCCGCCGCCGTTCGCGAAACTGGTTCTGCCGCTAAGCCACAGTCACAGTATACGAACGTGAGGTCAGATGATAAGAGCCCGTTATCGCAAGATTATGTAAACAAACATGTGGATTGCGATAAACACGAATCTTTTGTCGATATAGTCAACAATGGCAAACCCTGGCAAGCACAGAAACCAGACGAAAAATGGATTAAGGTGCAGAGGAAACGGCTCAGAAACCGTTTTATTGGAATGACAGGTCAAGCGGTTCCAGAAGCAGGAAAGTTTAGAGCAGCTGAAACAAAAGTCCCTATGCTTGTTTACAACGTTGACAAAGAGGCAACAGTGGATGATGTTAAAAACTATATCTACGATAAAATTGGAGAGAGGGTTTCATTGTATAAGCTACATATGCAGCGCGAAAAAAGCTACGACTCATATAAAATCTTCGTAGCCAAAAGTAAACTTCCTCTCTTCTTGGATAACAAGTTGTGGCCATCTGATATCAAGTTTAGACAGTTTATCGATCTTCGAGATAAGGCATACGTACCGAGTAAAGCTACTGGACCACAGCGAACAATCAACTAATGGATAATACAAACATTCAACTGATTTCTTTTAATTGTAAATCCATAAAAACTTCAATGGATTGTATTAGGAGATTTTGTAAGGAGGCTGATATAATAGCGTTGCAGGAGACGTGGTTGTTGCCACATGACATTCCACTGCTGGGCGATATAGACGAGGAGTTTAGTGCAACTGGCGTATCCGCAGTGGACACGGGCAAGGAGCTACTGCGTGGTCGGCCGTACGGTGGTGTTGCCCTACTGTGGCGCCGGGCCATATTTCCTAACGTCACAGTGATACAGTGTGATAACGATAGGTTGTGTGCAATTAGGGTTTGTCTTAGCGGAAGGTCGTTTGTTGTGATTAATGTTTACATGCCTACGGACACAACATTAAATCTGCCAATGTTCACGGACTGCATGAGTGCAATAAGTGCGATTGTCGAAAGTGCTGAAGTGGATTGCGTGTATGTATTGGGAGATTTTAACGCACATCCTGGACGACCTTTTGGTATGGAACTCTTATCTTTTTGTACTGAGCAAAACTGGTTATGTGCTGATATAGAAAAACTTGGACTTGATTCAGAGTGTTATACCTACGTGAGTGACGTCCACGGTACCCAAAGCTGGCTAGATCATTGTCTTGTTACCGAATCGGCGTGGAAGTCAGTCACGGATGTTTATGTAACATATGATACCTACCCGTCCGACCATTTTCCTTTGCATATTAACTGTAATCTAGACATATTAAGAATTAAATTAAATACAGCGATTAAGCCTCGAAATAATATTTTATGGGGAGAAAGGGATGCATCACAAATTGACAAATATAATGAAATCTGCCAAAAAGAGCTATGTAAAATTAATATACCTATTGAGTGTGAAAATTGCTATGACCGTATGTGTAATAACGTAGACCATAAAATTTGTATAGATAAATTGTATAGTGACATTATAACCGTTTTAACTGAAGCCGCGAAGACGAGTGGGAGTTCAAACTGTGTGAAACAAAAACCTCGTAAAAAGCCGTATGTAACCGGATGGAATAAGCATGTCAGAGATGCGCACGGGCAGGCAAGGCAAGATTTTGAGCTTTGGTCGTTATTTGGAAGACCTAAAACGGGAGTTTACTATGATAAAATGTGTGAGAGCAGGCGAATATTTAAATCAAAGTTATCGTGGTGTCTTAAAAATAAAGAACAAATTAAAATGGACATCTTAGCTACTAGTCATTTAAATAAACGCTTTGACAAATTTTGGAAAGATGTGGGAAAGTTAAATATTAAGCCAAAGCTGCCTGTGAGCGTCGATGGGGTGAGTGAACCGAAGGCCATTGCCAACATATTTAAAGATAATTTAGTGTGTCGCCGCAGCCGGTGGAGTCTCCTAAAACTGCCAACGCGAGCCAGCCCCCTCCAACACATCAGCCGCTGTTGATTACCGCTAAAGATGTAACGAAGGTGATTGCAAGTATGTCCAGGGGAAAATCTCCTGGGCATGATGGGCTGAGCGTAGAACATTTTAAACATGCCGGGGTTCACTTACCACGTGTTCTGGCAATATTTTACAATCTGTGCATTCGACACTCGTACCTACCATCTGATTTCATGAAAACGATAGTTGTACCAATTATTAAGAACAAGACGGGGGACGCTTCAGATAAGTCCAATTATAGGCCTATCTCGTTAGCTACCATAACAGCAAAGGTGTTTGATGGTGTGCTTGATAGACAGTTAGATATGCATATGAACTTTCATGATGCCCAATTCGGGTTTAGAGCAGGTCTATCAACCGAAAGTGCTATACTGGCTCTCAAGCACACTGTCAGATACTATACAGACAGAAGCACGCCTGTCTATGCGTGCTTCTTAGATCTATCTAAAGCTTTCGACTTAGTATCCTATCAAATGTTATGGGACAAGTTGGAAAGAACCGGCCTCCCGTTGGAACTCGTCAGCATCTTCAGGCACTGGTATGGCCACCAGGTAAACTTAGTGCGATGGGCGGAGGAGCAGTCAGACGAGTATAGGTTGGATTGCGGCGTAAGGCAGGGGGGGCTAACGTCTCCAAAGTTATTCAACCTGTACATGGACCAGTTGATTCGTGAGCTCAGCAGTATGCACGCGGGCTGTTCTATCGATGGCGTCAACGTCAACAACATCAGCTACGCAGATGATATGGTGCTGCTGAGCCCATCAATCAGTGCGCTCAGGAAGCTGCTGCAAGCGTGTGAGGCCTATGCTGACACTCATGGTTTGAAATACAATGTTAAGAAGAGTGAGGTCATGGTCTTCGCCGCCGGCAGCAGCACTCCCCAAAACGTGCCCCCGGTTAAGTTGTATGGAAATGCTTTAACGCGAGTTAAGCAGTTTAAATACCTGGGCCATATAGTCACGGAAGACCTGAAAGATGACCAGGACATTGAGCGGGAACGCAGGGCGTTGACAGTCAGAAGCAATATGCTTGCCCGTAGGTTTGCTCGTTGCACAGTAGCAGTAAAGATAACTCTTTTTAAAGCTTTTTGCCAATCGTTTTATACGAGCAGCCTATGGGTGAGGTATACGCAGAAGACTTACAGTGCCTTGCGAGTCCAGTATAATAACGCGTTTAGGATGTTTTTGGGGCTTCCGCGTTTCTGCAGTGCATCCGGCATGTTTGCTGAAGCACATACCGACGGTTTCCACGCGATCATGCGCAAGAAAGTGGCGTCGCTGATGAGCAGAGTACACGGCAGCTCCAACACCATCCTGAAGGCGATCGGAGGTAAGTTCGAGTGTCCAATTGCCAGCCACTGGACGGCGATTTTGGTAGGTTAATTTCATTCATTAAATTATTAATTTTGCTTTTGACATTTTATATTTTTGTTATTAATTTGATTTTGTATTTAATTTAACTTATGACATTTATTGATTCTAATTTAATTTAATTTGTTTGTTTTGATTTATATTTAGTTAAAATGGATTATTCAATTCTTATTGTATTATTTTAATGAATGAAATTTCTAATTCTCAATTGATATAATTAATTAATATATATACCTAATCTAACATAGATAATAAGAATTTATACTAATAAAATTATGTAATTAATTAATTATGGAACTAAGTTTTCTGAAATAAACTTTTTGAATTGAATTGAATTGAATTGAATTAATCAAAATAAGTTGCCTGGTTATGGAGTATTAAGCTGTGTTCAAGAAAAAAAATACTTCATTTTCTAATATGTTTTGAAGTCGGTATATCTGTTTTAATACAACAGCTTCTGTATCACAAATATTGACCAAAAATAGAGCCTTTACCTATGTATTAGCAAACTAGCTAGCTTAGCTAACTTCGGTCTCAAAAGATTGCAATTTACGCCATGATCAGGCAAATTCAGACTTTATTTTAATCAAAATTCAGACTTAATTAAATAACGATAAAACTCAATTTCTATTTTCTATTGTAAATATTTCGCGTCTGTCAAATGGTCAATCATCGATCATCATCATTTTCCTGCCCTTATCCCAATTACTTGGGGTCGGCGCAACACGTCAATGGTCACATGGTCAATCATCGATATCGATATTATTTTCCCACAAGACAGCCCACCCCTAAAGTCCATCGGACTTAAAGTCTAATGGAGCAAATACTCGGACCGTGGACTCGATTCACGATGGCTCAATTTTAATGATGTTTTAATAAATAATAAACAACACAGTTATAATTGCTCTGAGAGCCATTTGAGCTGTGTTTGTGTTTGATTGAGACTTGTTTCACTTCCGGGAATATAACATCAAAGAAAATGTCAGCCTACGAGAGAAAATGGGCCTACCTTATTGACTTAATCAGTTCAATACCGGTGCTATTATACTAACTAGAAACAAGCATAATTATTAATAAACAAAACTATAGTGCAGTTATTTAAAATGCGTATGTATTTAGCATTTAAGATCCGCCATTTTGAAGGTTTTTATAGCCGATGATGACATTTGCTACTGCAGCGGCCAAATTGATGTGATAATCAATTTTTGGCCCACCCCGAGTTTTCCGAATTCCGAAAACGGTAGGTATTGTATGAAAATCTTACTAAGACTAAAAATTATGATTGATTTTTTTATCACAGTTTTGCAAATATAATCTACAAAACGGGCATCCCAAATTGAAAATTAAAAGATATTCTTATATTCTTTGAAATGTGGCAAGCATTGTTATCTAATTGACTCTCTGCTTACATTATAAAGGCTGTGGGTGTGATTTTGTGTGTGTAAATATCGATACTAATTCACATTGGAGCAAAATTCTGGCAAAACAGTTATTTTTGGAATACCTATATAATTTTTAGTGTTGTATTTTGCGTCTTTTTATCAGTTTTCCGTTTCATATTTTAAAAGTAGTTACACCAGCATAATCTAGACAGGACAAGGAATAGGTACATTTCGATTTTCGAGGCATTTGTGAGGAGCCTAAACATGTATGGCCAAGTGATTATGATATGAGATTGAATACCAAATTTTAAAACACTTCCCGTGTTAGGTAAACAATTTTTGGAAAACTTCCAAAATTTCACCGCAGGCAGGATTTGAACCTGCGACCTTCGGCATCAGTACTGCCGACGCCCTAACCAACTAGGCTTCCGCGGTTCTAATCGAGCCCGCGAAATTAAGGAAGTATATCTTGTCCACTGTGGATGGGCTCCATCTACCGGGATAGATTTTTGAACAAGATATACTTCCTTAATTTCGCGGGCTCGATTAGAACCGCGGTAGCCTAGTTGGTTAGGGCGTCGGCAGTACTGATGCCGAAGGTCGCAGGTTCAAATCCTGCCTGCGGTGAAATTTTGGAAGTATTCCAAAAATGATGTGCGATTCAAGATGACGGTCTTTAATCGCATAATAACACTGACATTACTGCACTCGGGTTTGTTTTATAATACATCTTCTTGTTTCCTAAGTATCCTCAACTGAAGAAGGTCCGAGCGTTTATCAGTCTATTAGGCCAAGCTCCTTCGGGAAATAACGTGTAAGAATGTGCGATAATG
This sequence comes from Phthorimaea operculella, assembly GCA_024500475.1. Classification (NCBI taxonomy): domain Eukaryota; kingdom Metazoa; phylum Arthropoda; class Insecta; order Lepidoptera; family Gelechiidae; genus Phthorimaea; species Phthorimaea operculella. The sequence continues at coordinate 1,278,100 of JANFCV010000056.1, forward strand.
AGGGACTTACTAATGAAATAACTTTGTTAGTTACGTTGTTTAGTAAGGAACGATAGACAGACAGACTTCTTGTTTTTTGTACATACATACATTCATACATCACGCCTGTACATACATACATACTTGCGGGGTGGGCAAAGCGTAAACGCCTGTAAAAATGGCCATTTGCACCACGTCTGTCAAAAGTTTGAGAGTAATTCAGAAGACTGTGTATCACCATAGTGACAGGTTGTCAGTTTGTCGCCTAAAATTGCTATACACATCAATACTCAAATCCATGACACCGCTTCTTATGGTGATGCTTTTCTAAGCCACACGCCATTTTTTGTACAGGAACTCAATTTTGTAAATATAGACTTGCGTGGGCTGGAACTGATTGTATTTTAAGCTTTAGATATGTACTTAAATTAAACTGTAGCTTTAGATATGTAAAAGGCAAACTCGCGTGCCCACACTGTGCCCCGTGCACGCGAGTTTACTGCCAAAATTGGCTACAATAGCCACCTGCGGGCGCATCAGCGCCGACTTGATGAGGAGTAGAAGTGGTCGCCATGGCCGAAATCGGCTGTACAGATCATCATCACCGTCATCATCATCATGTAAATTAAAAATTTAAATGACATGACCGAAACAATAATAAAAGAACTCCATATAAATGAAGCAAGCTACGAGTAATTACTAAAACGTCAAACGTTTTGTGACAAACAAACAAACAGTAACGAGCTTATTGTTGGCTTATTATATCGGCCCGTTTATAATTTCCTCTCATTTCCCTCTCATTGACGAGTACAGTCAAATTGGTAACATCTAGCTTTATATTAAAGTACGGCCATTTGAGTTGGCCATATTTGACAGCTGTCTAAGCCATACTAGAAGACATGTCAATAAAGAAAAATAGACATTATGTCAATAATATGATTTTGACAGCTGTCAAATTATCCGAATAGCCGTACTGTATTAGCTATATAGCTGCAAACCTTAATATATTTACTGGGAGTGACAAAACAACAAATAGAGCCGAAAGGATGTCAAGATACTCATGTAACTAAACAACTTTCTACATGTAACATGGATAGTAATGTGAAAAAAAAATTGGACCTCCCATACAAAATGTACCAGCGTATAGCTCATTTCATTCAATTTTCCATCGAGAAATTCGCTGCACTTTTCAATTCTCTCTTTCAATACGAGTTTTCCACTTGCCTGTACGTTTCCAAACAAACTGGACGCGACTTTACACTAGAGCTGTGAAAAATTAATCGATTATCAAAATAATCGATACTTTTTTCGAAAAATAATGCAATTTCAGTTATTATTTTTTTTTCAATTTTCCAAATAAGTACGATTTTTTGTGCCACGTTTTTGCACTAATGAATAATTTCGGATATTATGTAGCATCAAATACAATACACGACACCTTTATAAATATGTAATATTTTATTTCGACGATATAATGTTTACACAACCTCTGTGCAATGATATGATCAGAAATTGTTATTCCAAAAATAAAGTAAAACATACGAAAAAATTAATGTTTTTTAAATGGATTAAATACTCAATCCATTTTTTCAACAAAATGTAACCAGAAGTGTTGTAATACTTGGTATTCAAAAATAATCGATAATTTAAAAAAAACGATTATTTTTCTATTAAAAAGGGACATCCCAACTGTACACCCAATCACCGAGATTGTCTTCCAGAGTAACTTTGTTACCTGATTGTACTTCTGATTCCATATCTACGTGGACAAAATCAAGGTAAAATGGTACTAGATGTTAACATGCCGTGTGGTGCTGGCTTAGAATAGCATCACTCCATATCTTTCCTGTGAATGTCGTAAGAAGCGAGAGTTGTTGTGTATTGTAATTTTAGGCGACAGGCTTACAATCTGTCACTATGGTGATACGCAGTCCTCTGAATGACTCTTAAATGTGGTTTGAATGGCCGTTTTTACAGTTGTTTACGCTCTGCCTACACCACAAGGCATATAGGCATGATATATGAATGTATATATGTAAAGTTTTGGATTACGAAACCTTAAATCATTTTGTAATCAACATTCGTTTTATGATTCTCAAACCAATAAATATTCAAAGCATGATCCCAAACGCAGTGCAAAATAACAGAATACCCGTAGAACGTCTACGGACATCGGTAGTGCTACGAAACGCCCGTAGCAAGTCTACGCGCGTAGGCGTGTGCTACGACTTGCATATAATTAGGAAATGGCGTCGTTTCGTATGCACTCGGTATTGTAGAGTTCGGCTTTTGAATTTTTAGTAACTTCGTGTTTGCTTTTAGAATTCTTTTGTGGGTTAATTTTCATAAGTTTATTTTGTTACAACAATGTCGGTTGTACGGGTTAGAAATAGCTGAAACTTAAATGCAATTAGGAAAAGTTAAAAATTCATTAGCGTTGGCCGGGACTTGGACCCAAAACCGTGGAGTACCGTCCCACCGCTCTTCCAACTTTGTTCCTGGTGCCTTGCTGACCCCAACGGATTTTTCAATACATGCACATATTTCTTATGATAATAGTGTAGCACTAAGGTCATTAAAAATCTGAATATAAAAACCTTAATTTCGTAAAAGGTGACTTTTGAATGTAAATCTCTTGAGATCAAGCTAATTTGTAGCACTCCTCAAAAAAAATTTTTTAGTGTTGTCAATATTTTTGATTTTTTCTTCTTTCTACAGTGTTTTAAAGTTGTATTCATCATCAGCATAAATACTTAAAACACATCATTAACTGTTCTTTTCTCTTTCTTTCCAGTGAAACCCAAGTCTGTGGAGGTGGTGACCGGTGATGGACAGAAACTATCAGATGGCTCCGTCTTCGGACCCCTCCTGGAACGAAACAAGACCTCCTTAACTTGCATAGTGAAGGGGGGCAAGCCACAGCCCAAGGTCGTTTGGAAGTTCAACGGAAAAGAAAGACTGGACGGTAAGTCCTTTTGTTTTATTTCTCGTTGACAATAGATGTCGCTAGTGTACTTTTGAAACGCGGTATCGTGTAATTAGTGATATCGTATATCAGTTTTTCGCCCAATTTTAAAGGAAAACAAAACCTCTTGAACTTGCATAGGCAAGGCAAACGTCGGTACACAGGTAAAATATTAATTTTTACCTAAATATCCGACTGTAAGACGCGGTTGAATACTTAAAATATGACAAAACAATCGCGAGTGCTTGAAAAGTAATATTTTATGTTTGTGTTTTATCATGCGCTAGTCCTCTTTTTTCAAAATGTTTTCCAGTATTTGTCTCTAGTAAAACTTCACGCCACCCAAAATCTACATAAAAACTACGGCAAGAAGAACATAAAATGTGGAATAATAACTCAACATTACTATTAAAATTCTCCTCACATCAATAGATTTCAATGCAAATATTCAAGCCCCATAGAGACTTAACTAACAACTATTAGCTTTATCATCGGAAACAATCCACCATCCTCATCTTCTTTTATTAATTGGATAATTGACCTTTCAGTTATCACTTCAAGCCAATTTAGTATCTATTGCGAAGGCAGCTAGGTGAATTTTTGCCTGCGTTAGACAAAACGTAGTGAAACTCTGTGCAATGTTGCCGTCTGGGCTGCCAGATTTCTGCGAAATATGAATTTAAGTGTTGTAAAATTATTCGACCATTTCGTAATAACAGTCACACTTGGCACCTACATAAAAATCAGGAAAATTTGTTTAATAGTAGTCTATTTATTTTCCGCAGTTGTCAAAAAGGTGTATTAACGTTACCACGTCGGTTAATATTTTATGTGATAGGCTGACTGCCTGTTGCTACAGTAATAGGTACACGGATTTACAAATATTTATCAGACTTAGCGATAACGACTGTATTTTTGAAGCTGTTGACGCTCTGCCCAATTATGGTGTATTATATGATTATATGTTCTGTATCAAATCCCATAGTTTGGCAGCACTACCCAAACGTATTCCGCTCTCATACTAGCAATATCTAAAATTAAAGGAAATCTGCCCAATATTCTGCCAAAATTGCCAAATCCCGCGCCGTCTGGCAACATTGCTCAAACGTATTCCACTCTCGTACTGGCGATATCTGAAATTACACCTATGAATATCGGAGCAAAGGAAATCTGTCCGTCGGCAGAATTGAACGCAATTTATTTAATGTGCCAGTATTTCGGGATAGCGGCTCGGTAAGATTATAAAAAAAAACTTCGTATGTTGATTTCAGGGAACTAGACTCCTCCACCCAAATAGGCCATATTTGACAGCTGGCAGTTTTATACTAACGATGATGTCAGCAAAGTAAAATTAATCTTATTTCAAAGAATTATCTTCATTTTGACATTTGTCAATTAATATGGCCTACTGAAGTAACCAGAGATTATTTCTTTTTCCTTATTGTTTATAGTAAGTGCCCTATTCATTTTTACTTTTACCCGACTGCCTCAGAGGGGTTATGTTTTTCTTGAGTATATATGTATGTAGAATTCTTATTTACGGGCTACAGCCCAAACGGCTGGGTTGATTTTTATATATGAGGTGCCGTTAGATTTGTCGCAGGAGCGTAATTGACACTGTTTATATTAAATTTCATCATCTTCCTGCCCTTATCCCAATTACTTGGGGTCGGCACAACACGTTTTGTTGAACACAAAATCGTGTTGTAAAGGATTTGGCTTAATTTTACGACCGGCCGCCTACCAGACGTCAACCCTTCTTGGGAATGCTTTTGTGGTGGATTAACCGCCACCATACGATTGGCCCTGGCTGTTTGGGTACGGTTTATCCCTCGGTCGCCTCTTACGACCCCCACGGGAAGAGAGGGGGTGGTGCTATTCTATTCTGCCGGCACCACACGACAATGCAAGGTGTTGTAGATATTCATATAAATTCCTAGGTGTTGTAGATATTCAGAGAAGTTTCTAATGCATGTTCCCTACATTCATCTTTCAGTCACCTTTTACGACACCCACGGGTATGAATGGAATGATGCAGACTGTTTTTCATTTTAGAAAATAAATAAACATACATTTGTATATCACGCCTATATCCGTTGCGGGGTAGGTAGAGCGTAAACGCCTGTAAAAAACTGCTATTTACACCGAGTCCGACAAACGTTTGAGAGTCATTCAGAAGACTGTGTACCTACTACCGTACTGCTGGATTATCGTTGTCAGCCTCTCGCCTAATATTGCAATACACATCAACTGTCAAATCCCTTAATTTGAACCTGAATGATACGGGGTGATGCTATTCTAAGCCGACACATAGCGTAACATAAAGATTCCTGTTCGTAACCTACTAAACCTAGCCTCTAAACTTCTTTAGTATGCCACTAGCGCATGCAGGTGACACGTGGGAGGGGCGAAGCTATATTGTGAACTTTACACACTGCATGCCGGTTCTACATACATATATGTCGTCGCCGCGCACAGTAGCGACATCTCGAGCATATTTGAAGAACTTTGATTATCTAAGTCGCACTGTGCGCCCTCTGCTGATTTCTTAATGTACCGACTCGAGTCGTGTTGTTATTGTACCGGTGGGCGTCAATAAAAATCGTAAGGGGGTATATTGAGAACGGGGTTTTTGTCAATCGAGCGCGAGGCGGATTCGCACAGAAAATAACAAGACGTCTCGAGATCACCTCATATCAATGATATTTTGTTAATTTTGAAACCGATTAGATATCTAAAACGTTACTAGTGTTTGATTGAGCTAAAATATGGATCCCGACGAAAATCCCGAGCATCCTGCCGGCTACCAGCCTATCGACCTTACGTCATATATATGTCGCAGTACGATGGCAGAATCAGGTTTTTGGCCAAAAGCCGGCATATGGCAGAATCGTAGACTTCGTTCGGCCATCGTCCTAAGCTGATCCAGGTTTTTGGCCAAAAACCTAGGATTTTGGCCAAAAAACTAGGATTTTGGCCGAAATCCTAGATTTGTTTAGTATTATGGCTTTTTTTGCATTTCAGGGGAACTTCTTCTTCTTCGAGTGGTACACCAAGTCGCCCAACGACCCGATGAACCCTGGTGTTAGAGTTTTTAAACCACCTACTGCAAGGAGCAGGCCTCTGACATGGTTGTGTAACGACCGCCGTTTAAGTGATCATAAAGAGCAATCGGGACCGATGGTTAAAAGTGCCCGTGTAGTTTGGGCATACACCTCGAAAGGCAGGAGGTAGCATTGGACGTTCTGGAGGGCGGGAGGTAGCGTCAGACGCTCTGGAGGGCGTGGCTAGCGTCGGACACTCTGGAGGATGTAAGATGACGGGCGTTGGATTTTCTGGGGGCCCGACGCTACCTCCTGGTCTCCAGGGCATCCAACGCTACCACCAATCCTCTAGAGCGTTCAGTGGTACGTCCTGCTCTTATAGTGCCTGATGCTCCCCCCTGCCCTTCAGGGAATCCGAGGCAATCCTGCTGTTCAGATTGTCTGATGTTACCCCCCGTCCTTCAGGGTGTCCATTTACGGTGTCCAAGTCTACCCTCAAAAGATCAGAGGGAGGTGCATAAAGTACCTCTCCACTCCTCGTTCCCCCGAACCACACGAGCACGGTAAGCCGTCGGTCCCGATTGCTCTCTATGATCACTTAGACGGCGGTCGTTACACAACCATGTTAGAGGCCTGCTACATGCAGTAGGCGGTTGAAAACTCTGGTACCAGGGTCCATCGGCTCGTTGGGCGACTTGGTGTACCACTCGAAGACGAAGAAGTTCCCCCGAATTGCAAGAAAAGCCATAATACTAAACAAATCTAGGATTTCGGCCAAAATCCTAGTTTTTTGGCCATAATCCTAGGTTTTTGGCCAAAAACCTGGATCAACTTAGGACGATGGCCGAAGGAAGTATACGATTCTGCCATATGCCGGCTTTTGGCCAAAAACCTAGGTTTTTGGCCAAAAACC